>JAKOOJ010000002.1:129130753-130480753 GCA_022577455.1 Arizona elegans
ATCTACATTAAAATATCTCCTGTTAAATTTTTGAGGTTACTTTTTTTTGTTTGCTGCAATTCTTATCTTGAGATTTCATAAAACCCCTGCAGTTCTTTACACAGTACAATAAATGCCTCCCAAGATGCCTACATTTTAAAATATATATTGCATTGCTAAATTTGAAAGTTACATTCTACTTAATATATTAAGTCTTGGCCAGTCAGTTTGCTTTTGTGAGTTAGAGGATCACACTACATGTTCCATTAATGATGTAGAATGTAGCTTGTTGTATTCTAAATTTAGCCACAAACATTGTAGGATTATTGAGGGCTTTTTTTCAGAGCATTCTAAACAAGCTATAAAAGTGAATGTTCCCAGACTGATAGCGAGAAAGCAGTTAGATAGTTTCTTCTCAATAGCCATTTCATAACCCTTTGAATAAAGGGTGACAGTGAACTTGCTTTCTTATTTAGAGATGCAAAATGAAAAATATGAAAATGTTGTCAGCAAAGAAGCTTCATTTTGTATTTCTGTCAAATTAAATAACTTCATAACACCTTTTGTCTTCTGAAGGAGTAGTAAATAAATAGTATTAAAAGCATTTTAATGACAGTGATGTTTATTCTGCCATTTTACTGAATTACTTTTATCTGTTTTGATGCATTTCAGTTCTGCATTAACTTTTTCAAACTTCCATCCTCACCCATTCCCTTCAATCAGATTGGTCTATCAATCTTACCATGCTATCCTGATTTGCCAACCTATTGATTAGGACAGAAATCCATTTTGGACAATGATTCCTATTATTATCCAATTAACAATTCTGACAAATGTTTATCCTGGCATTTGTTCTTTAGTGATCCTCTAATAATATAATTGTCATAAAAACCCACATCCATCTACTCTAATTCATTGCATTAATAATCCATCAGTGAGGCACTACCTTGCTGGGACTATGAAGCATGTATGCTCTGAGGACAATAAGTAATACACTTGAGATTCAACTATAGTGGACAGGTTTCATCAGAGGAACCAGATAAAGAGTGCCTCTCCCATAAAAATATGATGGGGATAATTTAGAGGAACCCATATTGGGTTGATTATCACCTGGGGTCAGAAGGACCTCAAAATATTGGATTTCCTGGATATCTGTAAAAAATGGGCTTCGGAACTCATGATTTTTAGCTGAACAATCAAGCCCATCAGCTGCAGGTCTACTGGAAGAAAAGTAATTTACCCATCACACATATACAAAGACTGAAAACAAAGAAACAATTATCTGTTATTACAAATGAAGTCCAACAAGAAGAGGATATCTGAAATGAATGCACAATTCTGAAAAGAACAACATCCAGAATCAGAAATAATAGAGGTTAGCAGTTCAATGTTGATTTATAATAAATAAAGTATTTACAGAAGCAGAATTGGAAAAACTGTGAAGATCTACCCAAGGCAAATAAACTGAAGGCTTGTCAGAAAGAGCTTGGAATGTAGAGGCAAATCAGGGGCAGTTGGCAGTAGACTAAGCCAGCAAAGCTTCTATCACATAAGGCAGAAGTGGAGGCTCTACACCAATTTTTTCTGTTGCCTCAATCCTAATTTGGTCTAATAGTTTATCACTATAAGATAACTGAATATGAGTATGAAGCTACAGTAAGAGAGTAGAGAAGATTTCAGTGAGGAAGAGAGGCTGCTCTCCTAATAATATGCTAACCCCAGAAAAATGGTTTGAATTCAGTAGCTTAAGGATCCTTAAGTCCTTCTTTAATTAACCATATTTATTCATATTTCTTAAAAATATCTAGCAAAAACTAGAATTTGCAGAGGAATCTTAGTGCTCATATTTTGTTGGGACATGATCTCTGCATTAAAAAATATTGGATCATTACAATCTATGCTAGATGGCTATTATATAATAAGGAGATGCAGATCAGAAAAGGACCAGTTCGAATCCAAGATTAACAATTGACAAGGCTTCATTCAAATCTGTAATTTGAAATTGAAAATCAATGACATCCCAATTTAATTGTTCAAGATTTCATTTCAGGTTCATCTTTAGACTCTGAAGGGACATCTAATCACTGGCAGATAATTCTTTTTTTGGCATTATAGTCTGAAAATAACAGAGATCCTTTCAAGGATAGCAAGCCTGTAAGACCTTCAGCCAGAGAGCTTGAAATAAGTAAATGTAATAATTTTTGAAATAACCTCTTTGCACTTCTTTTAACGTTGCAATAGCAGGAATGAAGAAAGCGTTGCAGGCTCCAAATTATCCAATGAAAAGCTTCTAAAGAGTTATGTGAAACCATGCATTAAGAGTTCTACTCTAACTTAAAAAGGGAAAGGATTTCACAATAGTCACAGAACCGTTTGTCTCAATTAGTTATTTAAGTTTAATAGTAAAAGACAGGTTAATAATTACAATGCATTGTAAAAAGATTCAGAAAGAAAGGAATGTTTTGGACCATTTGGTTCACGGCAGTTTCTAAATTATTAGTTTTTAAAATCAATAATTGTTTAAATGGAAACAACTTGACCAAAATCTGTCACAGATTTTGAGATGATTAAAAACAAAACTTTAATAATAAAAAAAGTGCAAAGATTAAGAGTCCACTACCACTAATTGCTTATATTTTTGAGTCTGCTGATTGGCATGGCTCATTGGCAGAGTTAATTTATTCTGGCAATTATACATTACGTATTGTTTCTTTAATAATTACTTAGGCATCTGAGAAATAAATGTGTTATTAATATTGTCTAAATAATTAACAATATTTTTTTCTTCAGATATGAACAAAACTGCCCTAGCGCATGCCCAAGATGGCGACTCCCGATGAAGCTCCGATTTTGCGGGGGTAATGTCCTGGCGGTTGAGGGGTCCTTAGGGCCAACTGCCCACCTATGGCCCATGGTGTGATGAGAGGGCTAATTCGCTGATCCGATGGGAGCATTTTTGGCTCCGGAAGACCTTTTAGGAGAGCAGTTTGTGGATTCGCTCTCCGGAACAGCTTGTGATGCGACGGGCAGTGCTGGCGGGATGTGAGAAGGCGAGTTAGGCCGAGAGCTCCGTAATGGCCGGCCCTGTATTCAATCGGAGGCTGACGGAGGGATGGCGGTGCGCGGCTGCAGTGGCCATCCGGCACCCTGGGCGGGACTCCGTTGGACCCTTGGTGAGGATAGAAATTGCCTGCGGAGGCCAGCGGTGGGCGGAGTCGGCGCGGAAGAGGCTGATGGTAATAGCGGCAGGGATGACGGTGCCCAAAATGGCACCCGAAATGACAGTTACAGGCGGCGGTTAAAGGCGGCGGAAATCGGAGCAATGGAGATCAAAGAGGCCACAAACAAGAGAGTAGGGACCTGCCTATCTATTTTTCAACCGAACTCCTGGGGGACAGAGGGATGCCGACCCTTTCATTATCGGGCCAGCCCTGGATTGCCTCCCAGAGGCCTCCCCCCTCTCTTTCTATGGGGGGGGGTTAAACCTTTAAGCATGGAAGACCTGATGAAGGCTAAGGAGAATAGAAAAGGATTGTTGTATCTATCATGGGGGGCTTTGCTTCTCCAAAGTGACTGCCTTATTCTATCTCCCCTCCTGTATTTTTATCTCCTGTACCCCTTTTGTGGCCGTATATTCGGCTTTTTGTGATCATTTGCTATCCAGGTTTGTTGTTTCCTGTATGTCAGGATGAGAATTTCTCTACTTTTATGTCATCTGAATCTCCCTGGATTTTCCCCTACTATATATTTCCCACAGACTATCCGTATCTCTAAACTCAAGGATTGGCTATTCCATCTGTGCCTAGGTACAACATTGAAAGAACAGGACTATAGCTGCTGTTTTTCTGCCTTATATCTGGTTGCCATGAGAGGGTGATCGATATTTACATCTGAGTTCAAAATGGCTTAAACTTTTCTACCGCTGATGTGAGAGATCAGTGGGACTAAAATGTCTTGTACCTCTGATTGATACTCTCTCCACAGGACCCTGGATAACTAGGACATGCCTACCAGCTATGGACTATCTAGCTACAAAATGTACTCATTGGGAGAACTCTTCAAACTGCGAGATGCCCCCCTCTCGCAGGTCTGGCCCTCTTCTTTATCGAGGGCCTATCTTGATGATGGTCTTTGGAGTCCGGAGAGATGGCATACAGCAAAAAGAGGGTTATGGGGTTTTTTAGGGAAATTTTTTAATAAGATTTTAAGGGATTCTGGGAGGGGGGTTCGGGGGAAGACCTGCGGGGGAGGGTATCTGGGCCAGCCGAGGGGCGTGGCATGGGAGGTGCGGACTCAGGGGTCAAGGAGAGGATTAGAGCTTATGATACAGATGGCCATAACATCGATACTGTAGGTGGGAGGGGCAGATATGGCAGGAGCAGGGGGCCACATCATCTTGTGGGAGTGCGTCCTCGCTGGTTGCAAGCGGTGGCATGCTCCGACCCTCAAAGCTCTTCTCGTTCCCCAGGTTGTACGGAATCTCAGACCGCAGGCCTTCGGCTGATGCTATGCAACATCAGGTCCGTGGTAAATAAAGCCCCCCTCATTTGTGACCTTATTCAGGAGGGGCGTGCGGACCTGGCGAGCATTACGGAGACCTGGTTGGGCCAGGAAGGGGGAGCCCCCCTTGTTGATATGTGCCCACCAGGTTTCCGTGCTTTCCATCAGCCAAGGTCACAGGGGAGGGGCGGAGGGGTGGCAGTTGTTATTAACGAAGGTCTTGGACCGAGGGAGGCCACTGTTCCCCAGACAGCTGGATGTGAGTCCCTCCTTGTGAAGTGGGGTCATAGGGTGCAGTTGGGCTTGCTAGTCACGTACCTGGCTCCCTGTCACGTGGCAACAGCCCTGCCTGAGCTGCTTGATGTTATAGCCACAGTGGCAGTTGACACCCCCAGGCTTATGGTCATGGGGGATTTTAACCTGTCATCAGTCGGCGAGACATCTGAGGTGGCTCGGGAGTTCATGGCTTCCATGACGGCTATGGACCTGACCCAGTTAATTTATGGCTCTACTCACATGGGGGGACACACACTGGATCTGGTTTTTGTCTCTGGACAGTGGTCGAGTGATCTTGAGATAGGGGATATAGCGATTGAACCCTTGTCATGGTCAGATCACTACCTTCTTCGCCTGGACCTCCGAACCACCAAACCCTGCCGCAGGGAGGCGGAACCAACCAGGTGGTTCCACCCCAGGCGCCTGATGGATCCTGAGAGATTCCAGATGGAACTTGGGCCATTTCCTGATGTTCTGGCACACGACTCGGCTGAGGACTTAGTGGCTGCCTGGGATAGGGCGGTGGCTGGAGTTTTAGACCGAGTCGTGCCTTTGCGGCCTCTGACCCAACGCCGGTCTCACCTGGCTCCTTGGTATACTGAGGAGCTGAGGGAGAAGAAGCACCGGAAAAGACGCCTAGAGAGCAGTTGGAGGGCTAGTCATTCTGAATCCGACCGAAAACTGGTAAGATCTCATATTAAGAATTACCTAGTGGCGATAAGAGTAGAGAAGAGTAACTACTTTTCTGCTCTTATTGCATCATCAGATAATCGCCCAGCCGCCCTGTTTAGGGTGACCCGCTCCCTGCTCCACCAAGGGGCGCAGGAAGATCCCTTGGAGGGTAGAGCTTCAGGCCCGGGTACAGTACAGAGACAGCATTGGTCGCATTGGTTGATAATCTCTGGAGGGCTCGGGACAGGGGTTGCTCCTCTGTCCTGGTCCTATTAGACCTCTCAGTGGCTTTTGATACCATCGATCATGATATCATGCTGCACCGGTTGGAAGGGTTGGGGGTGGGGGGCACTGTTTTACAGTGGTTCTCCTCCTTTCTCTCTGACCGGTCACAGTCTGTGTTGACAGGGGGGCAGAGGTCGACCCCGAGGTCCCTTATATATGGGGTGCCGCAAGGATCGGTCCTCTCGCCCCTTCTGTTCAACATTTATGTGAAGCCGCTGGGTGAGATCATCCGTGGTTTTGGGGTGAAGTACCATCAGTACGCTGATGACACCCAGCTGTACATCTCCACCCCAGACCACCCCAATGATGCCCTTGAGGTGATGTCCCGATGCCTGGAGGCTGTACGGATCTGGATGGGGAAGAACAGACTCAGGCTCAACCCATCCAAGACTGAGTGGCTGTGGTTTCCATCGTCCCGATATAGTCAGTTGGTGCCATCTCTGAC
Organism: Arizona elegans; assembly: GCA_022577455.1. Lineage (NCBI taxonomy): Eukaryota > Metazoa > Chordata > Lepidosauria > Squamata > Colubridae > Arizona > Arizona elegans. The sequence goes on from JAKOOJ010000002.1 coordinate 129,136,911, forward strand.
TATTGGGGGCAAGTCGTTGGCCGCCACAGATGAGGTTCGCAACTTGGACGTCCTCCTAGACTCGCGGCTGTCTTTAGAACAACATATGACGGCCGTGGCCAGAAGGACTTTTTATCAGGTTCGCCTGATTTGCCAGTTGCATCCCTTTCTGGATCGGGACTCGTTACGTACGGTCACTCACGCCCTTGTCACCTCACACCTGGATTATTGTAATGCTCTCTACATGGGGCTCCCCTTGAGAAGCACCCGGAGACTCCAACTGGTCCAGAATGCGGCCGCGTGGGTGGTGACGGGAGCAATGTGGCGCTCTCATGTGACCCCCCTCCTGCGCGAGCTGCACTGGCTCCCGGTGGTCTTCCGGGTGCGCTTCAAGGTTTTGGTTACTACCTTTAGAGCGCTCCATGGCTCAGGACCAGGGTACTTATGAGACCGCCTCCTGCCACCAGTAGCCTCTCATTGACCAGTTCGTTCCCATAGAAAGGGGCTCCTCGGGGTGCCGTCAGCCAAACAATGTCGACTGGCGGCCCCCAGGGGGAGAGCCTTCTCTGTGGGGGCACCTGCTATCTGGAACGAGCTGTCCCCGGAGATGCGGAGGATCCAAGACCTACGCATCTTCCGCCGCGCCCTAAAAACATTTTTATTCCAACAGGCTGGTCTGGCCTAACTCTCCTTTTAAATTGGCCTTTAAATTGGCTTTAAATTGGGTTTTAAATCTCTTTTAGATAAATTTGGATGTTTTAATCTTTGAACCTAAACCTAAATTATTTAATATTTTTTAATAGTTTTTAACTTTTGTATGTCTTTGTATTTATTTATGGCTGTTCACCGCCCTGAGTCTCTCGGGAGTAGGGCGGTATACAAATATGAAAAATAAATAAATAAAAATAAATAAATAAACAAAAGCTTGATAGAATTTAACAGAAAGTAAAGTCCAGAGCACATAGTCTATGAGTTAATAATTTTTGCAAAGAAGAAGGTACAGATTTAGGAAATGTGGAAGATCACACAAAATAGACAAAAATAGTGTAGCAATATAATTTTCTCATTTTTCTGAAATTTTTCTGAAGGAGCGGGAGTCAAACTATTCTTCAAAGCATCTGAGGGTAAAACAAGAAGCAATGGGTGGAAACTAATCAAGGAGAGAAGCAATTTAGAACTAAGGAGAAATTTCCTGACAGTTACAACAATTAATAAGTGGAACAACTTGCCTGCAGAAGTTGTGAATGCTCCAACACTGGAAATTTTTAAGCAGATGTTGGATAACCATTTGTCTGAAGTGGTATACGGTTTCCTGCCTGGGCTAGAAGACCTCCAAGGTTCCTTTCAACTCTGTTATTCTATTCTATTCTATTCTATTCTATTCTATTCTATTCTATTCTATTCTATTCTATTCTATTCTATTCTATTCTATTCTATTCTCTGTCTAAACAAATTCTAACCAAAGAAAGAGGCATAAATAGCAGAGCAACATTCCCAAATATTTTAACAGACAGGTTTTGTGGAAATAAAATTCATGGATGGATGGTTGTTTAACTCATGTAAGCATGTGAACGGAAAACTGCAGCCATGTTTGAGGCTGTGCAACTCTAGAATGTCCCCTAAATTTACTAATGGGGTATGAATCTCTTTTAAGGTATTCAAAACACTTAGTTTGGTTTAATATTTCAAATTTATTTTAAGATTCAATTAAGTAATTCAAGTTAATCTCATTCAAATGTAGTCAGCCCATTGAAGTTTCATACAATCTTTTTATATGAGAAACTTTCCACTAAAAACAAATTGGAGTACTTGATTAAATGTGCCAAAAGATCAGTGGTCTTTTAGTGTTCCCCTCTTTTTCCTGTTATTCTTCTACCATGATATATCTTTCAATATATCTTTCAATAAATCATGTTGCCTTGAACTAACAATTCCTTTTCCTTAAAGGAATGGACTGAACTATGATATAATAAAATAGAATTTTATTGGCCAAGTGTGATTGGACACACAAGGAATTTATCTTGGTGTATATGCTCCCAGTGTGATCACATATGATTAGAACCATACAGCAATAGCGCTTAGACTTTTATACTGCTTCATAGTGCTTTCAGCTCTCTCTAAGCAATTTACAGAGTAGGCATATTGACCACAACAATCTGGGTTTTCATTTTATCCAACTTGGAAAGATAGAAGGCTGAGTCAACCTTGAGCTGGTGAGAATTGAACTGCTGGCAGTCAGCAGAATTAGTTTGCAATACTGCATTCTAACCACTGCACCACCATGGCTCTTTTAATATGATCACAAAACTATTTTAAAAAAATCAAATTAGCTCTTGTAGCAAAGATAAAACAATGCTGGAGTGACTACAATCTTAACAAATTAATTGGGACTGTAATAATAAATGACTATATTAAAATATAAATTAATTGATCAAAAGTTGCAGAACATGAACATACCACTACCCTGAGAAAGAAACAGTGTGCTACTGTCAAAGGCTCTATTGGCTTTTTTGATTTCTGCAAGGACAGCAGTGTAACCTGGCGGCTTTATTGTAGGTAGCCTGGGAATGAAGGGAAGATCAAGTGATTCCTTAACTGATAGCCCAGCTTCCAACCTCACAATATTAAGTTCCTCAGCTGTCCCTTAACAAGGATGCATTCAGAAAAGCTGTACAATGGCGCTATTGATTTTCCTCCAGCTTAAGTCTTTCAAAGGTTGGAGCATAAAGGAACTTAAATGAATCATATGCTTATAAAAATGAAACTGAAGCCATGTCTTTTTTTCCAGTTTTGAATCTCCTGCTGTTGCTGTTGATAGTGTGTTTTCTAAAGTGGCCAACGACAGTCAAAGACACCTGGTGTGCTGGGCAAAAGAGAAGAAGCACCACTTTCCTCATCACTGTAAACTCGAGAGAAAATAGTCTGCTTGAGAACAGGGATTTTAGAGACTGCTCTTTTGAGTTTATTCTAACAGGGTTAACTGTTTCTGCTTTGATAGTTTCCATCCTTTGTCTCTTCAAGGAGTGGTATAAAACTTTTCTGTTCATATCTTGCAAAAGCAACTGAAGTTTTTGGTCTGTTTTGTAAATCGACCCTTGATCAATTTTTCTGAAAGGCAATAGATCTTTTCATGGCAAAGACAGCAGCCCAGTCTTGAGTCAGTTGACTTATAAGGGCTTATTGTTTTCTAAACTTTATTTATTTATTTATTTATTTATTTATTTATTTATTTATTTATTTATTTAATTTGTATACCGCCCTTCTCCCAGAAGGGACTCAGGGCGGTGAACAGCCAAAATTAAAAAACATACAAATACAAAAGTTAAGATAAATTTAAAAAATTAAATAATTGGCTACCCAATTTAAAACCCCAAATCCATAAAATTTAAAATCCCAGTTAAAAACCATTTAGGCTAGGCCGGCTTGATGAAATAAAAACGTCTTCAGGGCTTTACGGAAGGTCCGGAGGTCCGGGATCAATCGTATTCCGGGAGGCAGCTCATTCCACAGGGCGGGTGCCCCCACAGAGAAGGCTCGCCCCCTGGGGGCCGCCAGCCGACATTGCCTGACCGACGGCACCCCGAGGAGGCCCTCTCTGTGAGAGCGTATTGGCCGGTGGGAGGTTATCGGTAGCAGCAGGCGGTCTCGCAAATACCTTGGCCCTAAGCCATGGTCCCCATTATGCGGGTCCCCATTTTAAATATTGACCAAATTCCATTCTACTGTTAAGTGCTTACAGAACTATAGCAATCTGGTAATTGTACATTTATTGGCTTCTTTTTGTTTACTATAGTTGACCATGAAGGGAACAACTAGGGGTTACTCAATTTTAAAATAGTTACAAAATTTTATTATTTTGCACGCTCATTTTAAGTATGGCTATGCACATTTGTCTAATACATTTCATGTATTTGTTTTACTCTTTTTCCTCTCTTTCTACTCACTGTTTGTGTGTCTGTGTGTGTATATATTATTCAACCAGTAAAGTTTAGTTCTAGTGTAGAATTAATGATATCAATGTGAATTAGGTCAAAATCTATTAAGAATATTAACAGGAAATGGCTGCAGACATGTCTAGAATTATTACTATAATTGATGGAACATGTGAAAAACACTTTCTTTGTATAGCTTCATTAGATATAATTTCAAAAAGGGTACTTTTATTAAGGAATTGGGTAAGTTGAATCTCTTGAATGTTTTCCTGGATATATCCTTTCCCAGCCCAAAGTTGATCTGAAAAATCAATCCAACTTCACAACAACAACAAAGTATGGCGATGCAGAAACCTTAACTTTTAAATCCATTATTCCCTACAAGAGTAAACAGAGTCTTTGTACATTTTGTCATGTGCAACATAATAGTATTTTTAGTTCCTGAGTTTTAAAGCACCAACAGCATCTTGATTGGAATTGTTTGTACCATTTTTTAATACTTTGTCTTTTGCCATGCTTGACTTGTGTCTCAGTCAGTTCGCATTGGCTCTTTTAAAATGTCCCATCTCTTAATATTTTAGGAGTTGATATTTTATAATATTACAAGCATTGCTGGATTTTGGAGTCCTATCCTTACAAAATATATTTAGATCTTACATGTTCTGAAATGATGTCCCAGTATTAGTTAAGAATATAGGAAATTCAGGAAGAATTTTCAAGAGTTCACATTTTAGATGGCATTTATCTCACCTGGCCTGGGGACTCACTAAGAGAATCACCTCAACACATGTGCCCTCTATCTCCAACTATCTATAAGAGAGAAACCAAGTATTGCATGATCCAATCTGGGTCAGTTACCAGGACCAGAGGTTTAGTCTTCCAAGCTTTCAGACTTTTACTGGAGCCTATCTTTAGGGAACTTCTCTCTACCAGAAAGTGTTATCCTACATATGACATAAGAGCCTAGCATAAATATTTTTGTTAATCAGGATAGCCTTCTTATTATGTTCTTTATTCCACTCTCTTATTTGTATTATTATTATGAGGACTGTTAATATTCTGTTGCTTTGGTACACTGAGAACTTCTGCATGGGAAACAAATTTCTTGTGTGTCTAATCACACTTAGCCAAATAAAGTCTCCTCTCCTCTCCTCTCCTCTCCTCTCCTCTCCTCTCCTCTCCTCTCCTCTCCTCTCCTCTCCTCTCCTCTTCTCACCTTAATAAATGTGATTAGTATTGTTCCTTCTAAATATAGCTGTGTTCTGTCCCAGCTACAGACCCCAAAGAACGCAGCACACACAAAGTCTGTACAAACCTTAGTTTACTAAATTAAATAAGTCTTTTTCAAACAAAGGCTGTTAATTAACTTTCTTAACAGCCTACAAGAATCCAAAGAATAAATAATTGTAATCTTACTATGGTTGGCAGAAAGCCCAGAAACAATTTGCAGAGAACTAAGATCAAGATGCGAAGAAGAGTGAACGAAGTTGTTCCCTGCAAATTGCTTCAGTTGTCGTCCTTCCTTAAAAAAGCTAAGAGAGTGACCAATTAGCTCCAAGCCTTACTCTCGAAGAGACCTCCTTCTGAAGAGCCACTCCTGCGTTTTGGCGGCTCTGCGCACCCGTGCATCGAGAAGAGGCTCCTCCTCTTCTTCCTCTTCACTTATGGGAGTTTCTGAAGGTTCTGAAGGCCCTGGCTGAATCTCCGCCTCTGGCACCGCATCTTCTCCAGCCTCCTCATTGTCTGACTTGAGTGCCAGCTGCACAGGCTGCTGGAGCAGCACCACACAAGCCTCCTCGCTGTCGGAATCCGCTACTAGCTGCACAGGGCCACAACAAACTAGTAGTCACAGTTTCTAAGTCCAACCCACTTCATGTGGTTGTGGTTGTGGGAAAATATGAGGCAGAAATATTAAATATGTTCACTGCCTTGAGTTATTTATAAAAATAGAAAAGGCGGAATTAATTAATTATACATACATACTTAAATACATACATAGATCTTGTTCTGTCCCCGTCTCACACACGCACCCCCACAGACAGTCAATAGTGAAATAAACCAGCCGACAAAGGTTTCTCTAAGAGCAGAATTGGCAGCAATTCAGTGGCTGGCTGCCAAGAGTCTTTTACTTATGAAGGGAGTGTTTTACAAAGCCAACACACAAGAGATAAGAGAATATCCAAAAAGTCCAGCAATCCAGAGAGGTTTGTTCAATATCAGTTTTTGCTCATCACAGAGCTTGAACGGCCACCACACCCCCTTTTATAACCTGTGGGGTGTGGTCCAGTGACTCAGCCTAATTCCTGGCACGCCTCTTCCTCTGCTGCGTGCACTTATCTCTGCGACGCTGTCGAGGGTTCAGCCAAGACTCATCATCATCATCATAATTGTCCACTTGTAGCTGCGTGGAAATGCTTGGCCCCGGGCCTATCTCTTCGCCTTCGGAGGACACCGGAGGCATTGCCAGAGAGGAGGGTCCTGGAGAGGGAGGCCTTGCCAACTCCTCTCCTTCACTCTCAGAGTCCACTCCTGCTGATAACACAGGTTCGGTGATCGGAGCCACAAAAGGTCTTACCTTTCAAGCTCCATCGCTTTCCTCACCGTTGTGTCCAGGGAAACATGCTGTAAAAGAAAGCCTTCTCGTGAGTTTGAGAAGTTTGATTGAACTTGCAAGAAGGCTTTCTTTTACAGCGTGCTTCCCTGGACACAACAGCGAGGAAAGCAACGGAGCTTGAAAGGTAAGACCTACATCCCACTTCTTGCCCGTCCCATTTGCCACCCCCAAATTGCATCCTTAAAGTGAGCAAGTGGCTAAGCGAGGGACAAGAGCCCTGTCGTGCCTGGTGAGGGGGGGGGAAGAGATGGCAAGAGGAGTCACATCTTGCTCCATGCGTCTCACTTCTCCCCCACCCCACCTGCCACCCCTCTCGATAAAGAGACAGTGGGGAAGGGAAGCAGCTGTTGCCATTGGGGTGGGGTGGGACATGTTGGGCTGCTCGGCTGGCATGAAGAACAGGGAGGTGAAGCGACTGCAGCGATGGGACATAGAATCCCACGCTCACTGCCTCTTGCACCCTCAAAATAATAAGACCCAATAATAAGGCCAAGCCCTTATTGGGGGGGGGGGATCAAAAGAAAATAAGACCCTGTCTTATTTTCATGGAAACACGGTATTAAAGAGGACAGTACAGTAGTTAGAATGGTGATAATTTTAAAAAAGAACATTGAAAGTTCCAATTCATGAAAAAGTTCACTTTGCTCAGAGATTTTCTCTAAGTTAAGCAAAGTGAATTTTAAAATCACATTGCTTATCTTTTTTGCTTATGCATGCAAAAAATATCTATGACACTTCTTAATGGCACATTGCCTATTTATTCTTTATTTCATTTCTTTCTGATTGTTGTTCAGAATTGTTGCAGATTTTCTGATACATTCATGCACCAGATTCTGCAATGCTTGCTTGCTTGCTTGTTTTTCTTCATGGGACCAGCATTTAAATGTTTTTTTTTTTATGATAATTGATGGCAGAACAAATATTAAACATTTAAATATTAAATTAAATATCTTAACTCTTCAATTTTTGCATGCATGCAAGCATATACATTTAGTTATCTTCATCTCCTAATTTCTAAATTTATCGTCAATTAACCGGCATTTATTGTTCAAAATCCAATTGTATTATATGCATTCTACCATTCATATATACAGTACATAATGGCAGATATGCATACATCTTATCAGATATACACCAACAGTATCTGAGGTTGCTGATGTTTCTCCAATTTTTATTTCTTCTAGTTTAGTATTTCTCATAATTTGTATGAAAATTAAATAAAGTGACAATGTATACATCTGGTATACTTCTAATTCTGAACTATTTATATATTAGATTTTTGTCCCGTCTTCATTACTTTATAAGTAACTCAAGGTGGCTCCTTTCTCCTCATATTTTCTCCATAAAAACAACCCTGTGAGGTGGGTTAGGCTAAGAAAGAATGACTGACCCAAAGTCACCCAGCCGGCTTTCACGCCTAAGAAGAGATTAGAACTCTCAGTCTCCTGATTTCTAAGCCAGCACCTTAACCTCTTGCCAAACTCCATATTTTGTTCTAAATGTTCTTTCTACTAATCATGCCCCCCCCCAATACGCAGATGAGATGTCCTTACAGCCTCTTTTAAATGACTATCCAGAATCACTCTTCTTGCACAAGTTAAATATATGATCTACTGTTTCTTCTGTTGTTTTGCACAATCTGCACTTTGAATCATTTGGTGATATTTCCATTCCAGCCTTGATTGCATTGAAAAGTATGCTTATCAGCAACCAAAATGAACCCTATAGTTTCTTTTTATAATGTTCCAGTTGTAAGCAATTGTTGGGTTTTATCTTTAGCCACTTTCCTTCAATATTTTGTAGAAATTGACCAGGTAATGTTTTGCTTTGCCAGAATTTTGGTCATGTTTTTGTTATTTTATTTCAATAATCCTGTTTTGTTTCCTGTACATTGAGACAATTCCAATTATAATTATTAATTATTAATATTTTGAGACATGCTGTCATAATCTTGTGAATCCATGACACAATAAAAATGCAAATTGCAAATTTCCTCTTCATTTTAAAACCATCCTAATGAAATCTGATGAAAAATCTGGTGAAATACTCAGGACTGGGGTATAAATTCCTTGTACTCAACATTTACGAGAAGACTGAGTAGTGCACAAGTCTGTCTTGCTTTTCACAATGCAATCGGATTTTGGGGGACCTTCAGGCTTTCAGCTTCTCAGGCTTCAATTAAATCTTGGTAAGCCTTGGTAGTACAGGGGTTTAAGGCACCCTGTTATTAAGCTGGTTATTAAGACCAGCTGTCTGCAATTACTGCAGGGTTCGAATCTCGCCAAGGCTCAAGGTTGACTCAGCCTTCCATCCTTTCTAAGGTAGGTGAAATGAGGACCCAGTTGTGGGGGCAATAACCCCCCCAATAAGACTTTGTATAAATATATACAAAAGGATGAAGGCTATTGCTGAGCACATTGTAAGCCGCCCTGAGTCTTCGGAGAAGGGCGGCATATAAATCAAATTAAAAAAAAAAAACTCAAGAGAAAATGCCACCTTGAGCTTTTTTTTTTTTTTTTTAAGAAAAAAAAGGCAGGGAATGGTATAAAGATATATTACAAACCCATAGCAACACTCTCTTCCAGTTTGCTACAATAAGAAAATGTCGGAAAGGTCACCAAAAGAAATCCCAAAGAAATTTGACATCATCTGGAGAAGTAGGACAGTTTCTTTTGCAAAGTTTTTTTTTCCATAGCATTTTAATATATTATTAATATAAGAAGCATTTTTATTCTATTGAAGTTATGTCCCTTTTCTTTCTTTGGTTATGTGCAAATGATGATTGACCAGATAAGAGATCATGGACTGAGGATGTCAAGTGAAAATCTCTCTCCAGTGTAGACGGCTGTTATTAAGCAGGCCATAGTTGGAATCTTCAGTAAAAATATTGAAAATAAAATACTGAGAACATACATTTATGCTACATACTAACCACAATTTACCAATATTTTCACATATTAATTTTTCCTCAATTTCCCTACCTTTGCTAGATATTCAATCAAGATACTTAATAACAAACAATATCAATCAATCTTTTATTGTGATCAAAGACCAGCATAACAAATGATATTACTTGCAGAACTATGAGAGGTGAAAGAAATTAAATGTATCAAACTTCAATGGTTATAAACTGCTGATTTTTACAGTTTTATCCAGAATTGATAGTCAAAACACAAATAATCTAGCAATGAAAGTGAATAAGCATAGTGAAAAAATGTAACTAAGATTAAATATGAAGAAGATCAAAGTAATTATAACAACTCAGTAATGTCTCTTACAACTGACTGTTGTGGTCCTCCAGCAGCCTGAGGAGCTAGCAGTGGAGTCGGAGGCAGAGATGGGGCCAGGGCCATCTGGGAGTGATGCATGGACTCTGGAGCCTCAGAGCCTGTTCCTAGTGCACACATGCTCAGAGCTGCCAGAAGGCAAGAGTAGCTAAAGCAAAAAGGATGACTCAGGAGTAAGACCGGGAGATGATTGGCCCCTCCCATAAATTTTAAAAGAGCAGCAAAGGCTCTTGGGCTCTTTGTAGGAAAATAACGTTGCTAAATCTGTTTCCAGTTGACGTCTCTTGTTTCTGTACTTTGTGGGGCTTTGCCAAGAAAGGGCTTTGGCAGGGTGCCAAAGAAGATAAAGGTTGGTGATAAGCCCAAAGGACTTTTTCTGAAGGACTTGTTTTAAAATTAATTTGGACTAAGCTGGGAATGAAGTAATTCTCAGCTGTTATAATAAAATTGGTTTGTTTAAGACTAATTGTGTCTTGTAAATGACTAAGTGAGCCTAGGTCACAACACTGACAATGAAGACATTGGTTTCTCTCTTTTAAGATCAACTATCAACAGTAAAGGAAACAACAATCAAAATTAGCCCTTGTTAGAGTAGCATTGAAGACATTTAATATTTCTTAATGTGTCTATATCTACAAAGATAAGAATTGCAAATTCGTTGACTTTTCCTGTGACACTTTATGAAAGTAAAGTGAGAATCTGAATAAGGGTAGAAAAAGTATTTGAACTGTGGTATTATTAGAAATGATTCCTGAAAATGCCATGAATAGGCAAGAAAAGAAATAAACAGATCACTGGACAAATAAATACAGACTCCTATTTATTATTATGTTTCAGATACATTATGCAAAGACCTGAGATTCTTGAATAGTCTATAAATCTGAGAGAGAAAAAGATGTAGACACCCTTGATTATAATGATGCTGGATATATTGTTGAAGATCTGAAAGACCAGGTTGGAGACAGACTGCCCTAAGGAAAATCGAGCTTTGTGATTGCTTAAGAGTTGATATTGGCATGTAAGCAATCAGTAAATCAATCAATCAATCAATCAATCAATAAATCAATGTGAATAAATGAACCGGCTAACCAATATTTCTGTTCCATAGGCATGTATTGACCACCTTCTGAACTGCTTCACAATTCTGTGAAAAAATTAATTTTTGTCAATCTTTTGAAAAAAATTTGAAATTCTTTGTCAATTAATTATTCTACTATAAGATATATAGCAGCTATCTCTATGAATTGAAGCCAAACAAATAATGAAATCGGATACTTACTTTTTGGTCTTTCTATGCTTATAAATGATAGATGCACATTTTGTCTAAAATTACAGTTTTTCTACATACATATGCATATACATACAGAAAGGGGGAAAGATGTTAATTCAATCTTAAGACACAGACAATTCCTTTTTTAATGTATTTTTTTTTCCCACTATCAAGACACTATTGTTGCTTTCCAAAGCCAATCAAACAGACTAGGAAGGGTGGGGAATCAACTAATCAATTTCCAAATGAATAACTCAGCCAGCTGCAAAATCATGACTTCATCAGACTTTCAGAGTCTTGCACAAGACTACAGTTCTTGTCTGGAGCCTGTTTTTAATCCATTAAACCCTTACAATATATAAGCATACAAATGCATCCCCACTTCCTCAACTCACAAGATCAGAAATGAATGAATGCTTCCAAAGTTATTAATCAAAGCTGAGTTCTTTTTATCAGTTCCTATTTCTCAAACTGACTTTTATTTAAGTGAAAAACTAAAAAAGAGAAAGTTTGCTTTGAAGTGTGGAGCGTGACCATATAAAAATAGTAGGTAATGTCTAATTTTTACAGGTATCTGTCAGACATATTATATACTTTATTCATTAAACATGAAATTCAGTCAACTGAACATTCAAAAATGCAACACAATTACCACTGACTGGTGCTAATGGTTGATATGGGTTGCTGCCAGCTTTCTAGGTATCAACCAAGTACCTTCTTAAGATGTACGATGTTCCAAGTATCACAGTTTTTTGCAGTTCCGCTGGTGTTATTGCAGGAAGCTGCAATTTGTTGGTGTATCTTATAAAATTCTTAGACATGGTACCAAGTGCCCCAATGACAATGGGTATCACTGTTATATGTTTCATCCATAATCGCATAGGCCAGGTCACAATATTTCGTGATTTTTTTCCAGTTCTTTTTCTTTGACTCTGGCATCTTCTGGTATCGTGATGTCAATAAATTGTATATTTCAGTTTTCGACAACTGTGATATCTGGTATGTTGTGTTCCAAGTGACGATCTGTCTGTATCCGAAAGTCCCACAAGATCTTCACATTCTCATTTTCTATAACTTTTTCCACTTTATGTTCCCATGACTTTTTGGATACAGGTAAGTCATATTTTTTACATAATGACCAGTGGATTAATTTAACAACTCGGTTGTGTCTAGCTTTGTAATCAGTTCGTGTGATTTTGTTGCATTCACATATTAAATGTGAAACAGTTTCAATTTTGTTGTTGCAAAGTTTGGATTGTCGGTGGATTTTTGTATCTTTGCTTTCATGGCATTAGTTTGTAGTGCTTGTTCTTGAGCAGTGAGTATTAAACCTTTCATTTCTTTCTTGATGGTTCCCACCTTAAGCCATGCCCATGTAAAGTTGTCATCACATTTTCCTGTGTTTTTCAAGTGCTGTCCATGCAAAGCTTTGGTTTTCCATCTATTTAATCTGTCATCCAGCTGTTTTTCCTTATATTCTGCCTTTGTTTCTGTTGTTTTTATAATGTTCTCTGTTTTCACGGCCTGCAGCCATTTTTCTGTACTTTGGTTCACATAATCATTCAAACTTTTTTTTTCTTCTTCTACAGTTTGATGGATTTGCAATAGTCCTCTGCCCCCTATTTTTCTTGGCAGGTACAACCTGTAGATGTCACTTCGTGGATGTAAAGCGTGGTACATATTCAAAACGTTTGTGTGTTTTCAGGTCTAAGTTTTCCAGTTCAGTCAAAGACCAATTGATGATTCAGATGAGTAGCGTATCACTGGATGTGATACTGCCCATGTGTTAATGGCTTTAATTATGTTTCCAATATTCAGCTTTGATTTTAATATTTTGCAGACCCTCCTGGTGTATTCCTTTTGTGTTGACTCTTTGACTTTTCCATTCAAGATGTTATCTGCTTCCAATATGCCTAGGTATTTGTAATCATCATCCTTTGCTAATGCTTTCACTATGTTTCCATTTCCCAGTTCCATTCCTTCTATTTTTTCCATTTTTTTCTTGCTGCATGGATAATATAGCATATTTTTCAAGTCCAAAGTTCATTTTGATGTCACTGCTGAAAAGTTGAATTGTGTTGAGTGTTGATTTAAGTTCAGTGGGGCTTTTCGCATATATCTTTAAGTCATCCAAGTATATAGATGGTTTATCTTGCCATGCTGGCTTGAGATTTGGTTCCAGTTTTGTGTTTTGTAGGAATTATTGTCAGTGGATTTAATGTGATGTTGAATAGTAGAGATGAAAGTGAATCCTCCTGGAAGATTCCTCGTCTGATGTTGACTTCACCAATGTTTTCCCCATTTGCTATTAGAACTGTTTTCCATTTTTGCATATTTGCTTTCAAAAATGTACAAATATTTTTGCTGATTCCAAAGTTTTCCAGACAGGTGTTAATCCAGCTGTGGGGTAATGAATCAAATGCCTTCTTGTAATCAATCCATGCCATATTTAAATTTGTTTTTCTTCATTTTGCATTTTTAGTACCATTTTGTCAATGAGCAGCAAAGCATTCAAAGTTTTCTTTGAAGTGTGGAGCATGGCCATATAAAAATAGCAGGTAATATCTAATTTTACAGTTATCTGTCAGACACATTATTATTATTATTATTATTATTATTATTATTATTATTATTATTATTATTATTATTATTTACTTTATTCATAAAACATGAAATTCTAAAACAAAACAAGAAGAAATTCATGAAGAATCAGAAACATTCAATGAGAATCAAAATATTCACAGAATAAAAAGATTTTGGCTGGAATTGTACTTAGTTATATTTACTTCCAACATTTATATCTTGCTTTACAAATTTAAAGGGTCACAGAGAACCTTTTCAAGATAATGGAAAACCAGTGCCTGGTTTCAGATTAAAAATCAACAAATATGTGATATTGACAGAAAAGAAGATGGGATGAGAAAAGGATTAATAAGTGTTTTAATGCTTCAAAGTTTATACTTGCAATGAAAATGGAAGGGGTACAGCTGCTGGTCCTTCTGTTCTTCGTTGAAAAATTGACTGTTGTAAAAAAGTTGTTCACTGAGTTTACATTTTTAATGGATTCAATATATACCTAAGGCCCATTGCATTTGTTCACTGCATATAGAAGAGAAAAAAACCCTCATTATCTTCACTAGAATTTTACATAGACCTGCATAAGATTGTACTATTAAATGATAATATTTCAAACCTGAAACATTGGAGTTAAATAGTGACCCTGTTTATCCATATTTTGAAAAATATGGGGAGTAAAGTTTAGCTGATTTCTTACTTTTGACATACCATGTAACTTGTATTTGTTTTGTTTTGTTTTGGAGACTGGTATTTTAATAAAGGAGAACCATGGAATTGTGCCTTTTCATAAAACAGCATAGAAAAGGGCCTTGAAGGACAGGAGGAATTGCTGCTACTAAAGCAATGGTCAAATAAGAAGGATTTGAACATAGGCCAAGAAAATAACTTGAGTAAATGTCTCAGATGAGCATCTCCCTAGTTCTCATGAAGAAAAAGGGAGAGAACAGCAAGAACATTCATGATACAGTTCCTGTTATAGTAAAAGTCCCACCAGTATGGCACTGATTTCTTAGTCTGGTGTACTTGCTGGGCTAACATTGGGCACTTTTTAAATTGTGATTATGACACACAATTGCCAAATAATAAATTGATGTGGTTAACAAATCCATGTGTGCTTATCCACATGCTCACTCTCAATATCTAATGTAAATTAATTTAGAGGGGAAATAACCTTGGGGAAGGCATGAAAGATCCATTAAGGGAAATAAGAAGAGATTACATATTCTTGAGATAGAGAAACATGTAAGAAAGAAGCTCAAAATAATCCAAATTTAATTTTGCTTAGTATAAGAAGGGACAGTGTGTGACTTCAACTCAGTTCTTTTAAATGGCAGTTGGCCATTTAAAAATTATGGGATTGATCAGGAAGAATCGGGATTAATATAGAAAAAAGAATATGGCCCATTCCTGATGAGACTTGCATCCTCAGAAGGATTGACATGATCCCAAGCAGCCATCTGAGAAATTTAGAAGTTATCTGATACAATTACCTAGAGTACAGGTATCATTCTTGTTCTTTTCCCATTCCTTCGGCTTCCCTGCATAGAAATGTTTACACATTATAATCTCAATCATTCAGACATCTCTGTAATGCCTACAATATCTGAGATCTTGAATAAAATTTGTTCAATTTATTAGAAAATTATTGTAATATCCAGTGTAGATAGCTCCCACCATGCACATTCACCCTCAATCCTATATCACAGTAAGAACAGGTAGCCCAAAGATCAGTTAATAATAGTATAGCTGATGTTTCTTTACTAAATATTAGGAAACATTAAAACAGTTCACTGGCAAAATGGGATAGAAGGCAGGGAAAAATATGGAGAGAGACATCAGCGACAAATAAGAATTATTTTGGTTGCTTATGTTCTATTTCTGTCTGTCTGTCTGTCTGTCAAAAGGGATAGAACTAATTAGCATAGACAATTCCAAGGGAATAGTCTTTCCTGTTCTAGCTTTATCCCTTTCATATACATCATTATAGCAAAATAGAGATAGAAAGTAAGCACCCCATAACACCTCAGTTATTCTTCATTGTATATAATGGGAATGATGTACATAATGAGGATGGCATATTGATACTCTTATGTTAAAATACTGTTACCTAAGAAATAAATAGAACAGCGGATTCAAACATCCAAGATAGTATAAAATATCCATTTATTATTCAGCTATTATTATAAAGTCATTGTTATTGTTAGACATGAAGCCAAGTATTAAACACAAATATGATACTTATTTTTATAGTACCTGAAAGCTAAATTTGCATAACCTGCTTGGTACCACAATTCATTCATTCTTTTTTATATAAAAAAACTCTTCTTAGATTAAAAATATTGAACTATATAAGATCAGTAGGAATACATATCACAGAAAGTTATTATTTTATCATAGCATATTTATAAACTGACTGACCAATAGATCTAAGATGTCTTCAGTCAATCAGATTCTTTTAATGGATGCTATCAATATACTTTCTAATATAAATGTTGACAATGAGATTTATATAATCATTAAAACCACTGCAAAAGGCAATCAACATAAATTTTAAACAACTTAGTAATAGAAAATTTTGGACTGGAATAACCCATGAAGATAGAATGAGTTTCATGCTAGCATTGATATATTTAAGACTTATTATGCAATTATTCTTAATCAGACTATGCAATGTGAAATAATCTTTTTATCATGTAAAACCATAAGTCTATTATCTATTAAAGTTTATACCAGCTTACTCTGACTTACTTGCTTTGATCCATTCCACAGGAAGTAAAATCACAGTGTGCTTAAAATAAAATGTTCAGGCTTCTGGGCAATTTATTTTTAAATTGATATAAAAAATTCTGGGTGCAGCTGTAGCTACTCTCTCTGAAGATCAGAAAAGAGCAACATGCAAACAGTCTAATACAAATTAATGCAGTGTTACATATCTTGGTGGTAAAATATTAAAGAAACATAACATGAAAGGCAAAGCAACCCAGCAAATGGACTATGAACTGCATATAAAGTTAATGATGGAGTTTGTCTCAAGCGCACTCTGCAGTATACAACAAAAACACTGGTACATTAACTTTCTCGGAGTATGTTAAAGATTCTATATTGTTCCATAAGACGTCTAATTGTAAATCCTGTCTAAAATAAATTCATTCATGTAGCCATAACTGAAAAGGTAATTGAAAAGGACTAAATTATCCCTTGATTAAAGAAAATAAACAGTAATCTTTGTAACTAAAACAAGACAAATAGCAGTCATAGTTGCTAGGAATTCTTGTATTATAGATGGCAATTCAAAACTCTTGGACATTAGGCATTGCATCTACAAGCCAAATTGTCAATGTGATGCTTTCTTGGAATGACCACTATCATTTCCTGATTGGGAATCTCAAAGTAACATGACTCAAAGTAACATGGCTGATCAATATAGTCCAAAAAAACTCACAAGGCTTGGCTCAATATGCATTCAGTGTTTTTCATATAATTCTGCACCTAGTTTTATATTATTATTGTTAAACTGTTAGGCAAGAGGAAGAAATAAACAAACTTATTAACAAAGCAAGGTAACTGCATCATAAATGTTACTTTATAGCAACTTTATATATAAAAGTGTTCCTTTTATCAGGAAGAGAAAGAAACCTCTTTTTTTAATCCAAGAAAGAATATTCCATTGATCTTCATATGTCTACAATAGTAGCTCAAGGTTGGACTTATTCTTCGTACTCTCTGAATGTGGTTGTTTGCTTGCAAACATTTTATTAGCCAGATAGGTAACATCATCAGTGCTACTGAATATGGGGTTTGTTCCCTGTTTGCATACAGGAGTTTGCCCTGCCAGTGTTGGTGGAGATGTAGAAATCAAGGAGCAAATTGACAAATAAAATTTTAATCTGCACCAACAGAAGAATAATTTTGAAAATGAGTGAAATAATAGTTCCAGTTTATTCTGCCCGAATTATATTTTAAGATGGATTTAGACAAACTTGAACAGGTTCAACAAAGTGCAAGAAGAATTAGCACCACAATGCTTTCAGAGATGCTGGTGAAATAGAAGAAGACAAGACTGAGAGGAAAAAATAACAGGTCTTTTGTAATAACACAAAGGATGCTACACAGAATATTCTCTGTTATTCAGAGCAGAGAGAATGAAATAATGGATTTAAGTCACTGGAAGGCAGATTCAACTGAATGGTAGAAAATCTTCCAAACACTAAGAACAGTTCAACAGTGGAACCTATTACCTAGGGAGATGGTAAGTGGCATTCACTGGATATATTTAAGACGATGTAGAAACCATTTGTTAGAGATGCTTTAATTCCTGCACTAAGAAAAGGGGTAGATTTGTCTGAAATGGCCCCTTCCAGACATTATTGTATCCATCATTGCTTCTTTATAGAAATAAGTTTATGACTACAAGAAAGCCTCATTTTGAACACTAGAGGAAGTAGCAGACACCTTGAATAGTGCTGATGCAGATAATATGATAGCCATGAACATCAGCTCCCTGCAATTATAGCCTAGTCCATGGACCCTTACAGGCTGCCTGAATCTGTCCTCTGTAATAAAGATTTTCTGTGATAGAGAGGAAAAACAGCAGCATTTTTAATGCAAACAAAGTGAATCAAACACTGAAATTTAAAAATTTAAGAAGATACCCTGACCTTGATACTGCTTGGAGTACTAGTAAAATAAAACCTGACCTAAAGATTTTGCAGAACTAAATTTAGTACCTTACTTCTGCTGGAAACAAAATGCTATCCCAGAGCTGGATTACTGAAAATGCCAAAGGTGTAAGCTGTGCAAACATCCTGCTAGATTCCCACATTATCTGCTGTACATTGTATCTTCTTGATATGCAAGCAAGATCCACACTGCCTTTGGAGTGACTGATCTCAGAGTTGCAGATGTTCAATTGATCCTTGTGTTGAAAATCTCCCCAAGCTGACATTGCACCAATAAAGTGATATGACAAGACAGCTTGCCCAAATTGATTATTTAAATATGTGTTGCATACCGATAAGAGTGTTGCTATGATCAGAATGTAATCTTAAAATGCAAGAGCCAGGCTTCAAAATCTTACCTGCACAATTTTATTCTGTTTCTGAATCAAATTGCACATCATAATACCAATGTAGCTGCCACAGTTATGTATCTGCTTCTGTATTTTCTGGTAAATGATTATTTAAAGAAGATGGCAAATCAGCACTGACATTTCATATACCATTGGTTGCTACTTTCTTGAAAAGGAAAATATTGAACACAGGGAATCTGCTGTTTCTAGACATATTTAGGGAGGCATAGGAAAGGGTTGGGTTCAAGAAGGTTGTGCAATTATAATTATAGGCAAATTAGCCTCTGAAATTTTCATATCTTTGAAGGATTGGATATGACCGAAATATGTCAAAAATTAACATCTCCCAAGCCATACCATTTTTATTACTGTTTTGAAAGTAAGATAAAAATAGAAAGTAATATAAAAGTAAGAAAAAGAAAAGAAAAAGAAAGAAATCAAAGAGACAGCTAGTATAAAAATGCTAAAAATGGAAGCATATTCTTTATCATGATAAACAAGTAATTAAAAGCATTAAAATCCTTAAAGTTCATGATAACACTGTTTAGGTAAGGAAATATCTCTGAAATGACCAAACATGTTGCAATGGTAAGCTGCAGTTGCATGTCATTTACAGTGCTCCCTGCCAGCTTCCTACAAGGAGGTCAATGGGAAAGCTAGAAGGAATTTGTAAGTCGTTCCTGATCCCACTGTTTTTTTGCCCTTAGTCATTCTGTTTAACAGCTTAGGTAAGGAAATATCTCTGAAAAGATGAACCAATGGGTCAAGTCAGTATATTTGAATCCAGAATTTTCTAGCTTTTTTCCTTATTCACCTGTTGTGACTCCGACCCCTGAGCCCATCTTATCAGAGGGAGAAGGCTCCGAAATTGAAGGAGAAGAGTTGGCCAGGCCTCCCTCCCCAGGACCCTCCTCTCTGGCAATGCCTCAGGTGTCTCCCAAAGGAAAAGAGATTGGCCAGGAGCCAGGTATTGCCGAGCAGTCACAGTCGGACAGTGACGGAGATAAGTCTTGGCTGGATCCACGCCAGCGTCGGAGAGACAAGCACACGCAGCAGAAAAGGAGGCATCTCTGAAACTACGTTATCTGCCTGCCTTGGATTTAATACGGACTGAACTTGACAATTCTGTGGCTTTGTGTATTTGTTTTGGTTTATCTGACGGAGGAGGAACACCTCCCTCTTTTATCGAAGGAATTAATTGTCTACAAGTTTTATTTAACCCCTGGCTGACTGTTTGTGTGCGTGTGTGAGATGGGGACAGAACATTCACCAAACATAATAACATGTCCCTTCTTATTGTTATCTGAAGTGTCTTTATACATTCTAGATAATTTTTCTGGTGACACACACCAAGGGTATATCATTTTATAAAAATTTTCTTTAGGATTATAACATAATGTAAATTTAAGTCCTTTCATTCAGCCATATTTTTCCCATTGTTCCAGCTATATAGTACAAGCAAAAATTTTATCCCACTTTGATCCTGTATTCTTTCACTTGTTCTTCTTTTGTTTCAAATTTCAATAAAGGTTTACATTTAAGCAATTACATGTACATGATCCCTTTGGGATCTCTCAAGTCATATGAACATGGATGTTTAAGAGACGATGTATCTGTCGTGAGTGGGTTTTCTTTTTCTTTTGGACTGGTAGGAGTTGGGAGAATTGGTGAGTTCTAGTTCTAGACTGGGATCCTAGAATGTGCCTTCCCTATTATGGAACTTACTTTCTGAAATGAGATCCCTCTGCCCCCTCCCCGAGATATTTGCATTAATTCCATAATGGTCTTAAAAACCAGACTGTTCTTCTAAGCATTGAAGTAGGATGTATATGGTTCTCTTGTTACCTAGTTTTTTGGTGTGTTGTCCAATAGAAGTTGATTTTTTTTTTTGTATGCATACTATTATACGTTATATTCTGTGTACTATAGTTTGGTTTTAAAATGTGAGCCACCAAGACTCAGTTTGGAGTTGGATGGTATCTAAAGATCTGAAATTAATAAGTAAGCAAATTCAACAAGGCATTTTAAAGTTTTGTTTCAGGGAATCAGTGGTGGGTTCCTCCCGGTTTGGTCCGGTTCGGCCGAGTCGGTAGTAGTGACGATATGACGTCACTGAACCGGTTCTCCCCCCACCCACCCACGTTATTCTTACCTTTTATTTGGTCCCACCCCCAATCTATTGCTGCCTCCTGAGTTCCAGCTGATGACTAGAGGGAAAAAAACTGTTTAAACTCTTGCCGCGGGGCTTCAAAGGGCCGTCCTACAGCTGATCAGTGTTAAAAGCAAACAAATGAGTCGGGTCGTAAGTGTGAGGACTGGTCGTAAGTGCGAGGACCTTCCAGAAATAACTCTGACCAGCTAGCCATGCCCACCTAGTCACATGACCTCCAAGCCACACCCACAAAATTAGCCACTCCCACAGAACCGGTAGTAAAAAAATTTAGAACCCACCCCTGCAAGGAATGTAGCTATGGTTGTTGTTTCTGAAGCTGATACCTGAAGCTACCCTAAAGGGAACATATTTCCTTAATCTACCTTTTTTCATTGCCCCTCTTATGTTATGTTTTTTTTCCCCTAACTCATCTAAGTCTGTATTTTGCTGCAGTCTTTTACCATTTACATTTAGCTCTTCCACACATAAAACTTATTTTTTTTCCAGTCTGTTCCACCTCTAACAAATTAATCTAACTGCAGAAGTCTCCATATAAAGAATAGCTTGTTGTGTGTGGGAAGAACATGACATTTCAATTTCTGTTATTTTTGTCAGTGGGTTTTTTTTTATTGTAGTTTAACTACAAATGAAAGTATTATTTGTTTCACAGTAGCTGTAGAAGAAATAATAGTATGTAATGTTGCAATATACGGAAAGTGACAGTAGGTGGTGAGCAGACTGTAACCTAGGCAACAAAGTCTTCTTTAAAAAAAAAAAAAGCTAGCAATTTAGAGAGAGATTTTAGTGATTGTTAGCTAGCTGAAGTAAAAGACATTGAGAATATGGCTATATATAATTCACAAAATAGTCATGGTTATAATAAACCCAGCTATAACTTTGCATTGGCTTGTCTATTTAGTTTACTTTTTTTAGATACTAGCCAAATATGAAACCCTCTTTTTTTCCAAAAGATTTTTTCTTGCAAGTCATGAAATTGCCTTTGAATGATATGAGTTTGTGATTCATTAATAAACAGGGTAGTTACATTTTTTTAAAAGGTTTAGTGGCTAGGCAAGTATACAAATACATAAATGTGTTTTAAGACTGTTGGCAAACTGAAAGCAGATTTTAGAATTTTTAATCCTTTCATTTGGAAAACCTATACCTGCTTAATTCCATTAATAGACAACTTATTTGCATTCAAATTGGAAAGTACCAAACCTAAATATAAGCCACAGGACATTGTTTTTTTAACAAGGTATGTCATATTTATTTGTTAGCAGTGATGAATGATGAAATCCATCTAAAAAGTTTCTTAAGCAATTGTAATAAAAGAGATCAGTTTTATGAAAAGAAATATCCATGTGTTTTTCCACATATGGATTACCAATCCAAAGAAATGTTAGTTATGTTCTTTCTGAATAAACGAACTGTCTTTCATTACTTTGTCCAAAGTGTTTCTGCCTTCAGCAAGAAGTTATTCAAACGCAGACATTAATTTTAAACAATATGTAAATGTTAAACTGCGGAAGCTTATTTCCAAAGGACAGTGAACAAGGCTCTGTTTTGTTCACCTAAGCAAATCCAGGCACACATATTTAAGGGGTTATGGTTTGGATCAGATTTACCATTTAAGTAGGGGAGGGATCCTTCCTGTCTGCTCAGAGAATGACTTCCAGGCACCTGAATTCTGGAACAGTTACAAATACAAGGAAGTAAATGTTCTGGCAAGATTCAGGATTGCAATATGTCATCATATCATCATAAGCACCTCTCAAGAAGCTAGATGCTGTTGTTTTCCAAAAAGCTTTTCACTTGGACCTTTCACACTGATTTCACAATTGACACAAGGCAGAGCATAGCTTTTCCGAGGAGAGAGGGAAGCCATTATAAAACTCTGTCTCACCTTCTCCCTCTCCCTGTGTGTATGTCTTTTTTGTTTGTATGTATGTGTGTATTTAGAACTGTTACATTATTTATTTATTTATTTATTTATTTTATTTAAATTTGCATACCGCCCTTCTCCTAGTGGACTCAGGGCGGTGCACAGCCAAGTAAAAAACATCCAATACAAAATTTAAAAATTTAAAAGAATTATACCCTTTGGCCAAACATTAAGAACCTTACAACTAAAACCCATTAAACAATTAAAAAATCTAATATCTCAAAAACGGGGGGGGGGGGGGGTCACGCCAGCCCTGCTTGATGGAAGAAAAAGGTTTTTAGGGCACGGCGAAAAGCCCAGAGATCTGATATCCTCCGTATCTCCGGGGGCAAATCGTTCCAGAGGGCAGGTGCTGCCACAGAGAAGGCCCTCCCCCTGGGGGTCGCCAGCCAACACTGCCTAGCTGATGGCAGCCTGAGGAGTCCCTCTCTGTGGGAGCGTACTGGCCGGTGGGAGGCTATTGGCAGCAGAAGGCTGTCCCGCAAATACCCAGGTCCGATGCCATGGAGCACACACACATTAGTGTGTGTGTGAAAAATATTTTACGTACCTCTTTATAAAGTGATAGTACTTACTCTAAGGTGAGGTAAGCCATTGCAAATCTCTCTCTCTCTTTCTTCCTCTGTCCCCGTGTGTGTACATATGTATGTGTGTGTTACTTTTAGGTGTTCTTTATAAACTGATTTTACTTGCTCTGACAGAGGGAAGCAGCGGTGGGATTCAAGTAATTTAACAACCAGTTCTCTGCCCTAATGATTTCTTCCAACAACCAGTTTGCCAAACAGCTCAGAAAGTTAACAACCGGTTCTCCCGAAGTGGTGAGAACTGGCTGAATCCCACCACTGGAGGGAAGCCATTACAAAACATTCTCTCCTTCTTTCTCTATATTTGTGTGTGTATACTTAGAACTGTTACAAACACGAGGCTGTATGAATGTGTGTGTGAGAGGGAGAATGGAAAATATTTTAAGTGCCTTTTTATAAACTGATATTACAAATAGGTCTCAACTTACAACCACAACTGAACCCAAAATTTATGTTGCTAAGTGAATCAGTTGTTAAGTGAGTTTTGCCCCATTTTACGACATTTATTGCCATAGTTGCTAAGTGAATGACTGCAATTATTATGTTAGTAACATGGTTGTTAAGTGGATCTGGCTTCTCCATTGACTTCGCTTGTCAGAAGGTCGCAAAAGGGGAATCGCACAACCCTGGGACACTAAAACCATCATAACTATGAGTCTGTTGACAAGCATCTGAATTTTGATCTCATGACCATGGGAATTCTGCAAAGGTCATAAGTGTAAAAAATAGTCATAAATCAGGTTTTGTTTCAGTGCCGTTGTAACTTTGAATGGTCACTAAATGAAGTATTGTAAATCAAGGACCACCTATGTATGCTTTGAGTTCATACTAAAAGAAAATGTTTGCCTAACAGGCAAAGGAAAGAGAAATATCAAAAGGAGTGGAAATTTGGACACTGGTGCTATTCTACCTAATTCCTAATTCCACCGTTATGTATATAAAATCATATCATTGGAAAAAGGACATATTTAATCTGTTTCCTTTTGAATTTCTCTTCCTCTCTATCAATCTATCTCAATGCAAGATGAAATCCTCTAGGGTCCCATCTCATTTAATGAAATACATAAAGATAATAAATTCAAGTCCTTGTTACATTTTTCTATAGTCCTGAGTGGAAGTGAGTGCTCTTTTTAAACATACACTAATTTAAAATTAGAAGAAAGAGAGTCATTTTTTAAAAAATGTTGTTATTATCTTGGAAAAACTGGAATGGAGTTCATTTCTCAACAGTCTGAGTTAAAAAAACAATCTTCCAATTTTTTTTTTTCCTTTTTAGAAAAAGTGAGGAGGGTCAGGGAGAAACAGGAAAGAAACTGATAGAGAGATTGCAATTCTTAGTTCTGTCAAGAGAAGTCTCACCTCACCAGCCCATTGGCATAAACTAATAACCTGGAGAAAAGATTATATAAAAAACATAATGAATATAATGAAAAAGGAGAGAAAAAATCAAAAGAGAAAAAGTTGTCTATAGGTATCCCTTGGAGGCCTATTTCTTCTTGTATGCTCACAGCTCTATCCACAACAGTCACACCTCAGTTTAGTGTCCAAAGAGCTACCAGTAGGAACTGAGGGGTCATTTATCAAAAGAAAAGTGCCTGATAAACAGCTGAGTGACAGGTCTTTTTGCTCACCTCAAATAACATTTTATTACTGAAACTTGGATGGAAACCTTTCCTTTTCTGTACATAGCCAAAAAAAATAAAGTGGAAAAGGAGGAAATCGGCACCAATTATTAATGTTTCTGCAGGAGAAAATGGTACTTATGCTTGATATCTCCTTCATTCATTCATAGGAAGCCCTTCATGGCTTAGGCCCGGGGTACTTGCAGGACCATCTCCAGCCGCTCTCCCATCGTCCTGTGCGCTCTCACAGAGTAGGCGTCCTTAGGGTACCATCGGCCAAACAATGTCGGCTGATGGCCCCCAGGATGAGAGCATTCTCTGTGGGAGCCCCGACCCTCTGGAATGGATTGTCCACCGAGCTCAGGACAGTCCCCGACCTTCTTTCTTTCCATCGCAAGCTGAAGACATGGCTCTTCCGTCAACTTAACTGATCCATTTGGGAGTACACTGTTATAATTTTAAATTGTTTTAATAGGGTTGCTGATTTTAATTTTTGTTTCATTGTGATTTGTATTGGAAATTGTCATTTTGTAAGCCGTGTTGAGTCCCCAGGGAGAAAGGCGGCATATAAATCGCAATAATAAATAAATAAATAAATAAAATAAATAAATTCATTCAATCAATCAATCATGATCATCATTATTATAAAAAAAGAGGGGAACTATAACACTTTCCTGGAGGAATAAGAAGAGAGATGTAAAACAAACAGGTGGGGTGGAGGAAAAGGAACATTAGGAATAAGAAAGGGATTGTTAGAGCAGACAGAACATGACACCAAGAAAAAAAAATCTGAATTTACATAATTATTTATTTTCTTTTTAAGCAATCCACAGAGTTTAATACAGAAGAGCCTGTAGTACAGTGGAGTAAAGCACTGTTATTAACATCCGCTGCTTGCAGATGTTGAAGTTCAAATCTCACCAGGCTCAAAGTTGACTCAGCCTTCCATCCTTTCAAAGGTAGGTGAAATGAGGACCCAGTTTGTGGAGGCAATAAACTGACTTTGTATAAATATACAAAAGTATGAAGGCTATTGCTTAACACATTGTAAGCCACCCTGAGTTTCCAGAGAAGGGCGGCATATAAATTAAAGCAAAAAAAAAAAAAAGAGGTTCTGACTCTTGGGGTATCATTAAATTGTGCCCCAACACATTTTATACGGATTTACAAATCATGAACCACATGAAATATCTCCCTCTCTCTGTGTGTGTGTGTGTGTGTGTATGTGTGTGTGTGTGTGTCAGTGGTGGGTTGCCCCTGATTCGGACTGATTCACAAGAACCAGTAGTAAAACCGGCGGGAAGCTCCGCCCACTGACCCGGACATCATCATAGGTGATCTGTGCATGCACAGAAGCTTCACAATGTGAACTGATGTGAACTGGTAATAAAGGTAAGTAGAAGCCACCCCTGGTGTGGGTGGGGTGGGTAGGTGTTATTAAATACAGGTTTGAAAAGCAGGGGTTGGTTAAATCTTTTTTATCAAAATGAATAGGTGGGCAAAAAGAAGGAAACATATTCCCTTATGTACCTAATCTCATAATTTCTAGCTTACTTTGATTATTTTCTCCTTAAGGAGTTTATTTCTGATGCGGAGTAGGTCTATCTGTCTGTCATCTATCTATCTATCTATCTATCTATCTATCTATCTATCTATCTATCATCTCTATCATTATCTATCTATCTATCTATCTGTCTGTCTGTCTGTCTGTCTATTCATTCATTCATCATTTATCTATATTCATATCATCTCTGTATTTTAGGGTACTTTTATATATTGACCAATAACAGGAGATTTATGGCTTACTTTTTACTTATATGGTTCAGGTCTAGGAAAAATGGGAGGTTTGTGAAAATTTGTTGCATTGAGCCCAGAATCTTGCTAACATCTAAAGCTGGGAAGCTTACTTTCAGAATGTTTTATACTCTAATGAAATTTGGCCGAGAAGACCTGTCTCCTTCTCCCATAATTTTTTGCCCCAAATATCTTTCTCCTAAGCCAGCCAGGAAAATGTATAACTGTCCAGCCTAGCTGTTAAGTGCAGACAACATCTTGAGGATACACAGTGTGCTTGCTGGTTTCCTTATGATTATCTTTTTACAGCACAGAACATCTGCTACCTACCTACTGAGTGCTGCCACTATTAAAAAATTGATATGAAATCTCTTTTTTTCTTTTTTTACTCCATAACAACCCCAAGGTAGTAATTACACAGTCTCATATCTAGACTATTAATGATCCTATTAGACAGGAATATAGCCTCATTAAAAGCAAACCTAGGAAGAGGTTTATTCCCCTTGATCCCTTTCCAAGACAGGTATACTAGAAAATCTAAATAATTGGGAGGGCTCAATAGGCTCAGCACTAAATATAGGGTACAAAAGATAGGGGAGGACACCTTTCCAATTGGAAGCCAATATACTATCATTGTATCACTGTTCCTTTTGTGTGTGTGTGTGTGTGTGTGTGTGTGTGTGTGTGGTCATCATTGGGCATATAGCCAGGCAGCCAGTATGATAACTTGGACTACTGCGCAGATTAGAAGTATACTAAACCACAATAATAATTATGGAAGAGGCAAAAATGCTGACTTACTATAGGGAAAAACAAAGGAAGCAATTGTTTCTTCTATTTTAGGAAGAATTAAATTTTGTAGGAAAAATATTTGGCTTACATGAGGTTAGTTCAGATATTATGTTGCAATACTCCATTCATTCATTCTCTTTTGTTGCAAAGAGATTATTCATTAGCCATCTATGGGATTTAAATGCATGTATCAGAAGATGAAAAGCTAAATAATTCCATCCAGAATATATTCACAAAATTCTTTATAGAACTCGTGTACTGTACCTACTTCTATGTGATTGGGAATCTATAAAGAGAGCAAATTGTTCATTTTGCATATTTCATTTATATATATAGGTTTTATGCAAGTTTTAAATGAATGTTCATAAATCTGAGCAATGCATGCCACCAGGATCTCATCCTTTTTTCAATGTATATCTGTGCTACTCAGATATTTTTTTTAAAGCAATTAAGAGTGGGAAGCAGCATCTCAAATACTGCTACTTTGATAGATATGGAGACATAGATATCCAGTTTACAATAACTATGTGTGAAGAAATTGTTGAAATCTAGGATTTGCTCACATTATAGATTCTTGAAGAAACAAGAAACCTAGTGGTGGACTTATGGATGAAACTTAGAATCTGATATTAGTAAATATACTCTGCACAAAACTAATAGTATATGACCCTCTCTACAAGAATTGGCAGAATCAAATGCAGCAATATCAACAAATTATTTTGCATATGATAACTGCGAGTTAATAAATAATAATTTATTTAGTACTCTACCTTGGCTACTTGAATCTGAAGCTCTGCTGCTTTCAAAAATGATTGACAAGAAACATCCCTGAGTTTGTGTAAGCATGAACACAATAACTCCCTGCTACTGATTAAAGTAGCCAGTTTTTTTAGGCTTCCAAGTTAACGCAAAGAAAATATGTTTATTTTAAGAAGTCTGATTATTAAACAACATACATCTTTTAAAGCTGCCATAATGATTTTTCAGGTTCCTGCAGTTGCTGTTTTAAAGGAGAAAATAAGTACCTTGCTTCTGCACTTACTAGGTCTAAAGAAATATTTTCAAAAAATGTTCAGTCCTAAGTCATATACTTATCTTTGTATTTCTCTGGTAAAAAGCTCTTGTTGGTATTTCAAATTCAATTTAATGACTTCCCTCCCCCTCAGACCTATTTAGGATCCTGTCTTGTACTTTGCAAAGAAAACTTAGAAGAGCTAGAGCTGAATTTTTAATGGATGACTTAATGCAGGTTTGAGGCAAGCTTATAAATGTTGGCTCTTACTGCTTTTTTTATCTGCCAAATAGTTTTTGCCTGCCAGTCAGTTTTGTGCACCAATAGATTTTGTTGGCTGTCTTGTGCTTCCCACCCCCATCCCTAATTAAATAGGGTTAGAATTAGGGTTATTGATTCATGGTTGAGTTATTGCTATGAATATAAATACCCACATAATAATTACAACAAAGATATTTTACCAATGGTCACTTCTGTAGGGAACAAAATTTTTTCATGATTTTACCATTAGGGTGGGCAAAACAGCAAAAACAGTCTAAATGTTTGTTATTTTAGTAACAGGATTCTATTTTAACCTTTCTAACAATGTTATTCAGCTACAGAATTCCAAAACTCAATTTTACTTTTTAAAAAACTTTTCATTGGTTCTTCCTAGTAGGAGCAAAGTTCCCCTCATTCATCAGAATGTATTCTTGAACTTAATTTTGTATATGGTAAAGTTATCCCTTTTATAACCATATGATTATTGTTCTTCTGTTTAATCCTTTGGATTAAATTGCACCTTTTCCCCAACATACTTTTCCTCTTCTATTGAATTTAGCATAGTGTTTCTTGTTCTCTTCTAATTTATCACAAATTTAAATAAGAGAAGTGGGGAAGCAAAGCTGGTGTAAAGTCAGACACTGAGTACTTGTGATCAGCAGGAGTAGCCTACTCCCTTTAGCTACTGAACTGCAGCAATCATTTTATCAGCATTTTCAACATAGTAAGTAGAGATAAAATGAAGCCCAGAATATTTGATGCATTGCAGACCTTGAAAAGATTTATGGTGAATATTCAAGTAGTTCTGTTTTTCTTGTATTGATTTAAAAAATAAATAAACCCAGGCTGTTATAAACCATATGTTTGTTATCATGTGATAGGACGTATCTGTGGATGAACTCATAGCTCATTCTTCTCTCTCTATGGAAAGATTAGTAATCACTCATTATGTTTCATTTTCTACCAGAAATATCCAGCCCTTTTACATTAGTTTTAATTTCAACAGTATTTTTACCATTACATTTTCAGACACTAAAGCCCATAGCTACTTGTATAAGGTTATTTGCCTACAGTGGCATGGCAAGTGACAGATTAAGGTAGTAGCAATATAGTAAATAATACCAGCAAGAAGACAGCATTCGATTCACTAGTTTTTTGTTCTGTTTTAATCTTTCAGTTTTAAGAGGATTAACCTTTGTAAAAAAAGAAAAGAAAGAAAGACTGGGTATTATTACTGGGGAGACAGTGTGGCTAACTTGAAAGAATTAGCTTTAAAAACTTCATGAGGTAGTTAATTAGGATTCTCATGACAAAAGCAAAATTTTGTCAATGGCAAATCCCTAATTTTCTCACAAGCAATTGCATTGATTTCCATTATTAGACAAACTACCAGTAGCCGCATAGTTTTAGGCCTTATTATATTTATGATCCTTTAAGATGACAGAATCATGCAAAATTATAGATTCTTCCAGAAACACATATTCTGCCTTATAATTGAATCATGATTGTAAATAATTTCTCAACAATTTCAGATTAAGCACATTTAACCTAAATTTAACTAGGTAGCTGGGTAGCAACCAGCCAACTTCATTTTCTGTTTTTTTCTTCTTGAAATGTCGTTATGCCAAAAAAATAAAAAAAAATTAAAATGCTTTAGGTCAAACCCTAATAACTTAATAACGTATTGCTAAGTTACATTTACTTAGAGCCAGTAATGT
Organism: Arizona elegans; assembly: GCA_022577455.1. Taxonomy (NCBI): domain Eukaryota; kingdom Metazoa; phylum Chordata; class Lepidosauria; order Squamata; family Colubridae; genus Arizona; species Arizona elegans. The sequence goes on from JAKOOJ010000002.1 coordinate 129,167,518, forward strand.
AAAAAGCTTGTACAAGACTTTCCCTTGTATTTACTTCTTTATTCCCACATCAGCTGTTAAAGAACATTCTCATTTTCCACATGAAAGCCACAGGAGTCATTTCATAGCATAAACCAAGTAGCTCCAATACCAAAAGAATCAAGTGACTGAGCATCTGAATGGTGCTAGTTTTGCTTTGCCCACAGGATTTTATTTGTTTATTTTTATTTATAACCCATTGAAGGTCCTCAGATAATTCAACTGCTTTGCCCAACCCTGAAGAAAGAAAGCCTCTTTTGTTCTGTTGTGTGGCTCTTAAAATTGCATGTCCAAAGCAGCTTTCCTTAAATTAAGTGGCATTCATTGTACATTAGAATAATCAGGAGAACTACACATTTTAAAGAACAAAGCTATAAAAAGAGGCCTAAAGCAAGATTCTAGAAATGAATGCTTGTAAAATTAGTGTGCAGAAAATAGAATGCAGGCAACTCATTCCCATCCCAATAAATTGAGCGTACTAAAAGGGAAAAATCAACATTAATTCACACGTTTGGACTGGGACCTTTAAGGTGGAAAACCCATGATCTCCAGAGGAACTACAATTTCCAGGAGCTCCATTGTGTCCTTGTTATTCCGTTCCCAAAAAAGTGAGACAGAGAGAACTGTTTCAAAGCGCTTCCCCCCCCTCCCCAGTCTTATAGGGAGGGCCTGTTAAGAAGTTGATTCCTTTGTGGCTTTAGTCCTGCAGCTAAGAGATAGTATGCTGTGAATGTTTGACTAGCTCAAATATGCAGTTGCTAAGAATAGACCAATCTTCCCAGATAGCTCAAGGATTAATTAAAGCCATCTCCATGGGAGTCAAATATATTTCTTCAGCTAAGGCTGAGTCCTTTCTACCTAGCTTGTTTTCCATTCACTCCTTTTCTTTCCTCCTGCTGAGTTGAAGAGTTGTGTCAGATTCCTCTGCTAATCAGAATGTCTATTCTGCCTCTTCTTTTCTAGTCTGCTTCCACAGACCTCTGAGCATCTCTGCCTGGCTTCTCAGCTTGACCCAATCCTTCCAATCTCCACTGCTGTGGTTCAGCATATTGGAAGCTGCCACATCCCAAGTTCATGTTAATTGTCATTGCTTTCCCAGACAACGAGCTCCATTAAATAATGGAAGGGCCATTAAGACAGAAAGTCTGGCAGCCTCTGATTTGTAGTCAGTAAAGTCATTATTGAGGGATGTTGGGTGTTTAGCAACATCTGGAATTCCATAGTTTTCCCCACCACAACCCACTGATTCCCTGTAGCTGAAGTATATAAGTCTCATTAAACTCCAAGACCTTCCAGATGTCAGATGAAAAGTGAAAGAGCTTTGCTATCATCAACTGAATGTGAGCATTACTTTCAGGGTTCATGTCCAACTTTGTTTTTAAGGTGGGTGGATATTGCAATTGTGAATGCATGAACGAATGAGACCTTGAAGAAACTAAAAGAAGCTACACTATGAAAAACTCCAGGCCTTCTAAATAAGAGCGGACAAAGTAAACAAAAATCATTCCATGCTCTTTTTTTTTTATCACTACAACCAGCCCTCCTGCCAGTTATGAGATTCTTCTACAAGCATCCCTGTAACAGAGTGGATAACCTAAGAGATAATCTTAAATCTCACTTAATAACATCAGTTATTTCAAGATAAAACAGAAACTAATATATCTCAATCTATTAGAAAACCTGATAAAGAAATCAAAGGGAAAGTGCCCTCTTCCTCAAGCCTCTTATTTATTCAATTGCTAATTGGGAACCCAAGACTTTCATGAAGAAGCCCAAATAAAAGATTAACATTATGAAATAAACAATGTTCTATTATATAAGTGAAATTCCAGTCTGTTATATCCAAGTCTATCCAAGGAAAGACACAGCAAGTTTAGCAGTTGGTACAATTTGTTTTCATAAGTGCTTGCTATTGCCTACTTTCTAGGGCTTGCCCAAAATGACCCAGTTGGCTTTGTGACTAAGGGGGAATTAGAACTGATGGTCTTCCAATTTCTGGCCTGACGCCTTAACCACCACACCAAATTTGCCCTCTGGTATGGAATAATGCATAATATATATAATATTAGTTATCTTCATCAGAATTATCATCATCACTGTTGATTATCTAGTCCCAAGCCACCCACTCTCCTTGCTTTTAGCCTGTTATTTAGCCTGAAATTTAGCATTCTGGCAAAGAGATACAAGCTACATCATTGTCCTCCATCACTGAGTCTCCAGCCTAACTGGAATAAGCCAGTTCAGATGATCTTCTTCCTTATTCAGTTTTTTTTTCTCATAGTAATCCTTTCCCATCCAGTCACTCATTCAGACTAACAATTAGCACAGATTTCTTCTTCAACAGATTCAAGTAAAGGCTGCCACCTCCCTGTTATTTATTACATTGTATAGCTTTTTTTTCCTTTATAACCCAAGAGGAAAAACATGGATATGCTTCATATTTTCATAGCAATGTTTCTGTGGGATAGATTAGACTGAGAGAAAATGTTTAGCCCAAGGTTGTCCAGTGATATCTGTGGTTGAGTGTAATTTTAAGTCTGGTTTCCTCTATCCAAGTCAAATATCTTGTGCTATATTAAACTAACAAGAGCCAGGTTTTTCCAAGGTGTTGCCTTGTTCAATGAAAAAGTATTGCTTCATGGCATTAACACACCTTGAAACAGATTCCATGCCAGATTTGAAAACAAAACAGATTTGAAAATTTACTCTACTATCTGGATGGGTGTGGTGAAGGAAGGAACCAAAGGAGGGAGATTTTTTTCTGTTTTTTTTTTTAAATTTAGGTACTTGTTTGTGTTTGTTTTGGTACCTTCAAATCAGTCTTGAGCCCTTGGAGACTATCTAGAAAACTTCACACAGTTATCTGGGCATCATCCTTGGAAGTGGTCTGCCATTGCTTGCTTCCTAGGGCTGAAAAAAAGTAACTGGCCCAAGGACACTCAGCTAGTTCTGAGCCTAAGGCAGCATGAGAATATAGCCTCTTCACATCCATCTTCCAGCTTTACCCACTGCACTGAATTAGTTTTGTGGTTTGGAATAAATATATTGTTAAATAATGGAATCACCATTCCTGCATTCCCTGTTATCTAAATAGGACTTGGAGGATAAGGTCCTCAAATTTCAAGTGACCACTGCACTGCATAGATACGATATGATGTGATGTTTAATAAAATTATTGAATTTGTTTTATCTTACTCCCGGTTTAATTCCAGAGATGCTATTCTAAGTTGTATACCAAAGATTCCTTTTAAAATGAACAATTGCATATGTGTGTTTTAAATACAAAGAGACACACATATACCACCATAGCATTTTTGTTACTGCTTCGCCTCTTTGATACTTGCAGGAGTCCATAGAGAACAATGCTCTGAAGCCTTCATTAGGGATGTATGATACTCATTGATTCTGGGCATGAAGCCAGAGGGAATCAAGTGGTAAAATATTCAAAGCTAAGAGTGCAACCCTCCCTTTCACACTCACATGTGCCACGGAAAGCTGCTAATATCTGTGACTGTAAGAAATGGGATTCTGTCCCTCTTGGTTAGATTCCTTTTATTTTGAGAAGATTGGGAAAATCCAACATGAGAAAGCTCCCCGTATACCTTATATTTTTATTGCGAAATTGTTGGGGAAATGCCCACTTTGAAGAAGAACCAAAGCATTTGGAGACTTGCAACAAAGGGATTTTATTATTATGCCAGAAAATGTAATAATTGCTGGGCTCCCTGTTTAAAAAGCCGAGAACCTCAAATATTTAAAACAAAAACAAAAACTAAAGATTATACAGTAATGGGAAGGATGTTAAAGGTGTCATAAAGATGTCATGAGTAGTTAATTTATTTCTCAGAGACTGAAGGGCAAAAATTAGATAACATGGGTAGCTAGTTGTTGTCTTTGATAATTTGGTCCTTTTTTACCATATAAAGTTTCTGTTGCCTGCATTTTACATATCAATTAAATAATAGAATAAGCATTCCAAAGTGAACTATCCTTATACTACAGTGAAAAGATGACCTTCCTCATGCTGCCCTCAGGAAATACCATGCCTGGGTTCTGTTATCCGTCTCTTCAGTAATTCACCCCTAAGAGTCATAAGCTTATTGGAAATGCGACACCCACCACTCCACTGAGACGATTGTAATCATTTTGCTGGCCCAGAGCCTGGTTGATATCTACAGAAATTTAATATAAAGAGAATATGCCTACGTTAATGGAAGTTAATGAAACACAAGTTGAATGCCAGTTAGGTTCAGACATACTGTACATGTCTCTAAAGAGGTGTTATGATATATTGTAGCCTCTCTTCAAATTGCTTGTGCAGAGGATGCCTTTTGGATTTTTGCATGTATTCAGCATTGGGGAGAACTACCAAAGTGATAAGATGAATTGCCGTAAGATAGATTTGATACATGGAGAAGGACTTGCTTATTAAATATAATGTACTTTTAGTTAGTTTACTTACTAGTCCATTCGCAGGAAAGTTAGTTTGTTCATTTTGGGACTAGGACAGTGGTGAAATCTAAAATTTGTTACTACCAGTTCTGTGGGCGTGGCTTGGTGGTGGTGGGGTTATGTGACTGGGTGGGCCTGGCCATTTTTTTTTAACTTTTAAAACCATTTTTTCTACAACCTCTTCGGTGAAGAGGTTGTAAAAAAAATGCTTTCAAAAGGTTCTGACGATCCCAGCTGTGTTGCCTGATTGGCAGAAGCTTTTTAAAAAATTCAGCTTGGATCGTCAGAGGCATTTAAAAAAAAAATAGAGTCCCAGCTGAGCTGCGCGATCATCAGAGGCTTTTTTTTTACTTTTAAAAGCATGTTTTCTGCTGAAGAGGTTGTAGAAAAAATGCTTTTAAAAGTAAAAAAAAAAGTCTCTGATGATTGTACGGTTCAGCTGGGCATGGGGGACGGGGCAGGGATTTTTGCTACTGGTTCTCTGAACCACCTGCCTCATAGCTACCGGATCAGGCGATCCAGTCCGAACTGGGAGCATTTCACCCCTGGACTAGGAGAGTGTTTTGAGATCACAATAGGTTTAATGAAGGATCAGAATTTGATGAACACCTTATAACTGCAATGAAAAACTCTTTTTGTACAAATCAATGCCAGAAACATATGCTGTACAAGGTCTTGACTTACTGACAACTGTATTAATAACAAAGAATAAAACCAACAGTTGAAATCTGTACCCCTGTGCAAAGTAAAAGAATTTAGGCAGTTGATTAAAAACAATCAATGCTATTACTATTGCCATCAAGGCATATGATACATGATGTATGAGAACAGCTGAAAGAAAATTTCTACCACAAGAGCTTGGAGTCAAATAAGAAAAGGCAATGGAGAGAAGCAATAGAGGATGAGCATCATGGAAAGAATAGAAAAATGAAACAATCTAGGGCTGAATTTGAAATTTCATCAATAGCTTTAAAAAGTGGCTTGAGAGGTTTTGAAAGTCAAACAGGAGGAATACAAGGTCCAAGCATTCACAGATGATCTAATTTTTATCATGGAAGATCCTTTGGAGACGGGAACCATCTTGATAAACGAAGTTGAAGAATTTGGTAAAGTAGTGGGGCTTAAAATAAATAAGGAAAAAACTAAAATGTTAATGAAGAATTGGACAAAAAGACAACAAGAAGAATTGGAAAGGAAATTGGGGAGTCAAACTGCTAAAAAGATGAAATATTTAGGAATTTGGCTTACGGCTAAATGTTCTACAATAAAAGAAAACAATTATAATAAATTAATACAACAAATTCAAAAAGACTTAGATATTTGGGCCAAATTACAGTTATCCTTAATAGGTAGAATAGCCGTGATAAAGATTAATGTATTACCTAAATTATTATATCTTTTTCAATCAATACAAATTAGACTAGGGAATTTTTTTTTTTGAATATCTAAATAGAATGATAGGTAAATTCATTTGGCTGGGGAAAAAAAGCCCCAATTAAACATAAACTTCTGCAGGACTCCAGAACCAAAGGAGGATTTGGCCTACCCAATTGGGAATTATATTATCAGGCAGCTGCAATAACTTGATTAAAAGATTGGATCCAATTAAGAAATAAGAGAATATTAATATTGGAAGGCCATGACCTCCAATTGGGATGGCATGAATTCCTTTGGGAAGGGAAAATTAAGACACATACATACTTCCAGAGACATCTAGCGTGAAATGCTTTGATCGATATTTGGAATATTATAAAGAAAAATCATTATATGAAAGTTCCAGTTTGGATATCAATGATGGAGGCCATAATCTATCCCAATGTATTGAGTTTAAATAAAATAATAAGATATTCGAACCATTAGATGAAATTGGAAATTTAAGGACAGAACAGGATCTAATAAAACAAGGAATAAAAATTGAATGGTGGCCATACTTACAGATTAAAACAAAATATAAAAAAGAAAAGGAACAATTTGGCATATACAGAGAACAATTGGAACTTGATAAGATATTATTAGGATCTGGAAAAAAATAATCACAAAAATGATTATTTTTGACAAATGACAAAAAATGAAAAATGACAAAAAAATGATAATTTTTTGTTGCAATTTAAAATGGAAGACGAAACCATGAAAAAAACAATGGCAAAAAATTTTGGACATAACATTCATTTGGATCAATGGGTTAGATTATGGGAGAGAAATTACAAATTAACGATGTCGGCTGCTTATAAAGAAAATCTTTACAAAATGTTCTACTGATGGCATTTGCCACCAGCGAGATTGGCCAGGATGTTCTTGAATACATCTCCAAATTATATATACATATAAAATATATATAGTCAGTTGTGGTCATCGGTCAAGAACTCCCTCTACATATATTGGGAATAGGAAGAGAGAAACAAAGAAAAGCTTGGCATGGGCTAATGGGTTGTTGTATAATTATATATGCTGTGAATATTTGGACTAGATTATTCCTTTTGGGGAATTCTGGTTCTATTCCATGCTGCTACATAACCAGCTGTTTACTTTCCAGAAGCCAGAGCTGATAATATTTCCTATTTCTATTGTAGGTCATATTTGGAAATCTATACTGTAGTCATGTGACAAAAGGTGGCCAAGTCAGGCTTCTCAAAGGTATATTTTGGAGTGTTTCCCTTAAAAACATCAGCATGGTACCAAGAGTGTTGAATGTTCAGTGTCATGCCAAATTATCCTCCTTTCAGTGTCATGCAAACTATTTGATTGCAACTCATGTTCCTGCTGTCTGGTTTAAGTTTTGCCATTCTAAGATACATGATATTTTAAGGTTATGTGGGCTATTTAAAAAATCCATCTTTGGTGGGTTTTGTTTGTTTATTTTTGGTTTGTTTGTTTGCAGATTTAACTGTTTTATTGTTTGTTGTCCTATACAAAGTCTATCAGACCATTAAACAATTTAATAAATGAATAAACACCCAAGTACATAAATGTAAGTCATTGGTTTATCGGGGTTATTGTTTTGCATTCTATTCACAGTCGGTTGTGCCTCACTTAGATTTTCCAATATAAACACAATATTTGGATTGCTTTCAAAGTAATAATGCCCCAAAGCTAAATTTAATATAAAGAAACAGTGTTGTTTGCAAGTCAGTGCAAGGAGCTAGAGAATGTTTATTGCTTGGTAAAATGACTGTAGGTTACCAGATCAATGTTCCTTCCTATTACACTGTATCAATGCAGAAGTCTGATGAGTGTCATTTTTAAGTTTTGTCTTGTAAGGAGTTGGGTAGAGCATTAGTGCTTTTATGTATGACAAAGTGCCCGAAAGGAATGATTAGTTAGCCCCATATCAATTAATTTAATAGCCAAGATTGAATGGAATGCAAAACTCAGCCAGAACAGTTTTGCAAATAAATGTGGAAGGATGTCATTAGCCTGTGCTTTGTCTTATTGTTAGATATATTGAAGGATCAAGGAAACACATGCAGAGGTTACAACACAGGAGGGAAAACTGCTGGTTCAGACAATCCATGGAATTGTTCCTTGCACAAGAAGTGCCATAAAATTTCAAATTCCCAAATGTTCCATGACTCCTCTACTTTTGGGTTTCCTCAAAGAGAAGTTCATTCTTTACTGCAACCATCAGAACAAAAAGGAGTCATAGTGGTGAATGTCTGTAGCTCAGATGTAGGATGAGGGTGGAGGTTCATTCTCTGAGCTTGTGGGTTGGTTTCCGAATGTTTCATTACCAGACAAGTAACATCTTCAGCAGAATTTAGGATATGTCAATGTCAGACACTGTCCGTGTTCTTCTGCACTGGTAAGGAAATGTTTGGAAACCAACCCACAAGCTCGGAGATCAAACCTCCACCCCAGTGGTGGGTTTCAAATTATTTTACTACTGGTTCTATGGGTGTGGCTTGGTGGGCATGGCATGGCTTGGTGGGCATGGCTTGGTGGGTGTGGCAGGGGAAGGATACTGTAAAATCTCCATTCTGTCCCCACTGCAGGGGAAGGTTACTGCAAAATCCCCATTTCCTCCCAATCAGCTGGAACTCGGGAGGCAGAGAATAGATGGGGGCGGGGCTAGTCAGAATTTTTACTACCGTTCTCTGAACTACTCAAAATTTCTGCTACTGGTTCTCCAGAACTGGTCAGAACCTGCTGAAACCCACCTCTGCTCCACCCCCAAAAAGAGTCACTCTCTTGTGTATTTGGCAGTCCAGTATCCATACATTGTAGACAACTATATGTGAATATGTGTTTGTCCAAATTGGGTATGGGGTTCTAGAAGCAAAAAATGTAGCATATGCAAGTGTCTAAACAATCTTATGCGACCATTTTTACAATTCTCACTGAAAATAGACAGTTCTTAAGACATTTGTCAGAATAAAATGTGGATGTCTGAGAGCCAGCTCTTGTTTACAAGCATTCTTTCCTTGGGATGCTTGCCAGCAATAAAAAGGTACACTAATATAGTCTTTTGGAATGACTATTTTGCCTATTTTAAATCAAATGTGTGGTGAGATGCAAACCAAAGGCATTAGCTTTTTGACTCTTAGTAGCAAAAACACATAATAAGCCCAGCCCACATCCTTTCTTTCTTTTTTTCGGTCTTTGCAACCCATCTCTCCTCTTGTATGGCCATGTCTATAGCAGGAAAATCTTGAAAAATTAGTTAGAGAGGAAAAGAGAGGAAAAGTCCATTCCATTTTTATGGAAGAAATAATTGAATGTGTTAATATACAGTACTATGACCAAAGCAAAAAATGCTGACAAGATAGGGAAACAATATGTTGGGAAATACCAGTTATTCTTTGCTGCTGTGTATAGCCCTTTGTTTACACAACCAGTGGCTTGATCATTTGACACTTACAACCAGACAGAGGCTATAGTGATTATAATATCAATTCATCCGTCTTCAGGCCCAAACCTGTTCTCTTCTGGTCACAAAAGAACAGGTATTTCTCATTCAGCCCCACATCAATGGCTTTCTTTTCAGCGTCCAAACATAATATAACTGCCCATGCAGAAGATTTTTATTTTAAAAATGGAAGATTATGCTGTCAGTTTCCAAATGCAGAAACAAGTACTGTATTTATAGGGAGCGATGGGATGTAGGCTTCAATCATCTCCAAGTATCCCCCTGGTCCATTCCATGTTTCCCCCCTCCCCCACTCTTATGAAACTAATATTTCCCTATCATAGAAGATGACTGGATTCTTTCTACTCTTAGCATATTACAACACCGTCAATGTTTCATCAGATCATTTCCCTTCTACTGAAGCTGGGTTTTGAGTGTGGCACTGAACTTTAAAAGAAAATCCCATCCCAATCATCTTTTAAGATCACTTTTATTAAGATCAAACTGCTATGTAGTGTGGAGGGATTAAATCTCTTTCATTTTTGTTCTGTTTTTTTCATGGTTTGCCTTTAAGGAAGGAACAATTGTTCATATGCTAATTTCTACAAAAACACATGTGCGAACCAAAGAACAACATGGAGAAATGAGAAAAGGATTGAGCTCCTAGAGGTGAGCATAAAGCAGAATCCATGACATTTTTTCAGTAGCTGTCATCTGTTTCTCTTTTATTTTTCCTTTCTTAATATTTAGAATTTTCATGGCAGCATCCTTATTCTTGGGTAAGGCCTCAGTTGCACAACACAGAGACATGAGACAGATGTGAAATCAGTTGGACCTCGGTGGTATACAGAGATCATCATATGCTCTTGTGGCACTGCTGAGCTAAGCTATAGCTGAAACATCTTGTTCCATAAGCAGTCAGTCTCCTTGATGTCAGCAAAAGTACTCATAACTGAAAACTTCAGCTGAAAATTATGAGATGGAAAAATATAACAACTAGTCCAAAGGTGAGGAAATTAGACAGCGCAAGAGTGGAAAATCTAACCATTATAAAATAAAATATTAAAAGAACTAAATGGAATGGTCACATTTGTTCCCCTGAAGAGTGTCCCTGGGAACAGTGGCATTTCAGAACAAAGCAATATTTGTATCCTATATAAGGTAAAGGTAAAGATTCCCCTCACACATATGTGCTAGTTATTTCTGACTCTAGGGGACAGTGCTCATCTCCGTTTCAAAGCCGAAGAGTCAGCGCTGTCCGAAGACATCTCTGTGGTCATGTGGCTGGCATGATTAAATGCCAAAGGCACACAGAACACTGTTACCTTCCCACCAAAGGTGGTCTCTATTTTTCTACTTGCATTTTTTTTACGTGCTTTCAAACTACTAGGTTGACAGAAGCTAGGACAAGTAATAGGAGCTCACCCTGTTACACGACACTAGGGATTCGAACTACTGAACTGTCGACCTTTCGATCAACAAGCTCAACATCTTAGCCACTGAACCACCATGTCCCATATTTGTATCCTATATTATAAGGCAAATACCTCTAGGCTGGTGAAGGCCTCTAAACCAGGGGTCCCCAACCCCCAGTCCTTGGACTGGCACCAGGTGACGGCATGCCAGAAACTGGGCCACAAAACAAGCAAAGTCCTATTGCATGATGCAGGCAGCACACAAACCACGCCCCATCTGGTCGCAGAAAAAAACTCTCTATGGAACTGGTCCCTGGTGCCCCAAAGTGGCAACTGCTCTAAACCATCGCTAAGTGTGACTTTCTTATTTTTCTTTTAAATGGATGCAAATTTTTGAGTAAAGAGCATAGATTGAAAGGTTAAATAAAAGATTGGATTCTCAATATTGCTGAGATTGGTCTGAAGCAGTTAGGAGGAAAGATTATAATGACTCATTTAAGATACAGCATTGTTAGAAGTTTCCCCCATTAATAATTTAATCAATTTAATTATACAATTTAACCTTGTTTACTAAAGCTCAGTAGAGATGTTGTAGGAGATATAAAAGGAATAATTCAATAAGCCATGCCTGCATACATTGCTTTCCAACAGTAATGGATAAATTGACTGACAGCCTCTTAGGATTTGAAGCCCGGAAGAGTAGCAGTGAGTTTTCCAGAACCTCTGACAGCGGACATGCATCTTGTCCAGGTGGTGTTTAACAGAAGGGGTCATCACTTGTTTAAGATTGCAGCAGACAAAGGCTAAAATTGGAATTTGCTGCTGCCAATTAAAAGGTGTTGATTAATCTGTCTATTAATCTGATTGAAGCTTGCTGCTTTAGTTAAATATTATTTTAAAAGTTCTGTAGCAGAGTCAAAACATGCGGCCAGCAATGTCCATCTTTATAAACTCCAATAATCCTGTACTACATCTGGTCTCGTTCAATACTTGTGGTCTAATTTGTTCAATGGGAATAAATGAAAAAGTTACTAAACAAAGAATCTGCTTTCTCCCTCTCTCTTTTCATAGGAGTAAACTTCACTTAATTTCCATGGAGCTTAGTCCTGGGTAATCTACATAGTGCCTAGACATATTAGATGTGAAGACAAATAGGATTGTGTGTTTTAAGCATGATTCTCACCCCATAATTATATTCTAGTTATCACACTTCAAATCCTGAAAGTTAAAGGAAGACATTGGCTCATGCTTCAAGTATCCTATGTTCAGCTCATTAAACTTCTCCCACTAAAATGTAATTTCTCCTGCTCCATTATGACATTTCTTTCTTGAGAATAGGGATCTGATTCTAACATCCTGACATATTCTAGGCCAACCGTTTTTTTTTTTTTTAATTTGCATTTTTGTGGTAGAACGTGAAGAGTGGACGAGCAGCATTTCTCCACAATTCTGAAATGTTTGTCTTTAGGAACATACTGTTTTTCCACAAGTACAAATTAACTCAATATGACTCTTCCTTGACATAGGTCATTTGCCATAGGCCTTGGGAAAATGTAGAGGATATCTAGGGATAGAAAAAAAAAGATATTGCATATTTATGTGTGTAGCATTATGGATAGCCATATTTTTAATATACTGGTTGGAACATAGTTCCAAAGTTGGATCTCCCAACCAATTCTTATTGAATTCTTATCAAGACCCTGTTAACCAGACTGCTACCATCTTGCTTATTATTGTTATGAACAGACACAGCAGAGCAGTACAGTACTGCAGTAACAGAGTGGGAAGGGCCCTTGGAAGTCTTCTAGTTCACCCCCTATTCAAGCAGTAGACCCTATACCATTTCTGACAAATGGCTGTTCAGCCTCTTTTTAAATTTCTGAAGGCAAGCTGTTCCACTGGTTTATTGTTCTTATCATCAGAAAATCTGTCTTTAAGTTCTAGCTTGCTTCTCTTCTTGGTTAGTTTCCAAACATTGCTTCTTGTCTGGCCTTCTGGTGCTTTGGAAAATAGGTTGACCTTCTCTTCTTTGTGGCTGTTCCTCAAATATTGGAACATGTATCATGTATTGACTTGCTTGTTTTCAGTACCAAAGATTGAGAACAGCTCATTTACTTGCTAACTTAAAACAGTAACCATAGAGATCCACCACCAGATTTACTCAGATACAAGGTTAATTTTATATAACAGTAACTATAGAACTTCATGCTCAATACCACTCACCTATCTATTGGGTTCCTGAAAAGGGCGATATATTTTCAGTCACATAATACATTCAGCTTTTCCTCTGACAGAGATACAGAGGTATTAACTGCTTTAGAAAATTCTCACTTCACGTGATTTAGGCCTCCTTGCTGAGGCACCCAGAATCAATTAGCTCTTTGGCCCAATTTGCTTAACCATCACACACTGGGACATCTCACTCTTCTCTTTAGTGGGGGGATGAATTCCCTTCAAAAGTGGAATTTGCTGGGTAGTCCTTTGAACTCAAGCTTCAGATAGACAAACATGTCAAATGGACAAATATCAAGGCAGGAAGGAAATCCTTGTGCATTCTCTTTTGGCCGTCTTCATGAGTAATCTTTCTCTCCCTTGTTCTCCTAACTGGACCACTTTGTCTATTGTCACCTTTTCCCTAACACATAAAGAAATTTCATTTTTACAGTTATAGAAATTACAGTTATAGATCAGCAAAAGGAGGGTAGGATAAGGTCAGTTAAAAAAGCCTAGAAGATACCATATATCACAGTCCAAAGATAAAAATTATAAAAAATTAAAAGAAACAAAAATATACTAGAACAAAAAGTGTATATAAAAACAAGAGTCTAAAAACATATAAAAAGAGGGATAGGACCATTAGATGGGTGTGCAGGAACATAATGGTTAGTATGTGGAAAACTATATCAAATTACAGAGCACTCTAGTATGGCAAAGTAAATGCTCATTTTCTAGTTTATGGCCCAGGTCATTATTGTACAAATTTTAAGTGCTGTTGTGCAGAAGATGGCAACATTGTAGATTATAGCAGTGTTGGTATCTGAAAGCAGCAGGGCGGTGTACAAATTTTCCTGTGTGTCCTACATACTTAACGGTGAGAGAACACTGGAGAAGGGGACATCACATCATTTCCAAGTGAAAGCCCTCTGGTGGTTAGATACTTCGATATCCTAAAGGAGGCAAAGTATCCAGGACACTCAAGACAACAATGTTGGGGCCTGGGAAGATCCAATTGACACTCTATGCTTGCTAGACACTATTTAATGAGTCTTTGGCCTGATCATATCTCATGCTGAGTAGAAGATCTGGAAAGAAGCCCAATCATGAGATTTTAGTTGCCAGTTTCCATATGGATTAAAAATCATTACTCATAGTTAATGGGACAAGGCCAGTGGTGGGATTCAGCCAGTTTGCACCACTTTGGGAGAACCGGTTGTTAATTTTCTGAGCAGTTTGGCAAACTGATTGTTGGAAGAAATCATTAGGGCAGAGAACTGGTTATTAGATTACTTGAATCCCACCACTGGACAAGGCCAAGAGAGAGAAAAATTAGTAATTGGAAAAATTTCCCTCTTTTAAAGATTTGCTTTTTTTCTTCTGTACTTTTGAATAATATTTGTATTTTACTTGAAACCTCTGACTCTTTTATAGACTTAGGGTTCTGATGCTAACCACTTATTTCCCTTTTTTCAAACTTCTTTCTTGTGGTCTTGTTACTTCTTGGCCAACTCTGTCAAACATGATGCTTAGGTCTAACTTTGTTCTTCTTACCTGCATCTCTTTGCACCCAGAACTCCACATTTTTTCTCATACTGTTCAGGGTGAACTCCCTTCTCCTTTACTTCAATTTCCTTGCAGGGTTTCCTTGACTTGGCTATTTTCTCAACCTTTGGGATGTGAACAAGTGTAGTATATGTAAAGGGAAAGGTTTTCCCTGTCCAGCTGTATCCAACTCTAGAAGGTTATGCTCATCACAATTGTTACTTTGCACTCCTCTGTTACCTTCCTACCAAAGTGGTACCTATTTATCTACTTGCATTATCATGCTTTTGAATTGCCAGGTGGGCAAGAGCTGGGGCAAGTAACAGGAGCTCACCCCATCCTAGTGGTCGGGTGTCCAATCCAGGTTCTCAGCTTTCCAGCTGACAAGTTCAGCATCTTTAACCACTGAACCATTGCACCTCCATCGCATGTGTACTTCTTGCTAATTATAAACCGTAAGATTGGATGTCAGATTCCTAACATCCAAGTTATATGTTGTTTGTCATGGAAAACTCCTATCAGTTTATATCAGCTTTCTCCGTTTCTCCAACCTCCTTTTAACAAATGGGATCCACATAATATTTTAATGGAAAAGAAGCCTTATATCTTAAAGAGACAAAGGAGGCAAGTTGTAAACAATATGTAAAAGAACATTTGTTCGTTGTTTCCATACATCATACATATAAAGTACTACTATTATTTGACTTTGCAAAAACCCTGTCAACAGTGTTAGAATAAACTTGTGTGAATTATGGAGAATGGAGACCAGAAAAAGATGGTCTTGGGGATGATGATTAAAAATAAATCTGAAAGATGAATATGTGTGGATGGCCAGTAAATGTTATTATATCTGACAGATAGATGTAATTACTTCTGTCAGATATCTCCGTATCCAAAGCCTTTATGAGAATTGTTGTCTCCACTAAGAAGGAAAAAAAATTGTTCTTCGCTTGTGAATTATGTCCAGAAATATACTGACGGACTCTGTTTGCCAAGGATCTCAATTTCTAACCCTCTGAAGTGGTGGGTCAGGTGAAACTGATTATTACCATCCCTAGAAGGATGACTCTCAATAACTCATCAGCTTCCCAGAACACCTTCTATTTAACCCCACATGAAATTTATGAAATTTATGCAGTCACGGATGGTTCATACCAAGTCACTTCCTCATTATTAAAAGTGCACTTTTCTAATCTTGCCTCATCTTGTCCCTCAATTTAATTTTTTTAAAAAAATCAATATGCATGGCAGAAAAGGCTTTTCTTCTGTCCTCTCTTTTAAATTGTTCGGCTCTATTTTGCTATTACCTTCATGCCATGGCTTGATTATAATAGGGTGTAAAATAAGTCTGGTTTCCTTTTGAGTCAGATTTATTTCTATGGGGAATTCTTCCCCTTGTGTTTGAGATAGCCATTAAAATGAGCAGAACTTTGAAGCACTTGGAGTGTCTCAGAGATCACAGAAATATTCAGATTACATCCTCTGAAAATGGAACACTCTTTCCAACTTTGAATTAATCCTCTCTCCCATACACCTTAGCAAGCTGGAAAGAAATGAAAGGATATATATTAGGGATGGGTGAAAAATAGGACCCATAGATTTGTTAGATCATAAGGTCACTAGTTTTCCCATACATTCAAATGTATAAGCAACATCAGGCCTGAAACTCACATGGATTTCTTTCAGTGGGAGAAAAGACCTTTAAATAAATCTGGGGTGGGGGGGGTAGGGAGGAAAAAAAGATAGATGTCTCTTCTCTCACATTTCTCCTAAAGGAATCCAGCACTGTTAGATCCTCCCGTATTGGAGCTTTCCAAGAATGAAGTTAGGCTTTCTGAATACTTGTATTAAACTAGTCCACTGTTTCCCCCATAATTATATATTTTCATTTTAAATCCAAGAAGACAACTAGATAGGTAGACAAAGAAAACTGTTTTTAGGAAGAATAGACGTTGGCATACATCTAATTTCTTCATCAAATTCTCACTGTCTTTTTAACCCAAGCTGCATTTATTCCAATATATAAAAGAAGGGGCTGATGAAGTTATGAAAAATCTCTAATTTCCGGTTGTCTGTGCGTGTACTCATGAGACAGTGCATAAGCCTTATTCAATTTGCCTCATCTTACTATACTTGGATGATCATATTTGCTATCTAATAGCTGTGTAGACTTTTGCAGTCCTGATAGGGTAGCTCACAGGGATCTTGTTCTAGAAAGAGATGGGAAGGCACATTGTAAAGAAAAGGCGATACAATACATATTATTCTAAAATGAAGGGGGAAAAATCCCAGTAGGATATCCTTTAAAAGAGAAAGCAACTAGAGGCAAAAATGTGCAGTTAGCAGTTGTTATGCTAATTTAAATTAAAATATAATATACATGTCCACACAGCTCTTTGTCTCTAAACAAGAACTGAACTAGATAACCTTCTAAAGAAAGGATACCATCAAATAGATTATTGTCCTCTGCCATCTCTTCACATGGAGGGTTATTCTTTGCAATGGAGAATGCATAACTATGCAGGCCAAAAGACAGGTTTGCTCAGCTGAAATTTCCACTATAAAGCTAATTAAAGGGAATGGCTCAGAAGAACACACTTATCTTTGGTAGACAAGATACTAGTCATTGTAGAATTTCCTTTTTAATATGTTATTGAGATAATTGCTGAAATAATATCTCAGGAGCAGCATAATTCAGTCCTCAAAATATGTGAAAGAGTTTACAAAATACTTACATATTGGTTATGGAAGGCTATTTTACAATGTCCACATAATGTATCCTTTCAAAAAACTAGTTTCACATAAAATAATCTATAAAAGCTAAGCAATGCTTGGGCGGTACTTAGTAGTAACCTTGCTACATTGGAGTAATATATCATTTGTTAGGAAATAATGTTGTTGCTGTTGTTATTATTGCTATTATTATTTTGAGTCTAAAAATGTGGGAACAGGCCATCTATATAAGATCAGCATTTACTGACCTCTTATTTTTTCACAAGTATTTGTGTTAGGATGTCAAGGAATGTATTGTGACAGAGTAATTTTCCCACAATCTGATGCCAGATGTGTTAGGACTACAAATCCAAATTTTCCCAGCTGGTATAACCACTGGATTACAAAACTCTTTGTCTAAATACTTATAATACTTATATTTTATCTGACAATCAAATACCATACTACATAAAAAAATAAAATAATAGCATGTTGTGCTTTCAAATTGATTGATAGAATACAGTTAAAATGTGAACAAGGCTTTAGAATTTAACAGACAAAAGAAATTAGAGAGTGTTACGCTTAGAATCATTTTTTTAAAATAGCAGCTCTTCAAAACCCGTGTTAGTAAGGAGCAGGGTAAAAGGACTGTAACAGGATCAATGCAACATCTTCAGGAAGAACTACAGAGATGGAAAAAAAGAAGAAACTCTGCAAAATAAGATAAGAGCAGTATGTACAAATCAGATTGTGTTGATGGCTGATAAGCTCAACCTACATGTAATACTGACGTAGAAAATATTCATATAAAAATAAATATCTGTTACTTCTTTCTAAATCTATGTGCTTATTATAAAAAATAATGTTTAAAACTATACAAAATATAGTTATTACTATAAAATTGTCATTTCTTAAAAAGTCATATTTATAAATACAAAAATACATTTTTCCAAAGTGGTATTGGGCTTTAAATTTCCAGGGCTTCTAATTGCCAAAATAAAACCTGCTTTGCATATGGTTTTAGGAAGAGATCATCATAAGTTTCTACTACAACGTACAAAGACATTGTATGTATAATGATATGACTAGTCAAATGATATAAATCATGTAATTTGCCTCAATTATGAATCTCAACTGGCATTAATTCCATAATGGTGTCATTTGTGTGATGATATCAAAGCACATGTGATATACTTCCTGCTCTCTCCTTCTCTCCTGTATACCTATTGGTTACTATATATACTGTTTACTTATTGATTCTCAGATTTTGGCAGAAAACAAGTAGTAGAAATTCTAGTGTCATGTATGAAAGAATATAGACTTTGACCATGGCTTCCCAACATTCAGGTATCTGTGCTCCTTTCTTTGTTCAGGTAATTGATTTTCAACAAGATATGATCATCTTAAAATGTAAACAAAACAAAATAATTGTTATTAATCATTAGAAATTCTACAGCTTGAGTTGGATTTTATTACCCCAAACATTTCTGCTGTGGTTGTGTTAACTTTTATTACCAAGCATTTTGTCACAAGTCTCTTAAACTTGACCTGAAATTCAATATGTTGAAAAAACATGGAGCTACGTCAGAGAACATTTGAAGTACTTTGAGATAACACTACTTTTCCTAATACTTTTCTGCAATTTAACATACTGAGGTCATTCTAAAAATGGGGGACTGGAATGAAATTCTACTAAGAGTTAAGGGAAGTGATGGAGTAGATGATTGAGTAAGTAGGATTATAGCAACAGGCATCTTTTACTTGCAATAGCAATATCACTTAGATTCATGTACCACTTCACAGTACTTTACAGCATTCTCTAAGTGGTTTATAGAGTCAGCATTTTGCCCCCAACAATCTGGGTCCTAATTTTATTGACCTCAGAAGGATGGAAGGCTGAGTCAACCTTGAGCCAGTCAGGATCGAAGGAATCAAATTCCTGGCAATGTGAGCAGAGTCAGCCTGCAATACTGCATTCTAACCACTGTGCCACCGTAGCTGGTTCCTATCTGGCCTTATGGCCTAGATTGTTCCATTGTTTCTTTGCTTGCATTAACTCTATTCATACTAGATATAGATGCACCCCGGGAATAAATTTGTGTTTTAAATTCATCCAAGAACCAAACTATATATTATACAAGTGATAGATTCTGCAGATGCAGTGAAAGTTTCTTTAAATTATTCCCCCCATCCCCAAAACTTCTATATTAATATATATATATATATATATATATATATATATATATATATATATATATATATATATATATATATATATATAACATGCGGAATATTGCCACATCAACTAGATACACCACTCACATGTTAACAAAACTAAAACTCCTCTGTTGAGGAAATGAAATGCTGTTCATTTGGTCAATGACCAGCAAAACGTTTTTTAAAAAGTACAACGCCAAAGTAAAATCAAGCACATGAGATAAAATACAAACATAGCAAAGATAAAATAACATGTTTAAAAAATGATATACACTGCTATAATGGTGCATTAATGACCTGTGATAGTGTTAACTTAAAATACTAGTATACAAAGCAAAATATATATTTAAAAACAAATTAGCTAATATGTGTTAAATATAAACTTATAAATAAATCAGAAGTGATTATTTCTATAACCATGTATGCCTTCTTTTCATTGTGGCAAAAGAAACTTTAGCTATTGATAAAGGCTTTCAAATATTCTAGGAGATAGTTCACAGTAGTTGTCTGGCCTTCCAAGGAATTTACATATCAGGGTAGATTACAAACCGACCTGATATCCCTGTAGCGTCTACAATGTAATAATACATGCAAAGTGGCTTTGATCTTCTTAGTGCCACATAGGCAGGTCTGCTTAGTTAATGGTATTTTGGATATCTTCCCTCCAGCAGTGTGGATTGTAAGATGTTATTCCTGGCTTTGAAAAATGTTATTCTTGGCTTGGGGAAAGTTAGATTTTGTGAATATCTTCCTGTGGTTGTCAAGTGCCCTTATTTATCCAATTTCTGCCCTGTTGGGGCAGCCTATTAATTTCAGTCTCTTAGTCTTAGTCTCTTCCATATCTCTTAGTCTTTGCTTCCTCTGTTGACTGATTATAGTGTAAATTGTGCAGCATATGGAATGTTTTGCCAAAACTGGGCTTTTACTTGCGCTCTATCAAATTTTACTTGTGCTTTATCAAATCCTGTACATGTTAATAAAGGTGTTCCCCAAGGCACTGTTTTAGGTCCAATACTCTTCATACTTTACATAAATGACCTTTGCGATCATATTAAAAGCAATTGTGTTCTCTTCGCTGATGATGTTAAACTATTCACATCACCGACAATGCAACTACCCTTCAAAAAGACTTTGACTATGTGTCAGATTGGTCTAACAAGTGGCAACTTCAAATCTCAACCTACAAATGCTCTGTCTTGCACATTGGCCAAAAAAAAAAAAAAAAAAAATCAAAACATAAAATACAAATTAGATGGACATGACCTTATAGATGACCCTCACTCTGTCAAGGACCTTGGAGTATTCATTTCTAAAGATCTAAGTGCCAGAGCCCACTATAACAACATTGTCAAAAAGGCATTAAGAATTGTTAACCTAATCTTGCGTAGATTCTTCTCTGGTAATATTGTACTACTAACTAGAGCATACAAAACATTTGCTAGACCAATTCTTGAATACAGCTCATCTGTCTGGAACCCGCACTGCATATCGGACATGAATACAATCAAGAGAGTCCAGAGATATTTTATGAGAAGAGTCCTCTATTCCTCTACTTGCTATAAAATACCTTATGCCACCAGACTCCAAATTTTAGGCTTAGACAACTTAGAACTATCCCGACTTCAGTCTGACCTAAGCATAGTACATAAAATTATCTGCCACAATATCCTACCTGTCAGTGACTAGTTCTAAGTTGTCTAAGCCTAAAATTTGGAGTCTGGTGGCATAAGGTATTTTATAGCAAGTAGAGGAATGGAGGACTCTTCTCATAAAATATCTCTGGACTCTCTTGATTGTATTCATGTCCTATATGCAGTGCGGGTTCCAGATAGATGAGCTGTATTCAAGAATTGGTCTAGCAAATGTTTTGTATGCTCTAGTTAGTAGTACAATAGCTTCAACCACAACAATACACAAGCAAATAATAGATACAAACACAAGGTAAACAGCTCCAAACTCGATTGCAGAAAATACGACTTTAGTAACAAAGTGGTCAATGCCTGGAATGCACTACCTGACTCTGTAGTTTCTTCCCCAAACCCCCAAAACTTTAACCTTAAACTGTCTACTGTTGACCTCACCCCATTCCTAAGAGGTTTCTAAGGGGCATGCCTACCGTCCCTATCCTAATATTCCTTTTTACTATTTTCATATATTCAAATTATGTTTATACTTTTGCCTGTTATCCTATATATTCATAAATAAATAAATAAATAAATAAATAAATAAATAAATAAATAAATAAATAAATAAACTGCCCAGTTAATCTTAGTATATAAGAGAGGCAGGATCCCAAACTCTTATGGTATGAAATTTGTTGGGATGAAACTCAAATCAATCAAATACAAATGAAAAAAAGATGGTACATTCCAGTTGTGAGTTTCATCCCACCAAATTTCATACCTGCAACTATATCATACCTGCCCTTGTGTACTAGTACTTCAAGCTCTCCTTGTTTGTTCTTCAAATTTTGAGTGTTAATGTATAGGCATTTCCTAATGTGTATCTGAGCTTCTCCTCCTTCCCAACACCTTCCTTGCTTGCTTGATTGTCCTGAGGTCCATGTTTGGGATTAGGTTCTAAAGATTGGCCACTTTAACCCCTCAGTTTTAGTTTAAAGTCCTTTGGATAAGCTCAGCAACTGAAATATATTTAGTTATACTGAATATATTTATTTAGTTATACTGTTAGTATAGTGTAGTGTAGTGTAGTGTAGTGTAGTGTAGTGTAGTGTAGTGTAGTATAGTTATTTATTTTATTTATTTGTCAAGAACATATTAAGTAATATATAAAAGTATAAGCATTAATTGAATACATAAAATAGATACAAATAGAGGAAGCATTAGGACAGGGACGGTAGGCACACTGGTGCTTTTATGCATGCCCCTTACAGACCTCTTAGGAATGGGGTGAGGTCAACAGTAGATAGTCTTAGGTTAAAATTTTGGGGGGTTTTGGATGAAACCACAGAGTCAGGTAGTGCATTCCAAGCATTGACCACTCTGTTGCTGAAGTCATATTTTCTGCAATCGAGTTTGGAGCAGTTCACTTTAAGTTTGTATCTATTGTGTGCTCATGTATTGTTATGGTTGAAGCTAAAGTAGTCATTGACAGGTAGGACATTGTAGCAGATAATTTTATGATCTATGCTTAGGTCATACCTAGAAGTTTTCTAGGCCCAGAATTTCAAGTCTGGTGGCATAAGGTATTTTGCTGTGAGCAGAGGAGTGGAGGACTCTTCTTGTGAAATATTTCTGGACATGTTCAATTGTATTAATGTCTGATATGCAATGCGGGTTCCAAACAGATGAGCTGTATTCAAGAATTGGTCTAGCAAATGTTATAGTATAATATAGTATTATTATGTTATATTAAAATAAGATAATAGGTTAATATTTATTAAATTAATAATAATTAAATTTATTAAGTTATACTGGTGCAACTGAAATATATTCTATAGCTTTACTTTCTGGTCTGGAATATTGAGGCATATGACTATGAAAGTGAGCATCTGCCCATTTGGAGATACATCAGGATATATCCTGGCTCATGATTTCCTATGCCTGACAACTATAAAACAATAAATAACCTGAAACCATAAGTCAGATTTAAATGAACAGAATCAAATGATGCCTATAATCCTAAGGTAGATTTTAAGGTAACATTATTTATCTATTGCTTACAGCAAAATGGATTTTCCTAATCTTTCTTTGTTTTTTGGATTGCCCAGTTTCTTTCAGTAATGCAATCTTTAATCTAAAACTTTAGTGCTCTTCTTACTCAGAACTCCCTGATAAGGCCTTTCTGCATTTGAATATTAATTTATGACTTCTCATTTCTTAAAAAAATACAAAAATGTATTTACTCCCTAGGAGCCCTGGTGGCGTAGTGGTTAGAATGCAATACTGCAGGTTAACTCTGCCCATGGCCTGGCGTTCAATTCTTGACTCAGCCTTCCCTCCTTCCCAGATGGGTAAAACGAGGATCCAGATTATTGGGGGCAATATACTGACATTGTAAACTGCCCAGAGAGTGCTGTAAAGCACTGTGGGGAGGTATATGAGTCTAAGCAATTGTTATTGCAATTGCTATTTATTGGATTTATACAGCTATCTATCTCAATCTTATGGCTCTAGGCAGCTCACAAAACAAGCAGAAACCAAGAAATAATAAAACATTGCAAAAAAGCCGAGGCCCTTAAAAAGTATAATTCAATCAAATCATACATTTCAGGCTCTATATATCAATGCCTTTGGGTCTTTTTTCTCTTTTTTGTTGATTAGCTTTTTTTGGTCATTTTTAGTTTATTTTTAATCACCGTAATATATTAATTCCCCTCCCCCCACTATTGAACTACCATTGGACTTTCTTTTCTTTTTTTCTTGTGGGTATTATAGTTTTGTATTTAAATAACAGCAAAATTGTCCTTTTGACCCTTCCTGGTTTGTTTTAAGTAATAGAATAAGTTCACTTCTTCATTTTACTTCCCTGGTCACTGTAAGCGTGCAGTCTTCTTCTGTACTGCAAATATCTATCTCTGTTAGGCATAATAACTAATAGTATAGCAATCAGCATGATATGAAATGGAACAATGAAAATAGAGCAGGCTTAAGGCAAGGAAACATTAATCATTTCACATTTAACATCTAAAGAAATTTACCCATCTTGTCTAAGGACACTTGGTTCCATATGTCAGGTAATGTAAACCTATCATTCTACTCTTAACTTTTGTAACAGAAACTTGAGGAAACACATCTCAGAAATAATGACACTTATCAAAATTTGGCAACATGGCTGATTCACTGTTTGTAGGGAGAAAAGGCATCATCATATGTAAATGACAACACTAGCTGAAAATATTAAATCAGTTATTTCCCAAAGTTTGTCTGAAATCAATCAAGTACTGCTGGAGTTTACTTGTTTAATTCTCTACATCAGAGCTATTCTAAATCAGAGCTCTTCTGATTTCAGAAATGATTTTAGACTTTAAATGATAAAAATGCAAGAAACATCCAAACATCACAAGTTGCTCAAACACTTTTATTAACAACTGGTTAATGGGTTAAAAGGTACCTGGAAATTAACTGACTTCTTTACTTTCTTCCATATTAATGGAACGTTTTCTACAAGCTGTATAAACCTTGAATATGACATAATTCTACTGAATTATTTCACTATTAAATGGATAGAAAATATTGAACTCAGAGAGGTGAAGGGTGAGAGGGAAGCCAGTAAATATGTGCAATATTTTCAAGATAATACATGAAACTTGAGGGAAATGAACTTTAAGATTCTTTAAGCTCCTCTAGCAAAAATTGTCTTGTGCTGATTGTTGCAAAGTTTGACCTGTCAAAGACTTACCAAAGAAAATCCATGATTGACCATCATGCATGTTCCTTTTGCTGCTTAATTAACATCTGAAAAATGAATACATATAAATAATCTCCGATCTTAACTTCTCCCAATTCCCATCGCCTGACCACTCAGTTCATAACATATTCCCTGTTTGAACTAATAAACATAAAGCACAGTGCTGAATCCAGTTTCTTCTGAATGCAACAACTCAGAGGATGATGGTGCCTGCCAAAATACAAATATAAAGCAGAGATTTTTGTAGAAACAACCAGATTTCTAAAAACAAGACATCAAAAGCATAGATCAGATAGAAAGCATTTGTTCTCCCAGTGGAAAATGTGTAGATCAATCTTCCCTCAAGATTATTTCCAGCCAGTTAAAACCGCATAACTCAATATTTCCAAGTTCAAAATGGTTTTCATCTTCCAAAAAGAGATCCAGAATGTTCGACCTAGGCTGCCTGATATAGTAAAAAGCACATAATTAGGGTTAGGGCAGGGGTAAAATGTAAAATTTGTTACTACCGGTTCTGTGGGCATGGCTTGGTATGTGTGTGGGGTAATGTGATTGGGTGGGCGTGGCCAACTTTTTTTTTTTAACTTTTCAAAGCATTTTTTCTAATGCTTTGAAAAGCTTTTGCCGATCAGGCAACTCAGCTGGGATCATCAGAGAGACTTTTTAAAAAATGCTTTGAAAAGCCCCTCTGCCAATCAGGCAACTCAGCTGGGATCGTCAGAGAGGCTTTTTAAAAAATGCCTCTCTGCCAATCAGGCAACTCAGCTGGGATCGTCAGAGACTTTTCAAAGCATTTTTTTTACCACTTCTTCGGCCAAGAGGTTGCAGAAAAAAAATGCTTTGAAAAGCCTCTGACGATCCCAACTGAGCCGCGTGATCATCAGAGGCTTTTTTTTTTACTTTTAAAAGCATTTTTTTTTGTCGGAAGAGGTTGTAGAAAAAATACTTTTAAAAGTAAAAAAAAAGCTGGGCATGGGGGGGAGGGCACAGATATTTTTGCTATCGTTCTCCGGAACCACCTGCCACCATTGCTACCGGATCGGGTGATCCAGTCCGAACCGGGAGCATTTCACCCCTGGGTTAGGGTTAGAACACAGAAAGAATATGGTTCTCACCTGCCAGATTTGGTAATAAAATTCCCATTCAAGAATAGCTGCCAGGTCATAAGGTCCGATTCAAAAAATATATTATATTCTCTGAGTATTAGCAAATGATCAATGGAGCAACAGATAATTGTTCCAACCATGTAATGAATCATTGCCAGCTTCAATATATTAAGTTATGGCTTTCTGATTAGCCCCTGGAGGGACAGGATTTGATAAGACACTATATTAATCTAGCAGAGTACTTTTTTCAGATAATTAAAAGTTGAAGGTGCTTACTCTCAAATTAGCCTAATTAGACTTTCTGCCATATTTTCTAGTTTTCCTCCTGGCAATGGTTTTCATTTTTTTATATAAAAATCTCCAGATGAGTAAATGGATTATTATTATTAGATTTTTATCGAGATTTTATTGTGGGTCAGCTCAAGGTGGCATACATATCAGTGGTGACATTCAATTTTTTTCCCTTACCGGTTCTGTGGGTGTGGCTTGGTGTGTGTGGGGGTCCTGTGACTGAGTGGGCATAGCCAACTTAATGTCATTCACGCCCATGCCCGCTCAATCACATGACACTCCCACCAAGCCACACACATAGAACCCGGTAGGAAAAAAATGTGTGTATGAGCATGAGAAGCGCTTATAGTGAATGCTGTGGCAGAGAGAATCCGAAGTTTTCTCCCTCGATTCACAGCAGAGCTGCTGCAGCCTGTTCCTTTAAGGTAGTCTGACATCTGAGAGGGAGAGGGCCAGGGGGGAACTATAAAGGGGGCACCAGCTCCGCTGTGAATGGAGGAGAAAAGTCTCACCCTATAGGACGGGGGTGGGTGGGTTCAGCAGCCAGAAGGGATGAGTGACTGGCCGGAAGGCGTGAGCGGTGACTGGGCAAGCAGGTGAGCAGGCGGGCATGGGCAGAGCCAACCAGGGGTGGTTTTTACCAGTTCAGTGAACCGATTCATATCGTCCCTACTGGTTTGCCCGAGCCGGTCTGAGCCGGTCAAATTTCACCCCTGATACATATGCTTTTCCCCTTATGCAACCCTATGAAATGAGTTGGGTTGAGAATATGTCACTGGTCCAAAGTAAGCCAGCCAGTTTTCAGGCTTAAGACAGAATTAGAAATATGCATAAACTGCCAATGGTACAGTACAGATAGTCCTCAACTTACAACCATTTATTTAGTGACAGTTTGAAGTTACAATGGTACTGAAAAAGTGATTTAAGACTGTTTTCCACACAACTTTTGCTGCAATCCCATAGTCATGTGATTAAAATTTGGATGCTTGGCAACTGGTTCATATTTATGATGGTTAGCAGTGTCCTGGGATCGCTGTTTACGACCTTCTGACAAGCAAAGTCAGTGGGGAAGCCAGATTCATTCACAACCAGTTTACTAACTTAACAACTGCAGAGATTCCCTTAACATCTGTGGCAAGAAAAGTCATAAAATGGAGCAAAACTCACTTAACAACTGTCTCAGTTATTAGCAACAGAAATTTTGGACTCAATTGTGGTTGTAAGTTGAGGACTAACTGTGTGTGATTCTGTGAATCCTTATCTTTGTAGAAGGAAGAGGGGATGGTACAGAGAATTGGTCATATTAGTTAGCGATATCATAAAAAAAATCATGACATCTTAGTTTCTGTAGCTGCTTAGTTGCTAAGTATTCAGTAGCGCTAATGTGGCCTATTGAATTAATGGCTGTATTATTAACCATTTGGTATCTATGCATCTAAGTATCTAAGCAAAATTAACATAATGACTTGCGGGCAGTTATCAGTGATAAGTGTACTAAGTTTTCCTCCTGTATGCCAGAATGTCAGTCTCACCAGGTCAACCAGACAGGAAACATGACCAGATCAGCTAATTCTAGTTTACATTAAAGCTACTTTAACAAAATCTTGCAAGTCTAAAAGTACAGTTCTCCCACTGTCACCTTTATACTTTGATAATTAAGGAAGGATCCCATCTGAGCCTCTTGCTTTTCCCACCATGTAGCTGTGGGCTATGATGCTGCTTCTTACCTGCCACGTGGCAGCGACCCTACCCGAGCTACTCGACGTCATCGCCGGGGTGGTGGTGGATACCCCCAGACTTATTGTCATGGGGGATTTCAACCTTCCATCCACGGGTGAGATGTCAGAAGTGGCTCAGGAGTTCATGGCTTCCATGACGGCCATGGACCTGACCCAGTTAGTTCAAGGCCCCACTCACATAGGAGGACACACTCTGGACTTGATTTTCATCTCTGGTCAGTGGTTGAATGATCTTGGTAGAGGGGACTTAGACATTAAACCCTTGTCATGGACAGATCATTCGCTCCTCCACTTGGACTTTCTTACCGCTTCCCCCCGCCGCAGGGAGACGGAACCGATTAAATGGTTCCGTCCCAGGCGCCTGATGGATCCAGAAAGGTTCCTGACGGAGCTTGGGCCATTTCCTGAGACCCTGACACACGACTCGACTGAAGAGCTGGTAGCCGCCTGGGAGAGTGCGGCCGCCGGAGCTTTGGATCGTGTCGTGCCTTTGTGGCCTTTGACCCGATGCCGATCTCAATTGGATCCTTGGTTCTCTGAGGAGCTGAGAGAGATGAAGCGTCGGAAAAGACGCCTAGAGAGCATTTGGAGGACTAGTCATTCTGATTCTGACCGGACACAGGTGAGGTCTTATATCAAGACCTACCTAGTGGCGATAAAAGCGGCGAAATCTAACCATTTTTCCGCTCTTATCGCATCTGCAGAGAACCGCCCAGCCGCCCTGTTTAGGGTGACCCACTCCCTTCTTCGGGGGGGAGTGCGGGAGAATCCCTTGCAGGGTCGAGCTGAGGACTTTGTGCAATTCCTGCACGATAAAGTCGCTCGGATTCGGGAAGGCTTGGACTCCGACTGGGCGAGTCTGGGGGAGGAGACGAGGGCAGGTCTTGAGAATATTATCTGGGAGGAGTTTGATCCTGTGGCTCCCGAGGATGTGGACAGGGTTCTGGGTAGGATTAGTGCCGCCACATGTTTATTGGACCCGTGTCCCTCCTGGTTGGTACTGGCCTCCCGGGAGGTTACACGAGGCTGGCTCCAGGGGATTATAACTGCTTCTCTGAGTGAGGGTGCCTTTCCCGCCACCTTGAAAGAGGCGGTGGTGAGGCCCCTCCTCAAGAAGCCTTCTCTGGACCCGGCTGAATTAGTTAACTACCGTCCGGTCTCCAACCTTCGTTTTGTGGCGAAGGTTGTTGAGAGTGTGGTGGCACGACAACTGCCCAGGCACCTGGATGAAGCTATCTATCTAGACCCGTACCAGTCGGGCTTCAGGCAGGGGCACAGCACAGAAACGGCATTGGTCGCGTTGGTGGATGATCTCTGGAGGGCCCGGGACAGGGGTTGCTCCTCTGTCCTAGTCCTATTAGATCTCTCAGCGGCTTTTGATACCATTGACCATGGTATCATGCTGCAGCGGTTGAGAGGGTTAGGAGTAGGGGGCACCGTTTTGCGGTGGTTCTCTTCCTTCCTCTCCGGCCGCTCGCAGTTCGTGTTGGCAGGGGGGCAGAGGTCAACCTCGAGGCATCTCGCATGGGGAGTGCCACAAGGGTCGGTCCTCTCACCTCTTCTGTTCAACATTTATGTGAAGCCGCTGGGTGAGATCATCCGTAGTTTTGGGGTGAAGTGTCACCTGTACGCTGATGACACTCAGCTGTACATCTCCACCCCAGACCACCCCAATGATGCCCTTGATGTGATGTCTCGCTGCCTGGAGGCCGTACGGGCCTGGATGGGGAGGAACAGGCTCAGACTCAACCCATCCAAGACCGAGTGGCTGTGGTTGCCGGCGTCCCAATATAGTCAGCAGATGCCATCGCTGACTATTGGGGGTGAATCCTTGCCCCCCACAGAGAGGGCTCGCAATCTGGGTGTCCTCCTGGACGCACGGCTGTCTTTAGAAGAGCACATGATGGCCGTGGCCAGGGGGGCTTTTATCAGGTTCACCTGATCCGCCAGTTGCAGCCCTTTCTGGACCGGGACGCCTTGCGCACGGTCACTCATGCCCTTGTCACCTCCCGGCTGGACTATTGTAATGCTCTCTACATGGGGCTCCCCTTGAAGAGCACTCGGAGGCTCCAACTGGTCCAGAATGCAGCCGCGTGGGTGGTTATGGGCGCAACCCGCTGTGCCCGCGTGACACCCCTCCTGCGCGAGCTGCACTGGCTCCCAGTGGTCTTCCGGGTGCGATTCAAGGTGTTGGTTACCACCTTTAAAGCGCTCCATGGCATAGGACCCGGGTACCTTCGAGACCGTCTTCTGCCACCAATAGCCTCCCACCGACCAGTCCGTTCCCACAGAGAGGGTCTCCTCAGGGTGCCATCAGCCAAGTTATGTCGGCTGGCGACCCCCAGGGGGAGGGCCTTCTCTGTGGGAGCCCCAGCCCTGTGGAATGAACTGCCCCCGGAAATACGCAAGATCTCCGCCCTCCGGGTGTTCCGCTGCGCATTGAAGACCTTGTTGTTCCGCCAGGCAGGGCTGTCAATATAATCATTTTAAATTGGGGTATTTTAATTTTTAGAGTTTTAAATCAGCCAAATCTATCTAATTATTTTAATTTTTAATTATTGTTGTGTCTTGTGTTTTTAAACTGGCTGTACACTGCCCTGAGTCCTTCGGGAGAAGGGCGGTATAGAAATAAAATTATTATTATTATTATTATTATTATTATTATTATTATTATTATTATTATTATTATTATTATTATTATTATTATTATTATTACCTAATCATTCCCTAGGCAGCATCTCTTTGTCCCATTTCCCAAGGTCATTCCCACAAACCATTACACAGAATTTGGCAGCATACAATGGCATCTTTTAGCTAATTAAATGATGAGCAACTGTGAAATTGCAAACGCAGGAATAATGGTGTGAGTGGTCCCTTTCAAATGGAAGTATTTCATTTATTTAATTTAGGACCTAATTACTGTAGCCTGAGTAGTCTCTTCCAGGTATTTATCTGACCTGATAAACAATTCTGTATATTCTTTGTGTTTTTGTCTGATGCAATTTGAAATATGTAGCCTATTAAATTAAAACTTGTGGGTGTACAATGCAAATTCTTCAGATGGCTCTTGCTAAGCTGCATTAGGAAAAAAAAATCATTTGTTGGATTGTTTTTCTCAAGCAAGAAATCATCAACTTGTAGAATTATTCATTATAATCCTATTTGTGTTTATTAAGGATCACCAGATGCACTTCCAAACATATCTGAAATAATAGTTGAAATTCTCTGCAAAAGCCTGTGTCCTGAAGCCAAATCTCATAAACACAGTATTATTAGTATTGACCATTAATTTCTACTGCATCAATTGAATTCTGCAGCAGTTTAAGAGGTGTTATTAAGCTTTCCCTAGGCAAGATCTATAGGCAGATAATTGGGTCCACATATATGCAATACCAATGGATAATTGGTATCGCATATATGATAAAATACGAAATTATCGAAAGAAATTGAGAAGACTTAGTGAAGGATGGTTCCCTCTTCTTTTTAATCATTTAAACCAATTCAGAATCCCAGCAATTGGTGAGAGATTCATAACAGCATCTTCTACCCTTTTCCTTCAAAATCAATCCTTAGTTTCCCCTCAGGCTTCATTGCCATGGTGATATCAACAGTTGCTTTCTGGCAACATTGTTTTCAAGTATTCATTGCATAGCTAGGTTGATCCTGGCTGCAGTAGCCACAAACTGTTCATTCATTTCTCACTTGTATGTATTCTACCAGGTAAGAATACTGTAGTATTAAAAATCAAGAAGTGAACAAAATACTATTCTGAAGCCAGGGCTCAAAGTATGGAGAATTCATAACTTCTAGAAGGCTTGTGTAACTGATCTGAGATATTATCACATCATCTGAACCTGAAAGTGCAAGAACAAATGATGCTTCCACTGAAGCAGTGCCACACTGAATGGTCATTATGTCAGTACTGTAGATCTGTACCACACATAGGTTCCGTGTGGTGGGTTGCCCCCGGTTCAGACTAGTTCACAAGAACCGGTAGTAAAACCAGTGGGAGGCACCGTCCACCACTCCGAATGTCATCATAGGCAATCTGCGGATGCGCGCACAATCCTGTTGCGAACATTAGTAAAGGTAAATAGAAGCCATCCCTGGTGCAAACACATACCACTTAAAGTTACTTGGAAGGAGGAAGATATGAAAGGCTTCTCTGACACTTTGAGGTTTTCAAAAGGGATATATGATGCTCTGTATACCTGTGCAAACTTGATAATTGTGGAACTACATTGCCTTTTTAATTAGGAACATCTATTTAGGCCATAAGAAAAGCTGACCGTCAAAGAATTGAGGCCTTTGAACTATGGCGCTGGAGAAGACTCCTGTGAGTCCCTTGGACTGCAAGGTGATCAAACCGGTCAGTCCTAGAAGAGATCAACCCTGACTGCTCTTTAGAGGGCCAGGTCCTGAAGATGAAACTCAAATATTTTGGCCACCTAATGAGAAGGAAGGACTCACTGGAGAAGAGCCTAATGCTAGGAATGATTGAGGGCAAAAGAAGAAGGGGAGTGTGAGCTTAAATGGCGTGAGGTTAAATGGTCTCTGGGGAATGGTAGAGGACAGGAAGGCCTGGAGGAAAGTTGTCCATGGAGTCATGATGGGTCGGATACGACTTCGCAACTAACAACAACAATTTAGATTTTGTAATTTTATTACATGTTGTAATTCTATAAATTACAATGTACAATATAAATAGACTCTGAAAGAGCAAAGAGAAAATATCTGCTGCAAACTCCAGATAGGCATCAGGAAGGGTGTCCAGCCAGTAAATGCTCAGGTCCACTCAGTTACCCTGACCCCATCCCAAAGATTACAGGATCATAAAAAGAGAAAAAAAGTCCCTCAATGTTCAGGAATCTGAAGATTTGCTTCCTCTTTAGGAAGACCTACTTAAAGACATTATTTCCAGAAATGTCAGGAGAAATACAGTTGTAAGCAGAATGCTGCATCATATGAGCTGAACTAGCAAAATGTTTTTTCATCACTGATGTGTACTGATCTATTTTGAAAAGAGTAAGTTGTATAAAAGAGTAGATATCATTCAAAATCAATGTTAAAGAAACGCATTTGATTACTTTTGGATGTTATGATTAATCAGTCTATTTTTATCATTTTTTGGAAGCAAGCCAATTTCATTGCATAAGTTCATATCATGAAGCAACCCTATAGTTTAGGGGATTACTGATATTCTGGGTTATGGTAAATAAAAGTATGAGAATAAAAACTTCCAAAATTGTCCTCAAAGACAAGGAAAGAACAGAGATCAATGTAGCCTTAAGGTGCTTCATGATCATACCGCATACAATCAGACTGATACAATCAGTCAAAATTCATGTTGATGGTGTCCAAAAGAGGTGTCCAGAGCTATTAACATGCTACAGAAACAGCAATAATTAAAAAACTCATAATATCATATTCCCAAAGTATATCTCAGGAGGAAGACAAACATATTCTTCCAAAGACTAATTATTCATAGAACAAATTGTCTAATCTGTCAGTGAAGGGCTAGAATTCAACATCCATTGCTTCAAAATAAATGTATGTTTATAAAGTAGATTTTTTTTAATTGGGTCCATTTTTGGGTGTGTTAATGCACTTGTGCATGCTGTTTAATCTAGAAATTGCATTCTGAATAACCTCCAATCCCAAAATTTCCCATATTAGGTTCAAATAAATAGAGGAGTCTCTGGAACAGGTTAGAAAGGTACAAAATCAAGAGGAGAGAACAGTGGGAAATCTGAAAACATGAGCCAAGGTAGGTTTGTGCACATTTACTCTCCCAGTTTTGATTATAACAGTGTATTAAATTTTTAATTATTGATTAGATTTGATTTTTTTTTCTTAACACCACTTGTCTTTCAGGATCTCAAACTGGCTCCCTCCTCAAATACTACATCGATTCCTTGTTCAGTTATAATAGAGATATCAGTTCAGAGACATCCATCATTGCCAAATAGGAGACATTTCTAGTGGACATCAGAAAAAAGCCTCAGCTCCCATTTTGCAGCCTACAGAACATTAGATCATGCCACTGAAATTTGTTGGTGAAATTGTTGATTTCCATAGCATACGTTTCTACCCTTCTCCCCTTTACTCTAACTTACAGTATACAAAATGTCATTTGCATTTTTAATTCTTTTCAAATGTATTCCCCCAACAGAGAGACAAAAGTGTTCATATCATACAGTGACATCACTGCATCACCTAAAGTCTCCAAAAGGCCAGATGTGCAAATAAAGTATGCATTCTGATCTAGTTCCAAAATGTTATCTCCTCCTGGTGTTGAAACTTTGAAAAATATAGTAATAAAATGAATGGCTTCCATTCAGACATTCATTGGACCATATCAGGTCCGCCTGATTCACCAGTTGCGTCCCTTTCTGGATCGGGACTCGTTAAATACGGTCACTCAAGCTCTCGTTACTTCCCGCTTGGACTACTGCAATGCTCTCTACATGGGGCTCCCCTTGAGGAGCACCCGGAGGCTCCAGCTGGTCCAGAATGTGGCCGCGCGGGTGGTTATGGGAGCGACGTGGCACTCCCATGTGACCCCCCTCCTGTGCGAGCTGCACTGGCTCCCGGTTGTCTTCCGGGTGCGCTTCAAGATTTTGGTGTCCACCTTTAGAGCGCTCCATGGCATCGGACCGGGGTATTTACGAGACCGCCTTCTGCTACCAATAGCCTCTCACCGACCAGTACGCTCCCATAGAGAGGGGCTCCTCAGGGTGCCGTCGGCCAAACAGTGTCGACTGGTGGCCCCCAGGGGGAGAGCCTTCTCTGTGGGGGCACCTACCATCTGGAACGAACTCCCCCCAGAGATACGGAAGATCCCGGACCTGCGCACGTTTTGCCGTGCTCTCAAACTTTTCTATTTCAGCAAGCTGGCCTGGCCTAACTCCTCTCTTTTAATTTTTTTTAAATTTTTTAATTCGTGATTTTATAAATTGGGTGTTTTAATCTGTGTTTCAGCCAAAATATTTAATAATTTTAAGGGATTTTTAATATTTGTATTATTTGTATTTTATCTTGGCTGTTCACCGCCCTGAGTCCTTCGGGAGTAGGGCGGTATAGAAATTTGATTAAATAAATAAATAAATAAATAAATAAATAAATTTCTCCTTCACAAGATGAGTTTTGCAAAATTAAGGAGCAACAATTAAGTGCAGTGGCGGAAGATAATAAATTGAGTGTAGTATATGAAGAATTAAGTGCAAGATATGAAGATAATAAAATAAACACAAATCGTACTCTTCTATCAAAATTGGATAATCTATAGGACCGTGATGGCGAACCTATGGCACGCATGCCAGAAGTGGCACGCAGTGCCATTTTTCCAGGCATGCGAGCTGTCGCCCAACTCACCTGCAGCTGCGCAAGCATGGATGCCCCAGCTGGTGTTCAGGCCTCAGTTATGCATGCGTGCAATTCACAAAAACCATGCACATGCGCAGATTGCACATGCAGCACACAGATGGTGTGCTTGCATGCGTAGCGAATGGGGAGGAGCTGCACATTAGCACGGATGGCACGCGTGTGGTGAGTAAAAGATTCGCCACCACTTCTATAGGAGTTTATTTTTAATGACCATCTTCATTTCCGTATTACAATTTTTATTCTCAAATAGAATTTATTTCAAATTTTCTTAGCACCTCATTTCAGTGGTAAGATGTCTTCATTGCACAATAGCCCTGCTAGCTTTGCATTTATTTAAATCTTAGTGTTCTATGGTGGCAATTCAAAAAATCCTTTCCTATTTTTCATCTCTGAATGTTATCATTTAATATATTAAGCAGGGGTGCATTTGTGTGATAATCCTGAAATGTTTTCATTTTACCTAAAGAACTATGCTTATTATTGAGTATTAGGCAGTAGTAAGGTGTGCTTGATAATGGAAAATACTGCCTTGCGGTAAAGTGGAGATATTTAAGAGGAGGCTGGATCTCGTAAACATGTTATAACGGCATCTGTACTTCAGGTCCTGCACTGCCTGGAAGACAGGATTATTGTATAGTCCTCCAGATTCTAAATTCTGTGATTAACACTTTCTACTATAAAATGATATACAGCAACATCACATAATCATACAGTCTGAGGGAACCATACAGGCCTCTCTTTTTTCAGTGCACAATCCAACCTACACAAAAAGTTAATCCACACTGTTTGTTTGTCTTGTTGCCAGAATGGCTGGCCACCATTTCTAGAGGATAAATATAGATGACTTTGATCTCTGTTATTAGAATAATTTAACTCTCGACCCCACTCACTTTCACAGTGACCTCTGATCTGTTTTTTGCTCCATTTCCATTTACTGTGATACATGTTGGCTCAAGCATTCCTATTTTATTCCAGAAAAAATATTCCAGATTATTTGGCTATTTTGAGAACTGAAGGTTAGAAGTCCCTTCTAACTTGAGTGACTGGAAAAAAAGATGAAATGAGGGGTGGCTGGGTTTCTTTTAAAACAAACCAAAACAAACCAAAATGGAACCATGGGAATCTCAGGGGAAAAAAACTAGTCTTTTTAAAAAAGACTTTTTTTGTTAGTATTCTATACATACAGGCAAGCTGTTCTATAGAAGAATAGGAATACAGAACAAAATCTCACATCCTTCAATGGCTAGGAACCCTGTTCCTATCAGAGACAACAACAAACCATCCTTAGCTTCTCTCTGACAATTTGCAGGGCCTTTCCCAGGCAAGTCTATACTGAAGTATATTTTCAGAAGATGTCGTCAGGAATGAGTAACTCATAATTATTATGGTCTGCCAGCAGCCTGCGGAGCTGGCAGTGGAGTCGGACAGTGAGGAGACTGGGGAGTAACTGGAATCTGGGGAAGGCCCAGACAGGGCTCTGCATCGGAGGCAGAGATGGGGCCAGGGCCATCTGGGAGTGATGCGTGGACTCTGGAGCCTCCAGAGTCAGACAGCAGAGAGGCAGAGGAACAGGAGGAGCCTGTTCCTAGTGTGTGCATGCGTAGAACTGCCAGAAGGCATGAACAAAAGGGATGACTTGGGAGTAAGGCCTGGAGATAATTGGCTGCTCCCATAAGGCTTAAAAGAGGAGTAAAGGCACGTGGCACTTTGCAGGAAAATGACATTCTTAATTCTGTTCCCAGTCGGCATCTCTGTTTGATTCTGGAATCCATGTGGCTTTGCCAAGTAGGTCTTTGGCAGAGTGTCAAGGGAGATAAAGGTTGGTGATTATCTTGAAGGACTTCTCCCGAAGGACTTTTTGTAACTAATTGGGACTCAACTGTGAATGAACGTAATTCACAGCTGTTGCAATAAAAGAGGTTTTTGGGACTACTCATGTGTTTCAATGACTCAGGAAGCCTAGATCACAACAATAATATCACAAGAAGTATTAATATATCTGGTATCAAGGAGTTTTGAGTTGAGTTCATTGAGTTTCAGCAGCATCAAAAAACAACAACTACTAATGCAATTCTTGGTTGTATAAACAGAGGCATAGAATAAAAATCATGTGAAGTATTAGTATCGCTTTATAAATCCTTAGTAAGATTACACCTGGAATATCGCTTCCAGTTTTGGTCACCACATTACAAAAAAGATGTTGAGACTTTGGAAAAAGTTCAAAGAAGAGCAACTAAGATAATTAAAGGCCTGGAAACAAAAACATATGATGAATGGTTTCAGGATGTGGGTTTGGTTAGTCTAGAGAAAAGAAGGACTAGGGGTGAAATGATAGCAGTATTCCGGTATTTGAGGGGCTGCCACAAGGAAGAGAGTGTCAGCTTATTTTCCAAAGCACTAGAAGGCAAAAAAAGAAACATTGGATGGAAACTAATCAAGGAGAGAAGCAATCTGGAATTAAGGAGAAACTTCCTAATGAAGTGAGAACAATTAACCAGTGGAACAGCTTGCCTTCAGAAGTTATAGATGCTTCATCTACAACTTCTTTCTTTTTTTAAAGAAAAGACTGGTCAGCCACCTGTCTGAAATGATATAGGATCTCCTGCTTGAGCAGAGCTTGACCTCCAAAGTCCCTTCCAGCTCTATTCTGATTGGTGATTGGGAGTTACTCAAGGAAACCAAATGAGGTTTTGAACTGACACTTTCCAGATGGAGATGGGAGGAGCTAAGCTAAATAAAGGGAGTGAAAGTGTCTCAAATGCTGGAATGGAATATACAATATTTGGGGAAATTAACTAATGTTCTTTCTGGGCATTGACTGCTATCCTAATCTCTCATTTATAAAGACTGTATTTCTGTCACAAAGCAGAGACACTCAAAAGCTACCAGGTAGCAAAACAGTCTAGAATTTCAGTAAGACTCCTGTGGAGATAATCAATAATACAAGGGCCTCATAGAGATCACATTGATATACAAATTAATAATGCTTAAGAGCTTGTCTATGTAGAATTTTAAGCAGTTAATCAGCTTGGGTTGTTGGTATCAGAGCTTTTTTGAGCTCAGCTATTTATTCTTTTCTCACATTTTTGGAAATTAACTGTATGTAGCCTCAAAGGTCGTAATAATTTTATGTTTAAGAAAAAGATCCAAGAGCTTTTAAGCATGGAAAAAGTGGTGCTCAGTCATTTGATCATCTGTTAGATCCCCACCCAAACTGCTTTTGTATGGCTTTCTTTGATATACAAATTACAAATAAATGTTATTTGAGCTTTAATGGAGGGCATTGGTGGACAAGAAAGGGTAAGGAATAAACTCGTCATTTCAATAGTCTAAACCATGCATTTCTTACACTTTCTGTGCCATTCATTCTGGACAAGTTCTAAATATATGTAATGTTGATTTCAACACAAGAACTCTAGGGGAAAAAGTAATTTCATTTCAGCATACTATGAAAATGCTCATTCCTCCATCTGCTCATCTGTATGTAAGTTACGTTGACTTCATTGAGACTTATTCTTAATGTAAATCAGGAATCGGGAGAAACTTATGCAACTGGAGGTTAATCCATTTTTTTGTGTGTGAAAAACTTGAAAAGCTGCAACTTCCCTTATTGTCTTCCATAGGAAAAAAATCAGATTGTACAGTGTGAACCTTCACTGAACAAGAAAGATATACTGACAATACCCACCTGTACATCTCTGTCCTTGGCAAATCAAGGGATAATGCTGATGTCCTATCTTGTGTCTGGAAGAAGGGAGCAATTGGATAGGGAACATCAGGCTTTGGCTCAAACCTGACAAGACTGAATGGGTTTGGGGTTTTGGATCTTTCTGGACTCATGACTTCTCCTTCAGGAACAGGTACCCATCGTGACTAGGAGGGCCTTTGTGCAACTTTACATTCTGGGCAGTGGTACCTGTTCCTTGATTGAGACGCTCTACTCTCATAATGCAGACCCTGATCACTTTTAAATTGACTATTGAAATGCATGCTACATAGGGCTGCCCTTGAAAAGTATCTGCAACCTTCAACTAATGCAGAATGCAACAACAGGGGCAGTTATGTATGCCCCTAGTTCAGCACATGTTATACTTTTGCTTACATTTTTTTCTCCCTCTAGTGAACCTTTAAAATCAATACCAAATCATCAGCAAATGTCTTTAACTTATAAGTCTTTTTTGAATTCCCAAATCTTGTATTAAGCGTCTATTCAATGTCTCAAGAATCCAAATGATCAAAAGTGGAGACAGCAGAAATCATTGCCTTGTCCCTTTTTGAATCTCACGAGATTTTTTTTAGTTCTCCATTAGTAATTATTTGTTTTTTCTGAGAAGCATAAATCAATTTTACCCATTTAACAAAATTATCCCCAAGGTCTCATTCCTTCTTCTGTATCTCATATAATCATTTATTGAATGTATATGAGTGCATGAAGGGGAAAAAATAGGCATCTTCCTTTATTTTAAGAGACCAACAATCCTGTGAGGTAAGTTTGGCTGAGAAATAGTGAACTGCTTGAATGAGTTTCACAACTGTAGACTTCAATCTTTCCTTATTTTAAGAGAGCAACAATCCTGTGGAGTAAGTTTGGCTGAGAAATACTGAACTGCTTGAAATAACCTATGAATTTCACAACCGTACACTTCAATCTACATTTCCCAGACCCACACCCAATACAATATTTTAACCACTAATATATAATAGCTTCTGCATTTAGTATATGCATACACATCTGCATTAAAGTAGAAGAAACTCACAATTTTTGGGTGGATATTCCAGAATGCAAAGCTCAATCTAAGCACCTAAAGAATTAAAATATATTGCATGTCATAGATACATTCAGCAAGGTTGATGGCTCTTCGTGCAGTTCTATTCATTACATTAGACCACTGTAAAACATGATAGACCATAAAAATGTTAGACTATTGTTATATAGCTCAATTTGTGAATATCCTTTATGTTCATCTATCTGTTTACTGATCAAGTTTGAATGTGGGAGTTCTCTCATCAGAGATTCCGGGTGAAAGTTGCTACCCCTCTATTTTCTCTTTTTTAGAAAGTGCAAAATGATCCTTTTCTTTCTGCAGTTTTTAGAGTTGTAAGAATGATACTGAATATCGCAGAAGAGCCATCAATGGTATGTAGCTAAGCCTAGATGCTGTTGAGTCTACAGCAGGCAGTCCTCCCTCTGGTATGTTTATGAGACTGTAAGCTTTCTGCGCAGGAAATAAAAATGGGAAACACAGTCAGTGCAAATCACCCAGCATGGATACCATTGATCCCCCTGGACAAAGGCATTGATCAACAGTGCTATTTGTTCTAACAATGTGTCAGACTGTATGTAGATTTGTTTTTCCAAAGTATATGCAGTAGCATAATGCTTTATAACAGAGGAATGAATTTTCTGCCATCATCACAGTATGAGCAGTAGGAAAGCTCTTGCTTCAAACAAAGGCAATTACTAATGGTAATTATATTCATTCTTCTTCATACAACTTAAATTTCAATCATTTTGGCAGGGCTCGGTTCAGGATGTATTGTTAGGATACAACAGTCTCCCCAGGGTAAGAACTGAGCATTGTTTCTTTATTGACAAGCTGCTCCAATGCATTTTGCCAGAATTTCAATTGTCACAATATAAATGAAGATGATCGTGCAATATTTACTGCCTCACCCAGGACTGAAAGGCAACACTGCCTTTCAAAGACAAAGGTATATGCTTATGGCTTGGACTGCAAACATAAAAACTCTCTTCCACCAGATCACTTTAATGTTATGATGGCCAGTTCATCATGAAGCTGTTTGAGGTCAAATATGTGGGAATTCTGCTAATGATATCCAAAACATGCTACAGATATCGCAGCATAAATAATATGAAAAATAACTGCTAACTTTCAGAACTTTGAAAGAGAACTGGACTAACATAGTAACTGTTACAAAATTCTAAATTCTGTAGTAGATGTTGTGGGAGGAATGTACTTCTTTGTATACATGATGTTGGGGTCTTCTTTTACTTAAGTTTTATCATCTTCTCATGAACATTCTTTCGATGCTTGGGAACCAGCTTCGATAAATAGGGCCTATTTTGACAGTCTGCCCCAGATGCTTAATGGATCCAATATCAGTGTTCCAGAAAAACCTCTGCTCCAATTAAAAACTCTGAGGCAAGCATTTTCTCAAAGTTCCATTTATTAGAGTAGGTATACTGGCACATCTTGGGAAAACCCGAATCTGAGAGTTCTGGGTTTTCCCTCAGTAAATCAAAACCCCCAAAACCATTCCCTCACTCATCTGTCGATCATATGCTCCAATCACCATCTGTTCCATCTCGAGACAGCACTCTAACCATGCCTTTTCCAGATGTAGGCTTGTCCTGACTTTGACTGACCAGAAGAATGTTATTTTGTCTAAATACAAAACCCTCAAATAAATCCGGCTTCTACTTTCCCGCACATGAGAAGGTGACAGCTTGGAAGCTTCCGGCCTAATATGGCTTCCAAAGCTGACATCCAATAGCTACCGGTGGGCACTTGGTGAGATTCCCTTACCTTTGGCAGGTAATTGTATCCATTGTCTCATGTGCAACTGGCTTCCAAAAGAATCAATGTGATAGACACCATTGTTCTCAAAAATGTTTTTCCAGATGATCTATCTCAGTTTGGTGCCTTAATTTCTTCCAGGAATTAAAGCATTAGAAAGGTTGGCTGGAGCATTGCTGAAGGAAAAAAAGAAGTAAATCTGATCAAGCATGGATGCAGACCTGCATTCAAGTCTTCACCACCACA
The DNA here is from genome assembly GCA_022577455.1 of Arizona elegans. NCBI lineage: Eukaryota > Metazoa > Chordata > Lepidosauria > Squamata > Colubridae > Arizona > Arizona elegans. Next base: position 129,209,611 of record JAKOOJ010000002.1, read on the forward strand.
ATAAAGAGATTAACAACAAAAACTCTGTGATTAATTTGTTCAACACTTCAGATAAATTCATTCGGCTTAAATTCTGGGCGATCTGAGTTCTTAGTAGTGATTGGAGCCTTGTGATGTTATTGGGATTCTTTGGATCTGTGGCCTTTGAGAAAATGGATATGGTGCTATCTAGTTGTTGTCTGCTGTTTTCTTTTAAAACCCTATATCCGTGATGGCGAACCTATGGCACGGGTGCCACAGGTGGCACGCGGAGCCATATCTGTGGGCACGCAAGCATTGCCCTCCTCAGCTCCAGCATGCATATACATGCCGGCCAGCTAATTTTTGGGCCTTCTAGGCCCACCTGAAGTCAGGAAATGTGCTGTTTCTGGCCTCCGGAGGGCCTCCCAGGTGGGGGACGGAAGACCATTTTCGTCCTCCCCAGGCTCCAAGAAAGTCTCTGGAGCCTGTCGAGGGCAAAAAACAGGCCTACCAGGCCCACCATGCCATTGCGTGCCAAAAGTGGGGGTAGTGCAGGGGGGGTCACACGTGCATGTGCGGGGGGTGAGGCACATTGAATTATGGGCATGGGCACACGCATGCGCAACCCCCCCCGCATGATCCCCACTTTTGGCACGCGATAGCAAAAAGGTTAGCCATCACTGCCCTATATGTTCTGGTGGTTGTAATGAGAAAACAGAGAGGTGACCACTTTCTGGGAGACTGCCAATGCCTCCCTACTTACTGGAGGAATATTCTCAGCAGCCTTGAAGGTGACTGCTGTGAAGAGACCAGAATACCCATATCCTTCTTACTAGTACCTTTGCTGATCCAGCTACCACCAGTCTCGTACCAATCTTATACTTTTACCACTGATAATTTTCTTGCCACTGAACAGTATTTTATGGGAGAAGGCACAATATTTAACTCTATTAAAATCATTTGAATCTTGAGCCTCTCTCCAGATCTGTCAGCAATTCCCTTCAGCTTTGTGTCATCTGCAGATTTGCTGAGCATCCTTTCTATTCCCTTGTCTAAGTCATTTATAAAGTTACTGAAGAGCACTGGCCCAGGACAGAACCCTGAGGTGCCCTTTTGCATATCTCTCTCTCCATGTAGGCATAGATTGATTAAAGACCACCCACTGGGTATAGTTGTTCAAACAAAATTCAGTCCAATTCTTAGTGGCACCATCCATTCAACATTGTACTGAAGAAGGCTGTGGTCAACCTTATCAAAAGCACTATTGAAAACTGGATATACTATATCCATAACATTATCTTGTTCCAATTTAGCCATTTTGATTTTTTTTTTAAAAAGTAATAAGATTAATTTGGCATGACCTATCTTAACAAGACCGTGCTGCTTTATAATAGCCATTTTAGTCATTTCTGATTACTTGCTAACCCATTGCTCGGTTATGTTCTCTAAGTTTTCCTATATCAGGGTCTCCCACCTTTCCAGCTTTGTGGACTGGTGGGGTGTGGACTTGTTCTGCGCAAGCAGCGGATGAGCATATACATACATGCAGCTCCATTTGCACAAGTGGCAGCCATGCACACACGCCACTCGCACAAATGGAGTGGCATGTGTGTTTGCCTGCCTGCTACAGGCATGTGCGCTCACTGGCCTGCTGTGCACACAGGTGAAGCTGAATGCACACTCACCCACAGCTTCCGCTGCCCTGTTCTGAACAGGCTGTAGCCTGAGGGTTGAGGATCCCAGTCCTCAATATTGTTAACAAAGTGAACGGCCTGCAATTTCCTGGGCCCACTCCCCTTTTTTAAAATACTGGATGTAAAAGAATGTTAACGCTTCTCAATCTTCTGGTATTTCCCTATACTCCAGGAATTCTCAAAGATTATACAGTAATCATTGTTCTGCAAACCCATCCACCAGTTCCTTTAGCAACTTGCGATGTAGATAATTCAACCCCAGAAACTTGAATTCATTCCAAGCACTAGGTCTTGACTCACCAATTATTTACTTGTTTATTTATTTATTTACATTTATTTCACGCTCATTTCACCACAAGGTGACTCTTTGGAACTGCATATCTCTCCTGCCCACTCTAATGCAGCTTCTGACAAGTTAGATAATCTTTCTTTCTTTCTTTCTTTCTTTCTTTCTTTCTTTCTTTCTTTCTTTCTTTCTTTTCCTTCCTTCCTTCCTTCCTTCCTTCCTTCCTTCCTTCCTTCCTTCCTTCCTTCCTTCCTTTTTTTATAAAAAGAGAAATGCAAAATAGGAAACAAGCAGTTTAGCCTTTTCCCTGTTCACTTTCTTGCCTTCTTCTCTAACCAGTGGACTGATAGTTTCCTCAATTTTCTTCTTCTTTCTTACACAAAGGAACGTTTTTGTTGTTACTCTTGTTATTTTTGGCCTTCCTTGCAAATCTCAGTCCATTTTGAGCCTTAGCCTTCCTGACCCCTATCCTTACAGATTCAAGTTATTTTCTAATATTCTGTTTTTGTTCGTACGCTCCTCTTCCATTTAAAAAAAAATAAAGAAAAGGGAACACAGAATTAAAGCAGAGTCTGTTAATTGAAAGAAAATGAGAGAGAAAGGGAGAAAGATTTAACATATAGAAATTTAGTTCCTCCTGCTCTGTCAAGGCATAGAAAATAGTTTATGAATCTGAAGAATTTATAGATTTCATTAATGACTACAAGAATTAAATAGAGAGACAATAAGAACGAGAGAGGTTTGTTATTGTCAAAGGTTCAAGTTAGTTTATAAAAGAATTATTAAAACCACCTATGGTGAGATTGCCTATTGACAACTGGAGAGAATACTCTGAATCACTTTTTCGTCTCTGTGTGTCTCTGTGAGTAATGTTTAAAGCCTTGACATACCCTTTGTGAATATGCAGAGATTCATCCTTATAAGCTGGAGAGCATTAAACTATTGTCAAAGGCTTAATGTAGATGATAAAATGCCCATGCCTGAAGTAGAAAAAATACTTATCATTTGCTCTCCACATAATTTTTTTTAATAAAGAGGATAATATGAATAAAACTATTTCAATCTGAAGTGATAAGGGCCCTTTTTAAGGTTAATGCATAGTTGTAGACAGCCCTCACACTTCTGTTTTGTAAAATAGGGCAGAAGTAGATTTTACTACCATGCTAAAATTGCAGCAACAGTACCAAGCCACAAAGGGACTTTGCAGAGACAAGGTGAAGATCTTAATAAAAGACCAAGAAGATTATGAGGAATTACTTCAGTGCACAATTCAATCCATGGCTGCTTGACAGATAAGAAGGTTCCAGGATGAGATTGATGATTTTGGAAGGTGACTTCCTATTGGCAGTGAGAACATTTTTACAATTTTTTTCCATTGGTCTGGAAAAGTCATCCAAATTCTTCAGATTTATTTTGGGAAGAAATTAACTAGAGGCCGTCTAAATTAATTTAATAACAATTTGGATAAAGTCTTTGATCTTTGCAAGAAACCAGTGTGTGCCAAGCATTTGTAGGGGTTCTATCTGGGAAATCAGCATCACTTAACTAGAAACCACCTTGTGATAGTATCATATCATATCCCTGTGCATATACGATTCTAATACATATACATATTACATGTATATATACTACATGCACATATATACAGAAAAGCACTTAATACAAACACACACACACACACACACACACACACACACACACACATGTCAGGGATGAAATCTAGCAGATTCTGATAGGTTCTGAAGAACCGGTAGCGGAAATTTTGAGCAGTTCGGAGAACCATCAGCAGAAATTTTGAGTAGTTTGGAAAACCAGCAAATACCACCTCTGGCTGGCCCCAGAATGGGATGGGAATGGAGACTTTGCAATATTCTTCTCCCAGGAATGGGGAGGGAATGGGGATTTTGGAGTATCCTTCCCCTGGAGTGGGGGGGAATGGAGATTTTACAATATCCTTTCCCCAGGAGTGGGGTGGGAATGGAGATTTTGCTGTATCCTTCCCTTAAGAGTGGAGAGGGAATGGGGATTTTGGAGTGGAGTAGGAATGGAGATTTTGCAGTATCCTTCCCCTGCCACACTCACCAAGCCACGCCCACAGAACCGGTTGTAAAAAAGTTTGGATTTCACCACTGATATGCATGCATTACATGTATATATACTACATGCAGGCAGTAGCCATAATAAGGAAAAAAGGGACTGTTCACATTGATCTGATACATATGTTGTTTGTTCATATTCTTTTTTTGATAAATGGGTAATCCATCTTTCCTTCTTGTCCTCCTTTGTTTTTGTTTTTAAATAAGGTTAGCAGCCTCCCTCACATGCAAATTCATGAGATTGTTGCAAATCAGCTTGACAACTTGACATAAATTATACTTACCATTAATTTAATTATAAAACCTGGAGCATACAATATTTAACATTTATGATCTATGATACACATATTTCAGCAGCGCTAAGAGAGAGTCTATTAAATGCTTGGCCACCTTCAATAAGTGTTATTATCAATTATATCCTTAATAATTATGATCTGTCATATAATTATGTTCTATGAGTGAGTACAATGCAGAGTTGAGGGGTTATGTTTCTGTGTCATTAATTTTAAACTTGAGCAAATGAGAACATGTATGGGAAATTGCCCTTTGATTCGGCCTTTCCCTTTAAATGATTAATTTGAAAAGATTAGGAGAGATGGTGGGAAGGGTCTATCGGATAGTGCTAAAGACTAGAGTCATGAGTCTGGTTTAGCCTCTAGCTATGAAAAAAAAAATCATAGAGTTACTATACCCTGCAGATATTGGAACTGACCTTTTCTGCATTAAATCAATGTGAAGTCTATTTATTTAAAATTTTATGACACTCCCTATTTAGATTCTTTTTCTTCTGGTAGCATATGGTTATTCTGCGAAGAAAAACAAACAGTTTGTTCTAGTGGTTAAGGTGCTGGCCTAGCAATCAGAAGACCGAGAGTTCTAGTTTTCCCAGAATTCCTCTGCCACCACATTTACTGTGACAACTACAATGCTTCCATCTGGAATATTAGCACCTCTTTACAGTGGTGGGATTTAAAGTTTTTTACTACTGGTTCTGTGGGCATGGCTTGGTGGGCGTGGCAGGGGAAGGATACTGTAAAATCTCCATTCCCTCCTCACTCCAGGGGAAGGTTATTGCAAAATCCCCATTTCCTCCTGATCAGCTGGGACTTGGGAGGCAGAGAATAGATGGGAGCGGGACCAGTCAGAGGTAGTATTTATCGGTTCTCCGAACTACTCAAAATTTCTGCTACCGGTTCTCCAGAACTGGTCAGAACCTGCTGAATACCACCTCTGTCCTTTTATTAGCTACTAATTACAATTTTATTTGAGTATATTCTTTTTTACTATTTGATTTACCTGAATTTATTTCTTGACAAAGTAATATCCAGGGCCAAAACTACAGATAAAATTAAGGCATTTGATCTGATGTACATTTTCTCCAAGAAACCTCTGGGTTGCCAAAACTCTCCCCACTGCTTCTCCAGGCACACATTCCATCACACTTCTGCTCTACTGTACTTCATCCGTTTTTGTTTTTTTTCTTTGCTCTATTTTGCTTTAAATCTCCAAAATCCATCCATCTCCAAATCCATTTCTGACCATCCTTGATCATTCTTTAGATTGATTTTGTTTGAAGCCCATGAAAGACTAGGTAGAATGTCTCTCAGTAAAAATATTATGCAGGAACACTGGTATTATTAGTAGCTCAATTATTTTGATCCCAGAGTGCATGACAACATAGTTATTTCAATTCCTGTTTAATGACATTACTAAACCTGAACGTACTATACTGAACATTTAAAATAATCACATTTCCCTGAGTTGAAACCAAAACTGTAAGGAAGAAAGCCATTAAATGCTTGGATACTTCCAATAAATTCTATTATCAGTTATAACTAATTATTACTTGTCAAGATCTGTGAAGAAAGGACCTTCATGCTATTAATATGCATGTGCATATTAAAATGTATTAAAAAGTAGCAATAAATGTGGTTATTTTTTAAATATTTAACATTCCCATTAAAAAACAATGAATAAATATGTCTGGCATTGTACTCTGCAAAAATACTGAAAAATATTTTGAAATCAAAAAGACATCCACAAGGAATAAAGTATTTTATAAATACTAGGCCATATCTTTTGATAAGGTGTCTTTTTTCAAAGTCTGAAACTGATCACAAGGTAATTCTCAAGTGTGAGAAAGGTCCCCCCGCCATCAGCTTAAAAAGTTACCTTATGAAATTTTCTAATGGAGAGAACCAAGTAGCCCAAGCATTTTTGTACACATAATAAAGTTTATTTTAAAAATGTCTGTGGTACTCTATTTTCTCCACTATATCAATATCTAGTTTGCTGGATGGTAATAGCATTTGTTTAGCCTTGTTTTGGAATTTCATAATACAGAAGTCCAAAGTAATAGCTAAATTAGATTATGTCCTTTGTTAAAGCCACCTTTGGTGGCATTGTGTCTCTCTCTAGCAATTGGAGGACAGACTTCTAGAAAATGACTTTTGAAAATAAAATGTTTTAAGGTCTAGATGCATTTTTATGCCTATTTAGAAATTCAGCCACATACCTGAAAGGCTGATAAGACATAGAGCAAAGATCCCCTGTAAAGTTTTGTCACTATCGTACACTCACAAACACATACTACCAAAACCAACAAACAAAAATTGATTTCAGTTCTATTACTTAACTTTTTTCTTAGCCTGAAGACTGAAGGATTTGGTGCTATTTTTCTCTCTGTGTGGTGCATCCCACCACACAGAGTTGGCGTGCTTGCAGAGAGGGTTACAACATCTATTTTTAATAATGTGCCTCCACTACTGTGAGAGCATCCAGTGAGTTTGTGGCTGCATTTCACTGATGTTGTAAACAGAGAAATTACTAAATATGATATACTCCATGTGTCTATCTGTGGGGTGGAGCACCATGCAGAGACAAAAATAAGACCTAAACAGCATTGCAAAGCCATTTCCAAATGTCTGAAAACTTCAAAGGTACGTTCAGTTCCTACTCCCTTTCTTGTTGAAGTTCCAGTTATATGTTTATCAATGTAGTGTATGATCTTCCCACTTGAATTAATTATGCTTAGTCCTCTGACATGCTACATTTCCATATTTCTAATTTTAGGACATTAGCTCTCAGAACAAAACAAAAATAGGCAAAAGGAACTTGCATAGAATGCCTGGTGTGTGTCCACAGAGAAATGGGAAAGGATTCCGCCTCCTGCATGTAGATTGATTCTACATGTTTCAGGCAAAACAACTACATGCCAAGTTTCTAGTGGTATCAGTTAAATAATCTTGTATACTGCAGAAATCAACCTTTTGGCTTCAAATGTAAAAAAAAAAAAATCTTCAGAGTATCTATCCACAAGCTCAAATATTTTGATAATTAATCACCAAGTTTTGTCCTTTGTTGGCTTGCTTTTGTTTTCCTTCAAACTCTGTTAACTTTCTTATTGCCTTCATGTCTGCGGAGTGGGGGGTGGTGGAATGAAATTTATGGGGATATTTCCCTACTTTGAAATTGGTTCTACAGAAGCAGTCAGCATTTCTTCTATTATTTATTATCATTATATTTATCTTTGCAGGAAGTCTCAAAGATAGTTTAGACTGACTGGCTGATAGCGGCCAGTGAATTTCATAACTGAGTTGGAATTTAAATGTGGATGTCCCTAATCTGGTTTAATGCTCTATTACTACAAAACATTTGTACTTATATCCTATATTCTAATGGCCACTAACAACTTTTGTACCCTGAGAGCACTCCTGGAAAGTGATGGGCAATTTTTTTTTTTTTTTTTTTTAGGTTTCACAGCAGTACATAATAAATCTTAGCTCTCCATATCTTTATATTATCCAGCCATAGGTTTGATTTAGCAGAAGTGTCTCAGATATCACTTGATTAAATTATATATATATATATAATATATATAATTATATATATATATATAACTTGGTCGAAACGTCGCCAAGACACTTCAAATTTTACGTGGGAGAAGACCCGAATAACCAAAGACCTACATACAAACACCCGCAAAAACCTGAGAAAACATATATATACATACATACATATACATATACATATACATATACATATACATATACATATACATATACATATACATATACATATACATATATATATATATATATATATATATATATATATATATTATGGACAAGAATGCAACTTAAAATATAACAGATTATTTGCCTTCTGCAGCCCATAGAAATTAAAGCTTTTATATGGGTCTCCCTTTAAGAATTTAGGCTCTGGAGACAAAATCGATTCTACTTTAACTGGATCCATCTGAATTTCTTTCGGGGAAATATACTAATCCCATAGTTCAAAACAGGCATATTAAAGGTATATTTATTTAGCTTACCTTCAAACTGTAATTAAGGCATTGAAAAACTGCTCAAACTTTATTGGTGTGGAGGTAGCATTCTCAGAGTAAATCAAAAAATTGTCTAGAGATACATAATTCAAAACTGCTTTAAAAATCATGGAAAATATGATTCACAAATCTTTGGAACACTAACAATGTCAATCCCTCAAAAGACATTACTATACATGCAAACTTTCTATAACAAGAATCAAAGGCAGTTAAATATTCATGATCCTCTTTCATGAAAATCAGATTGTAAATCCTTGTGAGATCCAATGTGATAAAAACGAATACTCTCTATGGCCATTCGAAGAGTTTAGGAATGAAAAAAGGATAGTGACCCCCAATATACTAAAATCTAGTGATTATGGAGCACAGATAGGAAGCATTACATTTGCAAATCAAAAAGGCTGGAGAACTGGTACAGGAGCGAGGATGGACAAAAGCTTTCTCTACACTTTCATTGACAAATTCCTTTAGATGATGATTATACCCAGCTGTACATCTCCACCCCGGACCACCCCAACGATGCCCTTGAAGTAATGTCCCGGTGCCTGGAGGCCGTATGGATCTGGATGGGGAGGAACAGGCTCAGGCTCAACCCATCCAAGACTGAGTGGCTGTGGTTTCCGACGTCTCGATATAGTCAGCTGGTGCCATCGCTGACTATTGGGGGCGAATCATTGGCCCCCACGGAAAGGGCTCGCAACTTGGGCGTCCTCCTGGATTCACGGCTGTCTCTAGAAGAGCACTTGATGGCCGTGACAGGGAGGATTTTTCATCAGGTTCGCCTGATCCGCCAGTTGCGTCCCTTTCTAGATCGGGACTCTACACACGGTCACTCATGCCCTCGTCACCTCTTGTCTGGACTATTGTAATGCTCTCTACATGGAGCTCCCCTTGAGGTGCACTCGGAGGCTCCAACTGGCGCAGAGTGTGGCCGTGCAGGTGGTTATGGGAGCAACATGGGGCTCCCATGTAACACCTCTCCTGCGCGAGCTGCACTGGCTCCTGGTGGTCTTCCGAGTGCGCTTCAAGGTTTTGGTTACCACCTTTAAAGCGCTCCATGGCTTAGGACCTGGTTACCTACGGGACCGCCTGCTACCACCAATAGCCTCCCACCGGCCAGTACGCTCCCATAGAGAGGGGCTCCTCCGGGTGCTGTCGGCCAAACAATGTCGACTGGCAGCCCCCAGGGGAGAGCCTTCTCTGTGGGGCACCTACGATCTGGAACGAGCTCCCCCCGGAGATACGGAGGATCCCGGATCTGCGCACCTTCCATCGCGCGCTTAAAACATTTTTATTCCATCAAGCTGGCCTGGCCTAAATCTTCTCCCTTTTAAAATTTTTAAATTTAAATTTTAAACACTAATTTTAATTTGTTTAATTATGGGATATTTTAATATTTAGCCAAATTGTTTAATCTGTTTTAATCTATTTTAAATTTTGTATTTCTGTGTTTTATTTCTTGGCTGTTCACCGCCCTGAATCCTTCAGGAGAAGGGCAGTATAGAAATTTAATAAAATAAATAAAATAAAAATATTATTATTATTTTATCCTTTAGATGGATTATTTCTGCCTTTGACATTGTATAAAGAAAATTTGAGGTGCAATATAAGCTCTGAGAATAAAACTGATAGTACACTTGCAGAATCAATGAAGCAGTGCCTTTCCTTCTCCCTTCCAAGCACATTGGGATAGATTACCAATATATAATTGAAGGCAATAAGGAACTTGAAGTAGCACAGGGTGAACCGTGATGGGGGTTTGAGATGCTGCAGACTATAAGCCTTTCTTCCCAGATATACAAGAGTGAAGGTGAATTGTGGAAGTTTATTGTGCTTGATGATGAATTCTAAATATAAGAATGGACCATAAGTAATAGGGACCAAGTTGAGTAGGCAGACTACTAAATTCTGCAGTAACTTTTGTGCCATCATATACTAAGGTTAGTAATTGCACTTCATAAACAGTATAGATCTGTAGAATAAGAGGAATGGCTGAACCATTAGTAACTCCACATAGTTTCTTGTTGTTCTTGACTCAGAGTTCTTAGATGTTGTATTATATTGATGCTAGAGATGCAGAGAGTCTGGTAAACCTTCTGTAAATTGTCATAAATACATTCTTCTAAATAAGCCATTTTTTGTCCAGTTAGTGGTGTTTAGTGAGGTCCTAGAATCCATTTTTATTTTCAAATGAGAAATCTCTTTACAAACTACTCAAAGCAGCTAGAATCTTCTTTCCTTTGTCACATTCTTTTGTTGTGGAGAATGCTTGCCAGTTTTAAAAAGAAAAGGCAATCTATATATGCATCTATAAATTGTTTTGAAACAACTTTTTTTAGAAGATAACAGAGTCCTATTAGCTGGGTTTAACATCAGAAATCTGTAACGAGACCATTAATGCACAGATGGTATATGGTGGCTTCACCTACTACCGACATAGATTCTCCAATATTCCTTCCATGAGCCCTGTTACACTCACCCCAATTCTTGAGGAGATCCCCTTAGGTATAATGTCACTAAACCATTTTGCCACTGATTTATCAGAGTGGAGGTTAAATTGGAGAGGAGGCATGCATTAAAGACTAAGTGCTTTTCCTAGAATAAGCCCCATAATTTTATTAAGAATTTAAATGCTTACAGTGTTTTTTCACAATTTTTTATTTTTATTCAAAACATTAAAATACAAAAAATACAGAAACAAAACACAACTAAACAGGACTACACAAAAAGAGCAGATTAAAAAAACATATATGTAAATGGTCCCCCTCTTAGTTTAATACTGATAAATATACTTCAAAGATAATAACTGATCCCCCTTGCAAAGCAGGTACACAAAACAACAGACAGCTATAAGGAAAAGAGTAGACTCACGCTCTGACTGCTCCCCACTGAGAAGTGCTATCTTTTAGGCAGTGGTGGGATTCAGCCAGTTTGCACCACTTCGGGAGAACCGGTTGTTAACTTTCTGAGCAGTTTGGCAAACTGGTTGTTGGAAGAAATTATTAGGGTAGAGAACCGGTTGTTAAATTAATTGAATCCCACCACTGCTTTTAGGTCCTCTTCTCAGTCATCCAAGAGTCATCTTGAGTCATTTCTAGTAGCTCCCATTCAAATCTGGGAAGTGTGCTGCCAAAATAGCCAGCTTTGGCAGTGAAACCAGCTGTCTGTCAGCAAGGGGAAAAAAGTCCTGCTGAGTCAGGATACCATATTGGGAAAACTCCAATCCTTGCAATGTTTTCTATTGTGAAATCAGAAATCTGGGAGAAAAGTTGATCATAAAAGGATGAAGAGGTTAATCTCAACCTTTATCAATTTGGGGATTCACTTCTCCTTTAACTTAGGATCTCCCACAACCATATATCCTAAAACAGTGGCCCCCAACTTTTTGGGCACCAGAGGCTGGTTCCATGGAGAAAGGTTTTTCCACGGACTGGAGGGGGCATGGTTTTGCATGCTGCCTGCATCCCACTGATGGGGCTTTGCTTGTTTGCGTGGCCCGGTTGCTGGCACGCTGCGGACTGGTGTCAGTCCACAGACCAGGGGTTGGGGATCTCTGTTCTAGGAGAGAGGTCCCCAACCCCTGGTCTGTGGACTGGCACCAATCTGCAGCATGCCCAGGTCACGTTGCCCAGGTCTCACAAAGTGCAACAGATACTATAACTAGCTTCACTAGATTGTTGTTTAGGTTAAGTAGAGTCAACCCTGTAATAACTTTCCCTCCCCCTGCATTCAGCTAGCCTTCAAGGAGGAAAACAAACACTAAAAGGGAGACAGATTTCTCCTTTTATAAAAACCCACCTGAGAGGGGAAGCTCAATCTCCTGATCGATTTCTTAGCATTTGGTTTTCCTGGATTTCAGCTGTTTCCACTTATTATCTTAGTTGACAGGTCACCTAACTCTTTTAACCCTTTCAGTGTTTAAATCTCTTGAAGTGAAATTCTCCTTTGCACTCTTTCGCTGATACACAAGCAGACCTAGATTTATTCTTTTGATCTCTGAGATGCTTTCCTGAATGAGTTACTCCATATTTCATCTGATCATCTCTCTTTGAGCTGGTCAGTTAAGCTTCTTTCATGCCAGCCCTCATCCAGGGCTAACATCTGAAACTCAGCAGCCTATTCCTACACCACATGCTTATGCTGTCATTGGCAATGGCTTTCACAGTTGGCTGTCACTGGCTTGACCAGATCCTCAAAGTTAGCTCGTAAGTTTACTACAGCATTAGCACAGTTGTCCAAATCTAGATTGTTCTGAATCACAAGATGCCTTGCCTATTTTACAGTCCTGTTGTCATAATTACACTCATAGGCAGGTTCATTCAGTGGGAAAGTTATCTGGTCTCATGTGATGCCTAGTCTACAGTAGTGGCCAAAATTGTGGAAACCTTTTGGGAAAAGTGTATTTTCTAAAACTAGCTAATAACACCATTTTTGCGGGGAGTTGTACCATAAAATTATATATCAATGGAAAGATAATTTAATCAAGAATGTAATGCAATAACTTTTATGAAGGATTGGATATTAGAATAGCAGTTACAGTATAAAGAAGAAAAGTGAAACATGTAGAAAAAATGAGATATACAAAAATTATCACCATGTCAGTTAATAGTTGGGTAACCTTTAGCATGAATTACGGCCTTACAACATCTTCCCATGGAGTGAACCAAGTTTTTTAGTTCTGCAGCTCTTATAATGTGAAACCAAGATTGAATGATTGCTTCTATTAACTGGGTTTGGTTGCTGGGTCACTTCTGACTAACAAGTTTCTTTAGTCAGCTCCATAGATTTTCAATTGGGTTAAGAATTGGGCTATTCCCAGGCCATTCTAGCAGTGGAATATGATTATCTTGAAACTCCAAAAAAAAAAAAAAAAGTGGTGTTATTAGCCATCAAACCTCAAAAATACATTTTCCTCAAAAGGTTTCCACAATACTTTTTATCGGGCAAAGCGGGTGATTCATATTGCAGGTTCTTGGAGAGCTGTAGAATGTAAGCAAGATAACTTTGATAGAAATATATAAGACCCTACCAAGGCAAAGAGGGCTAAAACGTTTTTTAAGTGCCTGAAGTGGTTTAGGCAAACATTTCCCTGATTGACAGTGGTATTAGAAGAAGGTAAAGCACAATCAGATTTTGTTATTAAAGCTAATATCATTAAAATGTTACTCTAGTCTTCCAACAGAGTTGATTTTCTGAGCTGGGCTACCTATTGGAGCGGAGACTGGGAATGATAATATATTTTGTCCTACTTTGTGGAATTTTGGGTTCATCATCTGGCCTATTTACATAGCCATTTAATTCTGACCAACACTGGCTGAATTGCAAGAAAGTCTATAGCAATAATTTAATCTTTGGTCATCAGGTGAAGGCTTTCTTTCAGTAGCAATAGAAATAGATAAGAGAGCAAATCCAACTGTAAGGCTGCACCTCAGGACACTTAAATAAATCTCAGCTCTCCAAATACTTAATCCTTATTCAGCAATTGGCGTAACTTCATAGAAGACTCTCAGGCACAATTAGATTAGATTAGAATCTTTATTACAGTCAAGAAGGAAGCCGATACACAACAGATTATTTACCCTCTACAGGGCAAAGAAGTCAAATGCTTTATATATGATGATGCTCAAGAGTAAACTCTAAGCTTTTTCCTGATGCCTTTCTGAGTACACGGAAATTAGCTATTCTCGTGATGGCCTTGGGATGCAGCTAAACTACGGTATGGCTAAATAAGAATTTTTTATACTCATATACAATTTGTTATATATTTGCTGGTGGGTTTTTTTCCCTCCTTTTTTTTGGGGGGGGGCGTATGGACTGTGTGGTGGGGGAAAAAAATCCATTTTGCAGAAAAGGTTTTTTTTTTTAATGGAATATTTTTTCCTAAAAAAAAAAAAGAATGCAATAATGACTGAGCATTCTCAGTATGCTCACAAATGTCTTTAGAGGAAAATTTAGAATAGCTAGGGCAAAGAACATCTTGGAAAAAAAACTTTAGCATTTCCAACATTTTAACTATCAAACCATAAAAGCCATCCTGCTCAATCAGGCCAAAGCCCTCATTAATAAAGGGTTGTATTCCTCACGATGGCTGACCTGAAGCCTCTAAGGCAGTGATGGTTAACCTTTTTGGTGGGCATGCATGTGAACCCCAAAATGCAATGCAAGCACATCTCATGCATGCACCCCACCCCGGGCATGCACATGCACTTCCTCCGCATGTGCCCCTCCTCCTGTGCATGCACAGCAGAGACCCAAAGACCAGCTGGCCAGTGGGAGGCACATGCACATGCATGCTGGAACTGGGCTGGGATGACAGCTGGCATGCCCACAAAGAGGGCTTTGCATCCACCTGTGGCATGTGTGCCATAGGTTCGCCATCATGGCGCTAAGGTGTTCACAAGCAAGATATGTAGCCATAACCTTCTCATTATTCATTTCCATTTGGTATTTAGAAACATGCTGTTTCCAACCTGGAGGTGCCTTTAAATCTTCAAGACCATTAGCCCTTCATAACCCCAATCTCCATGAAGATATCCAGTTTCCTTCTAAAGTCATTCTAGTTAGTGACCATTTCCATCTGTAATGGCTTTTATTGATTTGCTTATAAATAATAACCAGAAAAATAATAAGCAACTACAAATAGTGTTACATCAATAGGTTATTTTTCAAAAATGAAGTTGGAATAAGATCTGATCTTCCTCCTGTACTTTTCAAAAGCTGGGTGATCTTTGTATGTCTGATTGTCTGCTGACGTGTGATCACATGCTCAGCAGAATAAAATAATTCTTTTCAGTAGAGTTTTTACAGTGATAAAATTGTTCACAGCTTCCCCCCCACACACACACAATTCCATTCTTTCCGCATATCTTGAGGATCCCTGATTTCCCTACTTCTCAATTTGCCTCAACTCCAATTAACCATGGACATGTTTATGCATGCATAGACTTTGTGCATTTATGTGGTATGGTTATAGAACGAGGGTCATTGCTCACTTATATGAAAACAAGGCATGGCATCAGGCTACGTGTATCTTCCCTCCTTGGTTGATTTTTGCTTTATTTTAAATCTGCCATTTCCAGATATTTTGCTATTACATTCTGTACTCTAAATGGCATAAAGAGGACAGCAGGCCATTGTCTATTATGCTTTGGAACTGGTTTCTGGTTCATGAAATGTTAACTTCTGGTTCCAGCTGCTTCCTACAGTCACACTTTTGCTGAACTATCTCCTGACTCAGTTAGAACCATAACATTTATCTTCTTTTTTTTCTCAGAAGAAGTGAAGGGCCAGGGTGTATCTGTGAGTTGAACAATATTACTTTTAATTAGGATAATAGTCTGCTGTATCATTAGTCATGCAGGAACTTCAAAGAGACTTTAGTTATAGGAGAACCTCTGGGTCAATATCACAGTGGACCACACAAATTTGCACATTTTCTGCTGCGTAGTAAAACACAATGCTTTGTCCTGTTTAATCAGGAGGGGTGGGGAAGCTTCACACTGTGGTTATTTACACGAAATGGGCTGTCTCCCCAAGGAGCATTTCTTGAACCTGATTTTTGTACAAACTTGGTCAGACAAGCACAATTTCTCATTTGGGGAATCAAAAATGGAATTTAAATGTTGTGAAAGTCATTTGCAGTACGATTTCTTTATTCCATTGCTAGCAAGGTTAAAACTCCTTTGAGTAACTTTAGTGCCTTGTGATGTGTATGTTGTTTTCTTGGCAATGATATGGAAGTAGCTCACCATTGCCCTTTTCTGCATTGTTTCAAATTTCCCAGTGATCTATAGTCCTAAATTTTTCTGATACTTTCTCATCTAACTATTAATCCCTTTTTTTTTTAGATCAGCCACAGTCATCTAGATGCTGCTACCTGTTCTGACAAGATAGCTGATGTTTTTCCATGAAGTACTGGAGGAAGCAACTTAAATCTTTCAGAAGCTTCAAATTTTACTTATTATCAGCGTCAAACCGGGCAACCAATGGCAAGTGATTGTGATTTCTCCTTTCCAAAATATTTGAAGCAGACTACATTGCTTATTCCTAATGTAACCATAGTGGCTGAGTGGCTAAGACATTGAGCTTGTTGATCGAAAGGTCGGCAGTTCAGTGGTTTGAATTCCTAGTGCCACGTAACAGGGTGAGCTCCCGTTACTTTTCCAAGCTTCTGCCAACCTAGCAGTTCGAAAGCATGTAAAAAATGCAAGTAGAAAAATAGGAACTACCTTTGGTAGGAAGGTAACAGTGCTTTGTGCACCTGCGGCATTTAGTCATGCCAGCCACATGACCATGGAGACATCTTCGGACAGTGCTGGCTCTTCGGCTTTGAAACAAAAATGAACACCACCCCCTAGACTTGGGAATTCCCTTTACCTTAATGCAACCATGTGACGAATCATTTCTGAAAGAAACTGAGTGTCAGACCTGGAAGCCATCTTTCTCCCTTTGTGCCTTCAGGCTTCAGGCCTGCCACAAGTCCTGCCATGGTAAGTTGGGAGTGGGAATAGTATAGAGTGAAGAAGACATGTAGTCAAAACAAAATTCTTTATAGAAAGTCAAGGCCAAGGTGCCCTGCAGCTGTGCTGAGAAGAATGGGAAGATATCTTCTGTTCCAGACTGTACATGATTGGATGTGTGGTGGACATGTGGGTGAGGGGCAAGGTCTTGAACTTTCTTTTGGGTGTGGAAAACCCAGAAACTCTCAGATTCAGGTTTTCCAGATGTGCTAATATGACATCACTAATAAAAGTTAGCTTTGAGGAATTTCAAGCCTCAGAGTTTGATTTCGTTGGGGGTGTTACTTGAAACCTGACACTGAGTTTATCCTTTCCAAAACTGTTAACTTCAGTTTCCCCTAAAACTAAGCCATCATGATAATTTTTGAGCATTTTGAGAAAAAAAAATCCATACATATGAAGGGCAAGTAGATTGGGGTTGGTAGAATAAATGTTAAGGCTGCACTTTGGAGGATGGGAGGCAGGCTAAAGGGCATACTCTAACCAGGCAAAGCAGTTGAGAAATGTGAGTGGAACAAACTGTGTTGAGAGGCAGCTTAATTGTTTCCAGTTCTGTTCTCCTGACTAGGTGGCTCAGTGGCTAAGACACTGAGCTTGTCAATCAGAAAGGTCAGCAGTTTGGCAGTTCGAATCCCTAGTACAAGTCTCCTACGTGAGCAGGGGGTTGGACTAGATGACCTCCAAGGTCCCTTCCAACTCTGTTATAAATACAAAAGCAATCACCCCTTAGTTTGCTTTTTTTCACATGCCGGAAAAAAACTGTGGCTTTTTAATCACAAAAAAACAAACAAACAAACAAACAAACAAACAAAAAGGCAGGTTCAGAAGGGCATCAGCGCTGTAAACTAACAAGCACCCATTTTAAATCACAGCTCAAATATGAAAAACAGTAGAAAGGATTAAGCAAATCAACTTCCTCCCCTAGCAGATTACTGAAACAGCTCCAACAGTTCTCCTTAACTGTGGCTTAAACTGACCAATATATGGACGAGGATTGGAGCTCAATCATTTATAGTTAGATCTTTCCTTCTCTGAAACACTCTTCTGCTTTGCAGTTCCTTTGGTCCTTTAGGTGAATACTGGACTTGCCTTGTTCCTTCCATTGCCTAGCTTGATGCTACTAACATTGGGAAGAGAAGAATGAGCTGGAGGAAGGATATGGTTGGCTTTCATCATAATCTTAACTCAACCTGTATATTATAACAATGATAAATAAAGATGTGTCATTCCCCATCACTGCTTACATGACACCTTCCATCTCTGTGACTCCAAATATCAGTTTTCTCATCTCAACCTCTCCACCCTTGACCTGGAGGCCCCTTTTTGGGATCATTGCAACAAGGTAAGTCCTATGAACTAAGCAATATAGGGTATGAGGGTGCTTACAGAATCTATCACAGAAAATGAAAATGGCTAAAAAAAATCTAAGTTGTGCAGTCTTTTTCTTCTCAAGAGCGCCTTTTGAATTTAAGCAGATAGACAAACTGATCAATGCCTGTTTTTCTTAGCAAACTAAACTAAACTGGCTACCGAGGACAGTATATGAGCTGTATTTTGAGGTGGAATTATTAGGACAATTTAATTATTGCAGATATTTCCATAATGAATAACAATCCAGAATGGAAAAACTTATTGAATATATATACTCTTGACAACAAACTGATCATTTGTTAGCATTTATTTATTTATTTATTTATTTAAAAAAAACCTAGCTTAAGCTCTAGAAATTAATTAAATGGCATAGGAAATGTGTCAATCTTCCAAGCACTGGATGAGATAAGGTTTTCAAAAATTACTTGGTAAATGTTTTTATCATTTCACCTTCCATTTAATAATTATCCTCCAAGTGAAGCACTACATTGATGCGGTTTGGAGACTTGTATGCCAGAGGTTCAGTCATATATTGAACAGGTTTCATCAGAGAAGTCGGATGAGGAATGTCTCTCCCATAAGCAATATGGTAAGATGTAATTTACAGAAACCCATACTGGATCAATGGATCAGTTATTACCCAGGTCAAAATGAGTTAACTAAGTGACAAAGCCTGGACCTCTAGTGACTCAAGACTGTTGGATGTGCAATCAGAACCAGCTATTGGAAGAAAAGTTGATAACCCACTGCAAACATTCAAAGACTCAATAATAATAATAATAATAATAATGATCTGTTATTACAAATAAAATCCAACAGGAAAAGAATATTTGGAAAGAACATACCAGTTCCATAAGAAACAACATCCAGAATTAGAAATAATCTAATGAAAGAAAGAACTGGTGGCACCACAAAATAGACAAATAGAAAACGAAGAAGCTAAAATGCTCTGGGATTTTAGAATTCAAACAGACAAGCACTTGCCACATAAGTGCCAACTTAACGATTGTTGATAAGAAAGGCAGAGAAGTCTGGCTACTGGACATGGCAGTATTTGGAGAAAGTGGAATAGAAGAGAAAGAACTGGAAAACATCACAAAATATAAGGACTTGCATAAATAGAAACAGAATGACTTTGGCAAAAGAAAGTAAAATAGTGCCGATATTTATGGGAGCCTTGAATACAATCAAAAATAAATTCAATAATAAATTCAATAATAAATAAAACATCTGGAACATCACTTGAATGCCATTGGCATTGGCAAGATTACCGTAAATCAATTGCAAAAGGCAATTGGAACAGCCTGTATGCTGCAACAGTACCTTCAACATGATCAGACAACTGTCACAGGTCTTGGGAAAGACTCAACAAGTGAACCAAAATGCCAAATCCAAAAATATTGGAAGGATTCAATCCTTCCAAAAATGCCAAATCCAGTCTAAACAACTAAACAACTGGCTGATTGTGCAACCAACCATAATAATAATATTATTAAACAACAGCTGCTTATCACAGATCTTGGGAAGGACTTGATAGGTTGACAAAAATGCCAATAGCCCATTCATGTTGACTTGCATTGAAGAATAAATGGCTTTACCTTCAGGATGAAACCAATGACTACACAAGGTGAAAAAAAATGTGCCTAGTTATTTCATTTTTCCTTCTATAACATCTTATAATGTAAGAATATAATTAGAATATATAATATGATGCTATAATGTAATGTGCTCTTGTCACATAATACAATATTATAACACTGTATTACAATGCTACATTTGTCTCTCTTTGTTTACTATGTACATAAAATTTTTGTTTTCCCGTTGCACAGGCTGAGAGATTATTTCAGAATGCTGGGTGCATTTTTCAAGGACAAAATCTATGTAACCAGCCTAAGGGCACTTGATAAAGATTTGCCCGATGTTCTTAGTGCATTCTTTGACAGTAGAGGTGTGAAAGTACAATTCTGAATGTGTTAGTCTGACATGAGGATGTTGTGGTTTCCTTTCCCTATTCTTTTGCCCCTGGGATCTGGAACTTATTCAGGATAAATGCAAAAACGAAAGTACTGGTTTTATCTGAGTTGCTGAAATAATGGTAATTTATCACTATTGGTATAACAGCAAAGACAATATTGAACTATGAAATAACAAAATAAACAGGAGTCAATATTTCTTCATTTCAAGCTGGGAAGTACATACGTACACAGGATTTAAACACCATACTAGGTTCAAAATATTATGTTGTTCACAAGGCAATAGTAATGTTGTTGGAGCCAAGGGATATTGCTTTTTTCTTTTTAATATGTATGATTGCAAAACAAACAAAAACAATCTACTTACAGTATTCTACAGGAATTGTGTGTGTGTGTGTGTGTGTGTGTGTGTAGAAAGACAGATGATATATTAGTGTGTGTGTGTGTGTGTATGTATTTGTGTGTGTGCATAGTTGTCCCTGTGTGCCCGTGTATACATTGTATATCTCTCTCTCTCTGTCTGTGTATGTATGTATGCTGCGTTTCCTTCAAAAGCTCAGTTTGAAAAATGTAGCAATCTTTCATCCTATTTAGCTACAAGAATTGTTTGATAATTTGAGTCTGGTTATTTGGGTCTCAAGTGTGAACTCTGGGTTGATTTGTTCAGTGATCGATTCGTTAGTTTTCTTGGCTGTCCACAATATTCTCAGTAGTCTTCTCCAACACCAAAGTTCAAAGGCATCCATATGCTTCCTATCCTGCTTACATAGGGACATCTGAGTATCTTTTCCAAGGCCTTCCTGGTTGTTCTGCTGAGCGCTTGTATGCAATACTTCTGGACTGTTTCTTTATCATTGATAGTTGATCCCAAAAGGCAGATGCTCTGCACCACTTTGATACCTTCAATGTCAATTCTAAAGTTGGTTGTTCTACCTGCTGTTGTAAGTTTGGTCTTCTTTATATTTAATTTTAGTCCTATTATTTTCACTATGCTCTGACTTTTAGTACCAAAGCCTGAAGATCCTTTGCATTTTTGGCTGTCAGAGTAGTTTCATCAGCAGAGCACAGCTTACTGATATTTCTTCCTCCAATTTTAAAATTATGCTCATCTTCAAACCATGGTAGCAGTGTACGGCAGCAGCCAAAAAGGCTAATATAATCCTTGGGTGTATGAACAGAGGCATAGAATCAAAATCACGTAATAACTTTATAAAGCCTTAGTAAGGCCACACCTGGAATACTGTATCCAATTTTGGTCATCACATTACCAAAAAGAGATTGAGACTTTGAAAAAAGTGCAAAGAAGATAATTAAGGGCCTGGAAACAAAAACATATGAAGAACGGTTGCAAAAATTGGGTATGGTAGGCTAGAGAAAAGAAGGACTAGGGGTGACATAATAGCAGTATTCCAGTATTCGAGGGACTGTTACAAAGAAGAGAGGGTCAATTTATTTTCCAAAGCATCAGATTGCAAGACAAGAAACAATGGATGCAAAATAATCAAGGAGGGAAGCAACCTGAAATTAAGGAGAAACTTCCTAACATTGAGGACAATTAACCAGTGTGTGTTTTTTTTTAATTTGATTTATATGCCGCCCTTCTCCGAAGACTCAGGGCGGCTTACAATGTGCTCAGCAATAGCCTTCATCCTTTTGTATATTTATACAAAGTCAGCTTATTGCCCCCACAACTGGGTCCTCAATTTACCTACCTTAGAAAAGATGGAAGACTGAGTCAACCTTGAGCCTGGCGTTGTGACTTCGACTCCCGAGCCTGTCCTCATGGAGGAAGAGGACTCAGAAGGTTAGGGGGAGGAACTGGCAAGGCCTCCCTCTCCAGGACTTTCCTCTCTGGCAATGCTTCAGGTTCCATCCGAAGGCTAGGAGGAACAGCCTGGGATGTGCCAGGAGGAAGGCATTTCAGAGCACCCATTGATAGAGAGTGATACTGATGAATCCTGGCTTGATCCAGGCAGCATCGGAGGGAGAAGCGTGTGCAGCAAAGGAAGAGGCATGGGAGGACCATGGATTAAGCTGAGTCACTGAGCCATGCCCCACAAGGGATAAAAGGGGGCGTTATTGCTTGGCAGGATTTGTGATGGACAAACATTTAAACTCTAAAGAGTCACATCGTGAATCCTGCACTTCGGCTCAGATATATTTTGGACTAAACTCTTGTGGATAATTTGTCGCTCTGGAAACGGACTGCAGATAAGGCCTCTCCTGCTTTTTGGGAGTATTAATTGGATTTGGCAGGCGTTTTACAAGTAGCTGCCAGAACTCTCGTCTGCCAGGAATTCGTCTGTTTATACAATACATTATTGGCAGGTGCGTTGGATATTGCATTTGAATGTGTGAGGATAAGGGACAGAACATAGTGGAACAGCTTTCCTTCAGAAGTTGTAGGTGCTTTATCACTGGAGGTTTTTAAGAAAAGACCAGACAGCCATCTATTTGAAATGGTATAGGCCATAGGGTCTCCTGCTTGATCAGGGGGTTGGACTAGAAGACCTCCAAGGTCCCTTCCAGCTCTATTCTGATTGATTCTTCCTGTCCAGCTTCCCTTGATATATTTCACATGTAGGGTGAATAAATAATGGGAAAATATGCAGCCTTATCATACTCTTTTGCCAATGTGGAGTCAGTCTGCTTTAACACATACTGTCCATATTGCAGCTTCCTGACCTGTATGTAAGTTTCTCGTGAGAACAATGAGAGGTTTTGGGATTCCCATTTGAAATTTATTGAGGAAGGTTGGGTTATCACACAAATGGTGCTCACTTGAAAAGTATGCTGAAAACCACTGATGACAATAAACTAAGCAAGCACATAACTGGATAACAAACTTCCTGCAACAGTGAGTAACCAGAACTTTCTGTTAAATAGACACTTCAGAACCGAGAAACTACAGTAAACTAAACTAAAAATAGATAATCAATCAAATATGTACAGAAAATAAGATTTAAATTTGCATGTAAACACATAAAGATGCTCATGTAAACTTAAATGCAAGTGTTTTTGTTTTGATACTGCTATTTGTTCCATTACTGATTTGCTTTGCATGCATAACTGGACACTCTACATGTGATCCATGTAATCCATGCAAAGTAAATATGCATTTTTAAAGATTTGAATATCCGTGTGGAATGTAGACTGCCTACCACAGGGTATATTTTATTATTTGCATAGTACAGGAGTAGAAAACCTATGTAGTTCTCCTTAAAAACAAAAAGAAATGCAAGGCTCTTAATAAGCAGAAAGACAGCTTGATGTAGTGGTTAATGGCACTGGGCTACAAACCAGGAGACTGTAAGTTCTAGTTTTGCTTTAAGGACAAAGCCAGATGGGTGACTTTGGGGCAGTCAGTTTGTCCACATCTTAGGAGGAAGGTAATAATAATAATAATAATAATAATAATAATAATAATAATAATAATACTTTCGAATACAGATGGATCGTCACTTGGAACACAACACGCCAGATATCACAGTTGTCAAAAACCGAAACGTACAATTTATTGACATCGTGGTACCAGAAGACGCCAGAGTCAAAGAAAAAGAACTGGAAAAAATCATGAAATATCGTGACCTGGCCATAGAAACTACATGGCTATGGATGAAACATGTCACAGTGATACCCATTGTCATCGGGGCACTTGGTCCAAGAATTTCACAAAACACTTCCAGAAATTGCAGCTTCCTACAATAACACCAGCAGAACTACAAAAAACTGCACTACTTGGAACATCATATATTTTAAGAAGGTACTTGGTTGATACTTAGGATGCTGGCAGCAACCCGTATCAACCATTAGCACCAGTCAATGGTATTTGTGAAACATTTTTAAATGTCCAGTTGACTGAGTTTCATTTTTAATGAATAAAAGAGAATAATATTAATAACTTTAGTGTCATTGTACGTGTATACACAGTATACCCATACAACGAAATTCACTTAACACCCAAAGACCAGGTCCAACACACATAACAATCCCCAAACACAAATAGCAAACCACTTCTAAAAAATGTTGCCAGGAAACCGCCTGGACTTGTCCAGGCAATCACCAGGAATCAAGACTGACTCAAAGGCATGCACGCACGCACACAAAGACATACAAGCTACAGTGACAGCTATGAACTCCGCACCATTTAAACTCACATACACCCTTCAACGGACGCTCATGCAGTTCCAGCATTGGAAATTAACTGCTGATGATAATATTGGACTTTATTTCTTTTTACAGCCCATATTTTTATGATAATGACATCTCTTGATTGATATACTCTTCCAAACAATTATACCTCGCCGTGCCTGGAATTATGTTGATTCAAATGTCATCCTTCCTTCTCTTCCTTGGATTGCAAAAATAGGGCTGGCGCATAAACAAAGACAGTGGGAAAACAGCCAAACAGATTAATTTACTGTAAATGTTTTTTTTTTTTCCTGGAAATGGGGGGAAAGAGCAAATATCAAAAAGCAGGCATTTAAGTTACATACTTGCCCCAGGCAGGTCTAACATGCATGCAGAGTCACTGTTACTATCATAAGCGCCACACCACAGGAAACTACTAACACTACCAATGTCCAAAACAATCTCGTCTTTCCTGCATTCTCAGTATAATTGCTCTAATGAACTCACACAGCATTAGAAAAGTTTCCAGCGTACTGTAGTAATTCACTATTAAAAGCAACTGGCTGCATACAATGGAGTCCTGTGTTTCCATCCTATTAAGAAACCATTTCATCACTACCTGGGCAGTAATGGACAGTATGGAGTAAATGACAGGCACTTGCAGGTGGAAAGTTATCTACAGCTGGCTATAAAATAGGATATAATTCTTGTCAGAGACAGATTAAGACCACAAGGTGTACTTCATTCATAGTTTTAAGTCTCCCTGAAGGATTATTCACCCATTTTCATTAAAGATGACTTGTTTTGCACCTGCATCGGGTTTAAAGTCTGCTTCTTAAATGTCAACAGACCAAATGATCACGTTAAAATAAAATTATTGTAGTAGCCTCTGGCTTGGGTGAGTTATATGACTGTGTGTGTATATTTATATCTGACCAGGTTGAAACAAACGCCACATTCTAAGCTTGGAAATGAAAGCTGTATGCTAATTTATTTCTCTTCGTTTATGTTCAAATTCACATCCTTGTAAAATCCTGCTTCTCCAGCCTTTCGGTCACTTTAAAGACCTTGTTGGGTAAGGTCTTTGTGACCTTCTGACAATGACAAAGATTGGGATCCAAAAAAAAAAAAAATGCATTTCATGAGTGGTAATAGTTTGTCCTCATGGACTAGGAGGGTTATTCCTTTTTCATTTATAGGCTCCCTTATTCAGTTTTTAAAACTGTTCTTTTGCGTCCTCCAATTCCTACAGACCATTTATAAAATATACCTGGAAATAAAAAAAGAATAAGAATGATATCCTGTTTCAGAAATGAAATTCCAATTGTATAATATTTGATAATATTTGCTTTTCCTGGGTTTAATCTTAATTTTAAACACCAGTGTCCCTTATTTGAGTCAATATTGGTCTTAAAAATGAGTATTTTTTCTCAAAGTTTGGAAAATATACAGTAACTTTAGCAAGTAAGCATTATTCACAAATTGAAACAAAGGGAAGAGAAGAAAGAGGGAAATATGGATGAAGAGCTTAGTGTTCTTTTCACATTTTCCTTTGTGTTTGTGTGTATGTGTCTTCAAGTCATTGATGACTCATTGCAGTTGCCTGGCCTAATCCAGCAGCACTGGGTTAAGGTAACTCAACTGGCTCTGTGCCTAAGGCAGGAGTAGAACTCACATACATTAGCAGACCAAAGTGAAGCTAAGACTGAATGGGTACCAAGGTGAAGCATCCCATATAGCGTTGTGCCAAGAATTAAGAGGTTCTGTCTATTGCCTTGGAATAGGATTGGAATCTATTTCTGAAGAGAACTAGATGAAGACTTGGGAAAAAAGCCGAGGGAGAGCTTAGTCATCCAAGACCCTGTCAGATAAGGATCAGGATGATTGTATCACAACCTTTAGATTGTGAGCAAACTAAAACTGAGAACTAGAAAAAAGAAATGTGAATGGAGAAACATATTCATAGGCACAACACAGAATACTTAGGAAGTCATAACTGTGTCTGTATTTGGCCCAAAGATGGTTCTGAGGAACAACATCTACCAGGTTCATATCTGATTTCTTTCAATGGAATTTGCATACAGTATATTATGCACTTATGCTTTACATATGTGAAACGTGGGATAACTATGTTTTCCAGTCATGCGCTCTAATGTTACTATATTGTGCTCAAAAGTGGAATGTACAGATTTGTAGTATCCACCAATCCACGAGTCATGTCATGACTCGACTGCATTCATAATAAATTTGAAGGGTAATATGAGATATAGTTTAACCACAGATCCAATGCCTCTTCATGCGTTATAACATGGCTAACATGAAAATGTTTTACACTAAAGATCGGTGCCCTTTGGTGGATATCTTCCATGCAAATAGCTGACCATTTGTCAGATCTATATACTTTATATACAGTATGCATATACTGTATATTAAGAAGAGTACTGAAAGCAGAGCACTTTCCCCTGTTTGTGTCTCTTTCTATTTCAGATGTTAGCTTAATATGATGTAGCTTCCTCTAAAAAAGACCTTTGAGAATAATGTCATTAAATAAATGGCCATCATCAGTTTATGCAGTAAGTGGATCAATTGATCTGTGAGGTAGCAGTAAATCATGACCTATATATTATAGATAATATATTTATTTGGTCTTCTGCTTTTCCTTCTTTTCTTACAAAGATCCTTTGAAAATGGGCTGGATTAATCATTATCTTATGAACTGTTCACTGTTGAAACATCTGCTGGGAGGTAGTGAACTGGGACAACTGGGACTCAAATAATATGTCGATGAAGATTTTCAGTCACATAGGTAGAGTTGTCGGGAAGTTGAGTCATGACAACTGGAGTTTTCTTTTTTGGTTTGAATCATTTCGCTGCTTACCCAAGTAGCTTCTTCAGTGAAACGGAAGTTCCACAATATTGTTATTGAGTTATAACAGGGGTGTCAAACTTACGGCCTCCGGGCCAAATCCAGCCCATGGGATGCTTAGATCTGGCCCACAGGGCTGTCCTGGAAACAGTGAAGGACCAGCCCATGGTGCCTCTGCCAGTGAAAATGGAGCTTGGGATGTCTGCACGCGGCCTAAATTTTCACTGGCAGAGGGCTGCAGGAGACCTGCACAGTCAAAAACGGAGCCCACAGGGCCATACACAGGCTGCAGGATGTCAAGCCAGTCATGCCCACCCTGGCCACACCCACCCCAGCCATGCTCACTCAACCCCCGAGGTCAAACACAACCCTGTTGTGGCTCACAATGAAATCAAGTTTGACACCCCTGAGTTACAGGAATTGTAAATAGCATGGTTATACATAGGTAAAATTAAATGTTCCCCTCACACGTATGCGCTAGTCATTCCCAACTCTAGGGGGTGGTGCTCATCTCCATTTCAAAGCTGAAGAACAGTGGTGGGATTCAGTCAGTTTGCACCATTTCAGGAGACCCGGTTGTTAACTTTCTGAGCAGTTTGGTGAACTGGTTGTTGGAAGAAATCATTAGGACAGAGAACCAATTGTTAAATTATTTGAATCCCACCACTGCTGAAGACCCAGCACTGTCCGAAGACGTCTCCATGATCATGTGGCTGGCATGACTAAATGCCGCAGGTGCACAGAGCGCTGTTACCTTCCTACCAAAGGTGGTCCCTATTTTTCTACTTGCATTTTTTACATGCTTTTGAACTGCTAGGTTGGCAGAAGCTGGGACAAACAACAGGAGCTCACCCCATTACGCGGCACTAGGGATTCGAACTGCTGAACTGCCGACTTGTCTATCAACAAGCTCAGCGTCTTAGACACTGAGCCACCATGTCCCTTTTTGGTTGTACATAAACCCATATAAATTTATTATGATTCTTTACAAATGTATCTTGTCTTTTTATGTTCACTGGGAGCATATGCAACAAAGATAAATTGTGTGTCCAATCACATTTGGCCAATAAAGAATTCCAATTAATCCAATAAAGAGTAATATTGAGAGCTTTCATTAACCATTTTGCGCCAGATCTGGAAATTGACTCTGGAATTGGCCGCTGGACTACTTTTCTTTTTTTGGTTTGAAATATTTCATGGCTTATCTTAGTAGCTTCTTCAGTGCTACTTCAGTGAAGAAGCTACTTGAATAAGAAGTCAAATGTTTCAAAGCAAAAAAAAAAAAAAAAAAAAGACAAGAAGTTCAATTGCCATGAATCAGTTTCCAGATTTGGCTCAGACAGTGGACTTATCCTATCACTGTAGAAGTATCCATAGATCAAGACATTCATTTCTTTTACAAGAAGGAACAAGAACCATCAGTTAGATATTGTTTTTGATGTTTACAATCTGACCACTTTGCACAGATTGTCAGATTATATTTCCCTGCTTATTCTTTTACAGTAATCTTCATTCTTCCAAAGCCTGAATTTGAATTCCTAGAAGTATGAAGCAACTGGTTTTTCCAGACATCTTGCTGTGTTATGGGTTGGCATCATTTTACAATTGTGAAAAATATGAATCAGCAATTATTTGTGATTCATTGTACTTTAAAAACAATTGTGGTTTATGCAAACTATATATTTTGGGGACGTCTTATTTCTATTGCAATGATTTGGCTGAGATCCTGAAAGTGTGAACATACCCAGAATGATATTGACTGTTCCTCTAGTCTATCTTACGAAAATGAGTTTGTGAGATCCTCTTCAATTTCAAAATTAGTTTATCATATGCTCATTTATCACATACTAATTAATCAACTTCTTTTAATCCTGATTTTTAAACTTGGCCATATTTTAATCGTAGAAATTGTAACAATAGGTCTGGGTTAATCATTAGATTTTGGATTTGACAGTAGCCTAGTATAACATTTGTACCAAAACTAAAATGTGTATCTACATTTAGGCAACATACTTGTTTCTTCGCCATGCAAAAGAGATATTGGTAAAGGAAAATCTTGCCCCTGTCCCATGTCTGACTCTAACTGGTGATGCTCATCTCTGTTTCTTAATTGAGGAAGCCAGTGTTGTCCAAAGACATTTCTCTGGTCATGTGGTCAGCATGGACTATATGCTGAGGCATAAAGAATGATGTAACTTTCCAACCAAAGTGGTATCTATTTATTTACTTGCATTTGCAAGTTTCCAGACCGCGAGGCTGGCAGGAACTAGGGCAGAAACAGGAGTTCTGTCTGCTATGTGGTACTTGGATCTTGAACTGCTGACTTTCAATCGACAAGCCCAATGTCTTAACCACTAGGCCACCATACTCCTTCTAAAAAGAAATACAGCTGAATTCAAATATAGGTCAGGATAAGGCCAACCAAAAGAGTGAAAGGGTCATGCTTTATGCACTCTGACTTATTTCTAGCTGTAATCTTAACCCAAAACAAAACTTTATTTAACCAAAGTTGCTTCTTCCCAAGGGAATCTGAGCACAAAGAACCACGCTTTGTAGCTGTAGATATGATTGCTTTTCATTTAGGTGAGAAGTCTGTGTCTGGGATGTGACCTTTCAGACTCCAAGTGGAAATTCAAATGACTTTTATTTTTAATCTAATAAAAATAGCCAAAATAAATGGTCAGGGAAGTAGCCACTTTCCTGACATGAAAAATTGTAAAGTAGAATGAAATTTTACTGGGAAATTGTTTAGTCCTTTCGTGCCTTAATATCTAGGAAGAAAGCATAGGTTCCGCTTTCTTCTTGCTCCACATCATACATCATTTGATGATCCATCTCACTCCTCTTTGCTTTGAGCTAAAAGATCTCAAATGTTATAACCTTTCCTTGCAAGAGAATTGTGCCAGCTTTTATTATCATTTCAGTTGTCCATATATGCTTTTGTGAAAGTTCCGCAATATCTTTATTGAGTTACAGAAATTGTATATAGCATGGTTGGACACAGATTGATATAATCTATGGCACAGTGGTTAAAATGCAATATTGCAGGTTAACCCTGCCCACTGCCTGGAGTTTGATTCTGACAGGTCTTAAGGTTGATTCAGCCTTCCATCCTTCCAAGGTTGGTAAAATGAGGACCAGATTGTTGGGAGCAATATGGTGACATTGTTAACAGCCCAGAGAGGGTTGTAAAGGATGTAGGGTGATATAGTGATATAGGGTGATATATATAGGGTAATAAGTCTATGTGGTATTGCCATTGCTATAATGTTGTCAGCTTTCTTTTTCTTTCTTTTCTTAATGATTCCCACAATAGAATTTGCTTTTCCAACAACAGCAGTAGACTATATCAACATTTTCATTATACCTCATTACAAATAAATAAATAAACAAACAAATAAATAAATGCAAATTCTCCTTTAAGGAGCCCACCTGCTTCTTAATCCCTATCTTCTCATTTGTAACCAGATATTGATTCAAAAGAGGACTTTTTTTTTTTTAATTTGATTTATATGCTGCCCTTCTCCAGAGACTCAGGGCAGCTTACAATGCGTTAGGCAATAGCCTTCATACTTTTGTATATTTATACAAAGTCAGCTTATTGCCCCCATAACTGGGGCCTCAATTTACCTACCTTAGAAAGGATGGAAGGCTGAGTCAACCTTGAGCCTGGCGAGATTCGAACCTGCAGTAATTGCAGGCAGCTGGTCTTAATAAAAGGGTGCTTTAGACCACTGTACTACCAGGGCTCTCTTAATCTTCAAAGTTCTCTGAATTAAAATTAAAATTCAGCTCGAGAATTTCTTCCTGAAACCCGCTGACTACATATTTGTCAACATTATCTGAAATATTGGTAAGTTAGGACTTACTCTTGCAGAAACCACATTGATTCTATCCCAGCAAGATTTGCCTTTCTTACATTTGATTATTTTGGTTAATTCCAAGGTTCTTTATCAATTTATTGAAAACTAACCAGCTGTACAACTTTCTGGAGTTTATTAATCAATCTGCAATGTTACTTGTTACCAGGGGTGGTACTTAACTTTACTACCGGTTGGCAATGGGACCGCGCACATGTGCAGAAGCTTCTGCACATGCGCAGAAGCGTTCTGATGATGTCGGGGTCGGTAGGTGAAGCCTCCTGCCGGTTTTACTACCAGTTCTATAGAACCGGTGCAAACCAGGGGCAACCCACCACTGCTTGTTACCATTTGGCTTAGTTTCTAAGATTTGTTTCCTGAATGTATCCGTTCAAATACTAGCATTTGGCCTATATGCTCACTAAGGACAGACATGATAAATCAGTTTAGCTTACCTGAAATTCTCTTTTCCTTCAGTGCTTCTTTCGTTTTTATATTATCCAAATGTCCAATTGCCGACTTGGCCGGTTTCCAGCTTGTAATAGTTTTGTTGTTGTTGTTGTTGTTGTTGTTAATTATTAATCAATGTTATTAAGGTCATGTGATCCTCAAAATAGCAATCTTCTCCTCTGCTTTCCTTTAATATTGGCTTACATTTATATAGCACAATTTGTTCTTTTTATTCAAAAAACTATTCTTATTTACTTTATGTAATAACTTCCCTGAGACTGTTAAAAAACTATGGACACAGATTTTTTTTCCCTATTTTTGGCAGTTGGCCTTATTCCCAGGTAAGCATGCATTATACTGCAAAGTAAATTTCCTTACTAATTAAATGTATTAATTGTCTTACACATTTCTCATAATTAACCAAACATCTTTTTCATCCCAGGATCAGCTCTCCTCGGTCCAGTAACATTTTTATAGACATAACAGAAGTTATTAGTAGTAAAAGTTGCGCCACAGAAGTACAATGCTCATAGTATTTTCATATATTGGTTGTGGAATTCCAAAGTTTCTAACATGATTTTTTTTTTCCCCCAGAGACAATAATGACAAGGTTTCTGCAAGAAAAAGACACTCAGAATCACTCCAGACAGCGAGATGGGTGGCACATAAATTTAATAAATAAATATAAAAATTATCCCTCAGCTAAAGGAGAGATGTGTAAATTAATGTGAGAAGTTGTATATCCACCTCTGGCTGGCCCCATAGTGGGGCAGGAATGGAGATTTTGCAATATCCTTCCCCCAGGAGTGGGGAGGGAATGGGGATTTTGCTGTATCCTTCCCCTGGAGTGGGGTGGGAATGGAGATTTTGCAGTATCCTTCCCCTGCCATGCTCACCAAGCTACACCCACAGAACTGGAAGTAAAAAAATTGGATTTCACCACTGATCCTTATCCATAGTTGGAACTGAATTCCAATTTTAAAACTTTCACAATAAGGGCAAATACTCAGGTGGGAAATAATGGGAAATGTTTAATTATCCTCTTTTGCACCTCTCTCCTAGCCCTCAAAAATCACCAATGGTCATTGTAAGCAGTATTTGCTGGATTGCTATTTTATTTCCTGCTACATGCAGACTAATCAACAGAAGAAGAAGAAGAAGAAGAAGAAGAAGAAGAAGAAGAAGAAGAAGAAGAAGAAGAAGAAGAAGAAGAAGAAGAAGAAGAAGAAGAAGAAGAAGAAGAAGAAGAAGAAGAAGAAGAAGAGGAAGAAGAGGAAGAAGAGGAAGAAGAAGAAGAAGAAGAAGAAGAAGAGGAACAGACAGTTTAGGAATTATAATCATGGTTTTCTGCTACACAAATGAGCCATGACAAACTTCAGGCCTCCCATGCTCCTTCCTCTTTTGCACTTGAGATGAGATTAGAGGCATTCTCCTCAATATAAAAGCTTTGTATTTCCTGTATTTACTTTGAACTTGGGAAACTGGGATGTATTTAAATTATGGCTTCAGACAAGATATGATTTGATCCAGGCATATTCTTACTAATCACATTTTAAATAAATTGTCACTTGCTGCATTTGGACATCTGTGAAAAATGGGGATTGCGAAAGCTGTCATTTTCTGCCCATCAGAAAAAGGCAATAAAAGAGATGATAAAATAACATAATAGAAACATAATGGTTTTCTTTACTTCTAAATTGGGCCACTGCTAGAGTATTATACTGTAATCAATGCAACATTGCTATCTTTAAATATGAAAACATCAGCAGCAATAGCTTACCTCCCATTTAGGCAGGCAATAGCATGAAAAAAAATTGATCCTCCTCTCTTCTTTGGTATGGGTTTTGTAATATATATCTCTCTATATATAAATATATCAATCAATTGTGGGTTTCAAAAATTTTTACTACCGGTTCTGTGGGTGTGGGTTGGTGGGTGTGGCAGAGGAAGGATACTGTAAAATCTCCATTCCCACCCCACTCCAGGGAAAGGATATGCAAAATCTCCACTCCAACCCCACTCTAGGGGAAGGATACTGCAAAATCCCCATTTCCTCCCAATCAACTGGGACTCGGGAGGCAGAGAATAGATGGGGGCAGGGCCAGTCAGAGGTGGTATTTACTGGTTATCCGAACTACTCAGAATTTCTGCTACTGGTTCTCCGAACTATTTAGAATTTCCGCTACCTATCTGCGTCCTCATTTTATCGACCTTGGAAGGATGAAAGGCTGAGTCAACATTGAGCCAGTGAAAATCAAACTGCCATACTACTGGCAGTCAGCAGTCAGCAGAATTAGCCTGCAATACTGCATTCTAACTGTTGTGGCTCACCAACTGCCAGCAGAGCTGGTGGCAGACTTGGATGATCAGGAGGTTGGGGAGGAACTTGGGCCAGTCCTAGAGTCTGGGGAAGGTTCATATGGATGTTCTGTGTTGGAAGCAGAGAGAGAGTCAGGGCCATCTGACATTTCCCAGCTGCCTTCGGAGTCAGATAAGTGGGGAAGAAGAACAGCTGGGTCCTGTTACAGATGCATGTATGCGCAGAGCTGTCAGGAAAGGAGAACAATTGAATACCAGGAGCCGACTCAGAAAGAAAGGGACACGTGGATGCTGAATGGCCCCTCCCTTGCTGGGGAATAAATAGAAGTTAAAGGAGAACGGTGTCATGAGAACTGGGAAGGGTTCCTTCAGATATATTTCTCATATTCCCATTCTTTCTGAGGACTCAATTTATGCTCATCTGACCATCATCTAATCTGCAGTTCTTCCTCCTGTCTCCCATGGCCATTCACATATATCATTACTATTACTTATTGCAATCTAGACTCCATTGTTCCCCCACAAGATCCTGGCATGAAGAGTGAAGTGGTTCGGGAATAATGAGAGGCACAAGCTAGCAAGTGACAACAGCTCTTTAATATACAGTGAGACTTCAGCAAAAACTCAGAGGCTGCAGCCCTCTTTATATACAATCCAGGAGGGACTGTCAGCCAATCAGAAACGTAGGCAGGTTTGAAACTCCCGCTTAAAAGTATCAATACATAACACCCCTCCCTTCCCAGAAAGCACTAATATTCAGAAATTTACATATGTACACACAAAATCTCGCAGGTGCCTAGGACGAGTTCTCGCCCTAGTTGACCTGCGCAGTTCAGTGTCTGGTGGGGCGTCGAGCTGGTCGGAGGGACTCTCCGTCTCTCCCGGCTCCGCCAATGGAACCTCCTGGATTTTGTCCGGGGTGTGGTTATCCCCGGCTGGGAGTGGCGACTCGCTGGGGCAGCGCTGGAATCAGGGCTTGTCAGCTAAGTATTCTCGCGAACCCGGGCTTGAGTTAGCTGTTTTGGGAAGGTTGTTATAGTTAGGTTCGGAGATGTCTAAGTTGATGTTTGCCTCGCCGACCACCCTTTTTCTAAGTTGGTCTATGTGGCGCTTCCAGAGTCTGTCCACCCCTACGTCTACCGTATACGATTTTGGGCCTGTTATACCCACTATGGTTCCCGCAACCCATAGAGGTCCGCTGGCATAATTGCGAGCGAACACCGGGGACCCAACCTGAAACTGTCTTAGGCCACAGGTTTCTCCCTTGAAGTTTTCGTGCGAGTAGTTAGGGTGAAGCCTGTCTAACACGCACCGGAGCTTCCTGCCCATGAGGAGCTCTGCTGGGCTTCTCCCTGTTGCTGTGCATGGTGTGGCATGCTGGACTGCTAGGAATTGGTCTATCCTGGCCTGCCAGTCCCCGTTGTCTAATCTGGACAGTGCTTCTTTGGCTGTCCTAACAAAACATTCAGCCAATCTGTTTGAAGCCGGGTGGAACGGAGCTGATAGGGCATGGCGGATGCCCAGTCCGGCCAAGTAGCCTTCAAAAAGAGTTGCCGTAAATTGAGGGCCATTATCAGATACCAGGGTATCCGGCAGGCCATGGGTGGCAAACAACTTCCTTAGGACCCTGATAACTGCCTCGGCCGTTGTTGATGGCATTAAGATGATTTCGAGCCACTTTGAGTAGGCATCAACAACTATTAAAAACGTTTGCCCGTGGAAAGGGCCGGCAAAATCAATGTGGATCCTCCCCCATGGGCCTTTTGGTTTCTCCCACTCTCGGATGGGCGCTACTGGGGGATCGGGATGAGACTCCTGTCAGGGTCTGCACTTCCCCACCCACTCGGAAATGACTTGGTCCATGTTGGGCCACCAGACATAACTGCGGGCTAAGCATTTCATCCTAACAATGCCCAGATGCCCTTCGTGCAGCAACTCTAAAACTCTATTCCGTAGCTTCATTGGAATTTCCACCCTGTCACCCCACAGCAAGCAACCCCCTTGCATAAACAGTTCGTTGCGTTTGTTGGCATAACCTTGGTACTCCCCTCCGTCCACCTTGACCGGCCACCCCTTCAGTACCCAACCCATAACAGTTCAGATGATTGGGTCTCTAGCTGAGGCTTTCGCCACCTCGCAAGAGGAGATAGGGCCCAAAGTCAAAGTGTCCAACAAAAGAACGGAGGCTTCTGGCATTGGGTTGTCAAGTAGGTCGGGAAGGGGGCAGCAGCTAAGGGCATCCGCATGACCCAGGGTTCGGCCAGGTCGATGGACGAGCTGATACGAGTAGGCCGACAGAAAAATGGCCCATCTGGTCAAACAAGGGGAAAGGGCAGCGGGGGTTGGCCTATCGCCCGCCAAAAGTCCTAGCAAGGGTCTATGATCAGTCACAAGTTCGAATTTTCGGCCATAGAGGTATTCGTGGAACTTTATAACCCCCGCAATCGCAGCCAGAGCCTCTCTGTCCAACTGACTATAGTTCCGCTCTGCGCTGGACAGGGTGCGAGAGTAAAACGCAATGGGCGCCTCTAGGCCGTTTGGCAGTCTATGGCCTAGGACGGCACAAACTCCTACGGGGGAGGCGTCACAAACTAAGACAAGTGGCAGCTCTGTATTGTACTGAATCAGGAAACTGTCCTCAGACAGGAGTCTCTTCACTGCCTCAAAAGCGGCTGCCTGTGGTTTCCCCCAGACCCATGGTACATTCTTCCCTAGAAGCTTGTGTAGGGGATCTGCAACCGTGGCTTTGTCCTTCAGAAACATGGAGTAAAAATTGAGCAGTCCAAGGAAGGCTTGGAGCTCCGCTTTGGATTTGGGGGCAGGTGCGCTCTTAATAGCTCTCACCTTGCTTTCGGTAGGGTGGATGCCTGTGCCATCCACCCTGTACCCCAGAAATTCAACGGAGGGGACAGCAATCATACACTTGTTTTTTTTTTAGTTTCAGTCCCGCTTCTCTGAACCTGGACAGGACGTTCCTTACTCTGTCCCCTAGCTGACGTTCGTCCTGGGCGCTGACTAGAACGTCATCGAAATAGGGCACCACTCCTGGGAGTCCTTGCAAAAGGCGCTCCATGGTGCTTTGAAATAGGCCGGGTGCGACGCTCACCCCAAACTGGAGCCTGGTGCATTTAAATGCACCCCTATGAGTTACAATTGTTTGCGCCTCTGCCGTGACGTCGTCAACTTGTAACTGCTGGTAGGCTTGGGCCAGGTCTAATTTGGCAAAAATTTTCCCGGGCCCCAGGGAGTGTAGTAGATGATGCACGATCGGCACCGGATAGGCGCTCAGCTGCAAAGCCTTGTTGATCGTGCACTTGTAGTCGGCGCAAATTCTTATTGAGCCGTCGGACTTTACTGGGGTCACTATAGGGGTTTCCCACTTGGCATGGTCAACGGGAACCAACACCCCTTGCTTAATCAATTTGTCCAATTCCGCATCGATCTTCGGTTTCAATGCGAATGGCACTCGTCTGGCCTTAAGTCTTACTTGGGCTACGTTGGGGTCTAAGTTTAGTGAAATAGGGGTCCCCACATACTGGCCCAACGTGTCCCCGAAGACGTCCTGGAACTCGGACAGGAGACTGTCTTTCAGAGTTGATTTGGACATCAGGTGGACGCCGGTGAAGCCCATGCCAAGGGCTCGGAACCACCCCATGTCCAGAAGGCTAGGGAGCTGCTTTGTGATGATGGTCAGAGGCAGGTCTCTTTCGTAGTCTCCGTAGGTGACTCGGAACGTGCCCACGCCTTCGAGGGGGACTCGGTTCCCCTGGTAGTCTAGGATGCGCAGTCTCTGCTTGGAGAGCTGGTCCTTCCGGAACGACGGCAGGAGGGTCTTTAGGGTCGCCCACGACATTATGGAGAGAGCTGATCCGGTGTCGATCTCCATCGAGCACGGCTTTCCGTTGATCTCGACCACCGTGCTGACTTTGTCCTCGATCGCCGTGCTGGCCTGGTCGATATGTATGCTGCAGCCATCTCGCGGTTCAAATTCGCGCCATTTTTTCGCACCGCCTTCTCTCGTTGGCTGCTTCTGGCGCGCTGATTCCGGTTGGCTGCAGCGCTCACGTGGTTGGTGTTTTCTGGGCAGAATGGCTCTACAGACTCGCGCCAAGTGCCCTTTTTTCTCGCAGCACCTGCAAATAGCCTCTCTGTATTTGCAGGACAGTCTATCATGGTGCCCGCCACAGCTGGGACAGCTTCGCCGGGGGCTGCCAGTGTCTTTTCTCTGGTGCTCCGTTCGGAAGACGTCCTCATCCGACTCGGACTCCGAGCTGGATCCGGCGTCTTCTCTGTGCACCGGGGCAGACTTGGGGCTGTCTTTGCTCGTCAGCGGACGCTGCAGCGTTTCTGCGGCTTTTGTTGAGGCTTCATGAGCCCTGGCTTCGTCTAGGGCTCCAGCAAGCATCAAATCAGGCTTGGCGAGCAGGCGCCGTTGCAGCCTAATGTCCCGAACACCACAGATAAGTTGCTCAAGCAACGCATCATCCAAGTCTCTATAGTCGCAATGGGTTGCGGCTTTTCTCAGGCTAGCCATATACGCGCTGACCGGTTCTCTCTCACGTTGAACGCGCTGTCTGAGTTGGTATCGTTGCACGAACTTGGAGGGGACGGGAGCGTAGTGAGCCCGGAGAGTTGCCATCAGGGTGTCCCAGGAGACGGTTTGAACCGGCGTTGGCTCACACAGTGACTCGGCCATCTCGAACACGTCCGGTCCGTAGTGGCTTAGGAAGAGGGCTCTCTTTCGATTAGCAGAGAGGCCCTGCATGTCGCTGGCTTCAAGCGAGCATTCAAACCTTGTTAGGTACGAGACCCATTTTTTGTGGGTCGGATCAAAAGGCTTGGGCGGAACGTAGGCAGACATGTTTGGTATGCCTCCTGTGGTTCGCCTCGTCACCTAGCTGAAGCTCGTGGTCTCACTGGTTGGCGTCTTGTAGCCTCAATCCCACCTTCGTCGCCAATAAAGTGGTTTGGGAATAATGAGAGGCACAAGCAAGCAAGTGAAAACAGCTCTTTAATATACAGTGAGACTTCAGCAAAAACTCAGAGGCTGCAGCCCTCCTTATATACAATCCAGGAGGGACTGTCAGCCAATCAGAAACGTAGGCAGGTTTGAAACTCCCACTTAAAAGTATCAATACATAACAAAGAGTGATAAGGATCTTAAATGTCCGTGCTTTGCTGCTTCCTGTGAAGATGGTTAAAGAAGGATCTGAAGCTATTGGGGAACCAGGGTGGGCAGGGCCAAATTTCATGCAAATACTGGAAGGATATGAAGCCACTTGTAAGTTAGAGGATGCCAGTGGCAGCCAAGATTGTTGGGCAGCCCCTGGCAAGATGTCACAGTTAATGGTGACAATTCCACTGCGCACTGATTATATTTAGGAATTAGAAAACAATACCTGTGTAATATTTCACTCATTACTCCTATAGTAAAAAATGCCTAAAGTGTTCCACACAAAATCATCTCAAATATCTTTGAAGATCTCCAGAAAATTAAATCTATATTGATATTAAATTTATTAATAAAAAGCATTGTATTGGCTACTGTTCATTTTGTTAAAATTCCTCTTTACCTTTTCAACCTAAAACTGTATAGTTGTGTAGGTATATTTCTGAGCAGAACAAATGTATTTATGAAGCCATAGGATCATATGAATAATATAATTGGGTTTATATTATATATACAGTCTGACATCTCATTTTTAATGGTCTGGACCATAAATCAAATGAAAAATGAGATCTCGTTTTGACAATTTTAATAGAATCTATCTATGAATATTTAGTTTTTGTTTTTGTTTTTTTGTTATACAGAATTATGTTCACATGTACATGTGTTTTTGAATGTAGATTTTGTATACCTCTTCTATACCTTTCCACATACTACTTACATGCCAAAAATGTTATCAGTGTTGAGATTCTATTGATCATATCTCATGTTTTCCAATATTATTTCTATGGTATGCTTGCCACCATTTTGAGATTTTTGCAGAACTTTTCAAATGATGGGCCTCCATAATAGAAGAGATACCTTGTTGGAACTGCTTTCATTTAGTTTCTCTGGCCATCCTTTAAAGGAACATTATTATTGATCTAAATTTGTGCTGCTCCTCTCCTGATAGATCTTCAAAAGAAGAAGAGAAATTAGTTGCGTCTTTGATATCAACAGCACTAGTCACAAAACTGTCATGAACATAAAAAGGGTCATTCTCAAACATGAAAGATCCACGACTGTCAGTGCGTGCTGGCAGGGAGAAATCAGGAGGAAAGGACCATGGAATGATCTTATTTTATCTATCTTCTTCGAGTCGATCGCCACTATAGAATTTGTACTAATTCATTTCAGAAATGAGCATGATTGATCATAATGCAATCTTCCACAACCACTGTGCCCTCCAGATGGGCAGATTTCATTTCCCAGCCAATATGACCATTGCTGCAAATTGAAGTTCACCCATCTGGAGGGCACCCAAACTGGGGAATGCTGCTATGGTGCAAGCTGGAATTACAAAGAAACAGTCTCTTCCACAACTAATCTGTTCTTTAAAAAGAACTATCAGTGGATAATTAAGTATTTGGATTTCGGCACCACTGCTATCATATTTAATATGAAATCTCTTAAAAGACAATGCAGAAAATTCTAGGCAGTCACGTTCGTATCCATTTGAACTAGACTGTAATGTTTCTCAGTGTCATATATATGTATGTATGTGGGTATATGCGTAATGGTTATCCTTTGAGAGCAAAACGCAACAAAATTTCATTTTAATGCATGCTGATTAATGAACATTTAAAGTGACAATAAAGTTCTATTCTATTCTATTCTATTCTATTCTATTCTATTCTATTCTATTCTATTCTATTCTATTCTATTCTATTCTATTCTATTCTATTCTTCCAGTATGAACTAATTAAGACAGTATCATGTTAACATTAAATTAAAAGTTAAATTAAAAAAAAATCCATCCTAAGACCTTTAAAATATGATTTTATATGGTATCATGCTGATAGTAAATCTAGCTAAACGTTATACCCCAATAAGAACATATACGAACTGAAAAAAGCTTCATTTTTAAATCTTGAGAGTGAAAAGAAAATTTGTAGCTCGGGGTTTGAGCAGCAGGGTCCTTGATGTTTTCTGAGCTTGTTTCAATATCAAA
Source organism: Arizona elegans (assembly GCA_022577455.1). Taxonomy (NCBI): domain Eukaryota; kingdom Metazoa; phylum Chordata; class Lepidosauria; order Squamata; family Colubridae; genus Arizona; species Arizona elegans. The sequence goes on from JAKOOJ010000002.1 coordinate 129,250,639, forward strand.
CTAGGTAACATCATCAGTGATGTTACCAGAGGTGGTATTCAGCAGGTTCTAACCAGTTCTGGAGAACCAGTAGCAGAAATTTTGAGTAGTTCGAAGAACTGGTAAATGCCACCTCTGACTGGCCCCGCCCCCATCTATTCTCTGCCTCCTGAGTCCTAGCTGATCAGGAGGAAATGGGGATTTTGCAGTAACCTTCCCCTGGAGTGGGGAAGGAATGGAGATTTTACAGTAACCTTCCCCTGCCATGCTCACCAAGCCACGCCCACAGAACCGGTAGTAAAAAAATTTGAATCCCACCACTGGATGTTACTGAAACATCTGCAAGAAAACCCACCAGAGACCACCAAACACCCTGCAATATTGAAGCCTATTTTAATGACATTCTGATAATGCTGAAACTGATAGTTAAAATGACATAACAGCAACCTTGTCAGATAGGTTGGGCTGAAAAAGAATGACTGGTCCAAAGTCACCGAGCTGGCTTTTATAGCTATGTCCCATCTGTTTCTGTCTTTGGGCAAGTCACACACACTCTCTCTCTGTCTCTCAGCCTGACCTACCTCAGAGGGTTGTTATGAGGAAAATAAAAGGAAGAAGGTGTGCTGGACATGTTTGCTGCCTTTTGTTATTTGTAAAACAAACAAACAAACAAACAAACAAACAAATAATATTGATGCCATGGACTGAGGGTTGCTTATAATCACAAATTAAAATTCTGAGTAGATTGACCAACATAGATCTTTGAAACCAAAATATTTCAAACAGTACTTCAGTTGATCATACCTGAAATGAGCTACTTAAATGTTTATTTTTGAATTCTAAATGTGGGGAATTGAGGAACAGTAAAATGAGGCTTTTTAAAACATTGATTTTACTAGTGCACAAGAAGTCCTACAGATGAAAACCTCTAGGCAAGAGAATACATCTCTTTTCAATAAAGCTATTTTTAACACAAGGCATTACAGCTACATTATCTCGTTATCTTGACATTTATTATACAACATATTTTAACAACAAGCTTTAAAAGAGAAGGAAAGCTTAGATTCAAGCTAGGGACTTTTGGGAGTGCCCTATCAGGCACTTTATATCCTCTGTGCTTTGACTGGTAATCTCTGCATGACTGTGGCGGTTGAAATAAAATCAGTTTCTATGCTATAAGATGAAGGTAACTGTATTGCATCATCTTTGTTAGGATATGGTTTGAGCCTAACTATGTTGTACAGGCAATATAAGTGTACTGTTACTTTAAGCTGTAACTGTATTATGTGGCTTTAATGCTGAGTCATGCTGTAATTACATAATTACTGGTTGTAAGAATATTTAAGCAAGCTTCTGTAACGTGTTCAGTTGCTACTATGATCTGCTGTTGAGAGGAAGCTGCAATGCTATGCTGCTGTTGATGATGAAGCTGTGATGATAAGCTACCATTGAGAGGAGTTGCTATCTGTAATCATTGTTTGATGGATCTGCAACCATCGTGAACCAGAGTAAGTTTGTTATTCTAACCAACTACTGTTTGTTGAGTAAGAAGATTCTGTAACTACTGGACTGATTTACTGGCAAAGACTTGGAATTTGTTTAAAGACTATGAGACTGTTTTTCTACTATAAAGTAAGCTTTTGATAAACCAGTTTGCTTATCTCTTATTCATTGCTCTCAGCAATGTTTCTCTGTGCAATCCACTCTGCTGGTTGGTAACACAACAACAATAACCTTAACATTGGTTATGGGCCCAGAGCCAACCATAACTAACTAGGATTGTTATAACTAAACTGAGAGTTAATGTGAATAGAACAAACTGTGTTTGTGATAAACAATCCAAGTGAAGATGGCACTAGAACAAGCAGCAAATTTTTCCATGATAACCCAGCTGGATGGATCAAACTATGTATCCTGGTCTGCAAAATGTACTCTACTTCTGCGCAGGGAAGGACTGTGGGATATAGTTAATAATCCACCGGATGTAACAGCATGGGATCCTGCTAATGAGGAAGATGAGAAGAAATTAGCCAAGTTTAACAGAGACAATGAACGAGCTCTTTGCATTATTGGACTAACACTGGGTGACCAGCAGCTTGTCCATATTCGTGGCGAAGAGTCTGCTGCTAGGTGTTGGACCAAGTTGAAGAGACTATATGTTCGTGACTCTGTGGGTGCTCATATATATCTCACGAGGAGATTATTTAAACAACATCTTCTTAAAGGTGGAGATATGATGGCTCATTTGGAATCCATGACCAGAATTTTCCAGGAGCTACATGAGAAGGAACTTGTTTTCTCAGAACTACAACAAGTTTATATAATTCTTTCTTCATTGAACGATAGTTATGATGACTATGTTTCTTCACTAGAGGTTTTGTCCAGAGATGAACTGACATTGGCTGGCATAACCGGTAGGTTATTGGAAGAATCCAAAAGAAGACAAGAAAGGGATCAGTTGAGAGTGCAACAGCCAAAAGAAGAAAAAATGTACTCAACTGCCTATATTGTAAAACGTTGTTTTGCTTGTGGGGCTAAAGGGCATATAGCTAAGTATTGTAAGAATAAGAAAATGTCTGTTAGGAACAACACTAGACCCAAGAAGGGTTGTAATTTAGCTATATCCAGTTCAACTACTGATGTTAACCAGGATTGTTGGGTTGTTGACAGTGGTGCTTCTCAATCAATTTCTAGAAATAGAAAATTTTTTGTTAAAATGGAGAAGAGTAACCAGCATGTTAAACTAGCAAATGGCTGGAAGGTTAAGGTAGCTGGAGAGGGTGTTGCTCGTTGGTCATTTAATAATGAACCATTGCCTATGTTATATATTCCTGGGTTAAAATTCAATTTATTATCTGTTAAATCATTACTGCAATTTGGGTTTACAGTAACATTTAAAAATGAGAAATGCTTTATTGAGAAAGATGGCAAAATTGTTACTGCAAGTTTAGAGAATGATTTATTTATTTTAAGGGATAATCCAGTATTGATGGCTAAATCTAAGTCTGTTTATAAGAATGTTAAACCACATGATGAATGTATTCATCTGTTACACCGGAGACTTGGGCATTTAAATTTCAGGACGTTAAAGCAAACAGTTCAGTTATCTGAAGGGATAAAACTACAAGCATGTAGTAAATATCTAAATTGCAATGCCTGCAATCAGCAAAAAAGTAGGGTTACACCAGCAAACCGTGTTAATGGTTTTAAAACCACAAATCCATTAGAGGTAGTGTTTATAGACCTAATTGGACCCAAGAAACCTAGCATAGGAGGTGCCTGCTATATTCTGAGCATAGTAGACCATTATTCAAGATATGGATTCTGTTATCTTATGAAAACAAAATGTGAAACATTCCAGCATATTAACTGAAGTGGTTCGGGAATAACGAGAGGCACAAGCAAGCAAGTGACAACAGCTCTTTAATATACAGTGAGACTTCAGCAAAAACTCAGAGGCTGCAGCCCTCCTTATATACAATCCTGGAGGGACTGTCAGCCAATCAGAAACGTAGGCAGGTTTGAAACTCCTGCTTAAAAGTATCAATACGTAACACTCCTCCCTTCCCAGAAAGCACTAACATTCAAAAATTTACATATGTACACACAAAATCTCGCAGGTACCTAGGACGAGTTCTCGCTCTAGTTGACCTGCGCAGTTCAGTGTCTGGTGGGGCGTCGAGCTGGTCGGAGGGACTTACTGTCTCTCCCGGCTCCGCCAATGGGACCTCCTGGATTTTGTCCGGGGCGTGGTTATCCCCGGTTGGGAGTGGCGACTCGCTGGGGCAGCGCTGGAACCAGGGCTTGTCAGTTAAGTATTCTCGCGAACCCGGGCTTGAGTTAGCTGTTTTGGGAAAGTTTTTGTAGTTAGGTTCGGAGATGTCTAAATTGATGTTTGCTTCGCCGACTACCCTTTTTCTAAGTTGGTCTATGTGGCGCTTCCAGAGTCTGTCTACTCCTATGTCTACCGTGTACGATTTTGGGCCTGTTATGCCCACTATGGTTCCTGCAACCCATAGAGGTCCGCTGGCATAATTGCGAGCAAACACCGGGGACCCAACCTGAAACTGTCTTAGTCCAGAGGTTTCTCCCTTGAAATTTTCATGCGAGTAGTTAGGGTGAAGCCTGTCTAACATGCACCGAAGCTTCCTGCCCATGAGGAGCTCTGCTGGGCTTCTCCCTGTGGCTGTGCATGGTGTGGCATGCTGGACCGCTAAGAATTGGTCTATCCTGGCCTGCCAGTCCCCATTATCTAGTCTGGACAGTGCCTCTTTGGCCGTTCTAACAAAACGTTCAGCCAATCCGTTAGAAGCTGGGTGTAACGGGGCCGATAGGGCATGGCAGATGTCCAGTCTGGCCAAGTAGCCCTCGAACAGGGTTGCTGTGAATTGAGGGCCGTTGTCAGATACTAGAGTATCCCGTAGGCCATGTGTGGCAAATAGCTTGTGAAGGACTTTAATGACTGCCTCGGCTGTGGTAGAGGGCATTAGGATTATTTCGAGCCATTTCGAAAAGGCATCGACTACGATTAAAAATGTTTGCCCATGGAAGGGGCCGGCAAAATCAATATGGATCCTCCTCCATGGCCCTTTTGGTTTCTCCCACTCTCAGATGGGCGCTACTGGGGGATCGGGATGAGACTCCTGGCAGGGTCTGCACTTCCCCACCCACTCGGAGATAACTTGGTCCATGTTGGGCCACCAAACATAACTGCGGGCTAAGCTTTTCATTCTGACAATGCCCGGATGCCCTTCGTGCAGCAATTCTAAGACCCTTGTTCTTAGTTTCATTGGTACTACCACCCTGTCACCCCACAACAAACAACCCGCTTGCATAAACAGTTCGTTACGTTTGTTAACATAACCTTGGTATTCCCCCCCGTCCACTTTGACCGGCCACCCCTTCAACACCCAACCCATTACAGTGCGAATGATTGGGTCTCTAGCCGAGGGTTTTGCCACCTCGCAAGAGGAGATAGGCCCCAAAGTCAAAGAGTCCAGCAAAAGAACGGAGGCTTCTGGTGTTGGGTTGGCAAGTAGGTCAGGTAGGGGGCAGCGGTTGAGGGCATCCGCGTGACCCAAAGTCCGTCCAGGTCAATGGACAAGCTGATACGAATAGGCCGACAAAAAAATGGCCCATCTGGTCAAACGTGGGGACAGAGCAGCGGGGGTGGGCCTATCACCTGCCAAAAGTCCTAGCAAGGACCGGTGGTCAGTCACAAGTTCGAATTGTCAGCCATAGAGGTATTCGTGGAACTTTTTAACCCCCGCAATTGCAGCCAGAGCCTCTCTGTCCAACTGACTATAGTTCCGCTCTGCGCTTGACAGGGTGCGAGAGTAAAACGCAATGGGCGCCTCTAGGCCGTTCGGCAGTCTATGGCCTAGGACGGCACCAACTCCTACAGGCGAGGCGTCACAAACCAATACAAGCGGTAGCGCTGCGTTATATTGGATTAGGAAACTGTCTTCAGATAGAAGTCTCTTTACTGCCTCAAAAGTGGCTGCTTGTGGTTTCCCCCAGACCCATGGTACATTCTTCCCCAATAGTTTGTGTAGGGGATCTGCAATGGTGGCTTTGTCCTTCAGGAGCATAGAATAAAAATTGAGCAGTCCAAGGAAGGCTTAGGGGTAGGTGCGCTCTTAATAGCTCTCACCTTGCTTTCAGTAGGGTGGATGCCTGTGCCGTCCACCCTGTACCCCAGAAATTCAACGGAGGTGACAGCAATCATGCACTTATTTTTTTTTTATTTGAGTCCCGCTTCTCTAAATCTAGAAAGGACGTTCCTTACTCTGTCCCCTAGCTGCCATTTGTCCTGAGCGCTGACTAGGACGTCATCAAAATAAGGCACCACCCCGGGGAGCCCTTGCAGAAGGCGCTCCATGGTGCTTTGAAATAGGCCGGGTGCGACGCTCACCCCAAACTGGAGCCTGGTGCATTTGAATGCACCCCTATGCGTTACAATTGTCTGCGCCTCTGCCGTGGCGTCGTCAACTGGTAATTGTTGATAGGCCTGAGCCAGGTCTAATTTGGCAAAAAATTTTCCTGGCCCCAGGGAGTGTAGTAGATGATGCACGATCGGCACCGGATAGGCGCTCGGCTGCAAAGCCTTGTTGATCGTGCACTTGTAGTCAGCGCAAATTCTAATTGAACCGTCAGACTTTACTGGGGTCACTATAGGGGTTTCTCATTTTGCATGGTCAACGGGGACCAGAATTCCTTGTTTAATTAATTTGTCCAGTTCCGCATCGATCTTTGGTTTCAACGCAAAAGGCACCCGTCTTGCCTTGAGTCTTATTTGGGCTACCTTGGGGTCTAAATTAAGGGAGATGGGGGTCCCCACATACTTGCCCAACGTGTCCTCGAAAACGTCCTTGAACTCGGTCAGGAGACTGTCCTTTAGTGATGGCTTGGACATCTGGTGGACTCCGGTGAAGCCCATGCCGAGGGCTCAGAACCACCCCATGCCTAGAAGGCTAGGAAGCTGCTTCGTGACGATGGTCAGTGGCAGGTCTTTTTTGTAGTCTCCGTAGGTGACTCGGAATGTGCCCACGCCTTCGAGGGGTACCCAGTTCCCCTGGTAGTCTAGGATGCGCAGTCGTTGCTTGGACAGCTGGTCCTTCCGGAACGACGGCAGGAGGGTCTTTAGAGTCGCCCATGACATTATGGAGAGAGCTGATCCAGTGTCGATCTCCATCGAGCATGGCTTGCCGTTGATTTCGACCACCGTGCTGACTTTGTCCTCGATCGCCGTGCTGGCCTGGTCTATGTGTATGCTGCGGCCATCTCGTGGTTCAAATTCGCGCCGTTTTTTCGCGCCGTCCTCTCTTATTGGATGCTTCTGGCGCGTCGATTCTGAATTTGCTGCGGCGCTCACGTGGTTGGTGTTTTCTGGGCAGAATGGCTCTACAGACTCGCGCCAAGTGCCCTTTTTTCTCGCAGCGCCTGCAAATAGCCTCCCTGTATTTGCAGGACAGTCTATCATGGTGCCCGCCACAGCTGGGACAGTTCCGCCGGGGGCTGCCTGTGTCTTTCTGCTGGTGCTCCGTTCGGAAGACGTCCTCATCTGACTCGGACTCCGAGCTGGATCCGGCATCTTCCCTGTGCACCGGGGCAGACTTGGGACTGTCTTTGCTGGTCAGCGGACGCTGCAGCGTTTCTGCGGCTTTAGTGGAGGCTTCATGAGCCCTGGTCTTGTCTAGGGCTCCAGCAAGCGTCAAATCAGGCTTGGCGAGCAGGCGCCGTTGCAGCCTAATGTCTCGAACACCACAGATAAGTTGCTCAAGCAACGCATCATCCAAGTCTCTATAGTCGCAATGGGTTGCGGCTTTTCTCAGGCTGGCCATGTACGCACTGACTGGTTCTCCCTCTCATTGAACGTGCTGTCTGAGTTGGTATCATTGCACGAACTTGGAGGGCACGGGAGCGTAGTGAGCCCGGAGAGTTGCCATCAGGGTGTCCCAGGAGACGGTTTGGACCAGCGTCGGCTCACACAGTGACTCGGCCATCTCGAACACATCCGGTCCGCAGTGACTTAGGAAGAGGGCTCTCTTTCGATTAGCGGAGAGACCCTGCATGTCGCTGGCTTCAAGCGAGCATTCGAACCTCGTTATGTACGAGACGCATTTTTCGCGAGTCGGATCAAAAGGCTTGGGCAGAACGTAGGCAGACATGTTCGGTATGCCTCCTGTAGTTCGCCTCGTCGCCTAGCTGAAGCTCGTGGTCTCACTGGTTCGCTTCTTGTGGCCTCTATCCCACCTTCGTCGCCAATGAAGTGGTTCGGAAATAACGCGAGGCACAAGCAAGCAAGTGACAACAGCTCTTTAATATACAGTGAGACTTCAGCAAAAACTCAGAGGCTGCAGCCCTCCTTATATACAATCCTGGAGGGACTGTCAGCCAATCAGAAATGTAGGCAGGTTTGAAACTCCCGCTTAAAAGTATCAATACATAACATTAACAACTGGCTACGTTTTGTAGAAAGGAAACAGAAATTTAAGGTTAAATGCTTATTGACTGATAATGGTACAGAATTTACTAACCAAAGATTAGAAAAGTTTTTGCAGGATGCAGGGATCCAGCATAAACGGTCTGCTCCATTTATTGAGAGACGAGGTCAGACATTACAAGCCATGACAAGAACTATGTTGGCAGATTCTGGTTTGCCTGAAAATTTATGGGGTGAGGCTGTTATGTGTGCTAACCATGTGTTAAACAACATGGTCCATTCCTCTACAGGTAAAATACCATTCACCTTATGGCATGGGAGGAAACCAAATCTTAGTTACTTACACACATTTGGAACCCCAGCTTGGGTACATATTCCATCTAGTTTAATGAGAAAGGATCAACAGAGAGCCAGAAAAATGTTTTTTCATTGGTTATGAATCAAATCATAGATCTTTTAGATTTTGGGCACAAGGAACTACTAGTGTTTACTGTAGTGCAAGTGCTAAATTTCTAGAGCACGAAGGATGGGATAAACTAGAGTGTGCAGATTATAGACATGATAATACTGTTAGTATAAAGCATAATATTCCTAATGATATTCCTGAGGATTTAGATAATGTAGAATCCTCTATCAAGGAGGAAGAACAGGAAGTAGGTTTAGAGGATGCAGTTTTAGGGGAGGAGTCACATGAATCATCTGCTATAAGTCCTGTTTTACCTAGGAGATCAACTAGGGAAAGGCATCCGCCAGATCGTTATAAAGCAACTGTAGTTTGCCAGGTTAATATTGAGCCTTCAAGTTTTGAGGATATCAGGCTTTATCCTGAAAAGGAGCAGAATGCTTGGAAGGAGGCAATGAGTAAGGAAATTAATTCTTTAACTAAGTTAGGTGTTTATGAAACTGTGAAATTGCCACCTGGTGAGAAATTAATAGGTTGTAGATGGGTTTACAAACTTAAGAAAAGCATAGATGGCACAGTAACTCATAAAGCTCGCCTTGTAGCTCAAGGTTTTTCTCAGACCGAAAAGGATTTTGATGAGGTTTTTGCTCCTAGTTTACGAGCAAGTACTCTAAGAACAATGCTAGTATGGGCGGCTAAGTATAAATATACTATTAACCATATAGATGTAGAGACAGCATACTTGCATGCTCCATTGAGACACACCATCTATATGAGGAAGCCTTTAGGAGTTGAAACACAAAACAACACTGATTGTTGGAAGTTAAATAAAAGCCTTTATGGTTTGAGACAATCAGGGTTTGAATGGAACCCATGTATAGTTAAAGAGCTAAATAGGATCGGTTTTCATGAAGGTGTAGCGGATAAATGTCTCTTTAAAAGAGAAAATAATGGTGTAGTATCATTCTTGTTATTGTTTACAGATGATATACCGATAATAACTAAAACTGATAAGGAAGCCATAGATATTGTTAAACAGTTAGAAGCGAGATTTAAGATCAGAAATTTGGGATATATTAGGCATTATTTAGGTTTAGATATCAATCAAACAGCTAGAGGTTATAAAATATCTCAATCTAGCAAAATAAGCCAAATGTTGAAACGTTATGGCATGGAGCTATGTAAGCCAGCTAGAACACCTATGGCACAGGATTTTCAACAAGGTGAAATCCAAAGTCCTAAATTTAGTAAGGAGATCTACCAGTCTCTTATATGTAGTCTATCTTATATAAGCAATTGGTCAAGACCCGATATTTCATTTGGAGTAAACCAATTAGCGAGATATAATGCAGAGCCAACTGATAGGCATTGGCAGGCCGCACAGCGTATATTAAGATATCTGAAAATGACGATGCATTATGCATTGTATCTAGAACCTAACAATGATTTAGTATTGAATGCATATGCTGATGCCAGTTTTGCTACTGATGTGACCACCAGAAAATCCACATCAGGTATAGCTATCATGTTAGACAATTGTTTGATTGGCTGGAAATCAATTCGTCAAAAACATATTAGTCTTTCGACTATGGAGGCAGAGTTCTCATGTTTGTCACTAGTTTGTACAGATCTGATTTATTATAAACAACTAATGATGGATATTGGTTTAGATATGGATTATCCAATTATAATACATGAGGACAACCAAGCTGCTATAAAAATGGCAACAAATTTAGCAGTTAAAACTAGAACTAAGTATACTGACATTAGGTACCTGAATGTTCGTCAGTGTATCCAAAGCAACATGGTTAAGTTGGAATATTGTATGTCAGATGACAATATAGCTGATAATTTTACCAAAGCGCAAGGTGCTATAAAACATAGAACGTGTTGTGAAAGCTATGGATTAAGAATCTAGACTGTATATATTGACCTGTCCAAAGGGGAGAATGTTAGGATATGGTTTGAGTCTAACTATGTTGTACAGGCAATATAAGTGTACTGTTACTTTAAGCTGTAACTGTATTATGTGGCTTTAATGCTGAGTCATGCTGTAATTACATAATTACTGGTTGTAAGAATATTTAAGCAAGCTTCTGTAACGTGTTCAGTTGCTACTATGATCTGCTGTTGAGAGGAAGCTGCAATGCTATGCTGCTGTTGATGATGAAGCTGTGATGATAAGCTACCATTGAGAGGAGTTGCTATCTGTAATCATTGTTTGATGGATCTGCAACCATCGTGAACCAGAGTAAGTTTGTTATTCTAACCAACTACTGTTTGTTGAGTAAGAAGATTCTGTAACTACTGGACTGATTTACTGGCAAAGACTTGGAATTTGTTTAAAGACTATGAGACTGTTTTTCTACTATAAAGTAAGCTTTTGATAAACCAGTTTGCTTATCTCTTATTCATTGCTCTCAGCAATGTTTCTCTGTGCAATCCACTCTGCTGGTTGGTAACACAACAACAATAACCTTAATCTTTTATTCTATTTTATGCATTTACAGCACTGGCACTTCATAGCCCTCTGTTGCAATAGCTCTGAACATGGACACGGAACAAAATCACCTTCCCAATTCTGAATTTCTTTCAAGGGAAAAGAAATGGATTTTTTTTTCAACTAAAACTTGACCCAGATTCATTCAAGAGAGGAGGATGCAGAAGAAGAAAAGGGAGCTTGCTCCTGGAATCTTCCTTCACCATTTGTGTTCCAAATGTATTCTCATTTGAGCTATCCTTTAAGCGGTCTTGCGGCATGAAGCAAATCCTCAATCACATCCAGAAAGAAGGTGGAAAGAAAAGACCACATGTTCCTAATATGGTGTTCACACCATTCCTCCTTTTTCTTTTCCATTTATCAACTTGCTTCTCAAGAGCTTTATGCTGTGCCATAAAACTACCGGTAGCCCTCGACTTACGACCACAACTGAGCCCCAAATTTTTGTTGCTAAGGGAGACATTTGTTAAGTGAATTTTGCCCCCAATTTTACAACCTTTCTGGCCACAGTTGTTAAATGAATCGCTGCTGTTGTTAAGTTAGTGACACCGTTGTTAAGTAAATCTGGCTCACCCAATGAGTTTGCTTGTTGGAAGTTCTCAAAAGGAGACCACATTACCCTGGGACACTGCAACCATCATAAATATGAGTCAGTTACCAAACATCTGAATTTTAATCACATGATGATGGAGATGCTGCAACGGTTGTAAGTGTGAAAAACTGTTGTGGCCTGCCAGCGGCCTGCACAGATTGTTGCTGATCCCGACGACGACGAGGCTGGTGTGGTGTCGGACAGTGAGGAGGCTGAAGAAGATGTGGTGCCAGAGGCAGGGATTCAGCCAGGGCCTTCAGAACCTCCAGAGGCTCCTTTAAGTGAAGAGGATGAAGTGGAGGAGCTTCTTCTCAATGCACGACTACGCAGAGCTGCCAAAAGGCAGGAGTGGTTACTCAGGAGGAGGTCTCCTCAAGAGTAAGGCTTGGGGCTAATTGGCCACTCCCTTAGCCTATTTAAATTTGCACACAGCTTGTAAAAAGCTGCAGGAAACAACGTGTGTTCGTCCGTTCGCTGATCATTGAGTTTGAATTTTCTCTGCAAACCAGGCTTCTGGGCTTTCTGCCAACTCTATAAGACTCTATCTTATCTGTGGAATTTCTGGCAGGTTGTTAAGAACATTTTATTGACAGCCTGCATTTGCAAAAGAGTGTGTTTTGAAGTACACTGAGTTTTGTTCGGAGTTTATGTGTGCTACATTCTTTGGGATCTGTAGCTGGGGCAAAACAAAAACAAGTGATGAGTCACTTTTTTCAGTGCTGCTCTAACTTTGAATGGTCACTAAGTGAACTGTTGTAAGTTGAGGACTACCTGCACAAAGGACTTCTCAGGCCCAGCCTGCCTGAACAGTGTGCTAAACCCCAGCATGTAGTTTTGCTTCCTCTCTCGCCTTTCCTTACTCAGATACAAACACTAAATCCCTGAGTTGCATTAGCCTCCATGAAGAAGGTGGTTGGATCACCCACACAGCCTGCTGAATTCCTAACCTAGACTGAGATAGGTGCAATTTACACAGTAGAAACCCTCTGTTGAAGCAAATGGAACAATTATGAAAGATAGAGCTCCCTTCAGTAGTTATTTTAGATTATAGCACGGATTTAAAAAAATAAACAAGAAAAATCACGGAAATATAGGGGAATGGCTTTTCTAGTTCAGACATTTAAAATGCATTTTTTTAAAAAAAGGAAATCAATGCAATAACAGACATGCTGGTCCGATTTATTTGTCTTTTGGCATAAATTTATATTCCAATATTCAGTAGGCAAACTTTGTATATCAAAAAGAAACCTACGCAATTTTAGAGAGCAACCTTTTTCACAAAGAATTGCACCCACATTATCTCTAGGCCATTAACTGGAGGATAGGAACACATTTGTGCATAATTCACATTGTGTGTAATTCTTCACAGTAGTAGAATCTTATTACTTCCCCAGCAAAATATAAATACAATGAAAGCTTTCAATCATACAAAACACTTATAACCTTCATATTATTTTATTAAGGCTGTAGAATTCTGCAGGCTTCCTTTGAAGGAGATCATAAACTAACCAAACACTCTTTCTTTTAACAGATGGCTTATTCCACAAACTGAGATGACCTTGCTAGATGACCACAGCATGATTTCAGGGGTGAGACTGGGGGAAAGCTGCCTTTGAGACATCTCAGGTTTTAAAGCTCATCCCATCTCAACCAAACTGGCTTTTGGGAGTTGTAGTTCAGAGCACATGCAAAGTGTAAGATTAGAAAAGGTTGTTTTACTTCATAAAGATTAAATCTTATTTTACAATTCCTAATCTAAATGTTGTAGATAACTAAGATACAGTAACTATAAAAGGACATAAGTAATACTAGGGTTTATAAAACACTACGAGAATATAAAGCAATAGCAATAGTAACACAGATGCATTTTCTATGGTTGGTGATTTCAGCGGAAACAGAACTAAGAAGTTACAGGATCTTGAGTTCAGATAGAAAAGCTGATTGAGCTTTTGTGACTACTAAAATGACTGTCAGTTCTTCTGCTAATAAAGAGTTGCCATAAAAAAGAGGGAGTCAACTTATTCTCCAAAGGACCTGAAGACAGGACAAGACAAGAAGTGATGGATGGAAACTAATCAAGGAGAGAAGCAACCTAGAACTAAGGAGAAATTTCCTGACAGTTAGAACAATTAATCAGTGGAACAACTTTCCTCCAGAAATTCTGAATGTTCCAATACTGAAAGTTTTTAAGAAGAGATTGGACAACTATTTGACTGAAGTGGTATAGGGTCCTGCCTGAGTCAGGGGGTTGGACTAGAAGACCCTTCCAACACTGTTATTCTCCTGTGTCTAAAACCACTTATTCATATAAATAGTGCCTTAGTTTAACCATTATTTTTAGATGTCTGTCTGATATCAGATAAATAAAATACACATCAGCACACAACAACAACAACAACAATAAACACAATGCATTTGATTTTCTTTCTTCCCAAGAGAGAAACTTTTGAGAGATGATAAATAGCAACTGCTAAACAATCCTCAATGTGAAGCTATCATGCTTTTATATGAAATACAAAAACAGAGTTGTGAACTTGGTAGGGAAAAGACTTTGACATATATGAGACAAATATGTCATTGTTCAAGCAACTGCAACAAAGCCCAACTGCTTTAGGAATAGCAGAAAGTCAAACTAAATCTACTGGTAACTGGAATCTTATCTAACCCATTATTCCATACCACTAAATATATTTGTTTATATATTCAAAAGCATTATGGGCATATAATGAACAATGAGATTGATTGACGGATGATGTTACTTTGGGTAACGAAGTGTTTTCCAGCAAAGAGCCAAGGTCATAGAACACAAATGACTCAACTGATTTGGTAAGTTGGTTATATTTTGTTTTTTTACTAAGAATTGAGGGACAGCCCAAAATACAAAGATGTCCCTTTTAATCTTGCTTAACAAATAAGAACTTCATAGAACATTCTTTCTGGGAGTCTTTTGTTGAAATGACCCTTTCCTTTCTATTACATGTTTCCAGTTATTTGTAAAATAAGAAAGAAAAAAAAATAACAAAGTACTTGTCAAAGTTCTGAACTAAAAAGAAGAAAGCGAAGGAGCTAGAAATAGAGGACACCAGAATTCTCTTACATTTCTACGAAGATGGCAGCAGCCTTTTCTTTAAACTTCATGATCAAATTTTGGAAACCAACCACACTGTTTTTCTAGATTAGCAAGAATAATTTAACAGAAATACAAGGAATTTGATAAAACCCTTACCCAAATCAAACTGATTTGAACAGGCTTGAGAATTTTCTGAAACAATGCAGTGCTCTATTAAAACATTTACTCAAAAAAAATATTAAAGAATAAAAATTCAGAGGAATAGAGACTAGGGAGAAGATTTGTCTGAAAAAAAACCCACTTTTGCTTTTCCCATAACTAAAATCAAGGTAGTGCTTGGATATAAATATACCGAACCAAGACATGAGCCCTCATAAATTCAAGCTACACCTTTGATTCAGCTCCCCCCAGTTGTCAGTGCTAAAGCATCTAGAACTGCAGATTTGAAAGAATACAAAACAAAACAAAACATCCTGTCTCTGCAAGGCTCAGAGGCCACAAAAATCTGCTTAATGTAGAAGATTTGCTCTAGGAGCCCAACAGGGTGCCCAAGAACACTGATATATCCACAAATATCTCTCTTGCTGCCTGCCATCCCTGATGTTTCAGATTAAAAAAGGAGAAAAGTTCAAGAAATATGAAAAAAAAAGGGCTGCTGCAAAATACTGAACTCCAGCATCATGATTTTTGTGGAAAAGAACTCTACAACCAAAAGCTTTCTTCCATCATGATTATTTCCTGTTTAGCTTGGAATTGTGTTCATCTGCCACCAAAAATAACAAAAATAAAGGTAGGCATCATGCCTCAGCAGAGATGGATATATGCTGGTAAACTATTATTTTATATACAAAATTAGTTTTGTCCACTTGAATGCTCATTTTCTGAGTATTCAGTATCCATTGCAAGGGTATCCATAGTTTACACTAAAAATTCCAAATATGCCTACCGGCAATCCCAACTCACCCACCCCCAAAATTGATCACTTTCTACAAGACCCAGAATAATAATACAACCACTTACAACTACACTAGGACATAAAATTTCAGTTGCTAAGTGAGACATTTGTTGTGTTTACAGCCTTTTTTGTCCCAGTTGTTAAGTGAATCACTACAGTTGCTAAATTAGTAGCATGGTTGTTAAGTGAATCCGGCTTCTCTGTTGACTTTGTCACAAAAAGTAATCACATGATCCCGGGACACTGCAACTGTCATAAATATGAGTCAGTTGCCAAATGTCAGAATTTTGATCATGTGACCATGGGGATGCTGCAATCATCATGAGTGTGAAAAACGGTTGTAAGTCATTTTTTTCAGTGCCTCTATCTCCTTTCTACAAGAGCTGGAGTACTTAACATTGGAACATTCCATATATCTTCTGCATGGCAAAGTTGTTATGCTAAGAGGTTTCTGTAGTCTCTAGGCTACAAATCTATCAGGAGCAGATTTGGTGGTTAGGAAGAATAGCAATGGAAGTGGGGGCAAGGGTTAGGATTAAGCTTTCCTCTTTGGCAATCTCATTATATTAGAACCAGTGGGTTGCTACCGGTTCACCCTGGATTGGATGAACCAGTAGTGGCGGTGGTGGGAGGCTACGCACACCCATCTGGACATCTCTGCGTATGCGCTGAAGCATTGCACATGCACAGAAGCATCGCACATGTGCACAAGTATGTGCACATCCATGAGCGAACCAGTAGTGACGGGATTTGAAGCCCACTACTGATTAAAACTATTAATGGGCAAACCTATGTGTGTGTCCACGTATACCCCACATATGCATATGTTAAGGATTCTGCATGCATGCATTTCAACCATCTGACTAGCAAATCCAAAAAAAGTAGGCATTCTCAGGAACTTTGAAATCCCCAAAGCATAATTTATTAGACCCACCATTTTGGCACTGAAGAATCAAAACCAGCTCTGAGTGTTCCCACACAATGCTTGCATGATTAAACAATGGCTTCGCCACCCATAGATGTTCACACTGTCCAATTATGAATTGTCCTTTTGTTTTGAGAACAGTTCACTTCTTTGTCGGACAACTGCATCAGTGACCTTGGTGGGTTCTTGGCTCTCGCGGTCTATCCCTGGAGCATCTGCATTCCTGCTCACCCTTCCTTCCCCTCAGTTCTTTGGCAAGTTAAATAGTGATAGGACTCAAAAGTTTCAAAAGTGATTCAGTCTAGTTTTGCCACCGTTGACCTAGTTTTCCAGCATGAATTTGAAATGTTAGAAGCATAAATGTTCGCCAAAAAAAAGTGGTTCATATTTTCATCGAGGACTGGAAAGATACGTGAAATTGGAAATAGCTATAAAATGGCTTAATATGTAAGGCACTTAGCTGGTTTTGTTCAGAAGAGGCTGCATAATTTTGTCCCACAAAAGAATGAATGTGCATAGAGCCCTATGAAATCTTGGCCTTCTCCTATCTTTCCTTCCCTGATTTCAAGGCCCACTTATCTTTGCTTCCAATAACTGCCCATTGCACATTAAATAGATTTAACATACAAAATCTTTGCTTCCTTTACCATATCCCCATTCATTATTGTGCTTTAATTTAGACAGGCGTTAGGATTATTTTTGGTCCCACATCTCATTACCTTTTATTTCTTTGCATGAAAATGCATAAACTACTTAGCATCCCTTAAGCTTAATTCTATCCAAATCATTATGACTTTGTTTGCTCTGTTCCTCTGTATTTACCACCTCTCTGTTCTGTGCCATCAGCAGATTTAGTCATTTTGAAAAAGATGCCCTCTAGAAGGTCACTGCTGCACAAGCCAAATAAGGACAATTCATGTATGAACATTCAAAATGCTTTAATGTGTAGTTTAAAGGTATTCCAGCATTTAAGATTACTTTCCTTGTTTCTCAGTGTACTGGTAAAATTAAAAAATAAATAAACCAGGGACCACTTCTAGAAGATGGCTGTTATATTTCATTATTGGAAGGTGGGCAGACCCTGGGATAGACCCTGGGATAGTGCATTGGCATTAGTATCATAGAGCTCTTGTTGAAGAGAGTGTACTAGTAAGTGACCAGATGTTGGTCATTGGTCTCTCCTAGCTGTGTTGCTTTACCACTTTTTTGCTGTTGCTGCCTGTTTATGTTCCTTTCCATTAGCTAACAATGAAAATGTCAAAAAGGAGGAGTGATTTTGTCAGCTTCTTGATCTTCCTTCCTTCCTTCCTTCTTTCAAAAGCGTGCAGAGAAAGGCAACAAAGATGATTAGGGGCCTGGAGACTAAAATATATAAAGAACCTTTGCAGGAACTGGGTATGGCTAATCTAGAGAAAAGAAAGACTAGGGGTGACATGACAGCAGTATTCCAATATTTGAGGGGCTGCTACAAAGAAGAAGGGATCAACCTATTTTCCAAAGCATGAGAAGGCTAGACAAGAAACAGTGGATGGAAACTAAGCAAGGATTGATGGAACCTAGAACTAAGGAGAATTTTCCTGACAGTTAGAACAATTAATCAGTGAAATGACTTGCCTTCAGAAGTTGTGGGACTGGACAGCCACTTGTCTGAAGTGGTACAGGGTCTCCTGCTTGAGCAGGAGGTTGGACTAGAAGATCTCCAATGTCCCTTCCAATTCTAGTATTCTTTCTTTCTTTCTTTCTTTCTTTCTTTCTTTCTTTCTTTCTTTCTTTCTTTCTTTCTTTCTTTCCTCTCTCTCTCTCTTCCTCCCTCCCTCCCTCTTCCTCCCTCCCTTCCTTTCCTGAAAAGAGCCACAGCAACTATAGCATAATTGGAAATTAGGAATGTGAGGCAATGAGTAAATTTTCCTAGCCTTTCCCATCACCAAAATGTTTAATCAAGCACTAAAACATGCATGCCAAGATCACAAAGTCCACTATGTATGTGTCACATCCAACAATGGTTCTACCATTCCTAATATCAAAACCATGAGGCATCATTGAAAGTTCCAGTATTTTCAGCCTTTCTTTTTTTTCCCTGAGATCAATGAAGCAAAGGAGAATATCTGTTAAATAATATTCGTTTTGGTAAATACCCCTCGTTTATAACAAGTGAAAATGACAAATCTGAGGAAAAACTGGGAGATGAATCTAAACTCATATTTTTAGCAGATAAGATACCTGCTAAAGAATAAGCTGTCTACAACAGCCAGACAATGATGAAATACAATTTTCTATTCAGAATTTGATACCTAACAAAAGGGCCCTTCCTCTGCCAAGAATTGAAGGTGGTGGTGATGAATAATTAATCATTTGAAAAATATCATATGTAAACTTACTCAAATGAATTCAAAATTAAATTTGCCCATTTTCCTGGCCCCTTATGCTGAGCTTCAAAGGGAAAATACATTTGTGGTCTGATCCAAGCTTTATGTATTTTATCACCAATGCCAAAACTAATTGGCAATTCATTAATATGTTGCAGTGGTGAAATCCATACTTTTTTACTACAGGTTCTGTGGGCATGGCTTGGTGGGCATGGCAGGAAAGGATACTACAAAATCCCCATTCTCACCCCACTCTGGGGCCAGCCAGAGGTAACATTTGCCAGTTCTACAAACTACTCAAAATTTCCGCTACCAGTTCTCCAGAACCTGTCAGAACCTGCTGGATTTCACCCCTGATATGTTGAATCCTTATTGCAAAAAGAGGCAGGACAAAGAAGGACATAGGTCTGTCTCTCGCTCCTTTCTCTCTCTCTCTCTCCCTCCCTCCCTCCTTTCCTCCCCCCCTCTCCTTCTCTCACACACACACACAGTTCTGAGGCTGATATGAAAATCTGCCAGAAACACTGGAATACCATTACTCGTCAGACTAAACATGGACATATTTGAATTAGACAGGGCAACAGTCAGACTGAATAATAGATATATCAGATGATTAGAAGACTTTTGTGCAATGCCCTGTTTCCATTCAGACAATGTGCTGTTCCCTTTTGTGCCGTTATCAAGTGAAGCATTTCCTCTACTTGAAATGGTAAGTCACTGCTGAATGATGCAAGGAGAAGAATTCCGCATATACATCTACATACGTATGCACTTAGACATGAAGCTGGCAGACAAGTAAAGAGACAGCATGGCTATTGAGAGACAGCAGGAGGTTCATTTAGCTGAGAGCAAAATGAATTCTTTGCCTAAGTGTTCCCCAAAGAAAGGGAAGACAGCATTCCTGAGACTGCAATACATTCTCCTTGGGGAAATGGAAATGTTAAAAGGTTTTACCATCATACTAGAGCAGATAATTAGGCAATTATGACTATTAACTTTGACAGAGCACCCGGCTTAAATGCATTGCATGCCAGCATTCTGAAGGAAATACCAAGGGAAATAGTAAAATCTTGGGTGAATAATTCTGCGAGTGTCTTTATGACAAGTGAGCACCCGAGGTTTCAGCGGTGTGAAAATAACACCCGCATTTGGGAAAGAAGCCAAGAAGGTCCTAGAAACTACAGGCCAATAATCCTGAAGTTTGCATTAATTATTACAAACATTTATAAGAAACAGTGCTGAAAATAATTAACAGTACGGAATCTAGGAAAGCACAGTCAGCATAAAAGCAACATTAACCTTGGTAGCTCTGTTTTAACTCTAGAGCTGCCCCTGAGGGCACTGGTGGTAGTAGGCAGGGGAAGGCATAAATCAGAAAGAAAGAAAAAGAAAGGAAGGAAGGAAGGAAGGAAGGAAGGAAGGAAGGAAGAAAGAAAGAAAGAAAGAAAGAAAGAAAGAAAGAAAGAAAGAAAGAAAGAATACAGAATACTAGAGTTGGAAGAGACCTTGGAGGTCTTCTAGTCCAACCCTCTGCTTAGGCAGGAAACCCTATACCATGGTTGTCCAATCTCTTTTTAAAACCTCCAGTGTTGGAGCACCACAACTTCTGGGGGCAAGCTATTCCACTGGTTAATTGTTCTAACTCTTCAGTTCTAGTTTGCTTCTCTCCTTGATTTGTTAATCAACTGTGATAGAGAGAGAGAGAGAGAGAGAGGATTCAACCAAAAGTTACAAACTATTATTTCAGTGTTGCATTCCTTTATGTATTCTACTTCCCAACCCAAGAGGATGAACCTTTTTCATTTTCATTTGTCCTTTGCAAGTATCTGGTCCATTATAAAAAGCAGTTCTATAGAATTTCTATTGTATAAGTTATTGTTGTTCTGGATTTTTCTGTTCGTTTTGAGCACTGCTTTTAGAACAGCTAGGCTAAATGCTATGTCCACCTTTGCAAAATAGTTTACTGCTTGTGAAAAAGGCTTTATTTTTTTTTTAGCAGGGAAGAAAATTAAATATACAAACGACCATTGTTCCTCTCTTTTATTTATTTATTTTTTATGTTTTAAAGTTTCTAGTGATGGTTTATGAAAATTTTGTAAAGTCTCAGTAACATGGACCTTACAAGTCCCTTGCCAGCAGTGCTTCATTTTGCTCTTGGATTATATGACATTGGAACAAAAAGTGCCACTTTGGAAACTTGTCTCCACACATTAGATCCTAATGTAGTTTCTCTCTTTTATTATTCAGTAAGGCATTCATGAATTAAAGGCATGCCAAGGATGGTCTATATGTGGAAATCCTGCCTTGGACATCCTATTCATCCCTCACTGATTAGGAGGCCAGTGCAAACCTACATTCCTAGGACATAGAAGGTCCCTAGATACAACTTCACACATATTTATGGAGGAAACAGAAACAGGAAGACAAATTTTGTCTGGCTTGTTTGCTTACCCTTCAAGCAGAGGTCCTTTGAAGGAATTAAAATGCCAAGCAGGTATATAGATCGGCTCTCTGCAGTACAGCCAAACTTGAACTATAGCAAGAAAAATATGCCAGTGCAAT
Organism: Arizona elegans; assembly: GCA_022577455.1. Taxonomy (NCBI): domain Eukaryota; kingdom Metazoa; phylum Chordata; class Lepidosauria; order Squamata; family Colubridae; genus Arizona; species Arizona elegans. The sequence continues at coordinate 129,271,936 of JAKOOJ010000002.1, forward strand.
CATATGTTGAAAATGGAAGGGAAAAACAGAGAAAAGAGAATGCATCAAAGTCAGAAAAAAAAGAGTGCCATTGAGGGGGGATATTAGAGGAAAAAGAAATTCAGAGGAAGAAGGCTCAGGGACTGACCATACAATATATTTTGCCAAGAACAGCTCAATTATGGAAATTTTGCCCCAGAAATCAGGGAAGATGACTCCTGGCAGTTGATGACAAGGAATAGAATGAGGGATTAATTTACTTTACTTTTTTCTTAAAATATATACTTAAGCCAAATAGACAGATAAGATAATCACAAAACATCTTGTGACTTCTATAGATAATAGAAAAAAACCGCAGAGAATTCTTAAAGAAAGATTTCTTTTTAAACTTCTCTTCGCCTCCCTAGTTGTTTGGATTGGATAACAGATGGTCATTTGATCACAGAGGGAAGATTACTTCTGCCCACCAAGACTCTTCCTTTCCTACTCAATTTTTTTTTTTAAATCCAACTCTTGATAAGAATCTCTTACCAGGAACTGTGGGATATATGGATGAGTGATTTTATGGATTAATAACTGGCTAAAGAACAGGCTGGACAGCATAGGAATGATAAATTCTTCATATATTGATGATAGTACCATGTTTTTTATTTGTATTTAAATGTCCTGAAATAGGAATAAGCAATAGGATGGCCATGCTTTTGATGATATGAAACTGTTTAAAGTAGTAATATCAAACATGGATTAGAAAAAGGTCAAGGAGGAGGTGAAAAGGAATGGAATTTAACCAGACAGTTGACTGAAACTTGGAATTTTTAGGAAAGGAAAGGAAAGGAAAATAAAACATCCAGTTGAATGATCACCTTATAAAGCCCATGGAAAGTCTACTTGGTGTACAGTAAACCATTATGATCACAATACTACATAAAGAATATTGTGATGCTTTAAATATACACACAGTCTGTCCAAATGATTGGAGCAGTTCCACCTTCATTGTTGTTTTTTAGCTTAAGTAAAGATGGTTAAGGTGATCTATATTATCATTGGGGTGCAATCGCTCAGTGGTTTAAGACACTGGGCTTGTCTGCTAGGTTCGAGATCTGAAGGTCACATGACGGGGTGATCATTACTTGCCCCAATTCCTGCCCACATAGCATTTCAAAAGCATGCAAATGTGAGTAGATAAATAGGTACCACTTTGGTGGGAAGGTACCAGCATTCTGTATGCTTTGACATAAAGTCATGCTGGCCACATGATCACAGAAGTATCTTCAGACAATGTTGGCTCCCTCAGCTAGGAAACTGACATAAGCACCAACCCCTAGACTGGGACATGACTGAACAGGGGAAACCGTTCAGTTTACATTATCATGCATGATATGAAAATGGCTAAGTGTACTGTTTGTATCTTGGTGCTTGTGCACATAAGAACTTAAGATAGGGAGTTTAAGACTAATAAAAAGGAGCACGTCTTTTGGCAAACCATACTTGAACTATGAAATTCACAGTGGTCAGATTTAGTGAGGTTTTTTAGAAGGTTTTTTTTTTAAGAATATAAATTTATGAAATGAAGGCTATTAATGGCTATTAGTTTTGCTTGCTCTTTACTGGCTTTGTGTTATTCACTGCATTTTCTTTCAGATGCTTCAGTAGATGGCAGCACCAAGCCATTCTTCATTGATTTAGCTAACTAAGCAGGGTCAGTTCTGGTTAATACTTGGAAAGGAGACCACCTTGGAAATTCAGGCCTGCAGGTTAGACTTGATAATTGAAAATATAATAGAATAAAGCAGGTATTAACCATTCTGGTGTCATGCCAAGAAAACACCATATATGTGTCTGTACAAGTCAGAAAGAGTAGAATTTGACTAGAAGGTAATTTTACTATTTTTGAGATAAATACAGACAGGAGGCTTTTAAGTAGTCCGCAATGACATTCAACTATTTTCTCAAAGTTTAATATTGTTAAGAAAATACAACAGATTGTACTTTTCCAGCTACATGATCACGACTGTGGTAAAACAAAATACTAACTTTGTAAAGTAGGATTATGAAGTTATTTAAATTAAATGAATGTTGACTGAGCAATGAGGTATGTGAATATATTTTCATTCCAACAGGAGGGAAGAAAAAAATCTTTCTGAAAAAAAAAATCCACCTTGAGTTTACCAGAATTTTCACAGTTGGTAGTACTGTTTTTGTATGGAAATATTTCTAAGGTGCAGTTTAGTATTTGGGCAGCCGTAAAGTGCTACATCCATCATCTAGAATTTTTTTAGCCAGCTGTAGCCAAACTACACAGATACTTTGTGGAAACACAAAGGAAGACAACATACATACATATCAGGGGTGAAATCTACTTACCTTCCCTACTGGTTCAGAAGTGTGTGCACAGCGCAAGCACGCTTGCTCCGCTTGCTCATGCAATATTGTCACATCCAATTTTTAATCCTCTGTGCATGGGCAGAGGGTCAAAAATGGGTTACTTCCTGGTTAAAACCAGGAAGTAATGATGTCCGGGCAGGTGGGCGGAGCCTCATGGTACTGCTGCTACTGGTTCACCAAACCACGCGCTCCTGGTGCTACTAATTCACACGAGCTGGACAGAACCGGCAGGATTTCACCACTAATACACACATATTAAAGATAATAATAATACGCAACCCACTGAAAAATACTTGATGTGATTATGGGGCTTGTATGCTCTGAGGAAGATGAGAGCTAGAGCTTCAATCATACTGGACATCAGAGGAGTCAGATGACGAGTGTCTCTCCCATAAACAACATGGTGAGATATAATTTACAGAAACCCATACCAAATCTGTCATTGCCCAAGTCAACAAGGACTGTGTTACATGTTGGAATTCCTGAACATCTGGTACCAAGTGGACTACAGCACTCAGGCTGAATAACCAGGACCAGCAGTTGATCTGCACCACAAGTATTCACCACACAGTACCCAGACTTCATAACTGCTGATAAGAAAGACAAAAAAAGTCTGTATAGTGACCAGGAGACAGCAGAAGAGAAGAGAAGAACTGGAGAAAACCACAAAATACTAACAACTGCAAAAATAGAAGTGGAACAATTTTTTCAAAAGAAAGCAAAGGTAGCACCAATAGATGCAACCCCAAAACATTTGGAGCATCACTTGAACACCATTGATATTGGCAACATACCATCCGTCAATTGCAAAAGGCAGCTTTACTTGGAACAGCTTGCAACAATACCTTTAATATTAAAAAATATCTGCCTATCCCCGGTTGTTGGCAAGGACTTAATAGGTGGACAAAATGCCAAATCCAGTTTAAACAACTGGCTGACTATGTGACCAATCATAATAATAGCAAATGAAGTGTTTGCAGAGACAATTGTATCTATTATTATGCTTGGATTACTTAGCATGGATTGGTATGCAAGTAAGATCATTTACTTGAAAGTATATTTAAAAATTATGCACTCCAGAACAAAAACAGACCACAAGAATGGCAACACTAGAATTCAACATTTTGTGGGGCAAAGGTTTTTTTCTGACTGGGTTGCCTTTCGCTTTTCACTTTTGTTCAGCTATTTTCAACCGCAAATAGCCATTAGAAATATTTTTGCCTTATTTAACAAAATGAGAGGGAAAACAGAAACAATAACAATAACAGCAATGAAATTACATCTAGATGGCTTCTTCAATAGAGGATTTCCTAATGGGATTTAAAGCTGATATCTCCAGATTCTTTTCTTTGTACTCTTGTATTCACTGTAGGGTAATTTTTGGCTTATTCCCATGCCTTATTGAATGTCTGGGTCTATTGCCAAGTTATGCTGCTTCTGATTTTTCCCCGCTCTCATTTCTCTACGTCCCATTATTTTCTAATCTTTTACCACTTTTCTTTGTTTATTTTTATTCTCCTTTTGTTTAAGTTATATAAAGTTATATGATCCTATTTAGCTGAGAGCGAAAAGCTATAGAACTATATCAGAGCCTTGTGAAATGTTCCTTTTTTATGGGTTTTCTCTTTGTTTTTCTTTGATTTGTTTTATCATGCAGCATTTCCTTTTACATTTCATGATTTTTCTTTCTTTAACTATTAAGAACTTGTATTCTTTATCAAGAGAGCCAGTCTGGAGCAGTAGTTCAGATGCTTTCAACAATGTTGGCAAGAAAACTGCAGGGATCTGTCTAGGTAGCCCTCAAGAATGAAGACTTCCCCTGGAAGAAGAAATAATAAAGAAGATCTTGACATGTGCAGAAATGGATAGGCTGACACTAGAATTCAAAAACAAGGACAAGACAGAATACTATAAAATCTGGAATAAAGTGTACCAATGGTTGGAAAGGAGAAAAGGAGTTGGAACAAAAAAGATTTAGGGCTTGTTGAATTAATACTGGATAACATTTAGACAAATATGTAAATGAGGACAAGGGATATGTATATAAGAACAAAGTAGCAATGTATGTTAAATAGTAATAATATTTGTTGTTATGTTAAAAATATGTATGGATATGACAAGACCAGGATGGTCACACTGTGTCCAATGTTTTTAATGTTTATTTAATAAAAAAAACTTTTTTTAAAAAAAGAATGAAGACTGACTTAAAGGATCTCTCCCACTACACCCCTTCCTGCAAGAGAAAAAAAAATATTTATTTTGCAGTCAGGCAGTTATCAAACTTTAATTTACAACTCTGTAAACAAAATGAACACTTTTATCACAGGAATGCTTTGTATCATGTAACTAAAACGTACAATTTGGATCTTATAAAATATTGCTACTTGAGTGATACATATTTGTGGGCCAAAAGAATACATTTACATAAATGAATTTCGTTAGCCATAATGTGAAATGATTGAAAGAATCAAGAAACTATGTGAAGTTTTAAACGCTATTCCAAGCGTTTAAAGGATGATTTTGCTTTCTTACAGGAGACAGATCTAGTAGAAGAAGATGAAAACTCTTTGTTTACAGACTGATCTTCTGGAAAGGTCTTTTGGCTAATGCTTCAATCAGGGTGAAAGATTGATAAACATGTCTCTTAATGAGTTCAACAAGTTATAGCTGACATAACTGGTCATCTCTTAATTCCAATTAATAAAGTTTGATTTAAAGCTTTATCCAATTTATGATCAATGTTTATGATCCTCAGCATGACTCCTCTGCCATATTCAATGAATATTTGTGTCACATAAATGATATCTGTTATAACCACATTATTGTAGCAGGAGATTTTAATGAGATACTAGATCCTGAATTATATAGGAATATACCCACTTGTAAAAGACACTAATTAGTGAGAACTATAAATAGAACATATATGGGTGAATTAAATTTCATTGATTCCTGGTGTTTGCTGTATCCCAGACAACGGGACTATGCTTTTTGTCAGTAGTGATTCTGAATTTTTAGACATTTTAGCATTATTTTGACTAATTCAAATATATATTACTGATAGTTATATATCTCAGAACATAAACCTAATATACAAGCTTAAATATACAAGTACAGCAAGCAACTGAGTAAACGATCTAAATTTGGTATTTTAATGTTTCTGTATTGCATGACAGGAAATTTCAAGCTGATGAATTCTGAGATATTGAAATATTTTAGAGTTAATGTAAGTGATGGCTAGCCTTGCAATTTCAAATTGGAGTCTTACAAGGCTCATATGCTTAGTTGCATTATTGGATGAACATAGTACAAAAACTCTTTAGAATGAATGCAGTACCAATTTGAAAGACAAACTGAAAACTCTTTCAGCACAGATGGCTGGATGTCACACTACCAGCAGAAATAGGAAGACTTAACTAACTAACTATATGTTGAATATCTTATCATAAAAAAGGTAAAGGAGTCCCTACTCTGCTAACCATGCCAAATATAGGGAGCTTATCTCTTTTTCAAGGCCACTAAGCCAGCACTGCCTAAAGACATTACTGCAGTCATGTGGCCAGCATGCTGTCATGGAGCACTGTTACTTTCTCATCAAAGTGGTACCTATTTATCTACTTGCATTTGTATGCTTCCAAGCTGTTAGGTTGGCAGGAGCTGGGGTGAGGACAGGAGCTCATCCCATTGTGTGGAGCTCAGTCTCGAACCTGGGCTGCTCTCTTTCCAGCTACAATCCCAGTGTCTTAACCATGGACCCACCATGCCATGTATGTTATCGTAGCAGGAAAAGAAAGTCATAGACAGAAAAGGGTAAAAGTATACCTAAAATTCTGGAGGCCATAAATATATTTTTTAATTTGTTTTATTTATTTATATCCCACCTTTATTGTTTTTTATAAATAACCCAAGGCAGTAAACATATCCAACACAACTTCTTCCAACACACCTTCCTATTTTCCCCACAACAACCCTGTGAGGTGAGTTGGGCTGTCACCCAGCTGGCTTTCATGGCTATGGTAGGACTAGAACTCACAGTTTCTTTGTTTCTAGCCTGATGCCTTAACCACTAGACCAAGTTTGTTTTAATTTGTATGCACATAGTAACCTTGAGAAGAAATCTAACGAAGAGGCTTTTTATCTAAAAACTGAATTCTCACAGTTGGATTCTCACAATTATTAATCACTCCTTTGATGTGAAGAAGATTTAAAAAATCTTATTTTAAATATGGCAAAATACAAGAACTTGATGGTTTTCTTAAAGAGTAGTATGAAACATATATTGATATTCTTATTCCTATATTCTATCAATTTATATAAAGGTATGAAATTGTATTTTTTATTGAATAAAACATATTTCCAGTTATGCCAAGACCTGATAAAGATTTGGATTATGATATTAGACAGATTCTTAAATCCTATCACACCACCACCATCAATTTTTGTAAATCTTTACTTATCAGTAATAGAATCTTCTTTCTGCTTTAATTCAGCAATATTATAAACATCTCTGTCATCTATGCTTGGCCTCTGCTCTTTCCCAGTAGCCTGTAGGATACTTTCTGATCTGGGGTGGGTCATCTTCCAGATTTATGTTGACATTGTTCTGGTGATGAATACCCATTTGATTTTCTTGACAAAATACTGGAGTGTACTACTATTTCCTTCATTACTGGATTGTGTTTAGTTTGGTCCTTTATCTGTGATCCGATGGGTTAACGGGTTCTCTGGGATTCAGAAGCAATAACACCATATGATTATTTAAGGCTTTGTTCTAAGGTAGTATATAAGTATATAACTGTCAGATTTGGGTTAATATCAGGATTCCAAGTAAGATCCCCAATTAAAGAAAACTCCAAGGCTCGGGTCTCCTCCTCAAAGTTACATTTTATTAGAGATGTCATATTGGCACATCTGGGAAACCCCAAATTTGAAAGTTTCCAAGTTTTCCCCACTCCAAGAAAAGTTCAAGTCCCTGTCCAACACCCACAAGTCCATCACACGATCCAATCAAAGCACTGTCCCGACTGGAGATGCCTCCCAGGTCCAGCCTCCCAGGTGCAGGGCAAGATGGCCTTGACTTTCTGAGAAAGGAATATTATTTTGAATATATATCACCCGTGCTCCATACAATCCCCCCTCCCAATTTTCCACAGCAGTAAATGTGGCAGGCCTGAAGGCCCAATACAAAAGATGGTTTCCAGGACTGACAATATTATAGCGTAACATGAGATAACAATAAAAAAATATGCAGGAATACTGAATAATATAGCACAATGAAAGATAGCAATCAAAGAATATTTAAAAAAATAGTTAAAATTATTCAAGAACAAAATAAGACATAGAAAGAACTTACACTGTTTCTGCCGGCTAGGAAACCTCAGAGAGATGAGAGTAGCTGGACCCCTTCAAAGCCAACAAACACATAGCACCATCCCAATTAGGTCTTCATTGAAGTTCATCCCATAGAAATTTCTGACTAGCCTATATAGGCTCTGAAACTTAATTAAGCACACCTGCTTTTCAGTGGTCTCATCTTAAGGATATTCTGTCTTGGAATGCTTGGCCCTTCTGCCAAGATTCAGGGTTGAGGAGTGCTTCCAGGAATGAAATCATCAAGGATAAGAAGGCTTCATTTATACCAGGTCCTGGTGAGATCATTTTAAAGTTAAGGAGTATTTATTTCTCAAGATTAATTGCATTAAATATGTGAAAAATCATTCTACTTACACAGGTATCTCGTCAAGGACAGAGAAAAATAAAATATTGATAGACGAGAACACTTGTAGCTCAAAGTTAAAATGAGGGATCTCTGAGCTTGGCTGTCAGTGCATCTAACACTGATGATGGTAAAGGTTCCCCTTGCACATATATGCTACGACTCTAGGGGGCGGTACTCATCTCTGTTTCAAAGCCAAAGAGCCAGCATTGTCCAAAGACATCTCTGTGGTCATGTGGCCGGCTTGACTAAATACCAAAGGCGCACAGAACACTCTTACCTTCCCACCAAAATAGGTGGTCCCTATTTTTCTACTTGCATTTTTTACGTGCTTTCAAACTGCTAGGTTGGCAGAAGTTGGGACAAGTAATGGGAGCTCACCCCGTTAGGCGGCACTAGGGATTTGAAACTGCTAAACTGCCAACCTTTCGATCGACAAGCTCAGCATCTTAGCCACTGAATCACCACATCCCTGATGATGTTACTTAGTTTGGGTAATGAAATGTCTGCAAAAACTAAGCTCAGAAAGCACCAAGGACTATTCAAATAAAGCATGGCTCAAATATGGCCCTTTCATGAGTAAAATAAATACTAACAATTCTGCACAATATACTCAGCCATGAGATAGAAATATAAAATCATATAAAGCTCTGTGTGTCATGCCCTAAGGGAGAGAAGTATACACCACTAACCAACTTTCCCAAAATTTCCAACTTTCCCAAAATTTCGCAGTTCTGGTTGCTTTACAAAATCTTCCCTCCTCTGTTTCATGAAGATGATTGGTATTGATGATATGGTATTTCTTTCCACTGAACTTTTCAATGGTGATCCCCACATTCTATTTTTATTTATTTTTTATTCTAGAAAGTTTTATTCCTAGAAGCAGCACTGGTCTTAGATTTGATCAACCCCCACCCCCATCTGCAGAGAAGAGGAAGGGTATTCTTCATAATTATTGTCCTGTAATAATCCCACAACTATACCAAAACCAGGCATGTTTTCAAGGAGTCTTGATTCCAGTGGTGGGTTGCCCCCGATTCGGACCGATTCTATAGAACCGGTAGTAAAACCAGCGGGAGGCTCCGCCCACCGACCCCGATGTCATCAGGGAGCTTCTGCGCATGCGCGTGGCAAAGTAAGCACACACACATGGCCCCGTTGCGAACTGGTAGTAAAGGTGAGTAGAACCCATCCCTGCTTGACTCCTTGAAAGCATGGCTTCTTTACTATCTGAGCCAAAGTGGTACACTCCTGGAATTTCAGTGGTGACAATTTGTCAGAACAAACAGAAAGGGGAGGGGGCATTTCTGACCAAATCAAAGGCTCTCTTGCATAAAATGTGTTTATTTTATTTCAAATAAAATGATTCCAAAATATGGATAGGGAGGGAGCACATGGCTGGGAAGAATGGTGGAAGTTGGGTGGAAGGGAGGTATCATGGCTATTGCACTTCCTAGTGTTGAGGCATCTTGGGAAAGATGTGTTGTGGTCTGTCAGCAGCCTGCAGAGCTGGCAGCGGAGTCGGACAGTGATGAGACTGAGGAAGAACATGGGCCAGTCCTGGAGGCTGGGGAAGGCCCAGATGAGGGCTCTGTGTCAGAGGCAGAGATAGGGCCAGGGCCATCAGGGAATGATGCGCGGACTCCGGAGCCTCCAGAGGCTGACAGTAAAGAGGCAGAGGAACAGGAAGAGCCTGTTCCTAGTGCACGTATGAGAAGAGCTGCCAGAAGGCAGGAGCAGCTAAAGCAGAGAGGACAACTTGGGAGTAGGGCCAAGAGATGATTGACCCCTCCCATAAGTCTTACAAGACTAGCAACGGCTCCTGGCCTCTTTGCTAGAAAACAACTGTTGAGAGATTTTCTTCATGTTTAGATGTATTTCTTTCTTGTCAGCGTCTTCTGTTCCTGAACTGTTGCCAAGAAAAGCCTTTGGCAGTTTGCCTAATTATCCCAAGGTCAGAGATAAACTGAAGGTGTTTTGAGAACTTTGCTTTCATTTAATTTGGAATAAGATGAGAATGAATTAATAAAATTTGTTTGTTTTTTGGAACTGTTTTGCATTTAATATTAACTACGTGGGCCTGGGTCATAACAAGACATTGTGGCATGAGGCACCACTGTTCTCTCCACCACACTAAGAAATGAAATTGCTGCTAATAGCCAAACCTGGTTGAAATTTGTCTACCTCATTATTCTGTACCTGGATAGTTTACAATAAAGGAAGACGACTAATAATAAATGTATAAATGAATTTGCATTCTCCTCATGAACTTCACGTTCTTCTGCTAACAACTGTGCTAGCTCAATAGCTGGTAGTATTGTATTTCCCACCCACCCACCCCCATTGAAGACAATTGAAGGGATAAATTACCTAATGGCACCCAATTTCTCTTATAGAAAATAACAGGGAACAGCAGAGAAAATGGTAGCAACTTTACTACAAATCAACTTACCATCACTGAATTTAGTTCGGCCAAGAGCTAAAGTGCAAACAGAGCTATAATGCAAGACCTACCCGAAATATTATGCATGCTACAGTTTCATCTGTGTGGTTGTTGTTGTTTTTTCCAATAACACGTCAATATAAAGCCAAACCACATTCTGGAAATCCAGAAGGATGGGAATTAACAATGTGTTTTCACCCTTTTTAGAGAGAACAGAGGTGAGGTGAGGAGATATTTTTTCTTATTCAAGAAACCCCATTGATGATGAAGCATGGCAGGGCCTAACTGATGTGTTTTGAAATTCCCTCTTGGGTGGCTGAAGAAAGCACTGGTGGCTCAGGGGATCCCCTGCCTTTTCTCAGAATTCATATGGTTGGCAGAAATGAAAAAAAATATATCAAAGTTAAATAAAAATGGCTTTATGAACTTGGAGAATAGAAAATGTGCTCATGATTTCTCTATATATGAATATCAGGTGATTTGGACTAATTTTTAACTTATGATGCAATTATAACTATGCTTGTAAAAATTCTGCCTAGCTGCAATAAATCTTTAACAAGTTTTTACTTATTCATTTTTTTTTTAAATCCCACTTTTACTATTTGTATAAATAACTGCAGGTGACAAACATACCTAATACTTCTTCATCCTTCTCCTACCGTATTTTTCAAAGTATAAGATGCACCTTCCCCCCCCCCCAAAAAAAAAGACGGTGAAAATCTGGCTGTGTCTTATACTCGTAATGTAGCCCTGCCCAGCCTCTCAAACGGAAGCTTCAGAGACTGAAAAAAGCCTCAGAAATGAAGCTTCAGGAAAAAAAAGCCTCTGAAATAAAGCTTCAGAAAAAAAGCCTCCGAAACAGAGCTTCAGAAGAAAAAGCTCTGAAGCTCTGTTTCAGAGGCTTTCAGAGGCTGAAAAAACGTTTTTTTCTGAAATGGAGTTTCAGAAGTTTCAGAGGCAGAAAAAAAAAAGAAAAAAAAAGAAAAAAAAAGCAAGGCACAGAGCTCACAACCAACGAACCTGTTGCTAAAATTCACCTCTGGGAACAGCTGATTGGGGATATTCCAGGAGGCCGATTCACCCACCAATCAGCTTTTTTCTTATTTTCCTCACCCAAAACTAAGGTGTGTCTTATACTCTGGTGCGTCTTATACTTCGAAAAATATGATACTTTCTTCACAACAACAACCCTGTGAGGTAAGTTGGACTGAGAGAGAGAGAGAGAAAGAGAGTGAGTGGGCCTCAGTCACTCAGCCAGCTTTCATGCCTAGGGCATGATCAGATTCTTTTGGTTTGTACCTTGGTGCTTTAATAGCTAGACCAAATGCTAGAAAATAAACTAATCCATTGAAAAGGGTCTTTGGATCAAGAATCCCAGATTGCTTCAGTCATTTATGAAGTAAAACTGTTTATGCAGAATATTTTTGTAGACTGCAGAATGGTAAGAACAGAGGGTAAAAGTTGATAGAAGAGTATTATAAGTTACTGAGTGAGAACAATGTGGGAAAGATAGATGATACCAAATCAAACATACCAACAAACAACAAAAACTACAGATGATATGCTATATTGATGTTCTTGGTACTCACCCAACTAAAACAAATGTGAAGTGAGACAAATGAAAAAATGAAGGAGAGTTGAAAAAGAAGAATAGGAACAAAAAGTTTCAAGATAAAACAGTGTCAGTTGTAATCATCGTAACTGACAGCATATACAGTATGACTGTCTTGCTAAATTCTATTAACCTGTTTGTTCTGTAGAAATAATTTCTGTATGACAGATGAGGAATAAATTATTATATTTTCCACACAGATCCATCATCCTGCTAAAATGGATTTGTGATGAGGCAATTTTTTTTAAATCAGAATTTGGCTACATTGCTCTCCTTTATCTTGAAATCACGTTAGTCTCCTTTTCTTTTTCTCTCTCTTTTACCATAAGTCTATTCCATTGCCCTATCCAAAATCTCTATTTTCCCCCACCCCCACCCCCAGTTGTATTGTCATCTCATTAGCTTTCATAACTCTGGAAAGATACTTTCAAAAGAGTATTTGCATTTTTTAATAAAAAAGTGGGGAGGGAGGGAGAGAAAAAATGATTTGTACATGTTAGATTTACATAGAGCAAGGACACCTGGATGTACAGTATGTTAACAAGACATTTTAATCAGTTTGCAGAAACAAATGTAAAATCATAGATGTCACTGCTTGCTCCTATCTGAAGACAGCATCTTAGGATGTTTATGCAAGCATGAAAATATGCTGTAATGTTGGCAGGTTTATATTCCCCAAGGGAGGTGATGAAAAATGAAGGTGCCTGGTTTTTTGTTTTTGTTTTTTTATTGTTTTCTCTATTGAAAAATCCTAGCCTACAGTCCATTATCACTTGTTGATAATGTGATGTAGAAGTCTTTAGCTGATTATAAGTACCCCTGTCATTAGTTTCCTTGGCAGCATCAGGGACAGAATAACGAATGTCCTGAAAAATCTAGTCCCTGCCCAGGAAAATATACATTTATTTAAAATTAAAAATAAATTTCTCCAATCTTCTTAGGCTGCTTTGCATTAAAATGTATAGTTGATGCAGCTGCATTTCTGTAACATTGCCTGACTCCAAAGCTACCTATCTTCCCCTGGGTGTCTTGGCTATTCAGCTCATTAATTATTCTTCCTCCAAAGAATTGTTTTCTGGCTGCCTTTTATTATTTTTATTATTATTTTATAGCAATAATAACTTAGAAGTTATCACCCCAACTGAGGAGCCTTAAAACTTAGAACAGACAAGGGGTTTTCAAACTGTGGATCATTCTACCTGGCGAGAGAGGGATCATGAACAAATTTAAGGAATGTTGTAAGTAAGGGATAGGTTATGTGCATGCTTATTGGGATCTTTCTTAGCCTTTTCTTCCACTCTGCCTGGCATTTGGCAGCTGGCTTGTCTAAGTAAAACCTGGAATGTGTTCTGATGTGCCTGCAATATTGGATGCATTGTAGCAAGCCACACCCAAAGTTGAATCATTATCAGAACCGGCTCTGGTGCCTGGTCAAATGGTAGCAATAATATCAGGGATGGGCTTCAAAAATGTTAGCAAGGGGTTCTCTGCCCGGTTACTGGATTGGCGTAACTCGGTTGGCGTAACCCGGTTGCTGGGTTGGTGTAACCATGGTGGATGTGGCCTAGTTGGTCTCCTGCACCATGGCAGGGGGGAAGCGTTTTTGCTCTCCCCAGGCTCCAGGGGCTTTCCTCGAGTCTCCGGGAGGGCAAAAACAGCCTCCCCAGGCTCTGGAAGCCCTCTGGATGTCAGAAACAGGTCCATTTCCAGCCTTCCCAAACTTTTGGTAGGCCTGTTTTTTGCCCTCCCTGAGTCTCTGTGCACATCCTGCACTTACCTGCATCCAAAACGGGCCGCATGGGGACTCCTGGGAGGAGCGGGGTGGGGTGGGTGGGGCCAGCCAAGAGTGGGATTTGGAGGTTCTCCGAACTGACAGAATCTTAGCTAGAGGTTCTCCTGAACCCCTACAAACCCCCAGCAGCCCACCCCTGACTAATATACAACTGAATCCAGAGTCTTTTCTTTTGAGATTAATGGACAGATATCTTGAAAAAAAGCTATGGAACTTTTTATATATATATATATGACAACCGCAGCATGATTACTATATGTTCAAACGTGGAAAAGTTTGACTTTACCATCAATGGAGAAATGGTTGATGAAAGATGCTGGAACTTGCAGAGATAGCTAAAATGACTTCTTTGATTAGAGAAGATACAATATCTACATTTATGGCTGACAGAGAACTCCTTACAGGCTTTTTGCATGAAACAAAAAAAGTTCACTTATGACTTATGGGTAGGTATGTGTTAATTGATTAATCTTATAACCATATCAAAAGATTATCAAAAGATAAAATAGATAAAAGAAAATACAACAATGGAATACATATGTGGTAAATACAAAGAATCAGCATTCAGATAAATACATCACAGATCAGGGCAGTGGTGGGATTCAGCCAGTTCGCACCACTTCGGGAGAACCGGTTGTTAACTTTCTGAGCAGTTTGACAAACTGGTTGTTGGAAGAAATCATTAGGGCAGAGAACCGGTTGTTAACTCACTTGAATCCCACCACTGGATCAGGGGTTTCTGCCTATATACTGTAGGAAACCCTAATCTTCAGTATAAAAGATTCTTAGGTCAACTGCCTTAACTATAAATTTAGTAGTTCTGGTCACAATGGGTACATTAGAATCCAGGAGAGAATCAGATGGTTGTTCTTCAAATTCCAGCAGGCTGTTCCTTCAAAAAGATATGTTAATTATCTAAATCAGTGGTTCCCAACCTTTTTTTGGCCATGCCCCACCTAAGCATCTCTAAAATCCTGATGCCCTTCCCCCCATGACATATCATTCTTACTATTCAAAAAGTGAACTCCTACACACACAGAGGAAGCCTAAAAGGCCATTAACTTGGTTTAAACAAGGTTCCAAATTGCCCCCATTAAAAATCAAATTGCCCCCCGTGGAATGTAGGCCCCATGTTGGGAACCACTGATCTAAATCTAAGAAAGGGAAACAGCTGACAGTCAAACAAAAGAGAAGCAATATCCTTGATAGCTGGGCACTTATGATGTGATTTTGATAATTAGAAAAAAATGTATAATAGAAAAAAGTGAGATTTTTTTTTAATGTGGAGTAAGAGATAATTTTGCAATCATACTGCGAGGATTTTGGGAGTGTCTTTCTATTTTTTATCTCTTCTTTCTGCAATTCAGTCTTTTATGTTTTTGTTCTCTTTTTTGTTCTTTGTTCTCTTTATTCTCTATTAACTTGTATTAGTTTTTTACGTTCTATTTAAACTTTTTTTATAAAATTTATATATAAAAACGTAATTACACTAAACTAAGCAAGCTCATCCTTTTCATTAAAAATATGGTTTTAAATTTGATTGCACTATTGCATTTTTCCAATAAAAAGTTTTGTTTTATAAAGTTCCATCATTTTTAACCTTATCTCTAGATTAAAATGTAATTATGAAATGTAAATAATATATTTTATTCCCAATAAAATTATTATTTTAATTCTTGGGGATAGTCCCACAAATTCATTTATCATCTTAGAACAGTGGTTCTCAACCTTCCAAATGCCGCGACCCTTTAATACAGTTCCTCATGTTGTGGTGACCCCCAACCAGGGGTGAGTTCTAAATTTTTTTTACTACCGGTTCTGTGGGCATGGCTTATTTTGTGGGCGTGGCTTGGCGGTCATGTGACTGGGTGGGCAAGGCTAGCTGGTCATGTGACAGGTGGCCATGGCTATGTGTATAGGGACTACTCAGAGGGCTGAAAAAAGTCATTTCTGACAGGTCCTCGCACTTTTGACTGGTCCTCACACTTATGACCATCCTCACATTTATGCCTGTGCAGCATTCTTAACAACCATATCACTCATTTCACAACTGCTTCTCTTGAACATGGTATAAGATAGGGCAAAAAACGTAAAATGTGAGGACAGTCATAAATTCGAGGACTGGTCAAAAGTGCGAGGACCAGTCAAAAATAACTTTTTCAGCCCTCTGAGTAGTCCCTGTGCACAAAAGGACTACCCAGAGGGCTGAAAAATGTGATTTCTGACAGGTCCTCACACTTTTGACCGGTCTTCGCAGTTATGACTGGTCATCATTTATGCCCATTGTACCATTCTTAAAAACCGTGTCACTCATTTCACAACTGCTTCTCTTCAACATGGTATAAGATAGGGCAAAAAACGTAAAATGTGAGGACAGTCGTAAGTTCGAGGACTGGTCAAAAGTGCTAGGACCAGTCAAAAATAACTTTTTCAGCCCTCTGAGTAGTCCATATGCATAAAAGGATACAGCAATAGAGAGGGATGAAGGAAGGGAAGGGAAATTAGAGTAGGAGTGAGGGTGAGAGAGGGAGGAAGAGAGGAGCGGAAGGAGAAAGGAAGAGGAAGTAGGAAGAAGAAGAAGGGGGGAAGAGAAAATAAGAAGGAAAGAAAAGACAGAGGTGGTAGGTTTGAGGAGAAAGATTGCTGTACAATAAAAAAGATGAAAGGGAAGAAAGCCAACCCCAAACAAATATAAAGATATTAAGATAAAGAATGAATTGTTAAACTTTAAAGAATAAAAGAGAACAAATAGGAATAAATAGCAATAATTAGAAACACACATACAAACATACAACGTATTTTCTTTGAACAGAGTATTTGGCCGGTCCACAAATTTAAACAGTTGTAGGAGGTTAGCACCCACCCCTTTCCTAGAAGAATGAAATATTTTGGAAAATATTAAAAAGGCAGAATATTATATTTCCCTGGATGAGAAATGGAGAAGCATATTTTACAGACAAATCAGCTCCCACCTTCCTGCCCCCCACCCTTTGTTAATGGCCCAGAGGCAGAAAGTCAATCCTTTGTCAAAGGACATTTGCAACACAATAGCAACAGAAACTAACACAGTGGGCCCCATCAAGCCATGTGATCCTGTCCACCATTAAAACATCTTTCCAAATAGTCTCCATGTTTCCAGTGTCTTTTTCCCCACTTGGAGCAGAACCCAGAAGGATATTTCTTCCAACACAGTATTTAGTCATTTCAATTAAATTTACAATTTCCATATTTCCTTTTTACCATATTTATTCCTCATCTGTTTTTTAAAAAAACCAATATTACCCTTCATCCTCATCTCTAATCTTAATCAAATTCAATTTTTCCCTTCTATTCTATATTACACCCCTTCGCATTGTCATCTATTTTTATATCCATCCTCACATTGGTTAATTATGTAATACAGTTGTTTAATACAAATTCAACATTTTAATATAAATCAATTAGTTATATAACTATCTTTTTTTGTATATTAATCAATATGAACATGAATATTCCAATTATTTCCATGCAATCCAATTTCTTACAAATCAATTAATTATATTTACCAATAATAATAAACCCAATAATTTCCCCCATATATTCCTCCAAATCACAACTTAACCATTTCTGCTTTCAACACAATATGCAATTAATAGTACCTCAATTATTACAATTCCCTAGTTAAATAGAGCTTTTTTTCTTTTGTGTTTTAAAATCTTGAACCTCCTCTTGCCCTAAATTTCCTATTGTTTGCAGTTTTGTACCTACCTTTTTTGGTGAGGAAAAAGAAAAAGAAATCTCTCTGCCTCATTTTGTCACGTTGCAGCTAAGACCCTCCTTTCGCTTTCTCTTTTCAGCATAGGTAGGGGGAAAAAAACTTGCTCCAGGAATTTACCTCTTTGCACCTAACTCTTTGAAGCCTCGCGGCAAGAATTTAAAGTTTTTTTCCCCTCTAGCCATCAGCTGGGACTACGGAGGGAGCAATAGATTGGGAGTGGGTGGGGTAAGCGAACGGCGACCGGGCGATCCAACAGAGGCAGAGGGGAGGGTGAGTGAAGGCGTGGGGGGAGGGGGACGAGAGAGGGCTTTGGCGACCCCTGTGAAATGGCCGTTCGACCCCCAAAGGGGTTGCGACCCCCAGGTTGAGAACCGCTGTCTTAGAAGGTCATGGAACCAAACATTTGAGAACAAAGAGGTAGAAAAATGAGCATAATAAGAAACAAATACTAATAGTGTAGTCAATACTTAGGAGAAAGGAAAGTTTAAAATATACTTAAATATCATATTTGGCAATAAATTGATAACACTAATCATTGTTCTAAAACAGGGTGTCAAACTTATTTAATTGAGAGCTGCATCAAGGTTGGGTTTGACCTCGGGTGGGGGGGGCACATGGTCAGGGTGGGCCAACTGAACGTCAGTCGTGTTGGGGTGCTTGTGGTGGTCCGAGTGCTCTGCCAGAGAAAATGGGCTCCAGAGCTCCATTTTCAGTTGCAACGGCCTCCAGCAACCCTCGGCCAGTGAAATCAGAGCTCAGGAGGGCCTTATGTGGCCTCCTGAGCTCCATTTTCACTGGCAAAGGCACTATGGGCTGGTCTTTTGCAGTTTCCAGGGCAGCCCCATGGGCCAGATCTAAGCACCTCACGGGCTGGATCTGGCCCCCAGGCCTTGAATTTGACACCCCTGACCTAGATAGAGTCATTTTCCAGGATTCATACCACTTTACAGGAAGTGGAAACACACAACTCACTTCACCAACTCAGATATATAGGATAGTCAGTTCCTAAAGCAGGGGCGTCAAACTGGATTTCTTGGAGGGCAGGATCAGCATTGTAATTCTCCTCCCTGGGCTGCCTAGGGGAGGGGGGCATTTTCACAGCCAGTTTTCAGCCTGGACAGGCTCCTGAAGCACTTTGCTGGCCAAAATTGGCTGTGTGGAGGCTGTGTGTAGGCCCCCTCCCCCGGTGCCCCGTTTTGGCCAGCAAAGTGCTTCAGGAGACCATCCAAGTCAAAAACAGGCTGTATGGGGGCCACACAGGCTACTCATGCTTCATTTTGGAAGCCAGAGGCACTGTGGCCAGATTTAAGCACCCCGCAGGCCAGATCCAGCCCGTGGGCCTTGATTTTGACATCCCTGTCCTAAAGTAATTAGGACCAAACCCTTGAAAAATTTATAACATGTATAATTATACATGTATTATACATGTATACATGTATTACATGTATTATACATATTATACATATATATCTTCATGTGATATTACAATAATTTAGTGAACATTGTTAGGAAATGATTTTACCTAACTTGTTGGGTTGGCAATATATAAACCATGAATATAGCTTTAAGACTGCTGTATTGCTGTATTGCATATACTGTGTCCTGATTGGTTAGCTCTGTAGCCAATGTCCTTAAGAAGGAGCTAGAAACCTGGTTTGTCTCTCTCTTTGCTACTCTTTGCTGTGTTTGCTACTGTTTGCAACTGTTTATTGTGTATGACTACAACGACTGGTAAGAAGACTTTGTTATTGGATTATCCCTGGACTATGTGAATGACCTGGACTGTTTATTGGACTGTGCCTTATTACTATTTCCTGAAAGTAAACACAACTCAGTGTGCCTGTGTGTTGGCTGTGTTATTTCCTAACTACTCTCAATCGCTTTTCATGTGCACACCCTTGCTACTCAAGGGTTGCTCTGCAAATTCCTCAACAAACATAATGATTGTTATGTAATTTTAAATAACTGCTTTAAGGAGAAGAATGAATCAGATGCTGCTGAAATTGTGAATGTCATGAAATTATGTGACTTTTATATATGAAAAGACTGCAGATAGTCCTTAGCTTACAACTATTCATTTAGTGACCACTCAAACTTACAACAGCACTGTAAAAAGTGACTTCAGACTTACAACTGTTGCAGCAACCCCATAGTCACAATTCGGGCACTTGACAACTGGCATGTAATTATGACCATCTGTTGTTGTTGTCTATAGCAACTCATCATTAAAGATATGAGGGGTCTTGTCACCCAATCTGCTTGTGCCAGTCCTGTTGATAAGAAAGTTTCCATTTTCCCATATTTCTAGCTTCAGTTTAAAGTTGGCAGGGAACTGCTTAATTTAAAAATCTTTATAAAATTAGTATTTTTATCATTCACACTTTATTTAACAATAATAAGTAACAGGCTAATCTATTTTCAGAAAGCTAGGAGCTAACCATTATCCAGATTGCAAGTAAATCTGTTTCACCTAATTTGATTCAATAGCGATCAAGACTAAGAATCCTAGGAATTGTATTCTGCTTTATGGAAAAAAATATTTTCTAAGAATTTTGCTTCATAAATTGTTTTTATTAACAAAAACTCTACAAATATAGTATCATCGTTGCAATGGATTTCAGAGATGGACTATTATAATTACTAGTTCTGTTATAACATATTGTTATAAACATGTTTATGTGATACTATTGTAGCTATTTTTATGATTAAATATAACATATATTTGGAATTATACCTGAAATAAGATCCACAAATCTACTGTTGGATCCTTTGGCATATTTTATTGTTAAATAGACAAATTCTAATGGAACAAGACAATATATTGTATGTATTTCCCTACAACACTGAAAATTAATGATATTCAAGGGAAGAAACACATTTCTGCTTTGCAGTCAAATAAATATATACCCAATAAAATGATCAGACAGTTAAAAATTCAATAAAAACCTTCCAAAATTAAATTACACATCATAATAGTTTATATAATATAACTGCATAATAGATGTCTTAAAAACTAATTCGTGGCAGTAAGAGCCCTGATAGTATTTGCCAGAAAGGCAAGACTAATAACAAAGGAATAGCATGTTTCATGCCAATCTTTGGGAGGAATGTACACAAAACTGAATGCATTTTTTGAAAAGACAAAACTTACCTACAATATTACTGGAACAGCATTTAGATATAATTTAAGCAACTACTCATCTTTCTTTCATGAAAATAAGATCCAGTAGCTGTGGTTCTAAAATGCATTTTCAGGAATAGACAAGTTATTTCAACAAGACCTACCAATTGCTCTGCCTTTATATTATGTATCATTATGCATATATTATTTCATTACTATTTATAGTAATATTATTCAGTTGTGTTTTATGTTATTTTAAATTCTCATATTCTTACATTTTCAATTTTAATAAAGGTAAAGGTCCCCCTCGCACATATGTGCTAGTTGTTCCTGACTCTAGGGGGCAGTGCTCATCTCCATTTCAAAGCCAAAGAGCCACCGCTGTCTGAAGACATCTCCATGGTCATGTGACTGGCATAACTAAATGCCAAAGGAGCACAGAACGCTGTTACCTTCCCACAAAGTTAGACCCTATTTTTCTACTTACGTTTTTTATGTGCTTCTGAACTACTAGGTTGGTAGAAGCTGGGACAAGTAATGGGATCTTACCCCGTTACACAGCAAGAGGGATTTGAACCGCTGAACTGCTGAACTTTTGATCAACAAGCTCAGCATCTTAGCTACTGAGCCACAGCATCCCATATTTTAATAATAAACAAAAGAAAATGTACATGAACTTCATGAGATGTCCAGGGCAGTTTAATGGACAAAGTCACAGCCCTAAACTCCTGCAAAAAAAATCATATCTGAGAGAAGCATACATGTATCTTACAAAATATTACAGTGTCCCTTCTGCCTAAATACACTACAAAATGATTAATTTCTCATGTACTCTTGAAAGTTGGCTTCTTCCGTCGTGTTTTCAAAATTTGTAAGTTGTATTTGTTCAAAAGGAGAGTTATCAAAGTAGTCTTTTCAAGCTTTCACAGAGGTCTAAACTTCAATAATAATTTTGAACTTTTTCAAACCCTTGAAGTAGGCCCAAGAGTTCTATACAGTTAAATCTAATTTTTATGGTTCAGAAAGATTTTGACAATTTAACATGATAATAAAAAATGTCATACAATTGGAAAGATTAAATAAAACATTTTTCTGTCTTGGTTGGTTACAAATATAAATCTTCATACCATATGCTGCTATTTAGAGAATGATTAACTTGGAATATTGTGTTCTGCTGGCCCAATCAACATTTAGTTAAGAAGATAACATTGGCAGAAAATGATCCAATATTGGTATGAGTGACACAGGCACAGAAATGTACAGACATGAGACACACAGAGAGGGAATATCCACTCTCTAGAACAATGAAAGTAGCTGATATATCTGCTATTCAGCCTTCTGGGAAGACTTTGCATCTTTCTCTACAAGGTGATATATCTATTTTCAGTAGCATGAAACATGTAAAGAATGATTCAATTAGTCCTTGACTTATTACCAGTTGCTTAGCAACTGTTCTAAGTTACAATGGATACCCCCCCAAAAAAGAGGTCCCCCTCCCCCCGTGATCAGATTTTAGGAACTAAGCAACAGGTCTACATTTATAGCTATTGGTAGCATCCCAGAGTTACTTGAACACAGATTACAATGGGTTGTTGTTTTTTTGTTAGAAATCAGCTTTAGTTCAATTTCCAGCAAACTAAGTCTTCACGGTGCCTTCATAATACCCAGGAAGTTCAAATACAACAAAGATCTGGTGAAACATTCCCCAGGCAGGTCCTAGCAATTTGTTTTATTTTAATTTTAGGGAAAGGAAGGGATTTTTGTTACTTTACAACTGGCAGAGCAACGGAATATTTATCTTTAGGTCCGATTTGTTGGTGAGGGTGAGAGAGAACAGAGAACAGAAGAGTTTATTTATTTATTTATTTATTTATTTATTTATTTATTCGATTTATATGCCGCCCTTCTCTGGAGACTCAGTGGCTTACAATGCGTTAAGCAATAGCCTTCATACTTTTGTATATACCTGCTTAGTAGGGCTTTCAGCCTCCCCCTAAGCGGTGTTCTATTTTATACAAAGTCAGCTTATGGCGCCTACAAACCGGGTCCTCATTTTACCTACCTCGGAAAGATGGAAGGCTGAGTCAACCTTGAGCCTGGCAACTAAGTGCTACTTAACAGCACTTTAGTCTGCTGCACCACCAAGGCTCCAAGTTGGATGTTACATAAATGTAATAAATAAATTCCCAAACAAAATACTCGATTGATGCAACCTACAATATGAAGGACCTAAATTCACTTTGCAATATGTCATCTCCTCATATTAAAAACAAACAAATGAAGAAACATGGCAAAGAATAAATTGAAATTCAGGTGGAAGAAAGAATTTCATAGATCCTGGTCTGCTAATTCAGGAAGTGCAATTGCTTGCATGTGTTATCAATTTAGCAGAGTATAATGTCAGATCAAAATATTTTTATGCTCCTCAATATGTATACAGGGTTTCTGACATTTTTAGAATCACATATTTCATGTGATCTAGTGGAAGTTCACTGGGAAGGCCCAAATCTAAAAGGAAATTCAAAAGGAGAACATTACAGAAAAATCCAGGGTTTTAAAGTAAACCTTCCATGGCTTGGTTGCCAAACTTCCAATGATCATCAGAAGGTGGTGAGTCAAGATTTTCTGCATCTCTTTGTTATCATCTCTTGATAGGCTAGATTTTTGTAGACCATTTGTAGATTTTTGTTTTAAAGAAGCCTTGCTTATTCAGGGTGCTTACCGCAAACTAAAACACGTAGGCATAGCCTGAAAGAAAATAAGGCCTTCCATCAAAGAAGGAGTGTCATATAGCAAGAAATATGGCCATTGCACAAAGCAGTTGTGTTTGCACCAGACATTTAAGAACCAACAGGGCAACAGTGTATGCAAATTGCCCAATTAGGTGTAACCTTCTATTCGAGAAGCATTTGAGAAGGCAACAAAAGAGAGCAGAAATCATTCTGAAACCAGCAATGTCAGTTTCAAATTGGTTGCAAATTATAAATACAGAACACTGTTTTTGTTGTTGTTAGTTTTGTGTGCTGGAAATTGTCTGGATCCCATGAAATATGCAGTTCTAAAAATGTCAGGAACCCTGTATACATAATAATAAGGGCGTGTCGTGCCAGAGTTCTAGGAAAGAACAAATGCTTTCCCTCTGGCTGCAGTCTCATTGGAAAGGTCAAAGTTTCCATATATGTAAAACAGAAATCAGTATCCTATGCTAATCCTTAGGGACATGAACTTTCAAGAAGCCAAGTGTCTTCTATGACATGCTGAGTGTACTGAATGTATGTTGATTACAGTGGGAGGCTACTGAGACTTGAAAACACAGATTTCTCATTCTGTCAACTGCCAAGTAGAATCTTTCCTTTCCTTTCCTTTCCTTTCCTTTCCTTTCCTTTCCTTTCCTTTCCTTTCCTTTCCTTTCCTTTCCTTTCCTTTCCTTTCCTTTCCTTTCCTTTCCTTTCTCCTTCCCTTCCCTTCCCTTCCCTTCCCTTCCCTTCTTTTTCCTGGCAGGGAAAATTGAATTACACTCTCTATCCTTACTGCAATCAATAATAAAGGAAAAACTGATATTAACCACTTGGAATTTGCCAGGATTAAGATCATTCTGCCACCTCATATACTAATTTCTCTTCCAGCAAGCAATGCATTTATACTAGGTAGCTGGTCCCCTGGAGCCCCATAAGAACTTTCCCAGATGCAATAATTTAGCACACCTGGGAACAGTTAATTAATTAATTAATTAATTAATTAATTTAATTTAATTTGTATACCGCCCTTCTCCCAGAGGGACTCAGGGCGGTGAACAGCCAAAATTAAAAAACATACAAATACAAAAGTTAAGATAATTAAAAGAATTAAATCATTGGCTACCCAATTTAAAACCCCAAATCCATAAAATTTAAAATCCCAATTAAAAACCATTTAGGCTAGGCCGGCTTGATGAAAAATTTAATGAAAAATTAAGGAGGGTACCATTACTTAATGTGCATTCAGTAAGTCCAATTCGGATGCTGTCACCCAACTTGATAAGCCAGCCAAAGCTCACCAGGAATGTCTTCTCTCAGTCTTCTCCCAACCAAAAGGATTTCCTGAGCTTCTTTTAAAGATATCATCCTATTTTAAATACCAAGCAATGCTTGGCATAGCTTTGCCCCATCTTCATGTCAAAACTTAGCAATAGTTTCTATGGTACTGTGAAACTATAAGGAGCACAATGTAATGTGCTTAATTCACTTCATATCTAAATATCTTTAAATGGATGAAGTGAGTGCAACATACAAATCTAGGTAAAGGAGACTAAAAATCATTCAAAGACTCAGGAACCCCAAGTTTTACCTAATTATTGCAACCATATTATAATATATTTGAACTCATCTCCTTTTGAAACAATATTTCTGTATATTGGTTCAGGGAACAATACAAAATACTTTCCAAAAAAACCTGGTTAGTTAAGTGATCAGTTCTTTCTAGAGGATTGTACGCTGCTTGCATTTTAAGTGTACATTTATTTTCTATTTGTTAAATCATGTTTCTTTATTGGATAAATTGAACGACTTAGATATAGCATAACTGTAATTAATTGGCATGCTTGCTTCTTAAGAGGACACAAACAACTTGTGTTATTAAATAGTGTCATGTCAGATTTAATGGATGTCATTATAAAGGTACCTTAGGGATCCATCTTTGGTCCATTGTTATTTATGATCTGTATAAATGAACTGACAAGTCGGCAAACTGAGTGCAGCATTCATTTTTATGCTGATGACACACTTCTAGTCATCCACTGAATGTAAGGCTGACCTGATTAGAGATTCCCAACAATTCAGCATTACCTTGCTTGGTGTCATATATGCCATGACAATGTTATCTGCAGTGTCCAGTTTGCAAAAATGCTTGCCTGTTGCTTTTTTAAAAAAATAATAATAAAAGCTATACTTCTTGATTGTAATAGCATTTAGAAGAACTAAGGCAGAAACTTCCTGTCTTTCTTTTAGAAGCTCTTTTATAAGATAATTCTACTTCCGGTTTATGAGTGATCAGAAAAGTAACCCAAGCCCCAGTGGTGGGTTTCAAATTTTTTTACTTCTGGTTCTGTGGCTTGGTGGGCATGGCATGACTTGGGGAAGGTTACTGCAAAATCCCTATTTCTTCCTGATCAGCTGAGACTCGGGAGGCAGAAAACAGATGGGGGCAGGGCCAGTCAGAGGTGGTATTTACTAGTTCTTCAAATTACTCAAATTTTCCATTACTGGTTCTCCAGAACTGATCAGAACCTGCTGAAACCCACTTCTGCCAAGCCCCCCAAAAGGGTACCAATTACTCCTGGAAATTTAAATTATGAAAATTGGAAGTCATATGGGATGAGAGAAAATAACATGGTGAGAGGAATTTCAAAAGGAGACACTGGAAAAGATGAAGGAAACGGAGAAAGAAGAAACTGCTGGAAAGGAAAGGGAAGAAACACACACAAAAAAAGAAAATAATTCTGTGAAACCCCTAAATAATAAATGTTGATGATAGATAGTTGGCATTAAAACAGAAACAATTCCAGCTAAGATGACAATAAAAAAAACATTCTCATTATAAGAATAAGAGCAGTACAGTAATTAATACTATTTCATAAACCTTCAGAACTATGCACAATATTTTTCCAATCCTAAAGATAATGTTGGAGGTGACCAGGCTGAGCCTGAGAGAGGGACCGTCAAAAACATCTTAAGTCATGAGTCTCTGCACGCCCGCAAGAGATCCAGCCCACCATGAATGCCTCTCTTATTTCCCGCTCATTTCCCTTAACCACCAGTTGGTCAGATTCTTATTGAGATCTTAAGTTTGCAATAAATCTTTATACTCATTTGAACTGCCTGAATCTCTTGAGTTCCCCAGCACTTGACATATAAGTACCCTGTTTCCCCGAAAATAAGACATCCCCTGATAATAAGCACAATCCAGCTTTTGAGCGCATGCACTAAAATAAGCTTCCCCCGAAAATATTTAAATGCAGAGCTGGAAATCAGGTAAGATGGCAAGAGGAGCCCCATCTTGCTTCATGCACCCCAAAATAATAAGACCTCCTCAAAAATAAGGCCAAGCACTTATTTCAGGGTTCAAAAAATATAAGACTGGGTCTTATTTTTGGGGAAACATGGTATATAAAAGGTAAATATCAAAGTATTTTTACCCAGGAAGATATTTTTATAGACGAAGGCTATAAAATACTAGAAAGTATTAATGATAAATATAATATTTTTTTTGTCTTTTAATGACTCTGTAATCCTTTACATTGAGGTGGAGTCAGGGCAACTGAATGGAGCTGAGTGTTTACTGGCCGAATGCCCTTCCTGTTGCCAATGCAGAGTTTTCAGCAGACAATTATTCACTGTGCCCAGAGAGAGAAATATCTGATGCTATCTAGGATCGAACTCACAGCCTCCTGATCGTGAGGCAAGAACTCCACCTCTAGACCACTGCACCTTTCAATGATTAATATAATATAATGGATACTAATTAAGAATTGGTCTAGTGGTTAAAACACAAGGCCAGAGGCCTTGAGTTCAAGTCCAATCTTAGGCATGAAAGCCAGCTGGGTGATCTTGGCCAGTCATGCTCTCTCAGCTCAACTTCCATCATAAGACTGTTGTGGAGAAAATAGGAAGAGGAAGGTGTACTGGATATGTTTGCTACTTTGATTTATTTGTAAAAACAATAAAGGCAGGATAAAAATAAATAAATGAATGAATAATTAAATGGTTTGTTCAAAATTCTATTTTCGTCATCATCTTCCTTCTGTTCTTCTTTTTCCAGCAATATAAATAAATAAATAAAATAAATAATTTTATTTCTATACCGCCCTTCTCCCGAAGGACTCAGGGCGGTGTACAGCCTATTAAAAGCACAAAGATGGACATCAGTTAAAAATAATTAAAATTATTACATAATTTCAGCTCAGATTTAAAACCCCAAAAATTTAAAACACCCAATTTAAAAATCATTTCATTGATTGAAATATTTCCTATTTACCCATCAAAATACTATTGATTTAAAGAAAGATGTAGTTTAGTTTCATAAATCTTATTTTTTTTTAAAAAAGAGAAAATAATTTACTATATTGCAATAGTTTATAAAATTCAGGGAATATGAACAATAAAACTAGAGTAAAATTCATTATGAAAGATTAAGCAACATTTTCTTTTTTAATCATAAAATTAATAATTCATTATTTCATTAATTAATTAAATTTATAATCCTATGCTCATTATACTATACTATCTTAAGAAATAACTAAATTTTTTCATAAAATTCTGAATATTAATACTGATATTGATATCACCATTATTTGTAGCTGTTCCAAAAATGTATGCACAAAATCAAAGGGAAAGGGGAAAAAAGAGACAGAAAAAATAGAAAAATAATAATAGTAAAATAATTTTTAAAACAAGAAAAAACAGTAAAACAATATTAAATTCCATCCTAATGTAATCAACTTGTAACTGCATTAAAATATTTATTAACATTGAAATTGCTTAACGCATTGTAAGCCGCCCTGAGTCTCCGGAAAAGGGCGGCATATAAATTAAAGAAAAAAAAATGACTCTAATTACTATGTTTACATCAATTGTTTTCTTTTGAAGTCATACTCTACATGGCTGTATTTTCTTTGCTACATTACAGAAGACATATGGGATCAAAATCATATATTAATCAAAAATTCTGTTCCGAATGTACAGTATACTGTTACTTTTGCTCTCTGCAATTTGAAAGCCCAAATACATCTTCTGTAATTTTTGTGCCCAAAGATTATCTAATGGTTTCAAATCAATATACTATGAATAAAACGATGTATACTTTGTAACAGATGTATTGAATTAATTCTACGGTGAGCTCTCCGACTTAGCACTTCCTAATATCTCTTCCATATTAACATTGGGTTTATCAACTTGGTCAGTTACTTCTCTCAACCCAAGGAAGGAAGCAATGGCAGGCTACTTCCTAAAAAACCTTGCCAAGGAAACTTCAGGGACTTTTCTAGGCAGTCACCAGGAGTCAACACTGACTCAATAGAACAGGACTATCAAACTCCCGGTCAGCAGGAGAGATACATCATGTGCTGGCCATGCCCATGCCCAGTTTAGCAAAGTGGGAAAAAGTCCTGATATGATATGTCACGCCGCTGTGACGACGTGAGTTTGACACCCCTGCAATAGAAGATACCTACCGTATCTAACATAGCTCAGTTGTCCAGGTTGCATAGTAAATTGGCTTAGCCCTGTATAACTCCTGGTCTAAATTAGACAGTCCAATGTGTCAGGCCACTTGTGGCCTAACAGCATCTACAGTACACCAACGTCTTTCTTGGATTGACCATGTGAGAAGGAGAAGCCCTCTCAAACACTGGTCATCTTCATTTTGCTTAAAAGAGTCTATTTAAGTTTATTGTTAAGAGTCTCACTAAAATTACAGCCAACTGATGGAAGAAAACACAACACAGAGTCATGCATCATTTGTGTATTTGACCCTATTTGTTTAGGATGATCGCGGGAATAGAGTTGTCAGAATGAAATCTTATAATACAGCGATCTAAAGACAGATTGGCATTAATTGATTCTGACTTTAAAGCTACCATTTTCAACATAATGAAAGCAGGGAAAGGAAGGAAAGGACTAAATGCTTTTTTACCCAAAAAACTATCCCCCATAATCTTCTTGCTGAACAAGTGAGAAAGACAGACATTGTAAACCCATCATGGAGTAGAATTCAAAGAAGTGTTAGTACTCAAAGTCTGAATGCAGAGGTATAGATAGAATGGCAATGGGGGAAGACACTTTGCCTTCACCTATTGCCTATTTAGAACATAATTCAAACCACATCTTGAGAAAGGAACAAGTCAAAACAATGTGGTTTTTTTTTCACCTTTGAAAGCCTATCTCCAAACCAGCTGCAAAGGGAAAAGAATAGAATAGGAAGAGAGGTTTTCTCAGTACAGATGGAATACTGAGGGGAAGTGTTTTCTCAACAGTTGTTCTCCCTTTTGTTAATCCCCCAGCTCAAATGCATTATGCCAGACAAAAGTAGAAGACCGAACAACCAAGCAAATTTCTTGTAGGCTTGTGAAAAGACTTATCATTTCTTCCATGAAAATACTCCATGACAGATGGTCGATCTTTGAAGAAGCTGACCTGTGAACAAAAAAATAAATAAAAATCTTTCATTCCAAGACTATTCTTGGTAATAAAATAAAACATTGCATAGAGGAAAGAATATCTAAGCCCAAAGGTTTTCAGTGGAAATTCTCTTCACCCTATCAATAATATAACCTTACAACAGTATCATTATATGTGGAAGAGTTATGGCTACAAGATCTACTTTGTGGTAGTAAACACTTTTGGTGGGTTTTTTTTTGTTTTTGTTTTTATGTACACTAGTTCTTTCTCTATTTGCATTGAACTTCTTCATTCAGTGCTTAATTAAAGCTTATTTGTTTAGCACACATTCAGCAATGAGGTACCAGGCCATAGATAATCAGACAATTTATTCTTTAAAACAGTTTGTATTTAAAACTTTTATTTGCTTGAATTTTTTTTGCCTGCTGCAATTGAAAAAGCAGGTTACAAATTATATTACATATTATTTACAGATGAAGTACATTCTATGTATATATTTTATGCCTAGATATACAGAAAGTTTGGGGGTTGTTTAAAGTCATTGCTTCTTCAATATAAGAACTATTATATTTTCCTATTTCACTTTCTATAAACAGGATTGTAAAAAAGGAGTTTACTTACTCTGTTTCTATTTCCACTCTAGTTAGAGCACACAAACAGATTCAAAGGCTATTTCTTTGGTCATTCTTCAAATTTTCCAGTGTGAGTGCCAAAAAGGATGTAGGCCCAATCAGAAGAAAACCAATGCAAGGCACCAGAGATGATATCCAGAAACTGAGCACATTCAGGAAGATGTCTTCATTGAGAAGACATCTTATTCATGAGATTTCTAAATGAGGGGAGCATATGCTTTCAATTGACTTCAAGAAGAATTTCAAACATAATGATTAAAACTTCCATGATATATTAATTATGGTAAATTAAAAAAAAACAGTGACCTAATTAGAGCAATATAAATCTATATATGGTGAGACCAAAAAGATGTGGGATGTGTTTCTGTATGCGATTTCACAAGCCATCAGGATTACATCATCCAACACATTTCTGAAAAAATATCAATGTAAAGTGTATGGAAAAATAGGAAACTGGAAATTTACTGTAGCTTTTGCCAAACCTTTGTTATCCTCTGGGACATATGACACAGAAATATCTGACCCGAGAGGAGGTCAAACAAATTCATGCCTCCTTTATCGTGGGGTACTTTCACATTATGCCAGTTCAGAAGCAGTTTCAAAATATGGCTTTCCTACATTTCATTTCATTTCAATTTATTAAATTTGTATACCGCCCTACTCCCGAAGGACTCAGGGCGGTGAACAGGCACAAAATAAAACACATAAATACAAAAGTTAAAACATGATTAAAACCCAATTAAAAATTTTTTGCCCGAGACAATTTAAAACTCCAAATAATTTAAAACAAATTAAAATTTCAATTTAAAAATTTAAAAGTTATTGATACTGAAAAACTGAGATTCTTTCTTTCTCCTCCCTTAGTTCACTTTACCCCACTTTTATTACATTATAAGCAATTCAAGGTGCCAAATGTCCAATTAATGTTCCTCCCTCCTTCTGTTTTCCCACAAGGTTGTGAGGTTGGTTAGGTTGAAAGAAAGTGACAGGCTCAAAATCACCTAGGGGCTTTCATGCCTATGGCAGGACTAGAACTCACAGTCTCCTGGGTCAGTTGATCTGAAAATGGACTTTTGAACTTTTTTCAGATAAGCAAGACGTGGTTCCTCCTATCTCTAGGCTCCAAATTTAAGTGTTCTGTACAGGGGTGGGCTGCTGGGGGTTTGCAGGATTCAGGAAAACCTCTAGCTAAGATTCTGTGCAGTTCGGCGAACCCCCAAATCCCATTCTTGGATGGCCCTGCCCATCCCATCCCTCCCCTCCCAGGAGTCCCCACGCAGCCTGTTTCTGATCCAGGTAACTGCAGGGTGCACATGGAGGCTTGGGGTGGGTGAAAAATGGGCCTACCAGAAGTTCAGGAAGGGCCTCCGGAGCCTGGGGAGGCTGTTTTTGCCCTCCCGGAGGCTCAAAGAAAATCTCCGAACCCCAGGAACAGCAAAAACACCCTCCTCGCCATGGTGCGGAAGGCCGACTAGGCCACATCCACCATGGCCATGCCTACCTAGCAGCTGGGCAGAGAACCCCTTGCTAAAATTTTTGAAGTCCGCCCCTGGTTCTGTATGTCTTGTCTGCTTGTAGCAGTTCTTTAGAGAAAGCACAGTATTTCCCCAACTGCAACAATTATAAAGGCATGCAAACATGGTAGGTGTAGATCCTTTCACATTCCAAGTTTGTAACAGAATTTTACCTGAAAAGAGAATTGCAGCTTTGCAGTTAGAAAGTTGTGCCACAATTGCGGTTTAGATAAACATAAAGTAAAAACTGCAGGAAAGGGGTTAGGTAGCTATTAATTTCTCTTGAGTTGTGATTGGAAGTGAAAGAATTGTTTCCAAACAAGTTTTCAGAATTTGAGATTTAGAAGAATTGAATATGAATGCAATTGACTTCAAACTGCTTTGGAATGATGGAAGAGCAGAAACAGGCAAACAATCCAATCTCAACGGTACTTTCTATATATTTAAGGTGAACGATATGCTATAATGACCCAATGCATAAAAATAGAATCACATGCATGATATTTCTTAATCTTACTGGAAATGAGAAAACCCAGAATCTGAAAAATCTAACGGTGTTTGATACAAATGTCTGAGCTATAGGTTTCTGAAAACACAGGCAATAAAATATATATTTTAGAAATGCAAATTGCAAATGGTAGAAGGAAAAATAAATCATTTCCCCACCTCCAGTGAAATACTCTTGATCTGAATATCCTTACCTATTTTTTTTAATAATAATAGTAATAACAACAACAATAACAACAACAACAACAACAAAACACTAATAATAGCCATTGAAACTACACATTTATGGATGAAACATGTAACAGTGATACCCATTGTCATTGGGACACTTGATACCATGTCCAAGAATTTTATAAGATACACCAACAAATTGCAGCTTCCTACAATAACACCAGCGGAACTGCAAAAAACTGTGCTACTTGGAACATCGTATATCTTAAGAAGATATTTGGTTGATATCTAGGAAGCTGGCAGCAACCCGTATCAACCATTAGCACCAGTCAATGGTATTTGTGATGCATTTTTGAATGTTCAGTTGTCTGAGTTTCACCTTTAATGAATAAATAATAATAATAATGATAAAGATAGTAGTAGTAGTAGTAGTAGTAGTAGTAGTAGTAGTAGTAATAATAATAATAATAATAATAATAATAATAATAATAATAATAAAGATTAAAAGGCATTGTTGCTGGTTATATTTTAAAATAATTGTGACTTATGACTATTTTTCACACTTATGACTATTGTGGCATCCCCATGGTCACATGATCAAAATTCAGACACTTGGTAACTGACTCATACAGTGTCCCAGGGTCATGTGATCCTCTTTTGCAAACTTCTGACAAGCAAATTCAACCGAGAAGCCAGATTCACTTAACAATCGTGTTACTAACTTAATAAGTGCAGTTATTCACTTAACAATTGTAGCAAGCAAATTTGTAAAATGGGACAAAACTCACTTAACAAATGTCTCACTTAGCAACATAAATTTTGGGCTCAATTGTGGTCATAAGTCGAGGATTTCCTAAAATATCTTTGTCCTATTTTTGTTTTTGTTTTAGTTATTGGTCCATAGCAGCATTTCTCAAAATTGGCAACTTTAAGAAATTAAATTCCCCATGGCAGGAGAATTCTGGGAGTTGAAGTCCACTCATGTTAAAGTTGCCATGGTTGAGAAATGCTGCCCTAGAAAGAAGCAGCACAATTACCACTTCTCAAAGACAGTTAAATCTGAATCAGTTTGGAAGTAATAACATGGGATTTGTATTCATTTCCATGGCCTTGATTGTTATCATTGTGAGTTTATTCCAAGAACTATTTTTGTGTATGTATGTGTGCAGGGGTCAGTTGCTGGGGATTCACAGGAGTTGGGGAGAACCTCTAGCTAAGATTCTGTGCAGTTCAGAGAACCCCCAAATCCCACTCCTAGCTGGCCACTCCCACCCCACCCCACCCCTCCCAGGAGTCCCCAAGCGGCCTGTTTTGGATGCAGATAAATGCAGGGCACGTGCGGAGGCTCAGGAGGGTGGAAAATGGGCCTACCAGAAGTTCACTCCAGAGGGCCTCCAGAAGCTGGGGAGGCCATTTTCGCCCTCCCGGAGGTTCGAGAAAAGTCTCCAGAGCCCAGGGAGGGCAAAAACACTCCACCTGGTGAGGTGCAGGAAGCCAACTAGGCCACACCCACCATGGCCATGCCCACCCAGCAACCGTGCAGAGAACCCCTTGCTAAAAATTTTGAAGCCCACCCCTGTGTGTGTTCACTTATATATTTTTGAAGCAAACTTTTTTTTTTCTTGTGATACAAAGCTACTGTGTGGAAGGCGCTATCTCCTTAATGGGCAGAAACACCTATTCATTATTTTCTCTCACTCCTGGGAATTCAACTGAGTTGCTCAAATGAATTTTAGGGAAATGATTAGCTTCCCAGTTAGAGTTACTTGATATATGCTTTGAGCTGAACCAGGGCTAACTATTTGGCTGTTTATTGCAATGCCTCAAAAGATAATAGCTGCCATTTGCATTAACCTGTTACTTAATCTCTTGTAGCTTTTTTGTAAAATAATTTGCTGAATACCTGGGTTATGATGACTTTATTTCTAGGCAGCAAATACATCTGCAAGTCTGATAAAAGGCTATGCCGACACTCAGAAAGTTTTAGAACAGGAGGGATGTGTACAAATCAATTTTAACAGCGCAGGAACAAAACCAAGCCATTTCTAAAAATAATGATCTGAAAAGGTTTGGTGGATTTATGTTAGGGAGTATATGTGCATCTTGGAACAACAGGAAACATTGTCAGTTTTATTGTCGGCTGAACAGCTATATAAGGGCATACATCCATTGCTTCAAGCCAGATTATTTATTTGCTTGTTTATTAGATATGTATGGCTGCTTAAGTTGCAAGAATGACTCTGGGCTACTTAGGTTGAAAAAAAAACCATGAAAACAAGGGATTTTTAAAAATTAGAAGAAAAAAATAATACAATATAAAGCATCAAAAAATGTATACAGGTAGTCCTCATTTAACGAGCACCTTAAAGTTCAAAGTTACAACAGCACTGAAAAAGCAATTTTATGACCAGTCCTCCCATTTATGACTGTTGCAACATCACTGTGGTCCTTTGAAAAAGATTTGAGTACTTCGTAACCAGCTTCTAAGAAGCAGATTCAATGGAGAAACCAATGGTGAAATAACATTATAACTTAGACATATATCTCTTCATAGTGCTTTATAGCATTCTCTGGGCGGTTTACGATGTCAGCATATTGCCTCCAACAATCTGGGTCCTCATTTTACTTATCTAGCAAGAGTGGAAGGCTGAGTCAACCTTCAGCTCTATCAGGATCAAACTCCACGCTGTGGGCAGAGCTTGCCTTCAATACTGCCCTTTAACGACTGTGAAATCAGGGCTCACAAATCAGAAGTCACAGTCACGTAATGTTTTGCTTAACGATTGCATTGGAAGGTGAGGTTGTAAGTTCATCACAATCACATGACATCTCACTTAAACGAAGCATTGCTTAGCAATGGGGTTGCTGGGCCCAACTGTGGTAATTAAGTGAGGACTATCTGTAATAGTCATAAGAAGCAAGCAAGGCCAACAAACAATATCTCATTCAAGAGTTTTATGCACTACATATACATAGAGCTTTTTGTATGATGTGAACCATATAAACCATACATAAATCTGAAAGAGTTAAGATCTATGCTCCCCCCCGCTTAGTTTTCACCTACAGGAATGTTAAATTTATAGTTTCCACAACTACCTAGGACACCATGTGGTCATGTTAGTACAAGAATTTTTTCCAATCCTTATTTTTCCATTCAGACTCCCAAGAAGAATGGTGGTCCTGATGTGTAACAATAGTTCTATTTGATTGAAGTGGGATTTATTATGCAACACCAAATATTTGTAGCAAAAGATTCCTGCTTCAATTGTGCAACTGGAACGCATGACAAATGTCACCATTATCAAGTACTTTAAAATTGCTCAATAAATGGAAAATTTGTGTAGAGGCCTAGCTGGGAAAGGAGGCAAGCAGGGTAGTACACAATCCATTTTTTTCTTAAAGAAAAGAAGAAAGAATCAGCCAGGTCTTCCTTTGTTTGTTTTTCCACAAGCATCCCTGGGTATCATTATGCAAATTAGAGAAATGAAAAACAACTGCATGTTTAAAGAGGCTCTGGCAGATTATTCATCAACTTCATTTAAATGTGCTGGTGGCTTCTTTATCCTCTCTAAGGACCAAATTAGCTGTGGTACATTAAATGCATTATCACATGTGCATCTCTTTAATATTGTGTGTGTGTATTGGGGGTGGGGTAATGCTTTTCCTTCCATCCAAATTAGATGATGATGCAGAGAGGGAGAGGGCTGCTACTTCTCCATCAAGCTATTTCCCTGGGTAAAAATTGCCCTCCCCCATATAGTCTCTTCAAGGGAAGAGGAAATTGCTGTTAGCTTCTCACAAAAATGATACTGTATGAGATGACATAACATTTCTTTGGATATGCTGATGCTTCTTATCATTGCTTGTTCTAAACAGATTCCTAGAAATACAACTCCTGATGTATTCTCCTCTTCCTCTCTCCTCTCCCCACAATTATTTTTTTTACTCCATAAATTATATTTTCCTCAGGAATGTCTTCAAATTTAATTGAACTGCTGCTGAATAAAGTAATTTTTTTAGAGCTTCACATCCAGTCCTGAAAAACTAATGTTCTTTTTGCCTGACACTGCAGACAATCACGTTTTACCATGATTTAGGAGTGTCCAACCTTGGCAACTTTAAGACCTGTGGACTTCAACTCCCAGAATTTCACAGCCAGCTTAGGGAGTTGTATCATGGCATCCTTCTTTAGATGTTTGTAGGAGATGGTGGTCCCTAAATCAGCAGACCCATTTCTTATCCTCTCTTTCCAAAGTGAAAGGAAAAAAAAAAACCTTAGAGTCCATAACATATCAGAGAGAAAATGCAGGTATAACTTAGACTGAGGGTGTCCAACCTTGAGGACTTTACCTCCCCATGGCTGGCTGGGGAGTTCTGGGAGTTGAAGTCCACAAGTCTTAAAGTTGCCAAGATTAGATACTGTTGACTATTACTGTATTTTTTGCACTATAAGACACACTGGACCATAAGACACATATTAGCTTTAGAGGAGGAAAACAAGGGAGAAAAAATCTGCCTCTGCCTCTGCCTCCCAGCATCCATCCAGTATTCATCTGGCTAGTGTCCTTGCAGCAAAGAGCAAACAGCTGGTCAGCTTCACCATGTTATTGCAGGCCCAGCAAGTGGCTCATCAGGGCTCAGTTCTGTTGCACCCACCACCAGTCAACTGAGCTGAGCTGCTGCCACTGCTGGGGAACACTGGAGCCTTCGCTGCCAAGCAGCTGATTGGCAGTTGGATTTATTTGTTTGTTTGTTTGTTTGTTTAACTTGTATGCCGCTTTTCTCCGAAGACTCAAGGCGGCTTACAATGCATTTAAAAACCCATATATAAAAACATTAAAAATTAAACATTGAAACAATTAAAACCCATTCACACCATTCATGGCCGGATCTCGCTAGATCACAACAGCGAGATCAACGGCCCCAGGCCTGCCGGAAAAGCCAGGTCTTCACCACTTTTCAGAAGGCCAATAGGGTGGGGATGGTCCGGATCTCAGGAGGTAACTGGTTACAGAGAGCTGGGGCAGCCACAGAGAAGGCCCTCCCCACAGGCCCACCAGCCGGCACTGTTTAGCTGATGGGACCCAGAGGAGACCAACTCTGTGGGATCTTACCAGTCGCTGGGAGCTATGCGGTAGAAGGCGGTCTCCAAGATACCGCCTTCTGGAATATCACTAATCAGCTGTTCTAGGCAGTGGGGATCGCTGCCACCACCTATCCCCGGCTCTACCAAACGCCACCGCTGCCTATCACCACTGATCACCACTGATTGCCTATCGCCGCCGCTGCTGAATGGCGATAGGTAGTGGCAAATGGAGGGGTGGCAACAATTCCCATCACTAGAACAGCTGATTGGTGGTATTCTGGGAGGCTGATTCACCCCCCACCCCCGATCAGCTGCTCAGCAGCGAAGGCTCCAGCGTTCCCCAGCAGCAGCAAACAGCGGCAGCAGTGACAGATAGTGGCAGTGACAGGTGGCAGTGGCAAATGCAGCCACCACACCAACCCCCCTCCCCCCCACTGCAATATTCGTTCTATAAGATGCACAGACATTTCCACCCACTTTTTTTGGGAGGGGAAGTGCAATTTATAGTGAGAAAAACCATCTCCCTTCTTATTTCTTATTTCTAACTGATGATAATTTCTTTAGATGTTCAGAAAGCATGTTACCCTATTCTCAGCTGCAAAGAAAGATGATGATTCATTTTCAGTTCTGTCTTGTGTACAGTAACAAAATTAAGAAATATGATCAATGACGGTTACATGTCTTATGTTCTAATCGAGGCCAATCCTTTAAATAATCTTAGAAATCTTATATTCTTCCCCCAAGCTCCGGGATAGTTCGAGATGTGTCTTTCTCAGTGTCTATTTTGATCCCTCATTGTGTTTATCCTTTTTGCTTTGCTATTAGGTCTTATACCTGTTTTTAACTTGTATGACAACCATAGCCAGCAGTCGTGGGTGTAGCTTCAAAAAATCTATTTATAAATAAATAAATGTTCCAATTTTGACACACAGTGAATCCCGGCTGATCAGTTATGACAATTGTGCAAAATCTCAGTATATCTCCATTTTTATATACACGGGGCACTATTCTTCCAAACCACTTCACCTTTCAAAAAAACCCACCTCCCTTTCTCACTCACTCCCCCTCCTTTCTCCCTCTCCTTCCTTCCCCCTCCTTTCTCTCTCTCTCTCTCTCTCTCTCTCTCTCTCTCTCTCACAGACACACGCACACGCACACACAAACAGTTAATCTTCTTTCACCCTGTCTCATATCCTATTAAAATAAAACTTTCTCTATTTAAAACACTAGGAAAAAGATTTTTTGTTGTTGTTGTTATTTTGCTAATCAACTCTTTCTTGCTTTATCTGGGCTACTGTATGATTAGAAGTTACAGCGAAGGATCACAGCAAATAAATTCACAAGCAGTTATAACAACCTAGATGAAATTTGTGTGCATTTTATTTATTTCTGGAATTAAAAGGATTGTTTGAGGAAAAGGCTCGTTTTTCATTAATGTCCATGGTAAAGTGAATTCTAAAATGGAAACATTTCTCAGAGTTATTCTTTTCTTTCTAGACACCAAGAGTTCAGTCAAGCATAAGGCCTTGGACTAGAAAACAGTTCATTCAAACTAACAAGAAAAGAAAAATTGAGAAAGTAGTAATTTCCATTAAATGCACATAAAGCATAAATGCTTATGATGTTCCTTGGTGTGTGCATAGCCCCAGTTATTGGTATTCAGATATTCTTTTCAGTATATAGTTGTCACTGAAAGAATTTATTTAATATTGCTAAGCAAGTGACCTTAGTACAAGGAAACACATTCAAAATCAAATTTTGCCAGTTTGTTAAGCTTTCCACTTTTAGGACAAATAATTGAAAATACAAATCAAATAGTCTAAGAGTGTATATCAATCTGTTGCTGGATAAAAAAAAAAATAGCAGAGGAAATCAGAGTTCAGGAATGAAGTTATTCTGTCCACAGAATTAGGAACCTAAGGAACATCTGATGTCATATTTATATCAGTAGGTAAGAATAGAGTATATTCAGAAAAAATACATGGAGGTTTTGGACATAATCCTTTATGCATGTCCTCATATCATGATGTAATCATTCATTCATTTTCAGATATGCATGTCTTAATCAATGCATTCATATGGATATTTCAAGCAAAAATAGAAATTTAGGAGTCACTCAGTTAAAATCTTTGCTCAGACTGTGTAAGAACTTATAGTTGTTTCAAGGAGGATTGTTTTTGTTAAAGTTATGACCTTTCCTGCAGAAACAAACACTGAATATTGGTCAGAATTGAAGGACCCTTGGTTCTTTTAACTCAGTAGAATCTATTGAATCTAGTGGTCTTCAACATTTTGTCTCTTACATCACACCCATTGCTTTATCAAAGAATTTAGCCTACCAGGGTCAATGCAAATGTCTGACTTTTCTCTCTGAGATAGAATTATATATGAATCACATAATCAGTGGGTTATGGGTGGGTTATCACTTTATCAGTGGGTTTTATCTGTGTGCATTAATATTAGAGGGGAAAACTATCTATCTATCTATCTATCTATCTATCTATCTATCTATCTATCTATCTATCTATCTATCTATTTTCTGAGGTTTTTGCGGGTGTTTGTATGTAGGTCTTTGGTTATTCGGGTTTTCTCCCACATAAAATTGGAGGTTTCTTGGCAATGAGACTTTGTCGAAATATTGCCAAGACACCTCCAATTTTACGCGGGAGAAAACCCGAATAGCCAAAGACATATATATATATATATATATATATATATATATATATATATATATATATATATATGTAGGTCTTTGGTTATTCGGGTCTTCTCCCACGTAAAATTGGAAGTGTCTTGGCGACGTTTCGATGAAGTCTCATTCGTCATCTTCAGGCTGGTGTTCTCGGCTTCGTGCTTCCAGGAGCAATGTGAGATCGCAGCTGTCTCTTCCTTTTAACTGCTAGTGGGGGTGTGAGCTGATTGGGTGGGAACTTGGCTGTGTTCTGATTGGGTGGAGGTGTGTTCTGATTGGTTAGGGGTTTGGCTGTGCTCTGATTGGATGGGGGGTTGGTTGTGCTCTGATTGGTTGGGGGTGTGTTCTGTTTGGGTGGGGGCTTGGTTGTGCTCAGCTTAGTCTGAGTTGCAGGGGGATTTGAGCAGGTGAGCTGCGTTGTTGTTGTTTGGCTTCGTGTTTGTGGGGTTTTTTTTTTGTAGCTCCAGCTCAGTAGAATCTCATCTACCGAGATGAGAACCGAGTAGATGAGATTCTACTGAGCTGGAGCTACAAAAAAAAAAAAAAAAAAAAACCTTGGCTACGTAGGGAAAACCTGGCTAGAAGAAAAACACACATAAACCCTACGAAGAAGTAAGAAAATTGATACTGTACCTTTACAGGGAGGATATGGGTGTGGCCTACTGATGACAGCTAACGAGCTAGAAATGGATCTATTTAGGTCTCCCACCTAGCAGTTAGAGCTTGCTAGGTGTTAGAAAGGAAAAAGCCCAGAACCGAGTAGATGAGATTCTACTGAGCTGGAGCTACAAAAAAAAAAAAAAAAAACTTGGCTACGTAGGGAAAACCTGGCTAGAAGAAAAACACACATAAACCCTACGAAGAAGTAAGAATATATATATATATATATATATATATATATATATATATATATATATATATATATATATATATATATGTATGTATGTATGAATTAAGGCAGTATCCAATTATATTGATTTGCTAGTGTAAGGGTCTCCGAACTTGGCAACTTTAAGCTTTATGGAGTTCAATTCCCAGAATTCCCTAGCCAGCCATACTGTTGTTGAACTCTGGGAGTTGAAGTCCACAAGTCTTAAAGTTACCAAGTGTGGGAATTCCTCAATTGTCCATTGATGATGAATCTATGACATGAATGTCGGAAGTGACATGCCACAATGTTTTTGGTGACACACCAGCCTCCACCAATACCCAACAACTATTTTTGAAAACATGGCCTGTTCTTATACAATTTTCAGAGGCTATGGAGGCCACATAAGGACAGGATATGCATCCTGACACTCTGGAAATCAAACAAGAAGGATGTACTCTCACACAGCTTCCAGAGCCTTCAAAAATTAGTTAAGGACAAGTGCCTGCTTTTGTGCAGTTTTTGGAGGCTGTAGAAGCCACGGAAGAGCATTTTCCATGGGGCTCAGTTCAACCTCAGATAGGCCACAGAGGCCTGTCAATATAAAGAAAACACTGCTTAAAGGTAAGCAGTATGTAGCAGATCCAGTGGAACACTGGGCTGTGAAGGGAATTGCATCATTCCCTCTGGCAGCTTTTATTGAGTGGCAGTGTTGATGCTTGG
This sequence comes from Arizona elegans, assembly GCA_022577455.1. Classification (NCBI taxonomy): domain Eukaryota; kingdom Metazoa; phylum Chordata; class Lepidosauria; order Squamata; family Colubridae; genus Arizona; species Arizona elegans. Next base: position 129,314,083 of record JAKOOJ010000002.1, read on the forward strand.
GCTGAAGTTAAGGCCTAGACCAGAAGTGTCAAACTCATGTGCATCATGAGTCATGTGCTGGCCCTGCCCAGTTTAGCCAAGGAGAAAAAAGTCACGTGACACCACAGTGTCACCGCGAGTTTGACACCTCTGGCCTAGACTTTGAGTTCAGGCCTAGCCTCGGCATTGCTGCTGAATGCTACTGTTCAGGGTGTCCTAATTTGGGGGAGAGAGAAAATTGTTTCTCTTCTGTTTGGGAGGGATAACATGCCATTGGAGTCAATTAGGCATTTTCTTTATTTTTGACATACTGAATCTGAAAAGTTTGCCATTACTGCTCTAGTCTGTATAGAGGTAATGGTTTAAATTAATAACTGACCAGATCAAAACTCAGGGGAAAAAATGAAATTAGGGTAAAATGGCATTTAAATACCAACAATGTAACAAAAATGTGAGTATATTACTCAATAGAAACCACACACATTTCTTAACGGATACGGATAGCAGCCACTCAAAGGTTTGCAGTATTATGTTTAACAAAACTTTTTTTCCTTTGACCAAGGCAAATGGCACAAAATTCATCAGACCAACCTGGGACATGTAATTACACAAGATAGAAGGTAGCAACATGTGAAGAATGGTTTTAGCAGTATGCAAGCTGCAGACAGGTTCAGAAAGCCACAGGGACCTTATTGAATTTCCCATTTAGATCTGCTAAGGATAAGCTGTTAAACCTGGCAAAATAATAATAATAATAATCCAGATTGGTAAAATATAGGATGTAACATTGCTAGTCATTGGCCATCAATGATTTCTGTTCATTCTCTCACGCAGTTTGAAATAGACCTTTCATTTTGGTATTCAGTATTTAAAAGCCTTTGTTGATTTTCTTACCCTAGGGTAAATTCTTAAAGAGGTAGAAAATCTACACAGAGACTATAAGGTTAGACTTTTCCCCAAACTGTTTCATATCATGAAGACTGAAACTGGTAAAACAGGTCAAGAGGGTTTAACCCTATGGGAAAATAATGGCATTTAAGCCAATAATTAAATATTAACAACTATGTTAATACACCAGAATTCAATGACTAGCCTTTAATCTCAGGACTGCATCAAATACATATGTGGGTGCTCAAAATACCACTCTTGTGAACTTGGATTGAACTATTTCCTGTGACTCGTAATTGGGGTAATGACCCATCTGTGAAACATGCAGCCACTGAGCTAAAGGTCTATCAGGAAATTGTTTCAGAGATGCAGGGATGCATTTTCCACCTTTCCAACAGAAGAATGTTAGAAGAACTTCTTTGACTCCATAGCACCACAAAACTCATGTGGGCTTTTTCCATGAAGCATTATACCAGGTTATTTATATTCCTTGACTCGTTCCATTTCCTGCCCTTCTATTATCCAGCTCAGCTTCCTGTGTTTTTTTGGCAAAAGCCATTAGTTTAGTCTCCTGAAAATTACTTACTGGCGGTTTTCCTTGTGGCACTGCATTAAACTTTGAAAGGTTCACCCAAGGCCAGCTGGAGTCTTCAGGATAATAGCTGCATCATTTTCATAGAGCAAAAGGTGGTGTTTGTTTCCCTATTTTGGGAGGGCAGAACTTTGATTAGAACATTTCTTTGTAAATTACTTCATACATAGGCTGAACAGGGAAGGAACTAAAAAAACAGCCTTGTTTAAAGAGGCTTGAGCTAATACATCTTGTGGTAAAATCTTGTTATATGATGATTGTGGAATCATCATATAGGTTTTTTTAAAAAATAAGAAATGGTAGGCACTGGTCCTTATTCATGTCTATGAGTTTTTCCCCATAAGAAGATCTCAAAATTAAGCCAAATGCAAAGAACACAAAGAGGGAAAATGGCTTCCTTCTCCATCATTTTTACAGTTCTATTCTGGGTGCTGAGCATGAACCTTACCAACTTTGCTCACTAAATTAATTGTCAATAGTAAGTAGGGTCACTTTATGTTTAGTTTAGTTTAGTTTATTTGATTTGTATACCGCCCTACTCCCGAAGGACTCAGGGCGGTGAACAGCCAAACAATAAAATAACATAGATACAAAAATTTAAAAAACCAGATAAAATCAAATTAAATCATTTTGGCCCAGACAGAATTAAAACACCCCAATAATTTAAAAACAGATTAAAATTTACATATTTAAAAAAGGGAAGAGATTAGGCCAGGCCCGCCTGATGGAATAAAAAGGTCTTCACAGCGCGGCAGAAGGTGCGCAGATCCGGGATCCTCCGTATCTCCGGGGGGAGCTCATTCCAGACGGTAGGTGCCCCCACAGAGAAGGCTCTCCCCCTAGGGGTCACCAGCCTACACTGTTTGGCTGACGGCACCCGGAGGAGTCCCTCTCTATGAGAGCGTACTGGCCGGTGGGAGGCTATTGGTGGTAGTAGGCGGTCCCGTAGATAACCAGGTCCTAAGCCATGGAGCGCTTTAAAGGTGGTAACCAAAACTTTGAAGCGCACCCGAAAGACCACCGGGAGCCAGTGCAGCTCGCGCAGGAGAGGTGTTACATGGGAGCGCCATGTCGCTCCCATTACCACCCGCGCGGCCGCACTCTGCGCCAGTTGGAGCCTCCGGGTGCTCCTCAAGGGGAGCCCCATGTAGAGAGCATTGCAATAGTCCAGGCGGGAGGTGACGAGGGCATGAGTGACCGTGCGTAACGAGTCCCAATCCAGAAAGGGACGCAACTGGCGAATCAGGCGAACCTGATGAAAAATCCTCCCGGTCACGGCCATCAAGTGCTCTTCTAAAGACAGCCGTGAATCCAGGAGGACGCCCAAGTTGCGAGCCCTCTCTGTGGGGGCCAATGATTCACCCCCAATAGTCAGTGATGGCGTCAACTGACTATATCGGGACGTCGGAAACCACAGCCACTCGGTCTTGGATGGGTTGAGCCTGAGCCTGTTCCTCCCCATCCAGATCCATACGGCCTCCAGGCACCGGGACATCACTTCAAGGGCATCATTGGGGTGATCCGGGGTGGAGATGTACAGCTGAGTGTCGTCAGCGTACTGATGGTACTCCACCCTGAAACCACGGATGATCTCGCCCAGCGGCTTCACATAAATGTTGAACAGGAGAGGCGAGAGGACTGATCCTTGCGGCACCCCATATATAAGGGGCCTCGGGGTCGACCTCTGCCCCCCTGTCAACACAGACTGTGACCGGTCAGAGAGAAAGGAGGAGAACCACTGTAAAACAGTGCCCCCCACCCCCAACCCTTCCAACCGGTGCAGCATGATATCATGATCGATGGTATCAAAAGCCGCTGAGAGATCTAACAGGACCAGGACAGAGGAGCACCCCCTGTCCCGAGCCCTCCAGAGATCATCAACCGACGCGACCAATGCCGTTTCCGTGCTGTACCCGGGCCTGAAGTCCGACTGGAACGGATCCAGATATATTTATAATAATAATAATAAAACTATTCATCTTTTATCTTTCAAATTCAGATGTTAATAAAGGACATTAAGCATTAAAGAAAGGCCAACTAGATAAATAAAAAAGGAAGGATATAAATTGGAACAATGATTTAATCTCTTAGAGGTACAAGTTGCACAGATGAACAACCGTTACAGAGAAAATCATCCCAGCCTCCCCTTAGAAAGATCAATGTACATGAGATGGCTTTATCAGCTGATTTTAAAGGATTGACAAATGCATATGGCGTAAGATGATCGTTGTATAGATCAGTTCTATATATCTTTAATACTTGACCAAGAACCATGGATTTTGTGAGTGGGTGGGTGTTGCTTGGGGCTGATGGTGTTTTTTCAGTGACCTGAAGTTTCTTCCCTTGGTAATGTTCCTCCCAAAAGGGTGTGTTGAGGAGGAGGAGGAGGAGACATGCAGCATGGCAGAGCTTTTCAGTAATGAGACTTTATTGAATTATTTGAAACTTGGGAATTTATTGAATTTACTGAACCTTGGGAAGACAGAAAGAATCCATACCGTATACATATATACTGACTGGCAATTTAATAACTAAGAAATATTATCAGAACCAGTGGTGGGTTCCTCCCGGTTCAGTCCGGTTCAGCCAAGCCGGTATGACATCACCGAACTGGTTCTCCCCCCCGCCCTCCCACCCCCCCTCCACATTATTCTTACCTTTTATTTGGTCCCACCCCCAATCTATTGCTGCCTCCTGAGTCCCAGCTGATGACTAGAGGGAAAAAAACTGTTTAAACTCTTGCTGCGGGGCTTCAAAGGGCCATCCTACAGCTGATCAGTGTTAAAAGCAAACAAATGAGTCGGGTTGTAAGTGCAAGGACTGGTCGTAAGTGCGAGGACCTTCCAGAAATGACTCTGACCAGCTAGCCACGCCCACCTAGTCACATGACCTCCAAGCCACACCCACAAAATAAGCCACGCCCACAGAACCAGTAGTAAAAAAAATTAGAACCCACCCCTGATCAGAACCAATATTCTATCTATGACCATTTCACCTATTTTATTATTTTTCTGTGCAAATAATTTCAAAAGCCATCTCTATTCTATCAAAAGCAAAGCATTTGGTTAAAAAAAATTAAGAATCAAGAGTCAGCAGAGAAATCAGCAGGAAGTTGTAAGTCTTGCAAGAGGTAGGTAAAAGACCAGGGGTAAAATGCTACCGGTTCAGACCGGATCAGCTGATCCGGTAGCGATGGCGGCGGGTGGTTCAGAGAACCGGTAGCAAAAATCCCTGCCCCCCCTGCCCATGCCTACCCAACCACCTGGTCACCCACTTGCCCGCTTGGCCGTTTGCTGCTTCTTTCCGGCTCACTCGCTTTTCTGGCCTTGCTTCGCCTGATGCAATCCCTGCAATCAATTGCATCAACTAGCAACTGAATCTGCCTGCCTGCAATCAATCTCATCAGTGAGCAGCTGAATCTGCCTTCCTTGTGCCTTCAATTGGGTAAGTAACTGGGGTTTTTTTGGGGAGGGGACTTTAAAAAAATAGTTAATTGGGTTTTGTTTTTTTTAGACATAGCAATTTAAAGTTAAGGAAGTTTTAAATTATCTGCTTTTATCTAAAAATATAAATAAAATAAAATAAAATAAAATAAAATTATAAAATAAAATATTTGTGTAGCTTTCTGAGATTTAGTGTGTTTCTGTAGTGTTTCACTCTAACTACACAAACACACAAATCTCACAAAAGCTGTATGTGGCATTTTGTGTGGAAAAAATGTGAGCTGTTTGTGGCTGTGTGAGGTTCCTGCTTGTTGCAGGGGCCATTTTGGGTCAAGTGTAGCTGCTTTTACATTGTGTGTGAGTCAGTTGTGTTGTGTTGTGTTGTGTTGTGTCATGTTGTGTGTGTGTAAAGTGTGAAAGTTGGTGTTTGGTACCTCTTATTGTTTTGTGTACTTTATTATTTTTATTATTTATTATTATTGGCCACGCCCACCCAGTCACCTGACCACTAAGCCACCCCCACCAATTAAGCCACGCCCACAGAACCAGAAGGATAAATTTTTAGATTTCATCCCTGTAACAGACTGCTGTCAAGTGAGGGAGAGTGAAAGGTGGCTGCACAGCTATTACAGGCCCTGGAGTTACTGCTGCCAAATGGCGGAGACTTAGAAAAGCAACTTATGAATTTCCCTGCTGTCTTTCTCATTTACTTAGCTTAACCAGCAGGGAAAGTCACAAAAAGTGAACACATGATCACTGCAACAGTTGTAAGCACCAGCCAGCTGCCTCATAATGATCACATGATTATGGGTTAGATGTGATGGCCTAAAATTTATCAAGCAATACAAAATTAAAATACTTTCATATGAATCACACATTCATACATCTTCCCAACTCTCTGCCTCCCTCTATCTATATATTTACACACACACATAAACACACAAGCATACAGAAATTGGTTTACTAAGTAGTAGGTTTGTATTTACATCAAACCAAAATGTCATATGACAAAGTGAATAAAAAATATTGCATGCTGCATTGAAGTTTGGTACAGTGGTTAAGACTCCAGATGAAAAATCAGGAGACTGTGAGTTCTAATCCCTGGTTTAGTCATGAAGACAGCTGGATGACCTCGGACCATTTACTCTCTTTCAACCATAAGAAGCAGGGCATGACAAACCTGAGCTTGTTGATCAGAAAGGCTAGCAATTTGGTGGTTCGAATCCCTAGTATAGGTCTCCTGTGTAATCAGGGGGTTGGACTAGATGACCTTCAAGGTGCCTTCCAGCTGTGTTACTGTTACCTTGCCAAGAAACTGCAAAGTCTTGTTTAAGTAGTCACTAGGAGTCAATATTGAGCCAAAAGCATACACACACACACAAACACCATGCATTTAAATTGTAAAAGAAAAATTAAGTGGAGAAAAATATAAACCATGTTAATGGTTCCTAGTAAACCTTTGTCTCAAATTGTTCTTAGGTTTGCAGTTATTTTTCTTAGATTTTCTATATTGAACATTCATTCATTTATTTACCACCGCTGTTATTCTACAGCATGTTGTCAATGCAAATAACTTCATCCTCCTCCTGGCTTTACAATGACGAAAACATAAATAAGATTTTTTTTTAAGGGATAATGACTAACTTTTCCCCCCTCATTGTCCCCAAACAGAAACCAAGCAGATGACTAGATCAGTTATAGATGATGTGAGCCTGACTGTCTGATGGGGGCTTCAGCTTTGAGGTCTTTGGAGAGCCATTGGCATCTTTAACTCATCATTTGAGTGTCAACATTAATGGGCTTTCTGCACTATCAGTAGTAGAAATTGTGGCAGAGATTGGCCTTGGAATGATCTGAAGCTTCATTGTCTGACAAATTAGAGGTGGTAATACAATTTAAAAGTGTTGAACTATGACTCTATCACAGGAGATGACCCTGATTTTATAACCACACTCCCTGCCCTCCACCAGCTAGCCTTCAGCATTTTTCCTTATAATGGACATTTCAACATCAGCAGCTCAATAGTCATGGAAAGAGATATTGACCGAGTCCAGTGTAGTCACTGTTAAGGCAGAAGGTATAACATACAGTGATGTAGCTGATGGTGTGGAAAAGGCAAAAAAAGTGCATTTTGTTTAAAAAGCTCTCTTGACTCCAATCTCCATTTTTCACTTAGAAAGGCCGTTCCAAACTGCATCCATTTCAACAGGCTCCGCACGGCAAGAGAGTCAATCCACAGAAGAGAGATCAGCAATGCAGGAAATGGTCACATTTTCATGAAACGGTCTAGGAGTTTTCTGAACAGCGTTTCTTAAAGATGATGCCTTTCCCCTCTCGTGGACAGCACAACTTAATGAGCTGATAGCAACTCACCGGCTGATCGTGTTTTGTCACCATTAAATGCTTCAACCAACCCCATCCCTTTCACTTAAAAGTTACAGTGGGGGCAGAGAGTTTAACAGCCTGCTTTCATCTTGCTTGATCACATGCTGTTCAGGGCTGCAACATTTTTGTGGCAATCTAATCTTAAAATCCTAATGTTTCTCAGTCAAGCCGATAGAACATTTCCTTTAGATTAGGAGTTGCCAATCTTTCAGTGTTCGTGAGCGCAAGTGGATAATTAAAGAACATGTTGCAAATGCTCCCATGAAAAGACTGAAGCTAAATGGGGCTGGGGAGAGGGAGAGGCCAGTTGCAAGCACCTTAGCACTAAAAGACTAAAAGACTAAATTGGTGACCAATGCCATCATCTCTCTTGCTCTGCAGGATGCTCTCTTCCACCCCAATGTCCAGTGTCCAGACAGGTGGGCAAGGAATGACTCTGGGCTCAACTATGGTTCAAAATCCATCACCAAAATGGAGAGGATAGTGGTCATCTGCTTTGTCACATGTCAGATTTCTGTTTAACCTTTTTGGAAATTAAAAGCAGTGTACAGGTTTTCCTACAAGTGGAAAGATAGGAGTCTTTGTCTTAAGCTCCCTAGAATATGCATAGAGTCATAACTAAATTACTTTACTTTATCTGAGGGTTAAACTACATTTAATGTGAATTATTAATAACATTGTGTTTTTAATACAAATCCTGGGTCATTTCTCACAAGAATCCTGGGCCAGAGGAAGAGAAGTTTAGCTCATCTTTCTCCAGCGGGTTTCCTGTTGACACCCATTCACCAATCCACCTCTTGCAAAGCACTTAAGAAAATCAATGTCTCATTGGGGACAAAATGCCAAGAGCAAATTGGGTTAATTCTCTTATAAAATGTACCTTTTCAATAATGTATAAATAACCATAATTTCTGTAATCATTTGTCATTGAATTCTGCTGGCCTTGGTGAAACTTAACATTTCAAAGTTTGCCTACAAAAACCCATGAGTTCTACAGCTTTCTGATGGAATACAATATTTATGTTAGCCATTATTAATATTTATGTGTATATGTGTATGTCCATGTGTGTATTTCTTTAATCACCATAACAACTTTAGGCAATGTATACAATATCACAGATATGAATTAAAAACAGCAACAAAGCACAGAAGTATTTAGCAAACCATGTGTCAGGTGTGAAAAACTGGATCTACACTTAATTTTAACTGATTTATTTTTATTCCATCCCTCCCCTGGCTCTTCCAGTCCTTCTCCTACATCATGTTGGGGAAATAACAGAACAATTATGTAATTCATGAAACATGAAGAAAAATCAAAAGTAGGATCACATGTCATCTTGCTCAAGGCCTGTTGAAAGGGTCAAGTTTGAAGCTTTTCCAAAAGAATACCATGATTCGGGCTCTGTAGACTTCGGATAGTATTCTGTTCCACCAGGAACAGTGCTCAGAGAGAAGCTAAAATTCAAAGTTCTGCAAGATTATACAGTTTTAATTATGGGACTCAAATCTTATCATCATATTGGAAGAAACAATAAGTAGTCCCACAGGTATAGAGACCCTACTCTATGAAGGACTTTATATGTGACAACCTGCCCTTGAATTAACACATAGAAACTAATTGGTAACAAGTACAGTTTGCAGAATGGAAGTGTCACGTGGATAAAATGATGTCCACTTATATTGTCCTGTGCTGCAGAATCATGGAGTAGATGTAGCTTTCAAATGCTCTAAAAAGATCATTTGAAGCACATTGCAATAGTCCTAACAGGAGGTAAATAAGTCATGAATGACCATAAAAAGGTTCTCCAAATCTTGGAGAGGGCACAAGTGCTCATCAAATGAATTCCAGTGAGGATCTTCCTGCTGCAGCTGTCACTTGCTCACCAAGCAAGAACAGACAGTCTAGAAGCCTCCTCTCTCCATACCCAAGTATGTTCAAGTTTTTCCTGGGGAAGTACAATCCCTTCAAGAACTAAAGTTGGAAGATTCTTAAATTTTCTGCCACTTGAGCTTGTTTGGGTTGAAAATGTGCTTGATTGTTCCCACCGAAATCTTAACATACTTCATAAACCAGGAAAGAACCTCAGGGGCATTGTCTTTCCACCAGGATTGAGAAACATAACTGGATATAATCTATATATTGATATCTATTCACGCCATTGGATTACCATTTCCAAAAGCCTTATGCGAATGTTAGATAGAATCCCTAGAACTCAGAGGAACATTGCAAGGCAGAGATCTTGGACTCAGTTTTGTTCACCCCAGCAACTGAATGGAACTGACCCCATAGAAAAGAGAAGAACTATTATTACACATAACCCTACATGGGCAACTCCCAAGAATGGCCCAGAAAGGGTTTAAGTAAGGATAGGTGAATCACATCCAAATCCTATCAGATATAATCCACACTCTAGGCCATTTTAGTACTATACCAGTGTGAAAAATCTGTTATGAATCTATCGGTTTTACAATTGTTTTAAAAAATATATGACAATTTAAAAATCCATTTTGGATGCAGCTGTTGTCTTTTAAATACCATATAAAAACATTTTACCAGATTAATTTAATGTGTACATAGGGCCAGGAAATATTTATAAATCTAATTAGAGTATAAGAGGAATTTCTATCAGGATTGAGGTTGTGAAAGTGAATTTACATTTCTTTTCACTGCTTTGGTTAATCCCAGTGAAAACAAGCTTTACCTTTAATATTATTTCTTTTAATGACTGCATCAGATATTTTACTGGTTCCATTGACTGACACCTGATTAAAAGCAGGTATCTTTCATTTTATGCAAATTACATTAAGATCAATTTAATTTTATATATGCAGAAGTTCTTTAAATGACACAGATTTTTTTAATATGTAGCATGTTCCTCAATTTGAGTTTAACTTGCATTTAAATAGGGATTGATAATAATGAGCCTAAACTGATGAAGATGAAGATAATGGGAGCTGACTTTGTAATATGTATGATGAAGTCATTATTTTGCCTAATCTCCTTTCAAATCATGCCATGTTTCATGACCCTATGTTAATAAGAGCCAGAAGCAAACCAATCTAAAAATGGGCCAAGATACTTACAATGATCTTATAATTGAAGAGATCCTAGATTAAATTCTGAGAAGAGGAGGAGGGTTTGAAGGAAGCAAAGAGATGCAAGTGACAAGATTTATAATAGTGTTTAAAAGCCCATTTTGAATAAAGCCAAGATTAAATTGCAATAAATAAATACATCTTTATTGTTCCTTTTCACACCATACCAAAGCATTTCATTATCAAGTCATTTTATTATGCCTTTGGCGTTTACACATATTGTGTGCTTTATTTGGTTACATTTCTATGAAACACAGATGGATTTAATTCATACTTCCATGGTGGATTGCAGGAAAGCACTATGCCATAATTTACATTGGGAAAGTTTGGTTTGGTTTGGTTTCTTTTAGTATGCTAAAGATGGCCCTAGCAAATCAATTTAATTCTGTTGATGGCAAGAAAACAACATGGATCATGAAGAGGCCAGTTCAATTTAAGAGAAATTCTACCAGTATTTATTCAGAAACTAATCAATTAAACATGAGTTCTCCTGATGAATCACCATGAAATTTGAAACATGGAGATGAAATAAAAATATTTTTAAATTCAGACAAAAATTTGAAGTATGAAGGTAACCAGATCAGAGTAAGATTCGCATCAATTAAATGTTTCATAATTGGCTATAAAGAGGAGTCAGGACTCCTGCCATCACTTCTCTGATTGAAAGTTGTAAACATGATAAAATTGATTTGCCAATTACTTATGTCAGAACCAGAGAGCCCACCACACCATTCACCCTTCCCATCTCACCTGCAATTAAGAGCTTGAAAAGTCACCAATGTGGCAGTATCTTGTCATCCTAGTTACTATATTCATTTATTATTGGGATAAATTAAGTCTCATATAACCAGTATAATTCCATCAAATTCAGGGTTCAAAACACTAATGTACAGATTTCTACAAAACTATATCATTTCTATAAAACTCCATAATAGCTAATAATGAATTGCTACTTTTAATTTTTTGGCATTATAGGATGTTCTCCAGATGTGTTGGCTTGCAACTCCTTCGATTCCCAGTTATGAGTTAAGGGAATTGTATTCCTACCCACATGGAGAGCACCCTGTTAAGGAAGGCTGCTTGGGGAATAATGACTGGGTCTTTTTTGTTCAGTTTTTTTTAAGTCTTCACATCATGCTGGTTTATGACTATAATAAAGGTTTGATTTGTTTTTGTGCCTTCAAGTCAGTATTGACACCTAGCAAATGCCTGGACAAAATCCTGCAGTGTTCTTGCAAGATTTCAGGAATGGTTTATCATTGCCTGCTTCTTAGGGTTGAGAAAGAGTGACTGGCCTAAAGTGCCCCAGCTGGCTTCATGCAGTTCTAGAACTCACAGTCTCATGGTTTCTGATGCTTTAACCATTACACTACACTGGCTCTCTTAGTTTCATCTAGGTTACTTTGTTTATTGAGCGATTAGGTAACAGTTGTAACAGTTGTAACGGTGATTAAGTTCACTAATTTCTTAATAGATTGCAGTGGTAAAAGAAGGTAAAATGAAAATTGTATATAAAACTGCTAAACCGGCAGAACAAAGGCAATATAAATGAAGAAGTGCAATCATAAAGGGGAAAGAGGAGCAGGGGAGATGTTAAGAGCAGACATGGAGACACACAGATTTGGCAGAAGGTGGTGGCATGCCAGGAGGTACAGAAATGATGGCAGAAAAAACATGATGGATATTTGAGAGAAGAGGGAGCAGTGAAATGCTAAAGGCTTTCTTTTTAATTTAGTGCCAGATCAATATTGCTGGAGACTCATCTTCTCTGTTTATCTGCTCACCATGAAAAATCTGGGCAGCATTTCAACCCTTAACTTTAACCCTCCTGAACTCATAATATGCAGAAGCTACTCTCAAAGTCAGAGGAGAGTGCATGTTCAGATCTTAATATATCTCCTGAGGTTACTAACTATTGGAAGGAAAGCATATTTACCAGCCCAGGAAGTTTTATGTGCCAATCTCAAGCAGGTCTATTTGTCTAAGCCATTAGGAGGCCTATGGATGAAAATAATTCAAAGGAACTATTTACCTCATAATACTCAGCTATGTTTGAGGTGGGGGCAACATTTAATGGATTCCCCTTGGTTTTGTTTTATTTTGTATTTCATTCCTTTTCTCAAGTTGCTTAGCTGAAATTGGTGTTTGCATTTCATTTCATTTGGATAGTTGAAGATTTCCGGGTAGCTTGAGAAGAATGCTTATCTGAGCATTTTTGATGTTTGCTTCCTGCTTGCACACCATTTCTAGAATACAAACTGCCTTTGTAGTGGCAAGGCAGGTAAGCCATATCCCATATTTATCAACTTCACAGGATCCCAGACTGTCAGCTGCAATCCCAGACAGATGCAATGCTCAAAATTTGAGAGGAGAGTCTACCCCAGGTGTTACATATTCCTGCTAATACAGGAATATGTAGGAAGAGACTCCATGTAGCCCCAGAAAAGATGGCAGAACTCCAAGGAAGAAATAGCAGAAAGCTGATGGATAAAAGGCTGTGAAACAATGAGCTTGCCATCTCCCTTCAACTAAGATTTAAGCTTTGGATTTTCAGAATGCCAAAAATCAAACACAGACACCAACCCCAAGTTCAGGAATTTCTTATTCAAGGAATCGCCTGGCTAGCCTTACCTTAAGATAATTCTTTTGTTCACTGATGTTAAATCTAATTTTATGTCTTCTGTATGTGCTCTTGTGTGCCAAGTGGCATTTTTCTGCCTTAAAATAATTTCAAATATGCAAACCAATATCATATTAGGATTTGCTCAGAGTCACACACTTCTCTGAAACTTTATTGCATGGGAGAAGCATTTTTCAATCATTGTTTGAGATTTGGATCAACTCTGTATTTTTACCTCCCCACTGATTAGTTTTGGCAAGGGGCTACCACAAATGGAAAAGGAAGTATTGCATTTTCTTTTAATATATTGAATTTTGTCAATATACTTGGTGCTACAAATCTAATTCTCTGAAAGAGAGAGGGTTGACTTCCCTAGCCACACACCTCAAAGCTACAACAACAAAGAAGTGGCACTATAGAACTTGTCTCTTCTTTTACCTTTTCCCCAGCTTATTTGCAAATAAGACCATAGGCAGTTCCTACTTTATATCTGGTGCTAAAAAAAGAAGACATCAGGTAAAGGCATTCCCAAGAACATCGATGGTGATGGCAGCACAAAGTAGTCCCTTCAAGTCAAGAAGCCATCTCAAGGTATGTGAAAACCAGAGGGTTTATAAGAGATTTATTTCATCTTGCAACCTCTGAGCTCAGCCTGCTATATCTTCAGAATTCAGAAAATTTTTAAACGCATTTAGATTTCCCATTTAAGCAGGCAGTTCTTCAGAATCTCTAAAGTCTCTCTCTCTATCTCTCTATCTCTCTATCTATCTATCTATCTATCTATCTATCTATCTATCTATCTATCTCTTGTCTGCCTGTCTTATTTCAGATTTGGATAAATAGCTGCCCATCTTCTGCAGTGGAAACCAATACTAAGAAATTATTAAGTATTATTGCAATCTCCCAATCATTCCTTGGTGATCCTTTCATCACACTTTTATCCTCTAATGATCCAATTGCATCAGGAGCCAATTATCTGCTTCTGATTTTCAGCCTTTTGGACATGAGAGGGGGATGTCTTTAATAAAAGAGGTGTGTTAAGCTTACCAGAGGCTTAATGCATCACTTTTATAGCTTTAAAAAATGAAGAAGAAAAAATGAACCCACACTGGTGATTTGCAGGTTTGAGCTTTGAAGTTCGGAGAGCTGCAAAAATGGGTCTAAAACAGGTTGCCTCTCCATGCTTTAAAATAAATTTTCAAATAATTTGCCTGATTTTGCTAATTACCTAGGTATTCACTTGATATCTTTCCTAATCTGTGTATATACTTAATCTAAGGTTCAGTTAAAATATCTTTCAGATAGCTTGAAGGGATCCCACCTTCCTAATATTTTCTGGTTTTTTTTAAGTAATCTCTTTTCTTTTCTTTTTTTTTAAATTTGATTTATATGCTGCCCTTCTCCGGAGATTCAGGGTGGTTTACAATGCGCTAAGCAATAGCCTTCATTCTTTTTTATATTTATACAAAGTCAGCTTATTGCCCCCACAACTGGGTCCTCAATTTACCTACCTTAGAAAGGATGGAAGGCTGAGTCAACCTTGAGCCTTGGCGAGATTCGAACCTGCAGTAATTGCAGGCAGCTGGTCTTAATAACCAGCTTAATAAAAGGGTGTCTTTGTTTTCTTAGAGTTCTTTGTTTTTGAAATTAAGCCTGACCATGTTGGATTTTATATATTATTTGAATTTGATAGCACTGGTAATCCAAAGCAACTGGACAATGAAACTCAGAATGAAGCTAGACAATTGGCAATTCACTCCCTAAGTAAAAATGTGGCTTCTTCCATATGAAAATGATTCTTGGAGGGTGGGCATGGCCCGTCTACAACATGGGTGTCAAACTCGCAATGAAACTTCATCACATGACTTATCACAATTTTTTCCCCTTTGTTAAACTGGGGTGGGTGTGGCCAGCACATGACACATCCGGCTGGTGGGTTTGACATTTCTGGTCTACAACAAGGACTAGAATGCAGTAGGTGCATTGATAAGTAAAATGTTCCTTATTCTCTGTCTTAAAGCTTGAGTCTAAATTTGGGTGGTCTGTTTGCTACAGATAATCCTTGTTCAGCGACTGTTTAGCAACTGTTCAGTTATAACAATGATGAAAAAAGTAACTTTATGAAAAATCCTTTGCTTTCTAGATCTAGAAAGCAAAGGAAGGCTGAAATAAGATCATAAACACAGTCCTGGTTTCGTTTAGCTAACATTTCACTTAATGACTGAGTTGCCGGTCCCAATGGTAGTTGCTAAATTGAGGAGCCCCCATGTTTATTTTCCATAACTCTACTGGATGAAGGCTGCAATATGCCATAAAACCACTAGACTGCAGAAATGAGCTGAAATAGTCTTTGTCCCTTTGCAGCATCTTATGGCTGTGTGGATTTCTGCAACCTATCTGGTACTTGTACTGTTAAAAAAAAAGGCCACATAATTGCTCATTAACTCTCAGAGAGTTTTCCTTCATTCAAGAATCTACAGCAGCATTCATGACTGAGTCAAGAGTTGTGTTCCCTCTAATCAGCTCCATAAAAACATGTCCTGAAGCACAGCCCTAAGTCTTTTTCCTCTTCTCTTTCTTTCTTGCATTGGATGTAAATTTAACCAGACATTGTGAGGATAGTCGAAGTCACTTGTTATTATGTCATTTCTCTCTTCTGGCTGCTTTCCTGATTTCTTTCTTCAACTGAAAATAACTCTTTGAAACTTGTTGAAAGGGAGGCAGAGTGTGCTGTATCTCAAGAGTTATGTTACTACTGAAACCTCATAGTTTTAGGAGGGGGGAAACACCTTCTGTGAAGGGTTTTTTTTTTTTTTTTTTTGGTTCCTCTTGCCAGTTTTATTTCAGTGGACTTTCTGATGCTTTATTACCTGTAGGGGGAAAAAAAACCCTCTTTTTTACATACATGCAACATTCCCAAGATTATTTTCTTCAAAGTTTATTGTGCCACTGTATATCCAAGTTTAACACAGCACAGAATAACTCCAATATTAAATGTGTTGTGATGCGACTGTATTAACAAAGCTGGGAAAAAAATTTGTGGTAAATTTAACCTCCTACTTTTCCTTGTACATCTAATCCTCCCCCCCCACACACACACCAAACAGATGGATCCAAGTAGATAAAACATGCATCCTTCAAAGATACAATAGAGTTAATCCTACAAGAGGATAGTAATGCTAGGAGTAGATCTACACTCAAACATTAAAAGCACTCAGGCAACTTCTTGCTTTCCTGAGCAATTTCCTTAAATACGCTAGACCACATGATCTTTTCTCAGCTTTAGTGCAATACGATTTAAAGTGAGTAGTAAGGAATTGTTTGCAATTGCAGCCTTTTAGCAGCTACCTTTTGTGCTCCAGGAATGGCTGCTGATAATTGGAAATTTGTTCATTGGCATTGTTTGCTGGACTTCATTGAATCACCCTTGAGTTAGCCTTTTATCCTATCCGAAGCTGGTTCTTTTAGGCAGGCCGAGTAGGTTCAGGCGCACGCCTGTGTGTATATTTTTGTCCTTAAGAAAGTCCAATTCCAAAGAAATGGATTAGTGATTTAGACGCTTAGCTCTCTCAGGCTTGGCATTCCTCGCTTTGCATTTCAAAGAGGAAGCTTCTCAGTTTTTTAAAAGAAGGAAATGTTTCTTTTTCTCTCTTGTGATTTTTTTTTCTTTTGTTTTTACAATAGATTGGACAGCTGCCATCTGCTCAACAACAACACTGAACACCACCCTACAATTCAGGCAGGCAGTCTGGCTTCTTCTGTTTATCAAAGTGGACCCTGGTTAATTGCTTACATTTCTGTTTGATCAAGCGACATACAGCCTATACAACTTTTGGTTCCAATTTGATTATCTCCTTTTCATCTTCTACCCGTCTGCTATTTTAGACTCACTCCCCATTAGCCCTGAGAGGGAAGAATAATGACAGAGCCAACATCTCCTTCCCTCCTCTGTCATTATATAAACACAGGCATTTGTAATACCCCGAATTCTAACAATCCAATGCCTATCACTTTCTTTTTTCTTTATAAGTATGATACCGGCAAGTGCTCTAACTAGTTTGATGACAGAAGTAAAAAAAAAAAAAAATACCAGGCTTTTTAAAGGAATACGTACATATGGTCACATTAGGATCAATGAGAAAATATGTAGTGAATACTTTCAAGTGAATTTCATTTTTTCTCCTTGCTGGAGACTGTTTCTTATATAGGCAAACATTCATTCAGATGAGCATGACCCACAAAGCTAGATTTTTCCAATTCCCATTTTTCTCTTTGATTAAAGAACAAGTGCAAAAGGGAAGGTGATCCAATTACTAATCTACAAGATTAGTACTACCCAGTAGTGGTTTTATTAACCCTTGAATGTTCCAGGTCATGCTTCTCCTTCTTATTCCTGTTATTTACTGATTTCTCTAAACAAGAATTTGTGAATACAGTCAGAATCAACAGCAAATTTGTCTGCCAAACGATATGTGTGGATTAGATCCAGGAAGACCAAACAAATAGTAATATTGGGTATATCCTAGAAAATCTTACCAGGATGTTGCATGTTGCAAGGACAATATGCCTACTTTGTCAATATTCTGGTTTTCAAAAGCATTGTATTTCAAGTGATTTTATTTTACTTTATGCAATTATTAGCATTTCCTCCTGCTAACTAATGAAGCAAAAGGAATATAAGTGCTCCCTGCCAATCAGCTGAGTAGTTCAAGAGGATCTAGGAAAGAGTAGATATAGCTCCCTCTCCCTGAAATTTCTCTCTATTCAATTGGAAATCTGATATAGGCTGATGTTAAGATAAGAGAAAGCCTTAATAGAAGTCCAGATGGATTGATCTTCATTGGGATTGTGAGGGATAAATTGTACTGTTGATTGGCAGGGAGCAGATGAATAGTAGAGGGGGCATGGTCCTTTTTTTTTTTTTATTTGCAATGTCCTAAATAATATCAATGCCAGTTTTGATTTAATAGCATGGGTTTTTAAGGAATTTTTCCTTAACAATCCATATGGAAATAGGACATATTCGAGATAACAGTGAACACATGTGTAACAAACACATATGGGATCAAGTCTATTCTGTCAGTCCTAGTTAGGACTAAATGACAGGTTATATTAATGTCTCAATTGGGAGAACTGTTAATTTGAGTATTGAAGCAGGTGTGGATAGAAAATCTAAGCTAAGGGGAAAAAATTAACTCTTCCTTTCCATACAGTGATCATAGCAAAATATCTTAGTTTTCCATCAGAAATAACTACTTAACTGAGAGTAAGGTGAAATTTAATAATACTAACTGAGCCTCACCAGAGAAACTATGCCCAAATTATGTTTGCTATAATTTGATACATAGCACTCTAGCTAGTTGATGCTATTTTATACTTAACAAAAAAAGAAAGAAAGAAAGAAAGAAAGAAAGAAAGAAAGAAAGAAAGAAAGAAAGAAAGAAAGAATTAAGAACACAATTCCTATGACTTGTGGTTTATTTTTTTATCCTATTGATCACACAGCAAGTTAAGAGTAGAAACATGGATTGGTGCTTTGTTCTTCTCTTTATCTTTGCTTTCTCCCCCCTCTGATTGAATAAAACCTAACGTCTCCTCCTTAGCTCTCTCCAAGAACTGTCCTTCATTCTCCTTCCTTCCCTCTTAAAATAGAAAGGAAAGAAAAGCAGCTTTTCCATCACAGCATGCAACCTCTCAATTTTGTCCTTGGGATCATAAAGAGTGCTCTAGATGTTCTTTATGGGCTTTGTGACATTCTCACGGCATAGGCTCTGCTAAATACAGATCTTGGTGGATTTATCAAGATTTTTTTTCTAGAAAAGTTTGAAATCTGATCCTCAATCTCTCATACTTACCAGTAACTGGCTCTCTGTGAGTTAAAAATTCTAATCATAAATAGGCCCAAAGGTAACATCAATGTATGAGATTACCAGGCTGAGCCTGAGGAAGGAGTCAAGCACGTCATCAGCCTCCAGTCCCACAAAGTTCTAAATCCAGCCCACCTTGAATTCTGTTGACTCTTATCTACTGCCCATTTGTTTTGACTGTTAATAGTACATATTCTTGCAGAGAGAGTTTGTTGTTGTTGTTAGTTGCAAAGTCATGTCCAACCAATCGCAATTGCATAGACAATGTTCCTCCAGGTCTTCCTGTCCTCTACCATCCTCTGGAGTACATTTAAGCATACAACTACTGCTTCAGTGACTCCATCCAGCCACCTCATTCTCTGACGTCTCCTTCTTCTTTTGCCCTCAATCTTTCCCAGCATTAGGGTCTTCTCCAGTGAGTCCTTCCTTCTCATTAGGTGGCCAAAATATTTGAGTTTCATTTTCAGGATCTGGCCTTCTAAACAGCAGTCAGGGTTGATCTCCTCTAGGACTGACTGGTTTGATCACCTTGCAATCCAAGGGACTCGCAGGAGTCTTCTTCATCACCATAGTTCAAAGGCCTCAATTCTTTGGCGCTCAGCCTTCCTTATGGTCCAACTTTCACAGCCATACATTACAACTGGGAAAATGAATGAGCAGAGAGAGTCAGCATGCAATAAACTGTATTTATTTGAACCACCTTGGCTTCTGATTTCCTGCTCTTGACAATCAAGGAAATGAGAGGAGAACATAGAAGAATCCACAGCTTTTCTAGACATCTATAACACCCTGAATCTTTTTTCAAGTTGTAGGGAAATACAAAAGTTCACTACAGTGAATGTTATATATCCCAGCTTGTGCTAAAAGGTGGGATATAAATTGAACAAACAGCTAAAAATAAACATGAATATAGATCAGCTTTAGAAACAGACTATATTTATTCCTTATTATTTATCACAATTTGGAGGGTTTCTCTCACTGAGCAGCATGGTGTCCATTATGTTGGATGGTACAATACTGGAACCTACTGACCAATTCAGCAAGATTGTTCTGTAAATGTTAAATATAGCTTTTTCCATTATTAAACTAATTTGGCCCATTCCAATTTTCTCATGTGTTTGACCCAAGCAGCAATCTTTAAATTTGAAGTGTTAGTTTGAGTAATATTTTATGGCAATTCTGGGTTATCCATTTTAGTTAGATAAGTAATTGAAAAACTATCTTAGAAAAAAATAAATAAACAGAACTGAAATTATATGTCAAATCAAAGACAATCTCTTCTGGGAGACAAGAAGAAACCAACAATACTTAGCAAAGGAATTTTTATATAAAACTACCAATAACTAGATAACAGAGAGAACTAACTTTTGAGACACTTAAAGCAATTACAGGATTGTTTTTTTAAAAAAAGAAAAGAAAGAAAAAAAGAAAAGCGGTACAAAGGTTCCAAGATAGAATTTTTCCTCCTTCAATTATGAACTAGTTTGTTATTATTTTGAATGGAACCCCTACTGATACTTAGGCTATGGTTTATTTTCCCATCCACAGAGATTTCTTCATTTTTTTTTCTTTTAAGGAGTTTGGGCAATTTTGCACCACTTAGTATCCTGCAGTGAATTAGCCCTTGATTCCGTAGTAGCCTGTAACAGTTTTCCAAGAACAGTGTTCAAAGAAAAAAATGTCTGTATACATACAATATATAAAAAAGTTGTCCTTTAAAGTAAGAATTCATCACATTTGTATCTTGTATTCTGCTGTATTATGATGTCTGCTGGGAACTCATCTATCTATCTACCGTATAAGTTGCACTCCCCCCCACTTAAAGGGTGTGAAAATTTAGGTACATCTTATACACAAAATGTAGCCCCGCCCACCCACTGACCCCCACCCTTTGGCCTCTGCCTCCCAGCAATTTACCTCCTTGCAGAAAGCAGCAAGAAGAAATGGCTCGTTTCAGTTTCAGCACAGCCTAATTAGCACAAGTTGATTGGATCGGCCTCCCGACTCTCAGCTGTTTTGCTCTCAGCTGTTTTGCATGGGCCTCTGCTGCTTGCTGCAAGGAGATAAATTGCTGGGAGCAACTTTTTTTTTTCTTGTGCTAATCAAGCTATGCTGAAAACGAAAATGAAAGTAAAGCAGGCTGTTTGCTATTTGCTGCAATGAAGCAAATTGCTGGGAGGCAGAGGCAGAGGCAGATTTCTTTTTCTTGTTTTCCTCACCAAAAAAGGTAGGTGCATCTTATAGTCCAGAGCATCTTATACTCTGAAAAATATAGCATCTATCTATCTATCTATCTATCTATCTATCTATCTATCTATCTATCTATCTTTCATCAGCATCAGCATCATCAACATCATCAGCATCTACCTAAATATTTATCCTTTTTCACATAAAGAGCCAATAGATACTACTTATGGAGTTTTCAACTTGGTTTTTAAAAAACCAACATTTATCCATTTTAAAATGCCCGCACTTTTACTCCATTTGGAAAATTGATTTTCTGCTTTCTGTCTGCTGTAAAATCCATCAAGAAATAATGTGATGGCATCTTTGGTAGGCTTGCAACAAAGCAAATCTTACTGGGTTACGGTTCATATTTTAATACAGAAGATTCTTAATATATTGATTTTTAATATAAAAATCAAATCAGAGATTTTTCTTTTAGGCTTAATGGACAAAGAACTTGAAAAAAAATGAAACTTCGCTGCTTTATATGCAGTAAGAATGCATTATGGGCAAAAATTGGAAAGATATTTTAATTTCCATAATGGATGAATGGCTGGAAGAATTGATGATATTAGTAGAGATGGCTAAATTAACTGCTTTAATCGAAGAAAATAACAAGTCCAACTTTATTTCTGCTTGGAAACCGTTTCTGGATTTTGTGTTTGAGATGGGAAAAAAATGAAGCTTTGGGTTCTGCTGATTAGATATGTTAGTTGTTATAGAAATAGCTAATATATACTAAGTGTCTTAAAGTAAAAAATTTAGGCTGTAATGTTACTATCTTATTCTTCTGTGCTTAAAAGAGTCGGAAGTCAATGATTTTATTTCTCTTTCCCCCTTCTTTTTCTTTCCTTTCCCCTCCTCCATTTTCCCATTATTTTCACTTTGTTTTGTATTTTATATCTTGATAAGCTTAATAAAATTATTTCCAAAATGAAACAATGTGATGACTAGAAATGGACACCTTAGGTATGAACATAAACTCTGTTTCAAAGCATTTTCCTAATACCAAACACTTGCAAATTAGGTAGAGGCTTGGAGGGTTTTCTACTCATCCTATGAATCAAAATATATGTTTTGGTATCAGATTGATTGATTGATTGATTGATTGAGAGACCAGAGATATTTTTTCCAGGATAATCTGTCCTCAATCTGGGGGTTCAGGTCTTCCTACTGTGTAACTGAGTCCATACACCTTACTGCCAGTTGTCTTCTTCTCATTCTTTCCACGTCTTTCAGTGTTAGAGCCATCTCCAGAGAGCTATGTGTCCACATAATATGTACAAAGTATAATAATCTGAGTCTGGCTATTTGTCTTTAATTGGGATCTCTATATTGTTGTTTTGTGTTTCAGTTATTTGTTTTCTTGACTAGCCGTGGTATTTTCAGAAATATTGCCCAACACCAAAGTTCAAAAACATCAATGCTCTTTCTATACTGCTTCTTCAAAGTTGATGGAAGTAAAAAATTTTGTGTAGTCCTCAGCCCTGATTGATTTGATTTCTTGATTGTACAGGGCTTATATCTGTAATTGAGAGGATATGATAATCATCAGAGACTTGGTACACAGATTTCAAATATGAATTCAATTAATATCCCCCATCCTAGTTTTTATTCCTATAATGGCAAACTGAAAATCGCCATACTACCAGATATGGGGCTTTTTCAGTGGTAGCCCCATATCTAAGAAATAATGCTGTTTTGAAAAGTGCACATATTTTATCAGGTTATTAAAAACATTTTTAATATTTAACTTTTTTTGTACTTTTGAACTTAATCTTCTGTTGTCATTTTGGAAGTTTTCCTTTTGGAAAATGCTCGTGAAACATGGGGTATTAATTTTTCTAAATAAATAAGAAATGTGAAACCACTAACACAATTAAAAATGGGTTTGTTTGTTTCCTGCTGCGTATTTTGTGTTAGTTTATCTTTGTACTGACATCTGTAATAATTAGTACTGAAATTTAAGAAAAATGAAAAATGCAAAGTAGGAAATTGTTTCCAAAGGCTTACCTGTTTTTAGTGTACATGACAAAACATTTAAGACTAAATCTCCTTAAAGTAGAACTGACTGTAACGACATACAGACAAAACAGGAAGAATATTTAAGTGTCTCTCTAGAATTCACACATCGTTTTAAAAGCCTTCAAGTTGTAAATCTGAATAATACTAAATAAATCAAATTTGACAAACATTTCTGCTAAATGCCTTCTGCTGAGAGCTGAATGCCAGCTGTGTAATGTCTTGCCTTACAAAAAGGATGGTGAGACTGAATTTAACTTCATCCCACCCTGGAAGGTGCAAATGGTATTTTTGCCTCTGGCTGCATCAAGGTGATAATGAACTGGCGATGAAGTTGTAAAAATGATGCAACGGCTACATGGATTTACAGTGATAATATTAGAATGCCAATGGAGGCGTCACATGTGCCCAGGGTAAGGCTCAAGAATGACAAACAGTTGGGCTTCATACCATTATGAATTTAGGTAACTTTTTACATAGAGGTTAATATTCTGCCCGATTAGATAATGCTTTTCCCAGTTCCCCCTACAAAGAACGCAAAATGAAATCTTCAAATATTCTCTATTTAAAACTTCCTTTTTATACCCATTATCCTCTTGTGCACATTAACTTTTCTCCTCCTTCAGTCTTTTGGTATCCAATTCCATGATACTATGTTCCAAGACTGCCTTGTTTGTAGACAAGTGTTTCTCAAACTTGGCAGCTTGAAGATGTGTGAACTTCATCTCCCAGAACTGAAGATTGAAATCTATACATCTTCAAGTTGCCGATCTTGAGAAATAATGTGGTAGACACATGGATACTTGCCTGTTGGGGTATAGACAAAATGGGAAGATTTGATAGTCCACGTGACATTATTTCCTCTCATCTATCTTCACAGGCAACACAAGGAAGCAAGAGATGTATCAGGAAAAGGCAGAAAAAACAGTTAGTAGAGGAAAGAATGCTAGGAAGAGGCTGTGGAGTTCATAGGAAAAGAGGAGACAAAGAAATGGTTGCTGGAAAATGAAAAAGAATGTCAAGTTGTGAGATGTCAGCAGTTTTGTGTGGGGAAAATTGGAGGGTCTTTTATTTTTTTATTTTATTTTTGCCTAAAGGCAAAAAAAAAAATCTTTCCTTGGCAGTGACTCACACCTAAAGAAATCAAGTACATCACCATGTGTCTAATTCTAAGTCTGAAGTTATTCGGGCTGCCTTTTAGTTTCGTTAAAAATTTTAATGAATTGAAAAATATGTCCAACAGTCAGGCTCCCAAAACCAAGAAAGACATATGGTGATTCTTCCAAGAAGATTTCTTTATTATTCCATACCTATAGACAGAATCTTGCCAAAGTGAAGCACCTTACTATGTACAACAAGCATATACACTGAGAACTATTAGGGAAGGACTCTTTTTCTCACACAGATTATCTGAACTGAGCTGCCTCTTGCTCCTCTGGAAATGGATCCCCTCCCTCCTGGGAATCCAGACTACATTCCATCACACTGTCAGAAAAAAATGTGTGTCCTCCTTTACTTTTTTCACCTATGATACTTTTCCAAGCAGACTGTTTCTTTGTTCACGTATTGCTTCTGGGACCTGCTTTGAGTGTGAGGAGGGCTAATGAAGAAATTGTGGTACAAATTCTAGCCCCATATGAGATGTAATAATGTAAATATGACCTTTGGTTATTACATCACAATGCACATTTGGCATCATTGTGGTTCAGAATAGATGCCTATGCTGCCATCATTTAGAGTACTGCCTTTATTACTTTTCCTCACCTCCAGCCAGATCCTCACTATCTTCATCCCATATTGGTTGCCTACCAACTATTATGAGCTAGTGGCCAAGGCAAGACAGGCCTCTGGCAAGTCCTTTACTGCTCTAAGTAAATGTTCCAACAAAAAGCCCTCCAACAACCAGTAAGGCTCCACCCTACACTACCCTGAAGGCAGCCACCCTCAGTCCCCCAAACAACAGCCTGTATATAACAAAGAAAGCCCACAGAATAGGAGCATTCTCACAGGGCAAGGTCCAGTCCACCCAGCTAAGTAAGTCCATGAGGAAAACTGTAGTCCACAAGACAAACTCAAGGCACAAGACAAAAGGCAGTCCAAAGGGTACAGACAAGATACATGGCAAAAGGCAGTTCTCAAACCAAGGCAAAAGACGAAAAGCAATCTTCAAGGCAAGGGCAAAGTACAAGACAAAAGGCAGAAGACAGTTTTCAAGGCTAGACAAAGCAAAAGGCAAAAAGTAGTCTGCAAGGCAAGAGTCAAAGCTGGGGGAGTGTAAGCCAAAACAAACAATTGTACCTAGCAAAGATTAACTCCCACAGCTTCTCCTTAAGTCAAGCCACTCCAGACATTCCTTGTGAGGAGGGGTGGGGCAACCTTCTCCCAAGTAGCCTTGCAGTCCTTCTCTGAGCTTGCCTACACTCTGCTCTCTGTGCCCTTGGAGTGAGTGGGGGAGGCAGCTGTTCCTCATCAGAGGGAATATGCTACCTATCAGCACCACTGCCTGTCAGCAACTGATCCTCCCTTGTGTCTGTGAAAGCAGGCAGTTCTCCATCCATCTGACCACCTCCACCAATGCCTGAGGAGGCTGGGACAGCATCATTCTCAGCCCCTGGCTTCTCCAAACATGCCAAGGAAGACCCAAAGGTGCTTTTTCAAGATGCTACTGGGCTTTCTGGTTTTTCTTCAAAGGTGGTTTGCTTCTCATCCAAGAAGCTTCTTCATCTCTGAGCCAAAAAGTGCAGTTGCCACTTGAAAAAGCACCTTAGGGACAACCATGACCTGGATGACTGAGAATCTCCAGAGACATGCCAAGGAAGATTTGTCATCTCTGTCGGTTGGTCCCAGTTTCAACTCCTCTTCTTCTGAACTGGCCTCTGATGGGGCCACGACACAAACCCTGTCTGTGGTTGCCGCATCCTGCTCCTCCCCCCCCCCCCCCGCTCACTTAAACAAGGGATTCTTTTTGAAAAAGTTTTTGCTGCAACTTCTTGCAGTTTGAACTATGGTTTGAGGACAATTCAGGGTTCATAGTCAGCCTCTAACCATGCAGATGAAGGTTGGGGATTAAGTCAAGATCATAGAATCTGTGGGGCAGTCGTTTCTGAAACTGTAATTCTAGATTCCATAAGAATAGCTTCAATAATTTTGTTTCCTGATTCATAATAGGAAAAGACCCATGGCATCTTGTAGATATATTAGCAGTCATCAGTGGTGGCCTGGAAAGACTTCAGGGATAGGATTTTATGGAGTGGGATAGGTATAATTCAGAGCTAAGTCTATTTGCCAGTTCCCCCATTTTTGTTTTATAATATTCTGAGAAAGCTTCCTTCACATGTAGCTGTATTCTACTCTGTTTAAAGTCTCCAAACTGCAAATGGAGAGTTCAGATACAAGAACGCAAGCATAAAAGGGAAGTGTTCCTTTAAATTTCCTAGCCAAACAAATCAGAATGAGAACGTCATTCTTCTTGCATGCTCCCACCACAAACTTGTCAAACATCTTTCATACCCTGTTATGGTGCACCTGGATTCCTCCTTGCCCAGGGGAAGGAGAGCAACTAGAAAGTGAGACTGGGGAAAGGCTTATCTAAGGAGACCTCCCAGATTCATAGCTCACTCATTATTTGATCTGGGATCTTGCCAGCGAGTCATACTCCTAGCTAATTTCTACACCCACTTATCTCAGAAAAAAGTGGGTCAAAGTGAGGAGGGAGGAATCCCCAAAGATGCAACGTTTTATGATTCTTTGTGAATTTGAAGAATAGTTTTCAGAAAGATTCCTGTTTTCAGCGTGATCACCTTGGGCCACTATTATTATTCTCAGTCATTCCTTTTTAGATATATTAAATATAATGCTCAGAGAGAACAGATAATATTTTTTTCTTCTTTCAATTAAAACAAATATTTGCCCAATTTAATTTCCTAGCAATTTTTGGTGTGGTTTATTATGAAATGAAAGATTATATATCTTTCCACTAGTTTCTGATGAAATACTCATTTTGAAGCTTTGTGTCAGCAGGTCTATGAGTGTTATCCATAAATGAGAAATGTATGCAAGATAGTCAGCCTCATGCTGCATTTCAACATTTGGGTTTCCACGTCATGACACACTGTCAAATGTTAACAGAAATTAAAGGTAAAATTCATATACAGCTTTCACAAATCATGGGCTTATCTGTCAGCATTTTATAATAATCTACCATCTATGATCTATCAGGATACTAAAGTATAATTCTTAGCTCCAGAGGAAAAATCATGACATTCTCAGACCACTATAATAGTAATATATATTTCCATTGAGCAGAATTGTCAAGGTTTCTTTTCAAACTTTGCTCACTAATTGCATTTCAAACAAGTTGCATTGGGAATAATAGACAGGAAAGGCACCTGGCCTGTTATAACTTTAAAATATTTTGATAACCAAGGTTCAGGATTATTTAATGTAGCATTCTTTATCTTTTTTTTTTAATTTAAAAGAAAAATGTATTATTTTCTCTCTTCTCTTCGTTAGTTCTAGGAAACATAGTTTAAAAACATCTTGTGTCAGATGAACTTCAGTGAAATACAATAATTCATCTTTGCTTTAATTTATCAAAATTAGAGGTTGGGGTTTTTCCTCCCACAATTTACTGCTTTCTTCTTCTTCTTCTTCTTCTTCTTCTTCTTCTTCTTCTTCTTCTTCTTCTTCTTCTTCTTCTTCTTCTTCTTCTTCTTCTTCTTCTTCTTCTTCTTCTTCTTCTTCTTCTTCTTCCCCTTCCCCTTCCCCTTCCCCTTCCCCTTCCTTCCCCTTCCTTCCCCTTCCCCTTCCCCTTCCCCTTCCCCTTCCCCTTCCCCTTCCCCTTCCCCTTCCCCTTCCCCTTCCCCTTCTTCTTCTTCTTCTTCTTCTTCTTCTTCTTCTTCTTCTTCTCCTCCTCCTCCTCCTCCTCCTCCTCCTCCTCCTCCTCCTCCTCCTCCTCCTCCTTCTTCCATGTCCGTCATCGGCCTTGGTGATCATGTTGGCAATCCTATTTTTGTCAACAGCTGTATGAAAAAGTGCTGCTGAGTTTTGTCCAAACCAGCCCTAAGGTTTTGAAGCCATTGTGTTCTTCTCCTGCCTGGACCTCGTTTGCCTTCAATCTTTTCTTGGAGGATTAAGGAAAGGATGCCGTATTTTTCTGGGTGTCGCATCACATGTCCAAAATATTGACTGCTTTAGTGGCTTGCGATACTGAGAATAAAGCAAGAAATCAAGGAAGGTCAATAATAACAAAACAGTGTAAATTTAAAAAAAAAACATTCACTGAGGAAACAATAAAACCCACAGCAAATATTTAATTAGCAATTAATGAGCAGTGTGGTTGAGGTCTTGACCTCCTAGTGCCAGGAAGTTTTGTGAGTCTGAATGTTCCAAGCTTCCAGGATAGGGTATTCTGTGAGGCAACAATATTTTAGAGTGATCTTCTCCATTTCATCTGATTGATCGCTGAAAATAGATCATGTCAAATGCATTTTTATATTCAATGCCCAGAATATAAAATGTTGTAAAATAAAATGCATTTTATACTCAATACTCAGAATCACTCTCAGTATTTATTTATTTATTTATTTTATTTTATTTTATTTTATTAAATTTTTATGCCGCCCTTCTCCCGAAGGACTCAGGGTGGTGTACAGCCAAAAATAAAACCCACAACTATATGAAAGTTAAAAGACAATTTAAAAATATTAAATAATTTGGCCGAAAGAGCTAAAATAGAGACCACCCATTAAAATAGCATTTAGGCCAGCCCTGCTTGGTGAAACAATAGCGTTTTGAGGGTGCAGTGAAAGGTGCGAAGGTCAGGGATCCTACAAATCTCTGGGGGCAGCTCATTCCAGAGGGCAGATGCCCCCACAGAGAAGGCTCTCCCCCTGGGGGTCACCAGTTGACATTGTTTGACCGATGGCACCCTGAGGAGTCCCTCTCTGTGGGAGCATACTAGTCGATGGGAGGCTATTGGTGGCAGAAGGCGGTCTTGTAAGTACCTGGGTCCTAAGCCATGGAGCGCTTTAAAGATAGCAACCAACACCTTGAATCACACCTGGAAGACCACCGGGAGCCAGTGCAGCTCACGCAGGAGCGGTGTTACATGGGAGCGTCGAGTCGCTCCCATAATCACCCGCGCGGCTGTATGGCCAAAGATACTAAGGAGAATTTGGACATAAATTGTTCTTCCATAATTCTTTGACAACCCTGCAAAGGAACCATGTTATTTTTTAAAAGTGGACAGCTGAATGGCGCTCTCTTTCAGGAAACAGACCTATTCAAAGACAGAAGGATTTATTGGGAAACAGAACCAAAAAACTCTATCCATATGATGGCGATTGCATTTTGGCACACCAATTGCTTTGCACAATTTTGGCTTGATTATTTTTAGTAGTTAATATTTATTGTTTCCGGTCATCTAAATGATACATGGCAGACAAAATATAGAGAGAAAACAACTTGTTATTTGCTGTATACAATTAGAGCTGACATGGATTGCTAATGTCCACTTTTCCCCACACTGAGATGAAAGTCTTTGATATACTTGCCAAGAGTCCTTGGCCTGTGATGAAGACTGCTCTAGGGATACCCAGCATTCTTTGATAAGAAGAGAATAATGATTATTCTTTTCTAATCAAACTGTTATTCCTAACATATGTGTAGGAATTAAACTAGACAAGAGAGAGCAAGCAGCAGCGGGATTGTATGAGTGGGGAGGATGAGCTTAAAATATAACCCTAATGAGAATTGATCTTCCAGTTACAGACCAATCAATCAGCCCTCAACTAGGTTTACTGAAGTGGAAAAGTGGGACAAATGATTGAAATAATCCTTATATTTGTGCTGATGTTGAACTGAGATGGGGAAGTTCAAAAAATGCTCAACAGTGTATCACCATCCTGAGTTTGAATCTTGATGTCTTGACGCTCTAGCTGTGTTGATACTATAGTGATAAAATTCCAAAGATATATAAATAGAGAGCTTTGTCAACATAGGCTGGAAATAACATAATTCACTTTACAAGACATAGTTATTCAATATTCTTTATTTTGTGTTTCTTTCTTGGCCTCTCTCACTTTCACATTCACACCCATACAAATCCAGAGGTCATTGTGTTTTTGTTGAGATTTCTTCAGCAATGTTGGTCCAATGATCTTGAGGAGAATCATTATGAGACAGAAAATAGTATCCCTCCATCCATTTCATCGATCCCTTCTCTGTTTCTTTGCTGCAGCCAAGCAATGGGAGTGGGAAGTCCAAATATAGAAACCCAGCACTACTAGTGGTTTACAGTTTAGCTTGACAATGCTATGGAACAGCAGCAAGTAGTACAAAGTTGTTAGGGCTGCTACTGTTCCATCATTTTAAGAAGTATTAGTTTAATGTGTGCAATAATGTAAGGAACAATAACCTACCACCACTCCAGCATCAAGATAATCCTTTCATTTGGAACCATTTTATTACTCTATGTTTTAATTATTTTTATATCAATCTTTTGAGTAGCCCTCAAAGCATTCTTCTACAATTTCTTTAAATAAAATATCTGCATTGTTATTGTATTGTTAATTAAATACCAGTAATATGCTAATTAAAACAATGATAATAAAGATTGCTGACTGTTGATTTCTTTTTTTAAAGTAGGCTTTGTGGTTTTTGTGCATTATCTTCCTTTCATTTTATTTGACATCTCCATACCCATTCTGGAGGCTGAACTGTGTGCCATTGAATAGATGGTCACACTTTCTACATTGGGTGAAAATTTGTCTCCAGGAGAAAGAAGAAAGGCAGAAAACATGGAAAACATTTGTGTGGTGCAAGACTAGGTAAATATTGGGTTAGCTACCAAAAACCTTTTCTGTCATTAACCCTTTGGGGGGTACTTACTTTATTTATACCCATGCTATTTGATTTATTATGTTATTTAAATAGTGCCATTAACAATAACATTCTAGGAACAATACAGAAAAAATATACAATGTATATACAACCTTATCTTTAAAAGAGTTTGATGTAGCACTTAAGGCATTAACCTGGAAACCAAGAGACTGTGAGTTCTAGTCCTGCTTTAGGCACAAAGACAGCTGGGTGACCTTGGCTGTCACTTTATTAGCCCTAGGCAATGGCAAACTAATTTCAAACTCTTGCCATGAAAGCTAAGAAGGGTCAAGGCCAAGAAGTCTTGAAGGCATCTGTTTGTCTGTCTGTCTATCTGTCTATAATCTATCATCTATCTGCGTACAAGTTAGATTCATCCTGATGCTGTTTAATCAGTAATTCTAGAATCTATATCTTAAGGAATTGCATGGGGATCCATTCTGTTTTGTTTTAAGCTTTCCCTTAGTATTGGGGTGGGGGGGGTGGGGAGGAGAGATTCACAGCATAGACCTCTAGTGATCTTTCTTTTAAAAAAATCTTAAAATCTTAAGATCTTTCTTTCACAGACTGGGTAATGCCAGAGAACTAAATACATTTCTGCTGGACATATCTATAAAATAATTTCTGAAAATTGATTAATTTACATGACATAAATCAGAGATGACAGAAAGACAAAGGAAGGAAGGAAGGAAGGAAGGAAGGAAGGAAGGAAGGAAGGAAGGAAAGAAAGGGAAGGAAGGAAGGAAGGAAGGAAGGAAGGGGAAGGAAGGAAGGAAGGAAGGAAGGAAGGAAGGAAGGAAGGAAGGAAGGAAGGAAGGAAGGAAGGAAGGTAATTTATTCGGAAGCAAAGTAATTATGTTCATTTGAGAATAATGATCCATAATTTCCTTTCTGTGGGGATGATTTAAGCAAAGTACTGTGTGTCTTCTATTCCAAAAATGTAAATCTTTTTTCTTAGATTAAAAATTTATTTTTATATGCACTGATGATTTTGAACAAGATGCACATATGAAAGTAAGTGCTTCAAATATGACATTACTCATTTTTTAAAAAATAAATACTCATTCCTTAATGTAACTTTTGTTACTTTTGCTGTCCCAAGAACAGCAATCAGGAAAGTGGACACTTCAAAGCAGAGCAAATCAAAGGCATAAACAGGGTTGCCATTTTGAGCACCAAATTCTGGCTCACAAAACTCTGGAGACCAGAGAGAAGAGTCCTGTGATTAGCTTTTCATCACTTTTGTTCTTGCTGAAGGAGACAATATGGGCTGCTATCACATACATATTACTGTCAAAGATAATTGGTATGGTTTTGCCATCTGTTAGGGGGGAAAAATGATACATTCCAGACACTGCAGTGTTCTGGCAAGAAAAGGCCTGCTAATTTTATTCTTCAATTCTGGTGGTTTTCATAATGCCATAACAAAGAACTATCTCCTGATGTGTTTTCATTCTGATGAAATGGGTTGAGCATCATGTTAATAATCTAAACAATAATCCAGGCTGGTATCTGAATAAAGCCTAACAAATTTCATATTCTCTCAGAATAAGGGATTGGTGATCTGATCATCATCCTTGCTGTCCTCTCATAGTCTCTTCAACTTCAACTTTTCTGGAGTGTTGGAGAAAGCTCCAGCAGCATTTTATTTAGCAAAGTGAAGACCAAAAATCAGTTTAAAAAAAAAAAAAAGTCTTTCTGAGTGCTTTCAGCCACAAGGACTCTGTTTTCTGATTTTTGGTGCTTCCTGAATAAAAAAATTCTTTTTACAGAATGGTCACACCAGAGCCAGTCTTCTCAGTTTTGGCATTGTGGACTTTTTGATAAGCACACTTTCTTATAAATAAAAATATGCAGCATAAAAAGAGATATATAAATATTATTTTCTCTGAGCAAGACCCCTGCAAAAGATTAAATAATAAAGTCCTTGG
Organism: Arizona elegans; assembly: GCA_022577455.1. NCBI lineage: Eukaryota > Metazoa > Chordata > Lepidosauria > Squamata > Colubridae > Arizona > Arizona elegans. The sequence goes on from JAKOOJ010000002.1 coordinate 129,347,013, forward strand.
AGAAAGTAGTATTTGTCAACTGTATTTGTCAATATCCATCTGTTTTCAATCCAGAAGTAATAAATATAAAAATCATCAACTTGGCCAGGCAACTTTATTAATAAGGCATTAATAGCCTTAAGCACAGATCCATACAAAAGTTATAAGAACCCCTCTAGATTCACAAGGATAAAGTTTTGTATAGTTAGGATATTACTAAATCTCCCTCTAAAACCCTGATTGGTTGATTGGTTGGTTGATTGATTGATTGATTATGTCCCATCCCAGCAGGGGTCAAATCCAGCAGGTTCTGACAAGTTCTGGAGAACCGGTAGCGAAAATTTTGAGTAGTTCAGAAAACTGACAAATACCACCTCTGGCTGGCCCCAGAGTGGGGTGGGAATGGAGATTTTGCAATATCCTTCCTCCAGGAGTGGGGAGGGAATGGGGATTTTGTAGTATCCTTCCCCTGGAGTGGGGTGGGAATGGAGAGTTTTCAGTATCCTTCCCCTGCCATGCCCACCAAGCCACACCCACCAAGCTACACCACATCCACCAAGCCATGCCCACAGAACCAGTAGTAAAAAAAAATTGGATTTCACCACTGCATCCCAGCATTGTCAACTCTTAGTAACTAGTAGTAAATAGATTACGTCCATGGTGATTTCTCCCTAACTTGATTCTCCAGCTCTTCAAATAGTGCATTAATTGGTCCTTTAACTGAGTCTATCCATCTTTCTGCTGGTCATCCTCTTGTTGTCTGAGAGGAAGGCATTAAGGTAAAGGCCCAACAATATTCACGATCTCTAAGTAGGTAATCTACTGGAAGATCTCTTTGTGTTTTTGTAAAAAAGTGATTTAGAAGGTAGCCCAAGCAGTGATCTTTTTCAGACACTATAGCTGGGTTTATCAGATCAAGGACAACTCATCACAACTCATCACCAACAACTCACCAACTTGCCGTGGGACAAAAGTTACATACTTTTAAAGAAATGGTGGAATAGAATCATGAAAGAAAGGATGTAAAATCAGGAACCAAATGAAATGTGAATGACAAAAATTAAAATAACTTTTTAATTATTTTAAATAATTAAATAAATTTGTGGAATTAAATTAAATTAAAATCCCATGGCAAGTTGTCCTTCGGCCTATTTCTCATGATATTGTAAATATTCAATAATATTCAAAACAGTCCTCAAACTGGCTGTGGCAAGTTGCCCAGTCCAGGGCAACTTTTTTTTGAAAATTGCAGGATTTGCAACTTTTTCCTAAAAATTGTTACATAATGCCTCTAAATACTGTTCCATCTCAAAATGCCTGAGAATGAAAGTTCCAATTTAACATTTCAGAATCCCTTTTTCTTCTTGGCTGGCAATGCTCAGTTGAGCTAAAAGAGGATAAAGTCTAGGGATATGTGGAAACCAGCTCAACTTTCAGGATTTGCTTTCAACCAACACAAAAAGGAAAAGGAGATTCCTTGCATTGTTCAAACTGAAATCAGGAGTCTTAAAGATCTTTATTTTCCGATAAAATCCCTATTTGTGTACAGATCCTCTTACAGAGGGACTGGCAGTGAGACTCATTGTTCTCAGAAATTCAAATTCATTTGGTTTCTGTACAGAAATATTCCAGTCTGAAATCTAAATCCCCCCTCCCACCTCAAAGTGAGGACTGGCTCCGATGTTAGCCTTCAGCTGAATTCTACAATTGCAACAGATGAAGAAAACATGATTTCTGCTTTATATTACTAGTTTTTGATGTGTGTGTGTGTGTGTGTGTGTGTGTGTGCTTTAATGGAAAACTACTATTCAGATATAGCAATTATAAAAATCAAGTATAAATTATGGAGAAATGATTCATTTTTATTAGTGTATGTAATGATAGTTTACTGAACATATTTATTAGCTTATAATACAGCCATATAAATTACAGTTTATTATCCTGTTGCATCTCCAGCATAGTCTATAATTTGATATATCAGAACTGTAACGAAGAAGCTCATTTCTGCAACCTAGTGGAAAAATCGCTCATTGAGGACAATGTTCTTGGATTATTTTCATTTACTGTCATCTTGATTAGGAAACAACTCTGCTTAGTGAGCCCTCCATGCACAGGAACCCAGTGTCACTTCTCTCCATCTCCAAGTAAAGCTAACTAAATTTCTGTCTTAAGTTCTGAAGAATCATTGCAATCATTGCTTCAAGGCATGACTATATAAACTCTGACTCTCTCTCAGGTCCTCATTGCCAAAGAGGCACAAGTTTAGATCAGCAGGTCCACTACAAAAAATTAGGAAGCCACACATGAGAATAAATTATCATACAGCAATACAATCAAGGTATTTGATTGTTATTGATAGCCATCTTCCAATACTGCCACAGAGAGGAGGGGGTCAAGCTGTTTTCCAAAGCACCTGAAGGCCAGACAAGGAATAATGGATGGAAACTGACCAAGGAGAGATTCAACCTAGAAATGAGGAGGAACTTTCTGACAGTGAGAATAATCAATCAATGGAACAGCTTGCCTTCAGACGTTGTGGGAGCTTCATCACTTGAGACTTTCAAGAAAAGATTGGACTGCCATTTGTCAGAAATGGTGTAAGGTCTCCTGCTTGAGCGGGGGGGTTGGACTAGATGACCTATAATGTCCCTTCCAACTCTGTTATCTGTTAAATCTTCAGGAGACCGGCACTGCAGTAGATGTATGTCACTCCAGAGTTCAAATCCTGGCCCTTCCTTCCTGTCTTTTCAAGTTAATAAACTTTTGGCTGCTCCTTTGCTTGCCTCAAAGCATCCTGCTATCTATCACTTGTTTACAAAATGTCTCTCTCTTACATAAGAATCAGAGGCCTCACCTCTTTCATATTGATATTATTAAGTGAGATGACTAATAATAGATATATTAAATTTGTATGTGGTTCAACTCTCAACAACTCTGGGGAAGCACACAACAATTAAACAAAGAAATTGCAATAAAATCAATGAAAAATTAAAATAAAAATGTCACTGGAATTTAAGACTTTTTTTAAAAATAGGCCGTATACTTAAACCCTAAATTGCTGCCCTGGATGTTTGGAATGCTCCTATATTGACATGATGCAATCTAGAGTTATTGCTTCTCATCTTCAAGAAAGAAGGATGAAAAATCTTGATCTAGGTTAGAAGTAGCTGTGTCTCTCCTGAGCTCCTCATAAAATTGCCTTTTCAAATTAGCCTGTGAGAATATACAGAGATTAATTTCCTGATTCATATACGACATTGTAGTGTAATGAAGCAGGTTACAATGAGTTTGAATAAAAGAATAATATCTCTGAGAAGAACAGATAAATACAGATGTGATTGGCATCAAACAGCTTTTGAAATTTGTTTGCAAGTTCCATTTCCCCCCCTTACCTTTTAATGAAGGACTTAATGGGTCTGTTGAAACCCAAAGGTTAAGGATGGAAATAAATGAGATGGAAAAAAACAACAACAATAGAATCGCAGAAAAAAAGGCACAGGGCACAAAATGTTATATTGGAATAAGAGAAAAATCATTTTACAACCAAAAACAGCTAGTGTTGCTGAAAATACATAATCAGGATCAGAGGTGGGTTTCAGCAGGTTCTGGCCAGTTTGGGAGAACTGGTAGCGGAAATTTTGAGTAGTTCAGAGAACTAACTGGCCCCGCCCCCATCTATTTTCTGCTTCCCAAGTCCCAGCTGATTGGGAGGAAATGGGGATTTTGCAGTATCCTTCCCCTGGAGTAGGATGGGAATGGAGATGTTACAGTATCCTTCCTCTGCCATGCCCACCAAGCCACACGCACCAAGCCATGCCACTCCTACCAAGCCACTCCCACAGAACCGGTAGTAAAAAATTTTGAAACCACCACTCATCAGGATGACAGAGGGAGAAAGGGCAGAAGATACAAAAGAAAAAGCAATGTATTTCAAGTTAGATGGTTGTTAGGGTTTTTTTTTTTTTTTTCTTGCTTCAAAGCACTCTTTTCTACATGTTACATAAGATTCCTTTGGTTCAGAACAAATAGCTGTATATTTTTAAAGTGTAGATTAACATGAGAAGAGAACAAAGTGACATTACTTTGAGCAAAGAATGTGAAGATCCTTTGGAACTTGTTTTAAATATTTCTCACCTTTAGGCTTATGAACAACTTAATGTCCTCTTCAATCTGAATCATTCAACCTTAAGAAGTATGTAGGTAATTAAATCAAGAAATATCATCACAATTTAAGGACCTTGTATGATTGTTTTAAGATAATAGTGAGGAATGATTAGAAGATATGAGGAATGGTAATATATGAACTAACAGGCTGATACAATTCTGCACACATTCCTTAGATGTACAAATCACCAAGAATCCAATCCAGCACCTGAGCCATTCAGCACACCTGGATCACCAGTAGTTACTTTGCTTGTTCTCACCTGTTTCAGATGTTTTCTCATAAATTTATCCTATCCAGCTGAGAAATGTCACAAAGAAAGTTGTCCCTAGAAGAGCTAAGCAAGGCATTCAATTGTTTTTGTTTTTGCAAAAGGACACTGAAGACTTCTTTCAATGTTTGCATAAGTGTACAAAATTGGGGGGGGGGGGCAGGAGGATGAAAAAAGGAAGTACAAAAAACATGCAGAACTCTAGATATTATGCAAATAGAACAATCTTCTATCTTCATTGTCTTCTGCTCTTACTGAGACCTGGGCTGCTTTAATATATAATCACATATTATCAATGGGATTACTTTCAAGTAAATATACATATTAATTCTGAAATATACACATCAGGTACACAACTAGTGCTCTCTGCCTGAATATATGCAGTTTTTTTTAATGTGTTCAGCACTTCAGAAAGTATAATGATCCTACTCAGAAGCTTACAGTTTTACACCCCCACATAAATGATATTGTATTTATGTTCTGAGTTACAGTGTGATCAATATTCTAATTTACAATAATTACTGGAAGTCTTGATATATATTCGGTATATATTACAGCACTATATATGTGTGTGTGTGTGTGTGTGTGTGTGTGTGTGTGTTATTGTTTAAGTGCTTGAGATAGAGTTTTTTCAATAACTTTATGGGATTGATTAAGCTTCATATGTAATGTTTCATTTCTTGCTTTTATGCATGTAGTTGGTTTTACCCAAAATCACAAGACTGAGATGGGTGACTACATACATTCAATAAATAAATGCAAAGTTTAGAGTCACACAGTTGGGATTTAAGTTCTACTGGGAAAGAATTTCAGTGTCCTGAAACAAGAGGACACACAGAGTTCATTTAAATAAGTTAAGCAACATATTTTCACCTAAGTCTGCTTAGTTCATCTTCCAGGGTGATCTTACCCAGCCAGGATGTAGCTTCAGCCTCTAGCTGTACCTCTCTTTGTGCTTGGTTGTTCACTCTAGGACTGGAAGAAGGGCAAGAAAATTTCTAGCGATTCCACACCTCTATCTATTTCCACTTCTGAAGAAAGGTTTGCTTCTAATACTTCCTTGATAAGTCACTAGGATTCCCCTGTTTGTTTGTTTGTTTGTTTGCTTGTTTGTTAAATTTACTTGCCACCCATCTTGACTCTGGGTAGCTTATAACATTAAAAACAATAAAACCATGAGAAATAAATATACTATCCTCTCGCCTCTCCTGTTCAACATTTATGTGAAGCCGCTGGGCGAGATCATCCGTGATTTCGGGGTGAAGTACCATCAGTACGCTGATGACCTAGCTGTACATCTCCACCCCGGATCACCCCAACGATGCCCTTGAAGTGATGTCCCGGTGCCTGGAGGCCGTACGGATCTGGATGGGGAAGAACAGGCTCAGGCTCAACCCATCCAAGACCGAGTGGCTGTGGTTTCCGATGTCCCGATATAGTCAGTTGGCGCCATCGCTGACTATTGGGGGCGAATCATTGGCCCCCACAGAGAGGGCTCGCAACTTGGGCGTCCTCCTGGACTCACGGCTGTCTTTAGAAGAGCATTTGACAGCCGTGACCGGGAGGATTTTTCATCAGGTCTGCCTGATTTGCCAGTTGCGTCGCTTTCTGGATCGGGACTCCTTACGTACGGTCACTCATGCCCTCGTCACCTCCCGCCTGGACTATTGCAATGCTCTCTACATGGGGCTCCCCTTGAGGAGCACCCGAAGACTCCAACTGGTGCAGAGTGCGGCCGCGCAGGTAGTAATGGGAGCGACATGGCGCCCCCATGTAACACCTCTCCTGCGCGAGCTGCACTGGCTCCTGGTGGTCTTCCGGGTGCACTTCAAGGTTTTGGTTACCACCTTTAGAGCGCTCCATGGCTTAGGACCTGCTTATCTACGGGACCGCCTGCTACCACCAATAGCCTCCCACCGGCCAGTACGCTCTCATAGAGAGGGACTCCTCCAGGTGCCGTCAGCCAAACAATGTCAACTGGCGGCCCCTAGGGGGAGAGCCTTCTCTGTAGGGGCACCTACCATCTGGAATGAGCTCCCCCCAGAGATACGGAGGATCCCGGATCTGCACACCTTCTGCCGCGCTGTGAAGACCTTTTTATTCCACCAGGCGGGCTTGGCCTAATCTTTTCCCTCTTTTTAATATGTAAATTTTAATCTGTTTTAAATTACTGGGGTATTTTAATTTGTCTGGGCCAAAATGGTTTAATTCAATTTTATCTGGTTTTTAAATTTTTTGTATCTATGTATTTTATTGTTTGGCTGTTCACCACCCTGAGTCCTTCGGAAGTAGGGCGGTATACAAATCAAATAAACTAAACTAACTAAACTAACAATAAAAATACAATTATAATTAAAATAGGGAGGGAAGGGAGAGGATATGTAAAGGGGTGAGGTGGTACCTTCCATTGGTCCATCAACCACCACTAGCATTTCCCATGAATCTTAGTCTTGAAGAGACTAAGGCCCCACCAACTCTTCTCCCATTTCGGAAGGCTTTTTCAATCTGTCCCTGATGGAAAGAGGATGGTATTTTTCAATTTACCCGAGAAAGGTTATCTCAGGAGCACAGGAAAGCTTGTGTAATGCATCACAGCTGCCCTCAGTTCTGTTTCCTCTCCTCTTTCAGTCCTTCTGCCTATGGTGGCCCTCTCCTTCTGTCTAATACCAGACTGTCAGGTTACTTTCCTCAGTTAATCTTTAATAAATGACAACTGTTATATCACACAGCTTCTGCTGAGAATCCCCTCATCTTACTCATCAGAGACCTGGAACTCTATTAAGTTTTTAATAATAGATAAATGTGTCTGTTGATCTCTGCTGTAATTTAAATTCACCAGAGGGGGAGGAGGAAGAAATTAGAAATGTAAAGCATAAACTTGCTCCCCATCTTGTAAAGCATCTATCCCTGAGATCAATGGATAAAACTTGGAATGAGGAAAGAGGCCTCAAATCTAACATAACAAGAAGTTATGGTAGTCTAAAAGAGTAGAACTGTGCTCTCCTTTTAACGGGAAAAATAATGAGATATTTCATATAAATTAAAATTCTCCTTTGCTTTATTTCCTAGGCAATAATGATTTCTCAATTTTGAACTCTGGTTGGTCTCAGAACTGAGGTTCAGATATGATATAGTCCATAAAGAATCAAGGCTTAAATCTCATTTCCCCACATTCTTGACTATTCTGACACATTGTCAGAGCCTAATGTGTTGTCTCAAGGGAAATCCATTTAATAAAATGAGGGACTATTATGCTTAATTGTTATATATTCTCTGAATAAAATTGCCTGTCCCCCCTCCCAGTGAAACATATTTTCTCTTACTTAAATGCACTGCAACAATTATTTAAACTGATTTCAATTACCATTTTAGTTTGCACTAAATTAACTGTTATTATAAACCCCAGATAGGAGCTCAACTTGACAAAAATGATTTGGTTCTCTGGCATAGCAAAATCGAGATGATTAAAAAAAGAAGAAGAATGATATTGAATGGATGAACAAAATTGAACTAAATGAGTGAACTGAAGCTCCTAGGAAGATGTGAAAGAAAGGAGGAAAATTGGCCTATAGCTCTTCCAAATATCTCTTATATCTGAATGGGTAGATTTGTAGCTGTGGGTAGATTAAAATAAGGCCATTAGTTTGACTTTTGACCTGTGAGATAGATAAAACCAGGGTTACTGTGAGACAAATATCATGCAGATGACCATTTTCACATCTCTTACAACTATTTTTAAATATTTTCACATCTCACCATTAGGCAAATAGAAAAGGCAAAAAAACAATTGTCCATTTTGAAATTTTTACATATATATTCACTTTGTTCTCCTAATTCATTCTAAAAAAGAGAATTTCCCAAAATTTCAAAGAAGAAAAAGATCAAAATAGTTTTCAGAACAAGTAATCATGGGGACCAAACAAAGATAGAGGATAAAAGCCCTGGACCACAAGGTTCTGTGACAAGTGAGCAGAGATTTTCAATATGAAGCAAGAATCACAATCAAAAATGTCAACAATGAAAAAGAAAGGAATTTTAACCCAACTGTGGAAATTCCAGAAAAATTTATAGCTAAGGGAGGAATACTGAAGAATAATCATGTAAGCAAATGAGGTTACAAAGAAAGACGAGAAGACTACACTGAAACCATGTACAAATGGGATTATAGAATGACATAAACATTTACAGAAATAGTGTATATTCAAGGATTGACTCTACCACAAATTAGGTATTAGACACAATGGACCAGCTGTTGGAGTGGAAAGGAGCAGAATATTCCTGCAACTTTTAAAACTGCAGAAATTAAAAACAATCAAATTCTAGCAGCACTATATCAATAAATATGGCAAAATTATATATCTTCTAGCATTTGGACAGAAAATTGATGCCTATACCTATATCAAACAAGGAAGATGAAAGAGAATGTGCAGGTTACTATTCCAATTTTTAAGGCTTATTTAAGATCTTGTAAAGAAGATGTTGTAAAGAAATATGTGGAGAGAGAAATGCCAGATAAAGAGGCAAGTTCAAGAAAAAGCCAGCAGAACATGAAATAAAATAGCTAACATAAGGACAGCAGAGATAACAATATAAGAAGGAAATTTAGCTTTGCTTTTTTGATTGGAACAAGAGTTTTGATTTTGTAGATCATGCCAAAATGTGGAAAATGTTAAAGTCAATAGATATGCCAGAACATCTGGTTATTTTTCTAGAAGACTTAAAGTGAAGAAGAAGTAATTGTAAGAAGTCAATCTGAAAAAAACACAGGGGATCAAGATAGGTAAGGGAACAAGACATAGATGTCCTCAAATCTGTCTAATTTATTCAGTAAATATATTACAGGAATGGTGGGATTAGAAGAGATGACAGCTGGAATGAAAAGCTGAAGCTGAAATACATGTTGAGATATGCAGACAACATCACTTTTTTCACAGAAGGTAAAAATAACCTAAAAGAGTTCATTATGAAAGCAGAAATGAAAAATGAAAAATCTGGATGCATGTGAAATATTAAGAACATGAAGATAATGTCAACCAGCATGCTTAGTGAATTTAAAAATTGATTATGAGCAAGTCAAGTTATTTCCTTAGATTAAGACATAGGTAAAGGAAGTATATTTATAGTGGTGATGTACAGTTACGAAGACTAAACTTTCAAGGAAGAATGAGATGGAGAAGAATGATGGTTCTGGAGATGGCTAGTAAGAACGGATTGAAAGTAGATTCAGACAATCACTCTTGGACTAAATAAAGATTAAGTGCTTCTTTGAGGCAATGATCCGCAAGCAGAAACTCTTCCTTTAGGCTTGAGATTAAAGAAGATGATGGACCAGAAAAAGTGAATATACTTGGCAAGGTGGTAAGTTATATTAAGAGGTTCCATAAAGCTCTGCTTTATTTGCTATGCTGTTTAGCATCTATGTAATATTCCAGATAACATTCCTATGCTCTTTAATATTTATATGTTACATAATTAAATTGATAAAATGTGTTCTCCTGGGATGTAGTCTGGACTGAGGCATTAGTTTTCCCTTGCATTAGATCCAGCTGAGACATTGGAAAATTTGAATTAGTATTTAGTATTTAATAGATAGCATAAAAGCCAACTAATAAATGCAGTTTAAACAACAACATTTGCTATTGCTAACTTTTTTATCTTTCCAGAAGATAATCAGAAGGACTTCTTATTTCTTTTTGTATGTTTATGTGTATGAGAGGGATGTGTTTGAGTTTTCTAAACATGTTTCTCTCTTTGCTTTGCTTTTTAAAAGCTGTAGTTATTTTGTTCATATTTTTATTCTAGGCTTTATTGTATATTTAAATTTTCATTTATTGTCATGTCCAGAGAATTCAAGCTATTGAATGATTTTAAAAAATAACCCAGGGGGTGAAGAGAGGCATTTAAAAAGAAAATATTTACATTTTTCAGAATTGTGACATGTCTGCCTGGGTGAAATTGGAACTGTCCATTCAGATTCTGTCAAGAAGCTTATTTCTTTTCTTTTTCCCTTTTCCTGACTTTTTGGCAGCTATTGCTTTGTAGGATATACTTGGTTTAAGCACATTGGTTTATATACATTGTGTAAGATTAAACAGTACACTTTGCCTATTGATCTAGCTTATTGCCTCTATTCTTAAGGACTTCACTCATTTCCAATCAACTGTTTTTCTCCATTTGTGATAATTTTAATATAGTTCTAGATAAATCAGCTCTATAAATAGCAGTGCTGCAGACCAACACCTTAATATGTGAATGATAGAGTTGTGCTCTTAGCTTTATACTGGCTATTACCACATAATATATTGAATTCAGTTCAATTCAAACTGAAATATTGTAGAACTAGCAATTTCCAAATTTCCCTGATAACTTCCTATAATAACTTCCTATAAGTTAACTTCCTATGAATTTTGAACTGTACTTGAAATTTACTTCGTCACAACCACATGAAATATTCATTTGCTGGCTTCATTTTTTAATAAGACTAGACCACACGTGCAATACTATGTCCCGTTTTGGTCAGCACAACACTAAAAAAAAGTTGTTGAGACTCTAAAAAGAGTGCCAAGAAGAATAACAAATATGATTATGGAGGCTGGAGGCTAGAACATACAAAGAATGGTGGCAGGAACTGGATATGTCTAGTCTAAGGAAGAGAAAGACTAGGGGATGACATGATAGCAGTCTTCCAATATTTAAAGGATTGTCACAAAGAAAAGAGCTAACCTATTCTCCAAAGGCAGGACAAGAACTAACAGATGGAAACATATCAAGGAAAGATCCAACCTAGAACTAAGGAGAAATTTCCTGACAGTGAGGACAATTAATCAGTGGAATGACTTGCCTCCAGAGATTGTGGGTGATCTATCAGTAGAGATTTTTAAGAACAGATTGGACAGCCATTTGTCTAAAATGTATAGGGTCTTCTACCTGAGCAGAGGGTTGGACTAGAAGATCTCCAAGGTCCCTTCCAACTCTGCTATTCTGTTAGATCAGTGTTTTTCAAACTTGGCAACTATACAACGTGTGGATTTCATCTCCCAGAATTCCCCAACCAGCACGCTGGAAGCTGAAATCCACACTTCCTAAAAGTTGTCAAATTTGAAAAACACTGGTTTAGATATATGAAGGTGTGGCTAACTGAGAAATAATTTGCACCTTTGGCAGCAAGTAGGTGCAATGGTATTAGCTGTGAGACCCACCAAAGGAGTAACATGCATTTCCAGACATGCAGAGAATTCATAGCAAGAAATCACAATTTTCCAATTACTTCTTGCTCTTTGGTAGCTGTCTCTGCTTGTTTGGAGAATTGGGCAAGCTTTTAAGATAGTAGTCTGACTACAGGGCTAAACACCCCTAATCCCTGACTAATTTTTTTTTTTTAAAAAAAAGCAGCCTAAATGAACAGTGAAAAAGATTTTTTTTTAAAAAAAGAGAGATTTTCTGCTTCCTTTTCTTCAGCAACATTAGTCTTCCTTCATAAGATGTGATTGTAATGCCTAGTATTTAGCAAATCACTTTATCTGTTCTTACAGACATTTAGTGTAATTTTTTAAAGGAAAAAGATTCTGGTGCTATGAGTTCAAAATGAATTCTGCTGAATCTTCCTCATTTCTAAATTTCCTTTCCTTTTTATTAGCCTTGTTCTTTACTTCTAATTGTTTGACAGGATAATGTTCCAATACAAGGAAAGCTTAAGCACAAAACTGCAGCATAAGAAAGTACAGTTAGAAAATTCATAACAGCCTCGTCTCTCAGACTGTGCAACTAATATCTTCACTTCTTCTTGATCATTTTTTTTCTTTTCTGTGAAGACTTATTTCATAAACTGATTTGATTACCTGGGGAATGCTATAGTACAGATCGTTCCTAATACTGGACATGCTGTTGTGTTCTGTATTATGACAGTTTTTATTTTCCTTCTATTCTGTGTACGCATTTACTGTAAGCATAAACTTACTTTATTTTTTATTTATATATTAATCAAATTTATGTAGCTTTCTGTCTCCCCTCCCCAAAGGGGACTCTTGGCAGCATACAACAATAAATAAAACATCCAATACAAAAACAGATATAAATCCAGGAGCCGCAATAATAAATAATATAAAACCAAACTAGTAACCCTGGGTGAAAGGAGAATAAAAATGGATCCTCAGTAATGGAGCCCCAGGACCTTACAAAATATCAGAAGGAATGGGGCCAATCTAATTTCAGTAGCCCCATTCCCATGACACATTGCCTCCATTTCCAGATCCAGAAGCCACCTAGTGTCCTCACCCAAATATCCTGAGATACCATGTCAGGTGCAAAAGATCAGGAGCCATGATACAATTTAAGAATACTACGGTCAGAGTTTATTTCATGCTATCTATATACAAGAACCTGAACTACTAACAGTCAAGGCAAATCGGCACCAGATACGAGTCAATGGACTTCAAGGGAGGCTAAATTTAGATCATTTAGAGAAGTGTAGAGACCTAAAACTAATGATGTGTTTGATCCACCCTCAGGCTCAGCCTGGTCATCTCCTACACAATCAATTAGCATCATCAGACAACCCAACAATTTCCTCACCTCACTCATACATATGACAAGCAGAGGCAGTCCCCCTATTTACTCTCATCAATTCCTCCAATGATTCTCACCTGGGAGGGGGGAGTGAACACATTCGTGCCCATTCACGTGCCCTTCTCTGAAGCTTCCACCAACTGGCAGGAGGTTCCATACCATGCACCCCACAAATTCACCTCTGGTTCTCCCCAGAGGAAGGGAAGAAAAGGGTGGATTACTGTGGCCATAATAGGAGACCTGTTCTGTCCCAGCTATGGACCCCAAAGAACACAGCACACACAAAATCTGTACAAACCTTAGTTTACTAAATTAAATCAGTCTTTTTCAAATAAAGGCTGTTAATTAACTTTCTTAACAGCCTACAAGAATCCAAAGAATAAATAATCGTAATCTTACTATGGTTGGCAGAAAGCCCAGAAGCAATTTGCAGGAAACTGATAAGAGAACTAAGATCAGGACACGAAAAAGAATGAACAAAGTTGTTCCCTGCAAATTGCCTCAGTCGTCATCCTTCCTTAAATAAGCTAAGGGAGTGGCCAATTAGCCCCAAGCCTTACTCTCAGTGAGACCTCCTCCTGAGGAGCCACTCCTGCCTTTTGGCAGCTCTGCGTGCCCGTGCATCAAGAAGAGGCTCCTCCACTTCTTCCTCTTCACTTATGGGAGTTTCTGGAGGTTCTGAAGGTCCTGGCTGAATCCCTGTCTCTGGCACCACATCTTCTCCAGCCTCCTCATTGTCTGACTCAAGTGCCAGCTGCACAGGCTGCTGGCGCAGCACCACACCAGCCTCCTCACTGTCAGAATCAGATACTAGCTGCACAGGTTACTAACGGGCCACAACCGAGACCCACAGTTTAGTTCTACAAAACGCTTTGGATTTTTTTTTACAGGTATACCTAACGTGATCTCCCTACATGTTGTTCCTATTTCCAGAAAGGTTCAAAGAAACTTTATATATTCTATACAATTTCTCCAGTGACAAATGCCAGCGATGTAATTCCTGATCTTCTTGTAAACATTTGCTTTATGGCTAGAACATAATGTAGATTTCAGTCTTTTCCCATTTCACATCTTTTCCCATTTGTCCATCTATATGTTATAGTCAACATTTATCCTATTTTATCATACATTCCTTCAGTTATTCTTCAGTCTCATGTTTCAGCAAAAGTTTAACCATCAATCCAGTTCTCAATCCCTGAGCCGTTGAGAAGAATAACAGCATTTCTTCCTAGGCCATGGGACAGAAGGCTGAGAGGCCTCCACAGGAGAAGAAGATTCACAGTAATCTATCGTGTACCACTACTACTACTCCTGCGCTGTCATTGCCCACATCTCCAGAGCCCCTGCATCAATAGACAATACCAAACAACAATAAACCAACAATGGAAATGGCAGTGCAAGAAATGGGAGCTCCTTTTCCCTTAGCCCTTCAACCACAAATGCACCAAGACCAGCCCGATCAGTCCCAAAATGCCATTGCCAAAATAGCACATAGTATCATGTCCACTTCGTTTGGTGATCTCAGTCCAGACAGTTGCCCCAAGTGACCTGAATAAGTCCCTTGCAGCCTGATTCCAAGTGATCCAATTATAACCTTTGCAGTCCCTTGTAGTCCAGCTCTCCAGGGGCCTTAATCGGCAGCCCAGATAAGTGGCCCAATGAGTAGCCACAGTGGACCATGAGGAGCAGCTAAGTTAGTCTAGGAAATGCCACTGACAGATGAAAAATCTACCCAGTTCCCGAATACGTCAAACATAATCAATGCGGTAGAACAAATGCCTTGAGTGCAGTTGTATATTTTGGTGCATTCAGATTTTTCCTAGAGATGAGTTGTCTGACTCTATCAACCATAGGAAGAGAGAAAAAGAAGCTGTTTCCTACCATCAATTTATTTTCCTGTAAAAATGGTGATGCTTGCTGATGAGGGTACAATGGAAACATAATAATATATACTGTAGCTCCTTTAGAAAGTAGTGTTGTCTCTTAAGCAACCATGCTTTATATAAAACAAAATAGCTTTGTGATGACTGAAAGCATGACTGATATTTCTTTACAAACTAACTCCAAGGGTATAAAAGAAAAGTTACTATACTGTCTATGGATTCCTGGTGGAAATATGAGGACCATCAATCTGCACACACTCATCCGTATTTCAAATACACCAATTAGCTGTTTGGAGGAGCAGACAAATGAAGAAGATTATATTTTATTCTCAGTTCCTTTTGTTGAAAAACTACTTGATGTCATGAAAAGCTACTTGATAGCATTGCTTATATCCAAAAGACAGATGCCCGCAGGCTGCTAAATTAATATTAAGAATTCCAGCATTTTTAAATGAATCTTAAAGAATGGATCTGCAATTGCACCCTTTCAAGTGCCTTGCAAAAATCTACAGTGTTCATGTGTTTTAATCATGCAGCAGTTACAATGCTTTGTTTCTTCTGGCAAAAAAATGATTTGGGCACATGCGTTGCTTATGCACAGAGTCCATTTTGGCCAGAACAAAGTAGAATTTGAAGACAAATTGGCATTTCCTCCAGCAAGCGTTTTCCTGGGACAGAGCAATACTCCTTTAGCAGGATGAAGTATCTCACTACAATCCACCCAGGCCTAACAATGAGCTTTGAGTTAAGCCACCTTGAAGGCATAGCTCCGAAACAGGAAAACAAATACTGCCATGACCTCCATAATTAAAAACAGAGATCTGCCTTCACATGAACAGACTAAAATATCATCTGTTTTGAAGAGCCTAAACACAGCTGCATCTTGACCCAGTGAGTTGAACATCACACAATCTGTAATTCCATTACAACGTTCCAGTTTGATCATGTGTTATGACATCAAAACTAAACAATTTCTTGTATTACTCCATCTAAATTATGCTCATTTCTCTCCATCTGACATTGTCCTGTTGATCATTTATCTCTCACAGATTAATCCTATTCATACAGTAATGGTTTATAATAGTTGGACCACCATAGACCATGGATACTTCCAGACATCCAGGATCTCTGTCTCCAATCCTTCTGTGTCCAATATTGATTTGGCTTTTTAAATTGCTTCCATACCTCTTCAGACATAAGGATGCTATGAGCATGGGAATATTTACATGTCTTCAAGTCCATAAAGCTCACACAAACATCAAACATCAGAGCTTGCCATTTGTGGCCAGATTCTATGACTGAGCAGAGGAAACAGTCTGTCAGAAGTGCCGTGTGCTACCTGCTCAGGTCTGGGCAAACATATACTATATCCTGCCCGCCACCACTTCTTCACAATAAAAAACACTGTAATGTTTCTACGCTCAGATCAGGCCACCCAACCACTCTCTCTCTTGCCTTCAAATCGCTAACACTCTGGCTGGCTTGCCCTTGAGTTGTTTTATCCCATCATATCAGTTTAGTGCAGGAATGGAATCTCAGAATATCAAAGCAAACTAGGAATCCCCCTTCCCTTCCCTTCCCTTCCCTTCCCTTCCCTTCCCTTCCCTTCCCTTCCCTTCCCTTCCCTTCCCTTCCCCTCCCCTCCCCTCCCTTCCCTTCCCCTCCCTTGTTTTTCCTTCCCTTCCCCTCCCTTCCCTTCCCTTCCCCTCCCTTCCCTTCCCCTCCCTCCCTTCCTTACCCTCCCTTCTCTTACCCTCCCTTCCCTTCTTTTACCCTCCCTTCCATTCCCTTCCCTTACCCTCCCTTCTCTTACCCTCCCTTACATTACCCTCTCTTCCCTTCCCTTCCCTTCCCTTCCCTTCCCTTCCCTTCCCTTCTCTTCCCTTTCCCTTTCCCTTTCCCTCCCCTCCCCTCCCCTCCCCTCCCTTCCTTTCCCTTACCCTCCCTTGTTTTCCCTTCCCTTCCCCTTCCTTCCCCTCCCCTCCCTTCCCCTCCCTTCCCTTCCCCTTCCCTCCCTTACCCTCCCTTCCCTTCCAATTACCCTCCCTTCCCTTCCCTTCCCTTACCCTCCCTTCCCTTCCTTTACCCTCCATTCCATTCCATTCCCTTCCCTTACCCTCCCTTCTCTTACCCTCCCTTCTCTTACCCTCCCTTCTCTTACCCTCCCTTCCAATTACCCTCCCTTCCCTTCCCTTCCCTTCCCTTCCCTTCCCTTACCCTCCCTTCCCTTCCCTTCCCTTCCCAGAAAGACAGGAATCCTGATCAACTAGGAGTGGGAAGGATCTATTCCTTCCTTAGATAGAAAAACCAATTGGATAACTTGGGGTGGGTCCCTGCTCCTCAGCCCTAGACAGGGAAGTTGAAAAACATTCATTGAAGAGGCCTTTATCCAGCAGTGGATTGATTCAAGCCAATTATTCTCCTGCCACCTCCTACCTCCCCAAAAAAACATTTATGTTTTTAAACATTTAGTTAATGTGGAAGTCACAGTTGTAGAGCTATGTGAATTTAAAGATAAGAGTTGTGTGAAATATCTTCTTTATTTTCATGCTTTCCTCATCACTGACACACTGCCAACTATATATAAACACACACTTCCATTTATACTGGTCACACATAGCATGCACACAAACACTCCATTTATACATCACTTCTTGACATACATATAAGTACACTCCGGCACTTCATCAAGATTTCTGCAATATTGATTATTTTCTTCTCTGCAGAAGCCTCTCTACATGCCCAATCTTTTTATAGTTCATACAACTAACTCTCCAATCATTTTTACATTGTTTTGAGTAGTCAAAATGCTCATATGATTCCATAATGCAGCAGCAATTGTGCTAGGAAAGGTGCTGGGGGTGAAGGGAGTGAATTTCAAGTCCTCAAAATGGAGTTTTTATAACCATTTGCTATAATCCAAAAACTCAAGGCTGCATTTCACCAATTTGCTTTTTTGTTTTCCTTCATTTGTTTTCTTTAGTTTCTTTTTGTTTTATTTTGTAGCTCTTCTTTTAAGTTTGGTATAATGCCTGCAAAATTGCTATTCTTTTTAAAGCTATCTACTCTTGTCTTGAATTGAAAGTTGGGCTCATCTTTCATCACTCATAATGCCATAAATGTTTGTCCAAATGTATATTTCTCTTTATAAACTTCTCTTTATAAATGGATAATATCCATTTTTCCCCCCTGTATAAAATATCCATCAACAATAATGGTCATCTGGGGAATTGCCTGCTCCAGTGACACCGATGATAACACAAATCAAATCAAAATAGTATTCCTTAGCAATACAGCTTGCTGGGATAAAAAAAAAAAAGGTTTGAAATTCAGGATCCCATGGAAATTGCATTTTTCTTTCTATGTAACAAGAGGCCAATTTTAAGTCAATATTGCAAATGTTTCTACCTACAAGCCAGTTCAATTATATTGTATTATTGGAACAATACAGTTTTAATTTTCCATTCCATATGAAAACCCTTTTTGTGTGCTTTTTCTCTTAACTATACTTTACTGTACATATTTCTCCATTATTTTGTCCAACAATGATACCAATATGCCTTATTATATTCACAAGCATTTTATTTCTTTTCCCTTTTCCCCTAATGCATGAATAGGTGTATTTGTGTCTATATATACACACGTGTGTGTATATTTCAAGGCATTTGTATCAAATAAGTTCATAACAAAATTCACAGAACTGGAAATAACAAATTATAACTATTTGCATTTCTGTATTGGCTGCAAAAGTGTGAATTAGGTAATCTGACATTAAAGTAAACATTTCCCTTATCCCTGTGCGAGCATGATGTATCCCATATTATGTGTAGAACTATGAGAAACTTCTTAAAAATATATTAACACTGCAAAATATCATCTCAGGATAATACTATATGTTGTCTTGAAGAGAATCAAACCCACAGAAGAAAAAGAGAAAGAAATGGACAATCTACATTAAACAAATAAACATGGTACAAAATATATTATGGCCAATTTTCAAATTCATCCCAAAGGGCATATCCACTCTGTACCTTTAATTTGCATTCTGTCTGCATGCTGATTTAACTCTAGCCTGGCTTAAGAAAACCCTGTGCAGACTGAGATACTTTGCAAGATACTTAGCCAGTTTAGTCTAGTAGTTATGGTACCAGGCTAGAAAGTAGGAGACCATGAGTTCCACCTTGGACATGAAAGTCAGTCTCTTTCAGCTCAACTCACCACTAGTCTTTCGTTTTTTCTGTTCCTGGAAAGAAACTGTAGTAAACTCCCCCCCTCCCTCTCTCTGTGAGATTGGAAAGAAAGTCCAGCAGCAAGGAGAATTGATTCAATTATAGCAGCAATCAGTGAACCACTGGAAGACTTGAAGAACCAGGTTAGAAACAGATTGTCCTGGAGAACATGTCATCACTATGTGATCACTAAAAATCAGTACTGAGGTGATGTAATTTAAATATACAGTGTGTGTGTGTGTGTGTGTGTGTGTGTGTGTGTGTGTGTGTAATATATATAATATTACATATATAATACTCTAATAATATATATTAAACACACTAATATGCTTAGAGTTAAACTGAATAAACAAGCCTAAATCACCAAAATTCACATACAGTATACACAATCACAATAACCTACTTTAAAAGAAAAGAAAGAAGTTCACTCCTGCCTCATAGTGTCTCTAGTGTTTTCTAGAGATACTTTTACTGAGGGCGTTATAGTAGTGCAATTGTTACAACACTTGACTTCTAAATAGAAGGTTGGTAGTTGAAAACCTGGCAAAATTTTGTAGTTGCTTGTTTTCTTTGCCTAAGCTATTTACTATTCCCTGTGCTCTTAAAAATAACAATAATAATAAACTCAGTGCATCTAATTGATTTTCCAGTTACTTGATATTAGAGACTTTGACAACTACTAATTTAGTTGACAGGGCATTCTTACCTCTGCAAAGTAACCAATATACTGCTGGAATTGACTTTAATGAAGCAAAGCACAGCAGTCAAAATCAAAAGGAATTCTTGAGGAAACATACTGTAAGGGAAACAAGAGTACGTTAACATTGCTAGAAGCCATACCTGAAAGTCATTATTTGCAAAGGGAAAAGATGACTACAGAGTGATGTCCATTCCTGCCCTCCAAAAATAGTTGCTGGTCTTATCTGGTAAAAAAGCAATTGGGAAGTATTAAGAAGCCATGGACATGGTTTCCCATTCTTTCTTTGTCTAACTCACTAGAAGATAAAAGGAAAATCACTTGAATGGAACAAAGAAAAGAAAATATCAATAATTGGCCTCTTTTCCCTCTCTTGGATTTTGAAAACCTACCTTATGAAATTAAGTTTTAATGTTTCAGTTCTATTACTTGTCCCATGCTAACAATGGACAAAATGTTGAAAAGAAGCTCTTTCCATCTGAGCAGAAAGGAAACTTCCCAAACAACAAAGGTGCAAAAGCCAAAATCTTGTCAGCTTTTAATTGTCAAGATGATTCTGGAAACCTGTAAGACAAGAAAGACCAACTTGAATGTGGCTTGGACATGTTACAAGAAGAAATTTTGCTTGCTTCTACATAATTGGATAATCAAATGCCTAGAAATAATAGGAGTCAGTGGAAACATCAGAAGCTTTGTGCAAAGGTCAATGGCACAATGGAAGACAATGTTGCTGATCAATGGTGATAAATTGAGAGAAGTTAATAATAAGATATGAATCTTTCAAGAAGACTCACTATCACTGCTACTATTTGTCATTGTACTGAAACCTCTGTCAACAATACTAAATAAATCAAGCTATATTGCTATCAAACATCACAAACACCAGTCAGGAAATTCTGCTTTACATGGACAATCTGAAGCTTTATGAAAAACACTATCTGAGATAGAATTGCTATTCAACACTGTCCCTATATATAGTCATGATATTGCAAAGGACTAGACAAATGTGGTACCCACAACGCTGGCAGGGAAAAATAGTGAAAACTGAAGGAATCAGGATGTCCTATGCAATTAACATCAAGAGTTTGGATGAAGGAGAATACTAAAAATATCTGGGCATCTTCCAAGCTGACAACATCAAGTACACTGAAGTAAAGAAGAAGGTTAGAAGTGAATGGACCATGAGAATGAAGAAGATTTTAAATCTAAACTCAGTGGAGGAAATACCATCAAGGCAACTAACATCTGGGAAATTCTAGTTTTTAGTTGGGATAGTGGACTGGACTCAAGCAGAACTAAAAGCCCTGGATAGGAAAACCAGAAAGTCAGTGACAATGAATCATGCCCTTCATCCACACAGCGATGTTGACAGATCTTACTTATCAAGGAAAGTATGTGGGCATGAAATGACTAGACAGTTGAAGAAGAAAAAATGGCACAGGAAGAATATATGAAGGACAGTCCCATCCCACTCGTGCCAGAGGTGTCGGTTAAGACACTTCTGGGTTGAAAGGATTACCCAGTGAAATCATTGTTGCCCAGGGGACACTTGTGGGGGTTCCTTTCATGTCCCTGTCAAAGAACTGGAGTGAATGACGGGAACTCACCCCACCATGCAGCAGCACTTAGGACTTGCTAATCTCCAATCCAGCATCCTAACCACGTGAGCTACTATGCTCCTATAAAGAACAGTGAAGAAGGTGCACTGAAGCTAATATACCAGAAAGAGAACAAACTGACCTACAAGAAAGATCAAATACACACACACACACACACACACACACACACACACACACACACGTGTGTGTGTGTGTGTGTGTGTGTGTGTAGGTCTTTGGTTATTCGGGTCTTCTCCCAATAATTGGAAGTGTCCAGGAGCAATCCTGGAAGCATGAAGCCGAGAACACCAGCCTGAAGATGACGAATGAGACTTCGTCGAAATGTCGCCAAGACACTTCCAATTTTATGTGGGAGAAGACCCGAATAACCAAAGACCTACATACAAATACCCGCGAAAACCTGAGAAAATATATATATATATATATATATATATATATATATATATATATATATATATATATATATATATATTTGTGTGTATATATATATATATATTGTGTGTGTGTATGTGTGTGTGTGTGTGTGTGTGTGTGTATACACACACACACACACACACACACACATATACACACACACAAAAGCAAAACCACTCATACCATAATCACAAAATCTCCAGAACCATAAAGCCTACAAACTTGAAATTTGCCACGTATGTTCCTCTTAGCTTCTAGGTGCTCACTAAGAAAGGATTTTTCAAAATGACCATCAGAGCAATAGCATTTCCTATATTATGATTAACACACTCTGATGCTAAGGAGTTCTACTCCCCCTCCCCACCTGAAAAGAAATCTATTCCAAATGCAAAACACAAGCAGAGGAGAAGAGTTTCACATTCAGTTTTACTTTCACAGCAGGAAGCAGCTTTAATACAGAACACTTGAGCTAAACCATGGCCAGGCTCCTTCCTGTCTCCTTGCTCACACAGCAAATACTGTTTCACTTTCCAAACAGCCCTCTGATGCTAAGGAGTTCAACTCCCCCTCTCCACCTGAAAAGAAATCTGTTTCACGCTCTGATGCTAAAGAGTTGTACACCCCTCTCCATCTGAAAATAAATCTGTTTCAAATGCAAAACACAAACAGAGTAGAGGAGTTTCACTTTCAGTTTTACTTTCACAGCAGGGGATAGGATAGGAGAGGCTTCTGTGGGACAAGGTTGTGGAAGAGAAGGGGATAGGATAGGAGACATTTCTATGGGGCAAGGTTGAGGGAGAGAAGGTGGATAGGGTTCTGTGGGGCAGCGCTGAGGGAGAGAAGGGGAGAGGAGAGGCCGATCGTAATTACTCATTAATTTTCAAGCTGTAAATGTCGATTTATCAAGCCTGAACACATAGTTTCATAGCAAAGCAAGGGGATCCAGCTAGTGAAGAATAGAAAAGAGAGATGACAAAGCAAAGTATTATAGGAACAGTACATAAAAAAAAAAAAAGTCAAAGCAGATAACAAAAGATCTATCCAGAAATCTTGCTCTGGTCAAATAGAGAAGATTTGGGCAGAATCTGCCCTATTAAAAATCAGCCACCGTCCTGCAAAAACAAAGCAACATTTTATATATATATATATGTGTGTGTGTGTGTGTGTGTGTGTGTGTGTGTGTGTATTTCTCTTTGTGAGGAAACTCTATTGCATACAGTATAATTTTCATATATAATACAAGTGCTACCTGCTTTGTTCACAAAATTTTCACTTGTATGAGTGTCTTTAAATCAACTAATTAACTAATCCATCACCTTGATTTTTTTCCCTGAAAACAGCCATTATCTCAAATATCTTTTTTAAAAAAGTTGTGAATTATATTTTAAAATGTGAAGTGTCCATGTGAGCATTCTCAGCAACTTTTTATTTCTAGATTCATGAGAAGTTTTGAAAGTATGCTAAGTTTTCAAATATGTGCGCAGTCTCTCTTTCTCGATCTGAATTTTCTTTTGTTAACTTAATATGGCATATAGAAATATAAGGTATACTATAAATTTGCTTTGCAAGAATTGCTATGGGTATATCAATAAGATCTGGTTCAAGATGTGCATTAAGCAGAAATTATATTTTAAGGAAAATCTTGTCATATAAAAAGCATTAGGGTGACTTATAATTAGGTAATTATTAAGAATTCATGTACCTTTCAGCATAATTAATGACACTTAATACAGGAGTATGCGAATGGCAATCCATCTATTTTAAATTATGCTCAGAAATTAACATAGCTCCCAAGGGGGAAAGGGGGAAATAAGGCTCTTGGCTTAATATGGGTAGAGTAAGCTTAAATTTAAACACAAAATGTAAATAATAAATCTAATAAAGTAAAGAAAATTATGTTCATATTATAGTCTAGCTAACTGCAGGATATATTCCAAAACTAATATTAATGTTATCTTATTTCACTTTTCACAAAGAAAGTGTCTTGTGTAAATAAACCCTGTATGAAAACTGGTAAGTAATTTATAATGACTTTCTTGTTTTGTTTTTACTAATGACATCTAATAAGCTGAATTCAAAAGAAGAATTTATCATTTAGGTCTAGGGGTGTCACAAAGTGTTCTTAGCTTGATGTGAAATTAGTAAAGAAAAACAACATTTATAATAAATACATGATTTAATGGCTTATTTGTCAAAAATGAGAAAGAGATATCAGTCTATTTCTAACAAACTATTGGTTAAAAAGAGGTATTCAGATGCTTGGCAATTTATTTATTTATTTGTTTTAATTTCTATACCGCCCTTCTCCAATATAGGACTCAGGGCAGTGCACAGCCAAAGTAAAAACCAGACATAGAAAAATTAAAAACTGATTAAAATAATTAGATAATTTGGCCATAATTAAAAACAATTCCAATTTAAAATAGTTTAAAAATTTGACTCAAGCCAGCCCAGCTAGTTGGAATAAATGGGTTTTCAGGGCCCGACGAAAAATCCGGAGGTCTGTTATTGTACGTAACTCTGGGGGGAGGTTGTTCCAAAGGGTGGGCGCCACCACAGAGAAGGCTCTCCCCCTGGGGGTCGCCAGCCGACATTGTCTAGCGGATGGCACCCTGAGGAGGCCCACTCTGTGCGAGCGTACTGGCCGGTGGGAGGCTATTGGTGGCAGAAGGCGGTCTCGTAAATACCCCGGCCCTAAGCCATGGAGTGCTTTAAAGGTGGTCACCAACACCTTGAAGCGCACCCGGAAGACCACCGGGAGCCAGTTCGCGCAGGAGAGGTGTCACATGGGAGCGCCTCGTCGCCCCCATAATCCCCCGCGCGGCCGCATTCTGGACCAGCTGGAGCCTCCGGGTGCACCCCAGGGGGAGCCCCATGTAGAGAGCGTTACAGTAGTCCAGGCGGGAAGTGACGAGTGCTTGAGTGACTGTGCATAGGGAGTCCCGATCTAGAAAGGGGCGTAACTGGCGTATCAGGCGAACCTGATAAAAAGCCCCCCTGGCCACGGCCGTCAAATGATCTTCCAAAGACAGCCGTGTGTCCAGGAGGACGCCCAAGTTACGAGCCCTCTCCGTGGGGGCAAGTGATTCACCCCCAATAGCCAGCGATGGCATCAGCTGGCTATATCGGGACACCGGAAGCCACAGCCACTCGGTCTTGGAGGGGTTGAGTCGGAGCCTGTTTCTCCCCATCCAGGCCCGCACGGCCTCCAGACACTGGGACATCACTTCAAGGGCATCATTGGGGTGGCCTGGGGTGGAGATGTACAGCTGGGTGTCATCAGCGTACTGATGGAACTCCACCCCAAAGCCACGGATGATCTCACCCAGCGGCTTTACATAAATGTTGAACAGAAGGGGCGAAAGGACCGACCCTTGTGGCACCCCACAAGCAAGGTGCCTCGGGGTCGACCGTTGCCCTCCTGTCAACACAGATTGCAACCGGTCAGAGAGGTAGGAGGAGAACCACTGCAGCACGGTGCCTCCCACCCCCAACCCCGCCAACCGGTGCAACATGATACCATGGTCGATGGTATCAAAAGCCGCTGAGAGGTCTAACCTCTCAGGTTAGAGGAACAACCCCTATCCCGGGCCCTCCAGAGATCATCCACCAATGCGACCAATGCCGTTTCAGTGCTGTGCCCAGGCCGGAAGCCGGACTGGAGCGGGTCTAGATAGACAGCTTCATCCAGGTACCGGGGAAGCTGTTGCGCCACCACACTCTCAACAACCTTTGCAATGAAGCGAAGGTTGGAGACTGGACGATAGTTAGCCAAAACAGCCGGATCCAGAGAGGGCTTCTTGAGGAGGGGCCTCACAACCGCTTCTTTCAAAGCGGCCAGCAGGACCCCCTCACTCAAAGAAGCGTTAACAATCTTCTGGAGCCAGCCTCGTGTCACCTCCCGGGAAGCCAGTACTAACCAGGAGGGACACGGGTCCAATAAACATGTGGTCGCGTTCAGCCGTCCCAGGACCCTGTCCATGTCCTCGGGACCCACAGGATCGAATTCCCCCCAGGTAACACTCTCAAGACCTGCCTCAGTCATCCCGTCCGGACATACCCAGTCAGAGGCCAGCCCTTCCCGAATCTGAGCGATTTTGTCATACAGATACTGCACAAAATCCTCAGCACGGTCCTGCAAGGGGTCATCCCGCACCTCCAGATGAAGGAGGGAGCGGGTCACCCTAAACAGGGTGGCTGGGCGATTATCTGATGACGCGATAAGAGCGGCAAAATAACTCGTTTTCGCCGCTTTTATCGCCACTAGGTAGGTCTTAATATGAGACCTCACCAGTGTTCGGTCAGATTCGGAGCGGCTGGTCCTCCAACTACTCTCCAGGCGTCTTTTCCGGCGCTTCATCTCCCTAAGCTCCTTGGAGAACCAAGGAGCTAGGTGAGTTCGGTGCCGGGTCAGAGGCCGCAAAGGCACGACTCGGTCCAAGGCCCCGGCAGCCGCACTATCCCAGGCGGCCACCAGGTCTTCAGCCGAGTCATGAGCCAGAGTCTCAGGAAATGGCCCAAGCTCCGTCTGGAACCTATCAGGGTCCATCAGGCGCCTGGGGCGGAACCACCTGGTCGGTCCCGCCTCCCTGCGGCGGGGTGCAGCGGTCAGAAAGTCCAGTCGAAGGAGCGAGTGGTCAGACCATGACAAGGGTTCGATGGCTATATCCCCTATATCAAGGCCACTCAACCACTGACCAGAGACAAAAACTAAGTCCAGAGTGTGTCCCCCCGTGTGAGTGGAGTCATGAATTAACTGAGTAAGGTCCATGGCCGTCATGGAAGCCATGAACTCCCGAGCCACCTCAGACGTTTCACCGATAGATGGGAGGTTGAAATCCCCATGATGACAAGTCTGGGGGTGTCCACCGCCACCTCGGCTATAACGTTAAGCAGCTCAGGCAGGGCCGTCGCCATGTGGCAGGGAGCCAGGTACGTGACCAACAAGCCCATCTGTACTCCACGACCCCACTTCACAAAGAGGGACTCACATCCGGCTATCTGTGGAACAGTGGTCTCCCTTGGATCCAGACCTTCCTTTATAATAACCGCCACCCCCCCCGCCCCTGCCCTGAGCCCTCGGCTGATGAAATGCGCAGAAACCTGGTGGGCACACATCCACGAGGGGGACTCCCCCCTCCTGGCCCAACCAGGTCTCCGTAATACCCGCCAGGTCCGCCTCCCCCTCCTGAATAAGATCGTGGATGAGGGGGGCTTTATTAACAACGGACCTGGCGTTGCATAACATCAGCCGAAGGCTCTGGCCCTGAGAATCTGGACATCCTGGGGAACAAGAAAAGCATTGGGGACCGGAGTGCGCAATCGCTCTGAGATAACGAGTGCGCATTCCCCGAACATGATATGGTCCCCAGCTTCCGCCATATCTGCCCCTCCCACTCACTATGCTGATGGAACAGCCCTCTTCAAATCGAACTCCACCCCCCTCCCCGACCTCCGGTTCTATGTCCCTAATGTCGTGGCCCTTCGCTAAGGCTGGTCTTGAACCCGGTGGATTTCCCCCAGAACCCACCTTAATCCCCCCCGAACCCCTTAAAATTTTTGTTAAAAACCCACTAAAAAACCCACTTAAAAAACCCCTCAAACTCTTCTTTGCTGCATGCCATCTCTCGGGGCTCCAACACCCGTCATCAAGATAGGCCCTCGATAACGAAGAGGGCCAGACCTGCGAGAGGGGGGAATCTCGCAGGGCACGAAGGTCATTCACCGAGTACATCTGAACATCAAAGGGGGGGTGATAGTCCATGGCCAATAACCAGGGGCCAATTTGATGTTATCACAGTCAGAAGGAGTGAAATGCCGGACTTCAAGAGAATTCCAATGGAGCATGTGGGACCTCATTGCCCTCTCACGGCAATGGCGGGAGTAAAATGCTGCTTCGATCCGGCAGAGGGTGATCCAGCCCCCCTCTCACGGCGGCTGGTCAACCACGATCGTCCAAAAAGCCGGAAATGAGGCAGCAGTTATAGACCCACTCCATCAAGACTTGAATCCCCAGATGTAAACCTCCATTCAACGGAGGGAAAGAATGGGATCAGGTCAGTCCACATAGTCAAAACAGGCTCAAACAGCGAAGATCATAACTGTCATTGCCTCCGGGGAGGTCAAGATAGCACCTAGACCTGGAGATGATTGTTCAGCAGGCATACGTGGCATGGCATCCCCATATTCAGGGGGGTAGGGGTAAAAAAGGAGAGCAAAGGCAACAAACGCCACAGGGGGAAAACCCCTCAGTCATAGTCCAGCTCTCCCCAACCCCTCCCAGGTCTTCCTTGCAACCATGCCGCCCACCTCGCCCAGCCTCCATAAATCCTCATGGAGGTCTCTGGGGCGACCCAGGGGCCAAATAACGCCCCACGGTCATCCAGGGGATCCAACACAGCAAGCGAGTAACTGCCAACCTCTCCGACGCTCCCACGCATCAAACTGTGGCGGCTTCTTCCTTGTCCCGGCGGCCGCCATTTCCACACCGCCAGCAGCGCCGTCGCCGCCGCTGCCAGCCTCCCCGCCCTCACCTCGCCCCCCCCTGCCCCTAGCACATGTCCAGGGCGGATTGGGCTGGCGAGGATCCCTGGCTAATATTTATGATAGTTGCAGTGTCCTAGAGTCATGTAATCACTGTTGGTGACCTTCTGACAAGCAAAGCCAATGGGGAAGTCAGATTCACTTAATAATTGTGTTACTGAGTTAACAACTGCAGTGATTCATTTAACAACTGTGGCAAGAAAGGTTGTAAAATGGGACACAACTCACTTAACAATTGTCTCGTTCAGCAACAGAAATGTTGGTAACAGAATGTTGGTAAATGTTGGCTCCATTGTGGCCGTACATCGAGGACTACCTATATATATCTTCAATAAAGCATTTATACAAGTCTCACATAGAGTTTACACTTCTGCCCCTCCATTTTGGATTGTGTTTATTTTCAGTCAGGCCTGAGAAATGGTAGGACTGATAGCACATTTTGTGTTAACCTGTCCAAAAACTCAACATATCACCATGAAATCCCTTTCCAGCCTTTACAATAACAATATTGTTACAATATTGTGTACAACATCAATTATCAGTAATTGCAAAATGTTCCCTCGCTATGCAAAGAAGCATCAGGAAACATTCAAAAGATAAGAGGATCAAATGTTTTCACATTCCATCAACATGTTTCAAACTGAAAACAAACCTTCAGTATAAATTAATGTTATCTTACAGTGTATTCACCGAAAGGAGTGTGAAAAAGGAGTGTGTGAAACTTGGAGAAGGAAAGAAAAATGTCCCTCCTTCAGCCTTCCACATGGCATATTGTATCTCTCCTCCTAATTTCCAGATCGTTCTCTTAAACCATATTACAGATATAAGATGCAATCTTTTTGTGTAGGCATATAAGTCTAAATCATTTATGATCACTAGTCACCAGTAAAGCTGTTTTTTGTGTTATTATGTTTAGAACATAGGTGAATATGGGAGAGAGCAAAAGAAAGCAATTATATTTACTGTTTAATTTATGTTTTGTTTATGACTAGTTGGAAAAGTCTTTTTATGTGTAAGGTTATGGGTTTTTTCCCCCTCTGATTCCAGAGTGTAATCAGTGAATTACGTTACAATGTAAGCATTTGTTCCAGCATAAAAGCAAACCTTGATAAGAATGTAGTGTTAGAAGTTGCAGGATACAATCTGGGTCGATCACCAGAACCAGAGGGAATTCTGATCCCAGTGACTGAGACCAAGATTGGATCCTGTCACATTATCCTGGGACATGTATATTTGCCTTTGTTTGTCAGTGTTAGAACTCCCAATTTCAACCTTATTAATGCAGACAATGTTATTATCTCAGCATCAAATATTTACTCTCTGCATTATAAATCTAAAATAGCCATGAAAGGATGGGGATATTTGGTCAAAGAAATTCGGTGCATGAGCAGATACATGTACACAGAATTCCATGCAATTTAGCCTCTCTACAGTTAGGTCTTCCCCATCACATGGAGTACGTCTGAATGACTTTGTCAAGTGTACACAACAAAGTCAATATATGGAATATAATGATGAATCATCAGGCTAGATGTAACTACACTATGCAGAACAATGACATCTTAGAACATTATCGGTCTTAAGCATTCATAATGGAACTATGACTTGCTTATACTTCTGAAATCATAAAAATGTAAATGTGGGAAATAAGTGTTTACTAATAGTAGACTCTTTTGGGGAGGAGGAGGGATATTTTCTCACTAATTATGTTCCAGCCAATCCTATTATGTGCTTAAGGTTTTCTGTGATTTAATACAGATGCTTCTATGAGTAGAAAAGGAAGTTTCTAGGTTACACCATCTTTTTCTTCTCAGAGCAGTCTAGGGTGAGATGTTTCAAGGGATCAAATGCCTTTCCTGTGAAAAGACATCTGCTGTTTTGGCTTCTTCTTAAAACATTTCTTGCCATTTCTCTTCCCCTTTGAGAAATATAGTTCGGACAAACCTTAAGTTGATTTTTTTTTTTTTTAATGCATCAGGGGTGTGATAAAAAGCTATCTGGGCTTTGGTACAGATTCATCCCTGAAATGGCCATAAGATCAACCATATCCTTTCTTTTTCCTTCGATTGACCGCAGGTACAAATATTTTTGCAGGATCTAGACAAACACAAAAAACAAAAACCAGAAAAATAAATTCAAATTAGGGTACTTCAAATTCAAGAGCTACAGATAGCTTTTAAGTTTTAGAAAGAAGCTTCTGAAACGCTTGAAGTTCATTTGAAATGTTGGGATTGTTCATATGAAACTGATATGGTTATGAATGCTTTGGCAAGCTTTTCTGCTAGCATTTGATCTGACTATTTGATCATTGTTGACTTATTGTCCACACAACAAAGAAAAGATAGTATCATAGTATGCAATGTAATATCTTGAATTCCCATAAACTACACAAAACTGGAAGATGTAATGCACTGCCAGGGTTATAAATCATATTATTATCTACTTCCTTGACTTGATAAAATTGATTATTACAGCAGAGGGATTTGATGGAATCTGCAGAAAGCACATATTTGGTTATTTTCTTTTTTAATATTTTGCATTGAGATTACAGCACATACATTATTTCAAATATTTGTTTGCATATAAAAATTCATGTAAGCAACAAAGCAAAAATAGCAAATGATGCCATATTTATATTTCAGTAGTCAGAATGCAAGTAAACATTCTTGGTGAAAACACATCACTGCTTCCAATTAAGGCAATATAATTGCATGCTTTGAAGTGGAACAATGGAAAAATCTGACAATCCATTGTGTTAATATAAGATATAGACTTCAGAGACATGTATTAAAAAATCACTTCTAATCTCTATAATGCATCTTTGACTACCTATTCCTTTCATACTGTTTGTGTACTGAATTCAAATGCACACTTGAACATAAACAGATAACCATTTTGTTAAACTGTTTTATGAAACATACAATAATCTATAGAGGAATTTTTTACAATTACCATTTTTGACTAGTTCCTGGTGTTTGTATTAGCAATTCCAACATAAGAACAATTTATTCTAAAAACTAAGAACTTCAGATACTAACTCATACTTTCCTGAGTGAATTTTCCATATTCCATACCTTCTTAAAAAAACTCAGAAACACATTCAAAATCAAGATTCAAAGGCAAACTCAAAGGGTTATAATTATATGCAGTGGAAGAAATATATACCTTACCTTTTATAAACTGCTCACTTTTGCTATTCACAACTTATCTGCTTTAATGATGCATGGGAGTATAGTGAGCCTATGGTAGGATAAAAGTCTAAATGAAGTTATGAAATACATTATCATATTTCTAAGCTAAATAATATTGCTATAGCCTTTTTTTTCTTTTTAAAACTATCAGCAATAAACTGTGCTTTAGTGACAATATTGATTCCCACACAGTGTGTAACTCTACGGTTCCTTTTCACTGTTTTGGAAGGCTGCTTGCTAAGAAAAATGAATAATTGTTGTTTGTTGTGCCATCTTGAACTGTTTGAAAGTTGAAGCCCCTTTGTGTACAATAGCACTCAGTTATCAATAGAAATCAAAACTGCTCCAGGCATTCTGATGGAAGACTTTGAATTAAAGAAAAGAAAGTGGAGCATGCCATCTATTTAAAGGGTGACTAGAGATGGCATTGACTTATCATCTAGGAATCACCAGAAGTGACTCTATTCCTCTTTTCTTTAAGGCTAACCAAGCATATTTAACTGTAACTCCATTTTTAAATTTTCTGAATGACTTGTCTGCTTCTTTAAATTCTGCTCAAAATTCAAAGAGTTGTCAATATGATTCCTTTCTCTGAAGATAAGTGACAGAGGACAACTTGATAGACCATCTGACTATTGGTTCATGTTGATTCAGCATTGTCTTTTGCAAATGTTAATCACCTTTCAAAGTTTGGGACAGAGGTTTTGTCCTATTATCTGTTGTCCATTTTCACAAATCTTTATGGAGAAATACCTCCTCTCATAAATGTAAAAACATATATTCAGGCAACCATACAGCAAGCTTCAAAGTAGCTTCTAGGGAACAACTCCTGTTCAATGTTCAGGATGCCCCCCCACCCTTGTACAAGAAATAAGTTGGATTTGGTTTTGCTGACTGTCCTTTAGCTGGAAGTGCAATTTCACATCAGTTTGTAAAATTAGCAGAAAGCAATAAAAAATGGAGGGTGGGAGATTATGGACCTTCTTCCTCTTCTCTCTCCCTCTCTCTAGAGAAACCTCAAAGAAATGTATTGCAAATGTATATTGTTTATTTACTCTTCTAATATGCAGACAGTTTTACGTGAAGTTTGGCCCTTATCTTTTTTCCTATCTATTTTTTGCCTTTTGGAACACAGCTGATTTTTGTATTTGCATATATTTATTCGCTTCTGGTAGAGGAGTCTGAAGAGGGGAGTAAAAAGTTATCACAATAGCAGCCATGACCATGTGATCAAAGCTCCAGCAATTTTTAATAAAGCGCATTGCATGTTGAAAACATGTAAATATACGAGAGCCAGTTTGGTTCTATTCCTGGGTTGGGCACAAGCCTGCTGGGTAACCTTGGGCCAGTTTTGACCAAACAGTCAATGGTAAAACACTTCTGAAAAAAATACCGTGTTTTCCCAAAAATAAGACAGGATTTTATTTTCTTTTGACCCCCCAAATAAGGGCTTGGCCTTATTATTGGGGGGTCTTATTATTTTGGGTGCATAGGAGGTGGCGAGTGTGGGACTGGATGTCTCTCACTGCCATCGCCTCCCCTCCCTGTTCTTCACGCTGGCTGAGTGGCCCAACACGTCCCACCCCACCCCAATGGCAATAGCTGCTTCCCTTCCCACTGTCTCTTTATCGAGAGGGGGGGCAGGTGGGGCAGGGGAAAAGCAAGATGCATGGAGTGAGAACTGGCTCCCCTAGCCGTCTCTTCTCCCCCCCTCACCAGGCATGACAGGGCTCCTGCCCCTCTCTTAGCCACCCACTCCCTTTAGGGATGTGATCTGTCCCCGTCCTCACACACACACAAACACAGCCAGCCAAGGGTTAAGGAAACACTTTGGAATGCACCCAGGTCTTATCTCCCACTTGGCAGCGATAGACACACCGTCTGCCAAGTGACTTTATTTTCACAGTAAAACAGAAAGATAAATACTCAAGAGTCCAAATGTCCGACACTATAAATCTTTCTCTCAGCAGTTCCGGATGAGGCTTTAGTGACTATCCAAGGTTTGCTTTTGTTTGTCACACGGATCACTGACCACTACCCTCTATTATATAGTCTCTGGGGTGTGGTCCAGTGACTCAGTTCTAATCCCTAGCACGCCTCCTAAGCTGCTGCAATCGTTTATCACGCCTTCGGAGGCATGCGTCCAGGAATGATGTTTCTTCGTCACTCTGAGACGAACCAGCTGTCTCCCTGCTAATCTCCTCTCCCTCGGCCGGCACCTGAGACAATGCCAGAGGGGAGGGGCCTGGAGAGGGAGGCCTGGCTGACTCCTCTTCCTCATGCTCGGAGCTTTCTTCCTCCGATGGGACAGGCTCAGAGGGCAGGGCCACAACAGGATGCAATTTAGGGGTGGCAGGTGGGACGGGCGAGAAGCAGGACAGCTCCATCGCTTTCCTCGCCCTTGTGTCCAGGGAAACACGCTCTAAAAGAAAGCCTTCTAGCGAGTTCCATCAAACTTCTCAAACTTGCGAGAAGGCTTTATTTTACAGTGTGTTTCCCTTGACACAATGGTAAGGAAAGCGATGGAGCTTGAAAGGTAAGACACACATCCCGCTTCCACCTGCCCTGCCTGCCATCTCTAAATTGCATCCCTAAAGGTGGCTAAGCGAGGGGCAGGAGCCCTGTCATGGCCGGGGAAGGGGGAGGAGAAGAGATGGCAAGGGGAGCCACGTCTTACTCCACACGTTTTGCCTCTCCCCCGCCCCACCTGTCACCCCTCTCGATAAAGAGATGGCAGGGAAGTGAAGCAGCCAGGCTGCTGATGCCATTGGGGTGGGGTGGGACATGTTGGGCTGCTCAGCCAGCACGAAGAACAAGGAGGGGAGGGCATGTCCTCCCCTTCAGCCTCACCTCCTCAACTCATTTTGGTTGTGCGGCAAGCTGCCAGAGGAAATGGTGGACCGGCTGCTCATGCATGTAAGTAGTTGAGGGGGGGGGGGGTGTCTTATTTTGCAGGGTTGGCTTATATTATCGCATGCGCTGAAAAGCCCGATTGAGCTTATTATCCAGACATGTCTTATTTTCGGGGAAACACAGTATTGCCAAGAAAATTGGAGGGGCTAGATCAGACAGTTGTCAGCAAGCAACACTGACTTGAAGGCAGCCTCCCAAAATAAATAAATGTTCAGCTACTACGAATTGGGGAAGTTCATAAGAAAGAACAAATACATTTCTCTACCATCCTTCCCTTTCACACTGATACTGAATTCCTGAAAAGGGACAAAACCATTGGCAAACTAGCTTAGAGGACAAAAATAATTAACACTTACTATGTATTATTTTCATGCCAATAGTATAAGACAGAAGACCAATTAGGACATTGCTTTTGAGTGGTTAGTCCAACATGGATGAAACAATGAAGAAAATCTCCTTTATGCGAACCATATTGGTAGCAATCACAATAGCACTTAGACTTACATACTGCTTCACAGTGCTTTACAGCCCTCTCTAAGTGGTTTTCAGTGTCAGCATATTGCCCCCAACAATATTACCAATTTCAAAAGGATAAAAGGCTGAATCAACCTTGAGCCAGTGAGAATCTAACTGCTGGCAGTTGGCAGAATTAGCCTGCAATATTGCATTCTAACCAATGCCACCATGGCTCAAAACATTAACCATATTGATGACATAAATAAAGAATAGATTCCGTAGCCCAGGTGAAATGGTTTTGTATATTACAGGAACCCTGATAGTGATATTGTCACTAGGAGTTAGGAATGACTTAATGGCACTGAATCAATAATCTATCAATCAATCAACCAATCGGGTAATGAAGGACTGCACTGGCCCCAGCATAGTTACAAAATAGAAATGGTTGTACACCATTATTAATATGATGAATTGTACATCTCTTCAGAACGTTTCTTGAGAATGAAGTAAGCAAAAGGGAGACTATTTTCACTGAGCATCTTATACAGCAAACTGAATTTTTTAAAAAAAAAAATACACGGTACTATGAGATCGTAAAGAAATGTCTGCCTGTAATGAATTTGAGGCAAAGCTGTTCCATATTCTTAGGCTTCATTTCAGGAGGGAGGGAAGAGAGAGAGAGATGAAGGTATATACATATTTATTTGTTGCATGGCATGATTGCAGCCTTGGGAAATTTAAAAATACTGACACTTAGCTTCATTTATTTTATTATCGTAACATATCAAAGGCTCTTGCAGCACATTAATTCTCTTTCAATAGTGCTTCTTTTCTTTGCTGATCCCTGATGTGGGTTTGGAATTGGCTCTACTTCTTTTGATGATCTTCAGTCTTCACAAGCAGAGTGGCTGGTTGTCTGTGGGCCATTCAGCAATATGACTACTCAATAAGCAAAGATGAGACATCAAAAAGTTTCCTAATGAGCTGAAGAGTGAAATGGAATCCGATCTGCATGGTCATAAAAAAGAAGCCTGATAAGAGCAGATAAGCCTAAAGCTGTATTAGACATCCCATCGCTTTAGTTTGTAACAAAAGAACCACAACAAAATATCTTCCAAAGCATTGACATTTAAAAAGAATGCATTGCTTCAATTATTTTTAGAAAATTTGTAACCTCTAAACGTACAGTGTTGACTGCACGTTGCAATCACAATGCTAGAGATTCTTTTCTTTTAACTAAAAGCAGATGCGGTAATTACAAGTTTCTATTTGATTTGAAATAGAATTTCTTTCTCCTACAGAATTAAAAATTGCTATGTCAATATGCTGTTTGTTGGGATTTCCCATGTGACATGATAGTTGACATCAAAGGCGCAACATTATCTACAGTAATTTGCTGATATGGTATTTTTTTATTTTCAGGCAGAAAGAAGGACCTCTGTGGATTTTATTTTATTCTATTTTTGCTTTTTTCATTTTTCTATGTTCATGTTGCTGTTTTATATAAGAATATAACAAAAATAAAAATAAAAAATAAACAGAAAATGAACTAAGATTTTTAAAAAAAACATATACTTAAGTAGTTCAGTCTGCTCCTCTCTAACAGCAAACAGTTTTCATTTGGGCAAATGGTTACTTTTTGTATATTTTCACATTATCTGACATGTTTATATGATTTAGTATTTTAGAGACTCAATAAGGAGAATGTTAAAAGGTATTGTTATTTCGTTTGCAGTAGTTTCAAACAATACATTGTGCTGAATGTCAGTCTTATCTCATTTTAGAAACGGATGTTTTTACATGGATAAAATTGTCTAAGCTGTTTATATAATTCTGCTTCTTCTATAGAGCTTTTCATGAAGGAATGCATCAGGCTTTTATGTAACAAAATATTTTTGGCCACACAAAATTTGATTTCCCCATCCCACTTTTTTTTTTTTAAAGGCTCATTTTCCCCAATATAATATGTTTTGCTTTGAATACTATGCATCTTGAGTTGGTTGATGAAGGTTTTCTCTCTACAGTCCTTTGAAACAACATTGCTGTGTGCCCAGATTTGCAACAATTTGCAAAAAACATGCTTACATTTTAGTGGGAAAATGCCCTGGAGATGAAAATGTTAACCCTTTTTTAACTGATGACATGTAGCTCTGAAATTAATGTGCTGTTTCTTAGAAATTGTATTTACTGAAAGCTGACAAACCTGTGAATTATATGTGACTCTGGGGTCTATCTTGTGTGGAATGGGAAAACTTGCCACCACTACTTCACCATTGCCAGCTCGCTGCCACCATCTTGTTGCCGTCTGTTCTGTCCCCGTCCCACATGCACACAAACCAACAGTCGTCCAATAGTTAAAAACCAAACCAGCCGACAAAATCCTTTTCCTTATGATAACGGAACTTGGCAGTAACCTAGTGGCTGCCTGCCAAGAGTTTATTACTTACGAAGGGAAGAGATAACTTCTCTCCGCTTCTGGTACATCAAAGTAAAATGTTCAATAATTACAGAGTAACTCAAGTCCAAATATAATCCAACAAAGTCTCTGTCGTGACTGTACAACTGATGGTGTATGGCAAACTGAAGATTTATATTGTTTTTTAGGGTTTTGCCTTTTTCTTAAAATAAGGACAACAATAGATGAATTATACTCCTTATAAGCTTGATGCACCTATTTTTTAAATTTTGTATTTTTTTTATTTTAATAGAAAATTTTATATATATATATATATATATATATATATATATATATATATATATATATATATATATATATATATATATATATATATATCAATTTTCTTACTTCTTCGTAGGGTCTATGTGTGTTTTTCTTCTAGCCAGGTTTTCCCTACGTAGCCAAGGTTTTTTTGTAGCTCCAGCTCAGTAGAATCTCATCTACTCGGTTCTGGGCTTTTTTCCTTTCTAACACCTAGCAAGCTGTAACTGCTAGGTGGGAGACCTAAATAGATCCATTTCTAGCTCGTTAGCTGTCATCAGTAGGCCACACCCATCTCCTCCCTGTAAAGGCATAGTATCAATTTTCTTACTTCTTCGTAGGGTCTATGTGTGTTTTTCTCCTAGCCAGGTTTTCCCTACGTAGCCAAGGTTTTTTTGTAGCTCCAGCTCAGTAGAATCTCATCTACTTCAGTTAGAGCTTGCTAGGTGTTAGAAAGGAAAAAAGCCCAGAACCGAGTAGATGAGATTCTACTGAGCTGGAGCTACAAAAAAACCTTGGCTACGTAGGGAAAACCTGGCTAGAAGAAAAACACACATAGACCCTACGAAGAAGTAAGAAAATTGATACTATGCCTTTACAGGGAGGAGATGGGTGTGGCCTACTGATGACAGCTAACGAGCTAGAAATGGATCTATTTAGGTCTCCCACCTAGCAGTTAGAGCTTGCTAGGTGTTAGAAAGGAAAAAAGCCCAGAACCGAGTAGATGAGATTCTACTAAGCTGGAGCTACAAAAAAACCTTGGCTACGTAGGGAAAACCTGGCTAGAAGAAAAACACACATAGACCCTACGAAGAAGTAAGAAAATTGATACTATGCCTTTACAGGGAGGAGATGGGTGTGGCCTACTGATGACAGCTGACGAGCTAGAAATGGATCTATTTAGGTCTCCCACCTAGCAGTTAGAGCTTGCTAGGTGTTAGAAAGGAAAAAAGCCCAGAACCGAGTAGATGAGATTCTACTGAGCTGGAGTGACAAAAAAAACCTTGGCTACGTAGGGAAAACCTGGCTAGAAGAAAAACACACATAGACCCTACGAAGAAGTAAGAAAATTGATACTATGCCTTTACAGGGAGGAGATGGGTGTGGCCTACGGATGACAGCTAACGAGCTAGAAATGGATCTATTTAGGTCTCCCACCTAGCAGTTAGAGCTTGCTAGGTGTTAGAAAGGAAAAAAACCCAGAACCGAGTAGATGAGATTCTACTGAGCTGGAGCTACAAAAAAACCTTGGCTACGTAGGGAAAACCTGGCTAGAAGAAAAACATATATATATATATATATATATATATATATATATATATATATATATATATATATATATATATATATATATATATATATATGATTGCTCATTGATATATCTCTTAGTGGGCTAAGAAAAAGAGCAGTTTGGAAAGCTCAGGTCCCCAGCTGCAGGAAAGATGCCCACCAGATTTAAAATAATTGCAGCAATAGTTGAAGAGATTTCCCAACTTTCTGTTCAGTTCCTCTGGGCCTTAAGCTTGGAGAAATGTAAGACAAGGGTGAGATTTCAAACTCAGCTGTTTCTTCGGCTCAACATTTATTTGCTTAAAAGAACATCTAGAGTGAGGCTACTCTAATTGCTCAGAAGGCAAAATAGAGGATACTTTACGATGTGTTCTGGTTAACAATTCAGCTCACAGGTGGGAGGATGAGAAAAGAATTAAAAACTGATCCCAAATTAAAATTGTATACACATCTATATTTGTTTCCATGTGTGGATAGAATCTCATGAGGCTTAGCAAGAGCACAAGTGAAGGTCTTCTGACATATTTAATGGCATTGTTTGAATCATTCTGTATTTAATCCAGATGACTTGGTAAGAACTTTGACATAAACGTCAGGAGCCTGATCTCACTTAGGATATTTTTTTTTCCTTTATAAAGGTTAAGGGATTTCCTACTGCAAATCCTTTTGGAATGCCATTGCTTGGAAAAAAAAGAAACAAACAAATGTGCAATCCTGTACAAGTTGGAAAGCAGTCCTTTGTTTAGGAAATTAGACATACAGTTGAATGACCTATTTTGCACTGGGGGGGTGGGGGATGATGTGTATACTGGAAAAGATCTATACCACTGCTGCTTATTTTATGTAGATGTAGAGTGGGAGAGTTCCAGCATGACAGGGCAAGCTTTCAACAGTTTCATCCCATCCTAGTCAGTGTGCTTAGCTATCAGCAGGAATGCTTCTCTTCAATTTCATTCTGCGAGGTGCTAACAAGCAGCCTTGGAGATAGAGAATTTGTGATAGCTATACACCAGATGTTTCTGATCAGACTATGACCCCGGCTGCTATATCTTTTAAGGAATAAAACATCCCTGACGAAGAGAGGAAATAGAGGTTTTATTTAACAGATTAACAGAGTTGGAAGGGACCTTATAGGTCATCTAGTCCAACCCCCTGCTCAAGCAGGAGACCCTGTACCATTTCTGACAAATGGCAGTCCAATCTTTTCTTGAAAGCCTCAAGTGATGAAGCTCCCACAACTTCCAAAGGCAACGTCTGTTCCATTGGTTGATTGTTCTCACTGTCAGAAAGTTCCTCCTCATTTCTAGGTCCAATCTCTCCTTGGTCAGTTTCCATCCATTATTCCTTGTCTGACCTTCAGGTGCTTTGGAAAACAGCTTGACCCCCTCCTCTCTGTAGCAGCCCCTCAAATATTGGAACACTGCTATCATGTCTCCCCTGGTTCTTCTCTTTACTAGACTAGCCATGCCCAGTTCATGTAATTCTGATCTTCTTTATATTCATGTAATTCTGATCTTCTTTATATTCATGTAATTCTGATCTTCTTCTTTATATTCTTTAATTCATTTGTTAAGTTTTACTCTCTAGTATTGTTGTGCTTATTATTAGCATATGGCATTGTTACAGAAGCCAGGAGACCACAATGCTATTGTAGAGGAGTAGTTTGGCTTGCCAAAGTATCAACCCTGTTATAGGACATGCTTGCTGCTTCCCAAGATGTGTCACAGGAGGGTGAGCTGGTTTTGCACCCAAGAGAAAGATGAGCAGCTCTTCCTGCAATGTCACCAAGCCCCCCTCTCCCAGAGCAACCTCACAAGCGGGCACCACAACTGGGAAGATTTCAGAACAATCAGGAATCTGACTGCCTGCATAGAGCACCAGCTTGCCTCTTTACCAAACTAGTACCTATCTATCTACTTGCATAGAACATGCTTTTGAACTGATAAGTGGACATAAACTGAGGTGAATGACAAGAGCTCACCCTACCACACAGAGCTAGGACTGGTACTGCCGAAGTTGAGACTATCTCCAATGTCGTTAAACCACTGACCAACCACACCTCTATTGCTGTGGTCATCTAAAGGATTAGGAGTGGTGCAGTAGTACTAATAGTGGTAGTATTAGCTGTTTCTAAGATATTTTTCCTTTTCTTTGAAATTAATTTTTAAAAGTTATGCTGGTCAAAATAAAAAAAGGAGAACATCCAGGGGTGAAATCTACTTACCTTCCTTACCAGTTCGAAGTTACAACCAGGAAATAACGACACACGGGTGGATGTGCAGAGCCTCGTGCCGCCATTGCTACCGGTTCTCCAAACCACCTGCCACAATCGCTACCGGATCACCCTATCCAGTCTGAACTGGGAGCATTTCACCCCTGAGAACATCCAAAATGTAATGTCCATCCCAGAGGGATGTGACACACTTAAAAATGGGGTGGGGTTTTGATTGTGGGATTGTGTAGAACATCTTCACTTTTTTAAAAAAAATGTCCTACTGATGCCCCTAACATGAACGTAGGAAGGCCATTCACATACATATACAAAGTATATATTTTCAAAGTATTATTTTGGTTCTGGATAAAGTGTTCATACCCATAACAACTTTTGCAATCAATATGCACTAATTCCAAGGCATAATCAACTAATCCAAAGTGTGCAAGAATTTCTATCTGCACGTTAATTTTTCAAAAGATTCACTTTTGAACCTAAATATGAATTGAATTGACAAGCCCTGACAAGATTACTCTCTGGCTAACTTTCATGTCATATAATTAGTATTATAAATTATGTGCAAATCTAAAATTATTATCAAAAACACAGTTTTACTACAATAAAGATTGGTGGCCTTGAACTGCAAGGTAATGTTTGCTTCAAGAAGGCCTTTTTTCTCTTTTTCTTCTCATCCTCCTTCCAGAGAATTTCAAGTGGGTCATTTCAGCTGTACAAATGTGGGAGAAAGATAACGGAGTGTTACTTGCAAATGGCCAAGAACATCAAAGAAGCAGTAAGAATTCTGAGTTTTCATGCACATTGGTCCAAAAATATTTTCACAGTGACAGAATCTAAACCATGTGTCTCTGGATGTATCTCTAGACTTCAGAATGTTAATTTTGGAAACAGCTAAACTATCTTCGCTTGTTAGAAACCTTGTTCTGCTTTTGTACACATTTAGATGTATTACTTGTCCTTATATGTTACGGCTGTACAAGCTTTTGCCTTTGATGTTTTATTTGCTCTTTGAGCAAAAGAGTTAATTTAATAAACAATAATACATAATAATTTATTATTTACTTTGATTTCTCTCCATCCCTTAAACTTTAGAATGTACAGGAAATGGCCTTCTAATATCCCAGTGTAATTTGCTTGCTTATATGCTGGATGAAATGAAATGATTGGAAACAAATGGAATTAGATGTAATCATAGGAAGTGAGGAATGGGATATATCATCACACTCTCCTATTTACAGTCAAAAGCCCAGTGATCCCAGGATGGAGTTTTCTTTTGAATTTTCAGGGAATGTCATCCAATTAACCCACCATGACAAAAATCAAAAACTAGAAAATGACATTATGATTCCATCCTCCACTTTTCTGTCTTATTTTTCCCAGACCTTAAGCAACTTGGCATCACAAATCTAGAAGAAGAATCATTTAAGATCCAGATGCCATCTGTACTCAGCTTCGAGCTCAACAAATTCTTTCTTGGAGGTATGTACTTATTTATCATGTTTACATTATGGTTTTCCTTTAGGAGCTCAAGGAGATTTATATGGGGAATTTCCTTTATTTTACTCCTGCAAGAAGAACCCTGGAGTTAGGTTTGACTGAGAGACAACATCTTTCTCAGAAACTTCTGTGCACTTCATCAGAAACTCAGTGCCTTTGTCAGAACAACAAAAGTGGCATAGAATTCTACCCCTTGGGAACATACACTTGAGTTTTGAATGTTGATGTCCGTAAAAAGGGGTGTGGGTTGCATTGTGATGCTGGGGAGCTGCTAATATCCGTCTGGCCACCCTTGCCTGAAGACACAGCCACACTGCAGTATAACAGGTACAGTTAGGGATAACCAAACTGCAGTGCACTTTTGTGTATTCCTGCTTTCCATTTTGCTTTTCCTCTGGACATTGCACAGAATATTTTCCTTCCTACTGGATCTCCAAAGTTGTGATGCCTTCCCAGGTAGACCAGACACAGGATATACAATCAGATGAGCTAATTCTACTTTATTTTAAGTCTTTCGTAATCTTGCTGGTCTGAAAGTACAAATCTCCCACCATTCTCCTTTACAGTTTAAGAAATTAGGGAGAGTCTCTTTTGGGACTCTTACTCTGCCCGTTATGCTGCTACAGGCTGTGTCCTCTCTTATCCAACAGTTCCCTCTTTGCTGCCTCTCTCAAGGTTTTTCTCACATACTATTACAAGTTACAAGTTGAGACTGTGTTTGGTCTAATATCACCCAGTGACTTTGCACTTAATAGCTGGGTTGGAACCTGAATCTCTTCTAACTTTGGCCATCAACAATTGAATATAAAAGATTAAACAAGTCAGTGTAATGTTACACTTAAGGATAAAATTCAATGTCT
The DNA here is from genome assembly GCA_022577455.1 of Arizona elegans. Lineage (NCBI taxonomy): Eukaryota > Metazoa > Chordata > Lepidosauria > Squamata > Colubridae > Arizona > Arizona elegans. The sequence goes on from JAKOOJ010000002.1 coordinate 129,390,531, forward strand.
TGGCAGGACATATCAATCATATGAAAAGTCAACCTAAAGATTTAGAATTGCATGTTACTGCCTATATTGGAAAGGCATGGCTTTATGCCTAGATCATTCATAGCTAAAGAAAACTGCTATTAGCACATAACTTTCCATGAAAAGCTTTATACTTTACCGAGCACAAGGAGTGATTCATACCATTTATTCCTTCAAAACAGCATAGTTATTTTAAAGTAATTATTATAATAAATGAAGGTAAATAGAAAGCAAAAAAAAAAAATAATAAATCAAGCAGAACTCTTACTTAACCAAAGGATGTACAAGATTTTATATCTTTTCAATGTAAATTGGGGGGGGGGGGGAAGGTTATGAATACAACCAATTATGCTCTTATAATTCATAGAGCACTCCATATCCATTAAACTGATGGTAAAAAAAAAATCCCACTTTTCTTTCAATAAGTTGTACGAATTCAGAAATAAGCTTTTAGATTGAAGGATGGGTCTCATTCATTAAATTGCTCAACAAAAGGATCTGATAATAGTATTTCAAATGTTTTTGACATATTTCTCATTAAAATACATTCCTGAACTCAAAAATTTAGTTTGCTTTATAGTTTGAATGTATTCCCTAATAATGCAATAGTGTAGACATCTACTTGGATAAAGTTCACCAAATGAACTTATCCTTAGCAATGTGTTTAGCATTATTTTAGATATTATTTTATAGGCAATGAGATTAAGTCCGATCTGATTCAATCAGGTTTAATCTAGATATATACAGATCACAGCTTTTTGAATCAGATTACTGAATTGAATCAATCAGATTAGGAGATGTGATCCAATTTAGGGGAGAAAAATACTTTTTGTGCATGTACAGAAGTAGTTCATCAATAGTTGGGTAGAAAGCAATTCATTTCATTCAATAATTCCACCCAGATTGACAATCTTGAACTGAGAGATCTGACTAAATTGCCTTTTACTCACATCTGCAAATTGAATCTTTGAACAGCTTTATCATTTTATCCCATGGAATGTTTTGCTTTCATCATTCCTCTACATTTGGACAAAATTGTAGCTTTCACGAAATGACTTTCAATCAGTGATACCTGATCCATGTTTCTGCTGGAGCAGAGAATGGTATTATTTTCCTCCAAAAAGTTATATAAAAGCACCCAACTTAGTTTTATAAAACCAAAACATTTCCTTAATAAAATTATGCTTCATTACATTAAGTCAGTATTTAATATGCTTGATTCTGCAGTTCCTTTGTTTTTCTAGTCTCAGTACCAATGATTGGCATGTCCAAAGCAGTATTCTAGCAATCAAGGAGAGCAGGGTTGAGCATGATTTTTCATCTGAAAAGAGTCCCTGATCAAAGTTTACAAAATTCTTTACTAGGGATAAGTAGCAAAGATGAGAAGCTTCTTGCTGGACTACACCCTACAGCTACATCGTGACTATCGTGACCATTAGCTACACAGAATGAAGCATTGGAAGAACAATCTGGGAGCACAATCTCCATCACAATTCTTCCTTGTCAAGGCCATTATCAAGTGTTCATCTTCACATTACTAAATTCCTAACCATCAGATGAGTGGGAGCAGACAGAAGAAGGGACAGTACCCCAAGGTGCAATCATTACCATGGAATGCTATGTGGGCCAAATTCAGGGAATGAATGAATGCCTCCATTTGGTGACATGGTAGAACTTTCATTCAATTCATATTTTCAGCAAGTTCATCAGTAATAGCTTAAACTGCTATACAATAAAGAGTGCAATAGCCACTAGTCTTGTTCAGTCAGACCACCCAAGAAAAAATAATGTCACTAGTGTTTGCACAATCACCAGTAAATGTTAATTAAGGGGATAAAATTCATGATGTTTATGTTTTTGCTTCATAAGATACCCCAGAATACAGTCAAGCAACATCCAGCATTTCACTTTGCTTCTCTTGATCTGTTGTATGTGTATAAATTATGGAACTTGTTACTAACTCTATTCTACTTTATTACTGTTTTCTCTCTCATTTTCTAATAGAGGGATTTATTATCTCAGATTTGGTTTTTGAGCAATGAGATCTTTAGGAATGGTTCACAGCTGCTTGGTAAAAGCTAGTTTGAGATCAGAAACTGGGAGCTTAGCTCTTGTGTCAAACTTGGTTAGGATTTGTTCAGATTTTTCTCTCCTAGGAATTACTAGGAAAGCATGCACTTTTAACTTCACACTCAGGGGTCATTACATCCAGAGGTACCACAATCTCATGTTTACCATACTATAACCCAAACTGTCTTTGATCCAGTAATCCCATGCTTACATATCTATTTTTGCCAGCTCATTTTAAAGATAATTCTGGGAAAGATCTTGTGGGCATAACATTCACTGGGAAATATATATATATTGTGTTACCAACAAATTATTCTTTCTAATCCTGCAGGTGTAAAATTGCCCTACAGTCTTTTCATATATACAAAATGAAAGAAATAGTAATTCTGCAGAGATTATGAAATATCAGTAGAATGCCATTTTATAAAATTGAAGAGGACATTCCACCTGCTTTTTTATGCTGCAGTCAATGTTTCTGCTGAATTGCAGAAAAATGTGCCTCCAGAATGAATAATTTTTGAATGAGAACGATTTCACCTATTAAGATCAATTGTAAGAATAATAGTTAGGCAACTATGAATTACTTCTGTGCAATCTTTCTTATCTACTAGAAATAGAAAATGTTATTTTCTGACCTACATCTTCCCAGCTCTCTTAGTAAGTTGTCACAAACAAAGTATCTATCTAATAGTATCTCCAGAAGTCCTTTTTGCTCAATTAACAGGAAATGAAAATAACATTCCCATTCCTTCCTTTCCATTTTTTTTTTCTTCAGAAAGTTGTGGTCAGAAATGAGATGCCAATATTTAGCAATCTGTTTTAAGAGCTGTGTTTCAGTGTTTTAGTAACTACTGTTATAAAGTTCAATGTTCAACACTCAGCAATATGTCATATCCCAATACAAGCAATGTGGTATGGATGAGGGCTACCTAAAGTATGTTAAAACACAAAATCAAGGAATTAGGAGTGAATCAAGAAATATGCAAGTACAATTTACAGCCATTCAAAGTTACAACAGCCCTGAAAAAAGTGACATGATGATTTTTCACACTTATTACTGTTACAGCATCCTCACGGTCATGTGATCAGATTTTGGACACTTGGCAACTGGCATGCATTTATGACAGTTGCAGTGTCCCGGGGGGTCATGTGTTCACCTTTTGTGATTGTCCGATCAGCAAAGACACTGGGGAAGCCAGATTCCCATAACAATCATGCTATTAACTTAAAAACTGCAGTGATTCACTTAAAAACTATGGTAAGAAAGGTCATAAAATGGGACAAAACTCACTTAACAATGGCCTTGCTTAGCAACAGAAATGTTGGGCTCAGTTGCAGTCATAAGTTAAGGACTATCTGTATAATAATTTTTCTCACTGTTCCTCATTATAGACTCCTCTGCTTCTCCTTCTGGGAATCAATAAATTGTTTGTTAGTTTCTTCAATTTATATGGCTGTCCACTTGATAGAGACATGCCTGTCCACTTGATAGAGACATGCCTGGAGATGGTGATGCTTATGGGAGGAGCGAGGAGAAAGCCAAATTAAAATTGCAGTCAGAGATGGCAAAATGGAACGGCTTCAACTGATGTTGGGCTTCAAGATTCAGAGGTAGCCCTGTCCAATGTTATCCATTCTGCTTTCCTACCTTAAGTCATAATAGAAAAGCATCAGAGTTTCTGCCTCTCCTTTAGCTTTTGGACAGAAAAAAAGCTTTTGGACAGTGGGGAAAAAAAACCTAGAAATTAGACCTCATAGATGACCTCAATCCTGCTGAATCTCATCAGCCAATAGTTTTGGAAATATATCTCCTGCAACGCTTTTACTATAACAGGAGTGAAGAAAGGGCAGTATGGCAACCTCTAAATTGTCCAGCAAGAAGCCTGGAGAGGAATTGAACTATATCTAATGGAAAGACCCTTACTACAAATTAAAAATAAATGCAGGTTTTATTCCACTGCCTTCTGAGGACTAGTAAACTAGTAGTAAGCTCGCTTCCCTGTCTCCTCCCTCCCATGTTGGAAGGATACAGAAGAAAGGCAGGATTTCCAAAACTGAATGCTTAAAAGATAGAAGAGTTCACCCGTCCACCTTCTGACTGCTTGTTATTTTTGATTTCCAGCTTTCTTTAGATCTGACAAGTATGCCTTCTTATGGGATTAAGCAGAAGGAGACTCCCTGACAAGTCCACCTGTCATAAACTCCCAGGATTTTGGCTTGCTGGTAATAATCTGTGTTAGAAGATTATGTAACTGTGTTAGAAGAGTCGCTGGTAAAGACAACTTTGCCCTCCAACTGCAGATAGATGCCAGATTTGTTGACAGGCTGGGCTCGCACAGATATGTTATGGCAAAAGCAAAAGTTTGCTTTTAAACCTTTTTCTCTCTATGTGTGTGCATGCCAAAAGGGGAAAAATGGAAACAAGAAAAACAAAACATCTATAAAGTCAAGATTGTCATATGATTATCTAATGTCCTTCTCCCTCTCTCTCTCTCTCTCTCTCTCTCTCTCTCTCTCTCTCTCTCTCTCTCTCTCTCTCTCTGTATCTATCTATCATCTGTCTGTCTGTCTGTCTGTCTGTCTGTCTGTCTATCTATCTATCTATCTATCTATCTATCTATCTATCTATAAATTTGTAAACATTTAAATCATTTTACTTAGTAAAATGTGCAGCAAATAAAGTATCTATGTTAGTGTAGACAATCCAAATCTCTAAATAGCCTTCCAGTCAGAAGTCCATGCAATCAAATAATTGTTCAGCTAGACAATGATAAGAAAATCCTTTTATAATTGATGAAAAATAGGTGTCCTTCCAACACTGACATATCAGAGTTTGGAGTTGTTTTCCTGTCCTAAAAAAAGAAAACTAGAATCAACTTCTTCTGTCTTCCTGTTGGTTTTGAAATTATTGGAACATGGTTTTGTTTTGTTTTTTAAAATGTGGATAACTATATAGATTTTGCTGTGTAGGTGAAACAAAAGGTAGGAGCCATCTTGAACTCACAGGGATAAGGGCAGGATATATATCGGACCAAGAAATAAGCCAACTGCACATAGATTTGGCACAGAAATTAACAACAGAAAATTCTATCCATTTATAGCAATAGCAATAGCACTTTGACTTATATACCGCTTTACAGTGCTTTACAGTCTTCTCTAAGCAATTTACAGAATCAGCATCTTTCCCCCAACAATTTGGGTCCCCATTTTACCCACCTCAGAAAGATGGAAGGCTGAGTCAACCTTGAGCCTGGTGAGATTCGATCTGCCAAATTGCAAGCAGCCGGCACTCAACAGAAGTAGCCTGCAGTACTGCTCTCTAACCACTGCATCACTGTAGCTCTTTATACGTGTATAGAACACATATAGTGGCATGCATACTTGTGTGACATACATACATACCATTACAGGTAGTCCTCAACTTACCACGATTCATTTGGTGACTTTCAAAGTTACAACAGCATTGAAAAAAAGTAACTTACAACCATTTCTCACACTTACGACCACTGCCATATTCCCATGGCCACATCATCAAAATCCAGACGCTTGGCAACTTGCAAGTATTTATGGCATGTTCCCAAGTTATTTGATCCCCTTTTGCAACCTTCTGATAAGCAAAATCAAAGGAAAAAAAATGCACTTAACAACCATGTTATAATTTAACAACTACAGTGATTCAATTATCAACTGTGACAAGAATGGTTGTAAACTGGGGCAAAACTCACTTAACAAATGTCTCACTTAGCAACAGAAATATTGGGCTCAATTGTGGTTGTAAGTCGAGGACTACCTGCATAAGGATAAAATGTATGAAACTGGGTAAAGTCGAGGATTCTATCACAAGACAAAACGGGGGAAAAGGGCAGGGAAAGTAACAGATTTGCCTCTGTCTTTGTTGTGGCCCGTCAGCAGCCTGTGCAGATTGTAGCTGATTCCGACAACGAGGAGGCTGGTGTGGTGCTGCACCAGCAGCCTGTGCAGTAGGCGCTCGAGTCGGACAGTGAGGAGGCTGGAGAAGATGTGGTGCCAGAGGCAGGGATTCAGGCAGGGCCTTCAGCACCTCCAGAAACTCCTTTAAGTGAAGAGGACGAAGAGGAGAGCCTCTTCTCAATGCACGGGCGCGCAGAGCTGCCAAAAGGCAGGAGTGGCTCCTCAGGAGGAGGTCTCCTCGAGAGTAAGGTTTGGGGCTAATTGGCCACTCCCTTAGCCTATTTAAGAAAGAACCCCGCTTGCAACAAGCTGTAGAGAACAACTTTAGTTCACTCTCTTTCGTGTCTGCAAAATTGCTTCTGGGCTTTCTGCCAACTCTAGTAAGACTGTGATTACCTTATCTTAGAATTCTGGTAGGCTGTTAAGACAGTTCATTAACATCCTTTGGATGATAAAGACTAAATTATTTGAGTAAAATAAACTTTGTATAGAGTTTGTGTGTGCTGCATTCTTTGGGGTCCATAGCTGGGGCAGAACAGTCTTATTTTATTTATTTATTTTATTTATTTTTAATTTTAGAAAATTTATATACACACATGGTGACTCAAAGCGGCTTACACAAATGTAAAGCCATCGTATATAAAAATAAAACTAATAGAAGAAAATAATCAAATAATAAATTAATAGCCACCCCCACCCCCCCACCCCCACACACAGTCAGAGTTTGTTGCAGAAATCACATCCAGGAAGCACACACAGATAACTGATTTAGCAGGATTCATTAACTTCTCTTTATATACATAATAACACATGAAATAAATATACAATACCAATGGCAGATTCTTCCAATGTGGTAGAGAGTTACAGGCAAAACACAAGCAGAGGAGAGAACAGCAGTGATTAGTTTCAGTTTCAATTCAGCAGACAGATTAGACCAGACTTGTTTGCTAAGCCACGCCCAGGCTCCAATCTGTTTCAGTTTTCAAACAGTTCCTATTGGCTGACCCAGTTGCTATGCTTATTCATTGGCTGACCTTGTTACCATGTTTCTATTTCAGTTCATGAATATTCTGACACACACACACACACACACCTGCAACAACACATCACACAAGCCAATCTCCCATCCTCCATCAAACAAACTTGCCTGAATATATATTCTGGCTGAAGTGTAAAAGGGAGAGCAGAGCAGACACACGAAAAAGTAGCAGCATGTCCTTCATCCAAAAACTCTGGTAGAAATTAGTTCACATGACAGAATGTACTGCATTGGTCAGCTAGTCAAGTTAATACTAGACAGCCAACACACCATTCAACATTCCTGATTTTTTTTTCCCCGTACATGGATGAAAAGCTGCAATTATGTCTGGAGGACCATAAATTTCCTAAAACAGTTAGAGACATACCGTTTCAATCACCAAAACTGATTTGTAAGATTGATTAGACTTTCAAACTTGATTGAGATGCCATCAGTGGTGGAATTCAATTTTTTTTACTATCAGTTCTGTGGGGCGTGGCTTGGTGGGCATGGCAGGGGAAGAATACTGCAAAATCCCCATTCCTTCCCCATTCCTGAGAGAAGGATACTGCAAAATCTCCATTCCCACCCCACTCTGGGGCCAGCTGGAGGTAGTATTTGTCAGTTCTCCGAACTACTCAAAATTTTCGCTACTGGTTCTCCAGAACCTGTCAGAACCTGATGGATTTCACCCCTGGATGCCACCAAATTATCTTTACTCAGCTCTTATGCAGAATGGGCCATCAACAACATTGGAGTGAACTGCTTGTTGTGACATCACTGAACCAGCTCATTTTGTTTCCTCACTAGATAACTTTAATCTCAGCAACTTGCTCAATGTATCTGCTCTTTATCCTAGTCCAAAAGTTCTACTGAATTTTTTTTTTTTTAAATCTCTACCATGAATCATCCAATTGTTGGAAGAATAATGGAAGGGGAACATTTTAAGGGGCAGAAGAAAATATAATAGCAGCAGTTATCAGGTATAAATCTGATGGGAGCACTGCAAGGATATTGGCCAGAAAAATCAATCAATCAATCAGAATAGAGTTGGAAGGAACCTTGGAGGTCTTCTGGTCCAACCCTCTGCTCAAGCAGGAGACCCTGTACCATTTCAAACAAGTAAGTGTCCAGTCTTCTTTTTAAAAACTTCCAGTGATGAAGTTTGCTACATGAAAATTGTTGTGGAGGTTAATAAATCAATAAACCGTGAACCTCTATCTCGATGAAACTCTACTTAAACAAATGAGTTTCTGAAGCAGCCTACAGCAAATGTTTTTATTTACACAATAAAAACATAATAATATATATATACAATCAATAAACATCACTAAGTTACTATTATAAATTATACTGTCAGCTGATCTATGTAGCTGATTTGTTTATTGTTTTTAATTAACGGGGCCAAATTTATATATGTATATTTTTAACTGTATTTTAATATTTGTACTTGATGTTTTTACTTGGCTGTTCACCGCCCTGAGTCCTCAGGGAGAAGGGCGGTATACAAATTCAAAATAAAATAAAATAAATAAATAAAAATATGTATATACATATCTATTCTCTCTAAGCTAAGCTATCTATGAATATTCTTCCTCAGAAGAAATACCACAATATACCACAGAACTGCTCTTCTAACGGACTTCCAGACTGCTCACAGTTATCTAAAGGAAGATCCTGGAATACAATACAATACTAGTCAGAAGATCAAACTGAACAGCAAGGTGAAGAGCAAACTGAATACCAAACTGAAGAGCAAGGATTTCTGTTAAGAATCACCTTTTTTACTGTTAACTGTGACAGTTAGGGGATTCAAACATATTAGTTGCCCTCTGATTGGCCCACGCATCTCTACATTCCAAAAGCCATTAATAGGCACAGCTATAGAGAAATAATTTTTCTCTAACAAAAATGTACAACATATGTATATGTGTTGCCGGAGGTGGGCTTCACATAATTTAACAACCGGTTCGCCCAGAATCAAAAATATGATCTTGCGCGCACACGCGTGCTGCATCAAAAACACGGTGATTGTATAGGACGGGATAGGTTCGCTCGCGTGCGTGCCTTGCGCACATGCACACTTCATCAAAAACATGGCAATTGTATAGGATGAGGTAGCTTTGCTCGCGCATGCATCTTGCGCACATGCGTGCTGCATCAAAAATATGGTGATTGTATAAGACAGGATAGCGCTGGGGCGGGTGGGCGAGCCCAGCCACTGGCCGTGACTACCGGTTCACCTGAACCAGTTCGAACCGGCTGAATCACACCCCTATGTGTTGCTTTCAAGCTTGTTTTGATCTACTCTAATGAGATATCCTAAAAAATATTTGACCATCCTGTGTTTTTCCAGCCTATGTATATCTAAACTAAATTCAGTTTGTTAAGTCATTAACCCTGTGGATTCAATACTTTTTTTCACAAAATCTGCTAACACAGAAAGTACCCTGAGTTGGAAAAACAGAAATAGGTGACCATGAGGAAACTTATATAATAAATTGGTTGGAAAACAGAACCCATCATCGACTTAAAACAATAACTTCAGAGACAAATTCTTGGCTAAGGTGACAGCCAAGCTTAGTTTGGCTGCTAATATTAGAAAGTTGGAAAGAGAAATGGGATTTTCGTAACTTTTCAGCATTTTATATGAAACTAGATATATTTGTTCTACAATATGTTAAAAATACTACCTCCAGTATCAAAGGGAGGACAGATCATAATGGCAGAATGTCCACGCTAGACAGCAACAGCAGGAGATCATGATTATCTTGAGGCTTCAAGGCTTCCCTTAGGCGTCTGGCTGGCAACTGAGAAGCACAAGATGCTGTATTAGTAAAGCCTTAGGTTTGACCCAGCAAGTTTCATCTTAGATCTTTTTAAGTGGCTCGTGATACAATAATCAGCAAATAAAATGAGCGGACCATTCAGGTTTGCCAAATGGAACTTGTATCACTGTTCCAAAAATGGGAAAGAAATGTTATAAACAGATAGATAGATAAACAGATAAGACAGACTTTATAATAGCACACCCAAGAAAAATTATAGAAATTGTTGAATCCTTCAACTTACAGCACTCATCGGGCTTTCCCCTTACAGGAAGGTGCTGATTGGCCCAGCCGCTAGCAACAGCAAGAGCGGGAAGTTACCAGAGGGCGGATTGGTTAATATGTATCTGACAGCTACTATATAAGGGCTGTTAGGAGGGTTCTGTTCTGTTCTGTTACCAGAGTGTTACTTGTTATAATGTTGTGTTAATAAAGGTCTTGTTAGAAGCAACAGGCCTCCGAGTGCTGCCTCTAGGATTCAATAGAAATAGTAGTACATAATACAGATAGTCCTTGACTTTACACAACAGTTCATTTAGTGACCGTTCAAAGTTACAACAGCACTGAAAAAGTGACTTATGACCATTTTTCACACTTATGGCCGCTGCAGCATCCCTTCTCAAAATATGGAGGCTTGACCACTGACTCGTAGTTGTGACGTTGCATTATCCCGGGATCATGTGATCACCTTTTGCAAACATCTAACCAGCAAAGTCAATGGGGAAGCCAGATTCACTTAACAACCATGTTACTAACTTAACAACTGCAATGATTCATTTAACAACTGTGGCAAGAAAGGTCATAAACTGGGGCAGAACTCATTTAACGAATGTCTCACTTAGCAACATAAATTTTGGGTTCAATTATGGCCGTAAGGCGAAGGCTATCTATATCTATCTACTGTATATGTCTAGCTGTCTATCATCCATCTATACACATGCACGCACGCACACACACACAACTTTAAAAACATTTACCCTCTGGACCATTGTACAATGCCAGCTTTCAGGTAAGTCTACTTATAAATGGAATAGAATGGATAGGAAAACAAAAAGCATTACTACTTATATAAAAATTCTCATTCTTATGCACAAATCAAGGTCCTCTCTTTAACAATATAACCTTTTCATTTTGTTGCGCACAAGACAAACTCCATGTTGCTCAAGGTCTATCTTAGAAGGAACATTAACATTGTTAAGAACGTAAATGGCATTATATACAGAGAAGAGGAAAAGTGTTCCTTTGCTACTGTGCTCACCAGGTAGGAGGGAGAGCTGTTTAAAGAAGCACCTCATTTACATTTTTATCTCCCTATAGCAGCAGCAGCTTGAAAACCTGGAAAAAGGATAGAAACTTGATGATTCCAGATGCTTTGGACTTAGAGGTTTTTAATATTAATATACTAATTGTGGCTGAGGGCTTCCATGGAATCCACTTCTTGCATCTGTTGCATCTGCTCATTGCATCTGTTGACTTCCATGGGTTCCAGACTTTGACAGAACCCACTAGTATCAGATTTATAAACTATTTTAGGGATTTCTAAAGTGTCATCAGTTTTGTCTCCTCCCTGACATTCATAAAACACCTTGAATAGAAACAGACAAGAAGCTAATCAGTCCTTGGTATTTTTTCATATATAAATTCAGTATCTAGAATAAGGTGACCAGATTTTAACATTGGTAAAGAGGGACATTGTGGGCGTGGCTTATTTTGTGGGCGTGGCTAGCTGGTCATGTGACTGGGTGGGCGTGGCTAGCTGGTCATGTGACCGGGTGGCCATGGCTATGTGTATAGGGTAAGGTGAACAGATTTTAACATTGGTAAGAGGGACACCATTGTGGGTGTGGCTTATTGTGTGGGCGTGGCTTGGAGGCCATGTGACTGGGTGGGCGTGGCTAGCTGGTCATGTGACCGGGTGGCCATGGCTGTGTGTATAGGGACTACTCAGAGGGCTGAAAAGTCATTTCTGACAGGTCCTCACACTTTTGACTGGTCCTCACACTTATGACCATCCTCACATTTATGCCCGTGCAGCATTCTTAACAACCATGTCACTCATTTCACAACTGCTTCTCTTCACCATGATGACAAGATAGGGCAAAAATGTAAAATGTGAGGACAGTCGTAAGTTCGAGGACTGGTCAAAAGTGCGAGGACCAGTCAAAAATAACTTTTTCAGCCCTCTGAGTAGTCCATATGCATAAAAGGATACAGTAATAGAGAGGGATGAAGGAAGGGAAGGGAAATTAGAGTAGGAGTGACAGTTAAGAGAGGGAGGAAGAGAGGAGGAGAAGGAGAAAGGAAGAGGAAGTAGGGAGGAGAAGAAGAGGGGGGAAAGAGAAAGTAAGAAGGAAAGAAAAGAGAGGTGGTAGGTTTGAGGAGAAAGATTGCTGTACAATAAAAAAGATGAAAGGGAAGAAAGCCAACCCCAAACAAATATAAAGATATTAAGATAAAGAATGAATTGTTAAACTTTAAAGAATAAAAGAGAACAAATATGAATAAATAGCAATAATTAGAAACACACATACATACAATGTATTTTCTTTGAACAGAATATTTGGCTGGTTCACAAATTTAAACAGTGTTTAGTCATTTCAATTAAATTTACAATTTCTATATTTCCTTTTTGCCATATTTATTCCTCATCTATTTTTTTAAAAAAACAATTTTACCCTTCATCCTCATCTCTAATCTTATTCAAATTCAATTTTTCCCTTCTATTCTATTTTATACCCCTTCCCATTGTCATCTATTTTTATATCCATCCTCACATTGGTTAATTATGTAATTATGTAATACAGTTGTTTAATACAAATTCAACATTTTAATATAAATCAATTAGTTATATAACTATCTTTTTTGTATATTAATCAATATGAACATGAATATTCCAATTATTTCCATGCAATCCAATTTCTTACAAATCAATTAATTATACTTACCAATAATAATAAACCAAATAATTTCCCCCATAGATTCCTCCAAACCACAACTTAACCATTTCTGCTTTCAACACAGTATACAATTAATAATATCTCAATTATTACAATTCCCTAGTTAAAAAGAGCTTTTTTTTCTTTTGTGTTTTAAAATCTCCTCTTTTGCCCTAAATAATTTTCCATTGTTTGCACTTACCTTTTTTGGTGAGGAAAAGGAAAATAAATCTGCTGCCTAATTTTCCAACGTTGCAAGCAAACCGCAAAGCCAACAGCCTGTTTTACTTTCTGTTTCGTTTTGAGCTTGGTTTGCACAAAGAGGAAAAAAAAAACTGAGCAATTTAGCAAGAGCAGAGCCCTGTGCAAATCAGCTGAGAGGGGGAAGCCGAGCTAATTAACGTAGGGCGGCCCTTTGAAGCCCCGCGGCAAGAGTTTAAACAGGTTTTTTCCCTCTAGCCATCAGCGGGGATTCAGGAGGCAGCCGGGAACCAGGAGGCAGAATGAAAAATCGGGACTTTTTTAAAACGCCGCGGGACGCAGGACAAATTGCTCAAAAGCGGGACTGTCCCGCCAAAAGCGGGACGTCTGGTCACCTTAATCTAGAATTAACTAGTTACCTAGACTAGTTTTTTAAATACCGTGTTTCCCTGAAAATAAGACCCAATCTTATATTTCTTTGCCACCAAAAAAGGCACCAGGTCTTATTTTGGGGGAGATATCTTCCACTGACTCTCATCACAGTGGCGGCACCGACAGCCCCATCCAGCAGGAGCCCGCTGCTGGCCCACTTCTTCTGTGGCCACTTGCTGCCGCTCACACATGGTGCCCCTGGCCTCCATTTCACCTGCAGCCAAGAAATGGCTCTGGATTGATGTGTGTAGTGCCCCCCGGCCTCATTTCCCATCAGAGGCCTTCAGGATAGGCTTCTGCAACTGATAAAAGAGCTCTGGATTGACGCACAAACACATTTCTCAGCTGCAGAGGCCTTTCCTGAAGGCCTCTGACAGTGAAACCGAGGCTGGAGGTGAAATGCACAAGCAGGGGCAAACGGCTACAGGAGAAGTAAGCCGGCAAGGCAGATGTCGGGGTGTGCAAGGCCTGGGTGCAACTGTCGGAAGGTAAGTAGAACAGCTCTACCCCAATCCCCACCCTAGCTTGATTTTTACCTGTGTGCCTCACCCCATCCTGTGCACTCAGGAGTGGGTGGGGTCTTAACTAGGGCTTATTTTGGGGGGGTAGGGCTTATATTGGGCACACATGTAAAAATCAAGCCAGTGCTTATTTTTGGGATAGATCTTATTTTCAGGGAAACGCAGTAGTTGTAGATTCCTTTCACTTCCTAATAAAGGATTTGCCCAAGATATTCCGACCTTGGGACCATTCACCTATTGACTAACTGGAAGAGGGATCTTAGCTCTAGAGTGTCTCAAATAACACTTTAAGGAAGTAGATTAAAGAGTTAAAGGCAGACAGCGTAGCCCACACACTCCACACCTTGCTGTTTTTCCATGTATTTCAACATCTGCCACCTGTAATCTCTCCTTAATGGATTTAATCAGGACACAATCCAGTGCACTCTCTGTATCACTTGAGCATAGCAAAATGGACATGGAAAAATAAATGACCCAAAACTAGATTGTACAGATTATACAAACACATAAACAGGGCAGTGAGCCATATAGCCTTCAGTAGAAAAATGCTTTCGATTTTTCTCTCCATGCACATTTTCATTTAATTTAGAATGAAAAGTACCTAATTTATTAAAAGAACGCTAGTCAAATGGCCTCCTAATGTTATGTTTCTGAGAAGGTATCACTATTATTTCTTATGTCACTTTCCAATATTCCTCTGATGTGTGGGTCACTATCTAAAAGTAGCCTTTTATGTTTCCATTCAAAATACAGTTGTGCGATCAAAACAGCAGGTGAAACTTCTTTTGCTTCCTCTTCTTTGGCGTACAGAGCATCCAAAACTGTCTCAATCCTATTATAAATTATTATAAATAGCAGGACAGCAATAATAAAACACCAGAAAGTTCTGCTTGTGTAGGCCATGGGAGAATAGTTGGATAAAAGTAGAACAACTGACAGCCTTTTGAGGAACCCCAGGGAAATTGAAGACAAAAATACAGCTTAAGAGAAAAATCTTGCTTTTATTGTATTGAAACATCTGACATCACAGAGGGGAGGAGATGGGTTTTCAGCAATGTTCCATAAAATCATCCATTATTTGAGGCCGAATATGTAGAATATTAAGGCATTACTTTGATGGAAAATGACAGCATACCAGGACATAGCATCTCATCCCTTTTATCAAAAGCTGAAATGAGACACTGTTAGGGAGTTCCAAAAATGCCTATTCTATTCTTTTCTATTTGTTTGTTTGCTTGCTTGCTTGCTTAAAACTCTTAAAAAGAAGAAAAAGTAACAAAACCTAACACAGAACAGAGAGAGAGAGAGGCAGACAGACAGACAGACAGACAGACAGACAGACAGACAGACAGAGACAGAGACAGAGACAGAGACAGAGACAGAGACAGAGACAGAGACAGAGACAGAGACAGAGACAGAGACAGAGAGTGATAGCAATAGAAATAGCAATAGCACTTAGACTTACATACCACTTTACAGGGCTTTACAGCCGTATCTAAGCAGTTTACAAAGTCAGCATCTTGCTTCCGACAATTTGGATCTTCATTTTACCCAACTCAGAAGGATGGAAGGCTAAATCAACCTTGAGCCTGGTGAGATTTGAATTGCCAAATTAAAGGCAGCCAGCAGTCAGAAAGAGAGAAGGAAGGGAGGGAGGGAGGGAGGGAGGGAGGGAGGGAGGGAGGAAGGAAGGAAGGAAGGAAGGAAGGAAGGAAGGAAGGAAGGAAGGAAGGAAAATCCTAAGTGTATTTTTTCTGTTTCATGCAAGAAGTTTATCAGGGTTTTTTAGTCAGTCATAAATATAAATATTGTTTCTTCTCTTATAAAGGAAGTCAACTTAGTGATAGGTGCTAGTTCCATTCATCTTCACCAACCATTTCTCTAATGTGGATTGAGTCAAACCTTTCCACTTTTGAGCAAATAGTAATCTCTCTGCAGTTGTCATATATAAATAAAATTCCATGATTTTTTTCCTAGTTGCTTTTCCATTAATCCCAAAAGAAAAGTATTAAAAAGTATTTTAATCCCAAAAGAAAAGTTTCAATTTTACATTAATCTTTTAAATCTTCTAAACTCTTGCATGTATTTGTATGCATTTTTTCTGACTTTTTACATAGCCACCATATCTGATCAATTGCTCCTTCATGTTGTTCACATTTCCAATGTTAATTCAAAGTTATGCAATTCAGATTTTTTTATGATTAATAAAAGCCCCTTTTTTGTAGCCCATAAAACACCCCCAGATTGCAATAATAACATTCTACAGGAAAACTGTCTACCTGGAAACTTCAAGGTGCTTGAAGATTCCACAACCAATTGCACTCTGATTCAGGTGACCTTGAGGGCAAAGATAAACCCCAAAGTGGCCTCAAGAGCTCTCAGAGAGAGTCCTAACGACCAGATGACTGCAAAGAAATACAATCCTTCCATTCCCGCCCCCCCCAAAAAAAATCTAGTCAGAACCTATCCTTCTATCTACCCACCATCCATTCTAAACAGAACAGAATAACAGAGTTGGAAGGGATCTTGTAGATCATCTAGACTAGTGGTGCCAAACTCACGGCATCACATTGTCATCATGTGATGTATCACAACTTTCCCACCCTTCGCTAAACTGGGGGTGGACATGGCCAATGCATGATGCATCCGGCCTGTGGGCTAAGAGTATGACACCGCTTATCTAATCCAACCCCCTGCCCAAGCACCATTTCTGACAGATGGCAGTCCAGTCTCTTCTTGAAAGCTTCCAGTGATGAAGCTTCCACAAACTTCTGAAGGCAACTTCTGTTCCTTTGGTTGATTGTTCTCACTGTCAGAAAATTTCTTATTTTTAGGTTGAATCTCTCCTTGATCAGTTTCCATCCAGTATTCCTTGTTTAGCCTTCAGGTGCTAATTTGACCCACTCCTCTCTGTGAGAGCCCCTCAAATTTATTTATTTATTTATTTATTTATTTATTTATTTATTTATTTATTTATTTATTTATTTATTTATTTATAAGTTTGATTTATATGCCACCCTTCTCCAGAGACTCAGGGCGGCTTACAATGCTTTAAGCAATAGCCTACATACTTTTGTATATACCTGCTTAGTAGGGCTTTTTTGCCCCCCCCCAAGCGGTGTTCTATTTTATACAAAGTCAGCTTATTGGCCCCCACAAACCGGGTCCTCATTTTACCTACTTATTGGAACACTGCTATCATGTGACCCCTGGTGCTTCTCTTCACTAGACTAGCCTGTAACTATTCTTCTAAACTGTCAGTATCTTCCATCCTCCCACCCCAGCCATCAAAACTGATGAAGCTTTTTGGATGAGAAGCAAAACATTTTCCTCTTCTTCCTCAAGGAAAAACAATCCAGCTGTTTTTTGAACAAGCTCCTTTGAGACAACTATGACCTGGATGACTGAGAATCTGTCAACCTACAGCAGCAGCACTTATTTTTACTTAGCTATGTTCCCATAAAAAGAAAAAAAAATCTATGGGAAAAGCATTCCCAAGTTTGTCCCTTTGTATTTTATAAGTTAAATGACTCTAAACGCCCATGAAAAATGTTCAGACTTTCCTCCCAATGAAGTTGCTGAATCACCAGGCAGTTCCTTACAGTTTCACAGATAGGAGGGAAAAAAGAAAGAGATAACGAGATTTTGAATCTGTGAGGCAGACTTTGAATCATCTACTCACTACCCAGAGCTGTCATTCTCTATGGAAGTGTAAGATGACACAATCTAAGGCAGTTCAGTGTTTGGTGCTAAATCATAAAATATTGTAATATTCAATTCCCTAACAAGAGAAAACTACAAGACCCTTAGGCGCTGATTTGAGAAACCACTCCACAATATTGCAACTTGCCTAGCTGACATTTACCTTTCTGGAGATTTGTCACTGAAACCAACTTTGTTTCCAGCCCCCCCCCCCCAAAAAAAAAAAAATTCTTCTCATACTGATACTGAGATTATCCTTATCAATAAGGATACTAATAATTGGGACGTCCGGTGGCTCCACGAACGCCGATGGACGCTCCTTCAGGAGCTCCAGCCCCGTGATTCCGTTAGCCCTAGAACAGCAAAAATCAGTTGTCTAGCAGCTCGAAACTCTCCCCCAGGGAAAAAGGGGAAGAGAAGAGCAGAAGGGTCTGGGTAGAGCTCCCCTGGACCCCCAGGTTTTTTTTTTAAGGCCTGGGGTTTGCAGGGTGAGAGCTCCCTGAAAGCCCTTCAGTTGCTCTGGATCCGGGATGAGTCTCCTTTATGCAGACCGAGGCGTCGCAACCACACCAGCAATGCAATTTTAAGGATTATAAGAAATTTGGACTTTGGATGGTGGCAGAGCAAATCAGGAGAACAAAAAATGCAAGTACTGATCTTTAACTCCGTTTAAAAAGGGGAAAAAATGGCGCCTGAGGGCGTGAAAACAAAACTTACTAGTGCAAGTGCTTCTTAACGCTTGTAACATTGTTAAAGCTACTGGTTTACACATTAAGAAAAAGATTTAAAGTGGAAGAGGAGTGGAAAAGACTATGGTATTGAATTCAACTAATTTACATTTCTAAATTGTGCAAAAAATAGTTGGATTTATTGACCTGATAGCTGAATAAATATAAAGTGAAGATTGAAATATGGCTGACATTAGGGCTGGAGGATCATTGTCTGGTGAGTCAGCAAACTGACAAGTTGTGACTGTAAAGGTTTTTCAAGAACTTTTAAACTCTTTTACTTCTGCTTTCTTGGAATCAATTGATAGAACTTTTCAAAAACATAACTTGGAGAATAACAATGATTTGCTGGCTGGAAAAGATGATGAAATTAACCAGAATAATGTGACTTTGGAGGATAGAAAAGCGGCTGTCAGGATTGAGATGGAGGTTGGCACAGCAGAAACAGAGGCTTTGGTAGAGGCTTCCACGCAACTAATTGAAAAGCAACAAGTAGACTCTTTACTGCAAACCGATAAATTTTATCATGACAATTTTTGGTCTTACAGACAGAGGAATGAACTGATTGATTATATAAGCAGGAAGAGTCGAAATGGAAGTTTCAAACCAGAGGAAATAATTCCAAGAAGAGAATGAGTTTTCAAGATACATCAACCTCAAATCAAAATTCAAAAATTTTCGAAAATAAAAGCAGGGGGAGGAGCAATGCTGAAGAAGAAAGTATTATTGAAGAAGAAGGACTGGAAAAAATATAGAGAGAAAGGAAGAATGGAAGATTAATTTCTTGTGAGGAGGATTTTTGTAATAATTATTGTTTCATTGAAGTAAAAAGGCTTAATTAAAATTGGATAGCTTTCTAAAACTTATTGAAGTATTAAAATGGTTAACTTAAAATTTAATGGATAGTTTTTTTAAAAAAAAAAGTTTTGAAACTTATATTTTGAAGAATGTCTTATTGATAAGAAGATATGGAAAGGATCTTAGTAACAAATGTGAAATATGATAAGAGAATTTATAAAAGGAAGGTTGATGAACAATTTTTAAAAGGAGAGTTAAAGAGTGTGAGGGAGTTTTGAATCTTGTAGTAAGTTAGTTTATTTTAGCTTAAGTTTGTTAAATGTTATACCCTGTTTTTGCTCTGGGAAGTCGGGGGTGGGGTGTGGGGAGGGAGGGTTGAAGGATGGTTGGGGATAAAATTGTTGTTGAAAATTTTTTTTTTACTAAAATAAAAAGATAGATAAATGTATTAATAGAAAAGTAAGAAATTTGGGGGGAATGTCACAATAAATGAAATGATAAAATTAAGATATGATAAATACTGTAGGAACAACAAGAAGATACAAAAGATGTACTCAGATGATACACTGTATGATTGATTAAGAATTGTATGTTTGTTTGTTTATAAAATAAAAAAATTATGTTGGAAAAAAAAAGGATACTAATAATTGTGGAAAAGTGGGCTTTCACCAAGTAAAATGACACCAAAGAAACAAATTGTTTTATAACAGAATAACAGATCTGGAAGGGACCTTGGAGGACTTCTAGTCTAACTCCTTTCTCAAGCAGGAGACCCCATACCATTTCAGACAAAAGATTGTCCAATCTCTTCTTAAAAACCTCCAGGGTTAGAGCAACCACAACTTCTGGAGACAAGTCATTCCACGATTAATTGTTCTAACAGTCAGGAAATTTCTCCTTAATTTTAGGTTGATTCTGTCATTGATCAGTTTCCATCCAATGCTTTTTGTTCTGCCTTCAGGTGCTTTGGACAATAAGTTGGCCTTCCTCTTTTTGTGGCAGCCCCTTATATCAGGCCTGTTAAACTGGCGGCCTACAGGCTGCATACAGTCTGCTCAGTTAATGCCCACCCCAGCTCCGCAAAGGCAAAAAGCATCACGATACATCACAATATGGCCCACAATGAGATCGGATTTGACACCCCTGCCTTAGATATTGGAACATCTCTATCGTGTTACCCCTAGTCCTCCTTTTCATTAAACTAGGCACACTTAGTTCCTGCAACCCTTTTTTACATGTTTTAGTCTCCTGTCCCCTAACCATTTTTGTTGTTCTTCTCTGCACTCTTTCTAGGTGTTCTTTATGTTGGATGTTTAACTGGATTAACTGGATTATCTGGTTTATAATCAATAACTTCAAATTAAGTAGGACTGAAACTGTTACTCTCTTAGAGCATTGTACAGAAATTCCAGGTATACCGTGTGTACATGGAATCACTGCGTGTGAATTGGGCAGCTATATAAATTTGTTTAATAAATAAATCAGAGCAGAACAAAACAAAACAAAATACAAACACATAGAAGGGGAAGGGAAATAAGAATATGTGAAGTTCCACAATCCTTTTCTCTTGGAAATCTTAATAAAAGAAGAAAGGGGTTCTTTCCAGCAAACACAGTATGAATGTTAATGATCACACAGAATAGGGTTTAAAGCAGTACTTCCTTTCCACTTTTCTTCTCGGTGTAGCATAAACAAGATGAGGAAAGCCAGCTTGGCTTTTGCATTAATACAGCTCCAGTTGCCAGGTTGGTCTAGCATTTCAAACTCAAGCATTTTTCAACTGATAAGGCTGCCCTGGCTTCTTATGTTCTTTTCATATTGCATTCAAAGGGAATCTGCATGATCTATTGTTTGCTCTAAACTACGTCCTTTATTTTATCCAAGCCTATCAGTTTTTAAATTACTAATTTTCACCCTTTCATGCAATCTCCTAAATTACTTTTTGGAGCACCAGCTATTAATATTTTAGGTGGCTTTGATGTTTTACTTTATAGTCTTCCATTTTATTTTACATTTCACAGGTTCCTACTTGCAAATAATCCTACAGGCAATTTTCTTGCCTTGTAACTATTCCTTGAAAGATATGCTAATGTAACCAGGCGCTTGTAGAGCTAGAGGTTAAGTTAATCACCCAAAGTGAGCTGTATTACTATAAGCGGTATATAAAGACATCCTGTACTGAATTACAAGGTAAGTGTCAAAGCTGTTTTATAAAATACCTGAAGCTGAAAACAAGAAGAAATAACTAGCATTTCAAAGGGTATTAAACTAAGGAAGCAGTTGTTTGCATATGTGAGATATTTGAAAGAAAGAAAGAAAGAAAGAAAGAAAGAAAGAAAGAAAGAAAGAAAGAAAGAAAGAAAGAAAGAAAGAAGGGAAGGAGGGAGGGAGGGAGGGAGGGAGGGAGGGAAGGAAGGAAGGAAGGAAGGAAGGAAGGAAGGAAGGAAGGAAGGAAGGAAGGAAGGAAGGAAGGAAGGAAGTCCAATTTACTGGATTAGTTTAGTTTAGTTTAGTTTAATATGATTTATATGCTGCCCTATCTCCAATGGACTCAGGGTGGCTCACAACAATAAAATGCACAATTGCACATTAAAACAATATAAAATTAAAAGTCCAAATTAAAACAATTTAAAATCTATTAAGAACCCCCCCTCCCATCAGTCCAGGCTGCGAAACAGTTCCTATATATCATAGAATTCTTGGGAAATAAACATAAAATGATAATTCCTATACTTTCCATTTATTACAAATTTATCTTGTAAAGCAGAGTTCCTCAACCTTTCCAGCTTTACATATCGGTGGGGAGGAGAGAGGGGATGGTTACATGTGAGCAGCCAGCAAACATGTGCACTCGCAGCTCTATTCATGTGAACGGCTGGCACATGTACCCACCACTCACACAAATGGAAAGTGCATGCACGTCCGCGGCCCAGTTCTGAACAGCTCACGGCCCAGTAGTTGATGCAGCCAAGGAGTTGGGGACCCCTGTTGTAAAGCATACAAAGTGATAGAGTGAGTGATGGCTTTTACTACAGAGATACCATCCAGTCTTCAAAATTATATAGCACTTTTGATCAAGCAAAATAATGACTGCAGAACTAAAAGTTAAATCTCCTTTTTAGCTGGGAAGATATCAATAGAAAGATCAGATGAAAATCAAGGATAACTTTTAAAAGCAGCAGGATTGCCAATGACACATCAATAGATGATAACGATAAAATTTTTCTGCTTTCTATAGAATAATACTTTGAAGAAGTTTACAATAGAAACATTAAAACTGGACAATCAAAACAATAAATAGAGCAATTTATTACACTTATTTTAAGAAAAAAGAAGGAAGGAAAAACAACAATTTGTGCAACGTTGAAATGGAGAGTAAGGTGATTGAACCAGCTGCTCAGCCATGTCATAGGTGATGCTCCATTAACTTCAACAGAAAGAATATTCCAGACTATAAGCACCACCAAAGAGAAGGCACATGCTCAACTATTATAGCATGGCAAACTTCCAACCGAGCAGGTATACACTCAATAATGTGCTTGCAAGTTATGGTCTAGTGGCAATGCCTGGACCAAATGTATGGAGAGAGCACATGAAAGAATATTAACACAAAGGTCTTCATATACAACTAATAGTAGCTAAAATGTTCCTATCCAGGAAAGGATATCATTGGTAACACATTATTTTTGTCACAAAAATAGAGTCTACAGACTCTAGAGACATCTTCAAATTATGTACTGTTAAAAGTCCCCAATTCTTGTGCTTACAAATACCCCATTGCAAAATATTGAACTTGCCATGATTCAATTAGAGCTTATTGGTCCTAATAGATCCCATCACCTTAACTAGGTGGCATTCTCACAATATTACCTTTTATGGTAGGCAAGGAAGATGCAGGACAGATCAGTCTTTGAATATCATGGATTTGAAAAAGCATAAATATGTTTTAAAACAGAACTCCATATCTTTGCATATACTGACTGTCACCAGGTATGCTGAAATGAAAAATGGATGATTTATTGCTGGTAGATCACTATTTATGGTACTTATTTGCTATGCATATTTGATAGGTATCAACATTGTCAGTAAAAATCACTGCTAAAGGTACAAGCTGTAACACGTTCATCTACTGGTAACTTTACAATCACAACTATGCAGTGTTTGTGAGCAATGGTGCGAAAATGGATTGTCATCACCATCTTCCCCAAAAAGGTTTGGACTTCTCAGTCAAATCTACAGCAGTGTGTTACTAACTAGATTCAATTTTACTTAGGTAGGCGCTGTCACCTTTTGAGATATAAGGCACACTTAGAGTCCATAAATACATATGGACTGTATATATACTGTTATATATCTACTGGGGGAGTGAGTGGAAACAAATAAAACAGCATTTGAATTAAACCAGAGAGCAGTGATGCAAACCTTATTGACTACTATATTGCAAAATATTGTACTTACCTGTAGTTAAATAAGAGTATACTAAGTGGAATTAAATTGTTTTCACAGGTAAGCACTCTTATTAGCATGACTGGCACTTGCTTAAAGCATCCATTTGCTCCTCAATGGATTTTATTTCCCTTGTTCATTGACTTTCAATCCTTAACAATTATCACTAGCCCTTGCCTAATTTGAAAGTAAACTAAGGCACCACCAAAGCCACTCTTCCAGATAAAGGAAATATAAAAACAGACTTCTTTAAGGAGTATTCTTTGTGTACTTGCTGCCAAATATATTTGCAATATAAATTATTTTGACTAGACAAAAAAAAAAAAAAAAACAGAGATTTTTTTTTTTAATGTGTAGAGCAGGAGTGTCAAACTCAAGGCCCAAGGGCCAGATTTGGCCTGAAGGGTGCTTAGATCTGGCCTGTGGGGCCACCCTGAAAGTAGCAAAGGACCAGCTCATGGTATCTCTGCTAGCAAAAATGGAGCTCAGCTCAACATCATTCGTGTCAGGGGTGCCTGCTGGTGGCCCGAGCACTCTGCCAGTGAAAACGGAACTTGGGAGGGATGTGCACAGCCTTCCCGAGCTCCATTGTTCCTGGCAGAGGGCTGCAGGAAGCTGTCACAGCCGAAAATGGAGCTTGGGAGCCCATTTTCGCTGGCAGAGTGCTCAGGCCACCACAGGCACCCCCGATACAAATGAGGTCAAGCTGGCCATGCCCACCCCAGCCACCCCCCCCCCCCGGTCCCATGAGGTCAAACACAACCCTGATGTGGCCCACAATGAAATCAAGTTTGACACCCCTGGTGTAGAGGTTCAATACATTTATTCTGAACCAAGGGTCAGTTCATACAAATAAGGATTCAGTTCAGTCTATGATGAATAAATACCAGCTTACTAAATTTAGGACTGATTTTGAGATTCTCTATTTAACTTGAGAACCAAATAGCAACTAAGAAATCTGAATCTCCTTATTTTCTATTGATTATTGTTAGAAACTAAGAAACTAAGCCTGTTTTTTAAAGATAGATTTTATTATTATTATAATTACACTGAAAGAAAAAAAACAAAAAATGCAGAAATGGGGGGGACAAAAGACAAAATTGAAGAAAAATATTAAAAATACAAGAGCTACAATTATGATATAGATAGATAGATAGATGATAGATAGATAGATAGATAGATAGATAGATAGATAGATAGATAGATAGATAGATAGATATGTAATGCAACCTACGTTTTAAACAACAAGTTAAACTTTAAGGGCCAGTGAAGGGCCAGTTCAAAACAAATACAAATGCATAAATACAAGTACAAAAAGGGTTTGTTTTTTTTTTTTTAAAAAAAAGAACATGTAACAAAATATGATATACATTTGCAATACCTCAGAGTAAGATAGATAGATAGATAGATAGATAGATAGATAGATAGATAGACAGACAGACAGACAGACAGACATATATATACATATACATAAATGCACGCACACGTACACACACACACACAATTATCTCTAAATAGAAATAATTCCAATTTTTAGGAATGTAGTTTAACATATTAACATTTTTAAATCTCAAGTTCTTCCTAAAACATAGCTTACCATATTAAGAATATACTCAGTCCTGAACAACCAAGGGGAATGACCATATTGTGTGCTGATGTCTATTTAAATTTATTGTGTTTTATTAATTAGTCTCAGTCTATTGTTTCTTCCATAAATTATCAGTACACATTTAAATATAATATTTCAATTGACATCAAGCCTTTTGAATGCTCTGAAATGGCATGCAAAAACTGTAAAATAAAAAACTAAAATTAAATGTAATGGACTCTCTGACACATTCAAAACTTAAAAAGGAGTTTCTCTGACTAACAATGCACCAGAACCTAAACAAACACATAACATGTAGTTTAGTTGAATGTACTGCAATTTAGCAAGTTTTGGCAAGTTGTATTCTGTCTGCAACCTCTCAAAAACTGTAAAATTATTATTAACTCATTTAGACAATGGATTTTGAAAAAGAATATGGCTTTGAACTTTGGTGTTGTATAAGAGTTTTGAGGTTATCATGAACAACCAAGAAAAGAAATTAAGAATCATCAAACCAATCAACGTAAGAGTTCTCAGTCAAGACACAAATGTCCAAAGTCAAGATATCCTACTTTGGATACCCTATGCAAACAGCCTTCTGGAGAAAGCTCTAATACTGGGGAAGGTGGAACAAAAAAGAAGAGAGTGAGCAGCAGCAAAGTAGTTAGATTCACTTACAGTAGTGATGAAGTACCTTTGGAAGACTTGAAAAACCAGCTTAGGAGCAGTTTGAAATGGGGGGGGGGTGGAATCTATCCATGCAGTCTCTAAGAGTTGACACCTACCTGATGTCACTTATATAATTAATTAATTAATTAATTAATTAATATTGTAATACAATCCTCTTTTAAGCCCAAAACTTTCCAGAGAATAGCTTCGCCTGCCATTTTGAAAGAGGGCTTTTTTGAAAGAGTCTCTTCTGTTCTCTACAAGATTCAGAATTGATTTTTTTTTCCCAGTAACATCCAGATATGTTTCTGTGCCTTCAGTACTGGAAATACAATATAATACAACTGAATATATCTGTAGCCCAGTATTTGCCCAGTATTTGCCAAATTTGAAAGGTTCAAAGGAATGACTCTCTAATTTCAGTCCAAACCACGTAGTCCATCTTGTTTTTATTAAACTAGAAAACAAAAGTTAATAAATATGACAAATGGTGTGATTGGAAACTGTGAAAATTGAAACCCACATAGTTGTATGGAAATTGCAATCTTGAGAGGAAAAATCTTGAAGTCTGGCCATACCACAAAAAAATTGTCTCTTTGTCTGAAATATCTAAATGCAGTTAACATAAATTCCTTTTAAGATTAGTATAAATTCTGAGGTTATAGTCATTTTTTTCCTTTAATTCTTATAGGTATTTTCAGCCATCTATTAATATCACTGACAAAATAGTGATATAGTATTTGAAATACTCAGTTATACTAATAAAGATATTGATGTGTTTAATTGCAGCTACTTGTGTTCTTTGAATATTGCTAGATAGTTCCAAAACTAGATTAAATATAAAAGAACACCCTTGACAATTTCCATGGTGCAGTATAATCTGTTTTGGGAAAAAATGCTAGTTTAAATTATACATTTAAAAATACAAAAAAAAAAAAAAAGGTTCATCCAAGAAATAAAACTAAAAAGAAATCATTCTTTCTATTATATGTTCCAAAATTTAATCCGTGAAAAGTTTTTTCCATGTCCAACAAAACCACTACAACATTTTCTAAATTCTCAGCCTGAATTGGTAGACTATCAACAATAATTGAATATTATCAGAAGTCTGGCTTCTCATCATAAAACCAGATTGTGAGGGAGGATGTTAATGATAGCATTTTCTGCAACCAATGGGCTAATGGAGCAGGAATTTAAGAATATTGAGCAGTAGCTCATAATGTATAGTGATCTTGCCCACGAACTGGGGGCAACCCACTATTGAACTGGAGACTAAAACATATGAAGAACGCTTATAGGGACTGGGCATGGCTAGTCTAATGAAGAGAAGGACCAGGGGAGACATTATAGCAGTCTTCCAATATTTGACAGGCTGCGATAGAGAGGAGGGGCTCAAGCTATTTTCCAAAGCACCTGAAGGGCAGATAAGGAATAATGGATGGAACCTGATCAAGGAAAGATTCAACCTAGAAACAAGGAGAAATTTCTGACAGTGAGAACAATCAACCAATGGAACAGCTTGTCTTCGGAAGTTGTAGGAGCTTTCAAGAAGAGATTTGACTGCCATTTGTCAGAAAAGGTATAGGGTCTCTGCTTGGGTATGGGGGGTTGGACTAGATGACCTACAAGGTCCCTTCCAACCCTGTAATCTGACTTAAACCTCTCCAAATATTTATCCATTAACATCCACTAGAGGCTGCTCATCTTCTGCATATGGAAGATTTAAAAGTTGAATTTGTTTTCTCCAGATCTGACCTTGAAGCTCTGCCAGTTTCTCTTGAAAGACTGCCAATCCCTTTATAATTTTTGTACCTTTAATTTCTGAAGCCTAGTTTCTTTTCTTATAAGATTCAAACATTATTTTCTAAACTCTTTGGGGTTTATTTTTTATCTGCACAGGGCCAAGTTTTCTTTGGAATACATCAATGATTAACGTTTACTCATTCCTTGCATCTCTGTACACGGTTTTAGTTACTTCTGTTGGTTCAACTCTGAATGGCAGCTCTGAGGTTAATATTTCTCTTTGCATTCATCCTATCTTGTATTGAAACAGACTATAACAATTACATTTTCCATTGCAGATGTCAGACTCAGAGACTGAATAACTAAAGCTTTTTCAGCAGCTGGTAAGATGTTATCGGTCACCATTGGAAATAGTTCCTTCCCAATAGGCAATATACAAGGGAAGGCAGGAATACTTGTTTCTTATATTTCCAAGTCACTTCCCCAAGCTGAATATAAAAAATGATTGAATATTGTTTCTGTCCTGTTATTTGGGGGAAGGGATCAGTCTTCCAGTTCGTAAAGAAAAACAAATGCACAATATTGGTTTCCCATCTAATGATCTTGCAAGATTAGTCATAGTGATTAACTCTAAGTCAAGCCAATAACTTAAAACTTTTTCCCCCAGGATAAATTCAACATTAACCATGTACAAAATAATTTTTAAATCAGTACTTAAAAAATAAAATAAAAGGATATATAACCTTACTAGCTGGATCCCTGTGCTTCGCTATGAAACTATGTGATTGGGCTTGATAAATCGACACTTACAGCTTGACTCCTCCCCTATCATATCTCTCCTTCAGCCTTGCCCCACAGAAATGTCTTCTATCCTATCACCTTCTCTCCCTCAGGCTTTCTAGCCCCTTCTCTCCATGAGGCTTGCCCGACAGAAGCCTGTCCTATGCTATCCCATTCTCTTCAGAGTTATTTTAAATTTGGAAGGGGGAGTAGAACATCTAACTAATTAGCATCAGAGCATGTTATAATAATATAGGAAATACTAATGCTCTGATGGTCATTTCAAAAAATCCTTTCTTAGTGAGCACCTAGAAGCCAAGAGGCAAATTTCAAGTTTGTAGGCTTTACGGTTCTGGAGATTTTGTGATTAATGTGTGAGTGGTTTTCACACACACACACACACACACACACACACACACACACACATATATATATATATATATATATATATATATATATATATATATATATATATATATATATCAATTTTCTTACTTCTTCGTAGGGTCTATGTGTGTTTTTCTTCTAGCCAGGTTTTCCCTACGTAGCCAAGGTTTTTTTTTTTTTTTTTTTTTGTAGCTCCAGCTCAGTACTGAGCTGGAGCTACAAAAAAAAAAACCTTGGCTACGTAGGGAAAACCTGGCTAGAAGAAAAACATATATATATATTCACTAAGGCTATGTACAAGTTCACAAGATATTTTGGTTCAGTGAAAGCTTGAAGGCATTCCAACAATTCATGAAGCAACATGGTCCATTATTTCTAAGATTGAAGCAAAGTATCTAAGTAAAAATATTGCTTCTTCTTCTTCGGAGTCCTTCTCACTCTTTTTCCATTGAGCTCATGGTGCTGGAGAAAACTGAGAGGAGCCTTCCTCATCAAGTGGCATCGACTCACCACTTTGGTGACTGGGGTGGGATTGCTCATAATACCCAATGAGGATAATCATCTTGAAACCTCCTCCAAAGGTCTCACAGAAGGTTTTCCTACCTGACAGTTTTAATGAATGCTGCAGGCAATCCTTCAGCATGTGCTGGAGATGATTAGCCTAAAGCCCTGTTAACATCTGCTGAAGATTTGTAGCTTCCTCATGTTGCAGTCAATTCTAAAGCTGCCCAGCCTAAAAATGAATAGTCCATCCCCCCCGCCCCCCCAAAAAAAGATGTGAGATCACTTGAATTACTTTGTCCAAGTGAAAGGGGTAGCTTCTGCTTTACTTCATTGCATGGAATTGAATCTTGCCACCCTCATGGTCCAAATCATTTTCTCAAAGCAACTTTCTCACAGACGTTGTGATCTTTGCTTATGTGGATAGAGGGTAGCTTGAAGTTGCAGAAATTTTGATTGCAAAAATGTATTTGGTTAAAACAATAACATATAGTAACTTACTAAGTATGATTAGATTCTTCCAGACTCGATCAAAACAATTGTAAAGTGTTTGTATTGGCCCTGAAAAGAATATGCAGCTCTTAACTTTATAGACAGTCTGACTGAACACCAATTTGATTCCTTAAGATGTAGACAAGTCAGCTTCAATTAACTGGCAAGCTCAATAAAGTCATAACCCTGCAATTAGGAATACACATACAACCAATACCAAGAATACACAATATGATTTCCTCATTCCCTTACAACCTAGCCATGGTTATGGACTTCTATTGCTTCAATGTGCCTTATTCAAGGTGATACCCCTACAATCTTCTAATTTTAGACTTGATGAAGCTAAATCAAGATGTCATGGAAAGTATAAATGTATTTTGTGTTCATAAAAAAGTTGTACAAATTACAACCTGGCCCTAAATAAAAACATTGCAAGATTTCATAAGGATAATTGCAGATTTGAAAGTAAAATGGGGTTCATGGGAAGAAAGAAAATGTTTCTAAAATGCAACAGGAACAGTTAACTTCTCCTTCTCCCTTTTTTGGGGGGAGGGGGGAAGATGGTGATGGTAACAAAAATAACATGCAAACAGTGTTCTTGGGCCACAAAACAAGCAAACAAACTAAAAACGAGCAATATTGCAAAAGGATAAGGGGAATTTGAATAAATAGAAAACAATTTAATGTCTTACAAGAGAACCAGAGATACAGATAACACCATAGAGAAGGGATGCCCAGCCTTAGCAACTTCAAGATTTGTGGATTTCAACTCCCAGAATTCCCATGCTGCCTGGTCCACAGGTCTTAAAGTTATGCAAGATGGACACCCCTGCCATAGGGTAAAAGTGGATCTGTAGCAAATGGTGATAGAAGCAGAAGAATGTCAACAGTCAACATTTTTCATTTTCATACTCATACTCAGGATTTAGGCCACACAATTTCATCACAGACCTTTATCTTTCTTTCTCCTGTGGAATAAAGAACCCTATGGTATAACTCATCAAAATCTTTCCTTCAAATCTCTGGAGTTGGAGAATCCTGGTTAAATCTGTCATTGTCATGATTACAGCTGTCAATCATCACACTACATTCCCACTCCATCTTATTTCCTGTCTTTCTCCTTCATGGCATTTTCGTTCTGTGAAAAAAATTAGAAGGACTGTAGTTATATTGCTTTTGTAGAGTTATAGAATTAAGAGCTCCAGTTATTTTGTTGTTTCTCATATGAGTCTCTGCATTCCAAGAAACTTTTTGGGATGGGGAAAGAATCAGGTTTTGATTTAATCTTACTCAACATAAATATGTTGTTCCTATTCACTGACATACAAATTTTAAAAGTGAACAAAAGCACACTGAGTCACGCATCTTGTATTTTGCATTTTCAACATCCACCAACTTTTCCTTGTAATATATTGATGGAGGAATTTTTTTCCCTTGAAGCAAAATATAGCAAAAGAAAAAGCTAAATATTTGGTATTATTGCTACCTTTAAAAAGGCATACTGTATATATTGAGTTCATTATATCTTCCTTCATTAAAGATTATAAAGATAAATGCCTTAATAAAGTATGATTCAAAATAATTAGGCAACTAGATTAAATACTGTATTACATTATGAGATGATTATTATAATGGTGTGCTCTTTTCAGAATGATGACAGGCCTAGGCATTCTTTGTAGGTTTTATTTCTGTCTGAAAAGAGAGTATTGGAGGCTGGGGATATTTCTGTTTGAAAATAAAATGTGCACTTTATATCAAAGATGTATAGATGATTCAATAAAACATTAGTGCTCTCCATACCAGACGAGACCATGTAATTTATAGATCATGTGAAACAAAAGGTTCTTTGATTGGGGCCTTCCGTCTCTACTCAAGTGGGTACTCGAGGCAACTAACAGGGCTTTAAAAGGCAAAATTAACATTAGAACTAAAATTAATTAAGAATTAAAAGCTGACTGAAAGATATCCATTTGGAGGGCCAAGTATGCTTTTGGGATTATTGAAATTCCCAGAGAATGGAAGCTACAGAGCATCAAGAACGGAGAATTTTAGCAGTGATGGGTTTACCATAGACAAAATATTACATATTCTAACAGTACACAACTAATGCCAAGCAAGCAGCTTGGTTCTGAGCAAGCAGCTAGGACCCTGGTGGCAAACCTGTGGCACGTGTGACGTCGCCCCAGCCCAGCTCCATCGGGTTTCTCCAGGGAAAGAGAGGGAAAGAGAGAGGAAAAGAGACGGAGGGAAAGAGAAAGAGAGAGAGAGAATCAGAGAGAGAAAGAGAGAGGGGGAAAGAGAGGGAGAGGGAGGGAAAGAGAAATGATATCTTTTTTTATTGTTGCTAAACGTAATATTTCAAAAGTAGGGGGGGAAAAAGAAGGGGCATAAAAGTGCATTTATCACATTATTCTTAGAACAATTGGCTGAACTCTGTCTTGTTTATCATTATTCTAGGTAGTAAAACCTCAGTATTCAGGTTAAATTGCCGTGTTGGCACTTTGCCATAAATAAGTGGGTTTTGGGTTGACGTTTCGGCACTTAGTCTTTAAAAGGTTTGCCATCACTGAGCTAGGATTATAGGGTCTATGACAATTCGTCATGCCCAACTTGCCACAGCCAAGTGGCCAACTCACCACAGCAGGGGTGAAATTCACTTACCTTCCCTACCAGTTTGCAAATGTGCGTGCGCTAAACCATGTGTTTAGTGACCATTCAAAGTTACAATGGCACTGAAAAAAGCAACTTATGACCAGTCCTTGTATTACAACCATCACAGAATCCCCATGATCATATGATCAAAATTCAGGCACTTGGCAACTGGCATGTATTTAGAATGGTTGCAGCATCCTGGGGTCATGTGATCATCATTTGCAATCTTTCCAGCCAGCTCCTAATAAGCAAAATTAATATGGGAAGCTGGATTTTGCTTAAGAACCACGATTCACTTATAAGAGCTTAAATGATTTGCTTATCAACCGTGGCCACACAAAAAAAGTCTTTTTTTAAAAGTGCAATTCACTTAAGAACCATCTTGCTTTTCAATGAAAATTATGGTTTCAACTGAGGATGTAAATTGAGGACTATCTGTACTACAGAATTATTTTGTATATCCTTGGGACTTCCCTTGCTTGGAAAAACATTTATTTTACAGATTATTTCATTTACTGACTAATGACAAGATTTCTTTCACCCAGAGGGACCTAGAATATGCAAAGAAGGTCAGTATTTTTCTCAGATTATTGGTTGGTCTGAGATGCAAGAAGGCTCCTGAGTTTTCAGAAGTCTTCTACTGCGTATTTAGGATTCTTCTTCTTGGGAGAATTCTCTTACAGTGTTTGAACTTCTCCAGGGCAGAAGGGGGAAAAAAAGTTGTTTTTCCTACCATGGCAAAATTCCCCAGAACCAGACAAAATGATTTATGAATCTAGATTTATGAATCTAGGCAAAGCAGCAGCAGGTACAGTATGTTCTCCAATTTATTTCATTTTTTTGTAGTCATTTATTCAAGCAAAAATTCTGTTTGTAAGAAAATAATGGATTTTTAACAATGGTTATACCTTGACCTTATAAAGTGCTTTTGGGCGATATTGAAGCACAAGCAAAAACCACCATTATGACACATCTGATATGCACAATCCAATTTCTACCTCAAGCTAGGTAGGATTCCTGCAAAACAATATTTTTGAGGTTTGACCTTTAGCCACAATAAATAATAATTCTTCTTCTTCTTCTTCTTCTTCTTCTTCTTCTTCTTCTTCTTCTTCTTCTTCTTCTTCTTCTTCTTCTTCTTCTTCTTCTTCTTCTTCTTCTTCTTCTTCCCCTTCTCCTCCTCCTCCTCCTCCTTCTTTAAAGGAGGGTAAACTGTTATGGTCAGTTTAGTGTACAACAGATGGAGAACGGCCTTCAGCAATGCGCAAAGGGTGTGTTTATGTGTTTAGGCAGTGATCCTTGTTATGATAATACAGGTATTAAATGTACTCAAGAGAATCTGTATTTTCATCTGTGAAGCATTGGAGACTATGTGAGGCGCATTCAGCTATGAGGAAGTGAGCCTATGCGGTACCTTTGCTGGTTTCTTCTAAATACAAGCTCAGCACTTTTAACATCACACATCACTTCACTGTGCTGCAGGGCACCAATATTGGGAGTTCAGTTAGAAGAGTTTGTAATACAATGATTTTTTTTTTCTGCTAGCAAAGTGAGTTTGCTCCTGTTCTGAGGGGGAAGAAAAATCAAATCCTGAGATTTGAGACCTGTGCTGAATACAAAGCACAAAAAACAAAGATGAGTCCATGCTCTTTTTCTGTGCATTAAAGCTTTTCAGAAATGTTGAGTTATGTTACGTGAACATTTCATCTCAAATGTCTTACTGTGCTTTCTGGAGTGCAAATTCATCATTCTTCAGCTGGTTGAGTATCTTTTTGGAAGTGAAACAAGGCACTTCAAAATTGGAGTGGTGTTACTAGATAACTGTAGGTTTCAAAATTCATAACTTCTTTTTTTTTATTATTTCTTCGCCCTCCATTTGCCAATAGTTGTCAAATGTTCTAAATTGGGAACCATCCTTGGGCTAACTAGATTCTAGTAATATAATAAGGATCTGTGACCCTTCTTCAGACTCATTACCTCACTTGTTCTTTGTTGTCCTTTGAGTGACAATTTAAGGTCAAGGATAGGACTAAGACAAAAAAATAGGAGAAGCCAAGACAAATTTAAATAAACAAATAAATAACCAGGCAACCTGTGGGCACAAAATCACAAAATCACTTGAAAGTCTGAGACCATAGAGGAACACAGAAACTTGCCACATGTCTTACCACATTTTTTAAAAATCTAATGAGCATGTTATGGTTAACTCGGACCAGTGGGAACTTTCTGTTTTGGTAGATGGTTATCATAATTTGTACTCTTTGGAAACAAGACCTTTCCATCTCTAACTCTGGATGGGTGGCACTACCCCAGAAGACTGGTATGCAATCTGTGGGTCCTTCTAGACCAAGGATCAGCAGCCTTAAACACTCAAAGAGCCACAAAGGTCCTAACTGGTAGCCTCCATTCAATTCTGGAGCCGACCAGAAGTCTGGTTCCCCCATCATAGTTTCCTCCTAGCGTGGCGTCCTTTTTCCTCTGCCTGTCCTAACTGAAAGCCCTATCAATTGTGGAGCAACAGGGAGCTGAAGCAGAAGGATAAAAGAGCCACATGCAGCTCCAGAACCGTAGGTTGCTGACCCTGTTCTACACTCACAGGTCCTGCTTGAAGAGTAGGTGGCAGCTGTGGAGAGCCTTGCACACCTTCAGGTATTGCAGTTGCACCCATTCTTGGACCAGGAGGCCCAACTCACTGTCAGCCATGCTCTTGTAACTTCCATCTTAGATTACTGCAATGTGCTCAACATGGGGCCGCTCTTGAAACTTCAACCGGTACAAAATAGCAACAGCAATTGCAATAGCAATAGCACTTAGACTTATATACAGCTTCGAGTGCTTTGCAGCCCTATCTAAGCAGTTCACAGCATCAGCATAGTGCCCCCAACAATCTGGGTCCTCATTTTACCAATGTCAGAAAGATGGAAGCTGAGTCAACCTTGAGCCAGTCAAGATTGAACTGCTGGCTGTGGGCAGAGTTAGCCTGCAATACTGCATTCTAACAACTATGCCATGATATACACAGGTATGCATGCAGCTGCATAGGTAATAAATGGTTCAGCTACACAGCACATGTAACACCACTACTATGTAAACTGCACAGGTTGCCACTGTGCTTCCAGGTACAATTCAAGGTGTTGGTTGTCACTCTTAAAGCCCTACATCACTTGGGACCAGGTTACTCAAGGGACCATTTTTTCCAAGATTTTCTACCCATCTATCTTGATCCAACAAAATGAGCATGCTTACTGATACCATTAGACAAAGAGTGTCTACTGGAGGGAACTAGAACTCTTCGTTGTAGCCCCTGACATAGTATATTCTTCCCTTGGAGATTAGAATGGCTCCAACTCTATTGGCCTTTCAGAAGGCATTAAAAACTTGACTATGCACCCAGGCCTGGAGCTTAGTATGTGTTAAGGGTCCAGTTTCTTGGCTTTATTGTTTGTTGGTTAATCTTCATAGCTGCTGATTGTATTTATTTATTTTGTGGATGCTTTTATTGTTTTAATGTTTTTAAATTATTTTAATTATTTTAGAATTTTAGGATTCTAAATTTGCCCAGAATCACTTGGTTGAATTGGGTGGCTATAGAAATTGAATAAATAAATAAAAAATAAGCATCAGTTGCTGCTTGTCTCCTGGCAAATATAGCTAAGGAAAGATTCCCACTGTTCCACTGGATCTTCTACAATCCTCCAGTTATCACTGTTAAAACAGCAGCAAAGAAGAGGAGCTGTATATCATCTCCACTGAAAGCCATTAAAAGTCACTATCAGGAATTGTTACTCAATATTGCAATTTAGGCTCTTTGGTGCTCCAAGAAGAAGCATCAGAATGAAAAACTTCATTTGGATATACTACATCGCCTGGCATCTTAGAAGTATAAATCTGATGGCACTTTGGGCCATAGTTAGAGAATTAAGAATTTACTTTGTGCCCCTCTCCCCCTGGGTCTATTACTCCATCTGCTCCTTGTTTTATGAGATTGATAACCTCCGTTTCTCTCCTTCTGCCTTGTACAATGTTAGAGCGGAGCTATCTTTGTCCATTCATATCATGTAGCGCCTTATTAGCCTTTCTCTTATAGTTATAATATTTGTTTCAGTAACTTTTGCACCATTAGATACCTTATCTCAGGGATATTCATAGGTACAGGTAGTCTTTGACTTACAACAGTTCATTTAGTGACTGGAAAATGTGACTTATGGTTGTTTTTCACAGTCAGGACCTTTGCAGCATCCCCATGATCATGTGATCAAAATTCAGATGCTTGCCAACTTGTTCATATTTGTTCACCATTGTTGTGTCCCATTGCTGCGACCTTCTGACAAGCAAAGTCAATGGGGAAGCCAGACTCACTTAACAACTGGGTCAGTGGTGGGTTTCAAACATTTTTACTACCAGTTCTGTGGGCATGTCTTGGTGGGCATGGTAGGGGAAGGATACTGTAAAATCTTCATTCCCTCCCCAATCCAGGGGAAGGTTACTGCAAAATCCCCATTTCCTCCTGATCAGCTGGGACTTGGGAGGCAGAGAATAGATGTGGGTGGGGCCAGTCATAATTTTTACTATCGGTTCTCCGAACTACTCAAAATTTCCGCTACCGGTTCTCCAGAACTGGTCAGAACCTGATGAAACCCACCTCTGAACTGGGTTACTAACTTATCAATTGCAGTGATTCACTTAACAACTATGGCAAGAAAGGTTATAAAAATGGGAAAAAAACTCACTCAACAAATGCCTCACTTAACTACAGAAATTTTGGGCTCAATTGTGATCATAAATTGATCTGATATGTTTTGTGCATAACCTGTATGCACAAAATGTCCTTTCCAATTTTTCATTTAACTACATTTATGCCACAATACATTCCCACTCTTATCCAACCATAAAGGCACTTTGAACATTTTTATGAATTTGCCTTTATTTCTGTAGTTTAATTTGTGGAAACTTGGCTTAAGATCATTGCTCAAAGTTCCTTAGTTTTATACCCACATGTAACTGAAATGCCTGCCTTTAAATACTATTGGATTTATTATAGTTTCTAAAAGCCGCATGCTTGTCTTTAAACAAGATCCACCACACAAATATATATTTTTGAGTACTGTGTAACGTATATGTGATATTACACTTCCACAATAAACAACAGATCAAAACTGATTTGGGGAGTACAAAACTGAGCGAGCAGTGGCACATTTGTATTCTAAACTTGTAAATAGATGTTTGTACTAAAAGACCACTCCAAACCTCCTTTGTGGTGCCTCTAAAGCTTTGTAATAAGATATCAGCTTCTACAATTATAATTTCTTCTATAGGTAGAAATCTGAAGTAATGATGCAATCACTAGGAAACTACAGGACTTTATTTATCTACTGTTGTTTCATACTCTCATCTAAGAAACATGAACTCTGGAATCAGTAGCTGAGGACTTTGGGCACGCTTGATATATTTTTAAAAATAGTTAAAACAGATGAGTCCTGTTTTCTCATTCTAAATGTGGGACATGCAGCCCTTAAGCACTCCATGTGACCACATTCCTTTGCAGACATAGCCACAAACACACCCTCGTGACATCTCTTTTTGCAGATGTTCACTGCCGCAGAGAAAGATTTGTGTGTAGGGTTGTATCTCTATTTATTTTTCAGCAAGTCACAACCCTTAAAGCAGAAACATCTACAGTGAGAAGATGCCTTTGGAGTGACATCAGAGAGGGAGTGAGGCTATGCACACAAGTTGACCGAACTTGTATTGATTCGGAGTCATGCTGATCATGTCTTTGCTGCAGATATCGCTATGCCGATGTTGATGTGGATCACCACATCACCACATCAACATCAGCATAGCGATATGTGGAACAGTTATGAATTATGCACCCTCAATTGTTAGGGACGCGGTGGCTCAGTGGTTCAGTGGCTAAGACACTGAGCTTTTCAATCGAAAGGTCGGCAGTTCAGCGGTTCGAATCCCTAGTGCCACGTAACAGGGTGAGTTCCCGTTACTTGTCCAAGCTTCTGCCAACCTAGCAGTTCAAAAGCACGTAAAAAATGCAAGTAGAAAAATAGGGACCACTTTGGTGGGAAGGTAAAAGTGTTCCGTGTGCCTTTGGCATTTAGTCATGCCAGCCACATGACCACAGAGACGTCTTTGGGCAGAGCTGGCTCTTTGGCTTTGAAACGGAGATGAGCACCACCCGCTAGAGTCAGGAACAACTAGCACATATGTGTGAGGGGAACCATTTACCTTTTACAATTGTTAATATCTGGATAGGGTTCATGTCACCTCATAATTCACCTGCATCCTCTCTGTTGCAATATAGTATTTTTTTTTTCCAAACACACACATGCTATTTTCTAACACAGGTAGAATAAGTAAAATGCCTCTGATCATTGAATTTTCTATGCATTTCTTTTTTGATCAACTAATGTTGCTAAGAATAAAATGGGGCAAAAAATATATATGTTGGTTATTAAATGTGGATTTACAGTCGGCTGTTACATATACGTTGGATGACAAAATCAGAAATGAGGAGGTGATAAGCTGCCTGGGAAAGTCAAGGGAAATCATCAAAACCATAAAAAAGCTTAAGTTAGAATATTTTGGACATGTGATGCGACACCTAGGAAAATAAGACATATTTCACTTAATCCTCCAAGGAAAGATTGAAGGCAAACGAGGTCCAGGCAGAAGAAGGACATCATGGTTTCAAAATCTAACAGACTAGTTTGGACAAAACTCAACAGCACTTTTTCGTGTAGCTGTTGATAAAAATAGGATTGCCAACATGATCGGCAACATCCGATGACAGATATGGCACAAGAAGAAGAAGAATTGGTTACTTGACATTGAGGGTTATTTTGGTAGCATACAGGTAGTTCTCGACTTACAACCAATTATGTGACCATTTGAAGTTACAACAGCCCTGAAAAAAATGTGATTTACAACTAGTCGTTACACTTTCAACCATTGCAGTGTCCCCATGGTCATGTGATCAAAATTTAGGCACTTATCAACCTATATGTATTTACAATGGTAGCAGCGTTCCATGTTCACATGATCACCATTTGCAATCTTCTCAGATAGCTTCTGGCAAGCAACGTCAGTGTGGGAAGCCAGATTTGCTTAACAACTGCGTGATTCACTTAGCAGCTGCAGTGATTCACTTAACAACCATGACATAAAATTCATATTTTATTAATTCATATTCATATTTTAAATTCAACTCACAAAATTGACCACAACTCGCTTAACAACTGCCTTGCTTAGCCAAGGGAATTCTGGTTCCAATTGTGTCATAAATTGAGGACTACTTGTATTTTTTTAAAAAAAACTAATCCACCTTTAAGCAATCCTATTGGTAGGTGTGTTTTTGGTCTCCTGGTTTGGTTAAAATAGTGCTAGAAATAAGAAGAAATACGTTTGTTGTGAATAAAAAATAGACTCAGTAGAACAAAGTCCCAGTCACAATTTGCTTCTCTTTTTTTTACCAAAATGTGCCTTGAAACTTTTGTTCTCTTCAGTCTTTGTTATTCATTCTGAAAGGCCTTGGAGATGCCTTAAGAATCCAATAATGATTAGAAGAAATATTATTTTATTTTAAGGCTTTATATGTGACTTTTTCCATCGTGTTTTAAGAAAGATACCGGTGCCAACTTTTCTTCATAATGTTCAATTCTTTTGTTAGGATATATTCCTGAGCTGCTTTTCCTCAAAAGACACCAAACCAACTTTTGATAATAAAGGATGTAAAAACAAATCTGCCCTAGAATTCTGAGGGCAGATTTTATGAGATCTGCTAAACAGAGCTTGCTGTGGTACAGACAACAGTGCTGAAGAATGTTCATGAATGTTTTTCTTTTCCAAATCTATACATACAAAGAAACATTGGCTAGAAAGGGTGCATTCAGAGAGAAGGCGCATTTCTGATAATTTCATGTAAGAAAAAGTTGGTCATTTCTGAAACAAGGGTCTCCACTAGGAAAATTTACATAAACAATTAGAATATTTGCATTTAGAAAGACTTTCTCAGGTTTAACAGTGCATACCGTTCTATCTGTGTATAATCTGTATAGGCAGTCCGTGATTTACAACAGTAATAGAGCCTGCCCATTAAGGCCAGAGGTTGTGGCAGTCATTAAGTGAGGCACACATGTTATTATCTTACTTAACAACCACAATCTCTGCTCTCCCTATTTCAGTCCTTAAGTGACCGCATGGGCCATTAAGAAGGGCGATAAGGTGCCTGAGAGCCTAGCACAGCCCTAAGGCCCACTCTTCAGCACCTTCACATATGGAGAACTACAGAAAAGGTAATGGACCGAGCTGGGAAGCACAATGTGGGAAGCAGGCCCAAAGCCTACGTGGGCAGAGTCTAGTAGGGAGAAAAAAGGCAGGATGACTACTGCAGCATCTCTCTGTGGTTGATTGTAGGGGTGTGGTAGTTTACCAAGGTCTTCAATCTGGGGCAACAGCAGCAGCCATAACTTCAGGAAGGAATTGCAAGTCACTTCAGCGCTGTTGTAATTGTGAATGGTTACTGAAAGAACAGTCATAAGTCGAGAACTACCTGTATACAAAAAGTCTATACATTAGGGAAAGCTGTGAAACAAAGCTATCATCGATTTTTTGAAAATGTTTTTTTTTAAAAAATGTCTAATTCTTTTATTAATAAGTTGGAGCTGTGCTTTCGATAGGATGTTTTCCTGCCCTGTGTCCCTTCACTGTTGAAGACAAGCGCAGGCTGTTGGGGATGGGTCTGTGTTGTCTGCATCTCAAACCGAAGCGCAAATGGTTCCTGTGGTCTGCAATATTTTCTGGAAATCCATTCATACTCCCGCACCATTCGAAGGGTATTCATCCCAAAGTGCATACCTAAATATCTAAGAAGAAGGGCTGAAGGAGCTTCTTGGATGAGAAGTGAAAAGTCTTCCAAAAAAAAAAAAAAAAAAAGCAGAAAGTCCAGTTGCTTCTTGAAGAAGCATCTTTGGGACAACCATGACCTGGGTGACTGAGAATCTCCATAGACATTTGTTTTAAAAAGAAGGAATCACGATAAATTTAAATACAAAACACTACGTGTCTCTCTAGCCATGTGAATGTCTTCGCTTCTGAAATCATGTTTTGTTCCCCTGAAACTCATCCAGTTCCATACGTCCGTGCCATGTAGTTGTTACAGTTCCTGAATGGGTGTCATATAATCCCACCGCCAATATGGAGTCCTGAACTGCAAAATTGTACATTTAACAAGACATCATTATTAACCTTGCTAAGGTATGTTTTACCTTAGCAAGGTTGCCGGCCAGGCAATGTCGACTGATGGCACCCAGGATGAGGGTGTTCTCTGTGGGCACGCCGACCCTCTGGAATGGTTTACCCACCGGGCTACACACGGCCCCCGATCTCCTCTCCTGGGGAGAGACCTGACGCTCTTTAAACAAATCGCCTGATCTGCTGGGAGTTTTTTGGTTTTTAGTTTTTCTAAGGGTTTTAATTGGAGTATTTTAATTAACTAAAATTTATTTATTATTCTATTGTGTGATGCTTTTTATTTTTATGAGCTGCCCCAAGTCCTTCGGGAGAAGGGCGGCATATAAATTTGATTAAATAATAAATAATAATAATAATCTCTGTCCATTGTTACCCAGATGAGCAACAATGCACACACAGAGTTGGTAAACCAGGTGGAAAAACAGACTAGGTAGTGTTCATTTGTTTAATGACATTTGAGGCTACAATAGCACTTCAAAAAGGGACTTATAACCAGTCCTCACACTTATGACCATTGCAGCATCCCCAAACTTTGATCAAACTTTGGGCACTTGGCAAGAGGCATGTATTTATGAGATTGATCACCATTTTCCCAGGAGGCTTAGAAATGCTGAATTGGTTTAATAATCCCAGCAAAAAAAAAAAAAGCATTGTCAAATTGGGTGTGACTCACTGTATGACTGCATCACTTAGAAATGGAAGTTCCAATCCCAATAGCAATCGTAAGTGGAGGACTACCGGTAGCTTTTCTGACTCCATTAATTTTCTTTTGAGCAAAATCTGTGTCTATATTTTGGAAGGAAACCTGCAAAGGAGGATAGATGTCAGATATGCTGCAAAAGAATGAATGTAGCGGTTCCAGGGCAGTGCATTAATCCCTGTTTTATTTGCCGCTGTCCTTTTCACTCATGGTGCACAGCAGCCCATCTGGCCAATTGTGTCTCAAAGCTGTACAATTTGCCCTTGAAGTGATTATAAACTCCACAGGAAGCAGGCTCCCTCCTGCTGAGGTTATAAACTCAAAATGAGCATAAAGGGCTTTCTTTGGAAGTGAAATCTCTCCACTGAGAAAGTCTTCTATATTGTAAACTTCTTCTCTCTCTTTTTTTTTTTTAATAATCATAGATATTAGCTAGTTAGTTCCATAGTCTCCCATATTAACACAACTTACTGTCCTACTAGCCCAGGAAAGCTTTCTGCTTGCTTGCATACTTTCAATGTTCTCAGACTAAAAGAAACAAGTGAGTTGGATGCATTTTGTTATTAAAGCCTATTATTCAAGTTTGGAATCACATTGGCGCATTCCTTCTATAAAAAAACAAGGACTTAACAGGGGCCCCATGTTCATTGGGCAATGCATCTGCAACAGAAAAGTCTCCAAATGTATTTGTTTTTTTAATTTGATTTATATACCGCCCTTCTCCAGAGACTCAGGGCGGCTTACAATGCGTTAAGCAATATAGCCACGTATTGGGCTATATAGCCACGTATCCCTTCCACGTGTCTGGTATTTCCTGCAGCCGCCATCGTGGAACCAAACTAGGTTACAGAGCAAAGCAAACTAGGTTACAGAGCAAAGCAAAATAAAACAATAACAACAACACAAAGGTTAGAAGATCGTGCTTTGCCCTACTGGAAAGATATAATGCTGGAAAGATATACCGTGTTGTGGTCCACCAGCAGTCTGCGGAGCTGGCAGTGGAGTCAGACAGCAATGAGGCTGAGGAATAACATGGGCCAGTCCTGGAGGATGGGGAAGGCCCAGATGAGGGCTCTGCATTGGAGACAGAGATGGGGCCAGAGCCATCAGGGAGTAATGTGCAGACTTTGGAGCCTCCAGAGGCTGACAATAGAGACAGAGGAACAGGAGCCTGTTCCTAGTGCACGTATGAGAAGAGCTGCCAGAAAGCAGGAGGAGATAAAGCAGAGAGGACAACTTGGGAGTAGGTCCAAGGGATGATTGGCCCCTCCATTAAGGCTTAAAAGACCAGCAACGGCTCTTGGCCTCTTTGCTGGAAAACAACGTTGAGAGAATTGGTTCTTGTTTCACTGTATTCATTTCTTGTTGGCGTCTTCTGCTTCTGAACTTTTGCCAAGAAAAGCCTTTGGCAGTTTGCCTAATTATCCCAAGGTCAGGTGATAAACTGTGGAATGGTGTTTTGAAGAATTTGCTTTAATTTAGTTAGAACTACACTGAGAATGAGTTAATTCTCAGCTGTTCTAA
This sequence comes from Arizona elegans, assembly GCA_022577455.1. NCBI lineage: Eukaryota > Metazoa > Chordata > Lepidosauria > Squamata > Colubridae > Arizona > Arizona elegans. The sequence continues at coordinate 129,434,459 of JAKOOJ010000002.1, forward strand.
TAAAGTCTGTTTTTGAACTGTTTGTGTTTAATACTAATTACTTGGGCCTGGGTCACAACATACTGGAAAGCTATAATGCTTGAACATGACCTTCCCAGGGGTGGATTCTACTTACCTTTACTACCGGTTCGGAAAGGGGCCACACATCAGTTTTACTACTGGTTCTATAAAACCAGTCCGAACCAGGGCAACCCATACCTGGACCTTCTCCATCTAAACACTCTATAGAGGCCAGAGGCTATGGATGCCAGATAGTTTCATCCTCCATTCAACCTTGCTCGCCTATTGTCTTGCAACAATAGTCTTTATAGAATCAACACAAAATTCATCCTGGCTATATATTCAAGACCCCTAAAATATAGGATGATAGCTAATTGGGGGGCTAAAAATTGAGAAATTCTTGCTTATTATAACAGTTAAATCATCCTTCCAGCTCATTGCATCTGCTATGCAACAATTACAGTATGCTATGTCACAATTGTAGCCATAATATTTATAATAATAATAATTATTATTCCATAAATTACAGGCCATAGTATTTCATACATTTTTATACATTCTTTTTTCTTCCTAGCATTTTCTTCATCAACTAAGTGTTGATCCTTTGGTGGTGACAAGAATGGCTTGTTTTCAATCTATTGATTAAATTTATGTGCTGCTCATCTCACACATAAAGTGATTCTTCTTGCCTAAGCATCATGGTTTGAGACTGAGTGACTTGCTCAAATTCACCCAGACATGGTGAGGCAGGACTAGAACTCACAGTTTTCTGCTTTCTAGCCTGGTGCCTTTACCATTATACTAGACTGGTTCTTCACAGCATTGTATACAGTAATGTAGCTTTAAAAAAAAATGATTCTGGCTATTTTGATGAGATATGGTAGCCTTTGACATCCCACATTAATTCACATCCAAAGAGCATGTAAGTTAATGAATGATTTTTCAAGGATTCATTATTTATTTATTTATTTATTTATCAACAAGTATAAGGAAACAAATAACAGTATATATATGGACATGGACATATAAAAAAAATTGGCACAAATAAAAGGATATGAATAGGGAACACATATCCATAAACACATAGAATGATTACATATAAATGGGGACAGTAGGACAGGGATGGTAGGCACGCTGATGCGCTTATGCACGCCCCCTTAGAGACCTCTTAAGAAACGTGAAAGGTCCACAGTAGACAGTTTAAGGTAAAAGGTATGGGGATTAGAGAGACTAACAACAGGATAAGGTAGAGTGTTCCAGACATTTACTACTCTATTGCAGAAGTCATATTTCCTACAATCAAGATTAGAGCGATTTACATTGATTTTGAATCTATTGATAGCCCTTGTGTTATTATGGTTGAAATTAAAGTACTCATTTACAGTACGTTTTGGTAGATAATCTTATGAACTAAGCATAGGTCAGAACGTAGATGGCATAGTTCGTGGCTATCCAGACCTAAAATTTCAAGCCTGCTGGGATAGGGAATTTTATTTCAAGCAGAAGATTTGGGTAATCTTCTAGTAAAATATCTCTGGACCTTCTCTAATGTATTGATGTTACAGTGAGGGTTCCAGGCAGGTGAGCAGAAGATTTATCTGAAATCTTCCATCATCCCACCATCAATAGCAGGAGCAGCCATTTGGATAGTATGGAAGCTGACACAGAATGTGGGTTGCACTACAGAATGTCCATGAAATAATACTGTTATGTCTAGACTCTAGAGAGTAAGGAAAGTAGCCTATTAGAGACGTGCAGGAACCATTATCTAGGCAAAAGAGGCTGAAACATTTTTCAATCCAGAATGAGATAATATTTGGCTCAGGGAGATACCTCCCTAATTCAATGAACCAGAGAAAGGAAAAGGAGGTATAGCACAACCAGACTATCTCAATTAAAGTAGTTTCATCCTTTTTGTGGAGTTGATTCCCTGCTCTAGTCTACTGTGTGAGTTATTTTGGCTTCCAGTATGTTTGCACATGCAATTCAAGGTAATAATTACCACCAATAAAAACCTACATGGCATGGATCTAAGGTACTTTTGTAAAGTTAGGGTTAGGGTTGGTGTTGCCTCTACCATCAGATTTGATGGAGTGAAACTGCTCTAGGTACTTTCAGGAAAGCAGTACCATGTGGTGGGGCCTAGGATGTGTGTCCTCTCTGTTGTGGCACCTATCCTATGAAATAGGCCCTACCTCCTAAGATACGGATGACCTCCCCCTCCCCAACTCTATTGAAATGTTGGAAGGCTTAGATTTTTCCACCAGGATTAAGGCTGGGATATTATTAGTTAATGGACCTTTGGTATAGATATCTGGGGTATTTTACTGAGAGCTCCATAACTTTTGGGTTTTAATGAAATGTGATGTTTTTATTTATTTATATTTTATTTTATTTTCACTGCCCAGAGTTTCTTTGAATAGATGGGTCTGAAATACCAGTAAATTGGATGGATGGATGGGTGGATGGATAGATGGAAAGAGATAGAAGGGTGACAGATGATAATGATAGACAGATAGATAGATAGATAGATAGATAGATAGATAGATAGATAATAGATGGATGGATGAATGGATGGATGGATGAACGGATGGATGGATGGATGAGAGAGACAGATGCAGTATTTTTAAGCTTATTTTTAACCCCTTGTGACCTAATAGTTTCCTGATGCAATTGCAAAATATGAGCTTTCAGATGCCTTGCTGAATTCAAAGAGAAAGAATAATTGCAAAACCTCCAATGTAGTTGTTGATGGATTTTGAATTTTGAATTCAATGTATGTTTGGCCCAACCCACAACAAACCCAAATGGTTCAGCTTAACAGCAACTTGCATTCTAATTATTTGCATCATAGCCTATAGCTAGGTTACATTAATTTTGTATGCATTCTGCAGAAACTACTTAAGCAGAAGGCTAGCAATTGAAGACCTGCATATAGCATTTATGTAGCCCTTTTAGCTTGATCCTCTCTGAAATTACTGCCACTAATGCCAACTTTATCCTTGTATTATCTTCCAATTTACTTAAAGCAATGTCTAAGCTATCGAAGTACTCGCCTTATACCCTGAACAAAGTACCTGATGATTTTTTAACACCATGGCTGAAAGAATTAATTGACTGTCTGGTATGTGATTAACCATTAAACACTCTCTCACCACCTCTACAGATTAAAAATAAAAAATCAGAACACCTGGAGTCAAGTCCTTGTATTTTCACACTGCTACAACTCATTACTTTATGTCATTTTCCTTGCAAGTAAATGTGCAATTTCATGACGGCATAAATGTGATAAATAAATATGATAAATAAGTAAAGACTGCATGATGACTGGCTAATGATCTTGATCAGAAATAGTTTTGCAACGCAGAGCATTCAGTAAAAATGATATCACAGAATAATCATTTCAGACAAGTGGTTATCCAATCTCTTCTTAAAAACCTGCAGTGTTGGAGCATCCACAACTTCTGGAGGCGAGCCATTTCACTGATTAATTGTTCTGTCAGGAACTTTTTCCTTAGTGCTACTGGTAGTGCTTCTTGTCCTGCCTTGGAGGTGTTTTGGAGAATCAGTTGACCCCCCTCTTCTTTGTGGTAACCCCTGAGATATTAGAACACGACTATCAGGTCACCCCTAGGTTGGATCAGCCCTGCCATGAACTAAGAAATAGGAAAGTTATGATCCTTTAGTTATTAAAAAATACAACTTCCAGTTCAGTGGTGGGATTCAAAATTTTTTACTACTGGTTCTGTGGGCATAGCAAGGCTTGGTGGGCATGGCTTGGTGGGCGTGGCAGGGGAAAGATACTGTAAAATCTCCATTCCCATCCCACTCCAGGGGAAGGTTACTGCAAAATCCCCATTTCCTCCCGATCAGCTGGGACTCAGGAGGCAGAGAAAAGTTGGGGGTGGGGCCAGTCAGAGGTGGTATTTACCAGTTCTCCGAACTATTCAAAATTTCCACTACCATTTCTCCAGAACTGGTCAGAACCTGCTGAATACCACTTCTGTTCCAGTTACCACAGCCCAAATGACCAGCACGAAGAGATGCTATTGTTGCAAGTACTTGTAAAGTCCAAATTTCTCACTCCTCATACTGTCATACCTTGAAATGAGCAAATTGATTTTATCTCTTACTTAGAGATTCTTTACAGGAAAGGGAAGCAAGTTACCAATTATTTACTATGCTATTATTAATGTTTCTTTTTTTCTGATAGGGAAAAGAGTAGATTTTGAAATGTTGCCATATTATTTTGGCTTGATTTCTGCGACCTCTGATACTGCTTTGGATGGCATTTGCTGTTTTGCATCCAGTAATAATAAATCTTGGGTTGACTCTAACAATCGTCCCACATAATGGTCAAGGAAAGATCTTCTGAGTTTACAATGTGTGACAGAACACTATAGAATCCCACAGATCCAGTTCCCAGGAGCAGAATGATTTTTTTTTTTAAATGATTGCTGTATCGTTTTTTTTAAAAAAGAACACTGTAGCAAGAGAGTCCTTAGTACTGAAATTGAAAAATTGATTTAAGGAATCAATTAATTGCTTAAAGCCACTGCAATTAATTGCAGTGACTTAATTAGTTGATAGGCTTACTGAATTTTTGAGATTTTAGAGTCTGGCCTTTAAGGTAAGATACTCTAAATATTGATTTGAGACTGATAAAGGAATAAAGGTATTTTTAATTGGCGTGAGTTATCTGAAATATAATGGGGATAAAGGTATGATTAATTCAGAGATCACTGTCCTATCCTAAGAGGCTTTTCCCTCTTTTTTTCCTTTTAAACCAGAATATAACAAACAATGTGTTGATCAGATATGTTTCAGTTTCAGTCCTAGATGGATTGAACATATATCAACATAGAGATATACTTAATAAAATATGTCTGCATACTGGTAAATTTAGAGCATTTCATTTTTGTTATAAAACTGAGAAGTCAAAGAGATAGGGACTGTTTGTTGAGTCATAATCTACAGCAGTGTTTCTCAACCTTGGCAACTTTAATATGTTTTGACTTCAACTCATGCTGGCTAGAGAATTGTGGGAGTTGATGCTCATGCATCCTAAAGTTGTCTTGCGGGGGGGGGGGGAGCCCTGATTTATAGCACCACAAGTCTGCTACTTTTACTTCGGTATAAAAATTATAATCTGAAGACTCAGTTGTTGCATATTTGAGAACTCTATAAAATATACATTTTTTAGAGTCTGCCTGCCTTTGGCATGCCGGTTTTAAACCATGTGGCTTTACAAATAGGAAGTTATGAAATACATAATTCATTAGTTGACTTTTCCCACTTAAAGCTGTCCAGATAGTTGACTTTCTTTGGATACTTAGAGTCCTTATTCAGAGGCCTTCCCTATAGCCCTCCATTTTGACTCCTTCCCCTCAAAGCAGTAGCATTTTGCACTGCCATATGTCTTCATTGCTGCCCTCTAGATAGGACCCTATGCACTCTCGGATGGATGCACAAAATTGGCATAGTCAACATGCTAGCTCGTTCTTGTCTTCTTCCCCACCTCTTTTTTGTTTTTGTGTTGTTTTGGTGGTGGTGGTAAAAAAACAAAAACTCCAACCACTGTTCGGTAGAGTAGCAAAGCAACCTTTCAGACATGATACCCAATGGCTTGGCTTCAGAAGGGGACTCTGAACAGCTGGAAATTATGACAAGATGGGAGCTACTCCCTGGAAATTCTCCTTAGAGCAATTTCTACTGAGCAGCGGCTGAGCCAGAACTAATCAGCTCCATGTGCGAGTACCTGCACAAGAGTTGTTCAATTGTAGAACTAAAGAGGCAGTGAAGGAGGCTTCAGTTTCCATTTGGTAGCAGAAGCCCTGGGCCTGCCATCAAGCAATTAAATTGAACATGTTATGGCTGGTAAGCAATTGTAAAGATGCTAGACTAATTGGATTGGTAAAACTAGTCGTATAGGTAATATTCTCCAAACAGCTCCTCTTAAGATCAAATCTCTAGTCTCCATATTCATATTTATGAGTTCAATATTTGCTTTCTCCTGCATTCATTTGGAATTCATTGTCTTTATTAACCTTTCCACAGATCATACTGTGTGCTGGTATGCACACAAAATAGAACACAAAGAGTCATAATCAGTAGTTAAATATTACCATGGGGCCCTTGAATAAATATACATATATAGATAAAGCTAGATTAGTCATAAACACTTATTTATTTTGGAAATACCTGTGGAAAATATCTACTGATATCAGCCTAGCTCTAATCAGCAATTATATATAACTACAAAGACACAATTGCTATCTAGCACAGAGATATGCTTTGACAATATTCCTTACTATATCTATAAAACAGTTTACAAACACCCTGATGAATCATTAAAGTTAGTTTTCTTTCTCTTCCAGTCTTAAGTAGAAAAACAGAGCTTGTTTTCAGTTCAGCCTATCTTTAAAGCCCCTTGTTTTTATATCATTGTATGGAAAATTACTTCAACTCTCTGACCACAGATAGTCATATTAATATGTGGGAGTGAAGAGGTGGAAAAGTATATCACCAAATACATTATTGTTCTGTATTCTATGATGTAACACACTTAGTGGTCATGGCATAAACATATATTACTAATATACTTTGGAATAACCAGCAAATCCAAGTCACTCATAGGTACTTAGGTTGAAAAGAAATACCATTGGCCAAATTCCCACTCTTTATGGGCCTAGAGCAGAGGAGGGGAACGATGGCCCCTTTATGACTTGTGGACTTCAACTCCCAGAATACCTGAGCCAGCATGAAAGTTGAAGTCCACAAGTTATAAAAGGGCCATAGTTCTCCACTCTTGGACTAGAGCATGGGTGTCAAACTTGTGGCGTCACGTTGCCATCATGTGACGTATTGCAATGTTTTCCCCTTTGCAGAGCTGGGGTGGGCGTGGCCTGTGAATAGAATAGAAGAATAGAATAGAATTTTTTATTGGCCAAGTGTGATTGGACACACAAGGAATTTGTCTTGGTGCATACACTCTCAGTGTACATAAAAGAAATGTTCATTAAGAATCATAAGGTACAACATTTAATTATAGTTATAGGGTACAAATAAGCAATCGGGAAACAATATCAATATAAATCATAAGGCTACAAGCAACAAAGTTACAGTCATACAGTCATAAGCGGAAAGAGATGGGTGATAGGAATCATGAGAACATTAATAGTAATGCAGACTTAGTAAATAGTTTGACAGTGTTGAGGGAATTATTTGTTTAGCAAAAAAACTGTTCTTGTGTCTAGTTGTTCTGGTGTGCAATGCTCTATAGCGGCATTTTGAGGGTAGGAGTTGAAACAGTTTATGTCCAGGATGCGAGGGGTCTGTAAATATTTTCACAGCCCTCTTTTTGGCTCGTGCAGTATATAGGTCCTCAGTGGAAGGCAGGTTGGTAGCAATTGTTCTTTCTGCAGTTCTAATTATCTTCTGAAGTCTGTGTCTGTCTTGTTGGGTTGCAGAACCAAACCAGACAGTTATAGAGGTGCAGATGACAGACTCAATGATGCATCTGTCCCCTGGGTGCCAGTTTGACACCTCTGGTTTAGAGCATTTCACCATCTCTAGGAATACTTGTTCTCCACATAATTCTGCTAAAATATCTCTTTTTTGGGTGGATTTATTAGCTATGTTCAAGAATGCAAAGAAAAATAAGGTTCTGATCTTCAGTAAGGATATCTCAAAGCAGTTTTCTAGCCAACAAGAAATGTATGGCACTTCTTTCTCGAAACCCTCTGAAGTCTTTTTTTTTTTTAAATCCACTGAAAAATCACTTATCAAGGCCTGTGACAACTGCCCTACATGGTCTCTTTAGCCCATCACACAGCAGTTGACTCTCAAGTACAACATAAAGAAATGTACACAAATATATTCAAATCTATGTAATTTGCAAAGGTCACACAATTCAGCTTTTGTTGAATTAGCCTTTATTTGGCAGAATGATTTTATTTCTCTCTCATACACAGAGGCCTTAACAAAACACATACAACATTTAACTATCAGTTTTCTCTGAGCAGCTGAAAACGATCAACAAGACAATGGGAAATAAACACTGATAATTATGAATGTTCAGTGCTACGGCGGGTTCAAATTTCCAGCCTGTTGCTTTCCGCTGGTAATAAGAAAATAAATCTGTACTCTGACTTGGAGTGTAAATAATGCTGGGTAAACGAATTCCTTGTCCTCTAACACTTATTTCCCCCCAGTTGTTTGGACAGCTCACAGCAGTTGCCATCAGAGTCAATCCTAACTACCATCAACCCTCTGCTTTATTTCACTTCTTGACACACAGTCTTTTGTGCTTTCCCAGATGTCCTCTGTTACACGGAGAATTCTTGAAACAGGTGCATCCATGTGCCTGGAAATGCCAGCAGAAAATCAAGGAAGTTTATCTGTTGGGAAAGAAAAGGCTTTGACATCTTTTTTTAAAAAAAATCTCATAGCCAGGAACCATAACACTTATCATGAAATTCTTTGCAAAAAAAAAAAAAACCAAAAACCTAACTTCCTTTTTTTTTTAGGTACACAGTTCAGAGCATCTTTATTTTTTTGCAGGGAGAGTGGGGGACATTTCAGACAGCAGTCTGGTTCAAAGGAAAAAACTGTAACTATTGTAGAATTCTTTTTAATTTTTTTTTAGGAACAATTTCAGCTGTCCTAATGGACTCTTCGTTCTGTGGGCGATTTACTGTCAGTGCACATTGGACTAAAAGGAATTGCCTTTTGACCTTCCTGTTCATGATCAGTGGCATCATTGTACAGAGATCCATGTATATGCAAAAAATCGTTTGAATACACTACAGGGAGTCCTCAACTTACAGTCGGTTATTTAACAACTGTTTGAAGTTGCAACAGCTTTGGAAAGGGGTGCTTTGCAACTTGTCAATGTTTATTGAGAATCTCAATCATCTACGTCATGGTTGCTCCAAAGGTGAAAGTTTTCAAAAAGGCAACTGGACTTTTTTGATTTTTTTTTCCTTGAAAATGTTATGCGTCTCATCCAAGAAGCTTGTTCAGTTCTGACTGAATGGTGAGGAATACAAGGATTTATATTCTTTGTAGTCATCTGGTCGTTAGCAGTCTGGAGGTCAATTGTTAGCTCTCTGATTGGCATTGAGGCTACTTGGGGATTTATTTGTCCTCACAGGGCCACCTGAAGTTGAAAACAACTTGAAGGCCCATAAAAAAATTCCCCTTTAAAACTTTCCTCTTCCTCAACATTTTCTGTGATTACAGTATGGAAGGAATCTGATTATTCGAAGGGGAACTCTTAAGAGTGCAATTCTATGAATCTTTCCTTGGTAACAAATCTTGCTCAACAGAGGTATTTATTTCTAAGTAACCTGATGTGAGAACATGTCCTCTAACGCAGCTTATTATTTCGCTCTATGGGCCATGGGGTTATTTTCCCTCAGGGCCATGTCTAGTTTTTTTCTTTTTTAAAAAAAATGTGTTGAACCTTATATCCTATTTGTGAACATGCTAGAATTACCGAGACAGTGTTTTGGAGAAGAAACCCATTTATCCCAGCATTATTTACACAGCAAGTAATTAACTTGCCAGTATGGATCTGTATATCATATTTTGCACAGTCAGCCAAGAAATTGCTCAGACGTTGAATCTGTGCCAAGACTATTGGTGCTTTCATAGACAGACTCACAGAGAAGCAAGAGTAATGAAACTTAAAACCAAGCAGCTTAGCTTATGTCAGACCAAGGAATGGGAAGAAAGTACCAAGGAGGAGAGAGGAATGTATCCCTGACTATTGTACGAAGCTTTAAGATGCTCACACTTGCAAGGCAATCTTTTTAATGGTTGACATGATTTGTTTTAACTGTCATTCCTTTTTATTAATTGAATCCAAATTAACTTTTAAAAGTTGCATTTTTTTTCTTCAAGAAAATCTCAAAAGGTTTTTTTTTTTTTTTTAATGTTCTGTGTTCAACTGTTTCGAGCTAAATCTCTTCTCACCATAGATATTATCCTGGCTGTTCATCACAGATATTTCCATACATATGTGATTCGCTTCACATATATATGTGCTACAGATACAGTTATATAACATACATAGGGCATCTTTCTCCTTAGGCTGGTTTCATGCTGGGAGTACAGATAGTCCTTGACTTACAATCATTCATTTAGTGATCGTTCAAGGTTACCATGGCTCTGAAAAAAGTGGCTTCTGACCGTTTTTCACTTACAACTTTGAACTGTTGCAATCCTTGTGGTCAGGTGATCAAAATTCAGATGCTTGCCAACTGGCATGTCTTTATAACAGTTGCAGCCTCCTCGGGTTATGTGATCACCTTTTGCAAATTTCTGACAAGCAATGGGGAAGCAACAGTTGTGTTACTAACGTAACAACTGCAGAGATTCACTTAACAAGAAAGATCATAAAATAGGGCAACATTCACTTAGCTTAGCAACAGAAATTTTGGGCTCAATTGTGGTCATAACTCAAGGATTGCCTGTGACGCTACTTAGTTATCTGTAGCCTGACTAACCATGATATCCAGTCCTTTGAAGCGGGTTAGTGCTAGGTGTGAGAAAATCAGTATTGGACACAAATAATTAAACCAATGCGGCAATGCAAATACAGCATGATATAGCGTATGGCACATCATGAAGGAGGTCTAACTTCCACGTATGTCTTCAGTTTTTCTCACCCACATGAGCAAACTCAGAAATTGAAGAATGCCTTTTAGACTGACAGAATGGAATTGCCGTTTGCTGATCTGCCTGAAAGCATAGTTTGGGTTCATCATGAACCTGAAAATTCTAACTCCTTAATATTCAATAACTGCCTGAGTGCTTTTCAACAATCTTGGTCTCCTTGTTTTGTACTCCCTATCTTGCGTATAATCTTTGCAGGTGAAATTGGGAAAGTGCCTTTTCTCAGTTATAGCTTGTACAGAAGCTGACACCAAAGGTTTGCTGTTCTCCAAGGACTCCAAACATGTTAAATTGTCCTAATCTCTAAATTCTGTTGGCAGTTCTGACCCGTCTCTAGCAGAAATAATAATAATGATAGTGGTGGTGGCAGTGGTGATAGTGATGGCTAGGTAGAACAGGAGAAGAAGAGAATTAATAGTTTGCCAGCGTTTCATGACACCTGACGTCTACTGAGGTATCATATCAGTTTTTATGGATTGACCTATCCCTGTCCATTCCTTTGCCACCCACTCCAACCTCAATTACAGCTGGCATTGCATTTTTCTTCTTGACTTTGAATATAGCACTAGTTTAGAACAGTGTTTTGGCCAGTTTAAAATATATGGACTGTTTAAAATGTACTCCCAATTCTGGGAGTTGAAGTCTACAGTCTTAAACTGGCCAAGTTAAAAAAAAACTGGTTTAGAATAAGAAACATCCCAACAATTTTTCCTCATTTTCTTATATTATATATGAGATCTTTCCAGAGCAGCCTACATGTTTTCCATCTTTCTGTAATTTATTTCTTCTCCTCCCACTAACATATAAATCGCCTTCCTAAAACTCTGATTGGGCTACTGAGAATAGCTCATTTGCAAGCTAAAAGCTAAGGCCAAAGTCATGATACTGATTTCAGAAGAGGAAGAAATAGTTAGTAGGACATTTATTTTTTCATTTCATCATGGAGTATGGCTTTAAAATCTCTAGATTTGCAAGAACTCTTTCTAAATCCTGCATTTACTGATGATCAGAATGGGTTTGATTCAGTAGACAATCAAAATGATTCAGTAGAACCCAGACTTTTCACTGGACTTTTCAAAATTCTGTCAACTTTTAGAGTCTAAATGGCTAAGTAATAAATAAATAAGCAATTGTGTTGACAATTACTTCCACATCTATTGGCGGTAACCCAGCAGCAATGTGAAAAGGGCTCTACACAATATCCATTTGCTATCTGCTGGGTTTCTCCACTGGCTTATACAACAGGTTATTTACCCTAGAGCAGCAGCCCCCAATCTTTTGGGCACCAGGGACCAGTTCCATGAGAAGAGTTTTTTTCATGGACCAGAGGGGGCGTAGTTTCATGTGCTGCCTGCATCTCACGGATGAGGCTTCGCTTGTCTGCACAGCCCAGTTTCTGGCATGCCATGGACCAGTATCGGTCCATGCACTGGGAGTTGGGGACCCCTGCCCTGGAGAACATTTCTTCCCCTTACTGAATTAAAAATATTAGTGCAAACACTACTCATTTGTCAGCCATCTCGGGTTTGGGTTTTGTTTTTGTTTTTTTCGATAAAGGACATACAGTACTAGCAGATGGTAGTTAGTTTCCTGGACTGAATTGACTGAAGATGGAAATTAGAGTGGACTTCCATTTTATCGTTTCATTTAGTCCAATTTGTAAGCTATCTCAGTTGCAACTGTGCAGCTCTTGACAACTCGCAAAATATTAAATAGACAAAATATGCATTTAGATGATTTGGAGGAAGATTTTATTTTATTTATTAAAATTTTATAGCATAGAAAGAAATAATGCAAGTTTGGGAATTGTTTGTAATAATCATAGACATTTCTATTTAAGCAAAGCCTGGAATACATCTAGGATTACTGCTGTAGCCACGCAGAGAGATTGAGAGTCAGGTGGCATCCAAATTTAATTTATTGCTGTGATTGTTGTTTCTAAAATTCTTTGAATATGTTTACTTTGCAGTATTCATAACATCACACTCCAAGTGCCAAAGGACTGAGGGATGTACAATGTTAAGCAAAGAGAACATATATATTATTTCTTCATTTAGAAAATATATATGGCTGCCATCTTACATAAACATTCTGGGCAGCTAACAATAACAAACTACAATAATAATAATAAAACCTCAATTATTAAACAAAAGCCAAATAATTAAGATAATCATAATACAATAGCCCAGGCAGTATAAAATTCAAATGCATACCACACCTATACTGGACTGAATTAATGATTGAGTACCTGGGGAAAATGGAGCACGGTGTCTCTCATGGTTAGGACACTGTTTGACAATCAGCAAGTCCAAGACCCAAGTGCTGTCTTGGAGTGAGGTGAACTCCCTCCTTCACTCCAGTTGCTGCTGGGAACATGAAAGGAGCCCCCAATTGGGCGTTCCCCAGTGACAATGGTGATGTCATCAGTTAATCCTTTCAACCTGGAAGTGCCTTGGTGCTCCTAACAATGATTACAATGCGACCTGGGGGAAAATTTTCAGATTTTCTCAGTCTTCCAGAAAACCAAGAAGGACAAGCCTCCTGAATCTCAGGGGATGAAGACCAATTCATAGAGTAAGTACCTTGATAGAGAAAATATAATTCTTCATCTCATAAGACGACTTTGTTTAATAGAGAGGTCCTGGAGTATACCCACCCTGTCAGATCTTGTGGGGTGGCCAGGGACTCTTGCATATAGGTGCTCCCACATCACTTGTGGGACCACAAGTGGTCATGCAAGGAAGGTGATGATCAGCACTTTGAATAGCACCTAGAACCATATTGGGAGCTACTGCAGCTCACATAATAGTGGTGTAACATAAGAAAAACGTGAGGCACCTAAAACTAAGATAAAATGAATGCACCCATAACCGTTCAGCTAGGGCTGAAATCACATTGAAAAAAATATCACGTTAGGCATGATTAAATTGGCTTTGCTATATTATTATTTCTAGAAGAAATTATATCAAGCACTTGACCAGTTTTGTTTTTGAAGCTTTTTTCAGGCTGTTCCCATTTACTATAATAAAGCAATAAAAAATAAAAAAGAAGCAAAGTAGAAATATTTGACGATGCAAAATGAACACTTGTTTTCCTTCAGATCCTGACCGTAATCCTTTATTTCCTTCAATTGTATATTGCACTTTTTAAAACTACATTTAGCAAACAGTAAGCTTTTAACTGATTTAGATTGAAATCAATGATCTTAAGGCATTTAGGGAGAAATTCACACAACGTTCAGCCCTTGCTCAAATGTTCATTGAGGCTATTTCAGTCAGCAGTTTCCTGACTCTCCGACCATCTACCAACTCCTTAGTTTCCAATTTCAGAAGTTATTGTTTTGTTGAGCCAATTTTTTAGGGGAAATGTAGTCTACAGTTGCAGGACAAAATAATACTGCAAATGCTTTGAATAACTTCTTGAATTAAATAACTTCTGATGGTTCTCTTTCCAGAGATATCATTTCATTTAATTTTGTTCCTGTTCCCCGAGAAGTGCTGCTTACTCGGTGTAGCAGTTCCAGACAGTGGTTGGACATGAGTGAAGTATTCTACCTAGAAGAAAAGATTGAAGTACTTTTCTCTTTATGTCTTAAAAACTCCAGGCAAGAGGGACCTTTTATTTTAGGTATAGAGTAATCATGAGCACTAAACGTACTCATACATAGTCGCTCAACTAATATTTATGCATATAATGAATTCATAGCCTGTGGGATCTTCCATGAATATGGGCAAAAGGAAAAGAAGTGCAGAATATAAAATAAAATGTTCCCTGGTTGAAGGAGAAAAACATTATTCATAACGTAAATTCAGATTTAATATACAGTTAATGAGGGCAAACATAAGTGGTAGAAGCTTGAGTAATCTACCATTGCCGATTCAAGGTTCCTGAAGAAGATCTTTATAATCTTTACAAGCTCTTGTGAAATGTGCAAAAAGCTTTCTCTAAATTCCAAAATGCCACATTCCTCATTCAAACATTCTCATCTATTCAGGGAAAATAGTAGTATTTAAGAATGCCTCACAATTTGCCTGAATAATAATCACCTTTGTGAGAGCTTCAGTGGTTTTCTCTAATGCCATTGTCACCTTACACCTAACACCTTTTGGTGCTAGATAAGGTTCAATGGAATTGAAGAGAGGTTATACTTAGCCCATTTATGACTACATAGTGATTCTAGGCTGATTCCTCTTTTGATTCCACCCTCAGGTTCTGCCATTCCTTCTCCTATATTATCTTTGGCATCATCTTTTTGCAGTCTACCAAAAATAACTAATAGAGAATCTAGACAGTCCAGAAGGTCTTTTTAAAAAAATCTGCTAGAAGTAATGGCTACTGCTAACTGTTTTGTGTACTAATGCTTAGGGATTTGATTGTTATTGGGTTTGGTTATTTTTATTCTTTCCATTTTTTTATTTTTTATTTTTTGTCATTTATCTCAGATAAATGGGAGTCAAGTTATAGATAGCAACAATGCTTATACAAAATAATTGAATAAAAAGGCATTAAAGAAAACAAGCTTCCTTTCCCATAGCCTGCGTTAGGGAACTCGCCTTTAATCTGAAACCAAGCATTGCTAGCTAGCCTTACTTTGGGCTCTACAGGAATTAATAAATGAAGTTCCAGAACAATTTGTCCAATGCAAAATGCATGAGGGTTAGATGCAATGGCCCATGCTACTACAATTGAAAATTAGAAAGGAAGATTATAACATTATGTGTACTTAATCAAGAGGTTTAATCCACAGCTGCATGTTATTATTTTTAGCCTGGGGGTTTAATCTACCCTAAGACTAAAACGTCTTTCCTTAAGACTGTGTATGGAGATCTTAAGCCTTCTACCGTAAGTAGGTCTCATGGGACATTCTCAAGTGCCTTATTAAAATATGTGGCAGTCATGATGGAAGAAGTCAGAGGCCTCTACACTGCAGAGAGCAAAGAACAAGAGGATTAATGCTGCCTTGGGTGCTTCCTGGAAAAACTGCGGTCTTAGGAAGTGAGTAAGGGCTATGCATGATTAAAACAGCTGTTGTAATTTTTTTCCTTCAGTCAATCAATCTATATTTGTTACGGCCATGGACCAGTACCACAAACAAAAGCATTAAAAGCAATAGCAATAGTAGTAAAACAAAACCAAAAATAAAAGGCAGACAGAACAATATATTCCATCTGGTGGTGGATTATCAGTGGGCAGTTTGCCTGATTTTACATGTGGCATAGCAAAATTTGGCCACATTCAAAGAAACTATTTTATACTGATCCGATAGCAGTGGTTGCACTTAAAAAAGAGCAAGCTGATAATGGAATCAAATTAACCTGTAGGGTTGTAGGTTCCTTTTCATTGGATGAGCCTAAGTGCAGATTAGATAGCCTCCTGTCTTCCTGTCCAGGATAATTTAATCTGTATTACTGCACCAAACAGGAAGCCTTGGACTCGATGGGATAAACTCTGTGATTTTCTGTAAAAAAAAAAGAAAGAAAGAAAAAGGAGAGAGTTCACAGAAAAATGCATCTGCCATCGCTACTGAAAGCTGAACACAGTGCTAAGCAGAAGATTCGTGTACCCGTTTCACTGAGGGCTTTGTCACCACTGATGCATACTTATATGGAAGGCTTTTAAAGCATTTAACTACGTTTCTCAAGACACAAATCAAGACTAGATTGCTGATGATTTCTGCTTTTGCACTCAGGTTTATCTGAGAATTCCTAACACATACACACATTATATATATGTATTCTCTCTCTCTCTCTCTCTCTCTCTCTCTCTCTCTCTCTCTCTCTCTCTCTCTCTCTCTCTGTGTGTGTGTGTGTGTGTGTGTGTGTGTGTGTGTACATACATACAGAAAGACACAGTTAGAAATCCAGCCACCATATTTCTTTCCTGAATACAATTTTCCCCTAGAAACGCACAACACCCCAAAAGTTGCTTCATGGTAAATGTTTCCACAAACCAAGTTTATTGAACTACTAAATTACAGGCACTCAAGATGACAAGATGACGGCTTCCCTGCATTTGCAATGCAAACAATTGATGAATTGAAATGGCAAGCCAGCAAATATTTTGACTCTTATTTATGAGACTGGAATAGAAGAAGCTCGAGAAGAAGGAATTGGTGTTGGAGAGGAGGGGAGCAGAACTGGAATGCAGGACCCCAGAGAGAAGAACACACTGAATCTTAGGGAGAAAAAAAAATTAAATGCCTCTGTCAGCCTAAAAGAGAGAGAGAGAGAGAGAGAGAGAGAGAGAGAGAGAGAGAGAGAGAGGGAGAGAGAGAGAAACCGACTTGCTTATTATTTTGTGCTTATGCCTTTTTGGGAGCTTTATCTCAAACTATAACTTACAAGAGCAATTAGAAACAAATGGTGCTGCCCAGCATGAATACTGCTCTGTGGATTCCCAGACTTGATTGTCTTCATTTTGGCTCTTATATCAGCAGCATGATGCATTGCCCATTGGAAACCAGCACGACGGGTTGAGCAGCAAATACAAATCCTGCAGTGATTTAAGCCTGTGCCTGGTTTTGTGTGTTCCATAGGGGAACCTGAAACGTGGGCCCTGGTGTCAGTCTGTCCAAATAAATGGTTTTCGCCTACAAAGCTCGACCTGTTATTAGTTAGATTATCCTGTCATTTGGAGCAAAAAAAAGACTAGGAGACGCAAATAATTTCCCAGAATAATCCAGAGAATTACCATACGCCTCTTAATATTGATCGCCTGGGAAATAATTTAAAAGAGCGTTTTAGAATATCTTCCGTTTTCTAATAGGAGCCTTTGGATTTCAACAGTTTGAAAAGAAGAGAGCGATTGTGGCTTTAGAAAACTAATTAGAAAAACTGGGTGGGGGGAATGAAACAGGGAGAAAAATGAAATGGAATAAATCAGACAGAGGAAAAAGTGTGTGTGTGTGTGTGTGCGCGCGCATGTGTGTGTGAATGTCGGAGTGTGTGTCCATATAGAACAATCAAGGTTTGGAATGGAAGGCACACTCTCTTACCTAAGCTTCTGCCTTTCCACTTCTTTGTTTTCCATTGTCTTTGTTCCTCATCTAAACACTAATTAGCTGAGTATTTTTCTTTCTGATTTTTGGTTTTTTAATGTCCCATACAATGGGGGAATTCTGTCTAACTCAACAGCAGGGGTTCTGCAATAATAATTCACATAGGAGTGTCAATGTTTACAATCCTTTCATTCCCCTGATACCAAAAGAAAAATAAATATGAAGTTTACACATAACTTACACGCAGTCACCAGACATGAAAAAGCTTTTGAAAAACAACGTCAACCCCAAACCCCAAATAAATAAACAAATAAATAAATAACCTTAGAAAGTTTTTTTGTTTTTGCTAGCAAAACACACAAAATCTTCATTTGAGGTACATTACAAAGCTGTTTGAGCCCAGCGTATTTATTATGCCTCAAATGATGTTTGAAAAAGCATCCTAGAAAAGTATTGAAGAATGCAAAAATGGCTAATTCACTAGTGTCTTTTTTTTTTTAAATCCAGTCACAGATAATCAGGAAAAGGCTCAACTTGCCTTCAGTTGTTCAGAGGTTGGAAAGAATTTGATGTGAGCTTCCTTGAGAGTTTTAATCAGGTCCAGTATGTACATATGACATGATAGCAGTGTTTCAATATCCAAGGTGTTGCCACAAAGAAGAAGGACTCAAGCTATTCTCCAAAGCACTTGAGGGCAGGGCAAGAAGCAATGGATGGATGTATAATCAAGGAGAGAAGCAACCTAGAACTAAGGAGAAATTTCCTAACAGCTAGGATGCAATTAATCAATGAAACAGCTTACTTCCAGAAGTTGTGAATGCTCCAACACTGGAAGGTTTTAAGAAGAGATTGGATAACATTTGTCTGAAATGATATAGGGCAGGGGTGTCAAACTCGTGGCATCACATTGTCATCACATGATGTATTGTGAGTTTTTCCCCCTTCACTAAAACAGGGGTGGACATGATCAGCATGTTACTCATCTGGCCTGCAGGCTTCGAGTTTGACACCCCTGGTATAGGTTGTTCTGCCCGAGCAGTGGGTTGGACTAGAAGACCTCCAAGGTCCCTTCCAACTCTGTTATTCTATTCTTATTCTAATATTCAAGCAGTAATTTGGAGCTCAAATAGAAATTCAAAAATCTGAAATCCATTAAAGTTAATAGCACTGACTCCTGGCCAGCTGGGCACAAGATTGCAGGTTTATCAGTGGCATCTTCTTCTGACCTACTCAAAAGTTCATCTCACTATTTTCAGGGATGCTTATGCCCAGGTTGCTAATATTTAGAATAGTTGCTTCTATGTTGCACAACCAAGTATATTGAACTTTCTTAGGCTAAGATCTACACTTTAGCAGGGCAGGGATCACTCTCTAAAAGTAGATAGGCATGAAAGAAATGTGATGGCATGTCAACTTGATGTCATTTCAAAGTACATGGCTAATGGTCCCAGGTTTCCTGGAAACAGCAGCATTAAACCCAACTCAAAAAGCCAGGAAGGATCACAGCTGGTGACTATTGGAACAGAAGACCACTGGGAAATTTCAAGGCTGTGGCCAAGACAAGGCAAATCAATCCAATCAATCAATCAATCAATCAATCAGAATATAGTTTGAAGGGACTTTAGAGGTCTTCTAATCCAATCCTCTGCTCAAGCAGGAGACCCTGTACCATTTCTGACGAGTGACTGTTCATCTCTTCTTAAAAACCTACACTGATGAAAATACCCACAACATCTGAATCACTTTTGTTAATACAGTTTTTACACTTTTTAGCAAAAGTGATTTTGCTTAACAAAATCACTTTTGCTAATACAGAAAAAGCAACACATATAGTAGGAAACCGGCTTAAGTAGGGAGACTTTGTAGCTTTTCAGTGTGATAATTTTTCTCTGAGTCATATTTTTAAAAAGACATTTTGGCAACAATTTTTCAAGGACTTTTGCGGATTCCAAACAAAGCTTGTGTCTTCCTGGCATATTTATCAGCTGAAAGTAACAGTGAATTTAGGAGTGTTTGCATTTGAAGAGACATGTTAAATGCTCAGTTAATGAAATGTTGTTTGACTAAAATATAGCTTAGAAACAACATTTAAAGGAAGGCATTTCTATTAGTGTGGACATTATTTCGTTAGTGCCAAAGATGTTTGCCTTGTATATGTGATTAAAAACAAACATCTCTAAGAGAAAGAAATGCTTGGCAGCAGGATTTAGATATTGTACTGCCTAGATTTTGTTTGCTTCTGGTTAAATAGCCTTCTCTGAATTTTTCAAATAAGAGGGGACAAAATTGGGAACTGTTGTTTTCACTAACTACATATGAATTAGCTTTTATAATTTTTAGGACAGCATTTCCACAATTCTGGGATCATAAACCATTCTTTCAAGAGAAGAGAAAAAGTGCTGCCATTTTATTATTTTTTTAAAAAAAATGTTCAAAAAATGTATTGAAATGCAATGCTTGCCTGGAAAAATGTGGAACAATTGGGAAAATATCATAAAATATCCTATTGCCTCGAAATTCTGTGGCAGAAAACATGTAGAGATTTGACTCGGTTCCAGCAATTCTATGATATAGAATGGTATTTTCCTATTCATAAATGGGTAAAATGGAACAGAATGCAGATGATATTATTATCAGAAAGCTGAGTGCCAATTTGTCATGATATTAAACTAGATGAGGGATGGCATTTGATTTCATATTAGATGCTGAAATGAATTTTCTCTTTCAGTGATCAGACTTGCACAAATTTTACACTGCTGTAGTTTCGTTTGTAGCCAATAAGACATTTGAGGGGATGGGGAATACAATTTAACAAAAGTAACAAATGCATCTTGATTGTTTAAGACTAAGTTATTTCAACTAACTGGATACATAACAGTTAATCAGCTGTGTGAAAATAAGGGAAACTACTTCCAAATATAAGAGTAGCAAGAAATGGTAAGAAGATACATAAATTTGTCAGGAGGTGGTACATCTTATTAGCTTGTCAGCAAGACTCATTGTTCATGAAATGGAGTAAATCCTTAGCTTTGGGTAGAGAATATGGAAGGCAGGAGATCAAAGCTAGCCAATCTATCACTCAACAAACATACTATTATTATTAGCACTACATTACTACTATAGTACCAACCTTGGTAATACAAAGCTATCCTTAATGCATCTCAGAAGCTCAGAATTCCAACTAAATTTAACAGAATAACAGACCTTGGAGGTCTTCTAGTAAAACCACCTGCTCAGACAGGAAATCCCATATTATTTCAGGCAAATGGTTGTCTAATCTCTTTTTAAAAGCTTCCAGTGATGGGGCACCCACAACTTCTGGAGGCAAATCATTCCACTGATGAATTGTTCTCACTATCAGGAAATTTCTCCTTAGTTCTAGGTTGTTTCTCTCCTTGATTAGCTTCCATCCATTGCTTTTTGTCCTGCCTTCAGGTGCTTTGAAGAATAGGTTGAGTCCCTCTTCTCTGTGGCAACCCCTTTGATATTGTCACCCCAGTCCTTCTTTTCTTTAAACTAGGCACACTCAATTTCAGCAATTCAATTCAATTCAATTCAAATTCAATTCAATTCAATTCAAATCTTTATTGTCAGTGCACAACATACGTACAATGAGATTGCTTGAGCTCCTTCAGTGCACCCCCCCCCCAACACCATACAATACAACTCACCGTGAAGACAGAAAATCTCTAATCCAATAAATCATATTAACAAAACACCAGGGGTGAATTGCTTCCGGTTCGGACCGGATTGCCCGATCTGGTAGCGATGGTGGTGGGTGGTTCAGAGAACCAGTAGCAAAAATCCCTGTGCCGCCCCCCCCACCATGCCCAGCTGAGCTGCACGATCATCAGAAGCTTTTTTTTTTTTACTTTTAAAAGCATTTTTTCTACAACCTCTTCTGAGGAAAAAATGCTTTTAAAAGTAAAAAAAAAAGCCTCTGATGATCCCACAGCTCAGCTGGGATCATCAGAGGCTTTTCAAAGCATTTTTTTCTGCAACCTCTTGGCCGAAGAGGTGATAAAAAAAAATGCTTTGAAAAGTCTCTGACAATCCCAGCTGAGTTGCCTGATCGCAAGAGAGGCTTTTCAAAGCATTTTTTAAAAAGCTTCTCTGACGATCCCAGCTGAGTTGCCTGATTGGCAGAGAGGCTTTTCAAAGCATTAGAAAAAATGCTTTGAAAAGTTAAAAAAAAAAAAAGTTGGCCACGCCCACCCAGTCACATTAATACCCCCCCCACCAAGCCACACCCACAGAACCGGTAGTAACAAATTTTACATTTCACCTCTGCAAAACACCCAGTCCTATTGCACCAGTGTGAATGTGTTACACCTTGCGCCGGCCCTGCAGTCCATCATACTACATAGTTATGATGTTATTTCTCATTCAGGAGTCTGACATCTCACAGATAAAAACTGTTCTTCAGCCAGTTTGTACAGCTGGCTATACTTCTATATCTCCTTCCCGATGGTAGGAAGGTAAAGAAGATGACCATGTTGAAAGTTGTCCCTCAGAATTTTGTTGAAAGTTGTCCCTCAGAATTTTCCTCACTCTTCTAAGGCAACAAGCAACTGTTCTTTATATTTTTAACCTCCAGTCCCCTAATGATCTGTGTTGTTGTTCTTTGTACTCTTTCTAGAGTCTCAACATATTTTTTACATTGTGGTGCAGGGGTGAAATTCAGCAGGTTCTGACAGGTTCTGGAAAACCAGTAGCGGAAATTTTGAGTTCAGAGAACCAGCAAATACCACCTTTGGGTGGCCCTAGAGTGCCGAGGGAATAGAGATTTTGTAATATCCTTCCTCACAGAACCGGTAGGGAAAAATTTTCAATTTCCCCTGTCGTGGTAAAAAAGTTTAGGCCTGATCAATTTGATTAAAAACACCATTAGTTAAACACATTCACATTTTTTTAAAAAAAAATGCAGCTCTATACTTTAATCATTATTATTATTATTATTATTATTATTATTATTATTATTATTATTATTATTATTATTATTACACTCAAGCATCTTTATTAAGGTAAGTTCCTAGGTAATCTAATCCTTTGGAAAATCAGGATGCTGAACCCTTAACTATAAAACGACACCTTCTGGAGAGTCCTGTTTCTCCTTGTCCCTTCAAGCTTTCAGAATAGTCATCCTAAAAATATTCTGCCCAAGGTAACTGATTCATTCAAATAAATCACATGGTGAGTTTTAAAAAGGAGGTCAGCAGCAGGGTAGTTAGACCAAGTATTCATTGGGGCTGTGTCTGTTCTCTAATTTGCCTGTGGATAATTTGATTTTTGTTTGTATTATTTTTTGTTTTAGCAGGCTGCATTTCCCACTGCTCTTATAAGCGCAAATAATTGCTCTCATTTTTTAAAAGGAACGAAAGCAGGAGATAACCCCCTAGAAGGCTGAGCCACTGTGCTAGCTACAAAAATTAATATTGAATACTCCTAAGTAAAAGTTGCTACTGATAAAGACAGTAATATGAAAGCTGTAAATAATGGGCCTATTTACATGGACTCTGGGCAAACTTTGTGAGTTGTTTTCTTGTCTAGTAAACTTTCAAGGTTGGAGTTCTATCATACAAAGATGATATATTCACAATACATCTGTACAGACAAGGCAGGCAAAGAGTACCTGTGAATGACTTCAGCTCAACTATACAAGCAACACAGCAAGGATGGTACAGCTAAATAACTTGTATTTATTTATTTAATGGGTATAGCTGCCCATCTCACCTGAGTGAATCTGAGCAACTCACAACAATTAAAATGGCATCCAAAACAAAAAGCCAATCAATAACACCATACATATAAACAAATTAAAAGCACAAAAAACAACAACAATCAACAACAGAATTCAATCAACACATCAAATTGAATACAGGTATTCAAAAAACTTTCTGCTACTACCAGTTGTCTAAGCCATATCTTCAGGGCTTCCTGAAGGCCAGCAGAGTCACACCTAATATAAGCTATGGGGAATGATGTTCCAAGGGAAGGGCATTAAAGCAAAAAAAGGGTTTTATCAGCTAACACTCCTTTTTAGAAAGGACCTATGGCATGCCTCTCTTGCTACACTTGATAGAGCAGAGGAGTTCCCTATGGAGAGGAGCTCCCTCAAATATTCCAGTCCCATACCATATAGGGATTTGTAGGTTATTACCAGCACGTTGAATTGAACCCAGAATCATACTGGTAACAGATGCAGCTTGGGCTGTATCAGAGCTGTAATATGTGCTGGTCAAGAAGGACACATAACTACTATACAGTTGCATTTTCTACCAACTGCAGTTTTTGGGTGGTCTTCAAGGGTAGCTCCATGTAAAGCACATCATGAGAATCTATTTGAGAGGCAATAAGGACAATGAATCAATGAGCACAACTAGCACACAACATAAAGTTATGCAAAGACTCTCTCCTGGCCATGGCTGCCACTTGATCTTTGAACAGGAGTTGTGAATCCAAAAATCTGGACTCCAAACTGAGTCCAGATTATATATCAGGTCATTTGGGAGCAGTCTGGGAGTGGACATCAAGAGCACTGCTTAGTTTATTGGAGCAAAGATGTAAAACTGAAATAAAATGATACCTCATCTCATTATGATAGATAATTTCACCCAGCCGCTTCATGTAGATGTTAAACAGAAATAGAGAGGCAGAGCCCAAGGAAGGACCTCTTGTTTCCAATTAACACTGACTGGAACTTGCCCTAAAGCAGGGGTGTCAAACTGGATGCGTCACGCTCAGGCCACTCCCACCCCAGTTCCGTGAAGAGGAAAATGTTGTTAAACATCATGTGATGACAATGTGACACCATGAGTTTGACACCCATGCCCTAGAGTGGAAGGAAGAGAACCAGTACAGTACAATCTTCAGAACCAATCCAGATGGGTACCATGGTGGATGGTATCAAAAGCCACTGTAAGGATGGATACACTTCTCCCATCCTGCTGACACCAATGGTCATCCAAAAGCACGACCAATATTATTTCCGTCCCATACCCATGCTGGAAACCAGACTGTAAAATATTCCATTTCATCTAGGATCATCTGAAATTGTTGCATAACTCAAAAATCCTTCCTAAAAAGGGAAGATTGAATACTGGATGAAAATTGTCCAATATGAATGGAACTAGCCATAGTTTTTTGTTTTTTTGTTTTTGAAGGGGAACGAACACTTCTTTTTGGACTCTAAATGTAATTCTACATTTAAACATATGTATTACTTTAGTTGTAAAAACCACAGCTTGATCGGGAGTTAACAGTATCATCTTATAATGATTCCTATTCAGTTGTTAACCAGAGCTCAGTTTCCAAGTCTAGGCAGGGCTGGCCAGGTGTTGCCCACAGCTGAAAGCATTTCTCTTATAGCATATGTATATGTATGCTACAATTAAAAAGACAACAAGCTCTGTCTGATTATAGGTAAGGGTGAGATTATCTTTAAAGAAAGAGTTTTTCTGGGCAATGCTCACTGTTGCATAACCCAGCACTAGCAGATAAAAGAAAACTGAAAACTAAGCCATATGGCCAGGGACCACTGCACCATGTGATCTGGCAAACATGTTTGAAATTGAGTCAGAAAAAAAAAAACAAGATTGAAGAGAGGGAGGGAGGGAGAGAGAGAGAATGAATACAGGTCTTTATTTTGAATTAATTCATAAAATATCCTTATCAATTATTGGATTAACTGCAGTTCTAATGCTATAGCTAGTCAAAAATATGACTCAACATTTGGCATGGATTGTTATGGCACTGCCAGTCATGGATAGGTTTACTAGATATCTCAACAGGCAGAGGAAGACACAAATAACTGAAAAAGAGGACAAAAGGGGGACACTGTTTAATAGTTGTATTACATTAATTGGAGGGGTGGGATGGGAGTAAATAAACACACATTTGAGGAATGTGCTAGCGTCAGCTGTTTGCCTAGTGTGCTGGTGACAAACAGGTTAGGCGGCAAAAGTCTTCAACCTATAACTGATTAAGGCCTTGTCAGTTTCAGGCAGAACTGGTTAGCACTTATAAGGGAAACCCTGCACCACATAGAAAAGCTGCTCAAGAAAAGATATCCAAAGAGCCAGACAATATTTGATTTTAAAGCTATGCCTGCTGGGGCAGAAAACCTGAGGGAGTTTATCCTTCCTAGAACTTGCATAAACCTCCCAAAGAATTTTGACCTAATTATTTAGGAGCCAATGCTAAATTTCAGGTTCTCTGGAGGAAAAGATTCCCCCCCCTAATCTTTCCTTCAGAAATTCAAAACCAGAGGGTCAAAAACTATCCCATGTCAAACAACCCAGGAGAAACGTGACTTCTTGAAATCTTTAGGATGAAGACTGCAATGCATCAAAATAAGAAATCCCAAACATTTCTAATTCTCAGGCATAAAAACACTTAATTTTTGTCAGCCCCAAGCCACATTTTGGCATAGTTTAGCTATTACAAGCAAGCACGACTGTTTGGAAAATAAAGAACAGCTGAATGAATAAAGCAACCATTTTTCTGTTTCCCTCGCATATATGTAAAGTGCTCAGATGAATTCATTCTTTTTTTAAAAAAAATAAGGATAGTCCTAAATTAAGCCAACCAGGTTAGCCACCACACTTTCTGACATCCCTTCCCCTTTTCCAGAGTCTTTCTCATCAGGAGCCTTGTAAAGGGAACCTTGAGGAAACAGCAAATTCTGTCTCTGTCCTGATTGTCTGGTCTAGGATTAAGTTTCAATACATCACAAGCCATGAAGACAACCCTGGCATTGCAATTTGTCACACTTTTTTTTTATGTGCCATATCTCACCGTAGTGCATTCTCCCCAGTTACTGCCAGAGGCTACACATCTAGAACAAAACTCACATAGCAAGAGAGGTAAAAATCATAGCAAGTAAAATTAATAGCCGTTATTTTACCTTTCCCATTTCTTGAGACTGTGATTAGTTGTTCATCAGCTCAGCTCAGAAAGGGGTCGCCTTCTCTTGCCTGAACTTATGGAAAGTTTTATAAATCTGAACCAAGGAAATAATAGCATAAATCTGATCCAGGGAGATGTAGCAAATGTTTTCTTGAATTAAGTGATTTAGATGATTCCCAAAAGTTACAAAAAGCAACTTTTCTGAAAAACAACAACAACAATTCTAGTCCTTAGGATATTAGATGAAAGTGCAACACTTGGAATCCAAACTAAAAAGATGCTTCAGAGCATGCGAGGACCCCCATCAACAAAGCACCATATTCTATAGTGCAGCTGATCCTAGGTAAGGACATGGCTGGTTTAAAGAACTGAATAAGGTACTACTGAAGTATCCCCATTTACTGCTAAGGAGCTGGGTGGTGCAGTGGTTAGAATGCAGTATTGCAGGCTAACTCTGCCCATTGCCAAGTATTCGATCCTCACCGGCTCAAGGTTGATTCAGCCTTCCATCTTTCCAAGGTTAGTAAAATGAGGACCCAGATTATTGGGGGCAATATGCTGACTCTGTAAACCACTTAGACAGGGCTGTAAAGCACTGTGAAGCAGTATATACAGTGCAATTGCTACTCCAAAACACATTTTCTCCTTCACATCTGAAATACTGCACAGCCCTATTAGATTTTTTTTTTTTAAAAAAAGAGATGTATTCTTCCTGAAGACAGACTAGATCATACACTGTATAACCAGTGGTGAAATCCACTTACCTTTGCTACAGGTTCAGGAACGGGAGTGTGCTACTCGCACATGTGCTACACACGTGCATCCCTCTTCTCTGTATGCATAGAGCCTTCTGCACATGCACAGAGGGTCAAAAATGGGACGTAATAATGTTACGGCTGGTGGGTGGAGCCTCCCACCACCGGTGTTACCGGTTCATGCAAGCCGGATCGATCCAGCCAGATTTCACCACTGTGTATAACCTCCAACATTAATGAATCAGAAATAGGGACATAGTTGTTTCAATGCCATAAACGTGCTTTTAATTTTAATCAGTGTCAAATGGTACCAAGCAAAAACAAAAGATGATTTCTAGAGAGAAACAAGATCGACCTTTTTTTTTTTGTTTTTTTTTTTTGAGCATTGGGGGAAACAATCTATGCCTCTTCTACTTAAGCATCCACTCATAAAAGCCACCAAGTTCCATGGAATTTACTTCTAAATAAACATGAATTAAAGAGGTTTTCAGACATGGCCTATTAGATTTCTCTGCATGCAAAGCTCTAAAGCGTCTTCATAGCTACTAAACAGTCCATTGGTGCTGCCTTAGATTAGATCAGTGTTGCTCAATCTTGGCTGGTTTCAGATATGTGGACTCCAGTTGGAGTCCATACATCTGAAAGCTGCCAAGGTTGAGAAACACTGGATTGATTTCCCCTTTCTCTTATCCAACCTGTTTTTCTCCCATAGCAATGCAAGGCACTGAACCAACAACACTCTTGGTCATTCATTCATTCATTGACTTCCCTCTTGATCATTTCTAAATACTTTGCAATAAGATCCAGGACTACCAGACTGCCTAAAGTAAGCAGTTATTCAACATAGCCAAGAGAGGAACTAACAGAGTTCTTTCTTTTCTGCGGGATGAATTCTGCTGCAGAAGCAGGTGCTGAGTTCTTAGAAAGAACCTGCAATTTAGAAGATGGCCTCTCTTTTTTTTTTCCAGCACAAGCTTTTAAAACAGCTTGTCAAAATCAAATCATTGGCAAGAATGGTTGATCCAATACGTATAATCCATATATGTGTAATCTTTTTTTGTTTGCTTTGCCCCTGTGCTCTTTTTTTTTTTTTTAAAAAAAAGTAATTGTTAAACTGAAATCATTCCTGAAACTTTTATTTTACCCTGAAAGGGAAAACATACAGGTCTTTAAATGTATCATTTTAGGATGAAGGAACATTTGGGGAAAAAAGAAATAATCTGCTCCAATGTCATTTTTTGGATTCAGCTCTCTTCTTAAAGCAATCACAGAAGCCAAAGCCAAAACATTTCTTGCCTCAGAATAATACCCAAAGTTTCACCTTGACTCCCCATGTCCATTTTGCCGGTTTCAAAATAACACCTTGCTACATCCGTAATTTCCTCTTTTTAAAGAGTTAGCTTTCAACCAATGTTTTCCCAACCCCTTGACTGCTTTGTATGGAAATTAAAACAGTTTTGCTATCTCTTCAGCCTTTTGAAATAAAATTATACATTGCTGTGTCAGGCTGAATCCATGAGTGTGTTAAATCTTACTTCTCCCTATGATTGATTTGTTTTAGACTCTTTGTAGTTGCACATCCAAATCCGCATTTGATCCGTAATTACCAATATCAACAGAGAAAAGGAAAAAATAACCATCTCCAATTATTTACTGCTGGCTGCATTGTTGGGAAAAAAGCAAAAAAAAAAAAAAAAAGGGCTAGGCAGTCTTCTAAGTGGCATTGTGTATGTATTATTTGAACTTCCCTACCATTGTGTGGAAGGATTTTGCAGTGATGGACAGCAATGAAAAGAAAGGAAATGACACACAAGCTGTCCTCCTCTGTAATATATGCAGAAGAGTTTTACAATAACAATATGAGAGTCAACAGGGAAGCTTGGCACAATGAAGTGCTATGAATCAGGATGATCAAATGATTTTATTAGTTTACTTTAATTAGTCAGATCTATTTCCATTTTTAATATGACCAGGGAAACAAAAGAAAGAGAGAGAGAGAGAGAGAGAGAGAGAGAGAGAGAGAGAGAGGGAGGGAGGGAGGGAGGGAGGGAGGGAGGGAGGGAGAGAGAGAGAGAGAGAGAGAAAACAAAGTAATTGTAAGTAGTTTATCAAATCAGGCGTGGCAGCAACCACACAACCAATAACTTGCTCTCATTCAAACTGAGTAGGCAGCTTTTTAACTCTTTTCTCTGCACTCATTCCGCTTTCTCATCCTGAAAAGAGGGCATAAACTGTTGATCTGGATGCCAGATTTGTGGGTAATGCCCCAAAGGAGATGCATCCTTTTTAAGATCCTATGGATATATCCATAGTACTCTGTACTCTAAGTACAGAATATTCTAAGTACAGAGGCAGAATTCAAAACAAATCATTAATTTATGTTCATCCTGCTGGCTATGGATTCATTACCCTCTGAACTCTGCCAACCTTTCTTGTCTTCTCTGACAATCACATGACCTTCGCCCGACATAATCACCTGCTCAATGAAAAGGAAAGGATTTAGTCACCATGATTGTTAATTCCAGAATTTCCCCTAAGCAAGCAGTTATTATAAACTGTGTCAAATTATCAATGCTTGCTTCTGCGACCGAGACTACTGTAAACCAGGCTGGGACAATTATCCAATGAAAGAAAATATTATTATTTTAGGAAATGGTAACATTTTAATACAATGAGAAAAATGATGAGGGAATAATAAATGGAAGGCATAAAAGGAACTAATAATAAAAAAGAGCTTGGTGAGGAATCCCGCTGTCATATTTGCATTTACCCTGAAACTAACGCTGTGCACATTTTGGAATGCAAATAATTCACAAGAGGAAGCAAAATGAGGATGTTATTAATATTTTTTTCCCTTAATGAGGAATTGTACTTTGATTGAAGGAAGCTTTAAGGTAGCCTGAACTAGGCTTAACAAGAGAGGTTGGCCTTTCTTTTTTAAATTACTGAAATGAATATGTGAGGATACTTATTCCACCACTGAAATCCCCAGCTTTAATATCAACCGGGAATCATGGGTTTCAAAGATGTATTGGAAATAGAAGGGATTTCAATAGGCAGCAGGATCTTTTGAAAAGGTCTGCAAGACATTAGCATTTCCTGCTGAATCAGATCGAAAGACCACTGAATAAGGCTGAGGTTACCTCTCTCTCTCTCTCTCTCTCTCTCTCTCTCTCTCTCTCTATATATATATATATATATATATATATATATATATATATATATATATATATCTCACATACCATAAAGTAAGGTTGTTATTGGATACCTGAAAGTCCGTATTAGACTGTATTAGAGACCTGGTTAAATAAAGTTGAAGTACTCTAGCGTCAAAGCATTGCAACCAACTATTCTGTGGGGCAAAAATGAAAACTAAAAAACATTTGCATTTCTTTGTCTGCT
The DNA here is from genome assembly GCA_022577455.1 of Arizona elegans. Classification (NCBI taxonomy): domain Eukaryota; kingdom Metazoa; phylum Chordata; class Lepidosauria; order Squamata; family Colubridae; genus Arizona; species Arizona elegans. The sequence continues at coordinate 129,465,200 of JAKOOJ010000002.1, forward strand.
TTTCTGAATTGTACCCCTTTCAAAAAACATAATTTCCTCTCCCATTCCTTGCAAATAGTCGGGAAGGTATTTAGTATGGTGGCAGTGCAGTACATTTGAATTCATATCCCAAAGGTGTTTTAGAATATGCAGAAACTTGAATCTAGCACCTGTCCCCTACAGATTAAAATGGACATTTTCTCATAATTATTAGAAAAATCCAGGAAATGGTGTGGCTGCTTTAAGGTATTGCAGACAGATAAATAGATTTGTACCTCCATCTCTATCTGGGAATCAAAACTGCATCGTTGTAATATTTTTAGCAGATCTCAGGCATGTTATTGTTGTTTCAAGGCATCTGACTCCTCAACATCTCTGAGTGCTTACAAACAAGCCGACCAGAACAACTAAGTTAAACTAAAAGGGGCCCCACAGTCATTATATATCAAGATCTGGGAAAATAACCTGGTTTTTAGTCATTCCTGAAACATCATTATGATGTGAACTGTATTAATGCAGAAGGTAGGCATTGCTACCAAGAATGCATACCTCATTGATCCAGTAAGATCAAATTGTTTGATAGATGAAGGTCAAAGAACAACCTCTCTTACTTGAACATGCTGAACATGAAGAAACAAATGGAGGTAAGTGATCTCTCAGACAGCAAGGACACACAAGGCTTTAAAGATGATCACCAGAATATTAAACTGTACCTAGAAGCCAACTGGTAAAATATATTCCAGAGTGAGATCCAATGAAGTACAGAAGGCCAATAGATCAAGTCTACTTATTCTGGTCTCTGCTTACCACTTCCTCTCTGTTAGTCCAACAAGGACTAAGTAATCAATATATACACTATTATGTATTTGTCTAAGATGTTTTCCCAAGCTTGAGAAAAGGCCTTGTCATCTGACCATTGCCTTGGTAGCAATTCTTTCTCTTGTCCTTTAAGGCTATGCCCTTGTCCTCTACATTCCCTTCCCCACATTCACTTGTTCCTTTTGGGTCACTCCAGTATTTAGATGCTTAGCAGACTCAGTCAGAAATCAAATATTGGATTTCCTTTTCTAAGGTAAAGAAGGTGATCTACTCAATCAAGAACCTTGGTAGTACAGTGGTTTAAGGCACCCTGTTATTAAGCTGGTTATTAAGACCAGCTGCCTGCAATTACTGCAGGGTTCGAATCTCGCCAAGGCTCAAGGTTGACTCAGCCTTCCATCCTTTCTAAGGTAGGTAAATTGAGGGCCCAGTTGTGGGGGCAATAAGCTGACTTTGTATAAATATACAAAAGGATGAAGGCTATTGCTGAGCACATTGTAAGCCGCCCTGAGTCTTCGGAGAAGGGCAGCATATAAATCAAATTTAATAAAAAAAAAAAAAATCCTATGGACCAAGGATGACGTCTTAGCAGCTGAAGCTCAATCCTATGGACCAAGGATGACGTCTTAGCAGCTGAAGATTTGCATTCTTGGTATTGTTTAGTTTTCTATCATGGTAATGGTAATGTTGTCTAAAATAAAACTTGAGATTCAAACCATGATGTTTTAGGGTTATTTTTCTGCTATTCATCTCTATAAACAAAAGATTTTATGTGTACCCAAGATTCTTCATTGGACTTGCTGAGTCTGACTCTCTGTACTTGTACTTTTACTGAATTTAATGATACAAATACTTAATTCAAACAATGTGCAGTAAATGTGTATGTTCAGGAAAAAATGTACACAAAAATATGTGGATCTAACAAATAATGTACAATGTTTTAGTAGGCAGAGTTGGTTCTAAATATTTGCACAACAATACATGTAAAATGTGCAGGTTATGATAATTCTTCACACCTACATATGTGTGTGGATTTTGTTTCTAAAACTGACAACTGATAAAGAAATACTATAACCTGAAATTAATGAAGCAAGAAGAGAAACTGATTGAAAACAAATTAACAGTTTTGCCACTGCTAGTCCTAAGCATATTTTGGTAACAATGTTTGGCACTACAGAACAAATAATATATTTTCAATATGCCAAAGAACATGGGTCATTTGAGATTTTTTTTGATAAATTCTTGACATACGTAAAATCTGTAAAAACCTGAAATTCTGAAGACCTGCCACTAGTTTTTTGGGGAATTGCCACTCTTTTTCCAAAGGTGTTTGAATTGAGGTTTGATGTCCATCTATTCTAGGTCCTGTAATAGTTTAGGTTTAGGTTTAGTTTTATTTGGATTTATATACTGCCCTTCTCCCGAAGGACTCAGGGCGGTGAACAGCCAAAGATAAAACATATACAATATAAAATTTAAAAACAATTTAAAACATATTAAACAAATTTGGCCCATACAAATTAAAACATGCCTTTTTTTTTAAAGCAAATTAAAATTAAGCAATTAAAAAGAGTTAGGCTAGACCAGCTTGTTGGAATAAAAAAGTATTGAGGGCACGGCAGAAAGTGTGTAAAATCTGGGATCCTCCGTATCTCCGGGGGGAGCTCGTTCCAAAGGGCAGGTGCCCCTACAGAGAAGGCTCTTCCCCTGGGGGCCGCCAGTTGACACTGTTTGACCGATGGCACCCTGAGGAGCCCCTCTCTGTGGGAGCGTACTGCCGGTGAGAGGCTACCGGTGGCAGAAGGCGGTCTCGTAGGTACCCAGGTCCTAAGCCATGGAGTGCTCTAAAGGTGGTAACCAATACCTTGAAGCGCACCCGGAAGACCACCGGGAGCCAGTGCATGCAGTGGATTCATGCATTAGAGAGTATGTTAAACTCAAGGTTCTCCAAATTCTGCTCCAACCTCTCACTCTCAGTTATTTGATATTGAAAAATGATCAGAGGGATCAGAGGAAGAAGAGAAAGGGAAAGGAGAAGAAAGGTACTGTATGGTTAAATGCAGTTGATAAAAAAAAAAACTCAAAAAGAGAGTGAAAGGAAATTTGAAGAACAAAAGGCAATTTATGAAATGGTATAAGAACGGGGTGAAAACAAGGATGGTTTGCAAGAGAAGGACAAAGAAGGATCATGAACGATGGGGATGTAAACTAGGTTTAGCTATTTTGCATTTTATTTCTTTTTTAATTCCATGTCTTTAATTTCTACTTTTTTACTATTTTACTCTTCTTTTTTGCACTTTGCATAATATTATTTACCTCAATAGGAAAAAAAATGTGTATCACTCAGTGGTGGGATTCAAATTTTTTTACTACTGGTTCTGTGGGCGTGGCTTTGTGGGCGTGGCATTGTGGACATGGCAGGGGAAGGATACTGTAAAATCTCCATTTCCTTCCCACTCCAGGGGAAGGTTACTGCAAAATCCCCATTTCCTCCCGATGAGCTGGGACTCGGGAGGCAGAGAAGAGATGGGGGCAGGGCCAGTCAGAGGTGGTATTTACTAGTTCTCCAGACTACTTTAAATTTCCACTACCAGTTCTCCAGAACTGGTCAGAATCTGCTGAATATCACCTCTGGTATCACTCCAACTTGGCTTTTCTGTAAATCGTTGATTAATTGTCTCTATTATTTGCATGAATGCTTTTTGTTACTCAACTGTACCAAAATTCTGGTAAGCAATATATGAAAATGATAAGCCTAACATTAAAAAAAAAGAAACAGCCCCATCCATCTACTCCAAGTCCCCAAAGAAACAAAATAGTAGTTCTGCTCATGTGTACAATGCAGTGCTGCTTACTTTGTAGCATTGTTTTATTCACTCCAGTCAGTGTTGTTGTGTGAGCCTTTCCTTCCCTATCTCCACAAGACTGCTCACTCCTGTTTTAAAAGTCTGCCAAAAATGAATCAGCCTGGAGAAAAATGCCAGCAGATACGTTTTAGGGATTTGTTTGAAATGGGTGAACAGCGCCGCATTTTCTTATGTACAGTGTTTGATTCTGATCAAACAATATCTGCATTTTATTTATGTTAAGTGATCATCTGCCTTGAGCAATATGCAATCCAATTATGTCCTAAGGCTGTCCTCAGAAGTCACATTTGCCTTATGGCCAAAGCAGCATGTTGGTTTAGGGAACCTCTTGTTTCATGAGATCTTTCTGGAAAAGTATTCCTGACTTTCCACAGAGAATGCTTTCTTTGTAGAATTAGATGTCAGAACGGTAGTAAAAGAACAAAGGGGTTTTACTCAAAGTCATGAAAATTCTGCCAGACCAAAATAGCAAATACAGCCAGCTTTGCATGTTAAACTGAATCGAGCAAAGGGCATTCAGTTTATGGAGTCACAGGCAAAGGCTTTGATGATTACTTATATTGGCTATGATCTCTAAAGTTTAGCCATCTTAACTTGGCTATTTGCCATTTAAAAAATCCCTTGTATAGCAAAATGAGACAGCGGTACTAGAACTATAGACATATGAATGTCAGGGTCCCCCCCCCCCCCCGTAAAACTTTTCCTTTCTGTTGCTTTGTTTCCACGGCTCGCTCACCCTTCTTGAACAACCTAATCTATTTTTGGTAATTTCTAAAATGTGCCAAGGAAATAAGAGAACTTTGACAGATAATTTAACTTTCTAGATTCTCAAAACACAAGAACAGTTTTTTCCCGAATGTCATCACTCTGATAAACAAATAATTCTCTCAACACTGTCAAACTATTTACTAAGTCTGCACTACTATTAATCTTCTCATCAATCCCATCACCCATCTCCTTCCACTTATGACTGTGTGACTGTAATTTTGTTGCTTGTATCCTTATGATTTATATTGATATTGTTTCCTGATTGCTTATTTGTACCCTATGACTATCATTAAGTGTTGTGCCTTATGATTCTTGATGAACATATCTTTTCTTTTATGTACACTGAGAGCATGTGCACCAAGACAAATTCCTTGTGTGTCCAATCACACTTGGCCAATAAAAAAATTCTATTCTATTCTATTCTATTCTATTCTATTCTATTCTATTCTATTCTATTCTGAATATACCCAAGATCAGGGCTTCTCAACCTGTGGTTCACAGACCCCTGGAAGGCCATGATGTCATCACAGGGGATCAGTAAAAGCTTGAAGAAATGTTACGATTTAAATCTTAAGTCTTGGTAGTTCGTGGCCATGGTCTATGGCCACAAAAGGTAAAGAAAAGGCCGAGAACCACTTCCCTAGACCAGTTCTGCTCAGGCATAAATCTCCTCTCAATCCTTTGAGAAGACATTTGGAAGATAGGAGTTGCAAGATGCATAACCACTGCCAGGGTTCCAAATAGCCAAAATGATCAGATTTTATGTTAAAACAAATTTTGAACAACATGTGGATGATGGATATTGGTTATTACCTTTAAAGCCCTACATGGCTCAGGGCCAGGTTATCTTCGAGACCGCCTTCTACAGCATAGCTCCCAGTGACTGGTAAGATTCCACAGAGTTGGTCTCCTCTGGGCCCTGTCAGCTAAACAATGCCGGCTGGGGGACCCAGGGGGCGGGCCTTCTCTGTGGCTGCCCCAGCTCTCTGGAACCAGTTACCTCCTGAAATCTGGACCATCCCCACCCTATTGGCCTTCCAAAAAGCAGTGAAGACCTGGCTTTTCCGGCAGGCCTGGGGCCGTTGATCTTGCTGTTGCGATCTGGCGAGATCTGGCCATGAATGGTGTGAATGGGTTTTAATTGTTTTTAATGTTTTAATTTTTAGTATTTTTATATATGGTTTTTAAATGCATTGTAAGCCGCCTTGAGTCTTTGGAGAAAGGTGTCATACAAGTTGAACAAATAAATAAATAAATAAATTATTTGGTGGAAATTCTTTTTTAGAAAATACTACAGAAGGGATGATTTATATTGGTTAAGGCAATTCTCCTGTCTGGAGGAAGAGATAAATAAGAAGTCACATGAGCCCTGGGCTTCCTAGATTTCCTATCTGAAGGGAAAGGCTAGAGGAAATATTAATTTGCATGGAGATGAGATATATTTACCCATTCGTCAGTTGTTTGGGGCTAAGAGTTGCCCAGATGAGAAGAGCCAATTATGGGAAGCAAGGATTAGAAGAGAAAAAAACTCACAAGCCATATACAATATGAGGTAATTTGGGCTTAGCAGGTTGATTCTTAGCAGGTTGATTCGTAGATGTCTTATTATCATGTCTAAGAAAGCAGTTATGCCATAATACAGTTTACTTAGTTTGAATTCGCTCTTAGAAGGGAAAGCAGATTGCAGCAAATTTCCTTTTAAAGCTTTGCACAATCCATAAGCATCTTCACCTTAGCATTGTGTTCACCCATTTATGTTCTCTCATAGTATGAATAAATTTGCAAGACTACATTTCTCCCGTTTTTCTCTGCTCAGTCCACCAGCTCTAGCTCCAGATGTCTTCTATCAAACAATGTCACCTTGTTGGACACCAGAGTCACACATACCCTATAGAACAACATCCCCACAGCAATTGAGATGACCCCACCCTGTTAGCCTTTTGCAAGGTGCTGAAGATCTGTTTTTTCTTCAGGTATTTGGGTTAGGAGACTTGCTGCTATTGATGTGTTTCTCTCTGAATGGGGTTGTTTTTTTATCCATGGACACTGTGGGTTTGCATACTGTGGTTTTGCATTTTAATCCTAGCACGCAGCCTAGAGTTTCCACTGCAAGATGGGTGGCCACATTAATCCTATCCATCATTCATTCTCACCAAGTGTGCGTGACACTGTATCTTTAAAATTATAGTTTAATAATAATAATTTATTAAACTTTTATACCACCCTATTCTCAATGACTCTTGATAGCTCACAACAATCAAATGAAGAAATTACAATCCAATCAGTACAACATAAATGATAAAAGATATAAAAGAGAATGTAGAGAAGGGAGTAAAATGAAGTATCTGGAAAGCTATTATGTAAAGCAACTGAATCTTTTCAGCTGCTATTTCACAAACGTTTTAACATTTTCCACATATATTTTCTCCAAAAGATATATGCAAAGATAGTCCAATAAATGGATTAATAACTTTAAAAGATATCTTAAAACCTATCTCTTACACTAAATTGTAAAAGTCCTGATGGAAGGATTTTGTTATTTTATTAAAAGGGCTGCTTCATTTTATGCAGAACGATCCCAGTAGATTCAGTAGAAATAATGACTGCTCATGGGAGATTAAATCTCTCTCTCTCTCTCTCTCTCTCTCCCTCCCTCCCTCCCTCCCTCCCTCTCTCCCTGATAGCTGTAGCCTTTATCCAGCATTTCATGTTGCATATTTTAACACCTATCAATAGTGTTTACTTTCTTTCACTTTTCTAGTCAAAATAATTTAAAAACTAGGCAATGAGAAGAAGGTGAGATATAAATTCAGGATATTTAATTGTTTAATTTATATAATCATTGTTAGAAAATGTACTGCTTCAGGATTGTATAGGACTAATTGTCCCTAAAACATAAAGTTGCAAAAGATGCTGAAAAATCTTAATTTAATTAGCTTAATTAAATTCATTAACGCTTCTAAAAGAGATTTAACACTAATTTGAACCTCTAAAATTGAGAATTTAAATTGTTAATCAGTCAAGTGAGGTAGTAGGTTATTCTGTTCATTATGGATATGGAAAGAAGGGCTGATCACCAAGAGGTTTGTCTGTGCGAGTCCTATTCTCAATGGAGTGTATTTCCCAGAAAATCAAAAGGAAAGATATGATGATGATGATGATGATGATGATGATGATGATGATAACAGTAGTGGTGGTGTTGACAATTCTAGTACTAAACTTAATATACAGAGATAAACAGGATTGAGCTCATTGTCCTCTCTCTCTCTCCCTCCCTCTCCTTCTCACTCTCACTCTCTCAACATACAGAGATACATATACGCATCCACACTCAATATCTCTTAGCCAACAATGGTAGAATATCAGCATACTTATCTTTTTGTAATGGTGACATGTAATCTATAAAAACAAGATAATGATTTTACATATATATATAAAATACAGTAAATATATTAAAGGTTCCCTCACACATATGTGCTAGTCATTCCCAACTCTAGGGGGGCGGTGCTAATCTCCGTTTCAAAGCCAAAGAACCAGCACTGTCCAAAGACATCTCCATGGTCACGTGGCTGGCATGACTAAATACCAAAGGCACATGGAACGCAGTTACCTTCCCACCAAAGGTGGTCCCTATTTTTCTACTTGCATTTTTTACGTGCTTTCGAACTGCTAGGTTGGCAGAAACTGGGACAAGTAACGGGAGCTCACCCTATTATGCGGCACTAGGGATTCGAACCGCTGAACTGCCGACCTTTCAATCGACAAGCTCAGTGTCTTAGCCACTGAGCCACCACATCCCTTGTCAGTGTTATCTTCATCTTAACAAAAAGATTTCTAAGTAGCTTTTAAAATATTTCCAGGATGAAAACAAAAAGCCTGTTTTACTATATATTAAAATTATCATTTAATAAGAGCAATATATTTAATCATATACCGTGTTTCCCTGAAAATATGGCCTATCCTGAAAGTAAGTCCTTGCTTGAGTTTTACACATGAGCCCAATATAAATCTAATCCCCCAAAAGAAGCCCTAATTAAGACCCCACCCACTCCAGGTGATAGATAAAATTTAAGCTAGGGTGGGGATGGGGGTGGAGTTGCCCTACTACTTACCTTTGAACAGTTGTATCCAGGCCTTGCATACATCGACACTTGCCTTGCTGGCCCCTTTCTGCTGCAGCCATCAAGGCCAGCTAGGCTTTCCTGAAGGCCTCTGCAGCCAATATCAGAGCTACAGATCTACCTGGAGCTCTGTTATCAGCTGCAGAGGCCTTCAGGAAAGCCTTGCCGGCCTTGCTGGCCACAGAAGAAGTTTCTGAAGGCCTCTGACAGTGAAAAGGAGGCTGGGGTTGATGTACACAAGTGAGGTGAGTCAGTGGACGACATCCCCCCTCTTCAAAAATAAGACCAGGTGCCTTTTTTGGTGGATATATATATATATATATATATATATATATATATATATGTGTGTGTGTGTGTGTGTGTGTGTGTGTGTGTGTGTGTGTGTGTGTGTGTTTCTTCTAGCCAGGTTTTCCCTATGTAGCCAAGGTTTTTTTGTAGCTCCAGCTCAGTAGAATCTCATCTACTCGGTTCTGGGCTTTTTTCCTTTCTAACACCTAGCAAGCTCTAACTGAAAGGAAAAAAGCCCAGAACCGAGTAGATGAGATTCTACTGAGCTGGAGCTACAAAAAAACCTTGGCTACGTAGGGAAAACCTGGCTAGAAGAAAAACACACATAGACCCTACGAAGAAGTAAGAATATATATATATATATATATATATATATATATATATATATATATATATATATATATATATATATATATATATATATTTGTTTTCTCAGGTTTTCGCGGGTGTTTGTATGTAGGTCTTTGGTTATTCGGGTCTTCTCCCACGTAAACTTGGAAGTGTCTTGGCGACGTTTCGACGAAGTCTCATTTGTCATCTTCAGGCTGGTGTTCTCGGCTTCGTGCTTCCAGGAGCAAAGAACGAAGCCGAGAACACCAGCCTGAAGATGACGAATGAGACTTCGTCGAAACGTCGCCAAGACACTTCCAAGTTTACGTGGGAGAAGACCCAAATAACCAAAGACCTACATATATATATATATATATATATATATATATATATATATATATATATGAAAGTGTCTTATTTTCAGGGAAACATGGTATTATATTTAATATTTGACATAATAGTATTTTGCTGTTCCAACAGCAGTTATCTAGCATCGTAGATCTACCTAAATGGTACAGAGAAATGTTATCATGTAATGGAACCATCAGAAGACCCACTTTGACTCTAGAGCAGGATGTTATTATTAACATATTATACAGGTATTTTATTGCTAAGAAGGTTTTGTCCAAATCCAATGAGTATACACGGTTGTGAATATTTGGGATGTACAAAAGTATTTTACATCCATACTTGCTCCTCTGTTTAGTTCAGCTGAGGGAATCAAGCCACGCTTTCATTTATTTGAACACATAGGTTAATTTCAAGATCAGTGAGTTCAAAATTATACAAGGCTCCAGATATTATCTGAGAGATGCGGTTTGTCTAAAGCTATTTTAGTCTGATTTCAGACCCAGGTAGGACATTGAAACCTTGATGGATGACCTTCATAGGAAAATGACAGAATTGGCTAATGCCATGATGGCGAACCTATGGCATGTGTGCCATAGGTGGCACGTGGAGCTATATCTGTGGGCACGCGAGCGTTGCCCTAGGTCAGTTCCAGTGCACATGCGCGCGCCAGCCAGCTGATTTTTGGGCCTTCCAGCCACTGGAAGTCAGGAAATGGGCCATTTCTGGTCCCCAGAGGGCCTCCGGAGGTATGGGGGAGGCCATTTTCACCCTCCCCAGGCTCCAAGAAAGCCTCTGGAGCCTGAGGAGGGCGAAAAACGGACCTACTGGGCCCACTGTGCCATCGTGTGCCAAAAGCGGGGGTTGCATGGGGAGGGGGGTCTCCTGTGTATGCATAGCGGGTGGGGTGCATTAAATTATGAGTGTGGGCACACATGTGCACAACCCCCCGTACTCCCCCTGCTTTTGGTACACGACAGCAAAAAGGTTAGCCATCACTGGGCTAGTGTATTGATTTTCTTGGCTTTCTCAATGACATATGGCAATACCAATTGCAGAATTTGTTGGATCACCTTGTGGAACAGTCATTTTCTTACACCAATCCTGTTGTTACTTGCAAGACTGCTATAGTGAATAGCACTAAAGTGGTTCATTATTAGTGAATATTTGCTAAGCTGGGGTTTATAAAGGTGTGATGGAACAAAATTGGAACAAAAGAAGATAATATTTTAAGTTTAAAGTTAAACTGTGGAGTTCTTGATGCTCTTTGAGATTGGCTGTTTGCTTAGAGGCATTTCACTACCCAGCTAGGTAACATCATCATTCAAAAGAAACAATAATCTAGGAAGGAGCAAAACGATTAGAACAAATCCCCTTCAGCAACCAACAATCATACAATCAGGCAGAAACAATCCTCTGATCAGGGAAACATACTCACACTAATATTGTATGGGTAAACTACTATATTTAGAGGCAGGAAACTCCACACTTACATATATTGATGATGTTACCTGGTTGGATAATAAAATGACCGCAAGCAATCTTGCAGACATTTCAATTTGGTGTTTTGGGGAGAGCACCAAAAAAGATCTCACAAAACTGGAGCAATATTTTGGTTCACAACTTTCAGGTTTTTCTTGAGGGATAAAGATTTCTATTGTGTTGAATCTGAAATGAAAGGGGAGGGAAAGTGCTGCTTAAAGAAAAGCAAATGTCATGGAATAAGATATCAAGTGGTTTCTCCTAATTGCAGTTTTTAAAAATTGTTTCTGACCTCTGACATATCATTAATCAATGCAAAAAAAAAAAAAAACCCAAAAGGTTTAATAAGACCAACACAGAGAAAGAAAAAGAGCTTATTAAGAGGTGTCTCAGTGATCAAAACAACGTGTTCCCTCATATTGGAGTCAAATATCACCTTTTTTTTCCTCTTTTAATTTCTGTGTTACTTAAAATGGTGACACAGTCTGCCATAGTTCCTCCATTCAAAGCTACTCATGGCATAGATGGCTTCTGTGAGAATTGGTGGTTATCCCTAACTTTCTGTCTGGCTTCCTTACCCCAATAACTTCACAACTGGATCTCTGCAAGGAATCTACCTCTGAAGCAAACTGGCAGCTGGTGCAGCCAACCTGTTGTTGAATAACAGACAGGATGCTTTTGGTTATGAACTCACTAGTTGTAATTTATTGCTGATCCTTAGAAAATGCATTGGTGAATGGCTGAGGTCCCAGGGCACTGTTTGAAAGTCTGCCTGGCTGTCCATGAAATAATAAACTATTAAACAGAGATTATAGACAGCATCTGGGGAAAGAGGAATGGACAGCTTTTGGATAACTTGTGTTTTTTGATGATCACAACCATCTACTATTTGTACATGCTATCCACACCATGACTAATTCCCAATGCTCTCACTGGCCAAAGGCTGGGAAAATCCTACTCTACACTGTACAAATATATTGGAATATAATCCACTAAATGGCATTTCATCTGATTTCTAAAAAGAACTGCCAAGTATCAGGGGCATTGCTTCAATAACTGTGTACATTAGAAGAGGCCATATCTTTGCCATACTTTTGTTAAACAGCTCTTCTGCTTCTGCCAACTTTCTTTAACAATCCCTATTTTCATCAAGATAATCACAAGAATAGTATGTTCTATATTTACAAATGAAAAAAAGAAAGGCTATGCCAAGAGAGAAAGGATGCGAACAGGCTATAGATTACTAACTACAAATGTCCTGTTTCTGTGATTTAGCATATGGCTTGATGGTATTGATTTACTCCATACAATTCCTTTATAAATGTGGTTGCACTGTTAGGGCTGGGCATAAGATTTGGCAGATCCCAAATCTAGGAATAAAATGAGCTAATGTGGAAAGAACTAGGAGATTGCCCAAGATGAAGTATGTTTTGCACAAAGTAGAAAGATAGGGAAGAAAAGAGAGAGAGGGGGGGGGGGAGAGAGGGGGGGGGAGAGAAAATAGCAGATGAGACAGAAGCAGTTCAACATACATTTCTCCACAAGCAGCTGTATAAAATAAACTTCACAGTGGGAAGGAAGAAGGTGATGAGATGTAGATTCTGACTGACAGTTATCTTCTATTCTTAATGAATAAATTAACCCAGGATCTCCAATAATTAAGATTTGGGAGACTCTCTCCACATCACATAGGCAGTGGCGAAATCCAATTTTTTTTTTTACTACCGGTTCTGTGGGCATGGCAGGATACTGCACAATCGTAATGGTGTGACTGCAAGATTCTGCAACCAGACATAAAGGTGAGCTGGTTGCCAGGTATCTGAAATGTGGTTATGTGGGGAATGAGGGCACAACATTTTATGACAGCCAGAAGTGTTTTGTGGGCTGTAAAGCAACTGTTTCAACACCTTCTTAACTCAAAAAAAAACCCAACCATTTTAAGTCAAGGACTATGTATATTAAGAGCCATGGTGATGCAATGGTTAGAATACAGTATTGCAGGCTAACTCTGCCCACAACCTGGTGTTTGATCTTCTCCAGCTCAAAGTTGACTCACCCTTCCATCCTTCCGAGGTCGGTACACTGAGGACCAAGATTGTTGGGAGCAATATGCTGACTCTGTAAACCGCTTAGACAGGGCTGTAAAGCGCTGTGAAGCGATATATAACGCTAAGTGCTATTGCTATATTATCATGAACAGTACACTGAAATAGAACAGTCATAATAGCACTTACTTTTGGGAATAAAATGCTGTTTTCAAAACACATTAGAATAAATCAATAAACAATCATTCGTATCGTTTTTCCCGGGGCTTTCATTTAGTTTTTATACATTTGTCTGCTTGCTTGTTTAATAAGTTCGTTATTGCACGGTTTCATCATTTTTCTAGTAGAAAGCACCAGGCACATTAAGTGCACCGATCTCTGAAACCAGCATTAAAGAATTACATACGCTATATGTGGGGAGATGGTACTCTTTATGGAGATGCTGCAGTGAAAAGGAGATATAGCTTAGTTTGTCACTTTCCACCATAACTGATCATTCACACCTCATATATGTCTCTCTCCAACATGCACATGTCAAAAAGGATACTAATGGAGAGAAGAGATAAGTTTTATCTTCTTTGTGTCTTATTCCTGGCAAGATTTACATTCCCTCCATTCTGCTTCACTAATTCCTTTGGGTGGGTGGGGGGAATGGAGAAAACTGCTTTATTTTATGCATCGCACCTATGAAGTGCAGCTCCTTTTCCCTCTCACAATATTTTAAGTAATATGCTAGTATGGAGACATAGAGGCTGGGATCTCTCCAATTTTTGATCTCTGGAGTAAGGGGATCAGAAATAAAATTAGGGACAAAAAAACAAACAAACCCTGAGATAAACAAAACAGGTAGACCTCAACTTACAACTGTTTATTTAGTGACCATTCAAAGTTACAACACCACTGTAAAAACTAATTTATGATCATTATTCACACTTATTACTCTTGCAGCATCCCCAGGATCGCATATCAAAATTCGGACGCTTGCCAACTGGCTCATATTTATGATGGCTGCAGTGTCCTGGGATCTTATCATCCCCTTTTGCGAACTTCTGGCAAGCAAAGTCAATGGGAAAGCCAGATTCAATCAACAGTTGTGTTACTAACTTAACAACTGCACTGATTCAGTTAACAATTGTAGCAAGAAAGGTTGTAAAATGGGACAAAACTCATTTAACAACTGTCTTGCTTAGCAACAGAAAGGTTGGGCTCAATTGTGGTCATAAGTCAAGCACTATGGACATACAAAAAAAAAATACTCTGGGATCTGCATGTAGCTGAATACTTTGCGCTAATCCAGAGAGAAAGGAAGGGGAATCCAAAACTGGCATACTGTTTGTGAAGAAAGTCACAAGCAATCTTTTCAGAGGATTTAAAATAGTCTCTCTCATTTATTTTCTTCACAGCAGGCTTGAGAGCAGGCGTTTATCAAGGGAAATACCAAGGGTTAAATAGAAATAAAGGGGAGTTATATTATATAGTTTTCTCCTGAGCTTTAATCCAGACATTCATCTGCATATTTTTATAAAAACTTAAATGATTTTTCCCCAGTTTGGGAAAGGATTTCTGTATCCCTTATTTCATCTTTGACACCTGAACTCACCATTAATAACTTGCATATTTGTCTTTCAAATACTAAATGATTGGTGGATGAAATGTGACTTGGCAATGCTGTTCCCTTTGTTATTGCAATTATGCTCCTGTTTCAACATGAACTTAACATTTCAGAGATACAGTGTCACTGGAGGAGACCAGAAATGATCCTTTTGTCTGATTACAATGAAGATACTACAAAGATGTTTGTCTAGTGATGATAAAGCATACAAATTAACAAGGAAAGTTAATTAATTAGCTCCACAACAGGGTCTTAGCCTAGGTACGGATAACTTTCTTTGTATCATAAATCAAATATGAACTGGGACACCTTTCTAACCAAGTAACTGGGAAGTAAAGAATTTTTTTCCTGTTAAACAATGGCTTAAAAAGAAGCAAAAACGAAATAAGAAAAGGTTTCATGTAATATAATAAATGAAATTTAGTCTCAGCAATTCCCTAGAGATTCCAGATCGTTATGTTATAGTGGCAATTAATGATCCAACAGACAAGATTTCTTTGACAAGCTATTAAAGATATACTTGAAAATGCTCTGTCACTTCAGCTTACTCTCTGATCTTCCTACTTTCTTTCTGCAAAACTTCATGGCTCCCTCCCTCCTTGCTTTTAATTTTCTAAATTTAGTTTTCTCCCTATAGCAGAACTGAAGAAGCTTCTTGGATAAGAAGTGAAATGTCTTCAAGGAAAATTAAACTCCAGTTGCCTTTTGAAAAAGCACCTTTGGGACAACCATGACCTGGATGACTGAGAATCTCCACAGACATTTAGCCCTATAGCTATCTATACTTCTTCAAGTGACAATCCCATAGTTTCTCCTGAGGATTGTTGCCTGCCTACCTTGAACATTCTATACCTCTTATCATCTCAAGTGCAGAGAAGTCTCTTCTTTATCCTAGTCCAGCTGCTTTATGGAGATCTATTTTTCCTGACTGGTGATAATATCATCTTTGGAAGAGGCTAGTATTTATTTAAAACATACTATGGAATTGCTCATACTCAGGCCCTCTGTGGTGCAATCTGAGACTGGATCAAGACTTTTTGTGGCTGAAGTTTGAGAATAGAATAGAATAGAATAGAATAGAATAGAATAGAATAGAATAGAATAGAATAGAATAGAATAGAATAGAATAGAATAGAATAGTTGGAAGGGACCTTGGAGGTTTTAACTGTTCAACCTCCTGCTCAGGCAGGAAACCCTATACCATTTCAAACAAAAAATTATCCAATCTCTTCTTAAAAACTTCCAGTGTTGGAGCATTTACAACTTCTGGAGGCAAGTTATTCCACTGATTAATTATTCTGTCAGAAAATTTCTCCTTAGTTATAGGTTGCTTCTCTTTTTGATTAGTTTCCCATTGCTTCTTGTCCTGCCCTGAGGTCAGTGGTGGGATTCAGCCAGTTCGCACCACTTTGGGAGAACCAGTTGTTAATTTTCTGAGCAGTTTGGTGAATTGGTTGTTAGAAGAAATCATTAGTGTTATGTCCTTATAAGGACATCCGCCCGGATTGGCTGCCAGCGATCTAACAATTAGGGCAGAGAACTGGTTGTTAAATTATTTGAATCCCACCACTGCCTGAGGTGCTTTGAAGAATAGCTTGACTCCCTCTTCTTTGTGGCAGCCCCTGAGATATTGGAACACTGCTAACATGTCACCCCTACTCCTTTTCATCAAACAAGACATACCCAATTCCAGCAACCATTCTTTATACAATTTAACCTCCAGTCTCCTAATCATCTTTGTTGCTCTTGTCTGCACTCTTTCTAGAGTCTCCACATCTATTTTACATCATGGCGACCAAAACTGGATGCAGTTTCAAGTGTGGCCTTATCAAGGCATTATAAAGTGGTATTAATATTTCACATAATCTTTTTTTTTATTTAAAAAGTTTTATAAATACATTTTGGAGTGGTTCGGGAATAACGTGAAGCACAAGCAAGCAAGTGACAACATCTCTTTAATATACAGTGAGACTTCAGCAAAAACTCTGAGGCTGCAGCCCTCCTTATATACAGTCCTGGAGAGGCTGTCAGCCAATCAGCAACTTAGGCAGGTTTGAAACTCCTGCTGAAATGTGTCAATACATAACACCCCTCCCTTCCCAGAAGGCACTAACTCTCAAATATTTAAATAAGTACACACAAAATCTTGCAGGTGACCTGGGCGAGTTCTCGTTCTGGTCGACCTGCGCAGTTCAGTGTTTGGTGGGGCGTCAAGCTGGTCAGAGGGACTTTCTGTCTCTCCCGGCTCCGCCAATGGAACCTCCTGGATTTTGTCTGGGGCGTGGTTATCCCTGGCTGGGAGTGGCGACTCGCTGGGGCAGCGCTGGAACCAGGGCTTGTCAGCTAAGTATTCCCTCGAACCCGGGCTTGAGTCAGCTGTTTTGGGAAAGTTGTTGTAGTTAGGTTCGGAGATATCTAAGTTGATGTTTGCCTCGCTGACTATTCTCTTCCTTAGTTGGTCTATGTGGCAGATTCTGTCTACCCCTATGTCTACTGTGTAAGATTTTGGGCCCGTTATGCCCACTATGGTTCCTGCAACCCATAGAGGTTCACTAGCATAATTGCGAGCGAACACCGGGGACCCAACCTGGAACTGCCTTAGTCTGGTGGTCTCTCCCTTAAAATTCTTGTGTGAATAATTAGGGTGAAGCCTGTCTAACACGCACCTGCCCATGAGGAGTTTGGCTGGGCTTCTCCCTGTGGTCGTACAAGATGTGGCATGCTGGACTGATAAAAATTGATCTATCCTGGCCTGCCAGTCCCCGTTATCTAGCCTGGACAATGCTTCTTTGGCCGTTCGTACGAAACGTTCAGCAAGGCCATTAGAAGCCGGATGGAAAGGGGCCGATAGGGCATGGCGGATGCCCAGTCCGGCCAGGTAGCCCTCAAACAAGGTCGCTGTGAATTGAGGGCCGTTGTCAGATACAAGAGTATCCGGTAGCCCATGGGTGGCAAATAGTTTCCGAAGAGCTTTAATGACTGCTTCGGCTGTGGTTGAAGACATTAGTATTATTTCGAGCCACTTTGAAAAGGCATCGACTACGATTAAGAATGTTTGCCCATGGAAGGGTCCGGCAAAGTCAATATGGATCCTCCCCCATGGCCCTTTTGGGTTCTCCCACTCTCAGATGGGCGTTATCGGGGGATCGGGGTGAGATTCCTGGCAGGGCCTGCACTTCCCCACCCACTCGGTGATGACCTGGTCCATGTTGGGCTACCATACGTAACTGCGGGCTAAGCTTTTCATCCGAACTATCCCTGGGTGCCCTTCGTGAAGTAACTCCAAGACTCTCGTTCTCAGTTTCGTTGGTACCACCACCCTATCACCTCACAATAAGCAACCCCCTTGCATAAACAATTCGTTACGTTTGTTAACATAACCCTGATAATCCCCACCATCCACCTTGACCGGCCACCCCTTAAGGACCCACCCCATCATAGTACGAATCACAGGGTCTCTAGCAGAGGCTTTAGCCACCTCGCAAGAGGAGATAGGTCCCAAAGTCATAGCATCGATCAAAAGGACAGGGGCTTCCGGCGTGGGGTTGGCAAGCAGGTCGGGCAGGGGACAGTGGCTGAGGGCGTCTGCGTGGCCCAAAGTCCGTCCGGGTCAATGGACAAGCTGGTACGAGTAGGCCGATAGGAAGATGGCCCACCTGGTCAAGCATGGGGACAGGGCAGCGGGAGTGGGCTTGTCACCGGCCAAAAGTCCCAGCAAGGGCCGGTGGTCTGTCACAAGTTCGAATTGATGGCCATAGAGATATTCATGGAATTTTTTAACCCCCGCAATTGCAGCCAGAGCCTCTCTGTCCAATTGACTATAGTTGCGCTCTGCGCTGGATAGAGTGCGAGAGTAAAACGCAATGGGCGCCTCTAGGCGCTTTGGCAGTCTATGGCCTAGGACGGCACCAACTCCAAAGGGGGAGGCATCACAAACCAATACAAGCGGTAGCGCTGAGTTGTATTGAATGAGGAAGCTATTCTCAGATAAGAGTTTCTTTACAGCCTCAAATGTGGCTGCCTCTGTTTTACCCCAAACCCATGGAACATTCTTCCCTAACAGTTTGTGCAGGGGATCTGCGACGGTAGCTTTGTTCTTTAAAAACATAGAGTAAAAGTTGAGCAGTCCAAGGAAGGCTTGGAGCTCCGATTTGATTTTGGGGGTTGGTGCGCTCTTGATAGCTCTCCCTTTGCTTTCGGTGGGGTGGATGCCTGTGCCATCCACCTTGTACCCCAAAAATTCAACAGAGGGGACAGCGATCATGCACTTATTCTTTTTTAGTTTAAGTCCTGCTTCCCTAAATCTGGTTAGGACGTTCCTCACTCTGTCCCCTAGTTGACGTTCATCCTGGGCGCTGATTAAAACGTCAAAATAGGGCACCACCCCTGGGAGCCCTTGCAAGAGGCGCTCCATGGTGCTCTGAAATAGGCCAGGTGCAACGCTCACCCCAAACTGGAGCCTGGTGCATTTGAATGCACCCCTGTGAGTCACAATTGTTTGCGCCTCTGCTGTGGTGTCATCAACGGGTAATTGTTGATAGGCCTGTGCTAGGTCTAATTTGGCAAAAAATTTTCCGGGCCCCAGGGAGTGTAGTAGATGATGCACGATCAGCACCGGATAGGTGCTCGGCTGCAAAGCCTTGTTGTAGTTGGCGGAAATCCTGATTGAGCCGTCAGATTTAACTGGGGTCACTATGGGGGTTTCCCATTTCGCATGGTCAACGGGGACCAACACCCCTTGTTTAATTAATTTGTCCAGTTCTGCATCGATCTTTGGTTTCAATGCGAAAGGCACCCGTCTGGCTTTAAGTCTTATTTGGGCTACGTTGGGGTCTAAATTTAGGGAGATGGGGTCCCCACATACTTGCCCAACGTGTCCCCGAAGACGTCCTGGAACTCGGTCAGGAGGCTGTCCTTCAGTGATGGCTCGGACATTCGGTGGACGCCGGTGAAGGTCATGCCCAGGGCTCGGAACCACCCCATGCCCAGAAGGCTGGGCAGCTGCTTTGTGACGATTGTTAGCGGCAGGTCTTTTTCGAAGTCTCTGTAGGTGATTTGGAACGTGCCTACTCCTTCAAGGGGGACCCAGTTCCCCTGGTAGTCTAGGATGCGCAGTCTCTGTTTGGATAGCTGGTCCTTCCGGAATGACGGCAGGATGGTCTTCAGGGTCACCCACGACATTATGGAGAAAGCTGATCCCGTGTCGATCTCCATTGTGCATGGTTTGCCGTTGATCTTGACCACCGTGCTGACCTTGTCTTCGATTGCCGTGCTGGCCTGGTCGATGTGTATGCTGCTGCCATCTCACGGTTCAAATTCGCGCCGTTTTCTAGCGCTGCCTTCTCTCATTGGGTTCTTCTGGCGTGTTGATTCTGGTTGGCTGCGGCGCTCACGTGGTTGGTGTTTTCTGGGCAGTATGGCTCTACAGACTCGTGCCAAGTGCCCTTTTTTCTCGCAGCGCCTGCAAATAGCCTCTCTGTATTTTCAGGACAGTCTATTGTGAGGCCCGCCACAGCTGGGGCAGTTACGCCGGGGGTTGCCTGCGTCTTTTCTTTGGTGCTCTGTGCGGAAGACGTCCTCATCAGGCTCGGACTCCGAGCTGGATCCGGCGTCTTCCCTGTGCACTGGTGTAGACTTGGGATTGTCCTTGCTGGTCAGCTGACGCTGCAGCGTTTCTGCGGCTTTTGTGGAAGCTTCATGAGCCCTGGCCTCATCTAGGGCTCCAGCAAGCATTAAATCAGGCTTAGCGAGTAGTCGCCTTTGCAGTCTTATATCTCGAATGCCACAGATTAGCTGCTCAAGCAGCGCATCGTCCAAGTCCCTATAGTTGCAATGTGTTGCAGCTTTACGCAGGCTCGCCATGTAAGCGCTGACTGGTTCTCCCTCTCGTTGCACGCACTGTCTGAGTTGGTATCGTTGCACGAACTTGGAGGGCACGGGAGCGTAGTGAGCCCGAAGAGTTGCCATCAGGGTGTCCCAGGAAACAGTCTGGACCGGCGTTGGCTCACAAAGTGACTCTGCCATCTCGAACATGTCCGGTCCGCAGTGGCTTAGAAAGAGGGCTCTCTTCCGATTAGCGGAGAGCCCTTGCATGTTGCTGGCTTCAAGCGAGCACTCAAACCTTGTTAGGTACGAGACCCATTTTTCGCGGGCCAGATCAAAAGGCTTGGGCGGAACGTAGGCAGACATGTTCAGTATGCCTCCTGTAGTTCGCCTCGTCGCCTAGCTGAAGCTCGTGGTCTCACTGGTTCACTTCTTGTGGCCTCTATCCCACCTTCGTCGCCAATGAAGTGGTTCAGGAATAACGAGAGGCACAAGCAAGCAAGTGACAACAGCTCTTTAATATACAGTGAGACTTCAGCAAAAACTCTGAGGCTGCAGCCCTCCTTATATACAGTCCTGGAGAGGCTGTCAGCCAATCAGCAACTTAGGCAGGTTTGAAACTCCCGCTGAAATGTATCAATACATAACACATTTTCTCCCCAATTTCCCCCCCAACCCCCCATACCCTCCCTAACCCTCCCCTTTTCCCCCCAGGACTTCCACAATATAAAATCCTAATCGAGAAATACATTTTATAAAACTTAAACCCCTCCACCCCCTATATACTGTTTATACCTTCATAAAACTCAATTAATTTGTTCCTAGATAATACATTCATTCAGCTAAAAGCTATCTGATATTTCTTAGTTTAATATTTATTCTGCACATAATCTATCCACTTTTTCCACTCCCATACATAAGTCTCTTGAGTTCGGTCTTTTAAATATGCTGAAATCTTTGCCATCTCTGCAAAACTGGCCATCTTCAAAGTCCATTCTTCAATAGTGGGCATAGCTTCATTTTTCCAATATTGACCTATCAGTAATCTCGCTGCTGTCACCATATACAATATCAGCTTTGTTTCACCCAATGTAAAACCCTTAACTATACCCAATAAAAACAATTGTGGAGAAAACTGAAGTTTTTTCTTCAAAACATTTTGCATGACCCACCAGATTTTTATCCAAAAAGCCTTCACTTTCTTACAAGTCCACCACATATGGTAATATGTGGCATCTAAGCAATCACATCTCCAGCATTTTGGTTGAACATTAGGATACATACACGATAACTTTTTAGGATCTAAATGCCACCTATAAAACATTTTATAAAAATTTTCCCTCAAATTCTGCAACTGTGTAAATTTAACATTCTGGACCCATATTTTTTCCCATGTTTCCAACATCACTGGTTCTGCAAAGATTTGTGCCCACTTTATTATACAATCTTTAACCAGTTCAGTTTCCGAATCTCTTTCTAACAAAACATTATAAACCCTCTTAATATGCATTGGACCTTTCTCTTTTATATGTCTAACCAATACTTCTTCATGCATCATTATACCAGTTTTTTGATCTTCTTTCCATCTCAGTTGAAGTTGATTATACTGTAGCCAATTAAATTAATCCCTTCTTCCAACAGCATTTCTAATGTCTTTAATTTCCATCTGCCCCCATCCATAAAAAGAACTTCTTTGTATAAAACCCCCCAGAGTGACATTATATTTGTATTCCACATGATATGACCAAGATCCAGCCATAACGGTATTTTGTAATCCCATTTGAATCGGTGCTTCTTCCAAACTCTCATCAAAGAGTTCCTAAGTATGTGGCTTTTGAATACTTTATCCACTTTATTCTCATAAAATAAATATGCATGCCAACCAAATTCAAGATCATGACTTTCTATATTCAATATTCCAGTCTTTATCCTTCCAAACCAGTCACTTGCTTGCGTCAAAGCTGCTGCTTCATAATACAATTGTAGATTTGGAAGTTTAAGGCCTCCTCTTTCTGGAGCATCTTGCATTATTTTCAGTTTAACTCTCGGCTTTTTCTCATTCCAAACAAATTTAATCAATCCATTTTGCCATTCTCTCAATTGCTTATCACTTTTAAGCACCGGAATCATTTGAAACAAAAAAAGAAATCTAGGCAAAACATTCATCTTAACTACTGCTATTTTTCCAAGCAACGACAGCTGCAGTTTTTTCCAAGTCTCCATATCCACAACACCTCATAATTAATAATTATTTAATTATTTTGAAGTAATTTTATATTTGAGTCTGCAACTTGAACTCCTAGATATTTAACTTTTGATACTATTTCAAAGCCTGCCTTGCTTTCAAGTTCCTGCTTCCAATCTTGTGTCATATTTTTAACAATCATCTTAGTCTTTTTCTGGTTCAACCTAAATCCTGATATCATACCATATTCACTTATAATGTCTTTCATCTGGATTATTGATTCCATCGGCTGTTTTAGGGTAACAACCAGATCATCTGCAAATGCCCTGGTCCTGTAGTCCTCATGCCTAATAACTATGCCATGTAGTGAGTTTGAGTCCCATATTGTATTCAACAAGACTTCTAATGTTAAAATAAATAACAATGGGGATAGCGGACAACCTTGTCTTGTTCCTTTTTCAATACTAAAATTTGTAGTCAAACTTCCATTAATAATAATTTGTGCCATTTGCTGTTGATAGATTGCTGAAACCGCCTGTATAAACTGATCCCCAAAGTCCATTTTTCTCAGAGTCTTTAATAGAAAGTTCCAATCCACTCTATCAAAGGCCTTCTCTGCGTCCAAAAACACCAATATTTCACATGATCTTGATTCTATCTCTCTGTTTATGCAGCCAAGAATGGTGTTGGCTTTTTTGGCAGCTGCAGCACACTGATGATTGTTTACTAGAACTCCAAGATCCCTCTCACAGTTACTACTATTGAGCGAGGTACTGTATATACTGTACCGGTGCATTTTGTTTTTCTTGTCTAAATGTAGAGCCTTACTTTTTTCACCACTGAATTTCATTTTTGTTAGATAGCACCCAATGTTCAAGTCTGGAATCATATTCCCATACTTGTTATAATTTGACTCTTACCTTTCTATACTTCTGGAATCTTCTCTGGACCCTCTCTTTAAGCTTTTAATCCAGTCAAACTGACAGTTATTTTGTCACTGATATTGCAAACTGAACAACTGGGGTGTTTGAGCTGTAGCAGCAGTTTACTAATTAATGAGAAAGCTTTCCATGTTGCAGCCAGTGTATAGTGGAGCTAGAATAATATTTGTTTCTGATGGCTTTACAGTGTTGTTACAAGGAGATTGAAGTGTAGAAAAACAATTTTCTTCTTAACTCCATGCAGTTCCTAGGACAATTGAACCTGAACTAGTTACTGTCCTTGATTTCAGTCTTCCAGAACTGACATTCCCCATTAAGTCCCATTCAGAGAACCAACATTGCAGAAAAAATAAATAAATAATCATATACTTCAACGTCTTTGCCCTGGATTGATTATTATTCAGTAAAAAATCCTCTCACATTTCATGCCCTTTTTATTGTATATTTTTAAACTGAGAATACCAGAAAGATTCTCTCTCTTCTGCATTTCAGAATTCAGAATTAAAGCTGATTTCAATAGAAACCCTCCTGAGGATGACGTCTATTTCATAATTAAACCTTGATTGTATACTTTGCTTGTCCCATCTGAAAATGTCAGAGGACAGAATTTCCTTGATGCATCAAAGTGATTGCCAAAATAAACAGCAAATGCTGTTTTCCTAAAATGGACCATTTATATTTTATTCTTTCCATATTGTGGACAATGAGGGATCATGTCCAGTTCTTTTTTCTTTTTTATGATATGAACAAAACCAATCAAAACAATAAATAAATAAATAAATAAATAAATAAATAAATCTCCTGATTTCAGAATCCAAAAGTTCCTCTTTAAACTTTGGACTTAGGTCTTTCTATATCTTCCTTTCTACATCCATTTTTTCTTTTTTCTTTTCTGATTGCTAAAAATTTTTATACTAACAGATGGCATTTTGAAATCTGTGAAAATAAGTTCTTCATGGTATAACTCCTTTCTTTCTCCAGTGACTAAAGCTACTTAAAAAAAAAAAAAAAGAGGAAAAGCTGGCATCACAAAAAGAAAAAACCACCCAAAAATTATCTTCTTCAGCCAAAATAGTTAATTAAACTAGCAATTACTAATAATTGCTAGAGTGAGTCATGTTTGTTGTCTTTAAAGTACATTTCTCTGCCATTCCATAAGTTATCCTGATGTGAAATTTTGGCTGTTCAGTTTGGCTTTTTAAACAGACCTCTTGGGTAAGGATACATATATTTTAATCACCCTGTCTACAGATAAGCAACATTTCTTTTTTTTTTTACTAGATTATTGGCAGGGCCCTGTATTTTCCATTATAGTCTTTTGTGCAAATTTATGATTAAAGGAGGGAATAACATTCTCATGGTTTAGGATATTTCAGTCATTTTCTGTACTAACAGATCTCATAACTAGGAAGGGGGGAAAGGAGAATTTGCCCCTTTAGAGACAAGTTGCCATTTCAGATAATTAAAAGAAATGAAGCACCAGTCCCTGTTATTTCCATATAAATATAGTCATTAAGAATTCATTTGCCAATTTCATTTCAAAGAGATTCATAACAGTAGGGTGGAATGGTTAAATGGTCATTTAAAATATTAATTTCTTTTTATTCTGGTAGAAATAATAATCATTAATGGATGTCTGTTATTGGGAGAGGAGGTTTATGACCTGAATGCAAGTAAATTGTATCCCACCAATATGTTTTCATTAAAAAATATCAGCCAGATATATTGTTCATGTATGTGGAAAAAAGTCAAGGAGAAAGAGCTCGGTTTTTTTTCCCTCTGATCTAGGAGAAACCGTGTGAAGGGAGAACCTTGACAAAAGCTGGACTAGAAATTCTGCTGCAAAACAGCCTAATTCATTTGACGGTTCCCCATGTATTTAATGTTTTCCTCCTTTCAATAAAATTACATAATTTAATAAACTGTTTGTTGGCAATAAAGACAATTTGGTGGTTTAAAAAAAAGAACATTTGGATGAGTTTTCAAAGGCTACATCCAGAAGCACCCTTTAGCTTTAAAACATCCAGTTGTGAATCCATCTGGAGGAACACCATTCTCTAATAGCATCAGTTTCCATTCATCCTATGCCAGTTACTAGACTGTTTAAGGAGAAAAACGCTCAATGTTAAAATGTTTATTTTAACGACTATACTTCCACTTATTATTTCTTTAAGATTCAGTGTTGTTGTGGCCCGCCAGCGGCCTGTGCGGATTGTGGCTGATCCCGACGACAAGGAGGCTGGGATGGGGTTGCGCCAGCAGCCTGCACAGCCAGCGCTCGTGCCGGACAGCAAGGAGGCTGAAAAGGATGTGGCCAGAGGCAGAGACTCAGCCAGGGCCTTCAGAACCTCCAGAGGCTCCTTCAAGTGGAGAGAGTGAAGTGGAAGAGCCTCTCCTCAATGCTCAAGCACGCAGGGCTGCCAAAAGGCAGGAGTGGCTACTCAGGAGGAGGAGGTCTCCTCGAGAGTAAGGCTTGAGGATAATTGGCCACTCCCTTAGCCTTATCTTGTTTTCTGGGCTGGTTGCCAACCTTTGCCGGACTTTGGTTTATTCTTGCTACTTAATAAATTTGATAAGGACCGTTGGTGTGTGTCAATATCCTCAGGAATCCGGAGCTGGGGCAGAACAAGTGTATGTGACCCAGTGAATAGTAAGTTTCATCCCAAACCTCTACCCTTTTAGCCTTCTGTAAGGCTTTTCCGCAAAGCACTGGGAGATTAGATGATGGCACATTAGCAAGGATTGGCACCAGGATTTTGCTGCTTTTACTGTTTTGTGTTTTTAACTGGTTGTCCCAAAAGTGCTTTTTTTTTTTTCAAGAGGCAACTGGACTTTCAAGTTTTTCTTTGAAGACTTTTCACTTCTCACCTGTTCTGACCTAGGCTTCCTAAGTCAGTAAAACACACGAGTAGTCCCAAAAACCTGTTTTATTTTAACAGCTGTGAATTCTGTTCATTCACAGATGAGTCCCAAATAGTTGTAAAAAGTCCTTTGGGATAAGGCTGATAATCACCTACCTTTAGCTCCCTTAACACGCTGCCAAAGACCTAATTGGCAAAGCCACATGGAGTCCAGAATCAAACAGAGCTTCAGATTTTAAACTGCACAGAATTAACAACATTGCTTCCTGCAAAGGCCATGGTGCCTTTGCTCCTCTTTTAAGTCTGATGGGAGGGGCCAATCATCTCCAAGCCCTACTCCCAAGTCATCCTTTTTGTTTTAATTGTTCTTGCCTTCTGGCAGCTCTGCGCATGCGTGCACTGGGAACAGGCTCCCCCTATTCCTCTGCCTCACTGAGGTCCAACTCTGGAGTCTCCGGAGGCAGCACATACCTCCCAGATGGTCCTTTCTCTGGCTCCGATGCAGAGCCCTTGTCCGAGCCTTCCCCAGACTCCTGGACTGGTCCATGTTTCTCCCCAGCCTCCTCACTGTCCGACTCTGCTGCCAGCTCCACAGGCTGCTGGTGGACCACAACATCATCCAAGAAGCTTCTTCAGCTCTGACTGGATGGTGGGGAATGAAAGGATTTACACTCTTTGCAGACAGCTGGACATTTGCATTCTTTTAGAGAGTTGTTAAGGCCACCTGGACATTTATCTGTGTTCTCAGGGTCACCTGAGTAGTGCAAATGGGTGTGGAGCCTCCTTGAAACTGCTGAAAGGACTGTGTTGTAGATTGGAGGTAGATGATGTCATATCCCTCACCCTCTGTTGAGAGAGGGCTGTTCAATTTTTTTTTTTAATTTGATTTATATGCTGCCCTTCTCTGGAGACTCAGGGCGGCTTACAATGAGTTAAGCAATAGCCTTCATTCTTTTGTATATTTTATACAAAGTCAGCTTATTGCCCCCACAAACTGGGTCCTCATCCTACCTTAGAAAGGATGGAAGGCTGAGTCAACCTTGAGCCTTGGAGAGATTCGAATCAGCAGAAATTGCAGGCAGCTGTGTTAATGACAGGGTGCACCAAACCACTGTACTATCAAGGCTCTCTAATTTTGACATAGATGGCCTCTTTAACCCTTCTTTCAAACTAGTGGTCGTCTCTGTCCAAAATATGTCTTCAAAAGAGTGGCCAGTGTCTTTTAAATGCAGATGGACTGCTGAATCTAGTCCTGATGTGTGTAAATCCTTCCATTCACCACCATCCAGTCACAGCTGAAGAAGCTTCTTGAATGAGAAGCGAAACATCTTCAAAGAAAAACCAGAAAGTACAGTTGACTCTTGAGAAAAAAAAGCACCTTTGGGACACCCATGATCTGGATGACTGAGAATCTCCATAACATTTAACTGGTTGTGTTTTATAGTTTTTCAAAATGATTTTATATGCAGGGGTGGGCTGCTGGGGGTTCACAGGGGTTTGGGAGAACCTCTAGCTAAGATTCTGTGCAGTTGGGAGAACCCCCAAATCTCACTCCTGATTGGCCCCGCCCCGCCCCTCCCCGCCCCATCCCACCCACCCCACCCCTCCCAGGAGTTCCCATGCAGCCTATTTTGGATGCAGATAAGTGCAGGGTGCATTCGGAGGGTTGGGAAGGGTGAAAAACTGGCCTACCGGAAGCTCGGGAAGGCTGGAAATGGGCCTGTTTCTGGCCTCCAGAGGGCCTCCAGAGCCTGGGGAGGCTGTTTTCACCCTCCCAGAGGCTTGAGGAAAGCCTCCGGAGCCCGGGAGGGCAAAAATGACCCCCCTGTCTTGGTGCAAGAGGCCAACTAGGCCACGCCCACCATGACCACGCCCACTTAGCAACTAAGCAGAGAACCTTTTGCTAAAATTTTTGAAGCCTACCCCTGTTTATATGTCTTTTCATCTTTGATTGGGAGCCACCCAGAGTTGGCTGAAAGATGGACAGCTGTATAAATGTTACAAACAAATAAACAAACATGCAAAGGGGAAATCTAATCCTTTCTTCCAAGACCTTATTTTTTTTTTAAACAGAAATTCACCAATCTAGAACAGCATTCAGGCATAAATTTAAACTGAGATCCAGTGCAAGCCTTCTTGAAAACAAAGTCCACCACATCTTAAGACATACAGTATGTAATACTTGATAAACATACCTAAAATATGAACATTTGGAATGGATCATTTCTACCTGGCCAACTTTAGTTGATGGCTGATTTGCTATTGATGGTTGGCATCACGTACTGTACTCAGTGGTTCTAACCACTGAAGCATTTACCATGTCTACATTCTGCATATCAGAAAGTAACACTATGGCACATGCATTACAGTTAATAAAAATGGTGGGTCATTGCCAGACACAATTCAGTTAAAGGGCCCACATTATGCAAGAGGGGTAATGCTTTACTTCTGGCAGCAACCTCTAGCAAACATGCTGTACACTAATGAAAACATTGGCTGTTTGGACTGGTTCAGTAGAAACATCATCCTGTGACTTGGTAAGGGTGAAATCAATAAATAAAAATGCAATAATGTGATCATTCCTTCCATCTGCTCATTTCTTCATAAGCAGAAGGGCTGCAGCTGGGTTGCTGTCCCAGCTCTTTTCCATTAAAAGTTTATTTAGATCAAAGCAACTCTTAATGTCAGAGTCTTCCCATTAGGAGTCTCCAAAAGGACAACTTCTCTAGAGTAAATGTTTGAAAGGGTAGCAACCAGAAGTTGTCACTCAGTCATGGTAGGATGACTGAGTATAAATTGAGAAAGGACCCCTGAGTGGGCCTAAATTTTTAATTCCAAAAAAGAGCCAAGTGTTCAATCCGGCATCATGTTGGGCTTGGATCTACAACTCCGTTATCATTTGCCTGCTTCCGTGCTCTTAATTCTAATGACCCTTTGTTTTATTAAAAAGATTTCTTTAGCTAAAGGGAATGTCTTGTGATCAAAGTGTATCATTGGAAGCATATTAACTCCCTGTGTTCACAGCTAAGTCCCCCGTTTGTCATCCTAAAACAATGAGACTATGAATCTGTCTTATAAATTTACCAGCCCTTCTTTTTTTTTTCTTTTTTTTTGCCAGCTGCTTCCATGAGAGATGAATGCATTTTGAGCCTAGTGCAGTGTTCTCATATAACTTTCCCTAACTTGATATTCTGTACTTCAATTCCCATCGTGCTTAGCCAAACTGGAACTGCATGATTGGAGAACCTTGGAATGCCCGTACATGGTCAAATATGCTGCTCACTAACTTCAACCTTCCGTTTAGCCCTTGGCTTCTGCTAAGTGAGTAAAACTGATGAGGGGCTTCAGAAGTGAGAAGTTTGAGGAACCATTTAACAAAAAGACATTGCAGGACGACTGCCAAGTCAAGAAAGAGTGTGGGAGCACAGAAACATTTGGCTAATAATATCACTTGCTTTACTAAGTTTTCCTTTTGCATTTTCCAATCAAGTAAAATAATTTATGTTTGGTTTTTCTTTCAAGAGAGAGAGAGGGAGGGGAAAATGGGACATTCTTGCACATGGGACAAAGTTCTTATGCAAGTGTCCAATTTTTCTGAACAGCCATCTCTCAGCAGTCAACATTCTCTTTGGCTTCCCATGACTCACTAAAACCTCAAGGGAGCAGAGCAAGAGAAGAAATCATGTTGTGGTGGTAATGGTGGTTTTCCTTCACATCCAGCAGCTCGGGCAGTCAAAGAAACTGAAGAGCAATTGATTGATGTTTAACTGGAGGGGGGGGGGGGGGGAAGGCAACTGTCACTTTGCTACTTTGCAACAATAAAATCAGCTCAAAACTTGCAAAGCAAAAATGGACTGAAACACCCTGAAAACCAAACAGAGAAATTGTTCCAGAAGAAAACTTTCAGGAAGCTAAAAGATTTTGGCATGCTCATACCTGCAGCTGAAAAGAGTGAACAATAATAGCCAGGAAGGTGGGCTGCCAGGAGTCACTCAAAAACCAGGTAACACAACAGAACGCTGGGCTTGTTCGTTGTGCTACCCCAGCCAATCCTTTCCCCTGTTGTCTATGTCAGACATTAATTCTTTGTGTGAAGAAAAATAATAATTGCGGTCTTCGCAAAGAAAAAGTTATGAGCTCTTGTCCCTCTCAAAATAGTCTTGGAAAATATTTTAGTGTTTATGAGAATGAGTTGATTTGAGTAACTTATCACAGTGTGAATTCCAATGTTATGAGAACAAAACTGACATGATTTGTGTGGCAGTTTCACATAATGTATTGTTGTTCTAGAGTTAGAATAATGGGAGGGAATAATCAGAAAATTGATCCCTTATGTTCAGAACAATTCTGCAGCCTTCACCAAGCCTAGATCTTAATCGTAAAGAAATGAATGATTATTTATTCAGCTAATAGAAAGATAAATTGGATTTCATTTTATAAATGGAAAAAAAATAGTTGTAAATATCTTGCTAAGATTAAATAGAAACCGCCTTGGCTGAAGTGCCTTTCCAAATGTTCTGAATGTTGTTCACTTACTGAATGCAATCCACATTTCTTCTCAAGTGCTTCTGTTTGCATTTCTAGCAAGCAAGCATTGTTGCTGCTGGGAAAATATAGTTATTTCCTGAACAAACAAATATAATTCTTCCCTGGTGTAGTTAAACGGTGTTATTTAATGTGCTGGAAGAAAAGCATGGCACTTATTAGATAATATATATTGAGAAGAGCCACAGCTTCATATTCTGGACTGGGGCAAAAGTCTCCAAGTTTTTTTTGGGTAGCATTTTCTCAGAATTTAGGCATTGGTGGGATATACAGGTACTCCTTGACTTAGGACCATAATTGAGCCCAAAATTTCTGTTGCTAAGTGAGACATTTGTTAAGTAAGTTTAGCCCCATTTTATAATCTTTCTTTCTTTCTTTATTTATTGGTTCGATTTATATGCCACCCTTCTCCGGAGACTCAGGGCGGCTTACAATGCATTAAGCAATAGCCTTCATACTTTTATATATACCTGCTAAGTAGGGCTTTCACCCCCCCCCCCCACCCGCAAGCAGTGTTCTTTTTTATACAAAGTCAGTTTATTGCCCTCACAATCCGGGTCCTCATTTTACCTACCTCGAAAGGATGGAAGGCTGAGTCAACCTTGAGCCTGGAGTGATTTGAACTTGCAATAATTGCAGGCAGCTGGTGCTACTTAACAGCATTTTAGTCTGCTGCACCACCAAGACTCATGGTGGCCAGTTGTTACGTGAATTGCTGTAATTGTTAAGTTAGTAATATGATTGTTAAGTGAATCTGGTTTCCCCATTGACTTTGCTTGCCAGAAGGTTGTAAAAAATGATCACATACCCTGGTACACTGCAACAATCATAAATATGTACCAGTTGCCAAGCAACCAAATTTTGATCACATGACCATGGGGATGCTGCAACTGTCGTAAGTGTGAAAAATAGTCATAAATTGCTTTTTTCAATGTTGTTGTAACTTCAAACGGTCAGTAAATGAATGGCTGTAAGTCAAGGACTACCTGTATGCCCATTGAGATTAATTGTGCCAAGTAGTAATACTGCTGGGCTTCAGCATATCTCAGAAAGGTAGTTTCAGATATAGATTTGTGGAAGCTGCCCTCCCCTACTCTACACAGAGAGATTTATTTTTAATCTCTTTCCTTCCTCTTCTTTCTTTCTCTCCATTTTATCTTCTCCACTAATCTACACATACATCGCAGGGGTGAAATGCTCCCGGTTCAGACCAGATCACCCGATCTGGTAGCGATGGTGGCGCATGGTTCGGAGAACTGGTAGCAAAAATCCCTACCCTCCCCCCCATGCCCAGCTGAGCCGCGTGATCATCAAAGGCTTTTTTTCCTTTTAAAAGCATTTTTTCTACAACCTCTTCAGCTGAAGAGGTTGTAGAAAAAATGCTTTTAAAAGTAAAAAAAAAAGTTGGCCACGCCCACCCGGTCACATTACCCCCCCCACCAAGCCACGCCCACAGAACCGATAGTAACAAATTTTACATTTCACCACTGATACATTGGCAATTTCTTGCCTTCGAGATGTAAGAGAGTTATGGTATGATGCACCACAAAGCTGCCATCTCATCTTACATTGAAGATTCCAAAAAAAAACCCTGTTGTATGGCTCTCACCTGTATGTTGTTTCAAAGAGCAGAACTGGGATTCAGTTCACTTTGCAAAACTTGTAGATGCACAGTTAACTTAAGGCCAAGAGAAAGTAACCTGCCTGATTTCATTCTTCTACAGAAAACTCTTTCAAAGCTAGACATTTGGGTTTGATTGATCCCCTGAATAACTCTACTCCCCATTCAAAGCCATCAAAGTTGGTGGCAACCATAATTTCTTGTGGTAATGAATTTGAAAAAAGTGATTTAGTTGGTCTGTTCTAAATCTCCTTCCAGTTTCATTGGATGACCCTTGCTGATAGTATTTTGAGAGAAGTGGGAAATCTTTTCTAATTTCTCCATGCCATGAGCCATTTTATTCACCTCATATTATCAGTCAGTCACCTTTCTCCAGGATAAGGAGTCCAAATCTTCTCATCTTTTCTTGAAGGAATGTGTTTCAGCCCTCTGATCATTTTGGTTGCTTTCTTTTTATCTCTTCCATCTCTAATGTATATGTTTTTCCCCCCAAAATGTGTTGACAAGAATTGTATACAGTATTCCAAATGTGTATCCGACTCTCTAAGGTGGTTGGCTTGGAGTTAAAAGAAAGAGATAATACTCTTGAATTAAGTTAGATTAGAAGATGAGAAGATGGTGAACTATGAGAAACAGCTGTGGGCAGAAGAAAGGGAAAAGGCAGCTAAGAGACTTGCATGCTGCAATCTTGCCAAGTCATGCTATGTACAAGAAAATAGAAGAGGAGCCATTTTATTTATTTATTTATTTTATTTATTTTTCAAATTTATATACCGCTCTTCTCCCGAAGGACTCAGGGCGGTGTACAGCCAAAGTAAAAACATAAATACACACATTAAAACCAATTTAAAAAGATATATATATGTTTGGCCCCAAAATTAAAAGAACAATAACAAAACTATTAAAAACATTTTTAAAAGTGTTAAGCCAGCCCGGCTTGCTGAAAAAGAAAGGTCTTTAGGGCATGGCGGAAGGCACCGAGGTCTTGAATTCTTCGTATCTCTGGGGGCAGTTGATTCCAGAAGGCAGGTGGCCCCACAGAGAAGGCCCTCCCCCTGGGGGTCACCAGTCTACATTGTTTGGCCGATGGCACCCTGAGGAGGCCCTCTCTGTGGGAGCGCACAGGTCGGTGGGAGGCCATTGGTGGCAGCAGGCGGTCTCGAAGATATCCAGGTCCTATAAAGAAAAGCATAAAGGAAAATAGGGAACAGTGCCTAAACCTCTTCACCATTACAATAATCTTCTGCATAGTAGTGCTGAGGTAGTGCCCTGGACTACACTCAAGACTGCAGACAAATTTATTTATTTTTTCTCTGCCTTTACTTCTTTATAAGTAACATATAAGTATATATGTTACTTACTAGTAACTCGATGTGGCAAACATACCTAATACTCCTTCCTCCTCCTATTTTCACAACAGCAACAACCCTTTCAGGTGAGTTGGGTTGAGAGAGAATGATTGGTTCATAGTCCATACTCACCCAGATGGTTTTCATGCCTAAAGCAGGACCAGAACTCAGTATCTTGGGTTACTATGCCAACACCTTTACCACTACATCAAACTGGCTAGTCAAAAGAGGTTGGTTATCCTATGTAGATCTGTTCTACAACACAAGAACTCATGGTAATGGTAATGAGAAACAGCCAGAACGTATGAATCTCTGTGAGACAGGGTCAAAAACCATCCAAGTGGCATCATGTCATTACAACGATCCCTGTAACTTTTTGATTACACAGACAGACAGACTCTCCAGCCAAGGAGAGAGAAAAATAATATTTCTCACTTAACTTGATTGTGTAGCCCGCCCTGGAAGACAACACTGGTTCAGAACTTTCTCAAGAGATAGGTGTGGGACATACTTACAGTTGCTTGTTTATAGCAACCATCAAAGAAACTATGATTCTCTACATAAAATCATCTGCTACAATGTCCTACCAGCCAATGAATACTTCAGCTTCAACCAAAATAATACAAGAGCACACAATAGATACAAACTCATGGTAAACCGATCCAAACTAGACTGCAGAAAATACGACTTCAGCAACAGAATGGTCAACGCCTTGAATGCACTACCTGACTCTGTGGTTTCTTCCCCAAATCCCCAAAACTTTAACCTTAGACTGTCTATTGTAGACCTCACCCCATTCCTAAGAGGTCTGTAAGGAGCAGGCATAAGCACACAGCGTGCCTATCGTCCCTGTCCTAATGTTTTCTTTTATTCATATCCTTTTCATGTATTTATAATTATGTTTACACTTGTATCTGTCATAAAATACATGCTTGATGATATAAATAAATAAATAAAAATAAATAAATAAAGTAAATAAATTTGTAGAGGATGAGACAAACTCTTAAAGTTAGCCTCCATCCGGGGTTCCTCATACATCCATTTCCTAAGCAGAAAACACCATTACAAGAATACCATCCTATATTCCTGAATAGATTTCCTAATCAAAAAAACAATATTATTAGAGGCTTTCAACTGATCGAGCTCTAATCACACATTGTGATCAGTGGTGGGTTCCTCCCAGTTCGGTCCGGTTCGGCCGAGCTGGTAGCGGTGACAATATGACCTCACCGAACCGGTTCTCCCAACCCCCGCCCTCCCACATTATTGTTACCTTTTATTTGGTCCAACCCCCAATCTATTGCTGCCTCCTGAGTCCCAGCTGAGGACTAGAGGGAAAAAAACTGTTTAAACTCTTGCCGTGGGGCTTCAAAGGGCCGTCCTACAGCTGATCAGTGTTAAAAGCAAACAAATGAGTCAGGTCGTAAGTGCGAGGACTGGTCGTAAGTGTGAGGACCTTCCAGAAATGACTGACCAGCTAGCCACGCCCACCTAGTCACATGACCTCCAATCCACACCCACAAAATAAGCCACGCCCACAGAACCGGTAGTAAAAAAATTTAGAACCCACACCTGATTGTGATTAGAGCTGCAGTGAAGTCAGCACCCTGACTTCACTGCAGAGAGCAGTATGGATTGTCTCAAATGTATTAACAGACTCTTCAATTCTTAAGCCATTCATTACGTCTGAATATGATTCTGCACTTCCAACATTGTTCCTGGTTATGATATCCTGATTGACTGTAGTGATTATCCAAAATTCACATCTATATAACTCTCTCTACAAAGAGCTATACAGCTTAATAATGTAGAACTATGGCAGCACTCTGCTTTTAGAATATAAAAATATCCTTGCTGGATCATCTTAAGGCTACTTTTAGTCCAACATATTGCATCCAACAGTGACAAAATTAATTTTTCTGAGAAACCCATAGGCAGCACACACAAGTACACACCATGGACATTTAAATAAATAAATATGGCATTCTTTCACACATAGGCTTTTCATTTCACAGTGCTCTGATTTTACACATACTTGGCATAACCTCAGAATGTTTTGACAAAGCAATGATGGATGATTAAAAACAGGCTGATTCTCATCGTATAGAGAAACTGTTTAACAATGGAATGTTGTGCACCTTTAAAGCTTCTATGGAAAACAAATATCGGGAAGGGAATTTTAGCACACAAACTGCAAATAGCTAGTTGTCTTTTCCTGAAACAAATGTATAACTTTGTTCTCATATCATAAACTGTAAACAACAAATACATGACGATATGCGTAATATTCATCAGCCACGTTGAATGGAATAGCCATGCCAAGCCATGATTCTGTTGTGGGCATACAGTACATGTGAACCTCATGGGACTGTTATTGTGGAGAAAATGGAGGAGGGATCATTAGGGGCTATTTCTCACAACTTGCTAATCATGAATCGGAAACTATGTGTAAAGGATATACAAAGATGTCATAATATTATTAATTTGCTATCCCATTTTTGATTTGTACAAATCAACAGGTTATATTCCTTCATGAAGAGTATAGGTCAGTTGGGCTGAGACAGAGTAAATGACCAGAGTCATCAGGCCATCTTGGTCTGTCAATGTTGACCCACAGAAGAGGCAACTTGTAGAATATTTACCTGTTCAACTTCTAAAGCAGTATTTCCATCTTGTTCCAACATACAGTAGCTATGTCACATGGTCTACCTGTCACAGTTCATACCAAAGTAAAGAGAGGGTGGGGCTGTCCTTGCTCCTTATCCTGAAAGAGAAGTTGGAATGATCTCATAGAATCTGAACTAGTTTCTTGTGGTCTTTCATCTGAGCACCTATTTATTTTGGATTATCATAAGGCTAGACATGTACTCCTCCAGAGGATGAAAGATTTGGAATATTGATTCAATGTCAGTGGGAACCCATACATCAGCAGAACCTTGATCCCATGGGGACCCAGTGATTTCTTTCTGAATCTTCTTTCAGACATGGGATAACAACTCGTCATTCACTTTCTTGCTGTGTATATACTCAAAAATTCCCTTAACTGAACAAACTTGTTTATATGGTTCAGGAGAGATCAAAACCATTGCTTGTGTAACATTGTACTTCATTTTTTGTAGACATCTAAGGAACTCATTGGTTTTACTTATCTTGCCACAACATCAATAGATAGACAGATATTTGAAATACAAAGTTTTTTTTTTACTTTACGAGGCCAAATATTGTGGGCAAATTTTTCACGGCAGGTGTTAAAACATGTCATCTAATATGGTATCCCTGTTACCATATGTTTATTTGCTTGCATATGCTTCTATTTATTATTAAGTATGAATCGCTGATTGCAATAAGGATAGTATGCATGATACTATAATTGAAGGGTATGTTAAGGAGATTACCTGCTGGTTAAACAACCCAGAGTTTTTATTTAAGAAATTAACAATAGATATTTCAGTGGGGCAGAGTAGAGCTGTATTCTCATTGCTTCCTCCAAATGGAACCCTTGAAACATTTCAAGTTGTGTTCTGATGGAATATAAAACACTCAACTTATGTCAACTTTTGTTGGAATGTAGCCAATTCGAACTACAGGAGCACTTTAATTCTAAGTTTAAAAAAGAAGGCATATTTTCTCTTTCATGTCCACCTTTCTTAGCTCGCATTTATCTGTATAATTTATATAACTGCCCATTGCACATATCACATAGTGACTCTGGATGGCTTACAATGGGAGAAAAAAATAAAATAAAAAGAGCTTTAACTCAATAGTATTATACTAACATGCTTACTATTGTAATATTTGAGTTCAATTGTCTTCATAATATTTGAGATTTTATGGTTCAGAGTTATCCCTAAGTAACTGCATTCTTTTGTATTGAATATAGTTGAAGGGAACTATGAAATACTACCACACACTGGAAGAAATATGGAGTCTTTGACTGTAAGAACATTATTCATAAAGAAAGACAGATCAAGACGCTGAGACGAAAAAAAATACAACTTAAACCTTATGTTCAACAAATAAAAGACATCTTCCCAATCCCATTTTAGTGAATATACACCACTCTTGAAATATTATTTCAATTTGGCTATTGTACTTCTTATCTGTCATAAACATAATAGAAAAGGGCAGAAATAAGATTTTTCTTGCACTGAGAAAATATCTTATAAATTCAGTGTACAGTGCCTAAAACCATAGTCATACATTTTTGTTAAAATAATAATAATAATAAAAATAATAATAAATAAGTATCTAAGCAGAACTAATTTCTTTAAACTATGCTCATAACTTGACACATACTTTTTCCCCCACAGAAAAAGAAAATATAATCCCACATAGAATA
This sequence comes from Arizona elegans, assembly GCA_022577455.1. Lineage (NCBI taxonomy): Eukaryota > Metazoa > Chordata > Lepidosauria > Squamata > Colubridae > Arizona > Arizona elegans. Next base: position 129,503,523 of record JAKOOJ010000002.1, read on the forward strand.
TAAGCATATGCTTCAAATTGAGCAGAATTTTAGTGGGACGAAAGTTTTGAACAGGAATGTATGAATCAGTGTAAATTATCTCAGTTTTGATATCCACATCCATCAGGGCAGTATTAATTTCTATAGTTTTCATAATGTAGGGATCTTTTTCACGTAACATCTAACTTACTTAATTTTTAATATAAATTCCCAAAGAAACCAGATTTTATAGAAATTCCTCTCATATAGAGGATGGTGTCACCTATCTTTAATAGTTCCTGCCTCTCCTATAAGGCTGACAGAATGAGTGCAGTAGCTCTATAAACTTGAAGTTCAAAAATGCCATCATGCCTGCTTGCCCAGATAAAAGTAGCATATCCAATTTATATAAGCTAAATTTACATTCAAATCAGAACCTGCACTTTTCCAAATTTTGCAAGATACTTAATGAAACAGGTATAAAAATGTGTAAAGAGCAAAGCTGCAGAAAATAGGTATATGTTAGGAAAACATATATGACAATTCATATTGATTTTCAATGCAAAAATAAATGAACCCGGATACAGATATATTTAACTAAAAACATCAATGACTAAACAGAATAAAAACTTGCCAACTGTCTTTTTCTCTTTTACCCTAAGATGCCTGCTTGCTTGTTCCAATTCAAAGGTTTACTCCAAAATTGATCTTTTGCTGAAACTCAAGACTTTTGGACCACAAGATTTCTTTTGCTACCTCATCACTTCTTATGTGCCACTTGCAAACTGTGAAAGATAATTATCTCTACCTTTCTCTGTCTATATTTTGAAATTCTCATCAAAGGAGTCTTTGAAATTCTCCAGAAAGGTGCAGCAAGCCAGAGTTCTGCAACCAACTTCTGCAAAGGGGACATTTTCATTAGCAATGCCTTAACTTTGTAATGATCTTTCCCAAAGGGCATTCATTCATTCTGATGCTGTTGTGCATTAAAGCTTGTTAGCTTGTTAGCTCTTGTTGATCTTCTTTTTATAGAGCTCTTTCTTTTTTAGCATAGTTGTGGCATTTTCACACTTTGGTTGTATATTTAAAGAGGAAGACACAAATATAACCAAATAAATTAATCCACCACAAGAGCAATAGGAAATGAAGTACTATTTTTTACAGGCAAGTAGAGGCATATCAATACCCCCATTGGGACAGTATACAAAGAGGCAGTTTTGAGCTTCAGAAATAATCTGGAAATGTTGCTTCAAAGCAAGTTGGGGTGAGGATGTGGCACCTATCCCGAACGCCATATCTCTGCTAAACAAATAATTCCCTCAACACTGTCAAACTATTTACTAAGTCTGCATTACTACTAATCTTCTCATTGTTCCTATCACCCATCTCCTCCCACTTATGACTGTATGACTGTAACCTTGTTGCTGGTATCCTTGAGATTTATATTGACCGTTTCCCTAGGACTGTCATTAAGTGTTGTACCTTATGATTCTTGACGAATGTATCTTTTCATTTATGTACTTCAAGAGCGTATGCACCAAGACAAATTCCTTATGCATCCAATCACACTTGGCCAATAAAGAATTCTATTCTATTCTATTCTATTCTATTCTATTCTATTCTATTCTATTCTATTCTATTCTATTCTATTCTATTCTACTCTACTCTACTCTACTCTACTCTACTCTACTCTATTCTATTCTATACAAACCTTTCAAGCTATCTCTTTTTCTGTGAATATAAGGCTGCTCATTAAGATTTCCTTGCAATTCTGGGAGAAATCATAGTAGCAAATATTTCTTTTGGGATAAAATCTGAAACATTTCACATGATAACATACTGTATAAAACCTTCCTCTCTCCATTGTCAATCCAAAGGTATCAACTTGTACACACACATCTGTGCATTAACTTATAATAACTATACAAAAAAAGAGCATTTGCAAGTATTCTTGTGTATGTGTTGTCTTCCACATGATACGGATTCCACAGTATCAGAATGCAAACTCAAGTGGAAACCAATGATCACCTGATTGCACGGTATGGTATTATTATTTTTTCCTGAAGATTTTATTTGAGCAATGTTTGTATAGGCGAAGCTTAAGTAGAGTTTTCTGGTTTAATAAAACACTATAGTGTTTTAGTGTTACTGGATAATGACAACAATGTCAGAAAAGCTTTAGCATTCATTTTAAAAGATAGATCAAAAGCAACAGAAATATTATTCTCACCAAATTAGCAATTCACACAGACACACAAACACAGAGACATTCTTCCTTACAAGTTAGTGTTGTGGCTTGTCAGCCGCCGGCCCCTCTGGCAGCCAAATCAGATGAGGAGGCAGTGTGGGAATCATGGCCAGTATCAAGGCAATCTGAGAGCTCTGAGGGGGAAGAGCGAATGGAGCTGTCAGAGATAGAGACAGAGGCAGAGCCTGGGCCTGGGCCAAATCAGCTCTCAGATGGAGAGTCAACAGCCCCCAGGTCTGGAGGTGGTTGATGAGAAAGAGGAGGAAAAGCTGCGTCCAGTGCCTGACACATGGATGCACAGAAGGCAGAGGAGAGGAGAGCAGTGGAAATCTATGGGACGATCCTTGGGACAGAAGAGCCACTACTGCTAGTGAAGCCCCATCCTAGCTCTGGAGATAAAAGGCAGGGGGCAAAGATGAATAGGTGTGGCAGACAACTATTAATCTCCCTGCCAGACAGAATTGTTAGCCTGGTGTATGTGTGTGTGTGAGAGAGAAACTTTTTGCCGGGGCTGTTTTTGCTCCTAATAAAGGAAACATTTGTTTAACTACAGAGGGTTTGTCGTGTTTGGGAGCTGGGTCAGAACACTTAGATTAATTGTCCTCATGTACTTATGGCTGCTTATGAAAGAAGTGAAAGGCATAATGACATGAAAAGAAGATGGGTCTTGAAAGTCAACGTACTACTTTTATTCTTGCATAAATCAATGTACAAGAAGCTGTTTATCAATCAGTATCTTTTGGGAGCTGTTAACCATTTCCAATATGACATTAATGGCAATATTTCAGTTCTTTATCATGGAGCACATTTTAAGACTAATTCCAGTTCCTATCACCATATGAAAGAAATCTATAATAAAGACTTTCTCACGTTTTCCTCCTCATAGTGTTATTAACTGGTTATTAACATGTTAACTGGTAGTAAACATAGATTCTTTGAGGCCTAAGTTACACTTTGGCCAGGAGTGGGATTCAGCCTATTCTGCCCGGTTCGAGCGAGCCGGTTGCTCCGACAATCAGCTAAGAGCAAACTGGTTCACTCTGAACAGCAGCTGGGCCCACCTGCCTGCCCCTGTGCTATACCTATCTATATTTCATTTGTTTGAAGCCCAGCTGATAGGCACGGCAGAAAGGATTGCCGCGCCTCAGCTGTTTCACTCACTGGGACTAGTAGAAGTTAACTGTTAATGGTGTTTTGAAACAGAATGTGCACGTGAAACACGTGCGAAGCGAACTAGTTGTTACACCGGTTGAATCCCACCGCTGACTTTGGCACATAGAAAATTTACTCTGTGCCATATGGATTTCTTGAACTGATCAGCCTAATTCGACTGTGTGGAAATTTTATTCAGCATTTTTAATGAATCCTCATTCAGTTTGATAAAAAAGCAATTGCTTTTTCCCCCCTTTAACCATGAAGACAGTTTCTATGTCATTCTAATTAATAGAATGCAAGGTTCTTACTCATACCTTGGCTATTATTAAATGATTTAGTTACAGTATTAGGTAGCATTAGGCTTTGTGTGAATGTCCTGTCTTTTTCTGTACATTTACTTCCCTAGGGTTCTGCAACTATCCTGGTTTCAATTAAATCGCAAAGAAAGACAAAAAGTGGGAGTCTTTTAGGCTAGAGACATTTTCAATAGTGTTGCTGTGAAAGTACACTACAGCAGGAATGTCCAATTTTGGCAATTTTAGGACTTGTCATCTTAAAAGACCCAATGCTGGCTGGGGAATTCTGGGAATTGGAGTCCATAAGTCTTAAAATTGCCAAGGTTGGATGCCCCTGCTCTACAGGAATGTAGCCAATAGTTTCTAGGACTGGAGATCAGCTCAACTCAAGGAACTTTTTCATTTTTATCTGGGAAGGAACTGCGCTCCAAAGGACTTCATTGTGTTTTTGCAGATGAACTGTTTGTTGCTAGCAATCCAAAAGGATGAGTATGTGGAACCTGATCTTTAGTTCCCTGATTTCATTGTGGTTTTTTTACATCTCAATCCCCTTCTGCATAGTGATTTGTGGTGCGGAAGGGGTCTAGCAGCCCTGTGAGTCTGTAAAAAAGTGACGCTAGGCAAGAAACAGATGGCATTGTTAAAAAAACTAAATGATCTATTTTAACAAAGTAAATTGATGTAAATACAAGATACTGTGCAGTGTAAGTGTAAGTGGTAAAAACAGTTTTGCAAAGTCTTTTAAAAGCCCTCAGAGCATTCATTACAAAACACTGGCTGGTTTCACCGGAGCTGGATAACCTGGTCAGTTTAACCAGTCAAGGATGTTGGATAAACTGTATATGTAAAGATGATAGATAGAATAAGGATAGATAAGGATAGATAGATAGATAGATAGATAGATAGATAGATAGATAGATAGATAGATACAGACATAGAGATAAACAGAGAGACAGACATGATTGATAAATAGACACAGAGAAATGTAGAGATGGAGGATTGATAGACAGATAGGTGATTGATAGAAAGATGATAGACAGAGACAGATAGATATGATTGACAGAAAGACATGATAGATGGTATGAGATAGATAGATAGATAGATAGATAGATAGATAGATACATACATACATACATACATACATACATACCTAGAAAGATATAAACAGACATGATTGATAAATAGACAGAAAGATAGAGATATTGATAGATGATAGACAGATGATAGACAGACATAGACATATAGATATGATTGAGAGAAAGAAAGATAGGCAGACAGATAAACAGACAGACTGATAGATTCTAAGCATTTGTGACTCATTTCCTTATAATACCTGTTTCTGAAGTTGTGAAAACTTGCCTGTCTCCTGTATAGAGTTAGGAGAGCATTTCCCTGTCTAATAGCATAGAATCATGCAGTTGAAGATGTAGAGATCACCTAATCATTGCTCAGTGAATAAAATCTAAAGTTACAAGCACTCAAAAATGACGATTGAATGAACATCTTTTCTTCAGAACTTCTTCAGAAAGGAAGGGGCGTTGGTCCTACCTGATACGCCCCTTCTCGTTGAGTGGAGACAGCAGCCAGACGTGGGTTGTGCTCATTGGTCAGAGGTTGGACTGAGCCTGTAAAATCTTCTTAAATCCTTCCCCTGTTGCTAAGGCACCCAGTTTTTGTCGAAGGAGAAGGAAACAGACTCGGTGTGTGGAAAGAACACAGGAAACAACAAATGAGATAAAAACGACAATAACATTACCAGACTGAAAAAGAACCAGGGTGGGGCTGGCTGCTGTCTCCACTCAACGAGAAGGGGCGTATCAGGTAGGACCAACGCCCCTTCTCCATTGAGGGTGGAGACAGCAGCCAGACGTGGGACATACCAAAGATCACTGTCCCAAATCACGGGCGGGAACAGTCTGGGCCGAATACCCCTCCCGAGTGACCACACCCTGTAACACACGCCTCCCAAAATCAGCCTCCGCCGAGGCAAACTTATCTAGCTTATAATGTCTAACAAAGGGTGAGGGCGACGTCCAGGTTGCCGCCCTGCATATCTCGTCCAAGGAGGCCCTCGAGGTCCAAGCCGCCGTGGTAGAGGCACTTCTTGTAGAGTGAGCTGTGATCGACGCAGGAGGAGGCAATGACCGAAGTTCATAAGCAGTCGTAATTGTCGAGCGGATCCACCGCCCCACCGTGGAAGAAGTCACTCGTTGACCTAAAGAAGACGGCAGAAAGGAAACAAATAGCAATTCTGTCCGCCGAATATCAGCAGTCCTCCGAAGGTAGAGACTCAGTGCCCGCCGGACATCCAACGTGTGAAAACGGATCTCCACAGGACTGGAAGGAGAAGGATAGAAATCTGGTAAAACTAGTTCCTGCAAACGATGAAAAGGAGAGTTAATCTTAGTCACAAATGTCGGATCCAATCTGAGGACCACCCAATCTTCATGAAACACACACAAATCATTTCTAACCGACAATGCTGCTAGTTCTGAAATTCGACGCGCCGACGTAATTGCAACCAAAAAGGCCACCTTGCCAGACAATAAACGCAAGCTGACCGAATCAAGAAGTTCGTATGGTGACTCCATAAGAGAGTCCAGCATGAGAGAAAGATCCCAAGAGGGATACCTATGTAGAACAGGAGGGCAGAGATTAGTAGCACCTCGGAGGAAACGTCGAATCATAGGTTGCTGAGACAATGAATGTATGGAATTATACGTTAGAATGGAAGAGATTGCCGCAACTTGTCTCCTGAGGGTATTAGGAGACAGACCCTTGTCCAATTCCAACTGAAGGAACCGAAGAACTTGCAAGACTGAAGCTTGAAGTGGCGAAAACCCCTGGGAAGAACACCACGAGGAAAAGGATCGCCAAGTAGCCGAATAAATCCGTTCCGTTGACGCACACCATGAGGCCTGGATGGTATGGATCACGTCTGAAGGGATGTGGTCTCGCTGCATAGCTGCCCACTCAACCACCAAGCGGTCAGCTGAAGCCACTGAGGCTCCGGATGAACAATTGACCCTTGGGTGAGACAATCTGGGAAACACGGAATCTTCCAAGGAGGAGATACTGAGAGATGAATGAGGTCTGCAAACCATGACCTCCTCGGCCAATGCGGAGCCACCAGTACAATCTCCGCTTGTTCCAGTAATAATTTCCGAATCACCTTCGGGATGAGGGGAATCGGAGGAAAAGCGTACAGTAGACCTTGCGGCCAAGGGGAGCGCACAGCATCCACAGCTTCCGCTTGATGGGAAGGGAAGCGGGAGAAGAAACGTGGTAGCTGGTTGTTCTGAGGTGAAGCAAACAGGTCTATTTGAGGGCTTCCGAAATGAGCCACTATCCTCTGGAATAGGAGCGGTTGAAGGCTCCATTCTCCGTGGTCCAAGTGCTGGCGACTTAGCCAGTCCGCTGTTACGTTCGAGACCCCCGATATATGGTCCGCCTTCAAGGAGGCCAGATGCCTCTCTGCCCAAAAGCCTAGTCTCTTTGCTTCCCTCATCAGCGAGATAGACCTGGTACCGCCCTGGCGATTGACGTGCGCCTTGGCCGAGGTGTTGTCGGTCAGAATCAGCACATGTTCGCCGGACAGCAGATGTTGAAAAGCCCGAAGAGCCAGGTAAATTGCCCTCAGCTCTAACTAATTTATGCTGCGGGCCCCCTCCATGGCAGACCAGGTCCCTTGCGCGAAGTGAGTCCCGCAGTGGGCCCCCCAGCCGGACTTGCTGGCGTCGGAAGTGACCGTTACCCGCTGGGGTTCCAGGAATAGACAGCCCTTGGAGAGCGCCGGAGACGTCCACCAGCGAAGGGATGACCGCACTCCCCATGGAACTGCCACCCTGGTCAAGGAGGACCCCTTGCCCGCTTTCTGAAAAGGTAAGAGAAACCATTGAAGGTCTCTAAGATGTATCCTGGCCCATGGGACGATGGAGATGGCCGAAACCATCTTCCCTAGTAGTCTGGATAGAAAAAGAGGAGAAACCCTTCTCTCTCTCAACACCTTGGCCACCATGGATCTTAAGCCAGCCTGTCTGTCCGGGGAAAGGAAAACCCTACCCAGGGACGAGTCAATTATAGCCCCCAAATGAAGGATCCTATTAGAGGGAGTTAGATGGCTCTTCTCAATGTTAACAGAGAAACCATGTGACGCCAGTGTCTGAATCGTAAGACGAAGATCAGACATGGCTTGCTGATGGGAAGATGACATAATAAGTATATCATCCAGATAGCACTGGAGACGCACGGCTTGAAGCCTGAGATGGGCCGCTAAGGCCGCCAAAATCTTGGTGAAACTACGGGGTGCGGAGGAAAGACCGAAGGGCAGAGCCCTGTACTGGTAGTGAACCCCAGCATAAGAAAAACGAAGGAATTGCCTATGAGAAGGGCGAATGGGGACATGGAGGTAAGCCTCCGTGAGATCTATTGAACAGAGGAGATCGCCCCTCCGTACGCCAGCCAGAATTGAGGACAAAGATTGCATTTTGAACCTTCTATAGACCACGAACTGGTTCAAACGTTTAAGGTCCAGAATAGGTCTCCACCCACCTGATGACTTAGGGACCAGGAAAACCCTGGAATAGAACCCTTGTCCCACCTGATCGCGAGGAACCCGCTGAATAGCCTTAATGACCAAAAGATGATGGATAGCCGAGTCCATGCGGGCTCGATGTTCGGTCATGTGGGACAGAGGACATTGGATAAAGGACATAGGAGGGGTGGAGACAAATTCAATGGCCAGTCCAGATGAGATGGAAGCCCGGACCCAGCAATCTGAAGTAGTACCCTCCCAAACCTTGGCGAAGAGGCCCAATCGTCCGCCAATGGGAGGATCCCCGGTACTACTAACGCCGGCGATGGATTGAACGACCCCCTCCCCCTCGAAAGGGCCGCCGGGAACTAAAATTCTTCCCCCTAGCTGGTCTCTCCTGAAAATTCCTCTGCTTAAAACTTGAAGACCCAGAGTAGAAATTACCCGTGTTCCTGTGGGGATCCGTGCCCCCTTCCGACGGGCAGAATTGAGAACGAGGAGGATACGGAAAAACCCTAGGCTCCCCTCTATGGAAAACAGCTGGTAAGACTTTCCTCTTATCTTTGGTCTCTACAAGAAACTTGTCCAAGTGCTCGCCAAACAGTTTTGACCCTGAGAAAGGCACCGAAGTTAGCCGCCATTTATGTGTCGCATCCGCCTGCCAATGGCGAAGCCACACTAGACGGCGGGCCGCAATGGAAGAAGCCAGAGACTTGGCTGCAAATCGAGTGGCATGCAAGGTGGCATCTGCAGAGAACTGCACTGCAGCTATGATTTTATTCAAGTCCTGTTTCAGCCTAGAGTCCTCAGAAGACATCTTTTCCTGTAGTTGTTTAAGCCACAGGATCGTTGTACGATTAAAAAACGATGCAGTGGAAGCCGATTTAATGGCCCAGGCCACACCTAGATGGGCCCTCTGAAGAACCTGTTCTGCTCTACGTTCCTCAGGACGAAGACCCTCTTCTGGATTACCAGGAATGGAAGAAGAAGATAACAAGGCCGCAACGGGAGCATCCACTGAGGGAATCTGAAGCAGAGCCTCTAGATCCGAAGAAACTATGAAATTTCTTTTGTCAGTGGAGGTTAGCACTGGGACCGAGGAGGGAGCAGACCACTGCTTCTGGATGACCTCCAGGAAAAGCGGAGGTGTAGGGATGGCTGTCACTGCCTTAGGTTGTTCGGCAAACAACGGATTTAAAGAACCTGCAGATGGAGTGGGCTCTGGAAGAGAAGTGGGTCCCAGTTGAGCTGTGTTTACTGCTTTAAACAACAGAGATTTAAAAAGAGACTGGGGAAAAAGGCCAGTGAAGGCAGGCTGGTCTGGAGGCAACCCCTCATCTTCTGACAGCTCTGGCTCCTGGGACTCCATGATCACATCCTTGGAGTGATTACTGACCCCGGAAACAGAAGGAGAATCAGAGCCTGTCAAAGAAATGGCATCCTCCATATCGAAGCCACCCATAGAAGCAGCCGGTTCTGCCAGAACCGCGTTAGAAAGAGAAGGGCCCGGAGCAGGATTAAAATGGGTGGACAACGACTGATGGACTGCAATGGAAATCATTCGCTGAATGTCCTCAGGCTGCCAATTGACCGGAGGTTGACCAGAAGCCGAGCCGGCTTCAATAGAAGCACGGACCGGAGCAGAAGTGGCAGGAGGGTGAACCATAGGTAGAAAGGGAGCGCTAGACTCCACTGGAGGACGAACCACTGTCAAAGGCGCTGACCCCCAGACTTTTGTTGAAGGGACTGTTATTTGAAGGTCTTGTAAAGACCTTTGATCAGGAGTGACAGAAACATCTCGTCTCCAGTCCTCAGAAGAACCCCTGGTTCTATCTATAGGGGTTCTAGTAACCGTCTGTCTTTTGGACACCTCATTGGCAGGTTTACCCTGAGACTTGGGCACCTTGGAAGGTCGCGAGGGTTGTTTGGCGGAACAGACAGGTGCCTGCAACCCTTCGCTGAGAGCCTGAGTTTGGTTGTCTCTCAAGGAAGCCTCAGACTGTTCACGGACCGAGGCCTTCCGGCCATGCCTAGACTTAGATTGCGCTTTGGGCATGATGAAGGACACAACAACCAGAACAGGTAGGCTCAATGATACAATTAAGAACAAGCTGTAGAAACTGGGAAGCCCCAAAAGGAGGCCCAGATAAACAGAAGACAGCAAGGGTAGAATGAGAAGATGTAAGGCTTCTAAATATCTTTTTGAAAAGACAGTTCCAATGATGAAAACAAGCCCTTAACAAACCAGGGAGGAGGAGACTCTGATCAGAGTCTTGCTAACTCCGCCTTCCCTTGGATCTAATATTCAGAATGGCTCCCAGTGAACTCCGCCCTCCTTTGAATGTAGCCTTCAAAATGGCGCCCAGAAGACTGAGGGAAGGCTCAAGGTCTTAATTACAAAATGGCGCCCTAGGGAATAACCGTTAGAGCGCAAGGCTCTTCTTCAGGGCACTCGCTCAGCTTAAACCAGTAAGGAGAACCAGAGAGAAGCCAGAAGACCCTTAAGACGCTAGAAAAAGCGTCCACAAGATCGCAGGGCAGCTCTTTGTCTTTAAAGCCGACAAGCGGCTACAGCAGGGAGCGCGCCGCTCCGCTTCGCGCCAAACAGCTGAGCTAACCAGGCGGCAGCCGCCGCAGCTCCGAATTGAAGCCTCGAGCACTGACAGGTGAGAGGGCACAGAACGACTAGCGTTCGAAGAATTAGAGTCCCCAAGAACTCTTTGGCACCAATTAGGCTTCTAGGGCAGCAAGGGGAGGAGGAAAAGCAATCGCCGACAAGCGGCTACCCCAGGAAAGCGCGAGACTCCACAATAATAATAAAGGGGAAAATTAACTTTAAAGGAAATGGAGAGGTGGGGGGGGCGCAAGGCTCCACAAGCACCAGAAAAAAAGGCACGTAAACACTTAATAGTTATAGGGCAAGAAACTACCCTTTTCCCCAGAAAGGGAGCGAAAGGCTCCTCCAAAGGTCCAACTAACCGTTATTTGGAACTGACAGCAACTGAAGAGAAAAAGTCAGCAGCTCCAGGGAGCTGCTGAAAGAAATAGACACCTAATCCAATCCAGAAGGCCAAAGAATAGTCAATAAGGAATCCAAGTCAAAAGTCCAGAATCAATCAGAAAGTAATAGAAACCTAAGATCTCAATGGAACTAGAGAACACTTTCCACACAACTGTCCAGTCTGACGACTGAGCAAAAAACTGGGTGCCTTAGCAACAGGGGAAGGATTTAAGAAGATTTTACAGGCTCAGTCCAACCTCTGACCAATGAGCACAACCCACGTCTGGCTGCTGTCTCCACCCTCAATGGAGAAGAGCCCATTCATTTTCTCCAGATCTTTTGTTCCACTGACACCCTTTACTCTGATTATGAAGCTTCACTTAATTCTGTTGCGATAATTCGAGGATCGGACTCAATGAAGGATTCAGAAAAAGTAGTATTCAAATAAAATATTATTTATTTACAGTAGGCATTCTATATTCTCTGGATGATTGCAGATAGAAGCAAGAAGGAGGAGCATGTATGCTCTTTTATATCAATAAGGCGGAGTTAGGAGTAGGAGTGGTTACATATGAATACATTAAGGAAGGGAGAATAAATTAACCCTTGATGTACTATATACATACATTTCCTATATTTGAGAATAAGGCATTTACCTGTGATAAATCCCCCTCTAAATGCCGATTCAACATACAGCAGTAATTACATTCAGGTTCAGAACAATATAAAACTTGTAATTTTGAAGTTAGATATTTATGTTGTTTAGATTGCAAAGGTTTAGTCAATATATCAGCTATTTGTTCTGTGGTTTCACAATGAATAGCTTTAATGAATCCATCCTGAGATAATTGTCTTACATGTTTGAATTTGATATCTATATGTCTAGATCTTTGACCAATAGCATCTGATCTAGATATCTCTATCGCAGCTTTATTATCTTCATGTATAACAAATGGCAATGAAGGACTTTTCTAGATGTCTGATAATAAATCATTGAACCATACAAGATTATTAGAGGCCTTTGACAAACAAACATATTCTGCCTCAGTTGTTGATGTAGCTACAAGATCCTGTTTTCCAGTATACCAGTAGACTGGGCAGTTGTTAAGAAAGAATACATAACCAGAAGTGCTTTTCCTGCACTTAGTGTCACCTGCCCAATCCGCATCAGTGTAACAAGTGAGAATAGGTTCTTTAACATCGTTGGGTTCTAATATTAGAGAGAAATCTATGCTGTATTTCAAATATCTTAGTACTCGTTTAATGGCTTCCCAATGATACATTAAAGGTTTACTGACATATCTGGATAGTAAATTAAGGGGTAGAGCAATATCTGGTCTGGTCCAATTAGATATATACAAAAGGAAACAATAACTGATCTATAAAGTGTATTATCAGTAAACTCAGGAGATGATTCATTCATGTTTCTTAAAAAATCAGTTTGCATTGGAGTATCACAAGGCTTTGCATCACTCATATTACATTTATTCAATAGTTCTATAATTTTATCTTTTTGAGATAATCTAAACCCTTTTTTAGTCTTACTGATTTGAACTCCAAGATATTTATTTACTTTCCCTAATGATTTTAAAGAAAAATGTTCATTTAATTTTGTTACAAACATATCCCCTTTTTCTTTATGTTTGCCAATATACAAAATGTCATCTACATAAATTAACACAAATTCTATTGAATCACCATCCCTTCTAACAAAGAAACAATTATCTGCAGTTGTGGCATTGAAGTTCATAGATTTGAGAACGTTGACCAAGCATTCATACCAGCGTTTGCCGGATTGCTTTAATCCATACAAACTTTTGTTCAGTAACCAAGTTTCATTCCTATTTGTGTTTTGGCTATGAGGGGCTCTTACATATATTTCTTTATCTAGTTTTGCATGTAGGTATGCAGTTTGTATGTCATATTGAAAGACTTCAAGATTAAGGGCTGATGCTATTACTAAAGCTGTCTTGACACTTTCAGTTCTTACGGTGGGGGAATATGTGTCGGTATAATCCTCAGGATATTTTTGAGCATAGCCCTGTGCAACTAGTCTTGCTTTATATAATGAATTGCCTTTTTCCAGATTTTTAATTTTAAATATCCACCTAGTGCCAATAATTGTTTTGTCTTTTGGAGCTGGTGTTGGAGTGAATACATTTAATTCTCGCAGACTGCCCATTTCTTTGGCCATGGCTAATTCCCATTTTCTTCTTTCTTCTATGGGTAGTTTTAATAATAATAATAATAATAATAATAATAATAATAATAATAATAATAATAATAATTATAATTATTATTTTATTTCTATACCGCCCTTCTCCCGAAGGACTCAGGGCGGTGTACAGCCAGTTTAAAAACACAAGACACAACAATAATTAAAAATTAAAATAATTAAATAGATTTGGCTGATTTAAAACTCTAAAAATTAAAATACCCCAATTTAAAATGATTATATTGACAGCCCTGCCTGGCAGAACAACAAGGTCTTCAATGCGCAGCGGAACACCCGGAGGTCGGAGATCTTGCATATTTCCGGGGGCAGTTCATTCCACAGGGCTGGGGCTCCCACAGAGAAGGCCCTCCCCCTGGGTGTCACCAGCCAACATAACTTGGCTGATGGCACCCTGAGGAGACTCTCTCTGTGGGAACAGACTGGTCATTGGGAGGCTATTGGTGGCAGAAGACGGTCTCGAAGGTACCTGGGTCCTATGCCATGGAGCGCTTTAAAGGTGGTAACCAACACCTTGAATTGCACCGGGAAGACCACTGGGAGCCAGTGCAGCTCGCGCAGGAGGGGTGTCACGCGGGCACAGCGGGTTGCACCCATAACCACCCGCGCGGCCACATTCTGGACCAGTTGGAGCCTCCAAGTGCTCTTCAAGGGGAGCCCCATGTAGAGAGCATTACAATAGTCCAGCCGGGAGGTGACAAGGGCATGAGTGACCGTGCGCAAGGCGTCCCGGTCCAGAAAGGGCTGCAACAGGCAGATCAGGCGAACCTAATAAAAGGCCCCCCTGGCCACGGCCATCATGTGCTCTTCTAAAGACAGCCGTGCATCCAGGAGGACACCCAGATTGCGAGCCCTCTCTGTGGGGGGCAAGGATTCACCCCCAATAGTCAGCGATGGCATCTGCTGACTATATCGGGATGCCGGCAACCACAGCCATTCGGTCTTGGATGGGTTGAGTCTGAGCCTGTTCCTCCCCATCCAGGCCCGTACGGCCTCCAGGCAGCAAGACATCACATCAAGGGCATCGTTGGGGTGGTCTGGGGTGGAGATGTACAGCTGAGTATCATCAGCGTACAGGTGACACTTCACCCCAAAACCACGGATGATCTCACCCAGCGGCTTCACATAAATGTTGAACAGAAGAGGCGAGAGGACCGACCCTTGTGGCACTCCCCATGCGAGATGCCTCGAGGTCGACCTCTGCCCCCTGCCAACACGAACTGCGAGCGGCCGGAGAGGAAGGAAGAGAACCACCGCAGAACGGTGCCCCCTACTCCTAACCCTCTCAACCGCTGCAGCATGATACCATGGTCGATGGTATCAAAAGCCGCTGAGAGATCTAATAGGACTAGGACAGAGGAGCAACCCCTGTCCCGGGCCCTCCAGAGATCATCCACCAACGCGACCCATGCCGTTTCTGTGCTGTGCCCCTGCCTGAACCCCGACTGGTACGGGTCTAGATAGATAGCTTCATCCAGGTGCCTGGGCAGTTGTCGTGCCACCACACTCTCAACAACCTTCACCACAAAACGAAGGTTGGAGACCAGACGGTAGTTAACTAATTCAGCCGGGTCCAGGGAAGGCTTCTTGAGGAGAGGCCTCACCACCGCCTCTTTCAAGGCGGCGGGAAAGGCACCCTCACTCAGAGAAGCAGTTATAATCCCCTGGAGCCAGCCTCGTGTAACCTCCCGGGAGGCCAGTACCAACCAGGAGAGACACGGGTCCAATAAACATGTGGCGGCACTAATCCTACCCAGAACCCTGTCCACATCCTCGGGAGTCACAGGATCAAACTCCTCCCAGATAATATTCTCAAGACCTACCCTCGTCTCCTCCCCTGGACTTGCCCAGTCGGAGTCCAAGCCTGTTGTGGCCCCGCCCTCTGAGCCTGTCCCATCGGAGGAAGAAAGCTCCGAGCATGAGGAAGAGGAGTCAGCCAGGCCTCCCTCTCCAGGCCCCTCCCCTCTGGCATTGTCTCAGGTGCTGGCCGAGGGAGAGGAGATCAGCAGGGAGACAGCTGGTTCATCTCAGAGTGACGATGAAACATCATTCCTGGACGCACGCCTCCGAAGGCGTGATAAACGATTGCAACAGTTTAGGAGGCATGCTAGGGATTAGAACTGAGTCACTGGACCACACCTCAGAGACTATATAATAGAGGGTAGTGGTCAGGGATCCTTGTGACGAACAAAAGTAAACCTTGGATAGTCACTAAAGCCTCGTCCGGAACTGCTGGGAGAAATATTATTTCTGCTTGGACTTTTTTGTATGTTAGTATCTTATCTTTCTGTTTGTGAAAATAAAGGCATTTGGCAGACGGTGTGTCTATCGCTGCCAAGTGGGAGATAAGACCTGGGTGCGTTCCAAAGTGTTTCCTTAACCCTCGGCTGGCTGTGTTTGTGTGTGTGTGGGGACGGGGACAGATCAAAGCCTTCCCGAATCCGAGCGACTTTATCGTGCAGGAATTGCACAATACTTCCTCGTATGTATTGGGTGTTGATGTATTATCATTTATGTGCATTGTATAATTCTTATATTTATTTGGTGTTTGATTCCTGTTACATCTAACTGTTCTCTCTGGTCTGCTATCGTTATCGTATAAATATCTTGCTTCTTTTTTTGTTAATGAATCTGTTTTGATTTTGGGACAATTTCCTATCCATGTTTTATTGTTGCTCTTTTGTGTATTGTGGTCGTGTTTGTCTCTTTCTGTCTTATCATGATTATCAATGTTTGGTTTTGTACTTGGAAAGATCTCATTAAGATGTATCTTAGACCAATTGGCCTGTTCGTGAAATACAGCTGTTCTAGAAATTATGAATTTATTGTTATTGTCAATAAATCTGTATCCTTTTGTGCCAGTTTCATATCCCATGAATCTGAGCCTTCTGGATACATTATCCCCTTTACGTCTCAATTGTTTTGGTATATGTACGTCTGCTGTAACGCCAAATACATGCATGTGGGCTATTTTTGGTTTTTTATTATATACTAATTCATATGGTGTTTTATTTATGACACTAGACCAAATTCTGTTTAGGGTATAATTAGAATATAATAGAGCTTCCGACCAAAATTGTTTGCCTAAACCAGCATCTTCCAATGTGCATCTAATCATGGTTTGTAATGTTGAGTTCTTTCGTTCTACCACTCCATTTTGAAATGCAGAGAAAGGGCTAGAGGTGAAGTGTAACATTCCTTTGTCTTTTAGCCATTGGGAGAATTCTTTTGACATGAATTCAGATCCCGTCTGTCATGATTTGCTTTATTTGTGTTGTGTTTCTACACGTTTATAAAATTCTTTAAACTTTTGAAATGTTTCATCTTTGTGTTTCAAAGTATAGACAAATCCATAACGACTATAGTCGTCTACAATAGTAAGGAAATATCGTTTTTTATACGTAATTGATGGGGTCAATGGACCAACTAGGTCCATATGTACCAGGTTAAAGACATGATTTGATGATCTTGTTGCCTTTTTTGGTCTGGGTTTAGTTCTGAGTTTTGAGGACTTAGATACTGAACATTCCAAATATTTTTTACAATCTTTTATTTTAACACCTTCAGCATGTTCAACCATTTTTTGTATTACAGGAAAACTAGCATGTCCTAATTTTCTGTGTAATATATGTGCACATTCATCATAAATTGGTTTTCCAATTATTGGTCGTTTGTTAATATGTGTATCTTTAATTGATGTGTTTTCATGGTTATGATTTGTTTCATGTTCCTCGTTGTTACTGTCACTGTCATTTTCATTTTCTATGCTATTGTCATCTTCCATGTTTGAATCAATGTTGTGTAGCCATCTTTCTTC
This sequence comes from Arizona elegans, assembly GCA_022577455.1. Taxonomy (NCBI): domain Eukaryota; kingdom Metazoa; phylum Chordata; class Lepidosauria; order Squamata; family Colubridae; genus Arizona; species Arizona elegans. The sequence continues at coordinate 129,520,765 of JAKOOJ010000002.1, forward strand.
AGTGACTAAGTATGGTAGATCTCCTTTGATAACTATATTGCCTAAGTTTGTTTTGTTTCTCTCTAGAGATGCTTTTCCTTTTGAGAACACTATGTTTATGTCAGAGTCTCTGCTCAACTTTATTGCACTAAGAATGTTATGGGGTATTTCGGGTATTAATAAAACCCCCTCTATTTTCCCTAGACCGGGTAAATTTACATTTCCCCTTCCAATGACTTGAACTTCTTCTTGGTTGGCTACTTTAATTACAAATTTATCTTCTATGAAAGAAGATAATATTTTCTTATCATGTGTTGTATGGTTTGTTGCCCCAGAATCAATGAGCCAGGCATTATCTTTTGGGTTTTGATTTTTGCTTATGTTATACTTACCTAATCCATTTAATGATCCAGACTTTCTCTCTCTTGAGTTATCTCTGCCCCCTCTACGTTCTCTGAAATTTGGTGAGTTTCTATATCTGTACCTGTCAATGGATGATTGTCTGTTATGGTATCTGTTTCTATTGTTATGATTTTGTCTTTCTCTAAGGAATTTTGTACAATCTCTTCTATAGTGTTCTTTGGACCCACAATTATAACATTCAATTGGTTCTTGATGCCTGTCTTGAAATACTACCCTTTTGGTCTGTCTGTGTTCTTTGTGTGTGCTGTAGCGGCTTCTCCTTAAATTATCTTCAGCTATTAGTCTATTTGATAAACTCTCTATAGATAGATATCCCAGATTAATTGTGTCCAAATGTGATATGTAATTATCCCATGATGAGTCTAATGAATTAATGATAACGCTTTTCATTGTCTGATCAGATATTATTTCTCCCCTTAAATGAAGTTCTGCTCTAATTGTGTTTAGTGATAATAAATGCTCACTTACAGTAGTCCCAGATTTTATCCTGGCTGAGAAGAAATTTTTAGACATTCTAGTTGTGGTTGCTACACTTTCACTATGAAACAATTTAAACATACAATGAATTATTTCTGAGACAGTTAGATTATGCTTAATACTATGATAGATAGCAGGAGATATGCTAGATATTAGTAAATAGAATGCTCTGTGATACAGGCAGTCCAATTTTAGAGTCCATGGTCTTTTGGGAGGGTTAGTTATGAAAAATAATAAATTCTCTTTTAAGAAAACAACCTGGAGTTGTTGACTCCATTCCTGTAAATTAATACCGTCTATTCTCAATTTTGGGAAATCACTAGGCAAGTTTCCAGTGTTATTTGTTGCATTACTTACAACTGGAGGCTGTCCATGATCTTGTAAGTGTTGATAATTGCAGAATGATGTAGGTATGCTAGCGATCAGTCTGAATGGTTCTCTCTGTTCTTCACTGTCTCTATATTCGCCTGCGTGAGTTCGCGCATGCGCGTTGCTCATTTTGTTTCTGAAGCTGTCGGGAGAGGTTCTCGTCGCTGTAGCTCCCTCGTAGTGTTCTTCTTCTGACGATTCGCTTTCTGGCTCGGCTTTTGGTGTCCAGGTGGGGATCGGAGCTTGCTTCGTTCTGTCGTAGTCGTCTCGGTTGAGGCCTCTGGCTCCCGGGATCGTTTGCGGTGTGGGCGAGTACTTGCAGGGTCCCCTGGGTTCGGGCGTCAGCGTTCTCATCGTTTGGGTTGGCGTGGATGGAAGTAGGGACGCTTGTCCACTTGCTTCTGTGTCCTTGGATTGAGTAGTTTGCTCTTTTTTCGTTATTTGATTTATAGTCTTTGGTACTTTTGCTGATTTTTTTGTGATTTTCAGATTCGGGCCGAAGGCTGCGAAGAGTGTTCTCATAGCTGTTTCGATTTGTATTTCAGTTGGCGTTTCTTCGGTGTCTGTATCAGATTCTTCTGAAAAATAGGATTTCTCCTTTTTATTCTTTATGCTGGGTAAAATCTTTCGCGCCAGCCATTTTGAGTTCTGTCCTTTGATTGGTTATGAGCTAGCCATTTTGGTGTGCTGGCTAATCCAAGATGGCTGCCATTCAAAATTTTGTGCGGGACCATTAGTCTTCCTCTCGGTTATGTTTTCATCTGTAGGTGATTTGCTTACTATTTTGAGTTCTTTAGGCTCCGGTGTGTTGACGTGCTTTTCTCTCGCTGCTCCGTTGTCTTTTATAATGTCTTGGAGGTTCGCGATGAGATTTTTGTCATCTTTACGGTTCTTCAGCAGTCTTAATATCGTTTTCTGTCTCGCTCTCTTCTTGATCATCGATTACCTCTTCTTCATCTGTGGTGTAGTTTTCAGGTTCTCTTGTTGTTTCAGTCGTGGATTCATCGATCATTTCTTGATCTGTTTCTATCTCTTTATTGTGTGCCCTGGTGTTGGGTCTTTCTCTCTTTTCTTTGGAGTTTTCTTTCTTTGGCATGTTTGTTTCTTATTGAGTCAGCCAACCATCCTCTGCTACCAGATTGTTGCGATAATTCGAGGGTTGGACTCAATGAAGGATTCAGAAAAAGTAGTATTCAAATAAAATATTATTTATTTACAGTAGGCATTCTATATTCTCTGGATGATTGCAGATAGAAGCAAGAAGGAGGAGCATGTATGCTCTTTTATATCAATAAGGCAGAGTTAGGGGTAGGAGTGGTTACATATGAATACATTAAGGAAGGGAGAATAAATTAACCCTTGATGTACTATATACATACATTTCCTATATTTGAGAATAAGGCATTTACCTGTGACAAATTCTACAATAGAATCTTTGAAAACCCTTCCAATTTTTGAAACATGCAATCACATTCTATCTCATTCCCCCCACCCCACTTCTATGATCTAAACACACGCAGGTCCTTCAACCTTTCTTCACCAAATATTCCTGTGATCAACTTAATTCCCTTTCTCTGAATCCTTTCCAATAATCACCGCCCATCTTTAAACTGTGGCATTCAGACATAGGCACAATATTATATACGAAGTCTTACTTGTGTGGAATCTAATATGAATTCCATGATTTGGACACACTAACACTAAGAGCAACTTAAAACTGTCTTGGTGATTTTATCTTTTGCCTTGCAATGCAAACATTCTTGACCTAGTTGAGAAACACCTGAAAGAAAATAAATACTGAAGAATATGAAATGGATCTGATGTCAGAGACATTTTACTCTCTACTATTTTGACAAGGGAAAAATATGTTCTTCATTGTTGTTCCTTGTCTTCCCCAAAGACTGTTCAATGCCTATGGATGAGCTAGCCACAAATCTTTCAGCTGGCAAGGCATCAAACAATACTCCAAAACTGAACATTTTTCTCAGACAAGAGTTTCCCAAAACTACTGTCCCTGCTCCTTTCCCAGTATATTTATTTTGGAAGAAATCCAGGGGGCAAAACCTAATATATTATCCAGACTGCAGTTGAAGATCAAAGATGTTCTAGTTGCTGCTTTCTGAGATTCTCCCTTAGGACTAAGTTGTTGAAATATTAAACACTGAGTTGGATGGAGAATAGCTCGGTGGTGAAGGAATTTATAAAAGCTAGAAGTTAAAAAAAAATGCTATACCAATATGTATAGTTTATTTTTAATACCATAACCATTATTATAAATATGTTCCACGTGCAAAATTATGCAACATGATGGAGGACCTTGTGATAAACAGTTTTCAGTGTACCATTTTATCTTAAGTATAAAGGATCTTGTAGGAACTTAAAAATAGAAAATATTAAAAGAGTATGATACCATGGAATAAAGCCCATTTCATAATACATTTGAAGTATAATCCTGAATTACTGGTATATCTATACCTAGATTACACATCACGTTTCTAAGACTTCATGGTCTATAAAGTTATGTCATAGCATAGTGGTTAATATTTAAGATGCTCCAAGACTTAGTATTTTTCTATAACAGATAATACAGCTAGCCTTCTAGAAATGTTCTTTGATGGATGATCTATCAGTGGCTCTGTAGATCAAAGTCCTAAACAGAAAAGGAGGGAGACAAGAAGGGGGAGAAGGAAGAAGAGTCAGTGGTCTCTCACTTTTCTGCTCTATGGAGAACTTTATAGCAAATGAAGAGAATGCAAAGATCAGACACAAGCAACCTGAATGTCACCATGAGTTGATCAAAGTTACTTTTTTTTTTATTGTTGCATGCCTATTTACAAGAAACTCACTAGACTGACTGCATACCATTATCTAATGATCAGATAATGGTCAGACACTCTACTAGAGAGAAGTTTCTTGAAGATGGGCTCCACCATGAGTCCAAAAGCTCAAAAGACAAAACTTCAGGTCCTGGTGACCAATCCAGATTGGATCCTGCAACATTATCCTGGGAGTTGTATGTTCGCGTTCATTTATGGTCAGATAAGACTTCAGGGGTTCTATGGAAGGTACAATATGCATGGCTTCCTGCTGTGCAAGGACTCTAAGCTCTGTCCCCTCTTCACACCTCTTTCTATTTTAGTTGGAGATTCCACCACAATATGATAATGACTAACATGCAGTAGAGCAATCAGTCAGATACCAGTGCACACCTTCTTCTCCAGTGCCAATGGTTGAAAAACAATGAGATCACCAAACTCCACAGGGTTTTAGTGTTTTCTCACAAAATTTCAAAAAAAAAAAAATTCAAGAATTTTCTATCATTCGAATTTTTAACCATGTTATTTTAATTTTCAGTTTAATTTGCAATGGCATATGATGTTTAAGAATAGAATATATCCCTTGGTCCTGCAATGTTTTTAAACCTTGATATAATGTCAAGGAAATAAGGGAGCCTGTTTCTTTGGCTCTTCTGTTTTCTCTAATAAGTATTCTGTGGATTCTTTATATGATACAAATGGAGTTGTAAATTGGAACCAGCTTGTGATGATCATGATGAATCTTGCATAAAAAATTTACTTACATTTCAACATTAATTTATCAGTTTGTTTGCTGTTATCTCTATACCATTGCTTGGCATATCATTAATTGTAGTGCCCAGCAGAATCACTTCTTGTGAGATAAGCAGCCATGTAAATTTGATTAAAACAAAGAAACAAATAGATAGATATGTTTAAATAAATAAAGCAAGATGTTGTATGTGTCACTGGATACACAACACCAAACAGACTGATATATTCTTTTTCTTCAGGTCCTACTGAAAAATGCAAAACTGAATATGGATTTTTACTACAATAGTACTTTTTTTTTTCTTCCTACAATTTCCACTTGGGGGGAAGTTAAAAAATCAACACACAGCTTCGGACTCACCTGATTATAAACAGATGCTTCGGTTATTTTTAGTTTTGTTTGTTTTGCTTTGTTTGTTTAGACTTTTTCTAATTAGCCTTGATGTGGACCTCATTCAGTACTCCTGGCTTGGTGAACAATCTCTGCCTCGAGATCAATACAACTAATTGTACCTAATTGATTATGCAATTTGCATTAACAGATTTCCATTAATTCCCTCTGTGTGAACTTTGAGGTGCTAATTATTGTGTGGCATTGGAATTGTGATGCAACAATTAGACTTTAGGGCATTCGCAAGACTAGTCTTGAGTTATTCTGCATGCTATTTTGCCAGCACATATTAGAAAGTGGTATCCTTCCTATGCAATCCTGCAGCATTCATCTTAATTAAACATGATTTCTTTGGGTTTTTTTTTTATTTTTTAATTTGATTTATATGCTGCCCTTCTCCGGAGACTCAGGGCAGCTTACAGTGCATTAAGCAATAGCCTTCATACTTTTGTATATTTTATACAAAGTCATCTTATTGCCCCCACAAACTGGGTCCTCAATTTACCTACCTTAGAAAGGATGGAAGGCTGAGTCAACCTTGAGCCTGGCAAGATTCGAACTTACTTTAATTGCAGATAGCTGGTGTTAAATTACAGTGCCTTGTCTGCAGAGCTATCCAGGCTCCTGACTTAGAGTTTTGACTTAGAATGTTGTATAAACTCTGTCACTGTGATTTGCGAAGTGTTGTTATTGGTTTAAAATGTTGGATTCATCCAACATTGTTATATTCAATAAACATGGTTAAAATCATGACTTGGGGCAATGCTTGAGCATCTGACATCATTCAAATGTTCATAATGTTTACTTTTAAACATATTAAATACTGGATATCGAGTAAGAAGAAGCTGAATCCAGATATGATTAAAATATTGGTTATTTGTTAGTCTTAGTGGCTGGGACAGGATTGTTATGCAGATCCAGTCTAGTCTTGGACTACACCTGAAACAATTATTATATCACATTTAAATGTATAAATTGATTAAATGAAATAAATAACACAGAGTTTTTGGAAGTTGGTTGTACCAGGATCCTTTCCATAGAGATTCAAAGCAAAACTTTTTTACTGTTTGATTTTAGTGGAATGATATTAGGAATTAATATATAGCTGGAGAAGGATTATTTTTAATAATAATTATACACACACACATACACACTTTTGAATTATAGATGGTTTTTATGGTCAGTACACCACCCGTCCATTTAAATATCTGTGTTTAATTTTTGACACTTGAACTGTTAACTGTCACAACACAATTATAAATATGTGAAGTGATTAGTGCTTGAAAAATCACTGCCATGTTGTAACATGCAAAAAGCAGTAACTAGCAAGGAATTATTCCAAATATTTCTAAAGCTGTTTTACAGCAGACGTAAGGACGACATTTCCCTGGGGAAAAAAAAAAAACTCTGATCCTTTATAATTGAAATCATTTTTCTCTTTTTAATTGACGCCCCAAAGGCCAGCGGAATCCATCTGATTTACACAAACTTTTCGAATTTTCAGGGTGTTAAGAGGTAGGATGGCTTTGGCTTTCCCTTCCTTCAGTTTGCTCTCAGGCTTCTAAGTTCCCACCAACACAATCTGGTGATTATTCTTATACATTAATTGCTGGAACTTTAAGTATAGCGAGACATTAACTCTGTGTGCATAGCTGCAACAGTACAAAAGGAATCCAAACAGTGTGGAAAACCAGATTCATCTTGAATGAGTCAGAGAGTTGGCAACCTGATCCTTTCCAGGTGCTTTGTGCTTCTACTCACAGCATCCCCAGTGATATTATGCCCAAGTGGGTTTCAACTAAAACATCTTTGCATCTGCATTACAAGCACAGACAGTAAAGGTAAAAATCTACAGTAACATTCTACAGCGTACACAGCAGTGGTGAAATCCAATTTTTTTTACTACCGGTTCTGTGGGTATGGCTTCGTGGGCATGGCAGGGGAAGGATACTGCAAAATCTCCATTCCCACCCCACTCCAGGGGAAGGATACTGCAAAATCCCCATTCCTTCCCCACTCCAGGAGGAAGGATATTGCAAAATATCCATTCCCACCCGACTTTGGGGCCAGCCAGAGGTGGTATTTGCCGGTTCTCTAAACTACTCAAAATTTCCACTACCGGTTCTCCAGAACCTGTCAGAACCTGCTGGATTTCACCCCGGTACACAGTTCTGTAAACAAAGTTTCATCTTTGCCATTCTACTAGGTCCAGCTTCCACTGTCTGAATGTGGTCAACATTTCATGGTCACTGAATAAGCTCAGTTTTCAATGAAAGGTTTTATCTTCCTACTCTTTTAAATCATGCCCACCCCCCACCCCCGAGATATTTCTGTAAAACTTCAGGGTTGCCTCAGGCTTTGTTGCCTTGGTTGGTGCTACATAATCAATGACACTCACAGCCTGAATGTTTGAAATTGAGAAAATGATAATAGACAAAGGTTTTTTTTCAAATTAAATGAGGAACACCAAGCCACTAATTTAGCAAGATGTCTCCATCGCGCATTGAAACGAGTTTCAAATTTGTGCAACTGTTAATGAGAAAACTAGAGTTCTGTGACTGATTTCACAAAGGATTATTAGGACCCTCATAAAACTACAGTTGCCAGAATTGTTTAAAGGAAGCAATGATTTCAGTCTAGTTTTCCTACCAGTTAAAAGAGTCACTCTTGAATGTCTCTTCAGATCCAGAGGGGGAAACAACCTAATTATACAGTCTAAAGGCAAATTGCAGGAGACTACAATTCAAAAATTAATTCTGGGAAAAATAGCTTGGATACGAGAGATAATTCCCTAGTCATGTGTTTTTAGTTTTTGTTGAAACTCAGAGGCTTTAGTCAACAGTAATGGATGCTAAAAGTTGATTCATCCCTGACAATGCTATCTGAGGATCTTATAAATTGTTGTTCAACACTCTGGTTCTTCAATCATGTATTTTAGCATATAGCATATAATATATCCATTATACAGATAATAAATGTCAGTGTGATATGGTGGTTTAAGTGTTAAACCAAGAACAGGGAGATACACATTCTAATCTACTTTTAGCCACTAAAGTCCATTGGGTGATTTGGGGCCAGTCATCCTTTCTTTGCCCAACCTACCACAAGGTCAGTGTCGAAATCCAATTTTTTTTACTACCGGTTCTGTGGGTGTGGCTTGGTGGACATGGAAGGGGAAGGATACAGCAAAATTTCCATTCCCACCGCACTCTGGGGCCTGCCAGAGGTGGTATTTGCTGGTTCTCCAGAACCTGTCAGAATCTACTGGATTTCACCCCTGCACAAGGTGTTCTTGTTGTGAGGGGAAATTAGGAAGATAGGAGTACTATAGGTGATAACATACATTCCTGAATGAAAGGCAGGAGATAGATAATAAGTATAACATATTTTTATTTCTTTATAAAATGTTTAGGCCACTTCATTCCATAACCACTCTGAATGGCTTCACACAATTAAAAAACAAAATAAAAGAACATAGGAATCCTATGGGAACAAATAAAAATGAATACAAATAAATACAAATAAAATAAAAGTAAATAACAAAATGCCCATTCACATCACTCCACCTAAAAGGCCCACCTAGTTCAAGGACTATGAAAAGCGAAGTTTTTAGGACTGACTAGAAGGTGGGCAGTATGAATCTCTGAGGGAATATTATTTTTGTTCCAGAGTCCAGGTCCTTCAACAAAGAAGATTCATTTCTTGGCTCCTGCTCAATGATATTGCTTGATCAATAAAACCCAAAGCAAGTCAACTTTGTATGATTGAACACAATGGGCTACAAGAACCAACAACCCATGGGTCAATTAATACACAATGTATGGAAGCTGTGTCACTGAGCAAAAATTCCTTATGTTCATTTATTGTCAGTTGCAAAAATGTTGTACATTTTCAAATAGGACCAGCCAAATGTACTTGTCTATCAATTGTTTCCACAAGCATCAGTTTCTGTAATACTGGAACGTGTGTGGGCAGTTCAAACTATTACACTGTTGTTTCATCTGCCCAAATCTAAAAGAAGTGAGAGTTACATTTCAAACTTTGAGGGTGTATGAAAAGTAAGAATAATACACATTTTCTTTTAGCCATCTGCTTGAGCTTTTAATCTTTGAGGTACTTTTGCCCAACAGGATAGCCTATTATTTTTTCCAAAGGTGAGGCTTTGTAGAGTTTCAGGCACTTGCTTGCTACATGGCCTGCAGTTCCACAAGTGCAGCACTTTGTGGCTAACACAGAAGTCTGTACAGTACTTTAGAAGCGCCTAGGTTTCCTGAGGCCTGCAGTAGAATCATAAACTGAAGTTCACCTTTTCAGTTTTCTGTCAAAGATGGAGTTATTTTTATTGCTCCTTTTTGCATAAATTATCCACAGCTAGCATCGGAGGATCTGAGGAAACAAGATGAAGATAGGAGTTGGGGTGGGGAATAAGGCCATTGAGCTAGCACTGTCTTAAGACATTTCCACAGTCGTGTGATGTTCCAGAGCATGTTACCTTCCCACTGAAGTGGTACCTATTTATCTACTCACATTTGCATGCTTTTGAACTACTACAGTAGGTTGGCAGGAGCTGGGGCAAGCACAGGAATTCATCCTGTCACATGGCACTCAGGTCTTGAACCTGGGCTATTGCCTTTCCAGATGACAAGCCCAGCTCTGTAAACCACTTAGAGAGAGCTGTAAAGCACTGTGAAGTGGTATATATATGTCTAAGTGCTATTGCTATTTTTAACTGATTAGCTACCATGTTACCCTTAAGGGTGTAGAGAGACTGTAAAAAACCTCCTTTCCTTATACTTTCCTCAATGCCTTAACAAATTCTTCATATTCTGTGAAGTGCCTTTTCCCACCTCATCTTTTGGTTCCTCAGCAAGTCCTTATTGGTACTGGTGATCACAGCAAGAGCATTCCACTTCATATCTATTGGATAATTCTCACAAACACTGAGCTCACCTTGTTTCAGCTTTGGGATCTCAGAGTTTTCTATAATTCTTCTATTGAATCTTCATATGCAGCTCCAGGATCCTGTCAGGAGTCTGCAAAATCAAAATAATTTGCCCTCCTATATTGAAAAAGAATACAATATTAAAATTCCATCCAACAATCATGAGAAGCAGTAGTGGCAACAAATGGGTTGATTTTAATTATGAACACAGTAAGTATCAATAAATACAATCCATACAAACAAAAATCATTTTGGGATCTTGCATAATTTTTAAAAGTGAGAATCATTCCTGAGAGAATAAAGTTTAAGAAAACTGTTTAGTAATGAAATAATAATGGAATCTCAAAATCTGTCAGACTTTCTCCTTGCTACATCTTAAACCAGTGTTTCTCAAACTTGGCTACTTTTAAGATGTGTGGATTTCAACTCCATGCCAGCTGGAGAATTCTGGGAGTTAAAGTCCACACATCTGGACAAGGTTGAGAATGTCATCTTAAACCAAACAAAATCAAGGGGGTGGAGCCTATTAAATTTTCCAAAGTAGAGTATTTTTTCTGAACATCTTCCATTAATGATTTTAAAAAACACAGGGTAATAGGAAGGAAGGAACTTGGAGGTCTTCTAGTTCAACCTCCTGCTCAAGCAGGAGAACCTATACTATTCTAGACAAATGACTATCCAATCTCTTCTTAAAAACCTCAGGTGATGGAGCATCCATATCTTCTTGTTATCCCTTTCCCTTTCCCATTCCAAGAGCCAGGTTTATATTCCATCACATTTCCAGGTTAAAAAGTTTGTCTAACTTTGAGATAGCGTTGGAAGACCCAATTTTATAGCTTTATTTCATCATGACATTGAAATCACAATGGGCTTAGTGAAATACTCAACTCTTTAAAGTTATTTCACTGGTGGTAATGTCCATGAGGCAGGGTCAGAATGGTTTAAAGGTGGAAGATTTATATAATCAAGCGAAAACAGAGTATACACTAATAATACAACAAAACACTGTAGAAAGAAATCAGTAGGACAGTGGAAGGAGCACTGCAATTAAAACTGCTCCTGTTTTGAATGTGTCCATGTGATGTCATGACACATTCAATAGAGCCAGGGCTTGCATTGAGATCCTCCTTTTGTCATCTTGCTGATTGTGAGCCCCAGCTTGTTGATATCACTATTCATAGAGTTGCTATGGGAGAAGGGGAGGCAGGGAGTAAGAATGCCACTCTGATTGTCTTAGGGACTAGACACGTTAAAAATGAATTGAACTGTTTTGCTTGAATTATCTGACATCTGTGTATGTCAGCGGTGTCTATCCTTGGCTATTTTAAGGCTGGTTGGCTAGCTGGCTGGTTGGAGAACTCTGGAAGTTGAAGTCTTAAAGTAGCCAAGGGTGGATACATGGCTTTGTGTCTTGCTTCTTAAATTTGTTTCATATTCATAAATAAGTGTATTGACTCATACATCACATTCTACTTTTATAAAAGTGACAAAATTATTAATATATCACAAAGTTAACCCAACCAATTGGAAATCCTGTCTTTCACCATCAATCTACATAAGAGAAGAATTTAGTCAGCGATACTGTCCTGTGATATTTAGTATTCACTTCATAAGGCCTGTTGTATATCACAGTCTTTTCCTTTAACTTAACTACTAAATGTGGGATAGTGGAAATCATATGAATTTAATCTGCTAAAGGTTCATAAATGTCTTTACCTGCCATCTTTTCTCAATCCATTTTAACCTGTTGATACCTGTTTGAATTCCAACAGAACATTTGATTAAAACTGACAAGAATTAAAGTGAAGGTTTCAATATCATAATAGTGTCACTTCAAATACCTGCGGGCATCTCAGTGATCTGAGGTAAAAAGTACAGCTTTCTGACATGGTAATTTAGTAGAAACAATGAGTACCAAAGCCAATTTCATTTAGACCATTTTAAAATGAAAAATTCAGGATTCCTTGTATATATGTCAAATAAAAGCCAGAAGTCTTGCGCCAAATTCTTGACATGGATATTTCCTTTTGGACTGTTTTTCTTTAGATACCTTATTTCAATTGTTTTTTAAAGATGCATCTAATCCTCTGACATCTTCCCAAGCCATATATTTTGTTTAGTACTTGAGGTGTTTGCTTCTCTCTCTTCATACGAAATTCATCAAAAAAGATTATCCTTCTTTTTTTCTAAACAACTGAACTTTATTGGTTTTCATTGAAAAGACAGAATGCAAGAAAGAAGTTATAGTTCAAAGGTAAAATACTTCTGCAAGGAAGGAAGGAAGGAAGGGAGAGGGAAGGGAGGGAGGGACGGAGGGAAAGGTAGGAAGGAAGGAAGGAAGAAAGAAAGAAAGAAAGAAAGAAAGAAAGAAAGAAAGAAAGAAAGAAAGAAAGAAAGAAAGAATTGGAGAGTTTTTGAATTCTGCTTCCAAAACCTATGATTTATAGTATTTGTATATTTCAAATTTTAAAATTGTGATGGAAGGAATGAAATTTATTCAGGGACAAAAATGGTGCCAAACCATTCTCATACTCATTAGACATCTGAAGAGATAATTTATGCAATGAATCTAAAAGAGGTTTATGGAATCCAAAGTGTTTCGATGCATAATTGGACTGAAGTGAAATGGCAATGAATGTATTTGTTAGGACTTCAGAACTGAGCCCCAGACAGCAAGAACTCTTTTTCTAAACCTATTATAATTTGAAACCTTAACTACCAAGACTCATTGATACAACTCTGTGGGCAATTTACTAAATCTACAAGGATAGTTCCTATAGCAACCCAAGGCCATTTTTCATCTGGCAATAACTTTTTATGATTTTCCCCAAAAAACATTTCTGCAGCATTTGCAAAGCAGAGCATAACCATGATATATTTTAAAAAATCAGACATGAAGGACAAGAATTGAGAATTGAAATAGCCACTATAGCATGTTGGGACAGAAGCAAACATAGGGAATATAATTTTAAATATAAATGTTAAATTCTCTTTTATTGGCAATTTTAAATTGCCAAGTTCAATGCTTGTAAACAAAAACCTTCGAAGTTTTGGAAGGGAAATCATCGATCAGTTCAATGAAATTTATTCCTTAGTGTATTTGGTTCAAATATATCCATTTTGATCAAAGTTACAAATTCTACTATTTATGATTCTTGCTTTTTTCCTCCCTATATATGATTTTGATGGCTGGCATAAAAAAGTCAATGAATATTTAAACCTGAACAGAAAACACTACCTTTCATTGAACCAGACAACTATTTCTGTAACCAAGGTTTAACTATTCCAGCTTTATCCAGTTTGTTGTCCCCAAATGGTTCCTAGTTTCAAAGCAGCATGAAAGCTTCAATAGAAGAATATTGCCTGGAAAGTCTGAGGTTATCCTGTTGGATAAAGCCAGACTAATTCATATAAACAGTAGCTTGCCATGATCTCAGGCAATGGTATTACCACTAGGAGAAGTTCTTCCAGTTGTATTTATTGAGACAGTTTGAACCAAAGTCAGGGATTGTGTTACTGGTCTTCTCAACTTGGTTGTTAAGTCATGTTCCCATCTTTTTCTCCTTGTTGTACACATGTAGTTAAAGCCTGACCAATGAACCCTGAGCTATGTCTGATGAAGGAAAAACTTATCTGGCACTATCTTCATTTTATCAATAGTTGTTTTTTTTTAAATTAAGTTACTATGCCTGATGTTTGTGATCAGGGTGAGAGAGTTATAAATGGTATTTCAGTCTTTCTCATTTCTTTTCTTTTTTTCCTAGGATTTTCTTTTTGTTTGGTTTGGATTGGGATTTATTTTTTATTTTTTTTATTTTTTGGCCATCCATTCCCTACTGAGGGTCTCCAGCAGACAAAACCACAAAATTGTCACTTAGATAAATCTAAATAAATAAATAACTTTATTGTCATTGTACGTGTATACACAGTATAACCATACAACGAAATTCACTTAACACTCAAAGACCAGGTCCAACACACATAACAATCCCCAAGCACACTCCCACCCACCACAAATTCCCCACCCCTAAACCACCCAAACATCCACACAACAGACCAAGTAATACTGTCCAACAGCTCACTGATGGTGGCGCTTTAGTTCATTGTTGAGTGCAATTATAGCTCTGGGATAAAAACTATTCAGGAAATGTGTGATCTGAGTTTTAATTGTTCTGTATCTTCTGTCAGAAAACAAAAGTCCCAAAAGATTGTAAGCAGGATAGGAAGAGTCTCTGAGAATATTATGCAACTTTCTCAAACAGCGAGATTTGAAGATGTCATCCAGGGCTGGTAGCTGGAGTCCGATGATATTCTGGGCAGTTTTAATGATTCTCTGTAGAGCTTTTTTGTCCACTACAAAGCTGCTCCCATACCATACAAGAATGCCGTATGTCAGGACACTCTCAATGGTGCTGCGATAGTAGGACAGATCTAAACAACTATTGAATATTAAGATTATGAAGTTGATTCCAAAAGCAGATAATTTTTAAACCTTTTGCCATAGAGTAGTGGCACTCTCAATCACTGAGTTGTAAGGAAAATGTGAAGGGTTATTGGATGGAAAGAGTTTAAGAATCCCAGAAATAATTCTGAAACATCTTTAAATCCAGGGGCTTCACATTTAAAACAACAAACCAATAGCTACAAGAAAACTGCATGGCAAAACTGTGTATTTAGTTGGGGATGGTAGTTAATGATGATTTAATTGAAGGGGGATATTTTATTTGGGGCCCTCTGTCCCCATTATCAAACAAATGCCTGCTTGTGGTTATTAGCTCTTGAACCTCACACTGGAAATATGTGCAAACACTCAAACACCCTTTGCTTTGAACTTCTCCAGCCATCTGCTGCTCGTTAAAAGAACCATTGTGTTAATTACATACAATTATTATCTATTATTATTCAGAGACAATTGTTATTTTGTTTAATAAACACATTTTCTCCAAACACTTAGCCTCTTTTTCTATGTATGATTTGGAAACAAATAACAGTGGTTCCCAATGGCTATGCATATGAAATTATTTTGAGTGAAACATGACTCCCTGTACCTTTATGAATATAATTCCTTTTCAAGGTTACACAATTGGTTTGATAGTACCTTTTTTCTGGGTATTAAGGCAACTTTGCAGTCATATCTAGGATCTTTGTAGTCACCAGTTGCCTTCCAACTAAAAGTTAACTAGAACTAATTCCTCCTCCTCCTCCTCCTCTTCCTCCTCCTCCTCCTCCTCCTCCTCCTCCTCCTCCTCCTCCTCCTTTCCTTCAAGACAGTCTTGATTCCCTGGTGACTGCCTGGATTAGTTCCTCTTGGTAAGAATTTAGAAGTGTTTGCCATTGCCTACTTATTAAGGTTGAGAGACAGAAATGGGCAAATGACATCTAGCTGGCTTTGTGCCTAAGGCAGGACTAGAAGTCACATTCTCCTGGTTTCTTAAGACTGGTTCCTTAACCATTACACCAATCTGATTCTCTGCTCAGATTCTTAGTCCTGGTTCACTTTATGTATGTATGTATGTATGTATGTATGTATGTATGTATGTATGTATGTATCAGGGGTGGGTTCTATTTACCTTTACTACCGGTTCACAGCGGGGCCGCAGGTGCAGAAGCATTTCGATGACATTGGGGTTCTATAGAACTGGTGTGAACCAGGGGCAACCCACCACTGGTATGTATGTATGTATGTATGTATGTATGTATGTATGCATGTATTTACTTACTTACTTATCCCAATAATGCAGAGTATTCATGTCAGCACAATCATCAGCATAAACAACCTGCATTCAGTGAAGAATTTCACTGGCAGAATCCTTCAGCATTCAAAAATCCAACCAAGGCATGTTATTTAAAATGCAACTGGCAGGTACTCACTGCAGGCTTACATATCATGAACAATAGCAATGCAGTTTATTCTCTTACGGTAACTTTCCATCAAGTATGTCAACGTTTCTACTACATCAGTACTGTCATCTGTTGGTGATGTATACCACTTGAGGTATTACTTTTCATTTATACAGCAGTTTGGCTAGACAATTTTACACAGAAGAAATACCCAAATAAATAAATAAATAAATAAATAAATAAATAAATAAATAAATAAATAAATGAAAAAGAAAAATCATTGAAGAGTAAAATGATTTTTGTTCATTACTTCTTTCATAAACTAGGTTTTTTTTTAAAGCGTTCAATTATCTGAATGGTAGTCATCCAATTTTGGATTGATTTGGGTTAATTAGATGGTATTTGTAATTTAAAAAGAACATTATTTTTCATATTTGTAAATGATCCTTTGTCTCTTTTGCTAAAAGGTAGTTAAGCAAAAATTAAAACAAACATGAAACATATCTTGTTTCATTAAAATCGACTAAACATTAAGAGTGGTTGTGATTATCTCTTGACAATACTTTTTTAAGGTAAGAGCAATCAAAATTCTCAGGAGAAATATTATTTCATGCAGCAGCACCTTTTCTGTACCTTTTTCCATTCTTAGTTTGTACTGTGTGCAGAAGCTGCCACTGAAATTAAACAGAAATATCAACACTTTTAAGATGCATCCATTAAAGTTATATAACACTAAACTCAGGTAAGCATACAAGGGATCTTCATTCCAAAATGAAATGAAATGTATTTAAATAAATAAAAAACCACACTGATCTGCATCCCTCTGTTTGATTTTATGCGTATACTAACACACAAGGGTTTTGGAAGCCTTTGGAAACCCATAAATTACCATTGGAAATAGCATATAATACACTTCCAATTGTTGCTGAACTAAATTCTAAGAAGTCCAGTCAGCATTACCAAGAGTGAAGGACATGGGAAACCGTAATTGGAAATCTTACAGAGATTTCTGTTTTTTTAATTAATTTAAATATTACCTATCTATTGACAAATTGCAAAATCTTGCAG
The DNA here is from genome assembly GCA_022577455.1 of Arizona elegans. NCBI lineage: Eukaryota > Metazoa > Chordata > Lepidosauria > Squamata > Colubridae > Arizona > Arizona elegans. Next base: position 129,537,821 of record JAKOOJ010000002.1, read on the forward strand.
ATAAAAATAGTACTGAATTCTTGGTCACCCACAAATAATTTTTCCCCAATTTATTATAGGCCAATTGACAGCCATTTTTGTCTCCCACAAAACAGTCTGAAAACTCCTGATTTAGAAGCGTGCTTTGAATTTCAACTTGACTAACCCGGTACATTTTAAAGACTGTTAGATCAGCAGAAGTAGATATGCCATAATTTTTTTTCCTCAACTTTTTTAGCAATTTGGGCCTAACAATCAGGCATTGACACAAGGCCAAACAAGATCTTCATAATACCTCTGCAACCAACTTTTGTGGCATCTCGTTGTGACATTTAGAACAGCCTATTTTTAATCAACCGTTCATGGTCCTGAATCAGTTAAGCTGTAGACTTTGCTCACTAAATTGTTGAATTTAGGACTTTAACTGATATCTTTAAACTGTAAACCTTCTTTGGCTTCCTTCCAGGTATTACCATCTGAGCCACAGAAAGGTCCATTGAACTCATGCAGGTCTAATCCTAAAATGGCAGGTCACGGCCTTGTGTTGTAACTTTCAAGCCACTTGCTTGAGAATAGCAGCTGCTATTACCTCTGGGATGGCTGTGGGATAAGTATTGAGGATTGTGGTCTTATTGGCTTCATGCTTACATACTCCCTATCCTTTGCCAGCTTCACAGAAATGTGTTTCTCTTGTTCTATAGTTAGAGGCAACTGCCTATTATAGAAAGATTGGTGAAATCAAAAAGACATAAAATGCTGTCAAAGGCGCAAAGATCCAGAAAATAAAGAATGGATGTTTTGTTTTCTATTAAAAAGAACAGTAACTAAAAATTCTTATGCCAAATAGCGAGTTTTAAATGTATTCTGCACTCTGACTTAAAAAAAATTTTTTTTAATAAAATGTTAAAATTTTATATATATAAAATTAAGTCAGAGTTTTTAACATCAACTAAAAGTTAGTTCAAAAACAGGAAACTATAAGCAACCTGTTTTTTATATTTCTCTGCTGCTTTTAAATGAGTATTTATGCTGCAGGATTTACAGCATACTTAAGTAGAAAAGTCTTGTCCAAAGAAACTCATCAGCATGTTCTTTATGTTTCTTCATAAAAAGATTTGTACAATCCTTCAGAGATATAAAAGCGGCAATGGAGCATAAACACACGTTATAAACATGACCTTCTTATATTGTCTTTGTCTCATCTCCAGCCAAGAAGTTTAATCATAAAATCATAATGATGGAAGTCACTGAACAGACCATTTTGTCCACATATCTACCTTTACTAAGTGCAGAATCCACTATGATCATTCTGATAGAGACCATCTAGCTCATGGGTGTCGAACTTGCCGCTTCACATTGCCATTACATGACTTTGTGATGTTTTTCCCATTTGTGGAGTTGGGGTGGGTTTGGCCAGTGCGTGATGCATCCAGCCCATGGGCGGCCAGTTTGACATCCCTGAATTGTAGCTCTATAAGAAGACTCTACAGCAAAAGAAAGCTCACCCTCTAATAGGGTAACTTGTATCACTAGCTCTCAACTTGTACAGGCCAAAAGTTCATATTAGCTCTTCTAATATGTAAAGTAGCACTTCTATTTCTTCTCCTTAAAGCAGGGGTGAAATCCAGCAGGTCCTGACAGGTTCTGGAGAACTGGTAGCGGAAATTTTGAGTAGTTTGGAAAACCGGTAGCAGAAATTTTGAATAGTTTGGAGAACCAGCAAATACCGCCTCTGGCTGGCCCCAGAGTGGAATGGGAATGGAGATTTTGCAACATCCTTCTTCCAGAAGTGGGGAGGGAATGGGGATTTTTCAGTATCCTTCCCCTGCCACTCCCACCAAGCCACTCCCACCAAGCCACACCAAGCCACGCCCACAGAACCGGTAGTAAAAAAAATTGGATTTCACCACTGCCTTAAAGAATATGCGCATCTTCTCCCATGATACAGTTGAAAACATGATCAAGGATTGGGATCTGCCTGATTCCTTTGGGTCAGTTTAGACTGCTAGAGGCATACTTCTTCCCACCACTGACAGTTGCCCTTCATGATAATTTGGGCTTAGGTTATAGGGATGATCCAATTTTTGATTCCACAGAGGCAGCTGCACCCAAAACATTTGGCTGATTATTTTTCTAAGATTTTATTCTCATTCCCTTCCCCTGGTAGTGAATGAGAATAAAGTATGGTAGCCATACTTCTTTTCCTCCCATACCCAGTCATATGATCTACCATGGTTGTCCTCTGCCTAGCAGAGCAAGAACACTGGAAGAAGAGCAGAGGTTGCCTGCAGAAGATGAAGCACGACAGAGAACTCTCATATTAATATATAGGATATATATTAATGTGTGTGTGTGTGTGTGTGTGTAGGTCTTTGGTTATTCGGGTTTTCTCCCGCGTAAAATTGGAAGTGTCTTGGCGACGTTTCGATGAAGTCTCATTCGTTATTTTCAGGCTGGTGTTTTCGGCTTCGTGCCTCATCATCGGTGTGGGTTTTAGTTTGCTTTTTGCGTGGATGTGTGGTGGTGACAAAAAGCAAAAATCAAACTAAAACCCACACCGATGATGAGGCATGACCACAAACCAGAAGCCAGACCACAACTGCATCATTAGCCACTTTAAACCCCTCCAATCCATACATGAAGCAAACTGACACCCACCATGAAGATGTGGCACAACCACGAATGTGAAGCCAAACAACAGCAATGCAGCTCACCAGCTCAAATCCCCCTGCAACTCAGAGTAACCCGAGCACAACCAAGCCCCTGTCCAAACAGAACACACCCCCAGCCAATCAGAGCACAGCCAACCCCCCCATCCAATCAAAGCACAGCCAACCCCCCCATCCAATCAAAGCACAGCCAACCCCCCAACCAATCAAAACACATATCCACTCAATCAGAACACAGCCAAGCTCCCACCCAATCAGTTCACACCCACACTGGTAGTTAAAAGGAAGAAACAGCTGCAATCACACATTGCCTCTAGAAACACAAAGCCGAAAACACCAGCCTGAAGATGACAAATGACTTCGTCGAAACATCGCGAAGACACTTCCAATTTTACGTGGGAGAAAACCCGAATAACCAAAGACCTACATACAAACACCTGTGAAAACTTCAGAAAACATATATAACCACCCCCCAAGCACATCCTAGATCTGACCAACCACTGCCTATCCAACACATACTTCATCTATAACAGATAAAAATACAAACAAATAGAAGGAGCACCCATGGGATCACCCCTCTCACCTGTCATTGCAAACCTCTACATGGAACACTTTGAAACCCAAGCTCTAGAAAAATCTGATCACAAACCCGAACTCTGGCTCAGATACGTAGACGACACCTTCATAATCTGGTCACACGGGAAAGAAAAACTGGACAACTTCCTCACACACCTCAACAGCCTACACCCCAAAATACAGTTCACCATGGAAACAGAAGCTAATAACCAACTTCCCTTCCTGGATGTCTTAGTCTACAAGAAATCCAATGGTTCCCTAGGACACACCATCTACCAGAAGAAAACATACACAAACCACTATCTGTATGCACTCTCACACCACCATCCAGCACAGATCAACTCCATAGCCAAAACAGTCATCTCCAGAACAAAACACTTAGCTGACGAACAACACTTAATAACTGAACTACACACTCTCACTAACGTACTTACATCAACTGATTCCAAAGAAATAAAATTACCAACCTAATCCAAAAAGAAACCCCCACTAAAATTCAAGACAGAGAACAAGAAAACGGCAAAGCCCTCCTCCCATACATAAAAGGCACCACAGACAGAATCAGCAAGATCCTCCACAAACACAACATCAAGAAAGCATTCTGCACAAACCGAAAAATATCCACCATCCTAAGAAACCCCAAAGACAAAATTGAGTTAGAAAATCAAGGAGTATATGAAATCCCATGCACCGCCTGCCCCACCACATACATCGGACAAACCAACAGAAGAATAAGTGCCCGCATTGAAGAACAAAAGAACTCAGTCAGGAAAAAGGAACCAACTTCTTCCCTGGTCCAAAACCTTAAAGCCACAGGACACGAAATTGACTTTAAAAGGACCAGAACTATCGCCAAAACTGAACACTTTAACAACAGAATAATCAGAGAAGCCACAGCATGAATAAACGAGATGATACCTCCCACCTACCAGCCATTTGGAAACTTGCCCTTATTGACAAATGAGCCCCTAACATGAAGAATGACACAAGACCCACACTCATGAAAACCACACAGGATGTCACCACCACACATCGATGAGGCACAACCACAAACCAGAAGCCAGACCACAGCTGCATCATTAGCCACTTTAAACCTCTCTAATCCATACATGAAGCAAACTGACACCTACCATGAAGAGGTGGCATGACCACGAACACGAAGCCAAACAACAGCAATGCAGCTCACCAGCTCAAATCCCCCTGCAACTCAGACTAACCCGAGCAACCAAGCCCCCACCCAAACAGAACACACCCCCATCCAATCAGAGCACAGCCAACCCCTATACATACATACATACATACATACATACATACATACATACATATATATATATATATATATATATATATATATATATATATATATATATATTCATAGATTTTCATGGGTAGGAGTATGCAAGTTTGGTGTATTCGGGTCTTTTCCCATGTACTAGGAACAGGAGGAGCCTGTTCCTAGTGCACGCATATGCAGAGCTGTCAGAAGGCAAGAACAGTTAAAACAAAAGGGATGACTCAGGAGTAGGGCTTGGAGATATTTGGCCCTCCCATAAGACATAAAGGAGGAGCAAAGGCACGTGAGCCTTTGCAGGAAGCAATGTTGTTCATTCTGGCCGGTTTAAATTCTGTGACTCTGTGTTCCATGTGGTCTTGCAAAGCTAATTGCCAATTAGGTCTTGGCAGCTTATCCCGAAGGACTGTGGCAGAATTCTGTTGGACTCTTTTCAACTATTTGTGACTCAGCTGTCACATATTTTTTTTTAATATTAATATTGTTTTAATTTTTGTATTTTCTGTATTTTATCTGCTGGCTGTTCACCGCCCCCGAGTCCTTCGGGAGAAGAGCGGTATACAAAATAAATAAATAAATAAATAAATAATAATAATAATAATAATAATAATAATAATAATAATAATAATAAACTGAATGAGAATGAACAGGCTGTGAATGAACAGAATTCACAGCTGTTGAAATAAAAAGAGGGGTTTTGGGGACTAATTGTGTGCTTTTTACTGTCTCAGGTAGCCTAGGTCAGAACAGGGACCTCGTTAGCAGCGGTGACTCTTCCTTCCCCAGGATCGGTGCACGGCTTTCTACAGCTCTCCCTTTCTCTGCCTTCTGCGCAGCAGGTGTCAGGCACTGGACCCAGCTGTTCCTCTTCCTCTTCATTAACCACCTCCAGACCTGTGGGCTGTTGACTCTCCATCTGAGGGCTGATGGATGGCACCTCCATCTCTCTCACTCTGACAGCTCCATTCCCTCTTCCACCACAGAGCCCCCAGATTGCCCTCATGCTGACCCTGACTCCCACTCTGCCTCCTCCTCCTTCAACTCTGATTCGGCCGCTGGAGAGACCGGCGACTGACAGGCCACAACACAGCTCCTTCAGTAGTTCTTTGCAAAGAACACCCCCCCCAACCTCAATTCAAGAGAGATTTCCTTTATCCCAGTTTCTATAGCAGAGGAGGAAACAAGAACAGGCCAAGCCTGTTGCTGCTCAAAAACCCAAAAGAAGATGCTTGATTTGTACAGGAAGTTAACCTAGAGAGCTAATCAATGGCACAGTTTTTGGTCCTGTCTACCTCTGGCCATAATAGGACCTCCAATTGAACCAATTTCCTCTCTGGCTTCCTTCCTTAGCTCTTCTTAAAGCAGGAGATCACTTTCCATTTATTTCTTAGAAAGATGTTAATGTATTTTCCCCTTCAGATTGGAGGCGCAGTTTATATTTATCTCATGTTTTTGACTGGTATTAAAATTAGTCCAGCCTATGGGAAATAGATGGGCTTGGCAATTTGAAGACTACAAGTAATGAAGTTATGGCTTATTTTATCATCATTTTCACATCAAGAAAATTGCAACTCTAACTTTTGTTCCCTGCATTGTATCTGGGTTGTCAGCACAAATAGTTCTGGTCCCTTTGGGTGTTATACCCAGTTTTGGGATATATATTTTCAGTTATGTGAGCTTTAGAGTCTTGGAGAGGAAAACTCTTTGTAAGCACCCGGTCATCTGAAGAATGTATAAATGACTTGAAAGTCAACAGATAATTCTTCTTCCAAATGATTTTTTTCTTTAATAATAAATCACTGATGAGGCACTGAAAAAATGTTCTTTTTTATGGCTTTCAGAAATACTCTGCTGATACCAGAATTCATGAAGACTAGTGGATTCTAAGAGCTATAGATGTTATACTGAGTGCAGGAAAGTGTTTCCTTTCATTACATTTACAATAAGGAATTAACCCCAAGGGTATCTACTTAATTTCATAATATATAGACTGGAACACAAGTAAAGTGAATCTTCCAAAATGCTATAGGGAAGCAACTGACCTTTACTCTCATGAAAATTTTCTGTAAAATATACTGAAAAAAAGTAGTGAAACAAAGATTTTTGAGTTAACATATGTCAAAATATTACTAATTCTAGTGCCCTATATGATAGGGAATTTGCATACACAAGCTTTGGCAAATTTTTGTACAAAACGTTCTTTTTGGAGCATTTCTTTTGAAAACAACAAGAGAGAAGATCAAGAGGGAAGGGGAGGGGAGAGGGAGGAGTATTACAGTTGAAATTAGAAGTCCTAAAAGGGAACAGGAGAAACATAATATAAGATACAGTCCATTCAGATCTAACAAAACAAATGCAAATCTTTTGATAAAGGCAACTTTCGGAAATCATTGATAAAAATGGCCTCTCTTGCATTCCCTATAGCAAAGCCGACAGCAATGAAAGCTGAAACTTACTTTGACACTATTTCTTCCATTTTAAGAATAGTCACTACACAAGCTTTTCTGCTCTGTAACACTGATGGTGGTCACCCTTGAGGATCATCCACATCATTACCCAGGCAATGGCCATAAATTAGGTTCCTTGAGTGCTTGGAAACTAATATGTATATAATCTTACAATGAAGATTTTCCCCTGCAAATATTCATGCTGTTCGTATGGCAATCTAGGGGAAGCAGAAATCAATTTAGATATATGGGTTTTATCCAGAGTATACAGGTAGAGTTATGGGTAAAATCAAGGAAAGATCCTCCATTTAGACCACAAACTAGTTCAGGTGGTGAAGGATAGTTAGATTGGCATTTTCTGACCCTCAGCATCTGCCACAAGAGGAATTCATTTCATCTGTACAATAAGAAAGGCAGAATTGCTATTCTAGACAAGTTTCAGTGCAACCTTTCTCTGTCCACTGTTGCCAGTAAGCAGACATTTTCAGTTCTGAGTAAACAGAACAACAGGCAAAGAAACTTTCTTGTTCAATTTTCAAACAATACTTAAGGAATCTGAAGTATTGATTTCAGACAATACAAATAGATAGCTTCCAGCTGCAGGACTTTCAGGTTGAAAAATAGATATCAAATCCGTTCTTTTGTCAGTCAACTAAAGAAAAGCTGATGATCTAAACAGATCTCTCTCTCTCTCTCTCCCTCCCTCCCTCCCTCCCTCCCTCTCTCTCTCTCTCTCTCTCTCTCTCTTGGCTTCTGGATGCTGACTGGAGAGGATAATGGCTGCACACATGGGGTGTTATTTATGAAGCTACAGAGACACTTTGTCTTCTTCATAAAAACCAACTATTTACAACTCTACTATGTAGGATCCCTTTGGAGCCTGGTTGGAGCAGATGTCAAAGAGAAGTTTCCTAGAAAATGAAAAGTGCTAGGGAAGACTTAGGGGACAATGCATCAAGTGCCCCTAGGAGAGAGGAGACGTCCGAATTGCTAGAGTAATCATTAGATGCATCAGGAAGACATTAGCTTGATGATTAGTAATTGTGGAGGAACTCCAAGAAGGGGTCAAAGGCAGAGAGAAAGTAAGCCTGAATCCTGAAAGAAATATAAAAGAAGCAGGAAATGAAAATGATATAATTCAGAATGAAGATATCTTTCATAGTTTCAGCAAACAGTTTATCAAAAATGTAAAATGGTCAAGTTTAGCAATACAGTTAATCGAATATGAAAGTTCTCTGTCTTTCCTCATCCCACCCCACTCATTAATCCAAGACAATATTTCAGATCAATCTGTAGATTGTCAGTCCCTTCTACAATGATATTATTTGTTGAAAATACTTAACAAACTATCCTAGAGAAACTGACCATATGTTTTCTTTGCCTGTGGGGATATTACTTAGATGAGCAGAAAAACATTTAAGGTTGGTATTTGAATTCGAGGATCCCATGCTATCCTAGATGACAAGATGATAAAAAAAATATGGACTAAATGCTAATAGCAATAGCACTTAGACTTATATATCACTTCATAGTGCCTTAAAGCTCTCTCTAAGTGGTTTACAGAGTCAGCATATTACCCTCAACAATCTGGTTCCTCATTTTACTGACCTCGGAAGGATGGAAGGCTGAATCAACCTTGAGCCAGTCAGGATCAAACTCCTGGATGTAGGCAGAGTTTGCCTGCATTTTAACCAGTGGTGGGCTACTGCCGGTTGTAAGAACTGGTTCACCCGGAACCGAAAATGTGAGTGTGCACCTTCTATGCATGCATGTGGCATCAAAAACCCGGTGATTATATAGGACATGATAGCACCATGGCGGGTGGATGGGGCCAACCACTGGTTAGAACTACCACTTTGCCCGAACTAGCCCGCCACTGATTCTAACCACTGGCTCTAAAAGTGAGCCGAGGTGGCACAGTGGTTAGAGTGCAGTACTGTAGCTACTTTAGCTGACTGCTAGTTCAGCAGATCAGCAGATCAAATCTCACCAGCTCAAGGTTGACTCAGCCTTCCATCCTTCCGAGGTGGGTAAAATGAGGACCCAGATTGTTGGGGGCAATATGCTATTTAGTATACTGTCTTCAATGTAAGCCGCCCAGAGTCCTCGGAGAGTGGGCGGCATAGAAATATGAATAATAAATAAATAAATAAAAAATAAAAAAATAAAAAAAAACGAATACTGTTAAGTAGATCAGCCAATTGTTAATTAAGAATATTTGTTGGACGCACATATATCGATCTGTATAGGTAGTTCTTGGCTTACAACCACAATTCAGCCAGGCATTATGGTTACAAGTTCTTGTGGTTATTAAACAAGAGGTCCATGTGACTACCTTGCTTAACAACCACAATCCTGACTGTCTACATTGCAGTCATTAAGCAATCGTGCAGCTCATTAAGCACAGCATGAGGTGCCTCAGTAGTTGGACAGCCATCTCAAATGGCACATTTCATTGCAAGTCCTTTACCAAACAGGAAGCAAGATTAAATGATCTCCATGGTTCTTTGTAGATTCCTAAGGGTCTCTAAATATGACACAGATTTTTTTTAACAGTTTAGGACATTACTGAAGCACTTTCAATTCCTGCTATATTTCACCTTCAATAGCAGGATGGTAAACAAAGCATAAAATAAAAGTATTTAAAACATTAACTGTCAACATTATTCTTGGGTGCATTCATTTATTAATATACAGTATGTTAGCATTTATAAACAAATATGAACTTGTTGGAATATGCATGAGGAATAAACTAAGCCTATTGAAAAAGGGAAAGTGGAGATAATAAGATATTTGTTAATATAGTTGACCATACCACTCTTACCAAAGGCCCATTAAGGGAAAGGCTTCTAAAAATGAACTGAAATCTGAATTAACACATCTGTAGGCAAGATAAGATATGAAACTGCACAATGGATATCTCATGTATGAGGAGAATTTTACAAAGGCCTTGGAAAATAACATCCTTTCACTCTGAACAACCATGGCATATAATTAACTGTCCACACACAGATTTATGAAGTCATGAAATAAAGGGTACGTTCTCAACATAATTGTGAATCTAATACACATGCAAAAACTCATAATCAAATACTATTTGCAGGATTTTCTTTTCAGAATCACTTCTTGTTCTTGTAAAACAAATCCCAGCATTTGCTGAAAGACTCCAAAATATAGAATTGTGTAGTTCATAATCCTCAGTAATTTCCCATTTTGGGGATTTCCAGGCCAAAAAAGTATGGAAGAAAATGTCTAATAATAGCTATTAATCATAACAATTAAATAAAATATTCTGCTCATAGGCTGAATAACCCTGATGCTAGGAGCTAGAGGACAGCTCAAGGAGAAAGTTGTTGACTTCAAGCAATGTTTACGTTTCTCAGCAGCATGAGAGCACTACGTACCATGTGGCTTGGTAGATCAAAATGAAGGCATCTCTTTTCCAATAGTTTGTTTCCCCTATTGCCAGACAGAAGGTTCTGCCAAACCACAAGCAGGCCATGAAGGTAGTATGATGACTATTTGTGCTCCCTGAGCAACCAGTAAAGATACCTGTAAATATATCTTTACAGCCCTTGGGGAAGATTAAAAAGAAATACCATCACATAGTCCAACTAGTAATGGATCCTAACGGTATGGGGCTACCATCTGGCTTTTCTTTTTGCCAAGCTGACTGTTTTCAAAAGCTGGCAAGTAGAAATGGAGTGAGGTTGGTAGAGTTGAAACCAGTCATTCAGATAAAAAGTGCAGAGAAGTAGGAACAGGAAAAAGTCACAAACCTTTACAGGATTTTAAATAACTGGCAGATGACCTCGCCAATCTCAAACGATTTAACTCTAAGCGTTAAATGATCTAACGGTCTTGACAATGCTATACTGAAATCTTATCAGGTCATTAATAGTGCAGAGATGAGAAAGAGCAAGGGCTATATTTTTTCGGATCCTGCCATAATGTGGAGATTAGCCCATGAAATTCGAGACCAAGACAAGACTAATGCTAATTAGTCTAACGTTACATGCTAATTATTAGCTTGGAGAAAATGAAGAATTTTAATATTATTTTCTGTCCTGCTGCTTGCTAACAGTGGAGGAGTAAATTTAAGGAGTAAATGCATATATAAAAATATACATTTTGCTAACTGATCATCCATCATGCTCATCATATGGTCTTATTATAGCTTACCTCCCCCCCCCTTATTGGAAATACTGTGTAAATTGTATCTTCTGTTGCCAAGTTGGAATCAGGAAATTAATAAATAAGCAATCAAGCAAACATTCAGCATAGAGCAATAAAGTCTGCCCGGTTTCTACTTTAACATCTTTAGGATGAGTATTGCAGATTCTCTGCAACTGACTTAGTGAGGGAAGAGAAACAAGTGCTCCATGGTAGCTGTGGCAATAAATATCATATCCTCAAATAAAAATATTCCAATCTGTGGAGCTCTTGATCATCTTTTTTTCCAGAAGATAAAAAGGTGCAAATATACATCAGTAGTAACTTATTGATCTTGTTGTAAGAATGTTAAAGCCACACAGGAACAGCTGCTTGCCAAATAATAAGACCAATAAGAAAAACTACCCAGTTCTATTCATTTGACCATCTGACATTTAAATAAATGAAAAGGTATGGTGGCAAATTTGGAAGTGTATGAAACATTCCATCACGACATGTTCCAGTGAGAATTCATGGCCATGCTCAGATCTCTCTTTTTAATATATATATATATATATGTTTTCTCAGGTTTTCATGGGTGTTTGTATGTAGGTCTTTGGTTATTCGGGTCTTCTCCCACGTAAAATTGGAAGTGTCTTGGCGACGTTTCGACGAAGTCTCATTCGTCATCTTCAGGCTGGTGTTCTCGGCTTCATGCTTCCAGGAGCACGAAGCCGAGAACACCAGCCTGAAGATGACGAATGAGACTTCATTGAAACGTCGCCAAGACACTTCCAATTTTACGTGGGAGAAGACCTGAATAACCAAAGACCTACATACATACATATATATATATATTCATCATTAAAGAGAGATATCCAACCAAACAAAGAAACAAACCACTAACATTTCATTGTGTGAAGCAGAAGTGAAATTCAATGTACAGACACCCAGGGGAGGAAGATTAATCAAATTCAGCGACCTTCACTTCTGACTTGAAAAGTTCAACAGATCAAACACATGGGATTTAGTGACAAATAAATTAAAACTCCACCACTGACTCAAATGCAAGCTTTACTTTTCAATTAAAAATAAAAAGTGTATACAGATCATCTGCTCGCTGAAAAGAGAGGCAGGCTGGATTCAGCCATTTATTTTATTTTATTTATTTATTTTTGCAGTATTTCAAATCATTTCCTGCAAATCATTTCCTGCAAAAGTATTGGGAAAGAATACTAGCAGTCAGACTGAACAAGAAGGTCAGCCCTATTTTGGAGAGTAATGGATAGGTGAAAAATTATACCTGATGCACATAGCTCTTCAGTAAATTTACAGTGGCAACTTAACCCACTTATGTTGTTGTATGAGATGTTCCCCACAAAGCAATATCCATAAGACTGTCAATCAATGGGAGAAGTGACAATAGGTCACCTTCTTCCTGAAGTTTTTGGCTACTACTGATGGGCAATATTGATCGGAGGAATCAAAACAGATATTTATCTAAGAGGCATCAAGTCATCATGTGGTATGGAATTCAAGCAATCCATTCAACAATGATCACTTGAGCTAGATCTGAAGTGCTTTCTCCAGGAATTCAGAGTAATTTATATGGCGATCTCCCTTGAGTTTATCTCCTCCAAAGTAGCATTTTGTAGGCAGATTAGGCTGAGAGAAAATAAATTTCCCAATGAGTTTCTATGGCCAAGACTGAGCTTGAATATGGGACTCCCTAAATTCTCATCCAGTGTCTTACTGACTTAGCACACTGACTTAGGATACAACAATAATTTCAGATGGGATCAGAGATAGAATAGAATAGAATAGAATAGAATAGAATAGAATAGAATAGAATAGAATAGAATAGAATAGAATAGAATAGAATAGAATAGAATAGAATAGAATAGAATAATTATTGGCCAAGGATAATAATAATGCCAGCCCTACTATATGGGTAAATATATTTAGACATAAGACCAGTGGTGGGTTGCGCCCGGTTTGGACCGGTTCTGGAGGGAGGTTCCACCCACGACCCCGACGTCATCAGAACGCTTCTGTGCGCGGCTCTGTTGCAAACCAGTAGTAAAAGTAAGTAGAACCCAATCCTGAATAAGACAGTACTGTGGTAATTAGTTTTTTCCCCTCATGCCATCACTCTGCTGAACACCTGTTTTTATATCTAGTTGTTTTGTCATGCAAAGTTTTATCCTTTTTTTCCAGGAAAAAAATAGTCTTAAATATAGTGCATCCTGAGGAGAGAGACTGAAACAGTTTATGTCCAGGATTTGAGGGATCTGTAGATATTTTGTCAGACTGCTTTCTGACCCTTGCAGTATACAGGTCCTCAATGGAAGGCAGGCTGGATGCAATTTTTTTTTTCTGCAGTCCTAACCATCAGTAGAAGTCTGAAATTGTCTTGTTTGGTTTGCTGTATCAAATCAGGCAGTTTATACAGACAGTCTGTAGCAAACTAGACATTTCTTATAGAAATGTAAGAAGTTGCCTTTACATTGTGTCAGATCAGCTTAAGATTGTCTACTTTGCCAGCATTTTCTGCAGTTCCATTCCTAGACGGAGATACCAGGAGTTGAATGTGGAAACTTTGAAAGGCCAAGTTTGTGCTTTAACTGCACAGATACACAACCTCTCTCCTTTCCAGGGTTGTCTTTTAATCAGCTGTGATGTTCATATATTCTGCTGAAACATTTTGTGCTCCCTATAAAACCACGATAAGTGAGGCTGGGCTCACTGTGACTGGAGGGCGGGAAAGTTCTCCTTTTCGGCCTGAGCACAAGACAATGCACTAATTTATGAATTTATTCTCTCTGTGACAGGAAAAAAAATAGCCTTAAATATGATTTGTTTCAGTGAGTTTGCTAATTTCCTTTCCTCCTCACTTTGTTATCAAAGTAATACATTTTCTGACACTAGCACACTAGTGACCAGCATGACTAATAATCATTCCATTGTATTTCCACTGTGGAAATAGCTGTTTGTATGCCATTGTTCTCTCCCAGTGAATTAGCATTAGGTCTATTACAGTCCTCTTATGGTTTCTAGACATTTGTTACACTCAGCAGAAACATTCTGCTGAATAATGGCAAAAGGTTTCTTATCAGTTTCTTAAACAATTCACTTTTTACCTGCTTTCTGCTTTATCTTTTCCTCCTTAAGTCCTGAAGGTCAAGCTAGAAGGAGAATGAAACTGGGGCTTCTGCTCTATGTGGGAAGAGAATTTCAGAAACTGTACCGTTTGCATGAGCAAAGGAGATTCTGGAAGAAATAAAAGAATAGAGAGGAAAACAATATGTAAAGTGACATTTTCTTAAGTTTCCATACTTTGGGCTAAGGATTCTCTACTTTTTTTTGGGGGGGGGGAGCGAATATTCTACCACTTGAAAAAGAGGTAGAAGCTCAGAACCGTCTTCTTCTTACTAGTGTTTCAACTAATCACATTCAAGCTTGCTTCCCTGGGCACTAATGAACTTCTCAAATCATGAATATTAGAAGGGTAATCATGAATCCATTCATCCCTAAAGGAAACGTATAAAGGTGTTTCTTTTTCCGATGATCTCTGTTTGACTGAGACTGCACTCCCATATCACTTCTCTGAAAGCAAATCCTAATAAACTCAGTGAGGCATACTCGGAATAGGCATGTACAGGATTGCATTCTAATTCCATTAGCCATCATACAGCAACATTTTTATTAAGGGAAATCACATGTCTAGAAATAGCGAGCCGAACCTTTAGCTTGCCCTCCACAAATGTTCATCACTACTATGCATATTTCTCAAACTAAAAAGTTGCTACCTTCGTCTGATGAAGAATTCCAAAGTACGATTAATACTCATGTCAAAGCAAGCCAGGTGAATTGGCTAGCATTCGGAGCAATGTGTTGGCAGAAAGGTGGGCACAGACTTGACTATTTTATTTCTCTATTTGCCATATGAATCAGAGGCTTTCTTTTGCACTCCGGATCTTCTATAGTCTCAGTCCATGATGGCGAACCTATGGCACGCGTGCCACAGGTGGCATGCAGAGCCCTCTCTGCAGGCACACCAGCCGTTGTCCCAGCCCAGCTCCACTGTGCATGTGTGCGCACCTCCCACCAGCCAATCTTCGGGTCTCTGCTGCGCATGTGCAGGGAGTGGGGTGCATGCACGGGGAGGGGGGGTGCAGGTTAGTTTAGGAGGCTTTCCAAGCCCAAAATGGGGCACGGGGGGGCCCACAGCCCCCACACCCCATTTTGGACCTGGAAAGCCTCCTGCACCAACCTGGAAGCCAAAATGGGCCGTGGGGGGCCAGGGCGCATGAGCAGGGGACATGTGCGCATGCATGGGGACACGTGCACATGTGTGAGAGATGTGCATGCATGCATGGGGGTGGGATACATGCGCAGGGGGTGCTCACATTGCATTTTGGGAATTTGGACACATGCGTGTGCGTGCAGCACGGGCGCAGGCACTTTTGGCACTCGACACCAGAAAGGTTAACCATCATTGGTCTAAATGAAGGAGGAGGAGATATTCAGACCTGAAAGAATGAATTAAAGCCAAACCTTCAATCTAATTAGAAACCAAGGATCCATCAGAGCCTGGGAAAAGCAAATTCTGAAGAATTCATCAGAAGGAAGAAAATTCCTCTCTCAGATGACTTTTAAGGAAGCCCTCGTCTATTTTGTTTTGGTTATTTTGTCATCTATCCTAGGAGAAGTTGTGATCTCTTCCCAGACAACTTTCATACAGAGAGGAAATCTGCTCCAAATCTGGAAAATTTTTGAACCATCGGAGGAAAGTAATCATAGAGAATAGAAGGGTCAGATATGAATGAAGATGCTTTTATTCGGTCATTTTATAGCTGGATCTGTGTTGAATGTTTGCATTCTGAGTCTTATTTTCCTCAACAAATATGGTATGTGTGTATATTTAGGAATATTCTTACTTTAACTCAACCATGAGTTAAAGTTTACAGGATTCATGATAGCTCCCATTTCTCTTGTCTTCAACTCTCAGTTAGCCTGTTGTGGCTCCGCCCTCTGAGCCTATCTCATCGGAGGAAGAAGGCTCCGAACATGAGGGAGAGGAGTCAGCCAGGCCTCCCTCTCCAGGCCCCTCCCCTCTGGCACTGCCTCAGGTGCCGGCCGAGGAAGGGGAGATTGGCCAGGAGCCAGGTGTCTCTGATGAGGGTGAGGAAGGAGAGCTGTCGTTCCTGGATGCACGCAAACAAAGGCGTGATAAACAGTTGCAGCAGTTAAGGAGGCGTGCTAGGGATTATAGCTGAGTTACTGGACCACACCCCAGAAACTATATAAGAGAGGGTGGTGGCTGGTAAAACTCTGTGACGAACAAAAACTAACTCTGGCTAGTCACTTGAACAATGTCTGAAACTGCCGAAGGGATATTGTTTTGCTGGACTATTTGCAATGCGTATGTAATTTTATGTTATCTGTTGCAGTAAAGCTCTTGGCAGACGGTGCTTATATTGTTGCCAAGTTTGAGATAACGACCTGTGCGCGTGCCAAGTACTTCCTTAACCCTCAGCTGGCTGTGTTTGTGTGTGTGTGTAGACAGGGACAGATCATAGCCCTTTAACCTTAATTTACATAATAAACAACTGGAATTCTTCTGGAATTAGTAGTCTCATTCTGACTGGGAATTTAGCCAACTACATGGGTTTTTTAGCAGCAGAAAAGGCAAGGAAGCTGAGAGCACTGTGCACTTTTTCACTTTCTTCCTCCTGAGTGAAAGGACAGCTAGAATTATTGGTAAATGGTTATATGGCAGCAACAAAATAGATTATTTCCTAGGAATGTTGAGGCGACAACAAAAGAGTTGTGAATGGAGGAACCAGAGATTCCAATCTGCCACATTCTTGTTTAGACAAGCACCCACTGCATTTATTTTCTTTTTGCGACCTGTAATCCCTTGCTTCAGGGTGGAGTCAGGACAACTGAATGTAGTTGAGCGTTTACTGGCCAGATGCCCTTCCTGATGCCTATGCAGAGTTCACAGCAGATACTTTCTCTTTGCACTCTCATAGAGAAACATCTGCTGCTGCCTAGAATTGAACTCTCAACCTTCCGAGTGGAGGCAAGCATCTTCACTTCTAGGCCACCATGCCACTCATAAGCACCCACTGCACCACATAAGCAAAATCACAAGGTTAATAGCTTGTCAACTATTACAGGTTGATTGTAAGACCAAGATCAATACAGTACAGTAGCATATGTTTGTCCTCAATTAGGCATCTTTCAATGTGCATTACAGCTTGATAGCTACTGCATCCTGTGGCATAGACTACCTTGTGGATTTCCTTAAATTCATTCTCTGATGGACCCAAGAATTGATTCTTAAACAAAAAATGTGTAGCCTGAACAATGATCTTGCTATTACAGTACAGTATGTACAGAGTGGGAGCAGGCCAAACGAGTGGATGGATTGAACGAAATGCTGTTCCATTGATGCTCATGGTGATACCCAAACAGGTAAAGTCCACTTTCTAAGTTTCATGGGGTCTCCTGATACATTGTTAACAGGTGATGGTTCTACAGACACAGGATCATGCTACCTCAATGTTGCTACCAACTAAACATTTATGTTATGAAGGACATAGAGAAACCACACAATTTTCAAATGATGAAGCAGCAATTAGCAGCTATTGTGGAGGAGAAAGAGGCTGGACCACACACACACACACACACACACACACACACACACACACAGGATTGATTATTGTATCTACACTGAATTATGCTTCAGCACTTTAACATCTTTTTGTGGAAGTGGGAAACACCTAACTGTTCCATTCCAAAGCACAATCAGACTTGGCTTTGTTTTATTTTTTTAAAAGGGCAATATTACCAATCTGAAAACATAGACTTAATCAATGACATTACATTCCTGGCAACAGAGCTTCTCTGGAGAGTGTCTAGTTTTGTTATTCTCAATGTAGAAAAGACCAGCTTAATCACTGCATAGTGCTTTTCTTAGCAAATTAAAATATTAATTTAAGAAGCAGTATTTTATCTTTCTTCCTGCTATTTAGTGAATGAATCATCCCCTCTCTGCTAGAGATTTTCATTATGCAAAGGATCCAGGCTTAGTATGTAGACCTTTTCCCCAAACTTCCACTCCTTTCCATATGAGAAATCACTACAGATAGTCTTGATGTATGACCACAATTGAATCCAACATTTCTGTTGCTAAGCGAGACAGTTGTTAAGTGAGTTTTGTCCCATTTTACTATCTTTCTTGTGTGGCCCGCCAGCGGCCAGCAAATCTGGCAGCAGATTTGGACAGTGAGGAGGTTGGGGAGGAACATGGGCCATTCCTGGAGTCTGGGGAAGGCTCTGACAAGTGCTCTGCATCAGAGGCAGAGATGGGGCCAGGGCCTTCTGACAGTTGTCAGCTGCCTTCAGAGTCGGACATCAGTAGAGCAGAAGAACAGCTGGAGCCTGTTCCCAGTTTGCACATGCGCAGAGCTGTCAGGAGAAGGGAATAGCTAAGGAACAAGGGTCAACTCAGGAGTAAAGCCACAGATCGATGGTGAAAGGCCCCTCCCATAGGGAATAAAGAGGAGCAAAAGGGGAGGGGAGTTTGCAGGAGACAATTACTTCAATTCATTAGAGTGAAGATCTGGTCCTGACTTCTTGCCAAGTATTGTCTGCTACAGAGTGGCGTTTGGAAGATATCGGCCTGGCAGCTCTCCAAGCCTGATAAAGGTCTGTAGTTGTGAAATCTCTTGAAAGACTATTGGCCGGGACTTTGCTGGAGAGGAATTTTCTTTAAACTAAATAAAAGGGGTTTTATCGGGACGAGGAGTCAGCTTCGTGCTTTTGGGAAGCCTAGGTTAGAACACTTTCTCACCACAGTTGTTAAATGAATCGCAGCACTTGTTAAATTAGTAACCCAGTTGTTAAAGTGAATCTGGCTTCCCCATTGACTTTGCTTGTCAGAAGGTGGCAAAAGGGGATCATGCGACCCTGGGATACTACATAAATGTAAACCAGTTGCCAAATGTCCACATTTTGATCATGTGACCATGGGAATATTGCAAGAGTCGTAAGCATGAAAAGCAGCCATAAATCACTTTTTTCAGTGCCATAGTAACTTCAAATGGTTGTAAGTCGAGGACTACCTGTATACAAAATCACTCTAACCCTTGCAAATTCATGAGAAAAATTTAGATAGCCATGATCAGTTCCTCTGGAACAGAAGGATCAAGAACCTTAATGTGTGTGTTGTGATACTGTTGTATCTGTCCTGCTTATATTATTATTCCATACCAAACCCTGCTTACTGTATACATGTTACTTAGGTTAAAAAACAATCCAACTACTGATCCAGGTATATGATTCCTTCACAGCATCTACAACTCAAGGGCTGGGAGCATCCTTGGGTGGCTGAGTGATTCTTAAAACTCAAGATGGCAGCTGTAACCTCAAGATCAAAGCCCACTTCTATTTTTACATGTGTACATGGGACTGATGTTAAAAAAAAGAGAGGGGCAGACTTTGATCTTGTGATTGCATTACCATCTTGACTTTATATATTTCCCCTGTGGATGCCTCTGTTCAAGGTACTTCTACTTTCACTGACAACTCTTCTTCAATCATTTTAATGTGCTTTCCTTCAGTCCTTCCATCATCATCATCATCAAAAAAATTAGTTGAATAAATTGTTCCACCCTAGCTACCAAAGCACATTATTCCTCAAAAACAAGACCAGTGAATGGTAGGGTTTTTTGCCATATTAATTCAGGACTAATTAAGGAAAATTATTTTCATGTCCTGACTTTGTTTCCTGCCCAGTGAGTGTCATCTGCTGACCAGAAAAACAACCACCAACTCTCTTTAATGTGTGACCGGGTGGGATTGAATAAACCTGAATAGATGCCTGGGATGAAGGGTTCAACCTGCTTTTCAGGTTGCCAAAGTGATATGTTGTAAATACAGTGAGTCAATTTCCTCAAGTAGGTGAGGAAGAATAATGTTTTTGACTCATTTGTGTAACTAGATTTTAGGTCCTGGGTGGAGAACAGGTCACATTTTAGGTCATATTTAAAGCAATAGTACTTAGACTTATATACTGCTTCATGATGCTTTACAGATATCTTTAAGTGGTTTACAGAGTCAGCATATTGCCCCCAACAATCTGGGTCCTCATTTTAACCACCTTAGAAGGGTAGGAGGCTGAGCCAACCTTGAGCCGGTGAGAATTGTACTGCCAAACTGCAGCCAGCAGTCAGCATAAGTAGCTTGTAGTATTGCATTCTAACCACCGCACCATCATGGCTCATTATGCAGAAACATTGCAAATTCACAAACTTTTAAGCCTAGTAGCTAAGCATTAAGTATAGTGGTACTTTGTACTGTTGGCCAGCCACTTAACCTAATTTAGCAACACATGCAAGACTTTCAAACGCTTTTGAAACTGTTAGTCAGGTACAACATAGGCAGATATCTCTGTGGCTGCTAGGTGCTGGGATCTTCTACAGTTCAAACAAACATAATTATGGTCTGCCTACTGGCCAGATAGGAGGGAGTATGCCACCTTATTTGCCCAATAGAGGCTACACAAATCCCATTCTTGCTGGGCTATCAAATGTATCATCAGTAAACCATTGCAGATCAGGTTCATGGAAACCATATGTTAAATGGTGGCACAGTGATTAGAGAGCAGTATTGCAAGCTAACTCTGCTCAATGTCAGGAGTTCAATTCTTTCAATCCTGACTGGCTCAAGGTTGACTCAGCCTTCCATCCTTCCGAGGTCAGTAAAATGAGGACCCAGATTGTTGGGGACAATATGCTGACATTTGTAAACTGCTCAGAAGAGACCGTAAAGCACTATGAAGTGGTATATAAGTCTAAGTGCGAGTGTTATTGCTAAAAGAAGAAGGGAAATGCTACTTTAACCTGAATCAGCTGAGAATGTTATGCTGCCTCTACTGTGGGTTGGAGAAGACAAGAGCAAGTCCTTTAAAAAAATAGTTAGATGTATTTGGAGTAATTTAGACAATGAGATGGGCGGTGCGTAAATTTAATTAATACTGCTCATGCTGACAGGGATATTTGGATGCACCCAATTCCCTCTAAAATCTCAGTTCTGATTCTCCCAAAAGCCAAACAATAAGATGCTTTTCTCCAACAGTATTTCTTGCAAACACCGGTTTCAAATCTCCTCCGTAGACAAGTCGCCCAGCTGAGACTGTCTCAAGTTATTGTTTTTAAGAAAACATCAGCCAGCTACTTGTGATTCATGGCTGATGATCAACTGATGAAAGGAAATTTGTATAGCTTCATCATATGCCTGTGAATGCCAAAAAACACATGTTCCTTCATAACAGAGTATTTGGATTCAGAAATGTTTTGTCCTATAGTTACCTCACTCTTCACTAGATCTGAGATTGGAACACAGAAGACTTTAAGAATCTAAAAGAATTCCAAGTGGGAGTAGAAATGAGAGAGAACATAGAAAAGCATTAAAAAAAAATGTAGAGTTGGAAAGGTAGAATACAATACCAATTTTCCAACTTTTGTTATTCTAAAAGAATCAAATTATGTCGTATTTTTTATCATTTCTGAGTCAGGAGAGAAGTAGAAAGAATATTCTTGTACTTTTGAAAAGTGCTCTATTAAATAATCAGCTCTTGAACTCCTGAACCAATTCATACAAAAGTTTAAGTGGATTAGACTCCTCAGGTCATGATAAAGTAAAATAACAATAAAAAAAAAAAAAAAAGTAAGCTGAAATCTGAAAGCAATATCCAAGTAATTTGGATTGCCATTAGTCTACAGTAGATTATTTTTTAATCAGGTGGCAATATTACTTTTGTCAATATTAGATTTGGCAAACAAAATGCTTTGTGACACTAAAGTCAAACAAACAGCCATTGTTTTGATACTCTGAGTATCCTGTGGACTATAAGCTACTTAATTGGATGTTATTAAATACAAAAAGCTTTCTTTTGTAAGATTTCTTTTAAAAGAGATGAAATGACCTCTTTATAACATTTAAAATTAGTAGGAAAAATCAACAACTTCTAGGAACCTTATTTGTGATCTGCCTTGCTATGTTTTACCAGGCATATGCTCATTTTTTGGGAACTTCATGCATAGATGCAAATATAAAAGATTTATAAGCTTCATTTTTTTTCCCCACAGGTGTTTTAAGAGTGCTATTCATGTGGTTAGAACAGAAATGAGTATTCAGGTGCAGATAAACTTGTCTCTGATTTTGTAAAGGACAAGCAACAGGGAAAGCATGAGAGGACATGAAGGACACAGAAAGTAATAAAGCAACTTCAGAGATGGATGAGTGAGTGAGAAGATGACTGAGAAAGAGAAGACAGAAAGATAATGATAGTATAAGTAAGATAGACAAACAATTGAAGCAGAAAAAGGCAGACTGCTCTATAATGAACTACAAAAAAATAATTGAATGATTGAACAAGAGAAAAAGAGAGGCAAAGAGAGAGAGAAAAGATTTTATTAATTCATTCGTTCATCCATCTATTCATTTGATTTTAATGCTACCTCTCTCCAACCAACTCCCACTGAATACATGTATCCTTGGGTGGGGCAATTTCCCAAGAAAGTTTGAGAAGGCAACCTTTCCTGCTTTATTGGGAAGTCCTTGCCAAGTCCACGGACCAGGTTTTGGCTAATCACACAAGGCAAGCTATTTGTCAAAAGGACCACTTCCCCAGTCCTCCTTTCAGACCATAGAGCAGGGATGTCAAACTCAATTTCATTGAGGGCCACATCAGGGCTATGTTTGATCTTGGGGGGGGGGATGTGGCCAAGGTGGCCCGAGCACTCTGCCAGTGAAAACGGAACTTGAGAGGGATGTGAGCAGTCCCCCCCCTCCCCAGCTCCATTTTCACTGGCAGAGGGTTGCAGGAGACATCACATCTGAAAATGGAGCTCGGGATGGCAGCTTACAGCCTTCCCAAGCTCCATTTTTGCTGGCAGAGGCACTGTGGGCCAGTTCATCACTTTTTCCCAGGCAGCCCTGTGGGCCATCTAAGCAAC
The DNA here is from genome assembly GCA_022577455.1 of Arizona elegans. Lineage (NCBI taxonomy): Eukaryota > Metazoa > Chordata > Lepidosauria > Squamata > Colubridae > Arizona > Arizona elegans. Next base: position 129,560,967 of record JAKOOJ010000002.1, read on the forward strand.
CCATGGGCTGGATCTGCCATAGAGGGTGAATGATGGAGTTTTCCCCAATCATCGGACCTTAAGTTAGTCTGCAGTAAATTCCCAGGACAAGCATAAATTGGCTCTTTTTGCTGTCCTCATTCTCAAGCCAGAATGCTATCAATTGATCCCATCATCCTTTGGGGATGCCTCCTGACTGAAGAAAAGCACTTGAAACTGGCTGTACCCTAAGATGACTAGCACTGAACACAACTTAATAGGCTTACCTTGTTGTTAAGAACTTCTGAATTCAATGTGATTTAGTCCAAAGTGTGCATAGGTTTTCCTAGGACAAAGGATTCTGTCAATGTTTCAGTTTTCAGTTTAGAAGGGGAAAAAAGTTCAATCACTAGCAAACTGTGGTGAGAAAAGAAGAGCGCAACAAAAATCACTCTAGTGCCAGATCTTTGAAAATTATTTTTGGAGGTGGTGGTGATGGGTGGGGTGGGTTTAAGTGCAGGTATAATATCCTCATTAAATTTTAGCAATCTTCCCATTTCAAGAGATGAAATAGGCTTTGTATTGCCTTTTCTTTCAATAATAGTGTTTCAGGTTGGTTGTTTCTTTTTTTAGTATTTATTTCAAACTTTTTTTTTAGGCCCGCTGCTACCTTTTCAGCATTGTTGGTGTGCAGAAATTCTCAACAGACACACCAACCCTCAGCTTCATTTCCCCCGTTTGATCACTTTCCTTTCAGCTGCTCGTAAACAAGTGTTGGAACTTGTTTGCATCCAGAATGTAAAACAACATAATTTTTACCTTTCTGTTTTGCAGCTGGCAGCTTCCTTTAATTAGACACAGGAAATCTTTGTTACCTCTCTTGCTCTAGCTTTCTAACAACCCCAGGGGAACGAATATCATTCAGGAGGCAGACGGAAACCAACCCAAGATAATAAGCAGGTGATGTTGGAAAGCAAAGGAAAAGTTCATTGAAGACAAGGAACAGAAGCTTTATCTTCATTGATAAGCAGACTCTTCCAGACAGGAATGGAACTGATTTTTTGAGGAAAAGGTTCACCTAATATTAAAAAAAATAATAATCATGAAATAGCATACACAGGGCATTGAAAACTCAGGAACAGGGTTACAAGTGGAATTGAATAACTAAACAATGATCAGCAAGCCCATCCCATAGAAAGAAAATATCACTAATCTAATTAATTAATCTAGAGGAGATGGGCAGCACAAGCATCTAATAAATAAATATAAGTAAATAAATAATGTCAGTCATCTTTCCACATGGGCGTTCTGTGCTGGGAAGACATGAGATGGACAACCTGGATGCGTGGAAAAAGGCTTAAGCTGAATTACAGTGAGACAAAAAAAAATTGCTCATTGAGCTGTCCTACACCTCTGGCATTGTCTCTCACTGTGATGGTACTTGAAGGAGCAAATCCCAAATTTGGGGAGTCCTTAGATTCAGTGATAGATAGTCATGTGGATGTCCAGCAAGGAAAACTTTGCTCAACTTTGGCTGCTGAACCAGTTATGATTCTATCAGAAGGAGGAAGACTTTACTACGGTAACTCATGCCTTCATCATTGTCACATACCTCAACTACAACAATACATTCTCTCCAGGGGTGGGTTCCAAATCCCATCACTAGTGGTTTGCTTGTGTTCACACGTGCTCACACATGCACATAGCACTTCTGCGCATGCGCAGAAGTGTCCAGGCAGGTGGGCGGAGCCTTGCCCCGCTACCGATTCACCCAATCCAGTGCGAACTGGTAGCAATCCACCACTGATTCTCTCTAATTCTTTAAAGACCACTTGGAAGCTTCCATTACTCTAGAAAGAAATGGTATAGTTATTAGTTGGCATGGACACAATACCCAGAACTCAGCTTATGCATCACTTGCATCATGTGATACTACAAAACATTGTGCAATTTCAGTTTTTAATTTCCCACCATGTTGAAGTGGAAAATGTGTGAAAACTGTAACACACATCTCAAAGAGATTTAGGGGAACTTCTGAAAAAAACAAAACAAAACAAACACTTTTTCACCTTCTATCTGAAGGAAGTGGGGCAAAGGATATCTTAATGATTTGATCTCTTTCCTCTCCTTCTGGCATCATGATGTGGTTATTCTTATCTCCCTCTTCCAAGCTCCAAGAATGATAGAATGATCTCAAAGCACCAAAAGAAGCATTAATTCTTGTTGTGCTACAGCCTTGGAAGCACAGGGACAGCTTCACTTTGATGTATATGTCCTCTCACCTATCTCACTTCCTTTTTACAACCCTATAGCCCTTAATTTTGGGTAGAGTTGGAGCAACTGGATGGAGCTAAGCATTTACTGACCAGATGCCCTTCCTGACACCACACAGAGTTTTCAGCAGATATATGTTCTTTGCACTCTGATAGAAAAAATATCTACCTAGGATTGAACTCTCAACATTCTGTATGGCAGGCGAGAGTCTTCATCACTAGGCCACCATGCTGCTCTTCTTACCCATCCCATTCAGGGTACCAAACCGCCAGCAATCATAAAGCAATATGAATTTGAAAATCATGCATGCTCATATGAAATACTACCATTAGAGAAAGCTCCCGAGTGCATTATTTTGCTTGAGTCTCATTTTTCAGAAATGCTAGGCAAGGGTAATAATAGGTTCAGATTTTTCTCACGAGATCTCTTTTGTGAGCCGCATATCTGCTGAATCTTTGCAAAACTGAAGCATCTAGAAGTTTCAGATGGGAAGTAGCTTTCATCACATTTTTTTAAAAAAATGCAAAGGTACTTTTGCATTGGCAAACCTTTTGCTCAGTGAAGGAAGCTGAACGGAAGAACTGAAGGTCCATTTTGAATGAAATGTTGGCAGCTTAATTGCTTCCAACTGACAATCAACCTTGTGACAGCCTCCAACTCAATTCTTTCCCTTCACCAAAGAATTTCTGTTCTTCTTTATGTTCTCTGATAACAGGAAGAGGTCATACACTACCCAACTAATTTTTAGATTCACTGAAATGAATGGTTGTATGTATGCATGTGTAGTTGCAAATTTTTCAGTCTCTCAGATAAAAGATGAAAGGGAGGGAGGAAGTTATAACTGAGATAGGGGAATGAAGGAGGATTCTCCAGCACTTTAGAGATGTTCACAAAAGAGATAGTAGAAAACTGGTACCTATCTTCCCACTGTGTTATTCAATCCTTCCATCATGAGTGGTGGGAAAAATCTGGTTGCCTGGAATAATTCAATAGAAGAGCTACAAAGAATAGGAAAAACACTTATCCATTTTGCAGAAAGACATTTTCAGGAGCCATTGAGTTTCTGCGTTCTTCTTTTTTCTTTTTTTTTCTTTTGCCTTGATCTGAAATATATGAATTTATTTAATTCCTTACTTGTTTATTTAAAATAGCTGAAATAAATTTGATCCATTCTTTGATGCAGTTCTGAAACTTTCAAGAAACTGAGAAAACTCAGTTTGTTACAGAAGAGAAGCTTCTGAAAGGTCTGGATCAGATAGTTTTCAGAAGTGTCCTTGCTTCACTTTCATACCTGGTGCAGGTACCCTGCATTTTATCCTCAAGGACTATCCAGGTGATGGCAAGTGTCTCCGTTGGAGAAGGGACAATTTCATTTTCTTTCCTTTTAAAACTATATTTCAAGTCTCTTGAAGAAATTTCACTTGGTCCTAGATAATAGGACCAATCATCTGTAGGCTAATAACTAATGTGTCTTTTCCAGATAAACTGATAGATTGGTAGTTGAACAACTTCAGTCACTGGCTGGTCATTTCTGTAGTAGCAAAAATTTATAGCATTTTATAGCATTGTCCAACGATCCCTGAGGTGAAATATCACTAATAAAGACAGGCTGTATATTGTCACAGCAGTGGATGGCTAACATTACATGACAATATAAATCACTAGCATGAAAATGGTTATTGTCCATTTCATTTTATTAAATTGGTTTTGGGGCTTGGAACAAAAGCTGCCTTGGTCATCCTGCAGGGTGATTTTTTCTTTCTTTCTTTTTTTTAGAGCTACTCAAGGAAAATATAGGATTGTTCGTTCTCGTGTTTTCTTCTGGGAAAAGTGCTGGGGATCAGGGATTAGAGCATGGTTCTGCTCCTTCTCAAATGGTTATTTATAGAAAGTGGTTTGGTTCTAATTGCACACACCTTATGTCTTCTTCAGGGTCACACAATCTTTTCTCTCTTGCTGTCTAACAGCCATATGAAACCTGTGGGGGATGTTATCCAGAGATTTGGCCTGAGGTGTCTTCAGTGTGCAGTTGATACACAGTTTCATTTCTGATTTCCTCTAGAGACCAGTGAAAAGACTAAAGAGTCCCTAGTTAAAGACAAGACTGTAGAAACCTTGTGCTTTCATTTTTTAAAATTCCACATCTCAATGCAGAGTAACAACCAGTGGCTCAGAGTAAGATAAAGTGGCCCCCAATCATTGAAATATAATTGTTTCTAAAACTTCCTTTTTTAGGATATGGATATAACATCTATAGCCCGGTGTCCATATGATCAGTTCCCCACAAACCCCCCTAATCTGCCACTTATTTTCAATAAGTAAGTAACATTAAAATCGATGACTTTGAGACTTGAAAGATAGAAGAGGAAGGGTGACTTGTGTAAAGCAGTTTAGAGAAAGAAGATGCTAAATGTCATAGAAATAAGGCTCTCGTTCCAAACTTTGCTTCGTCCCTTCCTATTTTGATCCCATCCTCATCCATAAGCTTTGGCACCTTTCCCAAGACTCAGAAGTAGCCTGCAAAACCCACAAAGATGTGTAGCTATGTTTTTATATTTCAATATATTAATTTGAACTATTTGGTCGGCTCATTTTTTCCCTCCCTAGCTTGCTAAAGAAATCCTATCTGGTGCTATCCCTTTCTCATTATGTTCTATTTAAATTCTGCTGACTGATTTCCTGATTTTCCTTTTAGAGAATATGGGCTTTGTAGAAAACCATATTTCTGGCCCCTCGCAATCTTCTGTTTCATATATCCCACTATGGTCTGAAGAGAATCTACAGCAACTTCCAAAACTTGACAATCGATTTGGAAGAGTCTGAGGCACCTAAATGATTTGATATGATAAAAGGTTTAAAGGTTTCCCCTGTCCAATCATGACTGGTGCTCATCTCCAATTCTCAGACAAGGGAGCCTGTGTTATCTCAGAGACACTTCCATCATCATATGGCCAGCATGAAAATATGGAATGCAGTAACGTTTCCTGCCAAAGTGGTACCTATTTATCTACTCACATTTGCATGCTGCTATTGGCTGGAGATGGGGTAAGTAATGGGAGCTCACTTAATCGTGTGGGGGGCTATGGGCTTTCCAGCTGACAAGTCCAGCATCTTAACCACTGACTTGTTTGTAATGATATTGTGACTCAATTAGGAAAGTTTATTTGATAAAACTATCTTCAAATTGTTTCATGAACAGAATATGTGCGCTGCCCTAGTACATCTCCTTCAATATTTTAAAAAATGCCTCTTGAAGACTTGATCACTTCTGAATGAAGGCAGATATATGTGTCCCAGGATAATGTTTCAGGATCCAATCTGGGTTGGCCACAGGGACCAGAGGTAACAAACCCAGATTTGATCTTTGATCACTTCCCTTCAATATGTATCTTATGAATGAATGGATTTTGCTCATCCCACACAACCAACCCTCCTCGCTTCCCCTCCCCAATCATCTATATTTTCTAAACTGCTGGAGGAAGCTGATTGTGATGTTGGGGGCCAGTTTGCTTACCTACCAGAAAATGTGCACTATATTTTGTCATTTTCCCCCAGCTGTTTTATTCTTCCATACCTGTTGAGAAGAATGTGATTAGGCAATAAGCATTAAATTTACCAGCAGAGTTTCAAGAAAGAGCATAGGGACATGGAACCGCATTTGCTGCATGATAAGCTAATGAAACGCAGGGGAGAGCCACAGAGATATGCGAACAAGAGCTGAGCCATTAACGTACAGGGGAATCTGTTTAGCTCTCAACAGTCAAGGTAGAAAACTAGAATAACTCTCTACAGTATAAGTCTCTCTCTCGGTTTATGTATGTGAAGAATTAGTGTGTGAAAATTTTTGAGCACCAGCAAACTTTCATTGATTGTCTCTTTTAAGACTTCTGTATTAAAGTTCCATTTTGTATATTCAACATCTGGTCCTTCTTAACATGTAAATGTTTTCATACATATCTGGTTTCAGAACAGGTAGTCTTCAATTTACAACCATACCTGAGCCTGCCCATTACAGTTGTAAATTGTTATGGTCATAAAGCAAGTTGTGATGTGACTGACCCAATTTTACGGTCAGTTTTGTGGGGATCATAAGCAAATCACCATGGTCATTGGGCAAATCTGTGGTCATTAAACAAACCAATTGTTTGCAGTTTTGGTGCAAACCAGAAATAAATGCTGGTTTTCAGCCAAATGTCACATGGTCTCAGGACTCTGCAAATGGCCATAAATGTAGGCTGGTTGCTCAGCACCCAAAATGTGATCATGTTACCTCAGGAGTTGGGTGGCCATTGGAATTTCAAAACTGGATCATAAATAATCTGGAGAGGTTTATTGTAATTTCAGCTAGTTATCATAAATCAAGGACTACCTGTATGAATCCACATTTCTCTTCCCCATCTTTAATTGTGGACTTCAGTCCAATTCAATTGTGATTGTAGTTCTGAAATTTACCATTTCCTGCCAAAGTTCTCATGTAGAAAATAGGAACTTTTTTCTCTTCTAAGACTGCTTGTAGACTTTTTTTAATGTATTTATTAAACATTTTTTTTATTGCTGCCCAAAATGAGTGATTCCTGGTGGCTTACAACATCAAATACCCACATCACAAAAATTCAACTCTCCCTCACTCCACCCTCCCACAAGAGGTCATAAAATGTCATTAGCCAGGCATGGTGTCGCATGGAAGTTTGATATTGTAATTGTTCCTCGTAATCTGTGTTGGCTTCCAATTCATTTCAGGGGCAATTTCATATTTTAACTGTTGACTTATAATAAGACTTACGGTAAATGGCTTAAATCCAAGTAATTGGTAGGAATTTTGCCTTGGCATATTCTGCTTGGTTTTTTTCGTAGTTTTGGAGGAGCCTGCTTGCAATCCTTGTGGTACCAGAATATGCTAAATCAGCATCTTTTCAGTTGTAGGTTCTTACTATACAATTTCCTACATTTGAAAGTGCATTTTCAAAATGGCAATTTTGCTAACTACAAAAAAAGCATTCTTCTTCACTCAGGCCATTCATGTTTTGCAGTTGATAGCTTTGTTGCACAGAACTAGTTTTTTTTTTTTCCACCCAGGATCGTTGCTTAGTTTTGTTTACTTAAAACCATTCTGTTACTTTTGTATGGAGTGTGATACATCGTCTTTGATATCGGCAGCAGCAACGCTCACTTAACAATTCTATAGCATAAAACTTTGCTTGCCTTCAGAAATAAATAAAGCTTACAGAGTTTTTCAGAGGGGTCGAAGAAGCATTTCAGTTTGATAAAGCTTCAGTCAAAATGTCATTTTGCATCAAAGCCACATTTCTCTTCTAAATGCCAATTCAAGGGGCTGCCTGGCTTTATTCAGACCTTTAAAAGAGCTTCTGCCCATACACCACATCACCTCCTTCAGTGGAGGTCAGCTACCCCTTTTCCAACATGTAGAACTGATAGAGTTAAAAAAAAAAAAACCTCCATATTTTTTTAAACCCATGGAACAAATTCAGTTTATATTAGACCACGGTTTCATGTCATCCACCTGAAATCAATGATCTGTTGGGAACAGCCTATATATATATGTGTGTGTGTGTGTGTGTGTGTTTATGTATGTGTATGTGTATGTGTATGTGTATGTATGTATGTATGTATGTATGTATGTATGTATGTATGTATGTATGTATGTATATATATATATATATATATATATATATATATATATATATATATATATATATATATATATATATATATATGAAGGCATCTGAATCACATTTGGTAATACAGGTGAGGGATCCATCTTAATTAAATGACAATGATCCCAAGGTTAAAAAAAAAAAACCTGTTTCTAATTTTATCACCTGGTAAATTGTGCATTGTGCATATTCTGTGTCTACTTGAGAATATGCCATTGGCCAGGGGAACTCCAGCCCTACAATCTGTTTTTTTTTGGGGAGGGGGAGAATTGTTTTTCTTAGTAGCTACCCCTCTGCCTGTCTGAATGATTTGCATTGAAGCTGCTTTTCCCTGTCATGTTTTTCCTTTCCCACAAGATGATAGGAAAGGATGAAGTTAGTTCATCTAATTCAAGGAAGGAGTTTTGTTGTTGTCATTCATTACCAATTTGATTTTTATTTGCTTCTTATTGGTAACAATGCCTTGAATGGCTGAACTGAAACACCAGTAGAGGTGGTGCCATTCAGATCTTGAGGGAACTTCATTCCAGAGGGCAAGCATGGTTGAAGAGAAGGCATGATTCCAGGTCCTAACAGATGGCATTGTTTAATCGAACCTTGTCAGATTGGCAGGACAGATACAATGAGAGACAGGCAATTCTTCAAGTAACTAGGCCCTATGCTCTGAAGGCATTTACAGGTAACAACCAGCATCTTGAATCAAACATGAAAACAAACTGGCAAAAAGTGAAGATGGTGAAGTAGAGGTAGGTATGCCCCTCACTGGCAATGCTATTGCAGTTTAGACCAGTTGAAGTTTCTGGCTGGCCTTTAAGGGAAGCCCCATGTAGAGCACATTGCAGTAGTCAAGCCGTGAGGGAATCAAGACATGAGTGATTGTCTGAAGGAGCCTTGATTTAGGAAATTGTCTGGTGCACCAGATGGACCTGTTTTGTTATTGGCTTTGCTCTGGCCCATTTCAATTCTGAGTTTAACTACACAATGTGTGATGAGTAGTACAATATGCATACACACAGCATCCTCTTATCTTACCGATCATGTGAATGGAAGTTGCAAACCTCCCTTCCTCTATTTTAAATGCTTTCATCCAGCTCTGGTGAGTCAGGGCTGTTGTGTCACTGAAGCAAGGAAAAGAAAAGAACTGTTTGTTGCCCACTATTTTTCAACCCTAATGTGAGCTTTAAGGATGGGGGGGGGGCTTTAATGAGTAAAGACAAATTGGGGGTGATTCTGTCATCTGAATGCATTGGATTACAGCTCTCAACTTTCTCAGACAGTGTTACTGGAAGTTGCAATTCAATAACATCGGGTAAGTCAGACATTGCCCACATAATGTATAATAAAATGAGGAGTGCCTTCTATCATCACGCTGAGTAATTAAAAGCCATCGTTTTTTCTTTTTTTTTACCCTGCTTGAAAAAGGGAAGAGGATGTGGAGGAAATGAAGAACTGATAGGATGATGACTGATGCTGATGATGAGAGAATTATGGCTTCAGTTTTTAAAATGAAAATACAGAAGTCATTTTCCTCAGCGTTCAAGGGGCAAAGCGAAAGAATAGAGAGCTGGTTTTTATTCTTTTGCATAAGAGAGAGAACATTTTGTAGCTACTCAGAGACTGGATTCCATAGGCTTGTTGCAGTATTGAACGGGTTTGTTTTAGCCACTGTATGCTCCCTGAAAGAATTTATTTGGCTTTCATTTCATTTATTCATTTTTGGTCAGGGATCCATTTTCATAATGCAACACAAATAGAATAAATTAAAAACCCAATGAATAAAATAAGACATAGCAGACATACAAACAGGAAAACCATGAAATAATAAGCAATAAGTCTGTAACTGACATAAGCAAATTATTGTTTTAGTGGTTAATCAGTTTAGCCTGGGGCAAGTTTATTTTATTCATTTGTTTATTTACAACATTTATACAGTCGTCCATTTTGCATCAAACCCTGGGCAGCTCACAACCCAAAGAATACAACAATATCTAAGTACAACACAAAATATTAAAACCACAAGCAACCAATGCAAAACCAAGCTTAGCGACATAGCTATAGTTTCAAATGCAGCCCACAAGAAGATCCTCTGATCCATCTCACCTTATACCAAAGTTGTGGGGGAGGGGAGGGATAGCCAGATCTTAAGTGCTTTTTGGAAGGTTAAAAGAGTGGGAGTGTCATGCCCCTGTCAGAGCCTGAATCTGCAGTGGAAGATGAGCTAGAACAGGCGCCGACACAGATCAAGGGGGCGGCTCCGTTGGCTTTGGAGGAAACTGGGCAAGGGCAGAGCCAGACAGGCCAAGGCATTTCAGGATTAGAACAGTTTGTAGATGGGAAGGAACAGGGGCAAGATGAACATGAGAGACAGAGCTCAGGCGTTAAGCAAGGACTACCCCCTCCTGATCCTAGAGCACCAAGAGAAGAGAGAAGGTGAGAACAACGCAGACTGAGCCAGCTACGAGGAAGGAGATTGCCCCACCCCCTTCACAAGGCACACCTGGGGACTGAGATGCAAGGAGATGCTGGTGGGAAGGGCATTTGTTGAGAACAAGCATCGAATCTGTGGAGCCTCGTGTGCACTTGCCAACGTCTGGAGATTACTGTGCTGTCTTGAGGGGCTTGCCTGGTTTGCCTGCTTCACTGAATTTCTGGCTCTAGTTACTGTTTTGCTAACTTTGCTAACTGGACTTCTTGCCTCGGTTACTGCTTTGCAAACCTTATTTACTAGACTACTGACAACCAGAAGCTGTTTAAGGTGCATGTGAGAACTTTGCTCCAGGACTTGTAGTAAACATGGGGACGTTTGGGGGCAAAGTTGGAGCACTAAAGGGGAGTTAGATCTCTGGCTGTGTTGCTTTTATGCCACATCCCAGGTCATCACAGGTAGCCTGCTAAACGTCAGAGGAAAAAGTATTTCGTAGGGCAGGGGCTGTCACCAAGAAAATGGGCTTCCTAGCTCCCAACATTTACAGGAGTGGACTAGGAACATGCCCAGCCTATCTAATCTGAGAGGACACATAGGGAGAGGCAGTCTCACAGATAACCTGGTCCCAAGGTCCCATAGGACTTTAAAGGTGTATCTAGCACCTTGAATTGTTGGCTAAGTTTAAACCTAATTATCATTGATGGCAATTGCAATGGAAATGTAATGGGCTGAGAGAATAACCTTGGGAGACCTTGGGAAGAAGAGCCACTGCTTGAAAAAAGATATTTCAGCCCACAGTAGAAATCAAACTGGAGAAAGCATCGCAGAAGGGACCCTCCCTAGTTTTCTGGAAAGTAAAAGTAAGTGGGTGGGGGGAAATCCTTTCAGACTTGCAAGATTCTATTATTGTTCATTTACAATAAAGGCAATAACTTGTGTTTCTAGCTTCCTGTCTGAACTACCTCAAAGGGCTGACAGGAGTAGACTGGTCAACTTTTGTAAAGTTTCTGATGAAATTTGCACTAGTAGAATTCTATAATACATAATCTCCTCCCACTTATGACTGTATTACTGTAACCTTGTTGCTTGTATCCTTACTATTTTTATTGACTGTTTCCTAATATGATTTGATTGCTTATTATACCCTATGACTATCATTAAGTGTTGTACCTTATGATTCTTGATGAATGTATCTTTTCTTTTATGTACACTGAGAGCATATGCACCAAGACAAATTCCTTGTGTGTCCAATCACACTTGGCCAATAAAGAATTCTATTCTATTTTGTACTGTGCTCTTCTCTTCTCTTCTCTTCTCTTCTCTTCTCTTCTCTTCTCTTCTCTTCTCTTCTCTTCTCTTCTCTTCTCTTCTCTTCTCTCAGACTTGAGCTAATGTATTATCAATAATTAGTCTAGATATAGTGTTTAATGCAACAGGACAATAGCTATTGTTGCAAGGGCTTCATTTTGGGATATGGAGTAATGAATTACCATGGCAGTATTATTGAACTGCCCTTCGATCTAATTTGAAGGTAGCACACTGAACTTAGGTACTGTAAACACTTTTCAGCTTCATAAGGAAGAAAGTATGATAAAATGGTAGTTTGGAATAACACAGAAGATACAGTATAATTCCCCTAAAACCTAATTTGGAACTTCAACTTTGTTTGGTTATAATTTGAAATCAAGCCCAATTTGTCTGATCTCAGGGACAGCTTTTTCCAGTCCTGTCCTTGTTGGTCCTTGAATTGAAAGGCTGCAGAGGGTGAAATTATTGATTGTTTTTTTAAAAAAAAAATGAAATAAATTTATATGTAAAACAAGGTTGGGCTAATAAATCACTTCCATGGTTTACTTTATGCCAGGGGTGAAATGTAAAATTTGTTACTACCGGTTCTGTGGGCTTGGCTTGGTGGGGGTGGGGGTAATGTGACTGGGTGGGCGTGGCCAACTTTTTTTAAAAAAAAAAAACTTTTCAAAGCATTTTTTCTAATGCTTTGAAAAGTCTCTGCCGATCAGGCAATTCAGCTGGGATTGTCACAGAGGCTTTTTAAAAAATGCTTTGAAAAGCCTCTCTTGCGATCAGGCAACTCAGCTGGGATCATCAGAGACTTTTCAAAGCATTTTTTTTACCACCTCTTCAGCCAAGAGGTTGCAGAAAAAAATGCTTTGAAAAGCCTCTGACGATCCCAGCTGAGCCGCATGGTCATCAGAACCTTTTCTTTTTTTTACTTTTAAAAGCAATTTTTCGTCGGAAGAGGTTGTAGAAAAAATGCTTTTAAAAGTAAAAAAAAAAATCCTCTGATGATCGTGCGGCTCAGCTGGACATGGTGGTGGTGGGGGGCGGGGTGCAAGGATTTTTGTTACCATTTCTCCAAACCACCCCCGCCATCGCTACCGGATTGGGTGATCTGGTCCGAACCGGGAGCATTTCACCCCTGCTTCATGCCCCTGTCTTAAACACATGAGCGTATCCATTTATTTAGAATTTGATGGCATCTCACCCAGGTCTCAGACCAAAGGTGCTTCCCTCCCCCTATTTTGCGACATAAAATCCATTTGCACTTTAGGCAAGGAAAATCTGAATCCTCCAACACAATGGAGTATTTCCATTTTCTAGCAATTTATTAATTATATTACTTAATTTTATTAATTGTTTATTTAAATACTGGATCAAATTGCCTGTCCTTCAACTCAGTTTTGATATAGGTTCTTAAGTTTTCTTTTCTCGCCATTATTTTCACCACTGCACAAACACTGAAGATTTACTCCAGTTTTTTCAGCATAGTAATCCATGATAATTATCTTTATTATTATTTCCTCCCTCCCTCCCTCCCTCTGTCCCCCCCCCCGTCCCTCCCTCCCTACATATTTTATTCTGGCTTTACTGAATTTGCTTCCTTCAAACACCCAGGGACACATAATGAGCTATGTAATGTTAATTTGCCAAACCAAATCCATACGTTGATGAAAGGCAGGTATTCAAATTTAATCTTTGCCAGGCTAAGCACCTCTTTTACTCTGCTCTCCTGCTGACATTTCTGTTTGACTTGCATTCAATCCTTCATCAGTGACTCAAGGGCAGAATGCCCTAGGAACAGCAGGATGTCACCCTTGATAATAAATGCAGTCCTTGAAAGGGTGACCTGGAAACAGGTTTTGTTTTGCTGAATTTTAGCATTTTAGCCATTGCACCTTTTTGCCAGTTACAGGCTGTATAATTTTCTGAACTAAGGGGGAATGACAGTTATGATAGGAGAAGGAGAAGGAGAAGCAGTGGGAGAGGGAGAAAGCATAATAATGGCCAGATGACTTTAAAGCAAAGGACAGAATTGTGCTTATTTATGCATTAATTCATTTAATGTTTTACCTGCTGTTGCTATTAAGGATTTATATGAACGAGTCCATCCTCAGAACGGACATCTCTGTAGGATCAGGTTCTCCATCACCTTCATGTACTGTATTTCTAGATCTAGAACAGTGAAAATATTTCAATATCTGCTGTCAGCTGGCTTCCATCACTCAGCAGATGAGAACACATGGCCAATCTGGTCTGCGCTCAGATGTTAGGTAGGATGTGCCTGTTTAATTTGAGGAAACTAGATATAAATTAACAGGCTACCCAAGTTGCTTGCAATACAAAATGGGATTTTGTTAATGGTGCAGATTAAATTCTGAACTGGAGAAGAACATTGGATACCAAGCCTTCAAGTAAGCGTTGTGTGACCCATTTGTCTGCGCTGCTGTTCCTGTTATGATCTGAAATAGCCATGCAAAGCCATCAATGAAGAAACCCAGAATGGTCCTTTTAAATTTCAATCTCAATCTCTCCCCCCACCCTTCTTCTCTGAAATTGGAGAATTTCAAGAGCATCTGCAGCCAAAAATGTTGACACAAAACCTGATGAAGTCATCTGTGTATTTCACTTGCATGGTCATTGAAGCACTCTAGCTATGCATGTTGCTGTACTTTATGTTGATTCGTGTTTTTCCTTTCTCTTTTCTCCTAGTTCTTCTGTGAGTTATGATCATGCCCTTCAGAATATATATTTATGCAAAATCTGTTCAAGAAGTATAGCTCTCCTTATCCAGTGAGAAGAGCTGCATTTAGAATATGCCCTTTTCTTTACAAATAGTGAAAGAACAGAATTTTGATTTTCCTTCCCCTGTAACTCTGTTTCTTGCTTCTACACACACTTTCTCCATCGTGGAAATGAAACTGATATGGATTTTTTTTCTGGTATGAAGAATTTATTCTTTTTCAGTCTTCAGAAGTACACAGGCAAGTATGAAGCATGTTAAGCTACTCCAGTCCTCCCAAGCACAGATGTCTTCAGGGTATGAGCAAAAGATTGTGGCTACAATGATGTTTTTTTATCAGAAACACATGTAAAAAACTGGCAGACTTTCATTCACACCATGGTGACTATGTTAAATTATTTGACCATCTTACCAAGTGTTTCCCAACTTTAGCAAATTTAAAGTGAGTGGACCTCAACTCCCAGAATTCTCAGCAATGATTATGCAACCTGGGAGTTGAAGTCCATATATATCTGGAAATGGCCAACATTGAGAAACACTATCCAACAGATACCTTTTTCACTTTGGTTTTGCATCACCTAAGCCAGAAGTTAACTAAACTTTTCTCTAAAGGAAACTTTTTTTAAAAAATATACCTCTCTAGAGGTAATGGATTTGTGAGTGGATGGGGTTACAAGCTTTTGAATATTTTTTAAAGACCCAAATCAATAAACGGCATCACCCAAACCAGGCAATTTTCCAACAATTTTCAATAATTCAACCTTGGGAGCTGGGGGGCAGCTGGAGAGAGCTGTGAAAATTGTCAACTCTAGCCACAGATCATCCCTGCTCTAAAAAGTATCCCAGTAGCAAACAATTTGTATTATGTGAATGAAACAGATTCATCAGCTCAGGAAGAGTTTATGTCACTCATTTAATTATGAAAATTGGAACTCAAGATTTATAGGCTTCAAGAATTGAATTTGCTGGTGACATGAATATGATCTCAAGATTTCTTTTTCAGTATCTTTTTTTGAAAGACTCAGGTCCATATATTTCACATATTACTGTATCTTCATTAATGCTTGCACTTACTACGGGACTGTTGAAGCTATAATGAGGCTGCAATGGAGATTTGTCTTTTTGAAATACCAGGAAAAACAATCCTGACATTCAAGGGCGGAAAAAATCCTAAAATTCAACAATTCTATGTTTAAGATCTCTATGTTTCTGCCTATGGAGCAACAAATTGTGGAAGATAATTATGTCAGCATAAGACTTTGTTAGATGCTCTGTAATAGTTTTCTCAAATTATTGGTGAGGTAGGAAGACATTTCCTTAAAATAAGAGAGCACCGTGAGATTAAAGTTGTTTATTAAAGAGATTCTATCTAACTGCACTGTAACTTTTTCAAAATCTGAATTATTCAAGTAACTGCTGACTTGGAAGATGAATGGTATAGGAGAGAATTCTGTATGAACTCAGTTAACTTAGTCACTTCCTGAAGACCTTTATCTCCAAATGAAACTCATTTTTAAAAAGCCATAAAAGTGCCATGATTCAAATTTGAAAGGTGGTTTAACAACATCCTGGCTCCAGGGAGTTAAGCAATGAAATTAAATTTCACCCCCACTTCATGGAGCTGATCTAAAATACAGGATATGTAGCCCAATAGGAGAATCTCTTTCTCGCTCTCAGTGTCTGACTAATTGTTTATGAGCCAAACAGAGAAAACAGATTAATATTAATAGGTATCAAATCTAGATGAAGTATTTTTTTCAAAAGGTCCCCCACCACCCCACATTAAAGACCTGGAAAAAAAATCTGGATAGGAAAAAAGAGAAAGTGAAAGCACCTTTATTTAAATAAACACTAATTGGTTACTGATACCTCCCAATTTTAATGAAACAATTTCAACATGATTTTCAGAGGCAATTAATGTAGATTCCAAGAACTTTGTGTCTGAAGGAGAATTCTAGATTTTAGTGTTTTAAGATGATGTTTTTAGAAGGAATCCTTTACTTTTCCTACTATTCCCCCACCCCCCATTTTTATAAGAATAAACTCTAATTCAGGACAGAAATGTGTCCTTATATGTTCCAGTCATGTTTCCCAAAAACAAACTCAAATCGTTTTGCAATTTTTCATGTGATTTTTCTCCTCTTTTCCAATTCTCTGCATATCCCAGTGAAAATGAAAATCATTTCAAGGAGTAGCCACAAAAGTGTGGGTTATAATAAATTTGATTTATCTTAGTGGGGCAACAGAATTCGGCTCTTTTTAGTCAAATTCTATGTGGAGTAGAGATGTGAGATGTAAACTAAACATGCCCCAGATTTTTAAGAGATGTTGTAATGAAGTCTTTGGTGGCACAGATGACACTAAACAGCATCTGCTAAGCATTCATCTTCCTTAAATCCAAATACCCCAAAGTTTGAGTATGATATGTCTGAAAAAGTTCATGTTTCGGAAAGGTTGCATTCAAAATAGAGAAGTCTTTTTTTTTTTTTTTTTTAAAAATCAGAAATATGTATACAAAATGTCATCAAGGAAATGTGTATTAAAAATGAGACAGTAATCCCAGTTAATTTGTAGTTGAAAGTTATTCCCACTGGGAAAGCTGCATACAAAGCCCTGTGTTAAGAGAGGTTAAAAATTAAAAAAATGGATCTGATTTTTTAAAATAATAATAATGCATATATTAAAATATTGCACTTACCATTGCTAATGTATATATCTATTAACTTACACCCCTTTAATATATATGCTCATAAATCATTCATAAAAACGTTAGCCACCCCCCTTATAAAAGGTGGAGTCATCATAACACATTTGAACTCCAATTACTAGGATGAAATTTACTTCCATGCCTAGTTTAATGGGACTGCAGTTTATACCACCTAGTCTTCCTAGATTTCTTTGTAGTGAAATCTACTGCCATTCCCACATGAAACGAGAGCAGGAGCTAATTAAAACTACCAACTAGAGAGGGTATGAATTAAGAGAATGCAGAACACTAGAGCTGGCTGTCAGTACAAAAAAAAAAATAAAAATAAAAAAAAATCCCCTTGAGTTTCTGTTTTACAATTGTACCAGAACTTGTTAGACTAAATGTACAGCGTCTATCAGTCCATGCGACAATCACTAGGACAGCATGCAATTAATGCTCTCTTTAACTACACGCAGCAGGTCGCATTTTTTCTCTCTTCAGTTCAGGATGTCAAGTCATTCCTGAAGAGCCTGCAAAAAAAAAAAAAATAATGCCCTTTTCCATTTTCTGCTTTCTTTAAACCCCACCCCCCACACACTCCAAAGCCTCGAACGGAGGCACTGTTCATGGAAATGCAGTTTTTAATTCTGTCATCAGGCTATTCTTTGCTATGTTGAACCAACAAATGGGACAGTACTGTGGAGGAAGGCAACTCATTTGCTTGCGGATATGCAAGTATTCATCTCCCTCAGGTTTTCCAACCAGAGTGCTGGTAGGCTGGTATTGGAGAGACCTGGATTCAACCCTCAACCACAAAAACTTTCTGTGAAACTTTGGGCTAAATAAGCCTTTCACCCCAATTCACCTCAAAGGATCGTTGTGGGTGGGGAAACCATAAGAGGAGAGAACGCTATATATTCTGCCTTACCTCCTCAACAAAGGCAGGAAGGAAAACTAATTAACCTATAGTTGTCATCCTCAGTATGATTTGGGTTGGTTAATTTGTTCTTCATCCATTGCAGCCTTGCAAAAGGAAGGCCAGAGAGGAGCTTTCGTTTCCTTTGACAGCTACTCTCTTGACTTTGTCTCTGAATTAAGACTGGAGGAATCTTCTGCCAAGTGAGGATAGGAAGTCACAATGTAAATACAAGTTACCTCAACTGTGCAGGTGGGGAATGCAAGAGTTCAACTCTATTAAGAAAACTCACAGCTGAAACCATCTCTTGAATGACTCCGACAGATTCCTTGGAAGGATTCCTTCAAAAGCTGTTAACGTCTGTTTTTAACACAGAGTGTGACACATTCCAGAAATAGCAGAAGACTCTTTCAAATAAATTGCCAGCCATCTTGCATGGCATGCCAAACACAATCTTAAGAGCCCAAGAGTTACTTGCTAAGCAACCCCATTAAAAGATTAACTTCCAGCAAACAAAGACATCCCGCTCAGTTGGTTCATTACAGCTTAGCCATACCTCCTGGCATATGGTTTATATAATACTTGGGAAGGACAAGTGCTTTGGAGAAATCCCAATTGCTTTTACAGTGCTCTCTAGTCCTATAGATTCATTTAAATGCCAAGAAACAGAATGTTCACACAACATAGTAGCTTCCACTACCTTTACATTTAGATGATAAAATGATACATTTTATCTACAACATTTAGAAGATTAAAAAGGGAGAGAGTTTGGTCTAGTGGTTAAACCACCAGACTAGAAACCAGGAGACTAGGAGTTCAAATCCCACTTTAGGCCTGAAGGTTAGTTGGGAGACTTTTGGCCTAGTCACTCTCCCTCAGCCTTAACTCACCTCACAGCGTTGTGCTGAAAATAGCAGGAAAGAGTATTGGAGGAAGATTTTGGCGAAAGAGAGTTAAGACCCTTTAATTCATTCCATCTGGTCTATGACCCTTGCCATCTTTTATAGACTCTATTGCACTGTGTTTGATTGAGGTGAGCTGCCCAAAATCATTGAGAATCAGGTGATATACATGTTTAACAAATTATAATAAGGGTGATGAACCCTGTTCTGTGTCTTCAGTTTATGAAGATGCCCCACCTGAGGCTCCAGAGTAGATCCTTCAGGATGGCAAAATAATTCTGTCCTGATATACGACAATATGTTTTATATTTTGCTGGATTATTCAAGAGATAGTAGTTTTGTATGCATTAATGAACTGAGCAGCAGCATCCCTCTCTCTCTGTCACACACTCACAAAGTTAAGATCTGTGAATGCTAGTTACTATACATGAAACATGACAGCTAAGAAAAATAGTTCATTTTACCTTTTATAGACTGAGAAAGGGGCAGTGCCCAGCAACCTTCGTGGTTGACTGGACATGTCTAGTTTTAATTCAAGACCGGCCTACACTGAACAAGCCCTCTTTGTCCTTCAATCTCTGCTGAAGACAACCCGGCTACAGTAGTATGAACAGTAAAGAAAATAGGCAGGATTGACAAACCTAAGATTTCATTCACAAATAAGAAGCCCTCCTCCAACCTAGCTTCTTCATTTATCACTTCAGGTTGTTTCAGACATTTGCAATTAGTAAAGTAACCTCTTTGTTTGAACCTTTAGACAAAATTTCAGACAGGTAAATATTTGATTTGAAGCAGCAAAACTCTAGCGTTTAAACTTTAAAAGCAAGCTTTGCTTTACCATTCCCTTATACCACTACTTCATTCTTGTCGGTGCCTGCCAGCACAGAAGCTCTCATAAAGATCCCGATGCTAATGTTCTCATTCTGTTTTTTTTTTTTTTAAACCCACTTCCTTAAGTTGGCAGTTCTGGGCCACTAACTCCTGATATTTGTGGGATTTCCCCCACCCCCCTTTTGTTTATCTTGGATGTTAGCTTCTGGAAGCATTTTATGATTTTTGAAAAGCACTAAGAGAAATGGTATAGTCATTAAAACCGAACAGGACTTCAGATTCAGTAACAGTCAAAAAGTTTTGTCAGAACACATAAGTTTCCCATGTAGCCCTTGTCAGCAGTTTTTTTTAAAGCTACTGCATCCTGAGGTGCAACAGGGAAGCATTCCACAGTTTAAAGAATTGCATCCAGGAGCAAATTGCGCAAACCCTATGTGCTCTAAATCCAATCCAATCAGTGGTGAGATTCAGCCGGTTCTCTCCGGATCAGGCGAACTGGTAGCAGTGCCTGCGGGAAGCTCTGCCCATCCGCCCAGATGTAATGCGAGCCTACTGTGCATGCGCAGAAGGCCATGTGCATGCACAGATGAGGTGCATGCGAGTGCGTGTTCACATTTGCAAACTGGTAGGGAGGATAAGTGAATCCCACCGCTGAAACCAATCCAAAGCCTATTAAATAGGCTTTTAATACATAGATCAGTGTTTCTCAACCTTAATAGCTTTAAAATTTGTGGATTTCAGATCCCAGAATTCTGAGAGTTGAAGTCCACACGTTTTAAAGTTGCCTGGGTTAAGAAACATGGACGTGGATAGATCAAGGATTTTTTTGAAAACGGCAGCAAATATATTTATTCCACTTTCTAATTTATTTATTTTAATTTATTAAATTTCTACACCGCCCATCTCACTAGTGACTCTGTACCTCATTACAGGTCTATAGCAGAAAGGATAATTAAGTAGACCCCCCCCCCCCACAAAATAAATCTTAAAATTCTGAAAGATACTAATTTTCACAATAAGGAAGACAAGAAATAGCTACAGAGGATTAAAAACTATCTATGTATAATAGAACATTAATAAGGGAATAATAATAAGTTAACATCTTGCATTAATTTCATGTGCTTACAAATTCCTTTTAGTGTTACCAGTTTCCATGTATCTTTTCCATTTTTTCTTCAATTTATTTAAATAACCCTGCCTTTTCCTGCCTTGGACCTTCTAGCTTTGGTAGACTATGGCAATGAAAAGTGCAAGTCTGGGGATGATGGGAACTGATGTCTAGCATAGCCAGTGAGTACTACATTGAAAATACAGACTTAACTTCTATGAAGGCTTATTAGTGCATATTGGTCATTTCTCTACCTATTTAATAAGAATGTATGAAGAATTGTTCACATATGTATCATTGTCAGATTTTCTTTTCTCATCAATATAAAGTTAGATTCAGACTTCAATCATATTCTAGAATAGAACCATTGAGGTCAATGGAAGTAAAACAAATGAAGTTTATAAAAGGGTTCACTTAAACTACAGCTTATAACCGCTACTTGTTAACTCATTCATCAAGTGGTTTCAGTAAGGAAGAATATTTTCCAGTATGATCTCAGAAACCCAATGTACTTGCTTAGAACTACCTTTGATTTATTGCTCTTCTTTTGAAGAGCTCAGTGAACTTTCCAACTGGTTTTTGAGCATTTATTCTGGACAGTTTACAGGCTCATCTACAAAACTTTTGTGGTCACCCCAAATAAAAGACGTACTTCCAATCACGTTCCACGGGTACAAAAAAAAATCTATCAAAATACAGCACTAACTATAGATGCAGTGCCAGGAAGACCTTAAACAGGAGTGGTATGCATGAGGTCCTGAAGGAGCAGAGAAGAGTTCACATGAGAGTAGACTGCAAGAAAATATAAATGGAAATAAAGAGCAGATGTGGGAAGAAGCAAACGACAGTGGCAGGAAGGCAAGATCTAAGCAGGGGAAACCTAATATGTAAGAAACACAAAGTAAAAGCAGAAACACTAACAGAAGACAGTATAATGCATCACATACCCCCTGCCCTCTTATCACTTACTGGTAGCAGCTGGTCTATGCAAACACCCGCCTTCTTGTTACACACTGCTCAGCAGTGGGGAACAGTCCGCACCTGCTATCCAGGCTAGTGCGGTACACTATGATGCATACACCATTCTGGATCAGGAGGGTGATAATTCTGGCAAAACGATCTGAGAAAATCATGCCGATCTGAAGTAATACGTAGATCACAGCAAACCTTGGTGTACATTTGGTAGTCTACGCCACACATAGCTGCATCAAAAGCTTCCTTTAAATTAAATTCCATCCATCATCGTGTAAAGGCTACTGGAAAGTTTGGCTATGCAACTTTCAATCAATTTAGTGGTGCTTCTGCAGAACTTTCACTGCGGATTGTACCCAGTGGCCTTAATTATTAATGAAAATCTTGGCAGGGACTGTCAATTTAATGTTGGTTTTGTCTAATAGGGCCACAATACACACAACGCACGCTCAGAAACGGGAGGAAAAGATCCAACAAATTAGCAATAAGAATGAAAAATCAGCACATGACTTAAATCTGAGCTACTGCGAATGTAAATTGGAATTTGGAGTGCTTTATAGACAATTCAGTATTGAGGAATAAACAAATAAGTTTAGTGAAATTTAAATCCTTTGCTGTTGACACACTATAAAGCTCTGGGGATTGTATCAACTTCCTGCCTTGATTCCCTCTTTGCTAATAGTAGTAATAGGAGTCAGGTTAATTTGCATATCACAAAAATGCTGGGATTTTACCATTTTTGCAAGGGTTTGAATATCCATGGCATTTTAATAAATGAAGCAATGTATTTTATTTTTGTTCTCGGGAACAAGCGATTATCTTTATTGCTAATTGGAGATTTAGCATTAAAGTTGCTTGAAACATGACTGTACAAATTTTCTTTTAATAAATAAGATTGTATGGATTATTTTTTTAAAAAATCTCTCATATAAAAGGGGAAGTATGCCACTAACTTTGTAACCCAATCTCCTGCTTTTCTTTCTTAATGACATGTGACATTAAAGTTGTGGCACAGAACTGACCCCTCCTTCAAACTTCTTCACATAGTCTGAAAACTGTAAAAGAAGTGCTCCTTAAAGCAGAATTTCACCAGCTCACAAAATCAATAATCGAGCCTATGACCCATAATGCAAGAAAGCGCATTTTTACCTATTTGGAAAAAAAATTCACATTTATTTACTGTCAAACAGGTGTTAAACTTTACATTGGATATTAGTGATGGGCTCATTATTAACAGGTTTACACAAAGGGATTTGGGGGAAAAGAGCGAAAAAAGAAAAACCTGAAACAATGTACATTTAATTAGCTCTTTTGTCATAAAATAAATTAATTACTAAATATAGGCAGAAGGAATATGGAAGAGTAATATTTATGTTTTCTCTTAGCTTAAAAGGGGCAGGCACCTTCCATTCACTAGTCCACCTTCCCTCCTCCTTCTCCAAAGAAAAGAACAAAAGGGAACTGAATCTATAGCTAGTGGGTGATTGTTCTTTTTTTTTAACCAAATTTGTGCAAGGCCTGGCATAAATTGGCATCTAAGAGAATTCTTCCCATAAAATATGTTCTTTTGGCAATATCAAGTTTAAGCCATAAGAATAGTCATGTCAAAGCAGAACACTGTTTACAGTGAAAAAGAAGTAGAAAATGGGTAGAGTTTGCAGTTTAAACATATTACGGTACTATGGAACCAAGTGTAAGAAGAAACAGCTTGTAGCATATGTGCAACCAAGAGCGTTTCACAATATTTTCTTCAAATCCTTTAAAATTATTTTAATGACAATTATATTTCTGTTTGGACACAAAGGTATTTATTTATTTTACCCTAGCAATAGAACAAAATATAATTTCTTTAGCCATTTTTTTTTCATGAGAACATTGTACAGTTGAAGAAATATATGAAATAAGGCCTGTGGCTTGATTGCTAGTGGTTAGACATGTTTTCAACCCTTGCCTTAATGGGAAAGATTTGCCATGAACAGCATATTGGTGCAGAATCTCTCTCCTGCTTTTGCAAGTCTAGTCAGGAATAGTAAGGTACAATAAATTTGTCCCACAGGATTTTAGTGCCTACCTCTTGTATATAATACAATGCAGGCATACAAAAATGATGCAGCCATATTTACAAATTTAGTTCCCAAACTGCTGCTGTAAAATGGCTGGAACACTTTGCATGTATGTATGTGTGTGTGTTTATTTCACAATCTTTTTTATTTTATTTTAAATGTCAGCAGCAAGATATCTTAAAATACCTTGATGGTATCTCTCTTTTTCTCTCTCTCTCTCTTTGTAACAAATAATTCTTTTAGTATACTCTGTGTATATACAAAGCTTTTTTTTTATATATATAAAAATTCACAGAACTGAAAGGTCCAGTCAACTCCTTTACATGGGAGAAACCACAGGGACAAGAGAATAGTCACTTCAAGCAGATATGAGGGGGTCTGCATGGAGCCAATTAAGTCTGTCTGTTTAATACTTGCATGTGGCCTTCAGGATTCCTTTGCTACGCTATTAAAGGCTTGTCACTAGCTGCATTTGTCCTTCCCTAACGTCCCCTTCTGGAATACATCCTTCCTTGTTAATGGGAATGATATAGCCATCACTGTTGCCTCTGCTGATTTGATAGTACATCTGAAGCGGATGGCCAGCTCCAAGGTTTGGCATACTTTTGTAGTAAATGTCCTCGTTTTCGCTTCTCCGGGAAGGAGAGAGATCTTCCTCCATATCAGGACTGCTCTCAAGGTACGGAGAGTCTCTGAGGTTGGGCATACTTGTGTAAAGAGAGTCTCTGTTGGGCGATTGGAGGTGGTCTTCCACTTCAGTTGTCAACTGTGACACGTAACTATCGGTTCCTTCCATCTTCACTTTCTTCTGTGGTTGGTACAGAAGAGAGTGAGTCCGTTGAGGAATCAATGGGGCCTCAAGTTCCTTTTGGTGCAGCTCCAGGCCCGTGTTATCACTGTGCATTAAAGACGAAGCATCAGCAACAATGGCGTCGTCTTCACTACTGCTCCCACCGATCACAGCTTTGATTGGTAACGTACGCTCCAGGTTATGGTTCTTGTGGCTGCCCCGCAGGTTGTTGTGCACCAATTCTGAAATGATCATTTTTTCAAATGCGGCATCATTCAGGCTTAGTCCACAGTCTACAACTTGCACACTGTCGTTATAGTCTCCATTGCGCAAAGAGTAGCTGTTGTTGAAATTACCATTTAGCGGTAGAGTATCCATGGCACTTGTATCCCTGGCATTGTTCAGTGAATGTCCTGCAACAGAGAAGGGACATCCATGGGTTACTGCTTACCCTGGAGCTAAAATTCTTATTCTAAGAAAATCTTTAATGTCGTTCAGGACAAAGTTGTACTTGGAAGTAAGACTTGGGCATGACTCCCACGGGTAAAAGAGCTACACACCATATAGAAGACAGAGAGAACTTTACAAGGTAATATTGTTTTTCCTCGGAGCTTCAATGATATTTTCAATCAGAAATTTTAAAACAAATGTTAAAGGTTCTAATGTACCAATTTAGGATTCAGTTCCACAATTCTTCCTGCAAGGAAGAGGAAAGTGACTCCATGTCCTTGCATATGAATGCGAAGCAATTCATTCATAAACATTTAGCGCATAAGTACAACGGGAAAAATAAAATCAACAGAAATTGTCCTAAACAACACTAAAGTAAAAATAAATAAATAAATAAATAAATGGGAGGGAGGGAGGGAGGGAAGGAAGGAAGGAAGGAAGGAGAATCAGGTCACATACAAAACAGAAGGTATATGCATAACAGTAAATTCACATATTTAGCAAGCAGCTACTTTAATATAACATTTCTAACATTTCCTTGT
This sequence comes from Arizona elegans, assembly GCA_022577455.1. Classification (NCBI taxonomy): domain Eukaryota; kingdom Metazoa; phylum Chordata; class Lepidosauria; order Squamata; family Colubridae; genus Arizona; species Arizona elegans. Next base: position 129,586,601 of record JAKOOJ010000002.1, read on the forward strand.
GTCTGTGTGTTTCTTTAGCTGAAGATGGAACAAACAAAAGAATGACCAAAAAAATGGACAAATACAGAGACTCCATGTTAAGCACAGACAGCCATCTCTCACACTGAAAGGGACTGAGGCCCACAAGCACCATCCAACACAGGAAAGACAGCAGGTGGAATGACTCACTTTAGACAACTCACATCATGTCTGTCTGCTCAGGCTATCTGGCCTAAGAGTAGCTGATATATAAAAGAAAGTAAAATGATTTATTGTAACAAGATGAAGAATTACTGAGCGTCTCAGCAACTTAGTCAGAGCAAGGGTTCAGCAAATTAGATTACTTGCAATAACAGCTTTTTCCCACTTTAATGTGCTTTTTTTGGGAGGGGAGGGGAAAGGGTTGCATTTCATATTCTCTCTGCCAGGAACAGCCCCAGGCTTCAGAATGTCAAATTTTACCTGCAGCCCTGCAGTTTGCATCAGTCACAGTGACAGAACCGTATGAACCAGCGTAAGTCTATTCAGAGTTAAGCCCACAGACACCATGGGCATATGGAAATCAAAAGCAGAAATGTTAGGGATTTCTCTAAGCATGGGTCACAAAAAATTAACCAAAAAAGAAATATTAGCTGTGGAATGGGAGATTATCAGTCAGAACCGATAACTTTCAACTGCTGAAGAAATGGAGAAATTGGATACATCTGCTGGAAAGATGACACAAAGTTTAGGAAGAGAGACAGAGGGGAAAGAAAAAAAGAGATATAGGAATTTTATGGTGAAATGTTCTTTTACTGAGGTAAATAAATAAATTCATTTTTCTAGAGACAGAAAGACATGTAAACTAAGACATCACAATGCTTCCCAAACAAAGGAGATAAAAGAAAGTTCTTAAAGGAAACTGAATGGCATGGATCATGGAAAGTTAGATGATTTGTTAGTGAGCTGTTGGAAGAATTGCTTTTATTGTTCTAGACCAGTGTCTGGAACTCTTAAGGAAGAATGAAGTACTGTTGTCTGAATGAAACTGACCACTGTGAAGCTGCTGCATTATATGCAAGGCTTGGAGTAGTTACAGAGAAATAAAAAGGCTGTGTGTGCATCTAAAAATGTTTCCGGGTTTATTTTCAGCCAGTACTTAAAGCTGCAGCTTAACCAAAGAAAATTCAAAGTTGCTTCTATAACAGATAGAAACACTGGATTGATGCCTCAGAGATTTTTCTTTCCCTTTGGTTATGGAATACTAATTGAGGAATAAAAAGCTGCAGCTAATCTTACATTGCATTGTTTTTGCCATTCATGTGTGCTGAATTAGTATAAAAGGTTACAAGTCTTTGAAAAGCTGAAGGCTTTGATTAAACAAGTTTGGTAGGTGGGATAATTTAATATATGATGAATTTTGGATCTTTTCTTCTTCTTTATCCATATGGAACATATGACATTCATAAGAGAGAACCAATACATGGGCCACATGCCGATATTAATTTCCTCTATAAAGGCATTCTCTCTCTCTCTCTCTCTCTTAATAATCTAATTCTTTATACTCTATTAAATAAATATTGAAGCATATTTAATAATCCTTAAAGAATTTTCTGTGATATACTGCAGAGTTAAGCACACTCCAATGCACTTAAGCCAGTTTTAGAGAGGCAACTTTAGATGCCCATGATTCAGGTAATTCACTTGAAGTCTTTCCTAGCCTGTAGCAAGATTACTGTGGGAATGTAAAAATATTAGGTCAATTATTAAGCATTTTGCTCAACAGTGCTCTGGTTTTAAGCAGCAAATTATTTCAGCATTGGATATCATCAGTTACCAATAGGGCTTGCTACAGACCTAGTGACTTTTTTGGGTTCTTCCAAAAAGCAGTACCCATGTACTGATGAGTGTAGAAATAATTAATTTGGAAATTGTGAACCACTTGCCCGCTGAGTCTACTTCATGACCGCTAGTTATGTTTTAATTGTGCCCATTAAAAATCATGCTGAAAAAATTTACATTTGATAGGCAAAGTTAAGTTTTACTCCCATACTTGTCTCTCTGTAGGTTGCTAGAGGAGAGCATAAGGAAAGTAAGAAAACACGAGAATGAACACAGAAACTGCAGTTCACTTTAAAAATAAGGAAAATTGACATAACAGGTTTATACAGGTTTAGTTTTTTTTTTAAAAAAAACATGTTATAAAATGTTTAAGACAGGATTTCAATTTACATTAAAAACTACTTATGAAACTAATAATTAATAAAGGTGCATTATTTTATTTTTAAAGGACTCATTACTTTTTTTAAAAAAACTATTGGCTGGTACAGTATAACTAAGGTATAGTTAAGGCTAACACTCTGGAATCCTGATACCTCTGGCTTTTATAGTGAATTAATATCCCTACAACTGAATGATAGATCAGAGCGATGTCAAGTTAAGTGACATATGCTCAGAGGACAGAAGATACACCCTGTCCCAAACATCTGAGATTAGATCCAGCAATCAGGCTGTATATTCCCCCCAATTCTGCTTTTCTAAGACTAGCCACCATCTGATGACTTTCTTAAGGAAACAAAGCAAAACACAACACAGCAAATCAAAGTGCTCCTATAAAGCTGCACTATACTATAGTTGGCCTCTAAATGTGACTCCGGATGCAGTTTTCCACAGCATGATAGTGCACGTGTCAGGATGCCTTTGTGTGAGTTTAATGGTCTAATCAACTCCATAAGCAGATGTTCTCAGCAAGCTTTTGATTCAATTTATATTTCATAGATGTGATACCTCTAAGTGATATATATCTTGAAGATGGGCTCTCGGAGCATGGGGTGTCAGTCCTGCAATAGTATATTAAGATTTATGCCACCTGTGTTAAAAACATGGAGGATTATTGGCAAATACTATTATGGCAAAGGATTAACACTATAATATAGTGCAGTTTTACAAGCCTGGCATTATCAGTAGCATTGGAAGGAGAATAATTCTAAAGGAAACTAGCTCCAACTATGTTAAAAGAAAAGGCTTGGAGCAAAGCATAGTTTTTTAAAAAAATGCAAAATCAACATATCCCAAACTGTGGGCACACCTGGTGAGTTAAACACAGGAGCTGAAGGGGCATTACATACAACGGTTTCAGCGAGCAATGTGTTATAAGGATTGTTAGTGCCGTGCGGTCGAAGAAGAGGGTTTGTTAGTAGGTAATTGCCAGTCACTCCTAAAGCAAAAGAAACAGAAAGAGAGACATCAGCTCTTTCATTTCAGGCTGACAGTTCCAATAATGTTTTTTTTTTTTTTAAATTTCATTACAAGTCATGTATATTCCGTCAAATTTAATTCAGCTTAACATTTCTGACTGTATTTGAACTATTAATTTGAAGGGAGAGAATGAAAATATAGTTAGGTTTCGTTAATTCACAGGTGCTGGCCAAATCCCCAAAGTAAACACCTGCTGAGAAATGACATTTGCTAATTTATACAAAATTGCTGTTAACACTCCAATAGCAATTAAATACAGAAACCAATGTTTTATTTCAAGAAGTTACAACTTCATGCCTGTAACTTTAACCGTGGATAGGCACCAGACTAGATACATCAAAAAATTGTTAATTGAGAGCAATAGGCAATTCTCCCCTAGCAACAGCCAAGGTTTATCACTAGCATAGTTTAAAATGAAGTTAAGGTAAGCAACGGCAAGCTGCAAGATGCCAATTCCATTTTATGCAAGGAACACATGCCGAAGGAGAGGTCGAAGGTAAATCATTCATATATTTTTACATGTCAAATGGGCTTCATGCTGCACTATTGGTGAGGATTTGGAAAGTTAATTATCTTTGAAGTTATCTCTGCTCTCTCGGTAAAAAGAATCTTAAATCTACACAATGAAAGCTCATACAAAAGTTCTTTCTGTAATTTCAGTCCTAATGCATCAACACTTTTCAATAAGCTTCTAATGAAGCAGCCACACACATAACATTACTTGGTAAGAACTCAGCATGTGAAACATCACACTGGTTTTGGGTCTGTTACATTAATATTGTTGTCAGAACAGATACAAAGACTCCGCCGCTTTGTGGACATGCAAATAAAATTAGGTTGAAAGCGCCTTTCGACTGAGCAGTCTGAAAGTATATAGGGGAAGCCTCGCATTGTATGACAGGATGAGACACAGAGAAGCCCAAAAATGCATATACAAAATTTAAATTGATTAGGTTCTCATTGTGGCAATAACAGAAGATATTACATTTTAAATATTAATGCTCTTATCACTACTAAAAATATTATTACTCTAGGTAGCAAAAATCCTGGAGTTTTGGGAATTGCTGTACTGTCAGCTTACGTTAATCTTATTTGCAATTTGATTTAATTTATTTGATTTTTTCCCCCTCCACTGTTTGAGGCTTACTCTAAATATTAGCAAAGGCAATCCAAATCCTTTTGTCACTATACTACATATCATAAAATTGCTATTATAATAACTATGCAGTAGGGTTCCAGTTGAATTACATAATTGGCTATAATTCTTTGCTACCAGCTTAGACATATTGTTTCCAGTATACTCACCAGATACAGTTGAACATTAATACCTTAATTCTAAGTATGACTCTTTTTTCATTGTAAACTAAGAATCTGGCCCTTATTCTTCTTAATGTTATGGGATCTATTTCATTGGGATGTTCTCAGAGAATGCAGACTTCAGATTTGCATTATCTCTGAAACTGTGCCCAACCAATCAGGTAGCATCAGAGGTGCAAAAACAATTGAAGCCAAATTACTATTGAACTTGCATACTAAGCATAGCTTGTTTTAATCATGGTTAGATGAATAAATCTGAATTGCATCAAACCATGGTTTATGAGTGAAATGGTTGTGTTAGTGTAACAAAATCATAGGTTGTGGGTAAATCACGACTTTGAGTTGCAGATTAGTACATCTAATTAAGTTTTTTTTTCCTTTTTATAGAAAAGAAGCGTTACAGGTAGTCCTCAACTTAGAGTAAGTTTAACAATTGTTCAAACTAATAATGGACTTGCCAAAAGCTATTATATATATATATATATATATATATATATATATATATATATATATATATATATATATATATATATATATATATATAGCCTATGGTTCTGCTTAATGACCAGCACAATTCCTTAATGACTGCTTCAAAAATGGAAAATGAATAAATAAATGAAAAGGGTAAAATTGGATCCAGTCCATGGTAACCTCAGTGGCTTACGACTGTAATTCCAGGTTCAATTGGTCATAAATTGAGGACTACCTGTAATACATTCAATTGACAATAAATAATTTTACTTTACAAAGTTTCTTTCCAGGGAGAAAGATCAATCTGATAAGAATCCATGACTTCCTCACATTCTCCTATTATACAGCTTGTCTTTTAATATAGAACAGGGGTATCAAACTAGTGGCCTATGGGCTGGATGCATCATGCACTGGCCACACCCATGCCCAGTTTAATGAAGGGGGGAAAAGTCATGATACACCACCTGATGATGTGAGTTTGACACCCCTGATATGGAATACTTTTCTGTTTCCAGTTCTTGGTTTTTCTCCCCCCTTCCACTTCTAGTTCACCTTCGTGGCAAGGAAGGGAAGCCAACAAATAATGTATAGCCTAAACTGAAAATAACATATCCTTTGCAGAGAATGGAAGGGAGCCTTAGACAATGATTGGGTTGAGATCAGAGAAAAAAAATATTGCAGTGTCTTTATTCTGCCAAAAAAACCAGTGGTTAATTCCTGAAATTTATACATGTTGAGTTGCTTGGTATTACAGCTATGCATAAAGGATCAGTTCATCACTGGAACATTTCACTTTCCCTAAAATGTTCAATTTGGCTCATTTGGGGGCTGGATCACATCCAGAACTCCATTAACTACTTCCTGTTCTGGAAGATACGCTTGCAGAAATATATAAACCACTTTTAGAATGCTCAGATTGACCAGTTCTGGGGGGTCGGGGTGAGGAAACAGAACGTTGCAAAGAAAGATCACTCCCATTTTGCACGTAATTGCTTGGCACCACATTACAATTAGACAAGAAAAACACAGAGCATTGGCTTTGGTGAAGGGAGACTCATGTTTCCTACCAAGGATAATATAGACATTACAGCAAGGGCAAACAATGATGTATGAAGCTGCAAGGAACAAGAAATCCCTTGTAGGATATACCAGTACCTCACACAAATTTGAACCCAGGAGTTAGGTTTTTAACTGTATACAATATTGATGAACATTGAATAGCTTATTAAACCTGATTGTATTTTGTATATTATTCTAGAAAAATTCAGAAATGGCTTTATTATCTTTTCTTTTACATATAGTAGATATAATAGCCTGTACAAACAATGTTCACTGCAATGATCATATGTTTGTGTTTTGCAGCTACAATAATTAACGTGGACATCTAGAGTTAAGGCACAATGGTGTCAAAATGATGACACATCGCATCATGACTTTTTGATGTGCAATTATTTAATGATGTCACGATGCCATTTGCTTTATGTTATGATACACACATCCTCATTTCCTTCTCTTTCTCTCTCAAGAGGACACTTGTGCTTCTTAATCACTTCACCAAGGAATAGGTATCTAAAAATATTTGGTTGTGTAAACAAATCTGTCTCAAGACAATGAGGAAACATTTGCAAGTATGAGGAATGTTGTTATGGAAACCAACTCTTGCTGAATCAAAGTATGAAAATGATCCTCTTTCGCACAAGAATCCTCTTTTGGGATGAAAGAATCTACAAGCAAATGGCAACTTTTTAAATCAATCTAGCTTGTGATTTTTTGGGGACTAGATACCTAGCTTGAAATAGTCATGCTGTTTGCCTGATGACGTGATTAAGAAGCACAAGGGCTGTGGTGCAGTGGTCTGAATGCAGTATTGCAGGCTAATTCTGCTGACTGCCAACTGCCAGCAGTTTGGCAATTCAATTCTTACCAAAGAATTTTCAAAGTTGACTCAGCTTTTCATCCTTTTGAGGTTGGTAAAATGAGGGGCCAGATTGTTGGGGGCAATATGCTGACTCTGTAATCCACTTAGAGATGGCTGCAAAGCACCGTGAAGTGGTATGTATGTCGAAGTGCTATTGTTATTTACTATGCAATGTTCCTGTAATGCTGACCACAATCATGCATTTATTTTGTAAAACTGAAGTGCATAATAATTATCACCCAATCATTGTCATGGCAGAATTAGACCTAGGAACTGAAAGTGATCCAGTGCTTTTCTGAATGTTCAATTGACAAGAAGGCACCTCTTATCATCTCACTGGATTTGGAGGAAGTGATCTTGCCAATTTTGAATGAGTATTTTAAAGCTTTAAATTTACAGCAAAACATTGTGCTTGAATAAAGTCCCATTGTGGCTATTTCCAGATGGGGCTTTAGTATTGTTTAGTACTGTATGCCTACGTGAACAGGATTGAAAATATATAAATATTAAATCTGAATTAAAGTCATAAAGGGTTAACCCAATATCTAAAAAGCAAGCTAGGATTTTCCCTCCTTCCCTGGACTGTCATGTGGCAGAGAAATGCTCCACATTCTAAACATGATCAGAAGTATCTTGGAAGGAAAATGAATTTTCAAATGAAAATGAATTTTTATAGCAAGCTGATGCTAATTTGATTTTACAGGCAAACTGTGTATGGTAATCTAATGCATTTAAATTTTTTACTGTGCTGGTAGTTCTGTTTCAGTTTTAGGATATATAGGTTAGCAAAGTTTTAAAATTATATTCTTGCTTTTAAGTTAAATTATTGATGAGACTTATTTAAATACGCTTTCCATGAATGCGAATGTCAACTTTCATCCTAAGTAAGGAGATGAAGGAACTGAGTTTTAAATGTATTCAAGACAAATAGTCTGAGTTACAGTTTTTTTTAAAAAAAGTCTTTCACATATGTGTCTGTTTTCACTCAAATGCTGAGATCTTTGGCTATAGTAACTTCCCAGAGTACATCTGTTTATTTGGCTTAATTACTGCAATCTAATACGTTGACATTTTTATTTAAGAAATACCATTAATTAAAAAAAGTAGAGTGAAATCTATCAAATAACTGACCTTGATTAAGGGTTGAAGTGCTATTGATATCACCTGAGATAAAGGAAGATTCAGATTGCTTTCTCACAGTATCATTCCACATTCTTCTTATTCGGCTCTGTTAAATGTAAAGAAAATCAGGTGGAACTGTCACATCTCAAAGACTACTACTGCCACTTTATTACTAGTCCCCAATCATCTCATGTAATCTCTTATGTAAGCTCTTTTCTTGAACACAATAGTATTCGCTTCCAAGTCAATGTGTTTCAGACTATGCTGTAAATTTTCTTTTGCGTGGTAAATATTATGCATATTATTAAAATCAGGCTACTGAAAAAGAGAGAGAAGTTATACTGGATATGTTGTTATGTTCTTGGCTTCAAATTCGCTCTGGAAGTTTTGGTGCCTTTTGGGCACTGTTGAGCTTGTGGCATTTTATTTTATCTCCAGATTGACCAAGTGATGCTAAGGGAAGTATTAACAAAGTTGTGGTCCAGTCAAGTTCCATTAATCACCTCAAGGGTTGTTGTTGTGGGAAGGATAGAAGAAGGGAGTATTAGGTATGTTTGCCGCCTTAAGTATGAAAATAATAAAGGCGGAATAAAAAAAAGTAAAAAAATAGAGGCCTGTTTATGTAATTTACGTGTTTTATTAAAGGTTTTCTAATCCATGTCATTATTACTTCCCAATACCGTGTTTCCCTGAAAATAGGACCCTGATTTATATTTTTTTGAACCCTGAAATAAGCGCTTGGCTTATTGCCATGCGCTCAAAAGCCCGATTGGGCTTATTATCAGGGGATGTCTTATTTTGGGGGATACAGGGTACTTCCAGAGCAGCTGAGCTCTAGTATGAAGGAAAGTTAAGAAGTTAACTGTTTGTGAAGCTTCAGTTATATTTTATATGAGGAAGTTATAATTCATCACTACTTTTAGAAGAAAAAGAGATTGGATATAGAAACACACACCCATGCACACAGACATAGACATATACGGACAGAGAAATTAAATGCAGTGGCCTAGTCCCATTCTCAGTTCTTTTCATCTGCATGTAACATCATAAAAAATCTGGGGAAAAGCATAATGTAATATAAACATGAGGGCCTTAGCCATAGAAATAATTTTGTTTAAATAGAAATGTATCACTAGTTATACCTTCCCTTTTGGGTCATTGGGTTCTATTTCAATACAACAACCACAGATTTTTTTTTTAAAAAAAACCAGTGGATAAAAAGGTCCTGGAAAAATTGACTTTATACTTATGCAAAAGGTTGTCTACCATTTTGCTTATGCATTAAATCCACAAACACACTCCAAACACCTTCTTCAAACATAATCAGAAGTCAAACCCCACAAATACATGACAAACATTACTTCAAACAGTGAGGTCTTGTTTGCATTTGGCAACTGCATATATTCAAAAGTGCAGGTAATAACCAATATGCAGTAGTTCATGCAAGTGATTTTCCTGGACGTTTTGCTAAGAATACCTTTATTTTACATACAAAAATGTTTTTGAAATAGGTATCTAAAAATCCATCTGGAAATATTTTTGAAACTTTTCTTTACAAGGAGTATACTTTAGTTTCGTATCTGATTTGCCTTCTTTATACAACTTTTATTTTATAAAGTTGCATTTAGTCATTTTCTAAAGAGAGAATGGTTATTTAAGTAAGCCTGGATGGACCTCTTCCTATTAATCACTAAAGAATTTAAAACTACCTCCACAAATTCCAAACTTTCAGAAATTTTTGAATTGACATACATTGTGTATGTTTGTGTATGTGCGTGAATGTATCAAAAAACTGTTAACAGGGATGTTATAATGAGAATACAATTAGTGCATCTAAACAAAACATATCTCAATGGGCTGTTTGATAACCAAGATTAATTAAAAGATGCTGTCATTAGAAGTACTGTCAAAATGTTTGTTACCTGAGTGCCAGAGGAATAGCGGGCACTTGTTCGTGTTGTTGATGCTTTTACTGAACTGTGTGGACTCTCTGTGGGTAACCCACCACAGCAATATGAATGTCTGAAGCACTTGCCATACTCTTTGCGTACCTATATGTGAATAACAATGATTGTAATCAGACACATTTATGTTTTCCTTTTTGAAATGTATTTCTATATAATAAAATGAAGCATATAACTGTTTTAGACATTCAATTAAACAAACAAACATGAATACTGTACTTAAATTATTTTGTAATATTTACAATATTTGGGGAACTGGTTCAGTACATTCCAAATTATATTCCCAAACACTGATTATAGGGGGGAAATAGTGACCTCTTCTTAGCTGTAAATATTATTTGGGAGCCATAATATAATGTGGCATCTCTCATTCCATAAATTTTTCTTGGGAAAACTAGTGGGCTACCAATGGCTGAATTTTCTAGAGTTTTCCAGAAAGTTCTGTCCCTAGAGTGGTAAATTCTGCAGATTTTAAATAGATGATAGATAGATAGATAGATAGATAGATAGATAGATAGATAGATAGATAGTCCTCATTTACTTATTTCAACAGGGATGGGCAACTCTTGGTATAGTTGATGTGATTGTAAACTGAAAAATCATGTGATTGTGCCAATTTATATCACCACAGATTGTTAAATGTAACCACAACTTGTAACTTCCTACCGGCTTCACCATTGACTTTCCTTGTTGGAAGCTGTCTGTGAAGGTCTCAAATGGTGATCACATGCAACTATAGAAAATGTGAACCAGTTACCTCACATCCAATCATAATCACATATTGTGGCGGATACTTTGATGGCAGCAATTTCACATCTCGTCATAAATCTTATTTTTCAGTGCTATCATAGCTTCAAATAGTCACTGAATGAGTGATTGGTAATTGTGGACTACCTGTACATTATTCCATTGGTAGGTAATTTGGCTACAAACGTATCAACTAAATATTTTCTGCTAATACACTGATGATCATTCCACTTATTTTAAGCACGGAGATTGTGACAGGATATTGAAGATTCAAGACAGAATTGGATATCTTCAAATAGCACCTGTTCTCTGAATGCAGTCTAGTTTAAGTCATTAATCAATGTTTCAAGATATTAAACATGGTTTTTCCTTTTGTATTACACTGCATGACAAAGGCAGATATCTCTATGAACATGCTCAAATATTGAGATCATCCAGAGAAAAGGATGATCTCTCTGTTACAGCATCTGTATACCTTTGGCTATAAATCAAGAAATGGTTCTTATGACTGCATAAGATTTTGGGAAATCCCAAACAACAGAGGCCCCTCTACTTATAGCATATACCTTGTTAGCAATGGAAAAGGTATTTAATTTAAAGAATTGGTTTGCTTTTTCAGCTGTTCCTTGTTGTAACCTGTATCAAATTTAATTATGCTTTACTGTCTGCTGTTTTGGTAGGCATTCATTTGATCTTTTTATGGTTTTAGATTACTATTTTATTTTCAGATGTCGTTGGTTTTGGCTACACTTTTTCATATTTCATAGAAAGACAACTAATATGTAAAATAGTTAAATATAAACATTATAAGATTATATGATCTTATAATATACTGTGTTTCCCCAAAAATAAGACCCTATCTTATATTTTTTTGAACCCTGAAATAAGCGCTTGGCCTTATTGCCATGCGCTCAAAAGTCCGATTGGGCTTATTATCAGTGAATGTCTTATTTTGGGGGAAACAGGGTATATATATATATATATGTCCTTCTGATGGAGAACCTTCGATTCAAATAAATTCTACAAATAGCTTTTCACACAGACACAGCCAAATAACACTAAACTAAATTTGTGTTGAATATGCGTGAACATATCACAACATAGAAGGTAATGAGCCTAATGTAGGCCACTACTGATTTCAAGGGATGATATATGTGGCTGAGCTCACTGGAACTTCATGTAGCAAATATAAACACATCTCAAAGTTCAAAGTAGTTAGTTGTTCATAAAAACAACTCAAATAAAACTAAAGCCCTGTACTGATAAATAACACAAATATTTCATGGACATACACAACTATCAATTAAAAGATGCTAACAGCTATAGAATTCTACCCAACAGATCCTCTCATTGCCTCCTAAATAGCACTCTCTGAGGCTGATTTTGCCTAATTGTCTATACTGCTGTAAATGTACATTTTCTGTTGGACTGCACATTCCACTGCCATCATTTCTAAATTACAGCTTGCTGCAAACCGAGGTAACAGAACTATCATCTTGTCAGGATTGGAAACATAATCGTTTTCACTTTCCCAATTTTATTTCTCTGCTCAATTTAGTGACCACTAGCAATAACCAAATAAAAAGACTGCATTAGCAACATATAGAAAAATGAAACAATATCCAGTAGCAGAGAGTGAAGCTTTTAAACTTCAAATGACAATCTGAATGACATTGGAAGCGTGAATAATCTTGATTTACTTTACCTACATTTTCTACACTTGAATGGCATTTTGTTATGACTTTGTTGTGCTGGCTTTGCTTACTATAAAAATAAGATACTGCATGTTTCAAAATATTAACACTATAAATATAGCATGACTTTGTATTTATGATTTTGAAAGCAAAAAATCCTAATATACTATTTTGAAAAAGTGTTCAGTATTGTCCTTTTACATTTTTTTTTAAAAAGGTAATATTTAATTTTAGCAAATTTATTCTTATAATAGATGATATTAGCCTGTTTCAGGAAAAAGCAGTGTAGAAATACGTATAAAAGTTGCAACGAAGTTAGATGTCACTAAAATTATAAACACATTCTTATGTGAAATGAAGAAATGCTTATTTCATTTTAAATGCAAAAGATTACTTCTCTCTCAGTCTTTACATAAGTAGCATACATATGTGATTTATTACAAATAACTAACTCAGTTATGTCTTTTTAATCTAAAGATCTTAAAGTAATGCAATACTTTTGAATCAAGAATCCCCAAATATAATCCCAATGTGATTAAAATTTTACTTATGGGTTATTCATTTTTTCTTGCATTATTATATTTCAAGATTTCTAAATTTAATGTTTTCTCATTTAATTTTTGAAACAACTAATTTTTATTGCTGATATAAAAATGCCTTTTTTCTTAGAATGGAAACTATTATTAAGTGCCCAGGTTACTTTGATAAAGGAAATAATATATTCAATTTATTGGAAATTAAAGTCTATGCTAGAACCAGCAATTGTGATTTTTTATATATAATTATATTCAACAATATTTTCTATCAGAGAATTATAAAAGAGACATTCTGCTTATACAGTACATGGAAGAAGCAACAGCAGTTGCTTTCCAGTTCCCTTAAATAGCTTGCTAGTAGTCAACTTTTGATGAAAACATTTTTCATGAATTCTTATACACAGTGATCTAATGAATAACTTCTAGACTAATATATTATTCTACTGTAATTCCCCCCACCCCGGTTTCTCATTTAGAGTTTTGCATGTGGCTCCTGGTTCCAACAAAACAAAAGAAATAAACTATATGCTAAATATGTCATGCTCATTAGAAATGTGCACGTTGTGTCAAAAATGTATACGTGCAATCTTTGTGAGAAAAAAAATACTTAAATTCAATTTTTGCACAGATTTTTTTTAAACATTCAGTAAGTGGAGATGGAGAAAACCAATGCAAGATTCACATTGATTGATAAAACAATCAATGACTAACATTTTTGTCAACAAGAATTTTTTCCTTGTTTTTCCTTTAAATGTGCTCTAAAATTTCTCACACTTATGGTATATATTTAGTTATTCACTACAGATAAACACATACAAATGAAAATGACTCACTTTCTTCTGCAGTGCACAATGAAAGATGAAAATAAACATTCCCTGGAAAGCATTAAATACTGTGAAGAGGTATGCCATCACAATAGTCTCCTCGTTGATGTAAAGCAGTCCAAAAGACCATGTTAGACCAAGAAGACATAGGAGAGCAAATGCACCTAGAGCCCAAGACCTGAAAAATAAAATAAAATTAAGCAAGACTACTGAGTTTTTTTTTTAAATCACAGCACATTGCAAACTTATGCATTACATTTTCACTTGCTATGGTTATCTGTTGCTAGGTTTACATTCAAACATTTAAAAAGAATAAACTATTTCAACTACTAAAGAAGGAAACAATCCTATTCTTTAGTGAAAGCAACAGTGGTAGATGAGCCCTTTCTTATTCATGACTGAAAACGCACAGTACTATTTTGAAATGCAAAAAATAGAATCCATGATCCTGTAACCTTTTATCTGTATGTATGTATGTGTGTATGTGCATTTTATCACAAATATTTAGTCATTAATAGAAGACAGTTTTTTTTTAAATAAATGTGCTTGAAATCTGACATAACATACACAGATAACATAGTTATACAAGGTTATATGGCAGTTCAGTAGCCTTTAACCAAAAGCTCAAAAACTCTGCTAAACTAAGACTATATCTTCTATCTTTAATAGGAAAGTGTCTTACTGAATGTGGTTAAGTATGTGGATTTAGCCGCAATATAAAATCTTTAAAGGATTTCATAATGAATAGTTTCGGGAAAAGAAAAAAAAAAGAAAGAAAGAAATCGCAGAGGACAGCACAGAATGAAAAGGGAAAAGGGATTTATTCATTGCATTCCACATCTAACTAATGATCTTACTTGATAAATGGCTTATTATCTTCATAGCTAGAAAGCATTATAAGCAGAAGAGAGAAACAAAATTATTAGACAGAAATTTAATTTGAAATTAATAAAAAAGCATTTTAGTAAAAGTTCATACAAAAATTAGTTAAAAGGAGAGAATTCAAAGTGCAGATGCAAGCAATTTAAAATAATAAAGGCATTTAAGAATTGAAAATAGTTTAGCAAATTAGATATTTAGATTAATTAAAATTAGGGACAATCCAGGAAATTGTCCAAATTTTCACGTTTTTTTTTTTCTTTCTTTTTCTTTCTTTTTTTTTTTAAAGTCATGCTTTAAATTTGTTAATATAGGGTTCTATCTTACCCAGGTAAGTCCGTATTATAGTAGCCATCACAAACACGGTAATTACTGGTGTAGATGAGAAGACAAAAAGAGGAAGAAAAGGAAGAAAAGAGAGAGATGCTAAAGATTAGCTCTCTCTCTCTCTTAACATGCAACATGCAATGAAGTTGATATTGTGACCTATCTAAGCAATATCTAGTTTGCAATGTTAGATATCTTGCAAATTTACCCTTGTCACATTCTATTTTCAAAGACAATTTAAAAACCCAGTCTGCAGCACAACTGCTTGGAATTTATTAGAGGCTTCTTTCTTATGATAAAATTTATTCAGCCCTCCAGCATCAGACTAATACAATAACCTAGCCTCAAATAACCCTATGACTTAAACGGTAAAAAACTGGAATAGGCAACACAAGACTGAAGTGTTTTTAACTAGAAAACTTCAAATCAATTTCTATTCCTTTAATCACAGAAACACCATGGATTGACGCTGAAAGTGCAGACTTTATGTTGCCTAGCTCAGCCCTTAAAGAGTGATCCACCACTGTCAGTTTTATTAAATTAAACATTGCTTCAATTTCTGCAAAAGAGAGCATTACGATAAAAAAATAATTGTTTGTTAAATTAGCATGAAAAGGAACGGATAACCATCAAGATAGCCATAGTAATAGGAACAAACTCTCTTAGGAGGTCAGAGTTATGACTAGGGAAACTGCTGAGGACCCCCTAATTGCTGAGAATAATTTAACAAAACAAACCCAGCAGAACAACATCAGCCGTGCAGAGAGGATTGCAATTTCGAGGGGCATTTTAAATGCAAATGAAATGACTGTGCTGCCCTGGAATTTCAGGAAGGCACCAAACCAACGCCTTTGACCACCATGCCAAGGAGAAGTTATTTAATTTCAACCTTGTGTGTAACATTAGAGCAACGAATGTGTTGAAAGCAAGACTGGTGTTGTTCATTTCTAACTGACATCTGTGGTTCCTGGGAGACAAAGCCATGTGTTCCTAATGGAGGGGAGCTTTCAATCAGCTGAAACAATCAGACAAATAATCACAGTTTTGGATCTGAACAGATAGCACTTACTTAATGTTTTCCAACCTGCTAGAATCTGGTTTCAAAGTGTTTGAGTGCTTCACCATTTTGCACAGTGTGATCACCAGGAAGATAAGATTCAGCTGTCAAAACAGATACAAATGAAATTAAACTACTTCAAGAAACAGGTTGATTAATGACAATACTCCAGACTAAACAAAAAAGAGGAAAAGCTATCATTCCCCAAACTATTCTGCGTCATGAGTACTCTCAGGAAAGTAGCTTCAACAAAAGATTAGATCAGGTTAAAAAAAACAAAACAGCGGCAGCAAATATGTTTTTCAGATAACCTCTTGCATTCTTTCCAATGTAAATCAAATTGGTAGAATGCTTGTTTAAAGTTTTATTTTAGCATATTTATATAATATATACAATGCCTAGTGTAAAGTGTTACATTATATAATAATAGTAATAATAAAAAAATTAAAACAATCCAGCGTATTTAAATATGCTTCTACAACTCTACCCTTTTGATCACTTAAGGTGCTTAAGGCTATATGAATAAGAAAAAAAAAATCTCTGGCAGGTGAGAAAATCTTTTATCCAAAATTAACTGCAACAGGATTTTTTTACTTTTGCTAACAATTTGTTTTCTGCCTGTTTTTTTTTTTTGTATGTATGTGTTGGTGGGAATGTGTTCAATGCATGGATTGTCTCCTTTTCAGGTAAATATATTTCTGTGTCATGGCACAAGGTAATAATTAAACATAGTTCTGATATATCTGCAACAAATCATTATAGAAAAATAATAAATTAAAAATATTATTGGAAAATTGAAATAAACAAATCCTCTTCCCATTATGTATAGTTGCCGTTTCCACAATGGATCCTGAGCTACCTATTTAATTTGTTCCTACAGGGAAAATTATAAAATGATTTCTGAATCCCATATAAAATTGGCCAATTAAATCTTTAAAATAGTA
Organism: Arizona elegans; assembly: GCA_022577455.1. NCBI lineage: Eukaryota > Metazoa > Chordata > Lepidosauria > Squamata > Colubridae > Arizona > Arizona elegans. Next base: position 129,603,617 of record JAKOOJ010000002.1, read on the forward strand.
AATAACAAAATCAAAAATTTAGGAACTATAGAATAGAAAGAAGTACTTGCAATAAGTACAAGACAATAATTTTAGCCTGATGTTGGGTGTGATAGTTTACAATCAAATAACTTCAGTTACAAATAATTCATCTAATGGGTAGATACCCACAAAGTTAGTTTTAGCCCCTGCCCCACTTTTACAGGAGTGAATAACAACCCATGACTCCCTTCTCCTTCCCCGAACAACCTAAAGAACAAATTATGGGTCCTTTGCATTCTATAAATTTCTTAGAAATTATTTAATTAACTTTTTCAATGCTGGCTTACTAATGAATATGCACCCTTCATGAAATTAAAATGTATCTGCAAAAGAATAATATATTACAAATTACTAATCATATATCTTCTGGTTTTTTGCTCTGATGTCTATTTGACACAGGTCTATTTCCTGAAATAGGAGACTTGAGATCTAGTCTTTATGTCTTTTTCCACATAAAACTATTATTGTCAGGCTCGGAAAAAGTAAATATATTATTCCTAACTACTTAATCAAACTCTCATCATCCCATTTATGTAACTGGTCCTTGTGCAAAATGGTTTTATGACTTACACTGACTTACACTGCTCATATTTTTTTTTTTTTTTGTATTGATATTCATATTGTCTGTGTGGAGTTTCTGGCCCCAATGGGGAGAGAGATTACAACCAAGGGGCCAATATTCAGGTCTTCGACATATTGCATAATGGCATTAGCTGTCTTTTGGGAACTGAACCCTTGGCTGATACAAAAATAATAGTTTGTAGAATGATCGGCTGACATTTTGGCAGCAATTAAATTTAAAGCTGTGGTTAATGCAAGTATTTATATTAATCACATTATATGAGGTTGTCCATTGTTTTCATGGCTTAAAGTATACATGGTTTAGGTCAAGGCAGTAGGGTTTTTTGTTTGTTTGTTGTAAAGGCCCCACTGGGGCCAATCGGTGAATATTGTGAATTTTAATAGTGCCAGAATTACTAAGTGGGTATAAATGAAACTATTTCATCTCTTGTTTTCATGGTTCTAATTTATTTTTAATTTGCTTTTTAGACTAGCACATTAACCAAATGTTACTACTGATAATAAATAAGATCTATATGTCAAAATATATTCAACTTTTTTATTTATTTATTGAATTTAAAGTCTCACCTAAGCTGCATAACGTGAGTCAGGTATCCATAGGTATTAATTGTGAAAAGCAGTTATAATTTACCCCCCCCACTCCAAAAAAAAAAAAAAAAGGATGCACAAATGCACAATTCCCAACACCAACCCTATGTGGTTTGGCCAGGAGTGAAGTTCAATTTGGTGTACTTTGTTCCCATTTAGCACCATTAACTACTAACCACATTAGCTTTCTTCAACAAGCTACAAACAAACATTACCCATGGCTATGATATGTGGTAGATGTAAGTTAGTATCACCCAGCTGTTTCAGATGTTATCTATCTTATGCCAGTATAATTATTTATGTGCCACCCATTTTCTATAGAGGCAACTCTGAGCATCTTACAAATTTAGTGATTTAATTCCAAAATACCTGGAAGGGATTCCTGACATGTGGCATTATAATCTAGTTTGTGTTATTTGTGTCAATAAACTATCAATTAATGGAATCAGCCTAAACAGATCAGAGTTGTTGGAAAATTTGAGAACAATAAACAAACAAATGAAACTTAATCGATACATTTGGAAGCTTCTGTTGAAAGAAAAAAAAAATGGATGGAAGAAATTGCCCCTGTATTTTATCGAGGATGATAAATCTTCTGCAAATGATAGAAGGAGGGAGGGTGGTGGTGGAGTGGAAATGAAAGTATCTTAAAAGTACTATAAATCCAAGATGACGTGCCTATGACAATACGGCCTAGGATGATTCTTCTCTGTATCTTAGTGAATATAATATAAAGCAATAAACCCAAGTTCATTATCTGAAAAGCAACACTTAGAAACCTTTCAAATATCAGCAAGGCATTTATATAACCTTTCCTAAAATTATCACAATGAAAGAATAGCACCATGATGAAGAGAGGCAAAGTCTCCTGAAAGATAACTGGCTTAGACGCCTGTTATTAACCATGACAACAACAACATCAGAAGGCAAACCCCTGTCATCCATACTTTATTCTGTTCCTGAACACAAGTATGTAATTCGGTGTGTATGTTTTGATGTTACAACATTTGTTTTGCCACATACACCCTCATATAGGCCTATGATTTTGTCTCGTAATTTACTTACAATCACAGAAAACGAAGACAAGCAAACAAGCAAATAAACGTCCTTTGAGTAACTTGAGCCCTTAGGCTACATTTATAAGCTAAAGGGCTTCAGGCAGATCGCTATATCATTGGGAAATATGAGAAGCTAAAAACAGCCTGAAATGGTGATCTACTTAAATAGGAGTGGGCACCTTTCCCTCAGGACACATTCCTGAGACCTGCAGAAGCCTTTCTAATGACTTTGGGCTTCTTAAAAATAATTTGGGGTAATTTTTAAAGATGGGAATGGAAATTGGAGGTCTTTAGGTGAAAAAAAAATCACACTTATTCCAAAAGATACTCCATTCCCCATGGGATGAAATCATACTGTCATAGTTCAGCCATTTTTTTAACCAAATTTCAAATTTAGGCATTTGAAAGCATGAGAACTGGAAGAGTTTATCTCTGAGAGAATTTTCATTCCCATTCTCACCCAATATTGAGAGTAAAAAAATAAAATAAAAATAGGACTGTGTTTTATATTTATTATTCAGCTATTTACTCACCTCTTTTCTTCCCTTACTCCCTTACATTTTATAAAGATTGCTTGAATTTTATATTGCAGACCTAAATTCACAATGCTATAGAGTTGAAAAACGCATCTAGCTGGTCTAATGTTCATTAGTCCATACTGACAATGGTATCTTATTTTAATAACTCAAGATAATAATAACACTTTATTCTTTATATAGCCAAAAGGCCAATATATATATGTAAGCCTTTCCCTTTCTTCTTATTATATGAAAACTCTGGAATGTTCAATGTATGATAGTTTTGATTTTATCCAAGCTTCTTGAATTTAAAATACCCATGAAACATCCTGTATATCACATAAAGCATCTTGAAATGTAAGTTATGTTCACAAAATAAGAGAGACCTTGCCCATATTTGAATCAGCAAATCAAAGTTTACTGTCTAGTATTTTATTGCCTCAGAGCAATAAATATCCAGATACAATAAGGGCACTGAGGAGAGTTAATATTTACCTTCTTAAAACAGAAATTATTGAACTGTTTATTCACCATTCATGAGACAAAGCCTTTTTTGTGAAATGTTTGTGTAACATTTCAGGATGAAATTCCTGAAAGTTCAGGAAGCTTTTTTTTTTTTTTTTTTTTACCAAAGTCCAACATAAATGGCAAACTTATCAACTCATTTAGAAATACCTAAGATGAATTTGGATTTTCTTTTGGTGGTGATTGTAGAGTTTAAAAGAGCACACAATTAATTTTAGAGGCAAAAAAATCCACTTAACCAAATCTTAGTTTAAAATTCATTTCATCTAAGCTGAAGACCTGACATGGATATGAATAAGACAGAAAAAAAGGGAACACATGCTGAGGTAACCTCCCTGAACTGCACAAGTGCTGACTCTATTTCTCATCCCTGGAGTTTCTTGTCATTGTTTTTTTTTATTATTATTATTATCAATTCAGCTCCAAAATGGTTCCAGAGCCTTCTCGTTAACCATACGAGCCTCATTCCTCTCTGGAACATGCAACATGAAGAAGACTTCTATATGAATTGCAAACTGAACTCTCACTGAACTGGATGAATTATTAAAATTGCAGATGGAGCTAACCAAATGACAAGAACAGTTCCTGACATGTCATGATCCGGGCTTCATTAAATCATTTCAGGCATACTAATAGTTTTTTTTTCCACTCATTACTTATACACAGAGTTTTACATAGATATAACAACCCTGGTTTCCCATAGGTAAAGACATAAAAAAAAAAAATCTAAAAAATTCTTAGACTGGGATGGTGTGACAAAATGATTCTGAAAATGTATCACCCTTTAGTTATCTAAAGTCAATTTAGCACTACAACAGCATAAAGCATATTATAAATTACTTGTCTCTTCACAAAATCATTCCTTTTTATATTTTATATTATTTACATTTAAAAATGAGGTTGGATTGGAGATTTTGTCACAAAACAAATTTATTTTAAAAAACCATTTAATATTTGTCTATGAAAATATCTTCCTCTTTTTAAATTAATATATTCAACTTCATTTTTTAAAGTACAGAATGTATTCTTAGCTCCTTTGTGTGGCTGAGTTACATAAATATCAGGAGGAAACACAACAGATTAAAGGGAAGAATTCCTTCCAACTCCAAAATCTTTCTCAGCAATTCTTTGTTTCTAATTTATAGGAACAATAAGGATTGTATTCTTAAACTTCCTATTTCTCCCTTATTCCACTTCAGCCATTTGAAAATGAATAGATAGGGACAAATCCCATTCTTCTTTATAAAAGTGATTATAAAATGCAATTAATTGTATCAGTAACCAGATCAAACATTTTGGAGTCTTTTGTCTATGAGATAAATTTGGAGTCTCTTTCCCTTGTTTTTAAATTTTGAAAGTACATGCTAAGTTTCAGTGTAATACTGTTTACACATATTATAGTGTTTATGTATGTTATTCATATTTTGCCAATTAATTTGATACAATAAAAATATTTTAAAATGTAAAAAAATATTTAAAATATTAAACAATTAACAATTCTAAATTGAAAAGTCTTCATACTACCTATTTTATAAAAGTATTTTGGGGAAATTAGATTTTTTTAACCTGTCAGAAATGTATCACACTAGAAATATATATAGTACATTTATTGCAGTTTTAAAAAAATAAATATAGCAAGGTCAAACATAGAGCATTTACTTATGCTCTATGTTCACCTACCATGAACATTACATTATGGTAAAAAAATATTTGAACTACATTAAATAGGTATTTTTCTTGAATTACATATATTACACTACCTTTTAACATTTTAAAATATATAAACATGTACTTTAACTACACAAATTAAAGCTGTCTCAGAACTTAAATTTAAGACTACTACTTTCATACTGAATACAAAGATTCTGGCTTCTTAAATATTTGTTACTGGGCAACTAATTCTCCCTTTCAAGAGGGGAAAACAAGGACAACCCCTCATCATATTCTAAATCTAGGACATCAATTTATGTTACTAAAAACTTTTTAAAAAGGAGTGGATTATTATAGTAAAAGTGAAATATTTATAGGATGAAACAGGCTTTTTTTACTAACAGTTAATATTAATCCCCTACAAAATCTCTCAACTAGTTTCTAAATGTTCATTAGCAATAGCTTACACATTTTAATTTTTTTCTATATTGATGGTTATTAAAACAAAATAACCAAAGCATCTAATCTGCAATTATTTTGTTAGCATATTTTTCATCAAATCCATATTTCTCCCAACCAATGCTTTCAAAAATAAGTGGCATATTTATGAAAGTAAATAAATGGTTAAATACTAACAGCAGCTTTTGAGGTGATAACGCAAGCATGGCCGTATTTTTATAATGATGGTAATCTTAAATTATTGAATTACAGTATGTTGATTGTCCATTTATGGTTTATGACTCTTGTTTGGCTACAATATTCCAGAATCATTACATTTCCTTTTTTTTTTTTTTGGTGGGGATGATTAGAGGGCAATGCAATTGCCAGAGAAGAATTATCACAAGGAACTCTCCAGTGATTGCTACCTGCTGTTTCATATTTTCTGAAGTTGGGAATACTGTTCCCAAAGGCCTTCCACTTCTCAGCCTAAATGATTTGCAGGATAATAATGTCATGGCTGGTAAATAATAGTGGACTCTAACTGTACATGGTCAATACGATTAAATGTCCATCACCCTGATTTCTATTCTGACCTGGTTAGAAGCAAGCAGCAATATCTGCAGCAATGCCCAAGGCTCAGACAAAATGTAATGTTTTAGAAAGAAAGAGAAGAAGAACAAACTGAACGAAGAAGTGAGAACAATAAAAAAAATATAAATCATACATAAACACATTCACATATTCTCAAACATATGTACAAATATAGATGCATTAAACAGGCATGCTTTATGCCTTCGTATAGAGAAAGAGAGAGAAAGAGATGGAATGGACTTGCTGAATTCTTTTTAATCATACTATTTTTAATTATTATATGTATATCCAGAGAAAGTGTCATTTTTACTACTCCCTATTGTTAATACCACACTTCTGTGGTTTTGTTAAACTATTGTTCATTGTGAAGTTAAAAAACAAAACAGACTTCATTAACCAAATATTCTCCACTAAATTTGTACAGATCAACCTCATTCAATGAACTATGCAGTTGAAAACATCTTACATAAAGACAATTCATTGATATCAGCAAGTTGAAAAAGTCAAGTCAGTGAGCCAAATGCAAGCTTATTCCTTTTTATGGGCACTGAAGAAAAGAGGTTGAAGAGAGTGAGTATAAGAAGGCTTTTCTTCGAGGGTCACACATATTTTAACATTAAACAAGGAACGAGGAATAGTGCAGTGTATTTTACTATTTCATCTGTCCTCTATACTCACTTCCATCAATCATGACTTTAAAGAAGACAGATAGAAAAATTCATAGAACAAGTTCTCTAACATTACATACTACTTGAGAGGATTCAAAGAATGGAAATTGGAGTTGGGATCCTCTATTAAGTAAGAAAGCCTTTTAATGTTATAATTATTCTTCAATATAGATTACCAAATATATTATCAAAAAGAGCTCTATAAGGAACAATGAAACTAAAAATATTCCTCATTTCATAATATCATAATAACCATGAACCCATTCATGGCAATTATTTGTGATAACCCTAACCCTTGTTATAAATGGTCATCTGTATTGTTATACAAATAAAAGCAGCTGCATGTACAACTGTTATATACTATGCTATGTGTCAGTGATAACCTTTCCATATTGTCCAATCTAGATAATTCTAATTGCTGACATTACTAGATTTGCCTGTTACCTAAATGTTGAGAGAAAAGTATGCTGGTTCAGTATATCATTAATTATTATGCACCTTACCATATAAATTGATTTCATAATTCTTCATTAAAGACCACTCACTTTGGTCCAAATTAGCATGAAGAGGACTAGTTAATTCAACAGCCCTTCTCCACTTCTCTTTCCCATTTTAAGATTGTGCCTTTCAAAAGCTAATCATAATAGACAAATGGCTCTTCTAACCCACATAAGGCATAATGCAGCGGAATGGGGAATTTGGACAAACATGAAGAGTGCATTCCTTCTCCTTAGCAAACAAAAAAAATTCTACCTTCCTTTGTTTTGGATTATTTGTTAGCTCTCTTCCTGTTTTTAAGTCTAAGCCACTGATCTCAGTTGTGTCGCTTGTTGTGGATAATATGATTACTTTGATTTATTTAAGTTGTTATAATCACTCTATTTTTGAATATGTGTGTGTGTGTGTATCATGTTTGTACTAACAAAGCTGGTAAGCTTTTCTTAGAAGATAAAGAACTAAAGTCCTATTCAGTCATTGCTATTTCTATTTCTGAGATATGACACATTTTGCAATTTAGACAATCGTTTATAGAATCAAGGTACACAAGGAATACTAGATAAGTTAATTTTGTATAAGAATGTAAAGGTTGATGGTGATATAATTATATTTGATAACATCTCAAAAGAAAGATGTTGGAAAAGAATTATACATTTCAATTTTAAATGCAAATGACAGACTGTTTATAACAAGTTATTCTAATTCTTAAAGCTAAAGGCATCTGACTCCAACAGGTGACTACAGTAGATAGAAAGCACACATTAAAAAAAGGTGTAAACTCCTGAAAGGATAGCAGAATTTAAATAAAAGGAATAATAAACACTCCTATGTACACTTTCCTTACATGAGTGCCATTGATTTCAACTGATTTTTTTCTATGTAGTCATATTAGAATTATACCCTAAATAAATTCAATTAACTATCCACATTTAATTATTTAATTACTCCAGTGATTTGTATGTTGTTAACTCCTCAAATGTAAGACTGTTTATGATTTTCACAAATTAAAACAACATATAATATCCATACAATTAAAATATATTTATTACTATCCTCCAATTAAAAATCCTTCTCTCCAAAGATTTTTCAGAAAAGAACTCTTTTCTTCCATTTACATAAAGATCAGAAAAGTGGAAGAAGATATTTCACAGTAAAAAGTTATCACAGATAAGATTATTTTTCCAGGCCCTACTTCCCTTGATTTATCAAGAACTAGTATCTATAGAAGTCTCTTCTGATTATACCATGTAGGACATGCAGTCAGATAAGAAGGTATCTGGCTGCAAAGGTAACTGGAGACCCAGGTGGTAAAACACTTTATAGCTAATCACACCATCTTGAATTGGGCCAAGCACCCTATTAGCAGTCAGTGCAGTTCCTTCAAAATACACGTTATTCTGCTGAACTGGCTAGCAAATGAAGAGCAGCATTCTATGTCACACGCAGCTTCAAAGTTCTCCTTGAGGGAAGCCCAGTAAAGTGAAGTACAGTAGTTTAACTGAGATATAAAAAGGGGATTTGCTGCTTTCAATGTGCTTTGATCCAGGACAGGGTGCAACTTAGAAACCAGCAAAGCAGGCTCATTTTTAAAAAAGTTTGTTGACTAGTCTGAACCTGAGTCTTGTAAAAAGACTTAGAGTGAACTGAGTCTAGGAGAACTGTTAAACTGTGTGCCAGTTCATTCAGATGAAGTTCAGTTCATGGAATTAGGAAATTCCTAATCTAGGAATTTCCTAATCTAGTCTCTGCCGGTATTACTTCCATCTTGCTGGGATTTCTCTGAGCTTATAGACATAAACATTATCTACACTTTTAATTGTTTGCATGTGTTGATCCAGGAATCTTCTTAGGTGGTTCATCTCCTGTTGCTATTCAGTAAAACTTGGATCAATATCCAAGAAGCTGCTTAAGAGTGGTCCTAAGAAGTTCATTACTGTATTCATATTCCAGATGTGTCCACTGAATCACTGGAAATTTTTCCAAGTGCCTACTGGAAACCAACTGAATCCATTAATTTTATGAGTTAAACCATCTTAATGGTTCCATATGGAAGTTGGTAGAAGCCACAAGCCTCGGATATTAACTGTGCTAAAAGTCAATGCTAGGGCCAAAGTCATGCATCAGTTTCCTGTGCTGAAAGTGGATGAATAGCCTTCATAGTTCACTAAGTATTAGAAATCCAAAAGGTACCACCCAAAGTGACACTTCAGACATGCAAGAACAGTGCCACTGTTCTTATACAACAGGTGTGCATGCAGGGGCCCTAATTCATTTCAAAGATAGCCACAAATATCCCTGAAAATTGACAAAACATTTTGGTTCATTTACAATAGGTATTTTTCTAAAGAAATATTATAATTAATAACCAAAAACAAGATACATCAAATTAATCTGGGAGAAACACTAAAATGAAAGAGGTCACATTCTTACCAGAATAATGAAGGTAACAGGCCCAATAAAACTCCAGATAAAATAGTTGTCCACTTTGAGCCAGCAACTGTTTTAGAAAAGAGAGGGGGGGAAAAAACAGTCCATGAACAAAAAAATATTATGAAAACCGCAAAAAACTAACTTTCACTGACTTCATGTTTATGAGACATCTTTTAGCAATGGCATTAAGTGGAAATTTGAAATCTTCATAAGTTAGGTTTGGAATTTTGGGGAGGCTGGCTAAATCAGTGAAAGTGAAAATAATTAATGAGCAAGCAGAATCTATACTATCTGCAGTATACTACCCCATCCATCCATCCATCCATCCATCCATCCATCCATCCATCATCACACACCACTTCTAGTAGAAATAAGTTATGTGTTTGTTCATAAAACATTCTTCGTGTGGAAATCTGAACAACATTAAACTATAGATAAACACATATAGTTTATAGAATGTTGTTATGCTATTGATCATATTTTTGTGTTGATTACGAACTGTTTATTTTCAAATTTATCTGAACTATATTTTCCCTGTTGAAGGACTATTTACAAACCACAGCCTCATAATAAAGAATAGGTTTGCAGTATTGTCCACAGTTCCATTTATGTTCTTGATCACTGGAATCTATCTAACCTCAACACACAATACATAAATCCTTTCTTTACCATGATTTATTTTCTTCTCATTCTCTGTCCCTACTTTTTGTTCTATTAAATCAAGTTTGAGAGTTGATAGCAGGAAAATAAAGAAAATGCTGAAAAATTAAGTTAATAAGCAACATGGTAGATTAAGTTAATTTCCTCTATTTTTTCCCCACACATAGGCCAATTTTTGTGCTAACACACATGTGGTCTATGTCCCTGCTGCACAGTGCATTAAAATTTGCTATTGTACTATTTAATCTATTGTTTAATTATAGCAAGAGATAGATCCTAGTAAGCTTGGCTGATTAAAAAAAAAAAATACCAAGCAAGATCAGACCTGACTTGGAAGGGAGATTATTATAAAATCTCCAAGCTGAAAGTTAAACTAGGAAACAAAAAAACCTCCCATCCTCATTTCACTTTTGCCATGAAAACAATATGAATATGTCTATTCAATCATCAGGAATCAAGCTTAATTCTGCTTTATTATCTAATCATCATACCTATCAGAAATTTAGAAAATAATTAGACATCCTACTTTTTCAGCAAAAAAAGTGCACTACTAATAAAAAGCCACCATTCCCAACTGTATATTCAACAATTAAAAGGAAATAGCATTAAACTAAATTAAGCATCGGCTATGAGGACTCAATTCATTTAATGATTCATTTTTTTATATATTTTAAGTAGCTCCCTAATGAATCACTTTTATTTGTCTTTCATCAACAGCAAAATTAAGCAGACTTCTTGTATTAAACAATATCTGACCATGCTGTAAGTATTTAATCAATGGACAAAGCAAGCATTATTAGAAGGCATATTTATGCCTTCAATTATATAAATCCTCAATAATATCTTGTGTTTATCTTTTATAACTTTATGTAATACTCTATTTGATAAACAAGATCACCTGATAAAATATAACCAAATTGAAAAATAAATGTTGAAATACTCAGCTATTATTGTTCAGAGGATATTTTACCAGAAGACCAACTGAACAATGATATCTTTAAAAAATATAACACTAAGGTATTATATTTTGCAATAATACAATTTGATTTCAGCAAAATTCCCCATACTTATTATTTCATGTAAATTCCATTGGGACTATAAATAAAAGTAACCAAGATTTGCTGTGAATGAAGGCAAATATACATGTCCCAGGATAATGATGTGAGATTGAATTTGGGTCAGTTACTGGGTCCAGAGATTTACTCCTCCGAACTTTTGGACTCATGCTGGAGCCCATTTTCTCTCTAATGGAATATGTGCTTTGGGCTGTTTGGTGTGTTGATGGATGGCGATTGGTTGTCGTTTCCTTGTGTTGCCAAGCTCTCGGCTCCTAAGATTTCACTGATAGCCTCACATTGCAATGAACAAAGGACACACATTTAATTTCACAGCAACAAAAATCATTGGCCATCCAGGTACAAAGATAGGCAAGGAAATGATTAAAGCCTGGATACAGGCCCCTTGTCAGTTACCACCAGTTTATCAAATACAAGGGCTTGGAAGCACAAGGAAACGACAGTCAATAGCCAGTTATCAACGCACCAATCAGCCAATAGGAAGGCACCACATTAAACATGACTCACAGACCGAACAGACCGAAGCATGTATTCCAGTAGAGACAAGATGGGTTCCAGCATGAGTTCAAAAGTTCGGAAGAGTAAATCTCTGGTCCCGGTGACTTATCCAAATTTGATTTCACAAGAATTGTTGTCTTCGGAGCTCCCACTTCAAAAAAACAATTATTCCTTTTGTCCTAAAGGTGCTCTTTCAAGAGGCAACTGGACTTTCTGTTTTTTCTTTGAAGATATTTCACTTTTCATCCAAGAAATTTACAACACAGTCCTTTCAATAGTTCCAAGAAGGCTCCACACCCATTTGCACCACTCAGATAATCCTGATGATAGAGATAAACCTCCAGGTGGCCTCAACAACTCTCAAAAAGAATGCAAATGACCAGCTGTCTGCAAGGAATATAAATCCTTCCATTCCCCCCTTCAGCCAGAGCTGAAGAAGATTCTTGGATGAGAAGCAAAATGTCTTCAAAGAAAAAACAGACAGTCCAGTTGCCTCCTGAAAAAAGCACCTTTGGGATTAGCATGACCTGGATGACTGAGGATCTCCATAGATATTTTCTTCTCTAATCATTCTAGCCAGCTTCTTTTAATGTAAGTAGATGCAAAGTAAAATAATGCCATTATTCACAATCTGGAGGGTAAAAAAAAATTATAAAGGACTTAAATAGAATCACATTACCATTCCCTACTAATAATGTCTTCAGATATTCTTTTACTTGTTGTGTTTCATTCATCATTTATTTCAGCAGGCTTGGCTTTTTGTCTGATAGCTAGCACGCTCAGTAAAATAACCCAAAATACTAGATGCTAAAGATATATACTTACGCATTCTTTGCTCCGTAGCTTGTATAGTCAATAGCTGCTGAAACACCGACAACAGTTGCAGGAAAGAGATAGCCAGCAACATAATAGTACTTTTTCCTGGAATATTCACTTTCAAATACTTCTACTAACATAAGATACAGTTGTACCCCTTCTAGGCACATCCAGGCAAAGGCTGCCAGGAAGAAAAAATGTAAGAGGCCTGCAAATATGGGGCACGCAATCTGCAAAGAAACAGAAACAATCAAATGCAAACAACTTCTTCAACTTTTCCTGTGTAGTCTGACATTTCCAAATATAAGAATAAGGTGGTTCCAACCCAGTGCTCGGATTTTAGAAAGAGCCTACTACACACAATCTCAGGCTGAGAGAACTTCTCCAAAGCAGAAGTTTCTATTTGGCATGGTTAAACATCTGTGTGTTCTCAGTAGCTGTACCCTGTCCTTTGTTGCACTCTGTAGGTTAAGATATGGAAAATGTGTGCCTGTTCACATTATTCAGCGTAATGGAATATCAAGTATGGAAAGCAGCCTATTAATTTTGGGTATGGAAATCTTAACAGTCTGCTGCAAGGCTTATACTGCAAATGATTTGGTACAGAAAGATAAAGAAACACCACGGCTAAATGTATTATTTATAACTTCTCTTGAAGGGGGAAAAAAAAATAATACGCCATTGCAAGGAATTCCATTTCCTTTCGTATTCAATTTTTTTTTTTCTTCTACATAAGATGAAGTGCCATATCACTAACCAGGCTAAGAACGAAATCCTTAAACTTGAGGAAAGCTTATTTTAGAAAAGTTGGAATTCTGTCTCAGATCTTGAAATTTAGGTGAAATTTCATGAAAAGTGAAGGTAATAAAAGGTCCCTCTTTTGAGGGAGAACGGTAATTTAGAAACTTTAACAATAACTATATATAACAGGGGTCCCCAAACTTGGCAGCTTTAAGACTTGTGGAAGTCCGAGCTGGCAAGTTTGAAGATCTCTGATATAGAATAATTTTGGTGATCATTTTGGATGCTTTGCAACAGGCCCTCATTTATAGCTGTTCTACAATCACAGTGACAGTGATTTACAATGTTTTATGATGTCATTTATGTCCAGTTTCTGGGTGAGGGAGGGATGTCACAAACAATGGATTCTCTTAACAACCACTGCGTTTAGTGACTGTGGTGATTCACTTAACAACTGCTCCAAAAAAAAGGACATAAAATCAGGGGCAGTGACATGGCAACATGCTTAGTGACCAGCGTGATTTAGGGCTGAGATTGCAGGCTCAGTTATGGTTTTAAGTTAAGAACTACAAAATCCCTAACGGGGATTTAAGCCTTTAATAGTACTGCTTTGGTTTTATGCCTATCAGCAGTACCGCTTCTATTTTATTCCTATAAATGTTATTTTATTCGGCTTGATCCACACTTGTTAGAGGACCACGGGACTTTTACAAGGAGCCATATGCCAGTATGAATGATTATTGCAATGCTTGCTATTTGTGCATGTAGGATCTCTGTCTCTTAAGAAATACATATGCATGACCCTAAATCAGAATAATGTGCCTGCCTAAGGCCTTTCAGTCAACAGTTTCTGTTGCAGTACTTTTTATCTCCTATATCATGCCAGAGTGTGGTTAATTAAAATAGCTATAGTTTTAACATGACTTAAATCTGGACAATGCTGCTTAAAAATAAATAGTTTTCTTTTAAAGAAATTAATCTTTCTGGCACAAGAACATCTAGACAGCCCCTTCTTGCACTATGGTGCCCTTAAGATAAGCCGAATACAGTTTCAAGCATCCTGGAAGCCATTTGGTTAAGAACCAGATATAAAAAATAAAATTGTTGTTCTACTGCAGAATAATGATTCCCTTTCTCTCAAACTTCAGAAAATAACTTAAATCTCTGTTTCAACTTGTTTCTATGAAGTTTATGGTATTTATGAATGTATCCAAAACCCAATAAATTTCACTACAGTTTTCTTGCTGCTGGGTTTTGTTTTTCTATTGTTGTTTGCTTGATCGTCCCTTTTGAAGGGAAAACTGGGGTTACAAAATAAAGACTTTTTTTTTATGAAAACAAAATCCTGAAAATATATACAACTCTGGAGGGCTTACCTTATATTCCGTTTTATCGATGCCTATTAGGAAAATAAATTCGGCAATGAGGAGGTTAATGCAAAGGTTCTTGTGAATTGTGTTCCGATCACTTTGAAGGCCACGGAAGAAACAGAAAGTAAAGATGCAAATTGCCAGGCAGACGAGGGAGATGACAATTCCTACCCAGGTGATGACAGTGAGGAGTAAGCCATGCATTCCATTGTTGTACTGGAAGTAATGAAGTTGAAGGAAAATTAGTGTCATTACTGACTAATAGGCAAGTAAAATATCAGGTTCACATCTAACAGCAAGAACTCAGGATTCTGTTTTATGCAACAGTTTATAGCTGGTAAAGAGATAGATTTGTTTTTCATTGGAAGTGCAAATTTGCACTGACAACAAAGAGAGAGGTGAGGTAGCCCAACCTATCTGTTGGTCTGTCCATAAAATAACTTGTAATCTGTTCATTATGAAATAACTGGTAACAGTGATGCTAAAATAAACAATATAAATATTACACTGAAAAGACACATTTTGGGAAATTGTTCTGTTGAGTGTATAAAGAGAACATTGTTTATCATACCAAAAGAGGTTGAAGTACAATGGGATTCTTTATTAAAATGTACTATCCTTAAATAAAATAAATACATATTTTAAATATTCCAGTTAAGTAAAAGATATTTCTGGCTGGGTCTGCACATCACATCACAACAAGCCATTATGATTTATAATTGATGTGAAGCTAGTTTTAGTGCTTTGCAAACAATAGTTCATGACTTAAGGTTGAACAATAGTTCATGACTTAAGGTTGTATAGGTATGCATTCAGTATTAGTTTAGGCAATAAATGATGGTTTCAAAATTGTTACTTATTTATCACCAAACCTAACCAATCAAAGAAGAGCAATATTTTACTGTTGTCTTCACAGTAGTATTTGGCAAGGGATGAAAAATCAGCCTGATGGCCTCCTATACGTGGGATAACACGAAGGTTAGTTCTCTCTCTCTTGTTCTTTAACGTTTACATAAAGGCCAGTGGGTATGATATAATTACGATGTTAATGATAACAAATTTCACATTGCCACCCCAGGTTTTAAGGGAAATGCTGTTGGTTTCATATTCTGGGACCTGCAGGTTATAATAGCTTGGATGAAAGAGAATAGACTGAAGCTGAATCCGAGTTAACATTTGTACATCAGAGTTCTCTGTTAATCTCTATCTCTTGATGGGCAGACACTATCCATGAAGGAGAAGATTTGGGACTTGGAGTCTTTCTGGGTTCATGGCTTATTCTGGAACAATAGGTGGCGGTAATGGAAAGGGGTCTTTGCCCAACTTTGGCTGGTGTGCCAGTTGCATTCCTAAGAGGACCTAGATCAGGGATCAGCAACCCGCCGCTCTGGAGCCACATGTAGCTCTTTCAACCCTCTGCTGTGGCTCCCTGTTGTTGGTCGGCTCCACAATTGATAGGGCTTTCGGTTAGGAAAGGCAGAGGAAAAAGGACACCATGCTCTATGGTGGGGGAACCAGACTTCTGGTCACCAGAGAAAAAGGACACCGTGCTAGGAGACTATAATGGGGGAACCAGACTTCCGGTCAGCTCCAGATTTGAATGGGGGCTTCTGGTTAGGACCTTTGTGGCTCTTTGAGTGTTTAAGGTTGCTGATCCCTGACCTAGATACAATAACTCATCAGATTATCATCCAGGGTTTTACATGGGGCTGTCCTTAAAGGCAACTTGAAATACATTGGCTTGTAAGCTTACTAGTTCCTGGGGTGGAGGCAAAATCAACAATTCTGGAGGGTATACACCAGTTGCAACTACAGGTTAAGATGCTATTCTTAATAGCAAAAAGGGCCCAAATATTTGCAGGACCACCAGTTTGAAGCAGAATCAGCCCTGACCCACTAGATCAGGAGTGTCAAACTAGCGGCCTGCAGTACGGATGTGTCATGCACTGGCCAAGCCGATCCCCCATTTTAGCGAAGGGGGCAAAATTTGTGATACGTCACATGACGATATGTCATTGCGAGTTGGACACCCCTGAAATTGATCAAGCTTAAGCAAGCTGTAGAAGGGAAAGGGCTGTGCTGATAAAAGTAATTTGGGTCACAAAGGAATAGTTATTATGCCAATTAGCTTGATTGCACAGGGCTGTTTGGTCATATCTGTTGGAGAACAGCACTAGATCTAGTAAGGAGCAACTGCTTTTAAGTCTCACAAGTCTGATAGATGAATAGGGCTGAGACTAGAAGGTATTGCTTATCTGGGATAGCATTAATACTGTACAATGGCACTCCTATGGAGATCAGATTCTCTACCTCTCTGCTCGCTTTTAGAAAATTACTGAAAATATAATTATTCTGGAAGGCATATTTTATGCTTTTGTTCTTGCTTGTTATTTTTCTGTCTTCTTTTGGGTTAAAAGTTAAAGGATTCTGTATGGGTAGAAACTGTGTGCCAAATAAAATAAATTCTTTATGGAATAGAATACTTTATTGATATTGGTATGCCATTTGTTGATAAATAATGTAGATTATTGTAGATGTATTGAAATTATTACACAGATTTATTCCTTGTGGCCACATTCAAGCCTCTTTCTCTCCTATTTCCATATCCCTCCCCCCATGTGTATGTGTAATATATGAACTTTGAAATACAAAGGCCATAGAATACTGTAAAGTAAGATTATGATTTTTCTCTGGGTAGTTCAACAGACCAGGAGTTTTACTGGGTCTTCAAAATGCTGTACATCATTTGTCAGGAATACTTACCACAATTCCCCTATGGGCCATGAGAATTGCAAAATTAGTTAGGTGGCTACATGCACACGTGGTATGTGTTTTATTTGTGTCAATCAGCTTGCAGCCTTGAGTTGACCAATATCCCATCATAGTCCGCTCTGAATAGTTCCAGAAGGAGCAATTAGCATTGAAATAATTGTTGGGCTGTGAGACATCAGGATGAAAAAAAAAAAATTACAATTATATGCGTATGAATGCTTCCTAAAGACAGTTTATTTAAATCTAATACAACCCTTTGTACTGTAGCAAATTAAGCTGACACAGGAGAAAAGGTATATAGTTTGTGCCAGAATAAAATAATAAAAGAAATAACTAACAGACTGTGTAGGACAAACTAGCGATTTAGTTATAGGCATGCTGTACCATGGGCATTACTGATAACTTAAATTCCTGCAACTAAAATTCTCTTATTTGTAATTTGGTGCTTGTATTGATGACTTGTGGTTACTTGATTTTCAACTTTTAGCTGTAGAAACAGGTAAATTTATTTAAAACAGACTTCTTGGATAATTTAGAATTTAGCAGTCTCAATTTTAATCAGTTGTAAAAGAACAGAAGAGATATGTCAGCCCAGATTAAATTGCATTGAAAACATGTCAGAAAAATGAAAGGGAATAATTTTTTTTTTCCTTTTTATTGGCTTTTCCAATCTATTGCTTTAGGTAAATGGAAAATCCCAACCTGGACACTCAACAGCATTTTGACATGACCTGCAGAGTCTTTTAAGAGTCAGCTGAAACAGTGTCACTTGATTCAAAGAAAAGAAGTTTGCCCTATTGAAGAAAATCTACTTGAGTGATTGGTAAATGGGCTCCAGAAGATAGTACAGAATTAGAGCAAAATGCCCTAAGTGCGATTTAAATTTTGCTACATTAAGCAAGCAAAATTGTAAAAGCCCGTGTTTTCTGCCCTGCTGCTAAGGTAAGAGTTAATTTTCACTTAGGAACAAATTAGAGGCATTTACATTTTCATGTTGATTACTGAATTAGCTTTCATTAAGAATACACTTAAGTTCTAATAATCACTGAACCAGGCTCATTTAATTTTATGTTCGCAGACTTAAATAAACCTATGCCTCTGACCTTCCGATATTTAAAATTCAAATGGAAAGATCACCCCCCCTCCCCAATCCTCTCTTTGCTCTTGCTGATTTTATGACCTTCCCATTAATTCATTTCCATAACTTACATCGATGTGTGCCAGGGTGAAAAGAACGGGATCGGTCAAATAGACACGACTGGACTCCTTGTTGATGGAGGCAGCAATGACATCAGAGTTCACAGCGATAGTACTGTTCCTGCCAGAAAACTCAGTTCCTAGCTTGATGGTTGCATTTTCGGTACTAAGAAACCGGCCCAAGCTTTTGTAAATGATGAACACCAGCTTTGCTAACCCTGGAAACAGAAACCTTCCATTATATGATTTGAAAGTGCACCCAGTTCCACAGCCTTTTCCACCTTAGCTTCCTAACCACAATATCTGTACTGAGGAATCATGGATTCCAAAGAAAAAATAGCAGCCAAAAAGCACAAAGGATGATGCATTTTTAATTCCGTCAGGGGGGCTTTAATCCAAGAGGTGATAAAGGCTCCTATCAGGGTTGAAAATAATTCATTTGATCAAGACATACCATTTCTGCTGTTCTGCTTCACAGTATTCGAAGAGAGCTGGATGGAGTTGCCGCCAGTATTGCCCTGAGGAAATTTTAAGTCCTGCACTTGCCCTTCTGTGCTGAGTACTGCAACTTCCAGGACTGGGTTGAACACAATAAAAAGTATATTATTATTATTATTATTATTATTATTATTATTATTATTATTATTATTATCATCATCATCATCATCATCATCATCATCATCATCATCATCTGTTTTATTCATTACACATGAAACTCAGTCAACTGAACATTTAAAAATGTATCACAAATATTATTGACTGGCACTGATGGTTGATATAGGTATGCTGCCAGCATCCTAGGTATCGACCAAGTATCCTAGGATGATGATGATTTAAATTAAAATCATCTGTCCATCTCATTGTCAAGTGAAAAAAAAATGTGGTCAAATTTGCCTGGTTTTTTTGGGAGTGTGTTGGACAGTCTTTGTTTATACAGGACAGATTCAGATGTACATGAATTGTTTCAGCTTCATGGAATACTTTTTCTTTAAAGTTTAATTAACTTGAATGCAGATTCCATGAAAAGAACGGTTCAGAAGACATGACACCCAACCTGCATGTTTAAAAGATATCATTTTAAAAATCTGAGTGCTGTATTTTAATTGGAAGAAATATGTGACTATGAGACTGATGCAGTTGTTTTACATGCATTTTTATGATATGCATTCTACCAGCAGTTTAAAAAACAAATATCTTAGTAACAGGTAGATATTGTAGTATAGTAATTAAATAACTTGGACAAAGGTAAGAAGCACCCTGTTAAAATTTTCACACCATGCACCAGATAACCCAGTATGGTCTAAACTGCTTCACATGATTGTATTAAAAGTATGGAAGCACAACAATGTATATTACTTAGAGTTTCTTCAAAGAATGGAAGGATAATATTTAATTAAAAAAAAAACACTAAAAGGAATATACTTAAAATCTGACAAGAGTAATGGTACAATTTATTATAAAGGTTTCTACACCCACACAAAATCTGCTATTAATTGAGGTCAACTAATGTCCCCCACAGAGACTTGTGAAAAATTTAGCAGGGCTATTTTATTGAACTATGCATGGTTTATTACTTCTTTCTTTCCTTCACACATACACACAGAGTATAATGTTCTGAATTTAATACCTTGGTATTTTCACTAATTAAATGGGAAGCAAGCAAGCAGAAGCATCCCGCTGAGAGAGAAAGAGAGACTGTGTATGTCAAGGATAGGCAAATTATGAAGGCAGCATTGTGCCAACATAAGCTCCACCCATTCTTGGAATGCCATGTTGGACACTCTTTCATCATTTGATTACAATGGTGCAATCCAATGATGAAAGCACCACAACCTGTGGATGCTGAAGAAGTGCATTATCATCTCAAGTAAGCAAGGTAAATTAACATGCAGAAAAAACTTCCCTGTACAGGTTCCCAGGCTGGACAAAAGTTACTGCTATGTAAGTAAGGTATTATAGAAGTCATGTCTCCTGCTAGATCAGGTTTCTACATGCACCTGCTGAATCGACTAATTTATGACCATCCTGACTAGTTAAGCAATAGCTAATTGGAACAGAATCTGGGGCATCTCATTCTCATCCAAAATAATTGTGCCAAGCATCATTAATGATGAAATGCACTCAAACTTCCTGTTAAGTTTCGAACAATTTATGTGTGGGTCATTTTAATGCTGAATTCATTTATTATGGAAGGTGATACAACTGTTTACATAAATTCAGTGAATTCAGTATTGAGAAAATGTGTTGGTAAAACACAAGAGATAGTTAGTAAAACTAAAGAACACATGCTATTGAATCTAGGGAAGAAAACTTTGATACATATTTAGGTATGCAGTATTAAGTTCCTTAATACAGCACTAGGTATCTGTAAACTGTTTCATTTTCACCAGCAGAAACACAGATACTTTCACTCATAAATCCAAGCAACAAGTTTTTTTCAGCAATTAATTAGATATTTGGTCCCTAGAGCTTGATTCAATACATTTCTTAATATTTATAAAATGGAAGAATTGTTAAGGATTTACGTTTACACAGAAAGATCTTTAACTGTAAGTAAGTAACAAACATAGGAAAAAGATATTTGTATGTCTCTAAAAAGAAGTATTTTCCTTCTTCTCAGCATTTAAATTATACATTGTGCTTGAAGTGTCAGTAACTATTTTGCAGTTTATGAAACATGACTATTTTGTATATTGGAGATACAGCTCACTGAATGTATTTTCACCTTGGGTGAAATTACATTGCATTTAATAAAAACACTCCTTACACTGTGCGGTCAAAATTGGCTTGTATTGTCATCAAAAGTGAATAAAATTCAGTATGAAATTATAATAAATAATGGGAAAAGAATTTCCAGGTCAAGTAGCTCAATTACTTACATAGATACACAAACATGATTTTTTAATCAGCCCTTATAAAAACCCCATCACAGATTAGTACTATTATCTTGATACTTCACAAAATGGGATATCGTTAAGATAAAAATTATTTGCTTAAATTTCTGTAATGATGATTTCAGTAAAGAAAAAACCTAACTAAAAATGTTTTGCTTAGCTGCTATTATAAGCAGTGGTGGGATTCAAGTAATTTAACAACCGGTTCTCTGCCCTAATGACCAGCTGGGCAGGCGTGGCTCGATGGTCATGTGACCTTGTGGGCGTGGCCAACTCAATGTCACTCATGTCGATGGGCGCTTCGCCTTAGCTGTTACAATGTAATAAGGGTTAACCAGAGAGGCAGTTTCTGTAAGCAGGGCTAGAAACGAC
Source organism: Arizona elegans (assembly GCA_022577455.1). Classification (NCBI taxonomy): domain Eukaryota; kingdom Metazoa; phylum Chordata; class Lepidosauria; order Squamata; family Colubridae; genus Arizona; species Arizona elegans. The sequence continues at coordinate 129,625,583 of JAKOOJ010000002.1, forward strand.
ACCCTTCCTGCCTTCCTTACAGGATTAGCCCTGTAAAGTGGAAAACAACAAAATAAGATTTCTCCCGAATAGGTGTGAACTGGCTGAATCCCACCGATTATAAGACCTACATTATCTGGTACATAACAGTTCCTCTGCAACTGTTCCTAGTCAGTGGTGAGAGGGAGAAGAGGTCTGGCCTTTGGCCCCTGCTTTGTGGGGTTCTGCACAGTTCAGCAATTTCTCTGCTTCTGTTCAACATCTGCATGAAGCCACTGGATAAGGTTATCCATTACAATTATGGTGATATATCTCATGATGAATTAAGTGATGCCATCATGGTGGCGCAGTGGTTAGAATGCAGTATTGCAGGCTAATTCTGCTGCCAGCAGTTAAGCAGTTTGATTCTCATTGGCTCAAGGTTGACTCCATCCTTCTGACATTGGTAAAGTGAGGTTCCAGATTGTTGGGGGCAATATGCTGACTCTGTAAACCACTCAGAGAGGGCTGTGAAGCACTGTGAAGTGACTATGAGTCTAGTGTTATTGCTATTGCCAGTGCCTCCATCTTGCAATGTTAAAGAGCTCAATAGGGAGCAATGGGCTGAAATTGAACCATGGCGTGATGGAATGACTTTGGGCTTGTTCTTTGAGTGGTGCCATTTTTGTCTTGGACAAGGTTGCATAGCCCCAGATGGACTCAGTGCATAATCTGCAGGTTTTCCTGGATTTGTGAGTCCTGTTTAAGGAGCAAGTGGCAGTTGTGGCCAGGAAGGTGTTTGTGCAATGGTTGAATGTTGTCACCAGGAGAGTGGAGGTGTATTGGGTTGTAAATTTGGGGTTTTATTCTGCAAGCTTTTGGAGATAGTATGAATGAGTTGGGTGGTCATATAAATGTCATACATAAATAAATAAAATTCTTCTATTTCTACCTTTTAAAATATTAATAGAATAATTACTACCTGCGCAAATATAATTTTCCAGCAAACATAGTATATATGACTATTCCCAAGCCATTATTTTAACATGTTGTTCCTTTAATTTACAGCATCAGGCATCATTCTGAAATGCAAAGACTTACCTATGTGATCTGTAGGCATAGCGACTCTTGTTGGTTCTAAAAGATTATCGGCCAAGACAAAAGCACCTTCTTCTAATGTATCAAGTAACATTGTTGCAGCATGAGCTTGTTCAGAAGAATTCATATCTTTCCAAGATTCCAGAGCTTCAGCCCTAAGGAGGTTGTCCACGGTGTCAACGATTGCCTGCATTCATTAGAAAAATATTAGGCTCTATAGCTTTAGGCAGCAGGAGAAAGTTCCTAATATGATCAGATGGCAATTGCAATATTTAACTGCCAATGTGATTTACAGTGATTTAAAGACAAAAAAGCTACTGCTTTGCTTCAGAACAAAGAAGATCAGCACAACATGCCTTAGAGCAAGTATGAAAAAGAACTTAACATACTGAAGAATGCAAAAAGGCAAATACTCGTGGCTTTAATTTGGAAACCGCAGTGTCAATCCAAAGTTTCAAGGGGCTTTGAGGCATGCATGAATCTGCAGGAGCTTTTCAAGTAATTAGGAAGTGAAGAATGTTAGATATTGGCCTAATCCCATAAATGTAGCCATATGTGTATGAAACATATGACAGCCAGCCTGATATATAGCCAGGGTGTTGGATTATGACGGGGGACATTCATGCTTAAATTCAGCTTTACTGGGTTGATTTTAAGCCTATCGCCCTCATTTAATCCAATTTACTCCATAGGATTATTGTTTAAGAAAAATTTGAGAGAAAAATTGAGCTTCTGATGGCTACAATCATGATATAAACTAACTGCCCAACCAAATAAATAAGCAATCATAGAATAATATAAAATTAAATGTGTGGTAGAGGATCCAAAGTGACTGGACTGGACTATGATGATCAAATCATGGTTTAACGAACGAGAATAGGAATGATACTAAGAGAATAATATTCTCTCAGTATCTTTAGATAACAGTTTCTTTAGAATTTTAGTCAACTGCTATCTAGTAGCTTTGGCTATCATTTAGAAATGGCTTCAAATCTGTCTTGTTTGGAAAGCCCTGTCTATAGTCCTAGTTTGCATGTAATGGGAAATATGTTAGGATTAGGGATTTTTAGTTTGTCTGTGACTCCTCCTTCTACTCCTATGAAGAGCAGAATGAAACAGCAGTAAATGTGGATTCCTGTTGGTAAAGCCTGGATGTAAGCAGCTTATAGCAGCCTGTACATTCCCATGGCAAAATAATAATAAATAAAATCACATCCACTGACAAGTCAATTGAAGGGAAACTCTTAAATTAACGGCTAATGTAGTCCCACAACTGAGCAGGCTCTGCACTGCTGAGCCATCATGCCTATTTTGTCTCATTTACCTAGTTACATATATCATTAAGCGCAGACATAATGTGGTTGATCAATTTCAAAAATGATGGAAATGAGAGCAGGCTGCACTACATGAACAAAAGCAATGTCAGGTCCAGAACTTTGTGCTCTATGTCTGAATGGATAGGGAAAGCGGTATGGACTATTGTCTGGACTAAAATTAATTAGCCTAATCCATTTTAATATCCTCTTTATGGTTGCATGGTGAGCCTCCCCAATGGCAGGTGGAAGATAGTTTTGACTGATATGAAAGGATTTTCTTCTTCTTTTCTCTAATGAGAAGTACAAGAGTCAACTGCACATGCTGATACCACTTCAACCATTGCAGAGTGTGGAACAGAAATTGGTCTGTGGAGGCCGAAGTCATTAATCACCAAGAAATATGAATTGGAGCCATTGATTTGAACTAGTGAATCCTCTGCCAAGGAGTGAGAACTTGCCTTATTTGCTTAGCACTAGCTAGATTTTGATTAGTAATTTGGGGAGATTTTGTGAATCTTATCCATTTGCAACCTGCTAAAACCATCCCCGTCAGAAATTGAGATTGTGGTGCACTTAGGGCTCATTGGTGACACATGCTATGTCAATTATGTATGTGTATGTCTGTTTTAAGCCCTTTTGCCTGATGCTTCATTTTTAATGTCATCTGACTTGCTGTTTTTCTCCAGTGGTATGCAAATAGTCAGCTCTGTAACAACACTTGTCAGAAGGTGGGAATGTATATGTATAGAGAAGGGGCAGAATAATCCCTAAGATCACAATTGTTATAAGCCTAAGCATTTTTGAGACCCTTTTGATTTCTGAGGAGTTAAGCAGGAGATTAATTTTGTTCATAGAAGTCAATGAGAATTATCGATGCCTCCCAATTACACAGTCACTGCTGTTACAAATACGGTCACACTTTAGATTTGACCATGAAATTTATCTTTTAAAGTAAACTGCACTTTTTGCTTAGTTTCGCATTCCTTTTCCTTCTTATTTTTTTGACTTTTTTTAAAAAAGTCAGTTATGGACACGTTCATGCAGTTTTCCAGGTAATTTTTTTTGGAAATGGTCTGCCATTGCCTTCTCTCTAGGACTGATAAAAAGTAGTTGTCACCCAGCTGATACCTGTGCCTAAGATAGAACTAAAATTCTACTTCTTCCCACTTCTTGTCCAGTGCTTTAACCACTAGACCAGATACGTTAAGTATCCCCAGTTAAGAAAGCTGAATCATAAATTGGTTAAGAATTGACTTGCTCCCCTAGCTCACTTTTTCCTAATGTTAAGTTTGAATCTTTACCAACACTGTATGTATGTATGTATGTATGTATGTATGTATGTATGTATGTATGTGTGTGTGTGTATATATATATATAATGGATCTACTCTAGCGATCTCTTTTGGAATGCAACAATCACTATTGGCTTTAATAATATCAAGTATTATAGCCCAATATACATAATGTCGGCAATTATACACAATTATAGCTAAAATGTGAAAAAATAAGGAAGTCCATGCAAGCTGCATTACCAATATACCCACACATTCTGTTAGTTTAAGATTGAATATCTTATACTCCTATTTATGATCAGAATGTACTTTAAGTTAAAGGCACTAATCTCCTTTCAAATTTAAATGCTAAAGTTATAAATAACTCCAAAACTGTATTTCTTCCAGCACTAGATGGGAAGGCCAGCTGGGAGTAGAACTTGTTTGCATATGTTTCGTACGTTCCCACTGTGTTTCTATTCATGTCTATACCTTACCTATAACCTGGGTTAAAGTGAATTAAGATTCACATTAATCTAGGCCTGCTTTTCTTTAATCCCCAGGAACTTGCATCAATTTAACCTGAGTAAGTCTAAACAAAGTTAGCACTGCTGGAGATGTAATACTAATGATGTTCAGCTGTCCCTTTTGAGAGTAATGGATTTATAGATTCAGTGGAAATGGGGCAGAAAGTGAATTAATCTTGAACAGTATAATTATTCTTAAACAATTTGGAGAGTTAAGATTGTAATAACTTAACAGTTTCATAAAAAATGCCTTTGCTCTATTATAGGCAGATTCAATTTAAACTTGCATTTCTTTTTGTAATAATAATTGGAAATTCTATAATTAAAACTGCCATGCTGTTTTTCCACCCCCAAAATACCATCAGTCAGATGTATGATGTGTAGATATTGGCATGAACAAGAATGTTCATTGCCAGATACAGGTAGTCCTGGATTTACAATCATTTTACAATGGTCCAAAGTTACAACGGCCTTTGGAAAAGTGAATTATGACCTATACGTGCAAGTTACATGACTGCGATTCAGGTGCTTGGCAACCAGTTTGCATTTATGACTGACTGCAGCATTCTGCAGTTACATGATTACGATTTGTAACCTTTTTTTTTTTTTTTTGCCAATTTCTGGCAAAAAAAAATGCCTTTTGGGGAAGCAGGATTCACTTAACAACCATATGATTTGCTACTGACCCTGGTGAAAATTATTGTAAAATCAGGTCTTCCTTGACTTGACATAACAACTTAACGTCCGCTCCCAATTGTGGTTGCAAGTCAAGAATTACCTATATTTAAGTTTTAAATTATTTACTGCTCTAGAAAACAGGATGATTTTCCAGTAACAGCAGTTGTTACAGAAAAATGTGTATAAAATCACACAAATAGTTATTGTTTTGAATTCAATAGTACATTAGAAAGATAAAAAGAGGAAGTGTTAGTGCAGAAAGACAAGGTGGGAATCATGTGACATTCTTGCTCCATATGGTCTAGTGAAGCAAATGGGTACGTGAAGTGGCATCCATCTGTGGATTTTGCTTGCTATGATTAAACAGTGTGTGATATGCAGAACTACATATATAATACATCTGGGTTCAAAGCAAAATACTGAGGAAACAAACCTACTGCTATCTTGGATTTAGTTTAATCCCCATTCCCAACCTTGTATTTTTTTACACAGAGTATGGAAGAAAATGAACTATTGATTATTGGCTTCTTACTCTCAGAAATGGGATCTGTGCAAACATAACACTCTGCATAGGGGCTGTGGAGGGATACAATATACATATTATCCAAATACTGAAATACAAAGGATCATGCAGCAAGAGCAGAAACGTAGCAGCAGGGAGAAAGCAAGGTGACAGGAGAGATACCTTAAGGTAAGCCCTGCATGTCTTCTCTCGCTTTTGGAGCTTGTTAGTAAGTCAGGGGGAAAAAAAATCAGAGGTTAGACACAAAAAAAGTGCAGTAGAAATGCTACTATTTAATGATTGTTGACCACTTATGTGTAAACTCAAGAAATATTTTTGCTGATATAATAATCATAGTGTGTTTAATTATTCTCAATGTGCTGTTTTTAGGAAGCCTAATGAAAGGGAGGTTTTAATAAATTATGGGTTAATCAACTCCATGGTCTATTCAAATATTTCTAGGACCTTAATTTATTTTAGGAAGGGACTGAGACCAAATGATTATAGCAAAACAGAAATATCTTCTTCCCAACTTTCTTCCACCCCAATGTTATAAAGATAAAATGAATAAAACTGCCCAGTGGGGCAAGTTCTCTTCTTACTCTTTATAGTGAAACATTTTGTTGCTTGTGAAAATGTGCTATAACTTCAACATCCACATATCTATCTAGATTTGTTACTTTCGTTCTTAAATTCCTAAACTTTCCTTACTTCAGGAGTAAAACAAGCAGATATTGGGCATTTCTGGAAACAAACAAGTCACAAGACAAACGTGTTTTAGAACTTGAGAAATCTGATTCAGTCTTTATCTACCTTGTTGTAACTCCGCCCTGCAGAGTCCTTCTCATTGGGCTTCAAATCTTGCAGCTGAGCATCAAGGATGTCTACCAACTGTTCCATCAGTCTGACTGATGAACTCACATCACCAGCAAAAATTGGTCCTTTGGTGTGTTTAGCCAATTCATTGGCAAGGTTAGCAGCATTTTCTCCACTTCTGATCTGGAATGGCAATTGAAAGGCAAACTAATTTAAGCAACCAAACAGAAAACAGTCCACCATCTATAGATTCTTCCAGTTAAGAAGAATCTATTAAGGTGTCTCTTGTTTTACTGGTTGTTTTTGTGAGCAGAAAAAAAATTAACAATAATTTCAACTTTTAATTTCAAGAAAGAGATTTCAGACCCTAGGCAAATATTCCAACTCCCAGACTTGACCTACATTATTACATTTCACCCTAATTTGTATGGAAAATACAATATTCACTCCAAGAATTTACAAGAAATATTTCTATTTGAATGTTTTTTTTAAAAAAAGCCTTTTTAAGTAGGATTGAATATTTCTGGAAGATACCCGAGGGTTTGGGTCAATAACGGAAGATGGTTTTTGGTAGCATTTGTAACATTGCTTTAGTATGCTGGACTGTGACCATAATAAATATTTGATTTGAGCAATGCTTTGAAGAGCCCCAGAGACGTGAAAGACAATATTGTGCATGGGTCAGTATAGATTTTTTTTTTAATTTTCATTTTCTTGTGTGGCCAGAATTTGAAGATTAGGATAGGATGTTAAAAACTATGAAACAAATAAAATCAATTATTCTTCAACTACTGTGTTTTGGTGTCTAAAAGCATTCTCCATCTTCACATAAACAAAGATAAGAAAACTGTACTAACTTGAAGTGAAGAAAAATGCTGTGGCAGCAACAAATAGTACCATTATTGAGGAGCTAGGTATGATAGACTTTGTGGGGAGAAAAGCCTTGTTGAGCAGTTGACAATAAGGCTTTACTGACTGCCTAATTACAGGACAGACATGAGAAAATCTTGGCATGCAGGCTACAACTGCCCCCTACATCTACCAATTATCTCTAGGTAAGGTGCCAAAACTCAATAGCAAAACATTCAGGGATATGGTTTTGGATTATGGAAATAGTTTATGGAGCTTAAGGGTGGAGAATGGAATGGATTTTATTCTCTCTGAGATTTCTCATTGCCTTTCTAAGAACTTTAAAAGAGCAGAATACATTTCCCCCATCTCTTCTGGTGTCATCACATATTACAAGATATTCTCCCACAGCCTCTGGAACATTGCAAGGCTGCAATGCAGATCCTAACACTTCAAGTATTGCTAATCTCTAATGGAAGGCAATAGAAAAATGGCAGATTATAAAATAATAATAAATAAGACACGTGCATCTTTTTCTTCCTAGGCATATGAAGAACATTCTTTTGTGTCTCTTCAGGTCACAATTATTATGACTCTTTGGGTCATAACAATTAAACTCATGGAACATCCAACTAAATATGACCTTTATACATCACCTATAAAAGCAAGAATGACTATGGGTGGACCTAATGCTATCAGATCTGTTCTGAGGAAGTCCAAAGAACCACTGGAATTCAGAAAGCCTAATTGTTTCTTTCCATCTAGAGGCTAGTAACAATTTTGCATCCTTGATCTGATAACCTCAGATAGGCTCCAAGATCTATCCTGAGAGCAATGCAATTCTCATTATTCCTAACACCTGTGATGAACTAAACATTCATCTACGAATTCTCAGATTAGGTATGCTATCATATTAATGTATTATTCCAACCCACCTTCTGGGCCAGCTGGTTTACCCAGTGTGAAGTACAGTTGCTAAGATCAGGACCCTTAGGGTTCCATGTTCCTGTGGAAATCATGCAGAGGTATGAAGCTGTTCCTATAAAAAATACCAAAAAAATGTGTTTATATAATTATAAACTTTTCTTTTCCCTTTTTTCAATCTTCCATATACCTTCATAACCTGGAAAAAAAAATCAGACTGAGATTTAATATATATTCAACTTTTAATGATTAAAACAATGCTAGCTGAGGATGAGATAAAAAAAAATACAGGATACTAATAGAAAACTAAAGCCGTGATAATAATATTGGGTTAAAATGTCAGAGTTTCTGGAAAATCAATAAAAAATGAATGGTTGCTGTTTTCTTCTTTCTCCTGGAATTAATCAAAATAGAGTTCATGAGAAAGATGTAAGAAAGTTTTGTAACTGTGTTTCTGCTAAATGCACCTCACAAAGTTGTTGTTATGGGGAAAATTAGAGGAAGAAGGAGTATTAGGTGTGTTTGCTGCCTTGAGTTACTTATAAAATAATAATTTATAGGTGGAATATAAATAAATAAATCTGAAACAATAGAAAATGAGCTATAATTACATTCCAATGCCCTCTAGAGCTTAAAACCTGAAGAAGTCATATTCTCCTAAGAAAGAAAAATCAAATGAAATATAGTTTAAGAGTAGTCAGCAAGGACAAAAAAACAAAAAACAAAAAAACAGTTGAAGACAGATTTTGTCAAACATCTTATTTGTTTTTAAAAACTTACCACGGGTTCCTTTGGGGCAGGGACGTTCCACCATTATTCCCCTTTGAGTCTGAGGCCAGCTAATCCCCCGGGCCACATCCGGTTCACAGAATCTCTCGGGCAGAGGGAAAAAACTTGTAACAGGAGGAATTTTCGTTGTAGAAACTGCTGGTGGTGACTTGGGACCTCTACTATCTTCTTTGGTTCCCGCAGCCATAGTTGTGCTAACAGCAACTTTGTGTGGGGTAGTGCTTGTGGTAGATACAGTTGTTTTGAATAGCTCTGTGGATGGAGTTATTGTCTCTGCTGTGGTAGGCACTGTAAAGGGAAAAGTAATGTTACTCTTTGCCTTTGATAAATAAATAAAGTAAATAAAGAAGAGGAAGAATGAATAAGAACAGTTGTGAAACATTCTCCTCCTTCAGAGAGTATTGCCAGGTAATCAGATGAAAATATATAGTAAGAATTAAGAATATTAATAAAGATGAACACATAATCCATACTTAGATGCAATCCATGGCTGTGTCTGCACGTATCTCTTATCTCTTGAATACAAATTGATAGATATATTTCTAAAGCTTGGGAGGCAGTAGTACCAAATTGTCTATTTATAACAGATACATTTAATAAAAGATCGTAAAATTATATTGATTGAAGAGATAAAATCAATGTTCACATTGGAAAAAGGCAAAATAAACAAGGAAACCCTACAATAGAGGGACAGGTTATAAATAACTAGGTTGTTTAACAAACAAACAAAAAAAATCTCCAAAAAAAGAAAGCACCCTACTTGATGTCACTCACTCTGTCACTTGAAGAAAGATAATTAGTGTAACATCTTGCCGCCCGGCAGACATTCTTGCTTCAGAGATTTCTAGCACACCTGATTAGATCCAAATTGGGGCAGGGAGGAATTGGGAGACTGGAATGTTGCATGCTTGTGTTATCTCACTATTTCGACATCTCAGACTTTAAACATCCCTTTCTAATAAAGCAAGAACTAATTTAAGCCAACTATACTGCCTAGTCATCTGAGAAAACTAATTTTCAACAAGTAACTTCTCTGTTAGCTCCTAGAATTCTTCGTCCAGAAATAATCAGGGTAACTGTTCCAAGTTCCAAGCTATTTTCAATAGAATTCAAGCTACTTTGGATCTTTGTAAATGATGCGAATACCTGTCAACACTTAAGAATTCAAAAAAGGAGTCATGGTTGGTCAGACAGTCAGCCAGATGTTTAGAGTAGATGATGATGAGCACTATTATTAAATACATAAAAATATGAAATCACAGCTGCCTGTTCTCTAGCTGGGATTGGCCTTCATATACACTGAGTTCTTCCCAAGAATCTAAGATGTTTTACACGGTTAAGAGCTATTCCTATCCATTATTATACTGTATAGAGAGTTTTATATCTCATTCCCATTTCAAACATAAAGCTATGGAAGGGATGAGGCCCAGCTATATTTTCTGGAAAGAATAAATAGGTGGAGATAGAGGATGCTTCTTGAAATATATCCTAGTGAATCTCTGTGTCTTTGTTTCCAGTTAAGAAAAAAAAAATTCCTAGAACGTAGTATATAGGCAGAAAAGGAGGGTGCATCTTGAAATATATCCTAATGAATTTCTGTTTCTTTGCTTCCATTTAAGAAAAAAATAATAAAAACTAAACTTGATTTGGTATAACTCCATAGTCCTTACATCTAAATAATTGGATATTTTTACTTCTTCATGCAGACCAATAAAAATGAAGCAAGAGAAAAGAAAGCAAAATTCTTTCACTAAACCTCATACATTCTTTTTTTTTAAAAAAAAGTGTATTTATTAATCTACTATAGTGTTTTTCAGTTATAAGCTATAAATGACATTTATAAAAATGATAATGATGCTCATAACAACAAGGGAATAAGTGCATCTTGAAAAGGGATTTGAAAACTTCAAGGCTCCAGAGAATGGCAATTTTCTCAAGGGGAGGGGGGAGAGAATAAAATCATTTGTTGCTTCCCAGTGCTGGTCAGAATACAGACATTTAAATTTCTAAACAGTGATGGAGATTTGGAATCTATTTCTAGTTGACTTATTTTCTGAATCAAGATCTATTAAAATATGCTCTAATCTCTAGAAGCTATCTAAAAATATCTCTAGAAAAAACCTGATAGGTTTGCTAGGCAATTCACAATAACAACTTCAAAGGAAAACATTGTTACTCATTTTTAAAATGATCAGGATTAGATTTCTAGGATTAGATTTTAAAATTTAAATTAAATGCTTATGTAGAAATAAGGGTTGTACCAAATCCCTCCAAAATGCCATCTTGTGTAACTGATTTAATCTATTTTATTAACATTTTGGATTGGCTATGTAATTCTTTGGATTGGCAATGTAATTCTTTTTTTTCCCCTTGGTGTTATTCACTGAGAATAATTATTAAGTTTGATGTCTATAGCTATTGATTTTAACTTTAAAATGAGTCACAGGAAAAATATATATGAAAATATAAAAAATAACATCTCTGTAATAACATGAACACTTCAAAACTCTAACCAATGAATTAAATAATTTGTGGTAGGAGCTCTACAGTATCAGCTCAATTTAATGCACTGCAATTAGATGCAGCTTCTATATTATTATGCTTGGAATGTAACATTGCTATATTAATCTATTACACAGTATTTACATATATATTGACTTGTTTTATAATTTGATATACTGACATGTTTATGGTTTACACCGTAAGTTATAAGATAATAAATAGTATAATACATAGAGTAAAAGTCATGAAAATTAACAATTAACTAGAAAAAAAATTAGAAAAAGAATTTGCCACTCTCAATGGTTTTTTTTTTAAAGGTTCAGAAGCTAAATCCCAAAATGATTATTTCACTAGATATCAGGTGGAAAACAGGAAGATGCCCGAGAAAAAGTATTAAGCAACATACTGTCCGCAGTGAGTGATAGCAACATTTGTTAAGATTGTTAATCCTGTCTTTCCATCTGGGAGGCTTACATGGGATCTCTCCCTTCATTTTATCCCGATAACATCAATCCTCTCAAGATAGATTGCAATTTGAACCCACTATTGGTCCAAAACCCCAAACATTACAACACACTGACTTAACAAAAAATAAAACAACTTGACTTTATATCCAGGTAAACAGGATCTGAATGTGTGGTTTTAAAGATGAAAGAGGGAAAAAAAGCCATTAAATTCTGTTTATGGTTTGATACACCTGTGGAGCAACGGGTCCAGCAATTCTGATTTTAAAAGATACGATGAATATTTTAAAACAGATAAACTCATGGGAAGCTTGTACAGATAGTCCTTGACTTACAATAGACCGTTCAAAGTTACAATGGTACTGAAACAAGTGACTTATGAATGTTTTAACACTTATGACTGTTGAAAGCATCCCCATGACAACTGATTCATATTTATGATGGTTGCAGTGTCATTGCGGGGTCATGTGATCATATTTTGTGACTTTCTGACAAGCTAAATCAATAGAGAAAGCCAGATTCACTTAGCAACCATGTTACTAACTTAACAACTGAAGTGATTCACTTCACAACTGTGGCAAGAAAGGTCGTAAAATGGGGCAAAACTCACTTAACAACTGTCTGGCTTAGCAACATAAATTTTGGGCTCAATTGTGGTCGTAAGTCGAGGACTACCGTGTTTCCCTGAATATAAGACCCCGTCTTTTTTTTTTTTAACCCTGAAATAAGCGCTTGGCCTCATTGCTATGCGCTCAAAAGCCCAATTGGACTTATTATCAGGGGATGTCTTATTTTGGGGAAAACAAGGTACCAGTATTCAACTAGGAATCCTGCAGCTTTGCTTTTTGCACAGAGGCTTGGAAAACATGAAAAGGAATTCATGAAACTGAACGTTTCTATCCCTGAATTATCATTATTCAGTGTGGGAAGCAGGATCATGGTATTTCCTGCATGAAATTAAGAATACCATCTGATTTTCAGGAAAGGAAGTCTCATTAGATCCATCACAGCTTATAAAAAATGTATGGGAATTGTAAATAACAATTTCCCGGAAAGCTACAGAGAAGAAAAGGAAACAAGCAGCCAGTCATCAAAAGAAACAGCTAAAAAAAAAAAAAGGCATTTTAATTTACCATCCCAAAAGGTAGAATTAGCAAGTCCACTTGCACATCAGAGTATTAACCTGCCTCTAGCTATTGCAATATTAAAAAAAAAAAAAATTAACTGGTGGAGCAAGACAACTCAGGATTTTTGCTTTAAAAAAAATAATAATACCTATATCTGCATTGGTGTTCTCTCCATTTTCCCAAACAAAGACAAGACAGGTCCCTGCCTGGAGAATTTACAAACTGTGACAAGCATTCACTCCCTATGAACTCCAGGCCTTCTGGAAACAACCGGATTTGACACTTTTCAGGTTTAATTTTTTTTGTTTGACACTTATTTCCTAAAGGCTTATGCTTTTTTTTTAAAAAAAGGATTTAAACCTCTTCTGTCCTTAGGCTATAACTTCTAAAAACACATATTCTTGAATGTAAATTGAATTTAACCACAAACGCAAACAAGGAGATGGGCAAGACATCTGTTTTTCAAAGAACCTGAAAAGAATATTTCTTTCTAGTGGCGGTAAGGGAGAGAAAGAAGAGGGGGAAAAAAAAGGTAAGGAACTTTTAATTTTATCAGAATGTGGACAAGAATTTTACCTTCCTCCCCCCCCACACACACACCCCAAAAAATTCATGCATTTTTCAACATTCCTATAATGGTCAAAACTGAAAGCATCCATATCCGTCAATTCTGCAAATGTTTTACAAAACCAGAGTTGATTGTGCATCTTACTTGTTTCATTCCACGTTTACTTATATAAAACATAAAATTACACATGATTTTTTTCCCCCTATGATTGTAAAGTTAAAGTTCCTAAGGTGCCTAATATTACACACAATCAGTGCCTGTTGAAGACCTCTGACCTCATACAGTCATCTGTAAGATTAATGCAGGAATGTCTTCAATTTGTGCTTAGGTTTTTCTTTCTACCTGTCTTCTTACATTCTATATAGTTTTATACAGAATAAAATGCACACATCTGTCTGTTTTACCTATCTATTACCTTGTTTCTAGCGGAGTACTCTCAAGAACTAACTCTTTCTGAAAGTCATGGTTTTCTGATTCTCATTTCCCATCACCAACATACACACACAGACACAGAAACCCTTGTGAAGTGCCACGTTTCATTGCTAGTCTGATAGAGTACCGCCTGTTCAATCTTGCTGAACTTTCTATTCAGCCTACCTGCTGAAGAAAAAGAAAAAAGAAACAAAGGAGGCAGACTCCTCAAACCTGTCTATCTTCTCCGTTAAGTACTTGCCTGGCATCTTGTGAAATCTCTGTAATTTTCTTTTGATTACAATGCAGCCAGACTCCCAATGCTTTCTCAATTAATGTTGTCAAAAGCATCACAAATGCTTGGGAAAGTGTCAAGAAGCCACTACTGCTTCAGATCTTGGGGTGCTATGGAAAGAATCTGGGGGAGGTTTTCCTTATTACTGATATTCTAGACACCATGTGTTTAATTAAGTCGTTTCTCCATGACAGAAATCTGTATCAACAATAGTGCAATTAATACTCTCACAGATCCTCTTACTTCTGACAGCTTCTAACTCATTTAAGCTACCCTTGTGCCCTACAGCTTAACATCACTAAAAGGGATCACGATGACGCTTTTTTTGAGTCCAGCTAGGAGGTTAAAATCACAAGAGCATATAATTTCATGCGGCACTCTATGCGCAGCTGTTCATTTGCAAAGACAGATACCACTGCCATCAGTGTGGCTATTTAAAAAATGAGTTCTGAAATACATCTGCTTTTTTTGGGAGGGGGGGAAACCCCGATCTGCACAATTATAATACTGGTGCTACCTGTGCTGTAGATTTATTTAAAGTTTAAACACTGAATCTAAATGCCTAGAATGATTAAAAAGACCCCGTGGAAAAGTCAGATTCCTAGTCTAGTTCACCATGCACAATCTGAATGGAGGATAACTACACTTCCTTCCCTAAAGGTGGCACCACAAGCATCCAAACAGATTTGGCCAAATAGACATTAAGAAAGGTTTGCAGAAGAAGATGTATTTGTCAGAAAGTAGCAATTAGCGTTATCTACATTTTTAAGATATCAATCAATTCAGCTGATCTGAGTGTAACTGGTAGCCATACTAGTGAAAAAGGTGTTGTTGTTTGTTTTTGTTTTTTGTTTTGCATTTGGGATAACTGCATAGAAATTTGGTAACTGTTTCTATGATGTTTAGCTGCTTTAAACTTATGCAGTATGTTGGAATTAAAAGTAAAGCCATTTTGATTACAGGATTCCTATCTCTGAAATGTGGTGGGTAATTGCATACTATAGATCTGCTGTTTAAGGAGGAAGAGAGAGAAAAAAGTTTCTCATGTTGAAACAAAAGATGTAACTACAGTAACTCATGCAAATCGGTTGGAGAATATTGTAATATCTCATACTGCTGATATGGTCTAATCGTTTTGCTCTTTGTCTGGTTATACAGCCTAGTTTCATGCCTCTGAAAGTGCCAGAACTCACTTAAATGCATAAATATCAACAAGAGATCGGTCCAGGGAGTAATTAAGAAAAAAAGACTCAGAGTGAAAGGGAATAAACCTAAACCATACTTAAGACAGAAATAAGCCCTATAATACTGTATTCATGGAAAATATGAAAAGATACTACTAATCCTGTTTTTAATCTTGGATTTTGAAATTCTGGGACGTGTATCAAAGTATCAGCCTGTAAACTAGAAAAATGGTTTTCCTGTTATACAACAGAAGAAATAATATATTCCCTCCAAAATAATACTTATATAAAATAATATTTAAAAAATCAAATATAAGTGGTAATGCAATGGCTAAAATGCAGTATTGCAGGCTAATTCTGCTGACTGCCAGCAGTTCGATCCTGATTGGCTCAAGATTGACTCAGCCTTCCATCCTTCCAAGGTCAGTCAAATGAGGACCCAGGTTGTTGGGGGCAATATGCTAATTCTGTAAACTGCTTAAAAAGAGGGCTGTAAATCAAAGCAAAATAACAAATAGTAAACAGGAATAGCATCTATAGCAGTAGTAATAGTAATATCTACTCCTGCCACACTGTGAATGAGAAGATCTGGGTTCTACTTCCTATTCTTTCATTTACTGCATTGGGTAGCTTTGGGTCAACCTAATCTAATTCACAAGCTGGAGCTCTTAAGATTCAGTGGGAGAAGGGGAGAATACCACATAGGCCATTTTGAGCCATTAGAGGAACTGTGAGAAAGCAATATAATAAAATGCATTAAAACCAAATCCCTGATTTAGTTTAAGTTTGTGCTTTATTGCTTGGGTTAAGGGCTATGCTAGTCTTTTGAATGGTATGCAAGGGGCTCAACTTCAAAACTGTAAGAAGTCTGAGAAATACCTTAAGTCTTAAAAGAATTAATTTGTCCAAAATCCTTGATATTCCATGAAGTTAATTTTGCATGGGGCCTGAAAGAGAGTTTAAGCTATGGTTTTAATGCTGCAGGAATAGAAAACTAAGCATTTTATGGAACCCTTCTGTAAATAAGTCTGGCACTGCTACAGATACTGCAATATAATATAGAGAAGTAACATGAGGAATATCTCTTCTTAAGGGGAAACATTGACATGGATAAGGTTAAGTATGATATTTAGCTATGGGGGACTAAGATAGAGTAAGTGAGAGAAATAATTCTATTTGGTGCAAAGAGGGCAAATGCGGTATTTGAACCATTTTGAAGGAGGAAGTTGTGGTACAGACAGGTACTGACAGGCTACAAGATGAAAGATGGGGTTTGTTGAGTCTCTGAACATATCATTACTGCACGCATCACAAGTAAAGTGAATTCCCTATAATGGTCTTAAATTAGATATACTACAAGAATAGCCCTTGGCTTCTGCAGTGGACATTCTGACCCTATGATATCATTAAATGTTTGATATTAGGACAATTTCTTTTCTAAAAGCAGAGAAGGGTAGAAACAGTTGCTTATATCTGCTTTAACCATGAGCAATATGCGTAAACTCTAACAGTTTTTTTTAAAAAAAGTTTAACTGACGTTCTTTGTCCCTAAACATTCATTCTTGAAAAGAAAATGGATGTCAAAGAATGAAATGCACTTGTTTACTTCATTGGATCAGATCCAGATTTAATCATATTTACAACAGGCTCACTGAAATCAATTTGTCCTATTAACTTTAATGGATTTAATGAAAGTAACACTAAATTTGGGTCCAATCCATTGTTTTTTTAAAACAATAAATCTCCTGCAACACTTCCAAGCTCATTTGAATTGAGTGGATTAATTTATATACGTTATGCTTTTTAAAAACAACTATAAACTACAATTTTTCTGTGCTTATCCACATCAACTGGATTCTTATATTTATTGTGAACATACAAGAGATTATTCCTACAAACCAGTGACAATGAAATAAAGCATGGGATTATACAAAGCTCTTATTTGAAAAAAAATATGTTTGCATGAATATTTCTTTATTATATTTATTATTTTTATAAATTGTAGAGTAGAGTAAACCTGTAACCCTTGATTTAACAGATTTTGATTTAAGACATAAAACTTATTGGATTTTATTGTCCAATAGGATTTAAATTGTCCAAATTTGTCACATGAATGGATACTGTCCACTGTTCAGTTCAGATAATTTTGCTGATGTTCTGCAAAATGTGCATTCATTCTTTTAGCAAAGTAGTTTTTTCTATACAGATAGCCCTCAACTTACAACCACAATTCAGCCCAAAATTCTGTTGCTGAGACATTTGTTGTGAGTTTTGCCCCACTTTACGACTTTTCTTGCCATAGTTATTAAGTGAATCACTGCAGTTGTTAAATTAATAACATGATTGTTAAGTGAATCTGGCTTCCCCACTGAATTTCCTGTCAGAAGATCACAAATGAAGGTTACATGACCCCAGGACACTGCAACTGTCATAAATATGAGTCAGTTGACAAGCATCTGAATTTTTGATCATGTGTCCATGGGGAGTGCTGCAATGGTCGTAAGTGTGAAAAGGGTCATAAATCAATTTTTTCAGTGCCGTTGTAACTTCAAACAGTCACTAAACAAAGTACTGCAAGTTGAAGACTACCTGTATATATGTATTTTGGGCTGTAAAAAATATCAAATGTAATGCTAGTCATTTAAATAGAAGATTTATTATAATTCTTTAAAGAAATTAGCATGAAAAGTATCCTAAATGAAATGCTTTAAAGATATACTAGTAAGATAGAAAATATTCCACACACTGTGTGTATATGTGTTATGCTTCTCTCTACGTGTGTATTGTACATGTATGTGTATATATTTATATATATGTGTGTGTGTGTGTATCTATGTATACATATGTATGTATGTATATCTACATGGTATGCATACCATATAGAAATGATATAGGGTTTCCTGCCTAAGCAGGGGGTTGGACTTCCAAGTTCCCTTCCAACTCTGTTAGTCTATTCTATATCTATCTATATATCTATATCTATAGCATCTATATCTACATCTATATCTAGATAGAGATGGATAGATAGATAGATAGATAGATAGATAGATAGATAGATAGATAGATAGATGAGTTTTACTTCATTGTCTTAAAAAATCTCAGCAGAGTAGCCTTTAAACCAGGGGTGAAATGCTCCTGGTTCAGCTGAACCGGTAGCGATGGCAGCTGATGGTTCGGAGAACCGGTAGCGATGGTGGTGTGGCTCCAACCACCAACCCAGTCATCGTTACTTCCTGGTTTTAACCAGGAAGTAACCTGTTTTTTACTCTCTGCGCATGCGTGCATGTGCCCTTCCAAAACGGTTGGGAAGGTAAGTAGATTTCACCCCTGCTTTAAACATTTTCCTGTATGTTCAATAAAATACTGATTGAACAGGTAACTTTTCAAATTCTTAGCACAATCTCTAATAAAATTAAGCTCAAGTCTAATCCAATTACTCTCCTCTTTTGTTCCCCAACTGATGGCACTGATCTAACTACTCAGGATGAGCTGTTTTCTCTTCAGAAATGAAGATACACACTATCCATAGTTGCATTTGCACAGTTCTATAGTACTTTTATATTTTAGTATATCGATCTCTCTTACTTTATAGCACTTGTGATCCTATAGTTCTTTTACATTTATAGTACATCAAACAACCAGTTCTATATAACAGAAGTGATAAAAGTTCATCAACAGTTGAAGACGAACATCTAATAAAATATATAAAGTAAAATGAAAACAAAAAACAGCCAAGTCCACAAGTGTTTCTGTGCATAACATATATTTTAAAATGAATGTATTTCAGCAGCCTGTAACAAAATATTTTTATTGTGTTCCCTTGCCAATTATTTATCTAAACAACATTCTCAGTGTTTAATATCTGAACCATATTATATTGGAGACATTTCTTCATTGATGAAGCTTCCTAAATGTCCGCTCTCTGGCCGTTTATATAAAGATACTATCTTTTAGGTTCCTATACGTATTTAGTTCTGCATTTGCCACATAATTGGAAATATGAGAATAATTGTTGCAGTAACTTGCAACAAAAATATTACATCACATTCCTTGGAGCTCACAATGGAAACTGAAATGAAAACCTTCACAATGTCCCTGCTAAAACAAAACAGTCTCTATGAGATGCTTTACCATCACATACTTTTCTAATACTAGCACAAAATAATTAACTTTTTAAATATATTTCATTGTGAAGTGAGAGGAAAGCACCAATGCTAACATATTTCTCATTACAAATAGATGGGGTATTACAAATAGTGCATTTAGTATTAAAAGAAACTGTCCTTATTTTGCCATGGCATAGGTAAAATTTAGAGCAAAACTATCCTCTTGTTTTTGTTTTGTTTTGGCAAAACAACAGCATTCATTCTAATTTTAAATACATTACAATCTCATTTTATTAAGCAGTTTATTTATTTATTTAAATAGTTAAAAAGAGAATTCCTACCTTGGGCAGGGTCAGGTGGACCAAATTCAAGAGAATATCGTAGGATGAAATTGTTGTTCCACACATACAGTTGATTGTCTCTTGGATTGTAATCCACAGCAGCAATATAATGATACATGTTGGGGAAAGGAATGTCTACATATTCTGCTCGGCTTAACCTGGTGTTGTAAATGTAGTCGATTGCATTTTTACCAGTTTCACTTTCATTGTCTTGGTAAACTGATCTCACAACGTAAAGCACCCCGCATATCATAAAAGCATTAGAGGCTGCCCGTTTGTCATAGGTTGTTTCCCATGTTGCTTCAAAACGCAGAGTATATGGATTGAGTTGGCTAATGACTATCATTCCATTGTTTTGTTCTGTAGCGTAAATTACCCACAAGCCATTTTCATCCACTGCCAGATCAATATCAGTCTTTCCCCCCCATCTGTAGGGGGATGTGTCATGGTAGTTGGCAGAATTTATAATAGCTTCTCCACTCTTAATTCTAGTCCTTAAGTCAAATTTGACAATGTTTCGGGTTCTTTCCTTATTAAAAAAGACCGCGCCGTCATACACCACAAATCCAGTACCATCCACTCGATTTGGAAGCTTATATGTTGTCTGTTGGCGTCCATTTTGGAAGTCCTCTAAAGATGCGTATTCTATCAAAGTATCAGTGCGATATGGAGTCCATGGCATGAAGTATATTTTATCTGCAGCCTGAAGAGGATCTTTGCACCACGCACCTGCCTTTTGTTCAGCTTCATATAAATTTGGGGAATCCACCACAGCTTTCAACGTCCCAGGGCAAACAAAAACTGGTAGTCACAGAAAGAAGCAAGACAAGACCAATTTAAAAAAAAAATGAATAAAATTCACAATATCCATAAAGTCTAGGCAAGCACACTATGTCTGAATTACTTTAAAGAAACAAAAAACCCTTTAACTAACAACAATGCCTTATAGTTCATATGTAATTAATACATGTATTAACCTTTGTCATCATGGTCCTTAAAAGTTACACCTGCAGTCTTTTCTGTGACAACAAACCAAGGTTCTATGGCATATTACTAAATCTGGAAAAAAATTAGAACTACCCTTGCATAAAAGCATTTATTCTCCCGAACGTCTAAATGATGTAGAACAGTTCAACTGGTCGGTAGATGTTTTTAATTCTTAACATTTTCAAGAAACATTCAGAAACCCTCAGACTGAAAATAAAGCTGCTTTCGACATACAAGGGGGAAAAATTAAAATTAAAACATCAGATCCGTAGACCTTCATCAAGAGCAACAGAAATAAAGAGCAACCAAAGCAATGGATGGAACAGACCAGGAACCCTGTAATTATGGCATGCTATGGAGAGGGTTCTGGAAAGCCAAGCAAGATGACATTTTTATTAACAAATAGTCATGTTGGGTAAGAGAAAGACAGGGAAAGAGAAAGAAAGGGAGGAAGAAAGCAACGGGAGTCTTCATCTCAGAGCAGGTGCCATCAGATACTAAATCCCACCACCTGCTTTTAAATAGCCGAGTCAGTTTAGCAGCCAAGTCAGTTTATTGCAAAATTGCAAAATCAACTTCTTTTAAGGAAGGATACTTATGAAATCCTGCTGATTATTACAATCTCGGAGTGTTGTGGGGAAGGGGAAAGGGAGGAGGTCAACATCCATAAGGCACATAACAAGGAGCTGAGGGGTTTGGACTATATATGTTATTTACCTTTTTGCTCCACTTCTATTTCAAGCATCGGAAGAAAAATGAAAAAAAAAGTGCAAGGGAAAAAAAAAGAAGATTAACACAAATTGACTATTAGGCGAAGATTAAATTAGTCAACAGATGTTAAACACAGGGAGAATAAGAACTGCACAACATTGGATAGAGAGAAACAGACAACAGGAAAACCTAGCTGGAGAAAGATTCTACAGTTACATAAGTGAACATGGATCAATCATTTTAGTAGGTTAAAGAGGCAGTACAGAAAATGCTGGGATGTAGTTTCACTTAGTCAACCTGAATAAATAATGAAAGACTTGACTAATGCATGATATACATAGCCTTCTGTTACCCAAGCAGCCTTAACAAGTGCATGTAAAAAGGCCTTCTATTAATATGCTATCATATGCGTGTGTTTTAAAGACTGTATTTTAGTATAAAGAAACATCTTGGTTAAAGGAAAGGCTAAATGGATTTGCATAGGCAGATCTCTTTTGGGACACCAATCTTATTCTTCTGCCAGAAAGAAGTGTTACTGTTACTGAAATTGCAAGATATATTAATAAAATTGGATTAGTCCTTATGTTTAAAATATTTAATTCAGACTAGCCTCTTGTAAAGTTTCTTTGAGACTGCAAAATCCAAATCTTGAACGAGAAGCAAACCCAATATATTTGGGCACTGTAAGAGTTCTCAACTGGTTTGCTTTTTATTTAAATCACCAATTTATGGGAAGTTTAGTCTGCCATTTTTCCAAATACAGATGTTTCTTTAATTTCTTTTTAAAAAGATACAATTTCTTGTGGTATTTATCTTTACTGGACTTTTCAGTTAAGGGCGAAGTGGACAAAAATGCAAATAAAATTGGGCATGCATGTAAGTAATTACAACATAGAAGAATATCTCTTAAGAATAACAGACAGTGGATTGAGCTATGGCATAGAGTTACTGAACAAACCACAATTGGCTGAGATTTATTCAGCACCCTAAACCAAAAGCAAGCAAACCACAGAACAGCTTAACATGATGTATGTATCCACTCAATATACCATTAGTCTCAAAAGTCTATACTGTGTTGAGTCAATGGATTCATAGGAGCTTTTGAGTTTTCCTTTAAATCAAAGATTTCCCAATTTTAGAATTTTCAGAAAAGAAAAGAAAGAGAAGATCTACAAAATTGAATGTGACCACTTATTTTGGCTATGAATTTTTCTACAGCCGATCATTCCAGCCTGTAAGGTGGGTACCTATTGATCATATCTCAAAGTCATTCAATGATGACAGTGAAATCCAGCAGTTCAGCCTAAAATAATACAAATGAAGAGCCAAGGGTGCATACAAAACAAATAATTTGGGCACGGAGATGGCATTTTATTTCATTTTAGAAGTATTGAAAATGAAGTTAAACTATGCAAAGGTAGAGACACACAGTCCTTAACGCTCATGTATTATAATTCAGAACTATGGACTTTCTTTACTTTGCTTTAAAATACAGCTGTTTTCTAGATCACACGGTTCAGTTTTAGAAAAGTCTTTAAGCAGGCTGACCTTTCCTATTCTGCCACGTAGGAGATAAGATTACCAATTTTACTATTTGAACTCTCTCTTTTTTTGGCTGTTACCCATTATAGAAAAACAATCTTCAGAGAGATACCCAGTCTTTTCTGGTTCAGAAAATCCTGGCAGCAAACCTTAAGATAAAACATTTACAGTTTTTGTCTTGACAAATTCCATAAGTAAGAGTAGAACATCTTGGGAAGGTTAGATTATACTTTTTTCCATGGAACATGCTTTCCCCTCTCATAATAAGAGAGGGGAAGGTGATACCTTCTTCATGTTAGCTGTATTGCTGGTTGAAAACACCATGGTTAAAGAAGTAGAGGTTCAAGAGGACAAAAGAATAAAAAAGGTCATTTGTTTTGGAGAATGGATGGATTACCACCAGCTATTCCATAGCCAAGAAATGTGATACAATGAAAATTTATTTACCTCCACACACACACACATTCCACAGGGAGGGAGGGAGGGAGGGAGAGGAAGAGGGAGAGGGAGAGAATCAGCAACCCGATAATAGATACTTTCAGAGGTGACTTTTAAGTACTAAAAGTGGAAAAACTTGCTACCTTGAGTCCATTAGTTCACCTCATCTTTCAATTTGCTACAATGGTTTAATGTAAATTATGCAGCTTACCCTGGTTTCATTTCATTTCCCACTACTTAGAAATGGGAATGTTGAGATTTCAACTTTAGAAATAATAACTTTTTTCATTTGCTCCATCAATATCTCATCCCACTACCTACTAAAAATTAGGGTGGTTTACATTCAAAAAATGAATATTAGAAACATTTTAAAGGCCAATGTCAGAAATATTCTGGGTTGAAATGTTCCTCACATACATAACATGCTTTCTATAATTCAAATGGAAAGAAGATGACAGAGGAAAGAAAAGAATAAAGAAAGGTAAGATTTTTTTTTGTTGTTGTGCAGAAAAAGTCATCAATAATCCCAGGAGGGGGAAAAAGGAAAAGGTAAACTCCACATTAAAATTTGAACAATTTTGTGTTTATAACTGCAATTTCTTCTTACTGAGAGAATATGGAATTGTTCCTGGAGGTCAAAAGTATGCTTAAATATTGTTTGTGCATTATTCCATGTGACTATTATGCAATTACATGTTTCTCTGACGCCTTATAAGGTTTTGCTTATAAGCAAAGTTACACAAATTACATGATCTCCTTTTGGTATTTTATGCTGTGGAATAGGACTCTGGAGACACAGAATGACTTTGAGGCCTGAATTAAATCCTCTGTCTAAAACAAATAAGTATAACAGTCTAGATAGAAGTAAACAAGAAACAAAAATCAGATTTATGTTTTCATTTAGGTAAATTTAGGCATTTTGCATCAGATTAACCCAAAACAAGACAAAGAATTATCATCAGAATATGTACCAAATTATTGTTTATTATCCTGTTTTTTAATAAGTGGTATAATAAAACAAACTACTTGTCTAATATAATTAATTAATCCAAGGCAGGGTTCTATTGAAGATGTTCAGATAAACAGTCAATACAACTATGTTTTGACAACCAGAATTCCATAAAACTCCTTCCCCTGTAGGACTTTTTCATTTGTTTAAATAAATACTGTATTTTTTGGACTATAAGACACACCAGTGTATAAGACGCACCAAGATTTTGAAGAGGTAAGAAAGAAAGAAAAAAGTTTTTGCCCTTCCCAGCCCCCAGGAGCACTCTGCAGGCTTCCCAAACCCTCTGTGCATCCTATTTTTCGCAAAAACGAGCCCATTTTTCTCAAAATGGGACGAGCAGGGTGGGGCTTCGAGAGCCAAAAATGGCTCGTATTTGGTGTATAAGACACACCAACATTTCCACCCTCTCTTTTTTTGCGGGGGGGGGAAGTGTGTCTTATACTCAGAAAAATATGGTAATGCTGATTTGTGTTCATCATTTACTTGCATGTATAGCTCTTTTCTTAGTGAAACTAATGGGAAAATCTACGTATTTATCAGAATACATGTAAGACTTCAAGTGAAATGTATAAGCAACTTGCTACAAAATAAATACTAGCTATAAAATTGCTTTATTTACTTTTGCTTTGGTTGAAAATCATTCACCTTGAAAAATGTTGGTCATGGCATTCTTAATGCAGCATGCCTCAATGCTAAGGAAATTTATTACATATTTCATACCAAATTTATTTTAAACACTCTGGCATTGTCCAAAAAAACATTTCCATGACAGTAATTATTTGGAACTGTCACATTTCTCTTTAATAATGATATAGTCTACCACATGTATCTTATGCACTCGATTCAATCATTAACTGTAAAATACACAGTTAAATTACTTCTATTAATTTTAATGATACTCAAATACAGTTTTACCTGGCCAGGGTCCATTTTTACTAGATCTGAACAATCTAAATCAATTTACTATCCCAGGAAATAGAATATAACCAAGTAAATAGAACAAAAAAAGTTTAGAAAGAGGTTTGTAATCCATCACTTCCTGATGTTTGTGGATGTGAGCATATTCTATATTAAAAGAAACAACAGTGTACCTGCTTAGAATATTAAAACAAGGGCATAAAGTCAACAAAACAAATAAATATTAGTGTCATGCACACAGTGGGCACATTGAGTACAGCTGTACATTTTTGGGGACAGCCTGGTAAAGTAATAAAATTGTGAGGTCCAATAATACAGCTAGAAAATAAAATACCTCTGAATGTTTTCCACAGAATTCCCGGATACAAACGAGGCTTAAAATAAAACAGATATATGAAGTGGTGTCTCTGATGTGCTTTTTAATCCTAAAAGGACTGACTTGGGTTATTTGGAGTATCAACATATACTGCACAATTCAGAGAAATGTTAAATGGGCTTCTCTCCATTGCTCTGTAATTTAATCAATAACACCCTTATTTCAAGTTTGCATTTTCGGTCTACTTTAAAATTCTGATTTTAACAGTATTT
Source organism: Arizona elegans (assembly GCA_022577455.1). Lineage (NCBI taxonomy): Eukaryota > Metazoa > Chordata > Lepidosauria > Squamata > Colubridae > Arizona > Arizona elegans. The sequence goes on from JAKOOJ010000002.1 coordinate 129,651,504, forward strand.
CTCTTGGAAATGTGCAATTTTGAAGGGGTGGGGGCACAGAAGATGAATTGTTGGTAGGAGAAAGAATTTTTTGAAAATAAAAGAAGAAAATTTTCATTAAATATATGTCTTCTAGATGGCTAAAATTGAGAAGCAGAAATATACTATATATTTAATATAATTCCGGTCACATGAAAATAGCAACCAACTACAAAAGTAGGGTTTTTTTTTGGCCTATTTGTAATATATGGTTCCCAAATAATTTACCACATAAACTGATGAATGGATCGTGTTCATTTAATGAATAGATTAATGAGTACCTGAAGTTCAACTGAGATAATATACTGATACCTGAACAATAATAGAAGTGTATGAACACTGGAATACATTATTCTTATACTAAACATTTGCCTTGCCACAGGGCCTTCTGTTCCTCTTTGTGGTTAAACTAAGTTTGCCAGTGCTTTATTTGATTTAATTTTTAAAATAAGGGTCACAACGGAGCACTATGCCCTGCTGTTCTAGGAAAGAAATTCCAAGGTATGCAGAGGAACTAAGAAAACATAGTTAGTAAGACACAACAAGTAGAACCTCTTAAGGAAGGTTTATCCCATTATCCTATTTAGGAATACATTTCATTGTTTTCAAGTATTATGCTGGTTTACAGTAGCACATTTTGACAGATTTTTTTTGAATATATTCTATGCCAGGATTTTTCAAAATCTATTCCATGGAATCTTCTGTGAACTTTATGGGTACCATCAGAGACTGGGGGTGGGAGTGGAGTTCACTGGAATTGAGCACATTTTCCAGCTAGAGTTTATTTCTTGATGTGCTCTATTCCCTGCATGCCACAAAACTGATGACAACTGGAAATCTGAGATAGCAGGGCCAATGGCTGCCATATATGATGATTCTTCTCCTTTTTCTTGTACATGCAATAATATGTGCCTAGAGGAAAGGCTCCAAAATGAAGAGAACCAATAATCACATTAAAAATGTTATGACTTCCTAAAGTTCTGCTGTTGTTGTGCTTTTTTTTACTCCAATGATGCTTTCAACTGAATGCAGTCCACAACTATATAGTTATTAATTGTTCTCATATATTCCAGGGTTAACCTGGAATACATGAGAACAACTCATAACTTGGTTCATTCTTAAAGAACTTTGGATTTTTGATCATTTGGCCTTTTCAGCAATAGTTTTGTAAAAAGAAAAACTGTAAAGAAGTAGGAGCCCCAAATCTATTCATCTCTTTTGGATCTCTTAGCAGTGACAAGAAATTGAAATGCCCAAAGTGATAGAGTACAATCTTAGTATGAAACAGTCATCCATCAATGGCCAACTGGGGTTAACAATAACAAAAGTCAGGCTGCAATGAAAAACTGCAGTCATCTTTCCATGTTTTTAATAAAAAAAAATGATAGTGGTTTTATGTTGTAGCTGCATTGGTAGTAAGTTAGTTCAGAAGGCAATATGCACTGTCTGATAAGGATGTGTTCCTCTCTCCATGGCCTTGAACCTGAAACATACGATGGATTATAAATGCATTAACTATGAAACACCATGCAGCACAGTGCTTTAGTGCAAGTAAAAACGAGATGCACAACATTACGTGCCATAAGCAGTTTTATAACAATTGTAACATGAGTGTACATGATATCCCAGATATTGGTGGTTGCTGTGAATGACCAATGCAAAGCCTCCAACACCTTCAAAATGTATACCGAAAGGCTATACAGAATGTAAAAAAGCAGAAAAAGGAAGAATTTGGGCATTGCAGAAAGAAGAAAGCTAAAATTTGAAAGTAGGTTGCTATGGAAAAGATCAGAGATTTGAACAAGCAAATGAAGCTCCTGGGAAGATTTTGAATACATCGCAGAAATATGGGTAATTTTGAAGGACAGATGTGTACCTAATTTTGGCATTACTGCACATGTAGTATGTACATGTATGAATAAAATGCCTTTTGTAATGTCGTAGTGATAGTACGGAAAAAGAATAGCCATATTACTTGTACCTTAAATTAAATTGCTTGAATAATTTTCTCCGCCCACTACAAATAGTGGGCAAAGCAATATAACTACAATTACTATGAGTACAGAGAGGTGGTTTTGAATGAGAGATTTCCATACATTGAGTAGGAAGATCCTACTGGCTGAAGCATAAGGGCAATGATACCAAAATTAGGTATTCAACATAAGCAGCACTAAGTATACTTTGGCTGCAGTTAAGAGTTATTAACATTAACATTGTTCCATCAGCCTCATTATTTTTTTAAATCTGCAAGTTGAAATAAACTGGTGCTAGATCAGTCATGAGAAAGGTTGCAGCTCTGTACCCACCCGGTTATGAAACCATTATTGGGCTACAGAATTAATTTTATTTCAACATATACTACAAACATATTTTTACACTTTAAATGCAGTACAAATTAAACAAAGCACCAGTATGTTTTCTTGAGATTTTAAAAAACAACATGTAATTTAAAAAAAAGTAAATATTCACCCAATATCAATTCCAAATAGATTTATTCAAAATTAAACCCTAAATTTGGTCCATCAGATAGAAAAAAATTCTATTCACAATAGTCCTGCATAGAAAAACTTAGGAAAATATGTAACAGATGACCACCGAACAGTATTTTGCAATGCCATTCAGAGGTTTCTTCAGTTAACTGCAAAAGAAATTATATTTTTTATATATATATATATAAAAACCAGGAATGTATCCACATTTGTCCTAAGAGCCCAGCAAATGATCTGAAAATAATATTTGTGTATATTTAAACACTTCCTCCTGCTACAGGAAATGATCCCAAGAAATATAAGAACCTTGATATTTGAATGGTGTCATAGCCTCTTTCTGGTAATTTAAAATAGTAATTTCAAGGTAAGGGGATGTTATGATCAAAATTATATTTTTCTTAATAGGCAAAAATGCATTACTCCCAACATGCTACAAGAAAAATGATATAATGAACCACCAATAATAAGACACTGGAAAACAGATATTAAAGTTCAGCTTATGCAGTGCATTTCAAATCTACTGATGGTAAAGAAAAATAAAACCACAAGCATCTTTTTTGCAATGACACAATGGTAGAAATACACAGCAAGAATGGGAAAAAAAATATGAACTGTGTTTGGCCTTTAATTGCTTCTTAGTAAAGTTCATAGAAGAATTAAATACTAAGTATTGTAAGTGCAAATTATATTACAGTATTTTTTAATGATGTAATTAGGAAAATTAGTATAAATATAAAGTATGGATGAAGTCTTGATTGTTAACTTGGTTCTTTAACACAAGAATAGTACCAATCCAAAACTGTCTCAACCTATGGAATATGTACCTCCCTTTTACTATAAAAAAGCTGAAGTTTGTGAGTATGAAAATAATTAAATGGGGCACAAGGAATAAATAGGTGCACAATTCATGCACAACTAAATTTTAGTTGTGGCAGTTTTTTTCTAGTCGAAAAGGTGACACTAAATTTGAATTTATTTTTAACAATGGAATTCTAAAAAAGCATGCAACTTTTTGTGAATCAAGTGAAAAATGAATCAAGCAATGTAAGCTTTGTGACCAGCTGTTGCTACGGGAGGAGGACTGCAGAAACCTCTGTGAAAAGATTAGATTTAGAGAGATGCTTGTTAAATGTAAATTGTTCATTTCAATAAATCCTTAACAAATTCAGGTTTCACAGCCTCAACATGGTATATTAATGATGACATTTTTCTGCAAATTTGAATGCATACTTTCAATGTATAGTTATGTACAGATTCAAAATAAGAAAATAATAAATATGGCAGATATAGATTTACTTAAAAATTGCCTGATTAATTAATCACCATAATTTACTTAACGACCTGCAGCAAAAAGGACATAATATCAGGTGTGACTTAGTTAAGGGTTGCATGACTTAGCAACAGAAGATCTGATCCTGACTGTGATCTTAAAGTTGAATTTATTGACTGTCTTTTTAATGACCATAAGAGCTGTGGTGGTGCAGTGGTTAGAATGCAGTACTGCAGGTTACTTCTGCTGACTGCTGGCTGCCTGCAATTTGGCAGTTCAAATCTCACCAGGCTCAAGGTTGACTCAGCCTTCCATCCTTCTGAGGTCGGTAAAATGAGGACCCAGATTGTTGCGGACAATAGGCTGACTCTGTAAACCGTTTAGAGAGGGCTGTAAAGCACTGTGAAGTGGTATATAGGTCTAAGTGCTATTGCTATTTCAAAATTACAACGGTGTAAAAGAAATAGTTGTGCAACCAATTCTTTCATTTATGACCACAGCAGCACCCTGCAGTCCACCTGATTGCAGTTCAGGTTCTTTGTAAATAGTGCACATTTGTGATTGTGGCAGAGTCCCACAGTCATGTGATCATCGTTTGTGTAGTCCGTAGCTGGCTTTCAAAAAGCAGAGTAAATAGAGAATGCAGACATATAATCAAAAGTTGCAGTTACACAATTCTTCCCTTAATGACCATGATGACTTATTTCATGACCAAATGGGAAGTGAGGTCATAAGACTATTACAGCCATGTGATTTTTTGTTTTTGGTTTAAAAAACAGAAATGACAGACCCAATTGTGGTTTCTAAGTGAGGACGACCTGTGCCTCTTTTTTGTAAATGAAATTAACAGCTGCTAAATATTACTCTAGCTCAGGGGTGTCAAACTGGCGGCCCACAGGCCGGATGTGTCATGTGCAGGCCACGCCCACCCCAGCTCCACAAAGGACAAAATGTTGTGATACGTCACATGACAGCAATGTGACGACGCAAGTTTGACACCCATGCACTAGCCACCTCATGATCATATTTGTGGCTTTTTGTTGTTGTTGTTGCTGTTACTCTTCATTTCAGAAGTCTTATAATTCAGAAATATTCTTAGATCTCTTTATATCCTGACTAGGTGGCTCAGTGGCTAAGGCACTGAGCTTGTCGATCAGAAAGGTCGGCAGTTTGGCGGTTTGAATCCCTAGTACAGGTCTCCTGCGTGAGCAGGGGGTTGGATTAGATGACCTCCAAGGTCCCTTCCAACTCTGTTACTGTATCTACTGTATGTTTGGGATTTCACTGATTTTGAGTAATATTTTACTTGGGGAGTAATAAAGGCCAATCCAAAACATTTATCTTTCTTACTTGTAAATAGCTCATGACTGATTTGCAGGTAAGGTTTAGATTGTCTTCAGACTGATAAAATGTCCAAAATTTGCAAAAAGATACAGGACTTAATTTTACACGATGTGGTGATTGTATCAGCTTCTGTTCACTTATGGATTTGGTGAAACACAGATTTTGACCAGGGGTACCTGAACCTTTGCACGCAACTCTAACACTTAGCCTTATATAAGGAGTAGACATGTAGTTTAATATGGAATTCTGCTGGGGAAAAAGGATGAATATGTATAATTATAGATGTATTCTTGACCAAAGACCATGATATTTAAGATGGGGGTAAAATAAATTGTGCTAAATCTAGTAATACCCGGGATATTATTCCCAGATACATCCATGGCACGCTCCAATTCATGAGCCAAAATTACCACAGCAGGTAGCCCTTTCAAAACTAATAGTAAAGTCAGTAGTTTCTTTACAGAACTGCAAGCCAAGCCAATTTGTCAAGAACTGGTACTGGGCATAAGTACAATTTCCTATTGACTCTTTTGAATAGCTAATTCAAGTTTCCTTTTCTCAGAGGAAAAAAAAATCAACTATAGTAGCCTTAAAAGCCAAACACTTAAGAACACAGACAGACACTTGGCCAGCATCACACCATGGCTCCTTTCCACACTTTGTGAAGCTAATTGGAGACCCTAGCCTGCAAGTGTTCTGCATGCAAAATGGTTCTCAGGCCATAAACATGTGCTTCGTTTCTCCATCAATATGGCTCCAGCATCAATTGTGAAAGCTAGAGTAAGAGAAGAAGAAGAAAGGGGGGGGGAGCATACTTACTGTAAGGGACACATTCATATTGGACTTCGAGGTATTTATATGTTCCAGGACAAGGATCAGGAAACACATCAGACCCAGTAACTACTATACATTGAGTTCTGTTGTTGCATCTGTAAAAAGAGAGAGAGAAAATCAACAGCACAATTTTAGAATAACTTATTATTTTTATCTTCTGGTGGCAATTTCTATAACCCTCTATAGTTTAATACTCGTCAGATGCAATGGATTATAATGTGCCTGTTTCCCAGAAAGTGGAGGAAATTAGTAAATGAATAAATGTTCAGTGTATAATGAAATGTCGATTCAAAGCAATCGCGACTAAAAGTTTGGGTAAAACAGATCATTCCTGTCCTTTTTCAAAAGTCCAAATTGTTGTTTTTTGTTTGCTTTCTTTAATGGTGAAAAATTTAGAAATTATTCTAAATTTTGAACTCAATTTTTCTAACAATTAATGAATTTTCAGTCATTACAATTATTAAACAGCAACATTTTTTTAGAAAGCAACACAATTTAAATAGTTATACTTATCATTCACAGCTGGATATTTTCCAGCAGCTGTGCATCTGAGGGGCCAAAGTTTTAAAGATGGAAATACTACAATAATCTCAATGGTATTGTGGAGATGTGGCAAGCACTGTGCCACCAACAGTATTATTGGCAAATTTCTAAGTGGATTACACTCAACATAGAATATTACGTTAAATTATACATATTATGGTAATATAGACTAAGAAATGATTTAATCAGCTCTAAATAAAACTAAAATAAAAAGTGAATTTAAAAAATTAGAAAACCAGGATATTTTTTTTAAAAAATGTGCAATATTAAAAATCATAAAAGAAAGGAAGCATGAACATTAAAAATTATATCAGATCTAATATTGGAACAACTTTACTGAAGATGTCCATCTGTAAGACATATCCCTGAAGTCGCATTTTTTTCAAGTCATATTCTCCCTCAACATTCACCTCCCACCCTAAAGAAAACTTTACAAGAAATCAAGCCATGATCCATTTCCCATAAAATGACCAGAAGCTGCTGGTTTACAGAAGTCTGGCAGCCTGTAGACAGATACAATATAAAAGACTTGGTGTTTCAAACTGAACTTTAATTTTGAATATAAATGAAGTGATACTTGTCAAAACATAGAATAAAACTAAGTTGAGCAAAACAACTATCAGTGTTTCATTTTGAAGTCAAAGGAAAAAGCCAAACAAAAGGTCAAGAACAGTTTGGTAACTAAAACAAAGGAAGTTTGGCTGCTCTCCTGAGTAAGTTCTGTTTGTCAGTAAACTGAGGGAAAGGCAGCCAGATCTTAAAATAGTAGTCTAGCCTTTGACTCCAGCCATATATCAAACTACTGCATTACTAGCACTTCCCATACTACTGAATACCCTTGCATAAGTTGAAGACATCTATCTTGAGTTGGAGAGTTTTTGACATCTGTCTTCCCAAAAAACAGGTGTAAAATCAAGCCATGTTTTCAATTCATGTTTGCTAAATGAATATTAATATTAAGTGAGTTTAATTGCAGCATTTCATAATAAATTCAGTGTTGTTACTAAATGATAAAATAGACATCCCCCCTTCTTTTTAGTATTTAGCTTCTGAAAAGAGCCTAGTTTTAACCTTCGGAGGGAAAAAAAATATATTTTTTTTGCGGAATGGATTAAAAAAAAACCATGAAATCTGTTAAAGATGTTAGGCTGATTGTCTCATTCCTACAACAATGATAGCTGCCTATTGATTCAGGTCTACTACTGTAAACCAGACAATACACAATGTGTATTCAGCAATTTCCCACAATAAACTGACAGACACTCCTCATAATTTCCTTACAAATGTGCCCATCTTAACTAAGTAGTAGGTACTCTATGGTTAGCTGTTACATTTTTATAAAATGTCTTAACAAAAAAATAAAAATAAAAAAATACAGATATATATATATATGTTTTTCTTCTAGCCAGGTTTTCCCTACGTAGCCAAGGTTTTTTTGTAGCTCCAGCTCAGTACAAAAAAAACCTTGGCTACGTAGGGAAAACCTGGCTAGAAGAAAAACACACATAGACCCTACGAAGAAGTAAGAAAATTGATATATATATATATATATATATATATATATATATATATATATATATATATATATATATACTATACACGTTCTTAATAAATTCAATAGATATTTTCATAACAGTAGTTAGAGTTGTAAACTAACAATGCTTTATATCCCAAGTACTGTAGACTGAAATTGTATGACTATTCTAGTTGAAATCGGGTGCTAAATTTCTTTTACTGTACTTCAAACGATCTGGATGAAAGAGACTAGGCTAAAGTATTCAAAGGGGATCTTCATAAAACAATTTGGCCCTCTGGTACACTTGGTATGGCTGCTTAGCAATAGCAATAAGCACTTAGACTTATATACAGTTTCATAGTGCTTTACAGTCCTCTCTAAGCGGTTTACAGAATCCCCAACAATCTGGGTCCTCATTTTACCCACCTAGGAAAGATGAAAGGCTGAGTCAAGTTTGAGCTGGTGAGAATCGAACTGCTGGCAGTCAGCAGTATTAGCTTGCAGTATTCTAATCACAGCTTAGGAAGCATTAATGTCTGCACAGGAAATCCTCCACTCACAATTATTTGTTTAGTAACTGTTCCAAGTTACAATGGCACTGGAAAAAAGTGACTTACAACTGGTACACTTAAACTGTCATCAAAATTCAGGTGCTTGATATGTGTGTATGACAACTGCAGCATCCCAATGTCATGTGATAGCCATTTGCAACCTTCCCAGCCAGCTTCTGACAAGCAAATTCAATGAGGGAAACTAGATTTGCTTAATGACCATGTGATTTACTCAACTTCACTGACTCACTTAACCATTGCTTCGCTTAACAACCGAAGCTCTATTCCCAACTGTGGTCGTATGTTGTGAATTATCTCTATGTATCTACATGAATAACTGCCTGGTTTCATGATCAGTCCCAATGGAAGGATAGAATAACAATACAAACTCTCTTCTTTTGACCTAAAGTTCAGATAATACTAATTGAAAGTCTCTTTAAACATTGTTTCATATAATTGCACTCACATGTAACACCTCTCCTACGTGAGCTGCACTGGCTTCCGGTGGTCTTCCGAGTGTGTTTCAAGGTGTTGGTTCTTACCTTTAAAGTGCTCCATGGCTTAGGACCTGGGTACCTACGAAACCACCGTCTGCAACCGATAACCTGCCACCAACCAGTACGCTCCCAGAGGGGTCTCCTCAGGGTGTTGTCAATAAAACAATGTCAACTGGTGGTTCCCAGGGGGAGAGCCTTCTCTGTGGGGGCACTCACCCTTTGGTACAGGATACTCCCAGGGATACGAATGATCCCAGATCTCTGTACTTTCCATCGTGCACTAAAGACCTTTCTGTTTCACCAAGCCGGGCTGGCATAAATTTTCAAATTGTCTAAATTCTATGCTGATGATCTTAACTCATGAGCCAAATTGGTTTAATTATTTTAAATTGTTTTTATTTCACATTATATGTATGTTATTCTGACTGTTCACCGCCCTGAGTCCTTCGGGAGAAGGGCGGCATAAAAATTAAATAAACAAACATAATAATAATAATAATAATAATAATAATAATAATAATAATAATAATTATGACTTTCTTCCTTAATTTCACTTAAATGAAAGTGAAATTCCCTGGTTTCCTAATTTCCCTGGTTTCCTAATTTGGAGAATTTTCCATCCCTTTGGATCTTACAACCATCTGGAGTACCATATTTTTCGGACTATAAGATGCACCAGTGTATAAGACACCAAGATTTCAAAGAGGTAAGCAAGAAAAAAAAGTTTTTGCCCTCCCCAGCCCCTTGGAGCACTCTGCAGGCCTCTCAAACCCTCTGTGCACCCCATTTTTGCCCTCCCCAGGCCACAGGAGCACACCAGGGAGGCAGAGGCCTCCCAAAGCCTCTGCATGCCCAGTTTTTGTGAAAAACAGGCCAATTTTTCGCAAAAATGGGACACGCAGGGCGGGCCTTCAGGAGACAAAAAATGGCTGTATATGGTGTATAAGACGCACCAATATTTCCACCCTCTTTTGGGGAGGGGGGGAAGTGTGTCTTATACTCCAAAAAGTATGGTACGTTTTGACAGTAGGAATGGGGCTCCAAAGGGGTGGCAATTGCCCTTATTTTATGGGCAAAATGGATTAGTTGAAAACCATACAGAAATTCCAATATTTATATATCTTATTCTACAACTATTATCATAAAAAAATATTTGTAGCTTTCCCTCTTGCACGAAACAGACAAAATAGGTTTGCTATCCATGGTTTTTAAATATGTCCCTTAAAAAAAAGTGTCCAATGGGAAGAGAGAAAATAGTCTTACTATGCTTTATGTTTTAGTTTATCAAACCTGCATAATGTAACATGATTTGCTATAACTGCCAAAGTCACTAGGCAGATATAAATCACTGAACAATTAGGGTAAAGAAGTATATAATATCCATCAGTGGGAAGAGCTTTTCCTTCCTCTAGATAAACAGGATATAATAGGGTATCTTGTAATATTTCTATGGAACAGCTTATCTCTGGTTTTCTGGTTCTTCTTCACTTTCTCACACTTCTTAAGAACTCTATCTTTTTAGCAATGCACTTGGGAATATGTAAGTTTAGCCTATACCTGTGGGGAGGACTGTTAACACTCATTGATTGGGGCTTTATTCGTCCAACATTTTTAATCCCATGTTCTGACCTTTTATAAGCTGCCCATGGCCTATAGACATTTAGCTGTACAGAAGGTCTGGGTAACTATAAATAAATAATTCTGGAAATCCTGCATGTGCCAAGTAAGATAGCAGTTATCTTTTACTTAGGATGTCAACCACTGTTCTACAATATTGTAAAATGGAACATGGGCTTTGGAAGGCTTTTAGCTCAATTTTGTCAAATTTGTTGCATTCCCAGGTCCTTATTTCAAATATTGCTATTGCTATAGCTATAGATACATAGATTGAAAATTCTTGGCATTGAAGAAATAGGGAATTATAATGTGAATACAGCAACACCAAAGCCAGTCAATGTATGAAAACTGTTCCTGAGAAACAGGAACATACTTGGGGGAAAAATAGCATCTCTACCACACTCTAAGAAAATCAGAAAGTTTCTCAAAATGTAAGAACAATCCTTATGTGTAAACAACAGCCAAGATACTTCTAACACATTTATTTTATAGATTAATGTAAGGTACATACATTTTTTTTCTGTTGTTTATGTGGTATTTTTAACTTTTTAAAACGTTCAGAAAAACCAGGGCTTCATGGCACCGAGAAAGTTTTGAAATCAAAGGTTGCCATCTAATTAACAGATTCAAATTATTGCAAAAACACAGGTCTGCTTCTTCACACAATAGCTGAAGAAAAATGTCTAAGACTAAAGAAAAGAAAAGAAACGAGGAGGGGAGGCTGCATTACATCTCCACTGCTCCTGCATTTGCCACTTTTCATTTATCACTCTGGAAGTCTGTCCCATCTGTGCTTGGCTTTAAAAATGTTCTTTGTTTCCATTCTAATTTGTTTGCCTTCTTGCTGTAATTTCAACGTGTACAATTCCCAACAAATTGCTTTTGCCCTTCTTTTGATTATCATATGCTCATTATTATACTTTACCAAGAGAAAAGTATGGAGATGAGATTCCAGGAGCAATCTATCTGGGTGAGGTGTTTTAATCAATGGTCTTGCTCTGGTGATTAAGCAGAGACTTCTGTTTTGGCAAGATAACATTAGTTTCTCCTGTCATGCTCCAAAAGCCACTGGGAATCTTCTGCAGATCATTAGATATGCTACAATAAAGCTTTGGTACATTCCCTTTTCTTCCTTAAATTACTTCTTCACTGTCCTATCATTTCCCGTCACCATTGGCACTGCATTATTATTATCACTCCCCTGAAACATGCACCAGAGCTATGTCTCCAGGCCATTGGATGCCATTTTCAATTGAGGCTTCCACTTCAAAAATATAAATTAAGAAAATTTCATTATCTCCTGCCAGGGGCTATTATTCACCACTGTTCTAGGGAAGATTAAAAATGCAAGATCTATAGTCTTGAACAAATACTCCAGTATTAAAATGAGGATCTGGGTGTAAACGACAAGGCTAATATACTAGGACTAACTGAAATTAAGACTGAATCTACAAACTGAGTTTGTTGCAGATCACAGGGCATAGGCAAAGCTAATTCTAACGGACAGTTGGATTCTAAATTCACGATCCCTTCCAGCTGGGACTTATTAGACCTATGGTCTTAACATACCTAGAAGCAAATCTGATGTGAATTGCATCAGCTTCATTTCAAAGCCGTGGGACTTATATCTCTGTTTTCTCTCAATGTAAGCAATATGTATATGACTGAAATGTGCATCAGTAGGTCTAGACTCAAACAATGCTGACCATATTTGTAATGCTATAATACACTGAACTTTCTAAAAGATTTTTTGCAAATCTAGTGTGGTTTCAGAAGTTGTTGAACACATTTTTAATATGTGGTATGTATGTGTGCAATTTTATGCAATTACCCCAAATATATATATATATATATATTTAACCTGACAGCAACAGATGCTAGTTTATCTCACCCTAAGTTGATTCAGGCAGATCATGCGTGACATTAAAAGAATCAACAGAATTTGTGTAGCAGTTATTTCTGCATATTGCAGACAGAAACATCAAAAATATGTGACTACATCTCATTTTAATTTTGACAAATCTGACTTACAAACATATAAAACTGCCATAGAATAGGTAATGTAGCCCACCTGGGACTGCTTGAGATGCTTGATGGTGGCTGGGCCTGCACATATGTAAACACACATGCTTTTGTTTATGCATATACATACAGATATTTGTCCCCTGAAACATCATGGAGAAGTAATAGTGAAAAAATAGGATCTGTATAAAAGCCAATAATTTTCAGTACACAAGGGGAAACACAGATGCATAGTTTTCTTTAATTGTTTAATAGCTAATGATTTATTGGACATTATTAATTACTAAATAAACATAAGGAAACTAAATGTAGTGCAATTAATATAGCATAGGAGGTGTTGCATAGTAATGATCATTTGTCATAATTAATGCAATAAGTAATGCTTGGGGCAGATATTTTAAAATGTAATATAAATACTAAATACAACAATCTTTTTCTGTTTTTCTTATTCTCAAAATCAATAAAGGGGAACAAATTAACTTGAAAGTAAATTGGCAATTGTCTACTGAAATGCAAGAACCCTATGAATTTTCTGCAAGTAGAACCAAAAGGACACGATCCATTAAACAAAAATCTTACAATGCTACACAATTAATGAAGTTTTAGCAAATGCGACCGAGAGCAGTGGTGCCAGGAACAGCTACTTGAAACTATCAGAGGTACTTTGAAGGGTTGGACAACAGCTGAATGAGCAATGAATAGAAAACAAGAGGTCCCTCTAAAAGTGTATTTCCATTTAAGAAAGGCACTTTTTTTGATTCAAGCTTGATCTAATTTCTGCTACTTAAAAATCCGACAGAATATTGGCTGCAACTAAAAGTTACAACTACATTATGCCACCGGCATAGTGGAGTTCCTTATGGAACCTCATGTAGATGGATGCCCTTAATCTTAAATAAGTAACTCTAAATGGCCAACAACTAATACACAAAACATGATAAAACTCTTGCAAACAAACAATACCATTAAAAATAACCAATGCACTGCCTAACCCTGGGATGGCGAACCTATGGCATACGTGGCCAAAGTGGCACGTGAAGCCATGTCACCCGGCACGCACAGCCTTGGTTGTTTGTTTTCTGGGTTTCTGGCGTACATGTGTGCGTGCTGATCGGCTGTCTTTTGTGCGCACAGCAGTGCCAAAAACTGGTGTGCGCATGCTCGCCGGCCAGCTGATTGTCGGGTGCGCATGTGCACCAGAACCCGGAAGTTCAGCTTTTCTGGAGCGCTGTCCCGATAAGTGTGGGAGTGTGCACGTGACGTTTCTGAGTGACCTTTTAGGCACTCGGTGCTGAAAAGGTTCGCCATACCTGGCCTAAACCATAATATGAACACACATAGATTGGTTTCCATTAACATCTTGGCTTTAATGTCTAGAGGAAAGCCAAGTCTTCACAGCCTTCCAGATCTTCCACATACAGCAGGTACTAAATAGACTTCAAACAGAATTGCTTACAATAATAAATCAATTTATGAATGAAAATGAAATAAACTAGATAAACTAGACTAGTATGTAAAGAGAAAAAAGAATATTTCTTTTTTCTGTAAAATTATGTTCTGGGTGCCATGTTGCCTTATGGCTAGTGGTTATGCACAAATGTGCCTTCTTACTAGCATTCTCCTCTCTCTAATAAAACATGTCTGGTACCTAGTTGATTGTCTTTTTAACTCCAAGCAAAGTTTTTATTATTTCAGGATTTTTAATATTAACTTTCTATTTATGCTTGAATAGAAACATTTAATTCAACTCATCTCGGCTGCCTAGTAATCATTTTAATTATCTGTTTAATTGTTTGTATATTACACATTTGTATGCTTTTCTGAGTTTTATGTTATACTTATTCGTTTAAAATGTTAGATACTGGTTTTCAAAATATGTTATAAGCCACTCTGGAAAACTTTTTATTTTGAAGAAAGGCCTATAAATTCTTAAATAAAGTAATTAAAAAGATGAAATTCTCAAGCAATGGGATGATCTATCCCATTGCTTTAGATCATAGCTTGAGATGCTATGATCTAAAACAGGAAAGTTGAATTCCTAAATGCAAAGCTATATCTGTTCCCTGGGCCTTCTCAGAAAACTACTTAGCTCTCCCATGTATTTCCATTCTAAATGTAAAGCTATCAGATATATATTACTCTGAAATGTATTGCCTATTATTAAGGAGAGTTAGGCACAATAATTCTACAGTCCTCTAAATTATGTCCAATTTGGTAAGAACTGAACTGTTGATGTTTGGAGAAAAATATTATCTGCTTACTGAAGAAATACTGAATGTGTTTGCTTGTTTCAAGCAGCTTTCTTATGTATAGTGATAAGAATACCTAGCCAATCTAAGCTGATCTTCAAAAGCTAAGCAGAGTCAGATTTGGTTAGTACAGTACCAATCAGGGCCAAAAACAACATTCCAATATGAAAAATTTGACAATCTCTATATTTTTGTCAATAAAAATGATGTGGCATCAAAGGTACATTTTCAGTTCTGGTCAGAAGTGAAGACGCTTCAGGGATGAGAAGTGAAATAACTTCTAGGAAAAACAAAGAAAATCCAGTTGCCTTTTGAAAAAGCACTTTTTTGGAAAACCATGACCAGGGTGACTGAGAATCTCCCTAGACAGAAATGATGTGGTATCTCTATGAATTCGTAGCTGCGCCTTACTGGATGGGAGATTTATCTTAAAATATCCTAATGACTGATATAAAAAGGATAAAGAGTAAATCTGGCAAGAAACAATGCATGCTATCAAACTTGTTTATAAATTACATCTTAGTAGTTAAATATACATAAAGGGTTAAACATTTTAAAGTGTCAATATGGTCTCTCCCTTTTCTTGTTTTAAAGTGATTCTCTGATTACTAGCCAGGATTTACAATGCTAACAATATGCAAATGTTCTTTTATATAATGTGATTTGCATATATGTTAAATAAAAATTGAAACTGCCTCTAAAACTCCTTTAATCTTTTTTAATTAGCAAAATAAGCAATTTAAAAATAGCAACAACAATTTGTTAATAAAAACTCTGATATGTTAGATGCCTTGATAATTCTGAGCCATTTTACAAGACCTTTGGGTCAGTTTAATGCAAATTAGGCTTGAGTCACCCAGAGTCTTATTAATCCAGCCCAACTTCCTGGTTTACAAAACTGCACATTCAACATAAAAGTGGCTTAATTTTAGGAGCAAAATAAAGCATATTTATTTGCAGAGTAGACCACTGAGACTCCCTTTATTTCAAGGGGTCATCGTGTCGAAACATAATGTAGGGACACAGTTATCATACGTATATAGAGTGAATAAATGTGTATGTACTCCTTTATTTAAACATTCATAGGATGCCTAGAGTTTTGAAACTTCTCCTTGGATAATTACAATGTATTGCCATAGATTGGAGCCAGTGTCAATTAGGGCCAATTACTCATGAAAATGTTTCCCCATTGCAGTTTTCACATGCAGAAACTATCACTCCCCATTTTGACAGAGGAAATGGAAAATCGCTATGGGATGTCCTAGTTAAGATTTAAATTAGCAAGAAACTTGTTACCGGGCATTATAAAAGATATGGAATAATAGGACATAACCTTGCAAAACCTTGGTATTGCAACCTGTAAATTATCTGCAGAAATTACCTATTCTTGTGCGGCAGGTTATTTTTCTCTCATTGGGGAGGGAGGGGAGAGAAGAGGAGGGGGCCTTTAAATATTTAATTAGTAGCATGATATGAAGACAACCATGCATGCCAGGCACCTCGATCCTCAGCCTATACTCCTCTAATTATGCTCAAATTTTACATCGGTCATTGCAAACCTCTGGCACTTCTAATTACTTATTCTTTAAAGATCCTTCCACGGAGAAGTATTTTTCATTCTCACAGCTCAGGATTTCTCTAAATAGTTTTCTAGGCCATTAATTACTTTCTCAGGGTTTTATATTCAGCAGTCATTCAAATCTGGGTTGGGGACTGGTAGTGTATTTTTGTAGTGGGACAAACCCATTTTCAAGGGTGTTTCTTCGCATACCCTGCAGTGTTTTTGCTGTATTTATAAAACATTGTGGCCTATTTCAATATGAAGCAAAATATTTTCTTTAAAAAAAAAGTTAAAATCATAATCTGGCTAATTATTTCCTAGTGATATGAATGTCCTTTTTTTGGCTTTCCTTCTTGAACTGATTAAACGGAAATTTGAGATCTCTTTCCATCATGTATATTTTAACTATCCATTTATGGCTTAAAAAGTATTAATGTCAAACTGGTGGGTTAAAAATCAAAGGAATGCCCTTGGATTTGATCGGCTGATTTCCTTACCACCTTTTTTCTCCATGTACATGGACAGCTTAAAGCATTTGACAGAAGTGCTGTCTGTCCCCTAGGAAGGGCCTTTAATCATATCATGTCCAATGCTGTCATTTGTTATTTAAACAGAAGTTTGGGAAGTTTGTGCTAGAAGCATTGTGTGAGTGTTATTATTTTATTCTCCTGAGAGAGCTCACACGTCATGAAAAGAATGATTATCAGTGACATGGCAGTATCTCACCACAATTAGTGGAAAGTTTACAAAATTGGTAAGGGAAAATTTGTAGTGAAAAATTTACAAAAGTTCCAGGAATACTCATTTTTTATATTAAAAAAATTCTTACGCTTGAAAAAAAAAGCATAACCTTTGAAAAGGGAGTACTACAAGTTCCCATACATATTTTGCTAGAATCAGCATGATTCATTCATAAGCTACAATCCGTTTTTAGTAAAGGAAAAAAAAAATTGCTAGAAACAGTGCTTTGACTCTCTCCCTCTTCAATCAAAAGCAAGTTTAGAAGTACAAGCGGCATATGAGGAGATATACCAGCTCACCACTCTAAGCTTGTATTTAATTAAGCTGAAAATGTTCATAATCTAATCCTTTTTCAAATTGCCTTCCTCCACAAGAGGGTCTGTGTTTGCACAATTAAAAAGGCTCACTTTAACCTGACCTAACCAATGTATTAAATGTAAATCCTTCCCTATTGAAACAAGTGCTGGGATGACAGCAGGACAGAAATCATAAGAAAAGAAGGAGCTCCTTTATCATGCATAACATTGATAGCATTCATGATAAGGGAAGCCTGATCACCTGTATTTAGTTTTATAGCATGTTACCTAAATTATTCTCTAATTCAGAATACTCTTGAGGGGACTTTATACTGTGTCTCAGTCGCCAAAGGGCAGGGTGGGGGGGAATCTAGGAACACAGAAAGTAAGTTTTTGCATTTATAAGTAAAGGAATAGTGGACTAACTAAGTTGATATATTTGACAGGAAGCAAACTTTCAGATCTGGAAGCATCTTTTTAACCCCAAGTTCATATCCTCCCCCCAGAAGGTTAACGTTTTCTCCATAGGATGTAGGTAAATGGTGGCTTGTTTCAAATTAAGAGGGGGAAAAATGAACTGCATGACAAGGTATGGATCTGGGGAACAGAGTTTGATTTATGGTAAAATAAGAGCTTTGCAAGCTCATAAAATGCCTAGATTAAAGACATGTTCAACATGATTACCCTGTTTACCTAGAAACCACAGCAAGAAAGCAGGTAATACAAGGGCTGGAGAGTTAAGTCTTAAGAAGTTGCACTTACTAAGAAAGATGCTTTAACATCGAGAGCATGCTTTTGTTTATGGTTTGATGAAAGATAGCCCAACTCAGTTTTCTCATGCTTGGACTATATAGAGTATAATATTCTTTTTTTTTAAATGTTTTTTATTATATTTTTACTGTTAAGGAATAACAAAAAGGAAAAAAAATCAATACAAAAAATCAATAGTAAGGAAAGAAAAAAAATGGTGTAGTAGATGTTTGGAGGGAGATTAAAGGTAACGAAAGAATGTATACTTTTCACTCAAAGGTATTTAATTCATATTCAAGAATTGACTATATTTTTGTATCCAAGAATCTGATGGATAACGTGGACAATATGGATGTTGGAATATTTAAAGACTCTGACCACACAGAATTGTTATTAGAATTAGATATGTTTTTGGAGAAAAAAGAAAATTGTTGGAGATACGATGAAAAATTATATAAAAACGAGGAAGATAAGAATCATATTCTTAAGAAATGGGAAGAAAATTGGGATTGGAATGTTAATGGGGAAGTTAATTATGGAACAGTTTGCGACACAATGAAAGCAATTTTTAGAGGAGAAAGTATTAAATTACCAAGTAGGAAGTATAAGAATTATAAAGTAAAAATAGAGGAAAAGAAGAAATTGATAAAAGAACTGGAAAATAGATTTCTAGAGACTAAGGATAGGAAATTATGGGAGGAACTTAAAAAATTGAAAAATAAACAAATAGCGGAAGATACAGTAATAGTTAAAAAAAATTAAGCTATTTAAAAAGAGAATTTTTTGAATATGGTAATAAAAATTCAAAATTATTAGCAAGAATGGCGAAAGATAAAAAAGAAAATAGAGTATAATATTCACAATACAACAGAACGCTGTATTAAAGCTCACAATGATGTAAAATGTCTGGGCATGTCTGTTGGTCTGTCCGTCCATCCATCGATCCACAGGTAGCCCTTCCTTAGCGATCATTCTTTCAGTCACTGCTTAAAATTACCACAGCACTGGACAAAGGAACTTATAAATTGTGCCTGAAGTTACGGTGGTTGCAGTGACCTCCCTTACGTGATCACAATCTGTCTGTCTGGCAGCCTGTTGGCACTTAAAACTGCTTGGCAGGCACCTGGTGATTATGTCATTGCCATTTGCAATCTTCCCTACCAGCTTCCTCAAAAAGTCAATGGGAAAGCCAGCATGGAATGTTGCAAGGTGCTGCACTTACTAAGAGGACTAGTTTCTGGGCACTGGCTGAAAAATCCACACTGAAATCAATGAAGGATTTTCAGCCATGAAAGATTTACATCACCAGAGTGAAGAGGCAGCATGGTAAGGAGCACTCGGTGACTCATGGTAGGGGGAAGGCCTTGGGGGCCCAGTGCAGGCTGTTGGTGGGTCTCCCAGCTTAGCAGCTGAAAATCTTTGTTGATTTTCAGCTCCTAAAGTGGAGATATAGCACTTAGGTGCAGTAAAGTAGAGTAAGGTACAGGTAAGGAAAATGGGGTGCCTCAGACGGATGGGGGAAGCTCAGCATAGGACATGCTCATGGCCTACAAATTTTTCTTGCCTTTCAGAGGATTTTCAACTACTGAGTGGAGAAACATCCATGCACAGCTTGCACCAGATCTCCCAGGGTCTCCCCAACCCAATGGTCCAGACCTGGGATTTCATCCACTTAACTTCTTGCAAGACTGCTTAATGACTGCAACCAGGAGTGCCTAGATTGTGCTTGTTAAGTGAAGCAGTCACATGGGGACATACTTAATGACTGTTTTGTTCAATGACTGAGATTCTGGTGGCAATTGTGGTCCTTAAACAAGGATTGCCCCATCCATCCATCCATCCACAATACACAAGACACATATAAATTGCTCATACATAATTTTTAGTTACTGCAGATATCTTCAGGATTTCCTCAAAAATCCAAAAAGGTGAGAAGAGGACACAAACTCTGTGCCTCCTTCCTCCAATCCTGATGTTCCCTAGCATCTGAAGATTTTGTTTTACCTGAGAATGGATCCCTGCGCAACAGAGTCCCCTGTTGTAGAAATATGGCACTACATTTAGCCAAATGCAGTCAAGCTTTCTCTGACAATTGGAGGCCAGTTCCTCATCAATTCTATACTTATACTAACAAATGCCTGAAGACATTTACTGGAACTCCCAAGAATAGCTTTATGAAGAACAATAGCTCTCTTCCTGTATTATTCAATGTATAGAGAAGCCAAGGGATTAAATTATAAGGGGGGGGGGGACACAACTTTGGCATTGCCCCAACATACTTCCATTTCCTTGCTTTCATTTTTAGTGTCTATGTGTTGAAGGAGTTTGGAGAGACATCTTTCTGTATTAGTAGGCAATCTTTCAATTTTACTGTCTATTACACTGGCATGTGGGTTAATGTATCCGTTGTGTATAAAGTGGGAATGCAAAAATCTTCTGCTCCTATGAAATCATTTTAAAAAGGAAACAGGGACTTCAGGAAAATAACAGATTTGTACAATAATACAGCAGCACTACAATGCTGTCACAGAAAATTGAAATGGGGAGCTTATAATGTTTTTTAAAAAATACCCAATTCATATTTCAGCAGCAAGGTAAAACTATTACTCTAAATAAAGCATTTACTCTACATTACTCTTAAACTACATTAGCTTCATAGCATTAACTTGCTTTATTGGTTCAGTTGATCATGACCTATAAAATGTTACGCATAACTGCTTTAAATATCCACTAACACCATGAATGGGCCTGAGAGCACAAGGCAGTGTTTTATGAAGCTGGGGAAAAGTGTCCCCTTATGAAAAACTAGCACATAGTCTTATGTCACTGATATAAACAGGGTACACATGTTAAATAATGTATCACACTGGCAATATTTTTCTAAGCAACAGGAAGGCAGACTGAGTTTATTTTAGTTCCTGTTCTTTGCCAACAGAAATGCACGTACACAAAGACAAACATGTACAAATATGAAATTCATGTGCAGGAAATCTGAGAATCCCCTTTGGTTCTCTGTTAATGAACAAATTATGTCTTTTTAGGGCAAGGATATAAGCCTGGAATTACTTTTTGAGTAACATTGGCCAACAACTTTGGCAATTATGATTTTATTAATTAAAACCAGAACCACAGAAACATGGTTCTTACATTTGAGCCATACAATTTTGCATTTCAGTCATTTTTGTAGCACAAAATGTCATCAGAAGTTACTAATTCAGCACCAGATGGGTTGTAAGAATGTAAAGTTCATATTTTAAAGATACTTTTTCAAAATTAATTGCAAAGGCCTAATAGAATTCCAATAGAATTCCAAAGGCCAGGATAGGACATTTTAAACAACAAAAACTGTTCCTGCTACTTTTTATTAGAAGATGTTGGCATGCACAAAAACAAACATTCACAGTATTTATTCAGCATTACCTACCCACCCATCAACCTGTGTTTGTGAGAGAAAAAAGAGGGTCAGACCAGGGGTGAAATCTAAATTATTTTGCTACCGGTTCTGTGGGCATGGTTTAATTAGTGGGCATGGCTTAATGGTAAAGTGACTGGGAGGGCATGGCTTATTGGTCAGGTGGGTGTGGCCAAGTCAATGTCACTTCTTTGCCCTTTTTTAACCTACAAAACACAACACAACACAACTGGCTCATCAACAATATAAAAGCAGCTGTGCTAGACCCAAAATGGCCCCTGCAACAAGCAGGAACCTCACACAGCCCCAAAAAGCCCCCAAAACAACTTTCACACTTTACACACACAACCCAGCACAACACAACTGGCTCACCCACAATGTAAAAGCAGCTGTGCTAGACACACAAAATTCCACATACAGCTTTGTGAGATTTTGTGTGTTTGTGTAGTTAGAGTGAAACACTACAGAAACACACAAAATCTCAGAAAGCTGCACAAATATTATTTTATTTTATTTTTATTTTTATATAAAAGC
Organism: Arizona elegans; assembly: GCA_022577455.1. NCBI lineage: Eukaryota > Metazoa > Chordata > Lepidosauria > Squamata > Colubridae > Arizona > Arizona elegans. The sequence continues at coordinate 129,673,748 of JAKOOJ010000002.1, forward strand.
AGCTAAATTTAAAACTTCCTAAACTTTAAATGGCTAGGTCTAAAAAAAGAACAACTAAAAAAAAAAACCCAATTAACTATTTTTTTAAAGCTCCCACAGGGGGAAAAAACTTACCCAATAGAACAGGGATCTCCAACCTTGGCAACTTTAAGACTTGTGGACTTCAACTCCCAGAATTCCTCAGCCAGCTTTGCTTTGCTGGCTGAGGAATTCTGGGAGTTGAAATCCACAACTCTCTGCCGGCTTGACTGCAGGCAGGGAGATACAGTTGCTTGTTGATGCAATCGATTGCAGGGATTACAGCAAGGCGTTGCAACCAGGCTAAGGTAAGCAAGCTGAGATGGGGAGGGGAGGGATTTTTGCTACCGATTAGCAGGCAACAGCTGGGATCGTCAGAGCTTAGCTGGTCAAAGCCATTTAAAAGGAAAAAAGTTTTTTTTTCTTTTACATGGCTCTGGTGATCCAGGCAACTCAGCTGGGATCGTCAGAGCTGGGCTCTCAGAGCCATTTAAAAGAAAAAAAAGGCTCTGATGATCACGCAGCTCAGCTGGGCATGGGGGGGGGGGCGGGGGCAGGGATTTTTGCTATCGGTTCTCCGAACTGCCCGCCGCCATCGCAACCTACTCGCCCAAGCCGGTCTGAACCGGTCCAAACTGGGAGCATTTCACCCCTGGGTCAGACTTATGAAAGCAAGGTGATAACATAAACCCATTACTTTTCTACATGCATCACACCTTACTAGGCACACCCAAAATAAACAACATAAGCAGCAACATTGACCATAAATAAAACAATTTTACACATGTTATTAGGAAGCATTTTATTTTTACTGTTTTTTTTTAAATGTAGCTTAAAGTTGAACACAGAAAGTTAGTCAGTAAAAATATTGTTTTTATGATGTTCATTGATCTAACATCTCATCTTCATTTATTTCTTTAGTGAATCAGTACTATTTATTATATAGTACAGATTTTCTACAGGTTTCCTATATACAGACAGCTTTAATCATTTCACATAGGTACTAGGTAAAGGTTAAAGTTCCCCTCGCACATATGTGCCAGTCATTCCCGACTCTAAGGGGCTGTGCTCATCTCCATTTCAAAGCCGAAGAGCCAATGCTGTCTGAAGACATCTCCGTGGTCATGTGGCTGGCATGACTAAACGCCAAAGGAGCACGGAACACTATTACCTTCCCACCAAAGGTGTCCTTATTTTTCTACCTGCATTTTTATATGCTTTCGAACTTCTAGGTGGTGGTGGTGGTGGTGGTGGTGGTGGTGGTGGTGGTGGTGGTTGTTGTTGTTGTTGTTGTTGTTGTTGTTATTATTATTATTATTATTATTATTATTATTATTATTATTATTATTATTATTATTTAAATTTTTATACCATCTTCTCCTGAGGGACTCAGGGTGGTGCACAGCCAGCAATAAAACACACTTATACATAAAATTTAAAAACAATTTAAAATATATTAAATAGTTTGGCCCCAATATTATTAAAATAAACTAAAACAACCATTAAAATTCATGTTTAGGCCAGCCCAGCTTGTTGGAACAATAATGTCTTGAGGGCATGGCGAAAGGCCCGTAGGTCAGGGAATCATCCATATCTCTGGGGACAATTCATTCCAGAGGGCAGGTGCCCCCACAGAGAAGGCTCTCCCCCTGGGGGTCACCAGTCGACATTGTTTGACCGACGGCACCCTGAGGAGTCCCTCTCTGTGGGAGCATATTGGTTGATGGGAGGCTATCGGTAGCAGAAGGCAATCTTGTAAGTACCCAGGTCCTAAGCCATGGAGCGCTTTAAAGATGGCAAAAGCTGGGACAAGTAACGGGAGCTCAGCCCATTATGCGGCACTAGGGATTCGAACTGCTGAACTACTGACCTTTCGACTGACAAGCTCAGTGTTTTAGTCATTGAGCCACCACATCCCTAAATTGCACAACTATCATATAATTTATAAAATACTGCAATGGAAACTTCACAGCAATTTGACCTCATGCTTATTTGGCTAACTCTGCTTCATGATATCCAGCGCAGTTAATTATACATTTTTGATGTTAATAATGTCTGTCAGTTTCAAGCATACATTGTCTTTGATTAATATTTAAACTGTGTTTGAATAAAAATAATTGTGGTTATATTTCCTATTCAGCAGCCATTATGGCTTACTAGAGGCCACTTTAGGAAAAGAGCAAGTTAAATGGCTCAGCTGTCCTTACTACAGGAAGATTAAAATCACTTTTCATCACTGTATCAACCAGGACTGCAATATAATTATAGCTACCCTATGATTGGGATGAGTGGGTGAAGTGTTTATGCTCTACTAGACATAATTACTGCATGCTAGTACTGTCTTATTATTTTATTTATATTTATAATATAAATAAAAAAAACATAATTCATATATCTGACCTCCAGTAGCATTGTTAGGGAAAGAAGTTTTGATAAGCTGAAATGAACCAGCAAGAAGACAGTAGTGATAGTGGTAGCATTTTTTTTTTTAAAAAAAAAGTTCATTCTAAAATGTACTCAGTACACAATGTACTCAGTAGTCTCAGTTCCAAAATTCAGCAGCTGGGTTGAATAGAAAGATGAAGGGAAGAGAGGAATTAGATTTGCTATGGAACCAATATAGTCCCTCAGGAGTCTTGAGGTTTGGCACAAAATCCAATCTGCAATTTAAAGTTCTTATTTTCAAAGTATTTTTAAATTAATATACTGCTAATTCATGGGGACTACAGCCAAGAAATTAAAAGACGCTTGCTCCTGGGGAGGAAAGCTATGACAAAGTTAGACAGCATACAAAAAAGCAGAGACATCACCCTGCTAACAAAAGTGTGTATAGTCAAGGCTATGGTTTTCCCAGTTGCAATGTATGGTTATGAAAGTTGGACTATAAGAAAGACTGAGCATCAAAGAATTGAGGCCTTTGAATTATGGTGCTGGAGAAGATTCCTGCGAGTCCCTTGGACTGCAAGGCGATCAAACCAGTCAGTCCCAGAGGAGATAAACCCTTACTGCTCTTTAGAACACCAAATCTGAAGATGAAACTGAAATACTTTGGCCACTTAATGAGAAGGAAGGACTCACTGGAGAAGAGCCTAATGCTGGGAACGATTGAGGGCAAAAGAAGAAAGGCACGGCAGAGAATGAGGTGGCTGGATGGAGTCACTGAAGCAGTAGGCATGAGTTTAAACGGTCTCTGGGGGATGGTAGAGGACAGGAAGTCCTGGAGGAAAGTTGTCCATGGAGTCGTGCTGGGTCAGACACAACTTCACAACTAACAACAACAACAACTGCTAATTCATACAAGCATCAGATCTATCCATTCTTTTCTGTTAAGACATCAGCAGATATTTTGTCATTTGAAGGCCTTAGCATAAGCAAAAACTGTTTTAGTATACCACAGCCGATCATAGTACAATTGAGTAGAAAATATTATAACCCATAAGTAAATTTATAATTTATCTATGTTGAAATACTTATAAAAGAATAAATTACTTTCCTATGGTAAAGCAAGTTGTAATTCTTGAGCTAAGACTATCGCAAAATTCTGTTTATTGAGGAATTCCCCTACACTGAAACATAATTTTCAATTACCAATATAAATAATTCTCACTGTTCACATAAAAAAGTCAATTATTCGGGCTAACAATTATTAGAACCAATTGTGTCTAAGTGACTGATTGCTAAATCAGCGTGTAGAAAGATATAAGACTCAGAAGCTAATTTATTGGATGAAATGTATTACAATAGGGGATGATGAGGGAAGCATTAGTCCAGGGCTATGAAGATCCTGGTTCAAATTCTGACCTGCATGAAATTCATTGGGAGTTTTTCAGAAAATAAAAAGATTGGGACAAATCATGTAAGTGGTTTGAGTTACTAGAGGAAAAAGTGTACTATATAAATTTAATAAATAACATTGTAAAGATATGTCCTTCAAAAGATAGGTCCTTCACTTCAGAGTAGCTACTGATCTACTTTCAAGAGTTCTTGTTAAGAATATCAGAAGATTCAAATACAATTGTCACTGTTTCTGATAAGCTTGTTTAGTGACAACACTGAAGAAAATGTAGGTAAGAAAAGCACTGAAACTCTCAAATTCTACTTGGGAACTAATTATTATTAAAATATGATTCAGTTATATGTGACTTCTTGGTCAAATATAACCACCATCATTCCTTTCTCTTAAAGAGTTCATATGCAACCAATATTAAAAGCTAACCATAAATAGAAAACACTTTGCAAACACCACATCAAACTACAAATGTACTGTCTGAGATGACCATGAAGAAAGATTGTCTGTGTTTCTGCATCTACTTTGATGTAACCTGAAGCCAGCTCTACATAAAAGAATGCTTAAGAGAACGCGTCTGGCTCTGATAATCATGTACAGTAGAGGTTTGTCAAGTATCTCTCTGATTCTGATAGTGAAAACTAGTGACGTACCAAAAGAAAATAAGGGTCTGATATTTGAGATCAGTAATTCACAATGACATCTTTCATGTTCATTCATCCAGAAGCATGCTAGTTCAAATTAGTATCTTATATGTGACAATCAATACAATCATTTTTGGAGCACAGAAAGGACAAAAAGTTATCAAAACCAAGGAGGAAAAGAAAGACAGACAAATCCAGACTGTTGTTGATTCTATAAGACACATTTCCTACATGCATGTTTTTTAAAAAAATAACAGCTTTTTTGATCCACAACAGAAGCAACTACCATCGTGAAAACTCTTGATTCTAAAAAGTCAGTTGAATCCCGATAATCTGATTTCTTTACAAGAAATAAAAGAGAGGAATGGTATAAATCCATGGAAAAGGTGTAATTGTAACTATTTTATATTTTCAGTATTCTTTGCTGAACCTGTTTTTCTGCACTGTCACAAAGTAATACAACCAAGATGTTGCTACATGATTCCAAAGAGGATGCCGTGTTGTGTGTTAATTTGTATGGCTGGCCACAGTTGAGTTTTAAGATGGGAAGTCATACAAAACTTTTAAATAAATAAATAAGGATGCCATCTTCTCAAATTTGCTTGAGGATTAAGGGACCAAAGTAACCAAGAACTGATGAGATTAATCAGATAAAATAGGTGATTTCCTGATCCAACCTTCCAATTCTATGATCATCCATGAAAGACTTTCCTTTTATTCTTTATCTTTAGAAAGAAAGAAAGAAGGGAAGCCTTGTTTTCACTTGAAAGGAAGCTCATCTGATAAACCTGCACTTTAAAAAAAAAAAAAGTTGACAAGGAAGGAAATGCATGTAAACGACACTCGAATAGGATCTGGGTCAGAAAAGTAATTTAGTTTTGTGGGTTTTTTTCCTATCCATATGTCAATCATGAAAAGCTATTAAAACATCATTTGGTGAAAGTTATTTGTTTCTTAGAGGACATCGTCAGCTCCTGAGAAAAAGAGAGAAAGAGAGAGGGAGGGAGGGAGAGAAAGAGAGAGAGAGAGAGAGAAAGAGGGAGAGAGAGGGGGGGAGGGATGGATAGAGAGATTTTCAATGAAGTTCTAAGAATTTTAAATAGACTGTCTGCTAACCTAGAAATAGAAAGGTCAGAGTGCAAACAGTTCCTGTCTTGAGCTTTGACAGGCACAGCTGTGTTCTTAGAAGAATGAATGACTGACATAATGAAAGGAAGGGGATGCCCTGCAGTTTCAGAATGTAACGTGGTGTCCAGTTGTTAATACTAGCATAAACACTTTAATAAACTAGGCTTGGTATCTTCATCTACGGAACATACTTTCATGCTGATATTTCACTAGTAAAAGCACCCTGGTTCTGATGATGGTCATTTCTCTACTAGCAACTTATAATCATTGATCTATTGCTGTGACAAAATAATAGTAATGAGGACATCATTACTTCCAAGTACGCCTGGGTGATGCTATGAAAATACTAATACTAATGGGCAAATGGTCTGTATATCCCTTTTAAGCAGTTGTAGGATAATGAAATTGAAAGGGTAATAGCAAATAAATTGTCACTGAAATAATGATAGTAAACAATAGTAGATTTACAACCTTGCTTTCAAGTAACAATTACAACACTAAAGTTTGACCATATGTCTTGTTAAAGGGAAACTGAATTATTGGAGCGCAATTCCCTTTAAAAAATGAGAGAGGGACAGAAGGAAAAAGAAACCTGAATGAATTAGCAGGCTGGACTGATCTTAAAGTAAATCAGAGAGCAAATCATTGGAATGTTTTTGCTTTAAGAAAATACAGAGGCATGAAAGATTTTAAATTTACCTGTACATCTTTTTTTAAAAGCCAAAAAACCTAGCACTATTGTTATGCTGATTTAGATATTGATTTGATAAATCATTTCTCACTTTAATGGAGTAACTTCAAAAGAGATTCCTGAGATTTAATTCTAATGAAAATTAAAGTCCTAAGAAATTACCAGAAAAATCTGGATCTTGGTATGCATCATTTATTAATTCAACAATTTTTCCAATCTTTGAAATGAGACTGCAATTTCACATGGATTTGTCTAACAACATTTATTTTATGAGTAATTCAGACAAAATGAAATAATAATGAAATTTAAAATTCTATATTTAATGATCTTCACAACTCACCTGGGATCCAACTATAATCTAAAGCAATATATTAAAGAATAATATTAGCTTTTCAAACATTTGAGGGTACTTTCATTGTAGCAGTAAAGAAGGTGAATGTTTTGTGGTCAATTTCAATGAATGTTTAGCAAGTATCCCCAAAGTGAAATCAACATGAGAGGGAAGGAAAACAAGTGGGATATTCTGGGGATCTGCCTAATGCCTTCTATGCCATGTCAAGCACTGTTTGTATGAATTGTATTAGCAGACTGAAACTGGATTTTTCCACTGAGACCCTCTAGGCTGGAGTTTCAGCACCACACAGTTCTTACCCCATACAAGTGGCAGCCTTATAGCAAACCTGACGGCTAATGGGTATCAGCAGGAAAAGGCGGGAAAGGAAGGCAGACGAAGGGAGAAAAAAGGCAGTTTCCATTGCACCACATATATAAGTGAGTGCCAGAAACCACCCCCACGCTCTCTTTCCCCCCACTCCTGCCATTCATTACACAAAGTATCACCTATGCAAGGCAAGAACCATACTGCACATATTTATTTTATGCTTGTTGGACTTGCAAACAAAATGAATTTACAAACAGCCTTTTGGAACATAACTCTTAATAATAATAATAATAATAATAATAATAATAATAATAATAATAATAATAGCCTTGGTAGTACAGTGGTCTAAAGCACCCTGTTATTAAGACCAGCTGCCTGCAATTACTGCAGGTTCGAATCTCACCAGGCTCAAGGTTGACTCAGCCTTCCATCCTTTCTAAGGTAGGTAAATTGAGGACCCAGTTTGTGGGGGCAATAAGCTGACTTTGTATAAATATACAAAAGGATGAAGGCTATTGCTTAGCGCATTGTAAGCCGCCCTGAGTCTCCGGAGAAGGGAGGCATATAAATCAAATTAAAAAAAAAATACGTAGGGGACTAGCTGTATAAGTATACATATCTACCCAGAAGTGTGTTATGCTCAGTGTTATGGATTCTCCTAACTACAGTATAGGGCTTTGGGTAAAAAAAAAAAAAAAGATAAATCTTTGACATCTCAGAAAATAAAAATTGTATTTCTCCTTCCTTCCTTCCTTCCTTCCTTCCTTCCTTCCTTCCTTCCTTCCTTCCTTCTTTCCTTCCTTCCTTCCTTCCTTTCCTCCCTTCCTAAATGGAGCTTAGGAAAAAAAACAAACAGTCAACCTTGGTAGCAGCTTTATTTAATGAGTGGATTTTTCTTCCTGAAATGGGGAGATCTCATTGGAAAGTATATTGGAGTTTCTTAAGATATTTATATCTGCAATTAAACCTTTGCCACTGTATTTATTTTTTATTAATATATTTTAATCACTTCTTTTACCTTTGTGTCATAATTTTGTAGGCATCAGGGAGGAAACATTCAGTGTTCTCCATCTGGAAAGGGTCAGCATCACAGATCTTGTCATCTGTCCGTCCATAATTAGCACTCTCTATCATAATGACATCACTTCCTGGACATCGAAGATCAATGGAGTAGCCCTCACAGGACAGTTCTCTCCTTACCAAACCAAATGGTAGTGCTGCTCGGCTAAAACCTAAAAAAAAAAACACCACACACAATAAAAAATAGAAAATGTATTGTATTATTAAATAAATAGGTTAGAGAGATAACTCTAAAATACACCTTGGTGAACTTTATGACATTTTTAGACTTTTACCATTCCAGAAAATGCCAGACAGAAAATGTCCACAGTCCACCCTGGATTTTCTATGTAGCTGGATGGGAATATTCATATAATAAGAGCAGCTTGTTCACATCCTTCTTGAATCATGAGTTAAATGTGGCCATTATTCTGAATGCATCATTTTATAAATAAAAACATGGTTGAAATTTGTTCTTTAAAAAATAAATTATGAACTTCAGCGATTACAGGAAACATCCAGCAGATTTCAGGGTCCAAACAAGTCAAACTCTGAAAGAACAATGAGTGGAATTTTTACACTAAGTGTGCAGTGGCGGCTGAGTGGCTGGGTCATTTTTTGGCCATCAGATTTACAGCATACTTTCAACCAGGACCTTTGCTTAATGAGCCCTAGTTTGTGTTCTAACTAATTTAATTATTTTTAACAGATGTTTATGATTGGCTTTCTTCATCCTGGGTCAGCCCTTGTGTTGCCTTCACTTTAAACTCAAGCACTATGTCACAAGTATTATTTATTTTCCATGCTCTCTCCCGTTCCTAGCCTACTGCTGAACTCAGGACAGACTGAGAAGTTTACACAGCAAGGCTATGTTCTCTGCCACAAAATAAGAAAAATAAAATAAAATAGGACATCTGCTTGTTGGGAAAAAAAACCCAAAACAATAAAACATTACAGGCTTATTAAACTTGATAATTTAAAACCAATGTGTTCTCCTCAATTCTTCAATTTCTTTTGTTCACTTTGTTCTTTTCTTCTCTGATCTGGGGCATGTGGGATTTGTGTGTGCAGTAGCTTTCTGCTGAATGAGTTTTTCATTTTTTTTTAAATCTACGTGTTAATGTTGTTTAACTTCTTTTGCTTTCGTACAAACTATGATTGTATTCTCACAATAAATCTAATTATAAAATGGTTCAGTGGCAAATGTTCAACCTGCAGCTCCATCAATAGCCAGAGTATTGAAAACTTGGTATGTAAACCATTTTTCATACCGATTACCCAAACATATTATTTCAGTCCTGATTTATTTATCATAAATTATCCTCTGTGGCCTGTAGTGACTGGAAGTAGCATGTATTCTAGCCTGCATACTTAACCACTCAAAGTGGTTTTTAAACCATGGCAAGAAGCCATGTGCAAGATTCTCAGTGGATGTCTGTCACCCAACCATTTTACATTAAGTGTGATACGTGAGCAGACAAATTGAGATTTCCATCTTTATCGGATGCTGTGAATGCATGCAAAACTACCTTGTGATGAGCTGACTGCATGCATTTCACACTTCTGTAAAGCCAGAATATTTGTCACAAGGTATGAAACTATTTGAACCAACTCCAATTCTGTGAGATCAGAATTCAAGGGCTATGTTGAGCCAGAAGGAGAAGCTCCTTGTGAAGGCTGTGCTCTGCAATCTCTGTTTTTTTTTTTATAAGGACGGCACTGGGACATGTAACAAAATACAAAAGACATTCCAAGCATGTACAAAACACATAGCTCTTTCACTGGTAAAGCATCACAGCAGTTGCACTTAAAATCAAGGCTTTTTATTTCCACAACAGGAGATTCAACTTTGAGTCAATATTAAGCTCAGCACTTTTCTTCTGATTGTATTTACCCTCTGACAGCTGCAAGCTGCTGCCAGCTACTCTGTCAGCCTTGAATACCATTTTCTTATACACACAACTGAGTTAGCAACAGCTCTGTGCCTGACTGATAGCATGTGCTAACTGGGAAATACAACTGACACAGACGGAAAACCAACACAAGCCCCATAGCCTGAAGAAGCAGCATCATTACTGCATTTAACTTCATCTTATTTCTCTTCATTGCATGAAGGAGGGATCTAGAAGATTTAGGACAGTAATGGCTAACCATTTTGCTGTCGCATGCCAAAAGTGGGGGGAGCGCAGGGGGGTTGCGCGCACACATGCCCACCCCCATAATTCAATGCGTTCCATACCCCGCACATCTGCGCATGACCCCCCCACCCGCTCCCCACGCTTTTGGCGATGGCCCGGTGGGACTGTTTTTTGCCCTCCTCAGGCTCCAGAGGCTTTCTTGGAGCCTGGGGAGGGTGAAAATAGCCTTCTCCAGGCCCTCCGAAGGCAGGAAATGGCCCGTTTCCCAACTTCCAGTGGGACTGGAAGGCCTGTTTTTCACCTCCCCAGGCTCCAGAGCCAATCTAGGAGCCTGGGGAGGGCAAAAATGGCCTTTCCCCCCCCCCCCGGAAGCCCCCCAGATGCCAGAAACAGCCTGTTTCCTGACTTCCAGTGGGACCCGAAGAGCTGTTTTTTGCCCTCCCCAGGCTCCAGAGGCTTTCTAGGAGCCTGGGGAGGGTGAAAATGGCCTCCCCCCCCCCAGAGGCCCTCCAGAGGCTGGAAACAGCCCGTTTCCCGAATTCCGGTGGGCCCGGAAGGCCCAAAGATCAGCTGGCTGGCACACACATGTGCACTGGAGCTGGGCTAGGGCAACACTCACATGCCCACAGATATGGCTCCATGTGCCACCTGTGACATATGTGCCATAGGTTCGCCATCACGGGTTTAGGAGATATGATTAGGACAAAGATAAATGTACCTCAGTAGAAAGTGTGTGAAAGTAGCATATGTGTGTGTTGGCTCCTAAAGACTGCCTGGACAAGTCCTTGAAGATTTTTTGGCAAAGTGTTTTAGAAGTGGTTTGCCACTGCCTCCTTCCTATATCTGAGAGAGAGGGACTGGCTTAAGGTCACCCAGCTAGACTAAATGGAACTAGAATTCATGGACTCACAGTTTCTAGTTTGACCTTGACCACTTCACCAAACTGGTGCTTACCGTAGTAATTAGCATATACAGGTAGTCCTCGACTTATGACCACAATTGAGCCAACAACATTTTTGTTGTTAAGTGAATCATTGCAGTTGATTAAGTTAGTAACCTGGTTAAAGTGAATCTGGCTTCCCCATTGACTTTGCTTGTCAGAAGGCTGCACTAGGTGAACACGTGGCCTAGGGGCACAGCAACCGTCGTAAGTATGAACCAGTTGCCAAACATCTGAATTTTGATCACATGATCATGGGGATGTTTCAAAGGTCGTAACTGTGAAAAATGGTCATAAGTCACTTTTTCAATGCTGCTGTAATTTTGAACGGTCACTAAATGAACTGTTGTAGGTCAAGGACTATCTGCACAAATTTTCATCTGAAAAACAGTAATGTCTGAAACACAGGACAACTACCAGTTTTTCCCAATCTGATGGCTTTCAGATAATGTTGCATGTGCTGGCATGGAATGACTAAATTGTAATCTCACACATCTATAGTGCACTAAGTAACAGACACCGCAGGAATTCAAGAAATGCTACTTTATTGCTGTGTAGTAAGAGAATTTTGAAATCCAGCCCCAAATACTCATTGTCCCTTTTAAAGACAACACAATCAAGATGGGATAGTTCTCTTTCTCACACTTTCTGCTTCCTCAAGATTCAGTAACTGTTTTTTCTCTCCCACCACTTTCTCAAGGCTAGAACTAACTTCCTGAATAACGACAGAGGAATAAAATCTATCTTCTTTCCTGCCTAATATTAACCATTTCCACAGTAGGCCTCTTTACAGGCTTTTCTGTAAAAACTAAAATAAGAACAACAATTCCAAATACTACAGTCCAAATTTCCTTATAGGAAATTAAAGACATATATAAGCCTTAATAATAAGCTTTGGGTGCTTTCTCTGAATTTTTATTGTATTTGTTGTGGAAATCAGAACTATTACTATTTCAATTGAGGTTGCCAGGACTGTAGAATTCAAAACCAGACAAAGTATCAGCAAATCCATGGCAACATGCTTTAATATTAAGGGACACCATAATCACTGAATCGTGAAACACTTCTTCTATGAAAGTAGTTCAGCTGTATCTCTAAACCATGGGAATGAACGAACGCCAAGAAAATATGCATTAATAATTAAAAACAGAAGGAATATTCTTGAGTTTGGTGGCTGAGAAGGATAGATTTATAGTGCAGAGAAAAACATTATACATTGCTGTCATCTAGATTTCTACAGTCTCTTCTCAGCAATTCAGGAGAGATGGTGGGAATGCAGTTTACATGTCTGTGTACTTATGCGGCAGTATTAGAGAAAAAAAAAACAGATAGGAACACAGAGAGATTTTTTTTAAAGAGATTATCCTTCAACTTAGATTACTCTGTATTTTGGGCTGCTGCTAAAAATAATAGTTAGGTTAAGCCTTGGTGAATTCCCCACAGAGGTAGCACATTCCTCACCATCACTTTCTTATTTTTTTTCATTTTTTTAAGAAAGGCAATGTGAACCAGAGAGAAACAAGCTGTGCCAAATGATGAGAAGTGGAGATCTTGCTATGAAATCCAACACGTCATCAGTGTGCAAAAACATATCAGTCTGTAACGATAAAGGTGAAAAACCTTCCCATTTTTCTTTAGGAACCAGGTAAAGCACAGCAAGTTTTTGGAAGCTGGGATATCTCAGGTAAAAGTGTAGGTGTGCTTTCTTTTACCTCTCAATTGAGAATTGGAACATGCAAAAGGGATTATTGGGGATACGATAAGAGGAAAGTTATGGTCTGGATGAAATGTGTAACAGAACCTGAGAAAGTGAAGAGGAATCAAAATTGTTGCAAAACACACACACACACACACGATCCTGTGGAAGGAGATTCAGATCAACTCCATCTTAATTATGTTAGATTGAAACTTCATAATTATGTTAAATTGAGTTGGGAACAGCTTTAACAACGTTTCAAGATGCTTCTGGGTTACCCTATTAATAATATGATCTTCCTACTAATCTAAGAATTAAATATATTTCCATTCAGGAGGCAGTTCCTAATAAAGGGATGTTTTACTTCCCTATACAATTTGGGAAAACCTACTGTAAGTCTAGGTTTTACTCCTGCTTTCTGCATCATTGCAAAGTCTAGATTTAGGCCTGTATGAAACTGCCCTAAATCGTGTTCTTAAAAGGTTCATTAACTCCCCCCCCCTTTTTTTTTTTTTTTGGCTTCTTTGAACACATCAGTGAGAAATATATTTTTGTTGCTCACTTGCAACAAATAGTTCCCTCTTTCCAATCAAATGTGGAAACTTAAACCTGTGGTACTTAGTATTTGCAATACCTACCAATGTCAGAAAAGACTTCTCCTTCTGAATATGTGCAGAAGCTACACAGTACTTTCACTGACCATGCAAAGAAGCACCTTTTTGCTTACTGAATGTGAAGAAGCCATTCAAAGTAACATCAAGGAAACCCAGTTTTAGAAGAACAAAGTACTTCCCAAAAAGTGCTTTAACACTATCAAAAGAGTGCTTTACTCAAAGTATGGTCAAAATGAAGACTCTCCTTTCCAGTTGTGCACCACCCCATTTCAGTTGTGAGTAGAGAACAATCAAAATATATTGCTGTCATTAATGCTGAGATGACAAACCATCCATTCAGATTTCCTGTACTGTAATTTACTAATGAACCTGTCCTTCAGAAATGATCTTGAAGTACGGTACATAAAACGGTTTCAGCAATACTATGGAGATAACACACTTCAAGAAGGGATTTAAAGCAGAAGTGCTATGACAATTAGAATGCACTGTAAAACAACTCAAACATGTGTAATGATTTAAAAATGCTGCTTGGCATCTAGTTAGATGATGAACGTACAGCTCATTCTTTAAAGGAATGAGAAGAAAAAGAACATACTAGAATTTTTGATGGTCAGAAGACAGCTGTATGCAATAAATAAACAAAATTGTGAAAGGCAATTAGTTCTGGCTTTTCTATAACAAGGTGGAACATATCTTCCTCATTTCAGTAAGCTATATTAAACTCAATAATGGGTTTATATATCTTCTGTACATATCCACCTAAAATGCAGATATGTAAGATTACACAGATATTCATAGCAATATGTGCTTTGTATATAGCCATTAAAATTAGGATAATCTGCATACTGTAATTCAGATGTGTCAATTTGCACATCAGTGAAAAATATATTTCCATTGCACACTTGCAACAAATAATTCCGTCTTCCCAATCAAAGTTGGAAATTTATACCTGTGGTACCCTGTATTGGCAATACGTAGCAATTTGTTACACTGTCACCTATAAATCTAATCACTCCCAGATTTGCTCTTGATTATCTTTGGAACGGTTTGCACCTGGTAGAATCTGCTTATCCTACTTCAACTCATGAAAGGATTTTGTATTCACCCTCTCCTGCATCACACCATCTTTAGTGAATAATTTCTAGATTTATTCATTCAATTTTATTTTTCATTAATAGTTTTGTGACTTTATCTCCTTCTGCTTGTTTTATTTATATAAGTCCCCGAAAGTCTTATGATTGGGAGCAGAATTAAATTATAAAAAATAAATTAAAAAACACTTTCAGCTATGAAACTAAAACTACTCTGTGGAAAAACTAAGAACTAAAATATTTTCTAGAAAATCTTCCATTTGGGACAAAAAAAATCTATGTCATTTCAATGCAAACAGGAATGTCCTTATAAGCATAAACACAGCTTCTTATTTATCTGCACTTTGTTTTTTTTTAATAAGAGGCTTTATCAAATTTGAGAAAAGGGAAGCTGGTTGAGGAAAAATAATAGTGTAAACACTCAACATATAAACCAGTTTCCTTTGTTTTGCTGAAAATCTTTATAAAATATATGTTGTGCTTAATATAAACTTTTCTGCCCAGCCCATTTTTATTTCATAACATAAAGTTTCCACTAAAGAAGGCAAAGCAGGTAAAATAAACTATTTCTCCCCCCACAAACAGAGAAACCTTAAATCAGCTTTACAAACAGTTAAAATTGTTTGCAGAGATTTAGCAAACAGCATGCTTTGTTCGATTCATTATCCCTAACATTTGTTTAACTATATTTCAGCAGTGAAGATATACGAGAGTTAACAATGTTCTACAGTAATCAAGATTTAAAAATAACAGTATATGTCCTTGACTATTTAAACTGCAAATTGCTACCATGGGATCTGCAAGGGGGGCGGGGGACTTTCATTTTTTAATTTATCCCCAAACAAACAAAAAAAGGAGACTGTGACATTTCAATTTACATTAATATTGTCTTGGTAAAAGCATTAATATGCATATATTTATTTCCTGTACATGATTCCAAGAAACTGAATAAAAATTACCAAACATAATGTTCATAAAAATACATAGATATTTCTATCAGGAATAAAATAATTGTCATTTAAATTAAAACTTGTGCTGGTTTTGTAGAATGATAAAAGTCATCTTGCAAATATCACATTAAAAAAAAAAGAATTTGTCAATATCTTTTTGACACTGTTATACCAAAAAGCTTGATGAAATAACTTGCAGAAGCACATTTTAGTGCTTCTTGTTTAATAGATGCACTGTTTTGATATTTTTTATTAATTATATTATGGTAGTATATATTATTAGTAAATCAGTGACTATTGACAAGTTCAACATATAAAGTAGATTATTTTCTTTTTTGGTCTGTATTTTTCTATCCTTTTTGTTTCTTTTTGTTTCATTTAATTGTTTGAATCTTTAAATATATTCAGAAGTTTTGTCTTTTTTTTTTTTTTTAATTTGATTTATATGCCGCCCTTCTCCGGAGACTCAGGGCGGCTTACAATGCGTTAAGCATTTTATTGTAATTTTGTAAATTATATAAAAGCTAGAGATTGTTTATGTTACTAATCAATCAAAACACACTACAGAAAATTCAGTACACTAATACTCATCACCTGAATTAGATCTGCTATTTACCACACTCTGAATTCAAAACAAGGAATACATTCACATTCATATATGAGTTCTACCCTACTATAATTAACAGTTTAATATACTATTAAAATCCTTAGGATTTTTTCATTCTAAATTAAAGCAAAAATCTTAATTAAAAAAAAGTTTAATAAGTACTGCTTCTAACACAAATCTCATCAACTTCAGCTCAATCTCTAGCTCACTGTCCACCTCATTAGAACATGAAAATTTTAATTTGATTCCAATGAGAACAAAAATGTTGGCAAATAATAACAAAATCAGGTCTCAGTCTCATTGGTAAATGGATCAGAATGCTACCATTTTTTTAAAAAAATGAAATGAGTACTGTACTTTCTCATATGCATGAAATGTATTACAAAAATGCAAAGACCAGGCAGAAAAACATACATTATACATACAGAACATGTATACATTGCATACAGTAAAAACACGATCTCATCCACATTCTTATAAAGCAATAGGGCTGTCTGATATATGCAGAAAATGGAAACATTCTCAAAAGAAGCAAATAAAGATTTAAAGCTCAAGTGTTTGTTTTGAGATGAAAATAGCTAACTTGGCCTTTCCATTATAAACATTATCACATACTATAGTTTTTCTGCAAGCATCATTGGATCTGAGCGGAATATACTAACACAATTAAGAACAAATATATTACACACACACAATGCTGATACACATAAGTCTAAACAGGCTTAAATGACAGGCACAATGTTATAAAAATGCATGTATAATTTTCCACTTATGTTTTATTCCTTATAAGTCTGGATACAGTCCTCTTTTTCAATTTGTAATACTAATTCAGAACAAACAGATGTGTCTGGTTGTAGAAAACTGTAAAACAAGTTTATTTTTTTTTCACATCTAGTGATGCTACAATTTTTACATGTATTAATATAATATCCAGACTGAGTTACTGGCGTATGTTGTGAAACAGTTCTTTTGTTGTTTTAGAAGCTGCAAGGGTGTTCAAAATACAGTAGCTAGGTTATCAGCTAGTACTTTGACATTATTTTTATATGTGTACTTTTCTCACATGAATTTGGCTATTTAACAAAGTAGTTTAAGTGAAAACTTTCTATGCCTATCACCATTCTTGGTGGTAGGTTTGCATTCAATGATTAACAATGTTTCTTTTCTTTTTTTTTTTGAAGTGTATATGAAAAGTTGCCAGTTTCATAATGGTAGTATTAATTTTAAAACTTCAAACAGTTATTGCTTTTATTTTTGAGGCTTTTAAATTGCAAGATAACATAGATTTTGTTAAAATAGACAGCTGGATATAAATACATAAATGTGTTGCTATATGGAATGTGGTGATCTTGTGTTTTCTATCTATGTAGACATGTATGCATAAACATGTTTATAAATATATGTGGCAAGAACACGCAAAATCAAAAGACAATATATAGCCTACCCAGCCAAATAAGATTCTTGATAGCAATAAACAGGAGTGCCCCCCACCCAAAAAATAAATAAATAAAATAAAACCATGAAAACACTGATTTTTCTATTTATGTTTTGTGGTCTGCTAATGTTTCTTGTAATATTTGCTTTTCAAAATTTTCACAAGGCGGGAGATAGTACGTGCTTTAAATAAACATGCTAGGCATGCATAAAAAAGACTGTTCTGAATTATGAAGCAGAACAGATTGTCTCATGACAGATTAGAGATGGGCAACTTTCTTATAGATGCACTTTGCAAAAATCTAGAGAGGGATAATGGAGAATGGCAGTCGGTAAAGCTAAATTTTCTGGGAGAAAGGAGGCAGGACAATGGGTCATATACATGCACTTCATTTTAAGCCTAAGTGAAGGCTTCTGTATATTTTGTTATTTTATGCACCCCACCACCACCAAAAAGTGGAAACTGTCTTTTTATTTTCATCCATTTGCTGCCAAAATTCAGCTCTGGAATTTCTGAGGATGGCAAAAAAAGGAGTTCAGGGGGCCACAGGCAATCCAATAAATTACCCATGATGTTTTATGATTCAATAGGCCATGACAGCACGGTGAAATGCAGATTGGTGTTTAGCATCGCAAAAACTTTTCTTCGGGATTTTTTTCAGAAAGCTCACATATCTTTTCTGAACATTCTACTTGTCCAGAAGGAAAAGATTCTCATTTCAAGAAAGAAGTATATCACCAAAACAAAAGAAGTGGTATCTGTGTGCTGAATTATGAGTCAACAGAATTTCCTGCTGCATTACGACAGAAGTTCTAAGGGAGCAAAAACAAAACTACATATTTTAGAGATTCTAGAACTGTTTATTGATTGGTGTTGCACAATAAATATTTTTCGTTTAAATTCTCATACAATCCCTCTTGGTTTGAATGAATGACCAACATAAGGCTGATAAAAGGAGGAACAAAACAGAACCAAAAAAAAAGATTGTCTCCAAGCAACATTAATTCAAAGAACCACTGCTGAGTTCATAAACTAACAAAGGGAGGAGAAAAGCCTTTGTTCCCAGGCTTGGTAAACCAAATTTGCAACAAAGCAGTTTGACACATGAGCTTTGGAGAGTGGGGGGAGGTTGCATTTTTTACAGGGAGGTGGGAATGTCTATTTCCCTCTTTTCTAAATAGGGTTGATTCTATGGCATCAATATTCTTTTTTTTTTTGCTTTAAAAAAAAATCTGTTTAGAAAACATCAAAAGCATTTTACTACTTCTCATGGTTTAAAGATTGTTGAGCCCTAAAGATATGAAAGCAAAAAAGTCTACTAATGCTAAGTAGTCATTTTTTTTATTGACTGAGTTTTATATCTGAATGTTTAATTCTGTTGTTTGGCAACACTTGATAAAATATTCTAGTAGCGATAAAATATTCTAGTAAATTAATACCTGTGAATTCACTAAGTTCAGCCAGGTTTCTTTCAGGTAACTAGAGGCAAACATATTTTAAATTTAATCTTAATGTATATTTGACCCAGTTCACTTTGTCTAGCTAACCAGTATTCTCATTTGAACACATTCTAACATAACAGTTGGAAGTTTGTGATGCCAAGCTTATATCTCTTCTGAAGAAAAAAAGGTTCAAGTTTATTTTTTATTAGTGAATGTTATTACGTTTTATTTATTAATTTTAAAAAAATAAATTTGTTTATTTATATTTTTAATTATAAAATTTGCCTCCCATCTTGTGTCAAACGACTCTGGGCGGCTTACAACATAAAAAACATTGAAATCATTTGATATAAAATAACAAAGAGGTAAAATAAATCATTAACAGAAGTTGGCGAAGAAGGGAGCGGGATGCATGGGGAGGGGGGAAGGGGATTAGTTTTTAATCGGTCAACCACTTCAGTGGTGGGTTCCTCCCATTTTGGCCCGGTTCTGTCGAGCTGGTAGTGGTGACGATATGACGTCACCAAACCAGTTCTGCCTCCCCGCCCCCCCCGTGTTATTCTTACCTTTTATTTGGCCCCACCCCCAATCTATTGCTGCCTCCTGAGTCCCAGCTGATTGGCTAGAAGGAAAAAAAAACTGTTTAAACTCTTGCCACAGGGTTTCAAAGGGCCGCCCTACAGCTGATCAGTGTTAAAAGGCAGTGTGGTGGTAGACCGGTGCCTCCAAAAACAAATGAGTAGACTGATGCCTGAAAAAATAAATGGGTAGACCAGTGCCTCCAAAAACAAATGAGTAGACCGGTACAGCTCTGCAAGCAGTTAAAAGCCTGGTAGATCCAGTTAAAAGCCTCTGCTAAATCCTAAAGAATTGTCACATGACAATCAAGCCATGCCCACAAAATAAGTCACGCCCACAGAACCGGTAGTAAAAAAATTTAGAACCCACCCCTGAACCACTTCCAAGGTGAAGCTGCCCCACTTGGTCCACAAGCAATCTGGTAGAGCCAAATCTTGAGGCTCTTATGAAAAGACAGAATGTTAGGAGCCAATCCAGTGGTGAAATCTGAACCAGTTTATTACCAGTTCACTGGCTGCACATGCGCGCTGTGCACCAAGCGCGTGCACAGGAGAAGGGCAGCATATAAGTATAATAAATAAATAAATAAATAAATAAATAAATAAATAAATGTGCGTGCATGCGCACCATGCACCAAATGTGTGCTGCATGCACATGTGCAGTGTGCGCCAAAAGCAGGCTTGGGAAGGTAAGTAGAACAGCGAGGGGGGATCAGCTGTGCCGCGTGATTTAGCTTCACTAGAAAGCAGGCTCTCCTGCTTTCTAGCAAAGCTAAACCCCGTGGCACAGCTGATCATCGGAAACACTGATTTGTAGGAAACGATAGCTTTTTTTAACTACCGGTTCGTCCGAACCACTACCGGTTCATCAGAACTGGAGCAAACTGGTAGCATTTCACCCTTGAGCCAATCTCATGTCAGGTTTTAGAATGTTCCAGAGGGCAGGAGCCCTGGCAGAGAAGGATCTTCTCATGGACCCTGCCAGCAGAAATTCCTTGACTGATGGGATTGGGGTATGCCCTCCCTGCCAGTGTGGGTGGGACAGGCCAATCCCATTGGGATGAAACAATTTTTTAAGTAGGCTGGACCCATGTCATGCAGGGCTTTAAAGGCAATTTTTAAAATATATTTCTCAGGCTTTATTGCATTATAGACATCAGGATGTGAATGAGTGTATTCCTGTTCATAAGTAATGTGTGATTAGGTTACCCCTGCCCCTTTTTATTCAACCTGATAATATTTCAGGGCCCACTCTGACTTCCCAGAACCCATTTCAGAACTTTATCAATATGAAAATGCCCTTCTGCTGTCAGGTGCAAAACAACAACAACAACAACAACAACAATTGAGTTTCATGTTTCATGAAACTCAAGTTTCATGAATAAAGCAAAGAGGAAGAGGAAGAGGAGGAGGAGGAGGAGGAGGAGAAGGAGAAGGAGAAGGAGAAGGAGAAGGAGAAGGAGAAGGAGAAGGAGAAGGAGAAGGAGAAGGAGAAGGAGAAAGACGCAAAATATCACGATCTGGCCATCAAAACTACAGGGCTATGGATGAAACATGTAACAGTGATACCCATTGTCATTGGGGCACTTGGTACCATGTCCAAAAATTTTACAAAATACATCAAGAAATTGCAGCTTCTTGCAATAACACTAGCGGTAGTCAGAACATTATACATTTTAAGAAAATACTTGGTTGATACCTAGGACGCTGGCAGCAACCCGTATCAACTATTAGCACCAGTCAATCGTATTTGTGACACATTTTTAAATGTTCAGTTGACTGAGTTTCATGTTTCATGAATAAAAGAGATAATAATAATAATAATAATAATAATAATAATAATAATAATAATAATAATAATAATAATGTTGGACTTTTCTAAAACCAGTTTAAACAACAACAAAAATGATTGAACTTATTTCAGACTGGCAACACTTTAGTATCAGCATATTTTCTTTTTCCAGTGCAGATTTGAATGACAAGCCAGTTGATCCATTTGGATAGACTGCTGAATCCTAAAATGCTGCAATCATTAGTTTGTATCACAATGGATGAGCCTCGAAAGCAATTAGATGCTGCCAACACTCGGAAGGCAAGATCTCTGGCAACTTCCCCAAAACCTTGATTACTGGTAAAAATTTGTGTCATGACTCTTCCAAATGACTCTCTGGATCGGTACATGAAATACGATAGACAGACAGACAGACAGACAGACAGACAGACAGATAGATAGATAGATAGATAGAATCTATATCATTTTAACAGCCAAAATCCTAAAGCCTGGTGCTAAATACTCCACAGTTTGGGGCTGGATTTCAATTCCCCAAATGTAACAGACTGATCTGAATATTTGCCCAACAGAGTGAACTGAAACTGAAACAGCTCCATTTCATAGGAGCTGATAGCTCTAATACATGAGATTATCCAGTAAAGCTCTCTAGAGTGTTCATTAAACCATGACAGAGACATCACTATTGTTGGAGATTATTACTGTAAAACAATGCATTTGCAAAATGTTGACTCCAAGTTATATTCTTAAATGGTTAACTGGCTATGTGTATGTCAAAGCCATAGTGTTCTAATTACTCTTCTTTCGTTATATAAAATAATTTTGTGATACCTTTCCTAGGCAAAAGTTTAATGTATTACATTAGGTGACTGTGTTTCATTACATCATGTGTAAAATGCATAGTCATAAATTTCTTTATTTCAGGCATTTTCAAAAAACAGGATCGTGTGCATAGTTTTATCCTCTCAATAGTGCTGTGAGGCAAGTGGGATTTGGTATCTCTCCCAAATCACCATGATTATGATATGACAATAGCCGTATCAATCTTGGGATAGTACTGTCAGAACCATAGTTTATGATTTAGCATGTTGAATTAGCCCAGTTACTTGGGTACATTCAGTAAATTATTTCAGCCAATCATGGTTTGAAATAATCTGTAAAGCTATAATGAGCATATCAGGAAGCAATCCTTGCTTATTTTATTCATGTGGCTGGAACAGGGTTCTCATGTAAACCAACAGTTAAGTAGCATTCCTGAAGCCGGAGTTACAGTTACGAATGTTGACTATATATATTTTTTAATTCTCCAATGCTATTTTATAAGATTACACTTAAATTTAGGTGCAGCCCAGATAGTTTACATATTTTTAAGTTTTGCTCTCCTCTCCCTTACTGATTAGCTTTTATGTTGGGTAATATAAAAATGTTCCACATTTACATATATGACTTTAGAAGCCATTTGTATTTTAATTTTCCATCAGTTTTATGGACCAGATATGAACACTTTAATATTAGTAAGATGTTATCCATTTAACACTGATCTTACAAAGAGCCCAGAAGCAATAGTTCTGCAAAAGCAGCAAAATAATAATTGCCTATATAACCCCAGCATTAAATGTGTGACAACATCATCTCCTGCACACTAACCAAATATACTTGAGAAATCAAAAATAATTGGTATGAGACCAGATAATCAAAGGACACTGTGTAATCTTACTTCAAAGTTGGAATTAGTGAAATCTCCACGTCTGCTTCAAAAGCAATCTGTTTTTTTCCCTTTATTTTTCACTTAACCAGCTTTTAGGTAGGATTTAAATAATATAGTACATGTGGACCTGATACGTTTTCATGACACGAGTTCTATTTTTCTATAGCTTATCAGTTGGTGAGTTTAAATTTGCTACTGGAACAAGCAGGTCCCTAAAAGAGGTGAAGATCCAAAAGAGATCGGCTAAGACTTTGCAGATGGGATCAGAAAGACCCAAGGCTAGAAATATTGTGAGTTGACATAACACACAATGAGTTAGGAAATAAGAAGTAAGAGTGGCAAGCATTATGAGCACTTCTGATTCCCCAGCCTCCTGTCTTAATTAAAAGATCACCCTCCCTCTGAGAATTGCACATACAGTGATACATGTTCAAAGATACTTAAAAGTAGTAACTGCTGGGATCTTTCTGATAGGAAAAAAAAGTATAGTATTCTGATTCACTAGCTGAGAAGCTAAGAACAGGATACCATGTCTGTTACTCGTTCAAAGTACCTGGGCCTGGTAGCTCAGCAGACTAAAAGCATTGTGATTAATACCAGCTGTCTGCAATTACTGTAAGTTCGAATCTCACCAGGCTCAAGGTTGACTCGGCCTTCCATCCTTTCTAAGGTAGGTAAATTGAGTACCCAGTTTGTGGGGGTAATAAACTGACTTTGTATAAATATACAAAAGTATGAAGGCTATTGCTTAACGCATTGTAAGCCGCCCTGAGTTTCCGGAGAAGGGCGGCATATAAATCAAATTAAAAAAAAAAAAATCCAAAACCCCTAGACCCAAGTTGTCAGGGGTCTGTTTAAGTTGCATCCTTTATTATGCGTGTTTTTAGATTTATTTATTGGGGGGAGGAAGGTTTGTCCACAATACTGAACTCTAAAGGAAGGAAGTGTTTGCATATGCTAATACATTCCATTTAAGGAATCCACATGTGAGAGGGATGCTGTTTTGTTTTCAGCCTGTCTCTGGATTTTCCTGTAAATTGAAATGTTCTTTTTGACAATATGAGGGTCTCCCAATCTTTTAATTTAATGGGGGTATTTGTTTTGTGTCATTAGTGGCATTCACTGTGTTAAAAATGACCTTAGCCTGTGCAAATTTCCTTTTATTATAGTTCTAAAACTGTTTTTAAAAATAGAGGAGCCTTTTTATCATTTTGATCCTGTGATGAAAATAGAAATCATACTATTAGGAAACTGTTACCGTCCCAAACAAGGTAACATCTATTTATTTATTTTATTGATCAAATTTAGGTACTGCTCATCTTACTTCCTTTGTATGTTTATGAATTGGTGATTTGCCTTTTGATTCTCTTCTCCTCTTTCCTTCTTCATTCATTTTGCTTATATGCCATACCTTTTAGATTATAACCCTGAGGGCAAGAACTCTCTTATTACTGATAATTGCAAACCACTCCAGAAGATTTTTTTTTTTTTGGGCTAACAAGCAAGTTAAACAAATATATAAATAACCAAATGCCACATTTAACCCTAAGAAATCATCCTGAATTCAAAATTATTCTCCAATCAGGGGAAATACACACAAATATCTGAAACTCATTTGTTGTGTCTAACTTTCTTATCTTGATAATCAAGGATTGACAAGTCCAGTTGAAACCAACTGTGGAAATGGCACAACATATGAAAAAATAATGATGGTACATATAGATAGTAGTCTTAACAATACTAATTGGGACCAGAATGTCTGTTGCTAAGCGACTTAGTGATGGCAGTTCCAGTTGTAGTTCTTAGGCTGGGGAATATCATTATCAACGATATCATGCTACTCCTGTACTGTATGAAAAGCCAGCTCCATCTTGCTGCCTCCTCCCTGACTAGGTCCAATGAGTTCCCTTCAGTAGACAAAGTTCTTCTTCTCTACCACAGTCACCTCTGCTTCAACTCCTCCTATCTCCCTCCCCATCTAACCTACCTCCCTTCCCATCTCTGACTTTTGGAGCACTTTGCATTCTGCTACCCACTAACTTTCATCATTGTCTTCCTCTGACTTCTGACCTAGAATGCAGGTCCTGGGTGAAGAAGTATGGTCCCATCATGTATGCGGCCAATGCAAAGGGCAGCGGAGTGTCATCTGCTAAAGGGAGCTTGGTGGAACCAACTAGGAGAAAGCAGGCGGATGGAACTGTCAGAGAAGCCAGGTACTGATACAGTCAGCAGGTCTCTGGGCAAAGGGGTGACCTTGTAGAAGGTACCAGAACTGGAGGAAGCAGAGGGACAAAGTCTTCCTGGGGCTACAGCACAATGCCTCTAAGGAGGAAGACTGGACTGAGCAAACAGAAGGCCTGTGAGGAGTCACTTGTTACATGTATTCCATCACTTTGCCCTCCCCTACTACTTGGATCCCAGGCCAGGAGCCTGAAGAAGATGGTGAAGATCAACTAGGAGAAGATAGGATGGTGATGAACTGCATGCTGCAGTCATAAATGTAGGACACTTGCTAAGCACCTAAATTTTAACAGGACCATGGGGGCATTGCAACAGCTGTAACTTCACATAGTTTAGCCCATGAAAACTATGCCATTCTACCTCTGGATGCAGGCCATGATAAGATCAGCCTTCCTTTCCAACTTGAAAACAGGTTTGTATGTGCAACGGATTTGCTTGTGTGCTATCAGAAGTAGAAAATGTCATTCAAATACCTTTTGACATATTATGTAGTTGACAACCATACAATAGTTTTGCTTCTTCCAAGAATCTTGTTTGGAAACACTTAAGTTTGTAACACTGAGATTTCCTGGTGGTCTTCCATCTATCTGGCCTTTTTAGCTTTTTTAAAATCAGCTAAAACAGCTAGGAGCTGCCACCTGTTATGACATTGTGCCACCTCTTATTGTTTCATCACTCACTCAGAACTTACTGCAATATTCTTTCATTTATAAGGCAGCCATAAAGATCAACTCTACTCTCCCATATTCCAAACAAAACAGTACATGCATGCAGGAAAGTATCATGATGTTATAAAAACCTAATTTAACAAGAAAACACCTGCTTTGAAAAACTTCCTGGAAATACAATTCCCCGCAGATTTCGCTGATGATATTCTTCTCAGATTAAATTTGCAGATTAAATTCAATTCCCTTCAATTTGCCATGTGTGAGTTTCTTAGATGACAGAGAGGGAAATGCTGTCTGCTCTACTTAAACCATTAAATGTATCAATGTATCAATAATCCTGTAGGAGTGTCATTGTTAAACCTGTTGCTTATTTCTCAATTTGATTTTACAAAGTCAAATTCCTGACATCGAAGCCCGGTGTAAAGTCTCTAAATCAAGCATTCTTACAGTAAATAATTAAGAGAAATAAATCTATTAACAATGACAACTTGCAATTAGACATTTTAAGGACCCAGTGTTACTTTGCTTACTTAAATTATTAATTTAATATTAATCTCACTTCACTTCTTGAGCGCTAGTCTAGCTAAATAGCACTTAGCTGTGTTATTCCGTTATTCTGACCACATGTACCTATGAAAACATTTACAGGAAGCCCCTTCCCTCCCCTCCTCCAATGTTATTCATTGCTAACATTGACAGTATTTTCCAAAGGAGCTGAAACTAAAGATGGGTGCATCTAGGTAACTGGAGACCCAACTTGACTAGCCAAGATAATACTTAATAGTCCAAGTGTATATGAGATTTATTTATCAAGTCCAAGATCAGACCAAGAAACCAATTTATCACAATTTTGTCTCTTGCAAAAGCACGGAGTTCATTTGGAAATTCGATTTCAGGGGGCAATTCATTCCAATTACCTTTGAGCTGGGTCTTTGCCTAGCCTTATTCCTCTGCATCCCATAGCTATTCATGTTAGAAAGAGAAACACGTGTTGTTTATAGCAACAAAATGCATGTGGGGGTGGAGGGTGAGAGATGGGGAAGCATCTGCCGTCCCAGAGGGACTCTTGGAAGTCCGGGGCTGAAGGTTGTGTTTCCAGACCAGAAAGTACAAGATTTGAGAACATAAAATGTGCATCCAAGCTTCGATGGGATAAAAGTCATCTTTTTGTTTGTTTGTTTGTTGTTGTGCTCTGACTTAACAATGAGCAGAGCTAGGGGAGCACCCCATTCAGGAATCGACTTAAGATTCCTGAAAAGGTGCGGAATCCAGTTGAGTCCCCTTAATCATTCACACATACACACACCCCAGTGGCAGAAAGTAATCAGGCGAAGTATCTAGATTTTTATAACCCATTAGGTATTATATTCTCTGTACAGGATTTAAACACACTAAATGCATTGCCAAAAATTTCAGGGACTTATCATCTCGAATGCTTTAGAGCCAAAGTCAATCTGAGCAGTTACGATGCCATTTTTTTTTTTTTTAAAGAATAGGGCTGGGACGTTCCACTTTGGGAGGAAGGAAGAGACTTGTGAAAAATCCCTCTTCCTAATTAAATCATGGTACGCAGAGTTTGAAGTGGTAAATAATAAATCAGAAAGAATTTGCAATCTGGTTGTCAAGGAAACCGACATGCCTTTGCCATAATTGCTGTGAGTCCCATTTGCCCTTTTGGACACCAAGCCTTATCAAGCATTCAGATCAGAGAATGAGAAAGTCGCTTTTTCCCCACTCCTCCGTCTGTGCTACACAGGCAAGTTGTGTAACAGAGATAGAGTTTGATTCAACAAAAGTATGCCACCAACTATTGAGGGATTCAACAATGGTCCTTCTCCTCCCTCCCTCCCTCCCCCCCCCCTCCCTCCTAAATGCCACTATGAAGCCTAACATTAGAGAGATGGAACTAGAATTGATATTACTTAGAAAGGTTCCCGGAACCGGATTTAATAGAAAGCTTTCCTCTAATGGCAGCTGTTGTCATCATGGTTGATGGGGAGAAGGGAAAACATTTTGAATATTTGGCACCTGTTTAGTCACAGTTCCCTGTAAAGCTTTTTCTTTGAATCCAAGAGAAAAGTCACAGGAAGGGTGTAAAAGGTAGGCGAAATAAATTTATCTTCAGTGCAGTTTACAATGGACTGGTATTTCAGAGAAAAATAAACAAAACGCCGGTTAGAAAAAGCTTTAACAAACAAGCATTTCAGGATGAAAATGCTGTCATTTTAATGAGGCATAATAAGTTTTTAAAACACTGGTGTAAATGAAATGATTCTTCCTATTGGATTTCTGCCTTCCCCCTCCTAACCCAGAGCCCCATTGTTGTTGTTTTTTGCTAATCAACAATCTTGCTGCCTTCATTTCCTGCAGTTGCTTGTTGAGAAGCTGTCCATGATTGTTTCTACTTTGGCTGGTAAAAAAGAATACACACACACTTTCATACTGTGTACACGTTTACTGCAAGCTGCTAAATAATTGTAAACTGCTTCAGTTTCCTTCTTTCTGTCCTATTCATTTCCTGAATTTTCTTCCCTTGTCATCAAAACATGTTGCGCCACTTGAAAAACAAACAAACAAACATTTAAATGCAAGTCCTTCCAAACTTGGCATCTGGCTCTGAAAAACCAAAAAACAGCAGGAAATAAGGACCCAAAAACAAGGTGCAAAAAGCACCTTGTTCCTTACCCTCATATACATAACCTGTTCACCTTAATGCAATCTGTTCTATTCTGTGAGCTGTGTGCGCACAAATTAAGATAAAGGAATTGTAAAAAGTGTAACTTGGCCCTTGAGCTAGTGCAGGTAGTTCTTGACTTACAATCACAAACTTCTGTTGCTAAGTGAGGAGGTTGTTAAGTAAGTCGTGCCTGATTTTTTTAGTCTTGGTTGTTCAGTGAATCACTGTGGTCATTAAATGTATTATGTGGTTAGCAAATCAATCCAGCTACCTCCGTTGATTTTGCTTGTCAGGAGCTGGCTAGGAAAATCAAAATGGTGATCACATGACAATATATGCTGGTTGTCAGGTGCCCAAAATTTGATCATGTGACAATGGGACACTACAGGTAGCCCTCAACTTACAAAAGTTCATTTAGTGACCGTTCGAAGTTAGAATGGTACTAAAAAAGGTGACTGATGACCGTTTTTCATACTTATGATCGTGGTAGCATCCCCATAGTCACGTGATTAAAATTCAGATGCTTGGCAACTGACTCACATTTATGACCGTTGCAATGTCCTGAAGTCACATGATCTCTTTTTGCAACCTTCTCACAAGCAAAGTCAATGGGAAAGCCAGATTCACTTAACAATCTGTGTTACTGACTTAACAACTACAGTGATTCACTTAACAAATGTGGCAAGAAAAGTCGTAAAATGGGGCAAAACCTACTTGACAAATGTCTCACTGAAAAACATCAATTTTGGACCTCATTGTTGTCATACATTGAGGACTACCTGTATATTTCTAAAAAAAAGGTCTTGCCTATCCTTTCTATGCAACTATTCTTTGCATATCTTACAGAAATGCAAACAATAGGGCAGTGCCAGGCAATCAGAATTCAAGCTCTAAGGAAGGGTGGATGAAGACTACCTATATATAGTTGTAAGTGTGACAAGCTGTGGTATGGAACTTTTTTCACCACTGTTGTAATTTTGAGTGGATGTTAAACAAATGGTCGTAAATTGAAGAGTATCTATAAAAGCTAACTTAGCTTCAGCAGGAGTCTAGAAACAGCTGACGATCACCCAATGGCTTATATAAGCTCTCCAAGTAGTTTATGATGAAACAGGATAAAAAATACTATTAAAGGTGTAACAGGTACAATGACATAGAAAGCACTATAAAGATACCATATAAGCTTGGTAGCAGCGACACAAGGGTTCAAAATCTAAAACAATTTTAAATATTAAAATACTATTGAAAATTAAAATGACTTTGAAGAATGGAGAAATAGATGCCAAACTGATATTATATGTAGGCACACACTCTCTGAGAAAGGCATTCCATAAATAGATCTCACCACACACACACACACACACACACACACACAAACCATTTTCCTTTGTATACTAATATTCTGTTTGTCTGTCTCTGTGATTTGATTGTTTCAAGTCAAAGGCAATGTAGAAATATAAAAGCAAATAAACAACAACAAAAATAATGCAATATGGTAAAACCAATCTTTTCTGAATCTTCAGTCTAATAGCTATAGAAGGGAATATTTATGGCTTAGGGTTGAACTCTGGGGTCCTTGGTGTTCTCGCTTGCAGACATTTCATCACCCAACTAGATAACATCATCAGGGCTGGAAAGGAAGGAGATTTGGTCTCTTGTTTATATCTAAGTGGCTTGCCTTGTCAGCGTTAGCAAGAGTGTTCTCGGTAGTCCCTTGATTAGGTGGTTGTTTGCTATTTGACCCCATACTTTGTACTAGGTTTGGAAGGTCAACAAGGGTAAGAACCACCTCTTTCTTGAGAAGGGGAGGAGAAGTTGCTTTAAAGGACAGGAGACCCCAAAGAGAATGCCCACCATCAAGACTTTAATCACAATAAAGGCAGGCACCTCCTGTTGCTTGGCAGGGTGGGGGGGCAAATCTATTTGAGAAAGTTCTCTACTCAGGCCCCACGATTCAGTGGGTTTGTTTTGTACTGCTTACCATTATTGACACAGTAATTTATTAGTATTGGTTATTGTAATGTTTCATTCTATTAGCTTCCTGAAAGGCATTTAATAAGTAGCAAATTACATATATGCCTGCTGGGATAGTTCTTTCACACTTTCTGGGGTTTTTTTTCCTTCCTGAAAGGGGAACAACCCACATACTCAGTAAGATTAGCAGAGAATGAGGGAAAAAATCTATCTCAATTTTTTTCACATCTACCACAAATAAGGACTACTAAATTGGCAGTTTCAAGCTAATATGCCAAGCAGTGTGCATAAAATTCAGAAAATAACATACATGTACTCCTCCGTATTCTTAGCAGTCACCACAACTACATAATACATCCTCAAGAATGGAAGTAAGGATGGCAATTATTGTTTGGCAATAATACCATGCGAGTAAAGGGGACACACAAAAAAGCCCTATTGTGGTTCTTTTTTTACTTTCAATTTCTGCATTCAACCTTTGACATTCTACACAAAGCCAGGGCGATCTCCTCATGTATTTCCTTTTTATCCAATTGGCCTGAAATCAAAGACAACAGTAAGTGCAGCTAGGCAAACTGTCAATCATCTTTTCATCTTCGTTATAAGATGTGGCTGATATTGAAACAGTATCTTTCAAACTGCAAAAAACACTGGAGAATTGGACAAACTGCTCATGCACAGAACCTGAATTAGGCCCAGATGGTGGGATCACTTAGATCCTGAAAAAACAAACTTGACATTTTGGAGTAACTTATGAATAACATATAATATACTAGATCCATTGTGAGGCCAAATGGAGTCTACTGCAATATGACAAGAGAACATTAAGATTATAAGAACAGAACATATTTAGCATGTATGATAACAACAAAAATGTGACTTTAATTATATATACACACACACTCTTTATCTTCTAACAAAGGATACTGCAGTCACAGATAATGGGTATACATCCATTGCATGTATATCAAGTTTTTATGTACCTATCCTACAGTAGACTAAAGCATTCTACAGATTCTTGAAAAAATAGGTATTTCTTTATATTTATAAATATTTATATTTACAGGATGTTTGTATACTGCCCACTCCTTAGCATTTTAGGGCAATATATAGAAATACAGCTAAACTGGCAGTTGTACTGTTAAATCTTAAAGTTAAAATTAAATCTTAAATTACTGCACCAACTGCAAAAGTGTATTGGACAGGTATCCCAGTAAAGGACATGTTATGAGGTTACCAATTATCACACAATTAGTTTATCAGCAAGAACTGATAAAAGGCTTTTCTATTCATGTTATGTGGTTATTCTGCACTGTACTGAATTGAGAATATGAAAACCTGTCTCTTAAAACATAGCAACCCCATTAGAACAAATATTTCTCTCAAATCCTGAAGTCCCATAATCAACAGTAACATTCTTACTCATGCTGAGTTTTAGATTTATGTTCTCACACCTAGTCCTTACAATCTAAAAAGACTCAGATGCCCAACCTGGACTTTTCAGGAAATAAATAAATAAATAAATAAATAAATGAATTAATGAATTAATTAATTAATTAATTAATTAATTCATTCATTCATTCTTCTTTCTCTCACACTTCCCTATCTATTGAGTTGGAACTTCTTTATTTTCATGGAAATATCCTACCTTTTATTCATACATAATGATCTTCCATTTTCCCTTCAACAATATTTATGTGAGGTAGGTTGGACTAAGAGTAAGTGATTACCAGAATTACTGGGCAAGCTACCATGACTAATGGTATAACACATATCTTAACCATTTGCAATACTTTCAAATCTAAGATTCTTTTCAATCAGTTTCAAATAGATATAAACTCTGTAAGAGTTAAGACAGAACTATAACTCTCAAGTGGAACGTCATAGGGTAATCTCCAAATGATCTAGCAAAAAAAAACAAACAAATCCTAGTATTATTTTCTGATGGTGATTGCAAATAAAGAAGCAGAACCATTACAAATATCTGCAATAATATTCAGGTTTGAAGGTCTCCATCAGGACACTATTCTAAATTATAGCAATGGTTACTGAAAGTCATCCAGAAATATCAATAGGGTCTCATTTGTCCTGTCTCTTGTTGGAGATTTCCTTCCCCCATCCCTAACCCCCCCCACACACACACACGATTAAACAAACAATGCTACTTCCATACCAAACCCAAGTATAAGCACAGACTAATAGACATTATTTGTAAAGCATAATCTAAGACAGCAGCCTCCAACCTTTCCGAATTTGCGAACTGGGGGTGGGGAAGGGAGGGGATGCAAGCATGTGCATGGAGCTCCATTTGTGCAAGCAGGAGGCACATGTGCCTACTCCTCATACAAATGAAAGAGTTCTCTTGGCAATTCTCCTTGGATGTGATTGTGAAGGGGATCCAATGCTGCTTCTTTTCTGTGACTGCTGGTATACTGAAGCTGCTTTCTACTCACTCACACTATACCACAATCACTACATTCTTTTCCTTTTGTGTTCCCTCATTTGCAAAACTTCTTTAAACCATAGATTGATATGGGT
Organism: Arizona elegans; assembly: GCA_022577455.1. Taxonomy (NCBI): domain Eukaryota; kingdom Metazoa; phylum Chordata; class Lepidosauria; order Squamata; family Colubridae; genus Arizona; species Arizona elegans. The sequence continues at coordinate 129,706,822 of JAKOOJ010000002.1, forward strand.
CTAATATGGGGCAGGGGATGTTAGAAGACACAATCCAAGCACCAGAGACAACAATCATCCAGGTTGCTGCTAGACCTTATGGCCAGTTCTGAAACATGGAAATTAAATGGCCACAATAAGGGAAACTTGTTTAAATTGAGTTCAATTCATGATGACATCATGGTTGCATTCAAGTAATTCAATTTCCTTCTCAGAAATATAGATATAGTTTGCCACTATTTTTCCCCAATTTTATAGTCTAGTTTACAGCAAAGGAATAACTTGGATGTCTCCCATGTAAGTATTAACCAAGAGGATTTAGACAAGGCCAGCCAGTTGCCGCCATCTGTTTAGATAATATGGAATAGGAAAAAGAAAAGAATTTGATTTATTTATGCTTACTGGTTATATGCATGTCAAAATACAGCTGACTCTAGTGTAGAAGCTTATTTGCAGCAGAAAAAACACACCTTTTGATTAAAACAACATTAACAAATATCTACATGGTGTAATATAAATAACTGTAAGGTTAGTTCTACAAAAAGTGAAGGTGATCAAATAGTATATCAGCATCTTCAGAAATAATTCAGCCTATTTTATACAAAAACAAGCTACATTCTTTTCTCGTGATTGGGTCTCCTGAATTCAATATAATCTAATCTGCACACTTCATAGAAGATAAGAGTCACAACTGTGTTCTAAGAATATCTGTCTGGAAATTTAGAACTATGCTCATATTTTCTCCCTTCTGGAGTCCATTTAGATACCTTGAACCCAGAAGTCCACTTAACTTTTATGTTTTATTTTTTTTTCCTCATCTCTCTCTCTCTCTTTTCCAAAGCTTCATATTCTATAAGCACCATACCAAGCACTATTTTATTGGTTTTCCTAGGCTCAACATGCTACAGAATGAGTTCAAAATTATCTATACCAGCACTTTCATAATCCACTGTGAAAAAAGTACTTCAGCTTTGCCGGTTAGTAGCACACCCAGTGAACCTGGTATTTCTTAATCTGAACAGTTTTCCAGGTGGCCAATTTGATTTGTCAATGCTTCAAAATCTTTAGTATATCATCTGTTAGACTAACAGTTAAGCCATCAATCATTGTCTCCAGGCCTTCAAGTTTTTTTTTTCTTTGCCCCCTGCAATCTTGAACATAAGCTTTCAAACTTCTCTCCATGTTAACAGTTGAGTCTGAATTGCTTCTAACCATGCACTAATATTCACTGAGTTTTTACAAACAAATATGAAGATAATGGCAAGGCAAAGCCATCTTTTGACACACTAGCATCAAAAACATACACACCTTTGCTTGAGATAAACTCAAGAAAGGAGAAAACTGCAGAAAATATATTTGTGCTTTATTTAAAGCACACATTTAACTTCTATATTTGTTCTGCCAAACAATACTGCATTTCAATATATATTCATTCAAAGCATAATCAGATTCTTTCACAGCACTAATCATTATTAATTTGAATTACAGTACACTAGAAAAATGCTGATACAATGTACATCTATGTTTCCGAAACCTGGAATTACATGTTTAGTTTTTCACAAAGCAATTATCCAGATAGAATAAGACAATCAGTTTAAAATATTTCTGCGATAATGTTTACATTTGAAATTATCCTTTCCTTTATACTTCCTTCATAAATATATTTATTTTTTTCTGCAGTATGTTATTCTCAAATTAAAAAAAAAATACTTTGTGAATTATCAGTTTGAACTCATCCATGTGAACTCAGAAATAAATTTTACTTGGTTCACTGGATTTATTTCCATGTAAGAATGCAAATAATTACATTCTTTCAGTGCATTCCTATGCAGGTCTATTCAAAAGAAAGTCTTACTGAATTCAGTATTAGTCCCAGATAAATGTGAATATGATTTCAGCTTTAAAATATTTTAATTAGAAGCTGTTGATACCATGGGCCACATGACAAGCTCTAATAAAAAAGCCTTCTTCAAAAGAATAATTATATTCCTTGTGTTGTGAAGTATAGACCCATAACCATTGAAGAATTCTGTTTTTTTATAAATTCCCATGATAGCATTTACAGCAGCTTTTAACCTTTTATGTAACATTGTGCTATTTAAATACTCATGAAGTAGTTTTAAGAAAGACCTGTTAATTTGAAAGGGACACATTATAACATCTCTCCTTGGCACTATAACAATTTAATCTCCTTTTTTCAAGACAAATCAGTTGGAAAGTACCATCTGCTAGTGAGCAAGTATTATTCAAGCAAAATAATGAACAAAATGCCCTCCATTTTCAGGAAGTGAAGGCCCATTAAATGAAAGGAATTTCTAAAACAAAAACATGAGGTTAACTGATTGATTCCCCATTCTCTGCAAAATTACACTTCCATTTCTTTGACTATTATGTTTATGGGTTGCAGAAAAGATGAAACATAAGAAACATTCTGTTGGGCATTACCCTCTGAATAAAATTGTACAGATTATTGGTATTTTCAGCTAAACAAAAATTAGGCATGTTTAATGCCATGTCCCCTGTGACTTTCACTCATCATCTGGATTGTCAGTTATGTGCCAATAATTGTTTGGTGAGAAACTATATTCTATTTGTCTCTCCAAATGAAACTGTTTTGGATGATTCTAAAACTGTGTTCCTTTGTACTGTCTTAGTAATAAGGAGGTTAAATATATGTATGTAAGGAGGAAGGAAAGGAGAAATAGACTGATATAAAAATGCTACCAAATACAACAAATCAAACAAGTCAGCTCCCATTCAGTTTATAGTTCAGACACTTTCTAGTCTTAATCAACTGCATCCTTATTTCACCCTATCAATTAAATTCCAAAGAATTTGGAAAATTTGGATAGATTCTTTATGAGGAGACATGACCAGCAGATTATTATCCTCTTTCTTTTTATGTAATTAATCCAAAACTGCAAAAGACTGTTTTAAAAAGCTGAAGTTGTTCTATTTGTCTATGCCTCTCAGAAAAGCAACCTCAGAATAAAGTGACACCTAGGTCCCCAATCTAATCTGCCAATCATAGTCTAATAAGAATATTCTGCCGTTCAGAACTACTTCTTCAGTAGTAACCCAAAAAACCAGAGAATCTCTAAGCTTCTTGCGCAAGAAAGACATTCAAGGGAACCCCTGAGTGTGGCGTCAAACATAGGCAGTGGTGAAACTGGGCAAAAACATCTTTTCAAAGTCATATATAGTTATAATTGTGTTTTGCAACTGTGAGTAATTAACTAGGAGGTAAACTACTAAGGTCCAAAACTTTGAATACGAGGACTATAGTTTACAGCAGGCTCCAAGAGTGGTGGAATTCAATGTTTTTTACTACCGATTCTCTGGACGTGGTGTGGCTTGCTGGGTGTGGCAGGTGAAGGATACTGCAAAATCTCCATTCCTACCCCACTCCGGGGGAAGGATATTGCAAAATCTCCATTCCCACCCCACTCTGGGGCCAGTCAGAGGTGGTATTTGCCGGTTCTCCAAACTACTCAAAATTTCCTCTACCAGTTCTCCAGAACCTGTCAGAACCTGCTGAATTTCACTCCTGGCTCCAAGCTATGTTAAAAGCAAGTAGATCACTCTGAACAACAGGCTTTCCCCATTATTATCTTCCTCCATTTCTTTTACACCTCAAATTGACCCAGGTTTGCCTCCAAAGTAACCAGAGCACATTGGCGGTCTATAGGTAAATGTTAATAAGAATTTATCCTATTAGTTAAAAGGAATATACCAGCAGAATGCACTTTACCTTCTGATCACATTTAATACTATATATAACTGAAGATAATAATGGAAATGTTATATAATAATATATTGGGTTTTAACTTTTACATACACTTTCTTGCCTCTTATTTCTCCGTCCTGGTAAATCACTGCTGATGCTGTTGCCTATGGTGATAAGATTTTATTTAAACATTGAATGGTAGCAGCTCAACCACCACCTCTTGCAGCAGCTGCACTGTGCATGCTGTAATTTAAAACCTCAGATTCTTCTGGGAAACACTTTTCATTCTGCTGTTTATATAAATATTCATATCCAGCCCTGCTAATGTCTGCTCGCCACGCTGAATAGTTAGTTCGCTAGAATTCTAAGCCGGAATGCAATATAAATAAGAGATTCAATAAGATACCGTACAATTTTTAAAAGGACAATAAAATAGAGGCAAAATAAATAACAAAACATTTTTTTTCCAACAAAGCACACACTTAGCAAGTAAAAAGCAGCAGAGCAAAAGTGTCTTATTTAACAGTAAGAAAGTCGAATACAGAGCCTAGTGCTCCAAAAATATCTTTGTAGCTATTGATATGACCCTCGGTTTGTTAAAATCAGGACAGAATATGGGAGAAAAGATCTCTTCTGGCTATTAGAGATGAAAAATCCTTATTAAAGTGTATTTTTAAAGTATTTATATAGTATTCAATCATTTTTTTTTAAAAAAATCCTGTAGGTATGAAATAAAGAAAGAATTGAACTCTAAAGCAAGTATGGACTTGTACTTGAGGCTGGTGCTTTCTTTTAAAGCATACTACAATTCTATTATATTTGTTTTAGTAAAAAAAGAGTCCCATATGAGACTGTGGGCACAGTAATGCCTTTCCCTTCCCAAGGTAATATACCAGGAACCCAGACTATAGGATCAAAATATATGGAATAGTGTCTTTTATACTCATCATTACTAAGTGGTCCAGTAAATGTCATAGGTAAAAAGCCACTGAGAACTCTAATAGAACCAATGGGGATCTATTGGCCCAATTCTCAGTTAATTCGTCAAGGAAAACAAAGCTGTTTCAGTTCAACAGCCTTTAGAGTCATTAGGTAGAGCTCCTAAAAATGGAAGTGAAGAATATGTGGAACATTGGTTTTTAAGGTAGTAGAGCAGCTATTTAAAAATCCAAAAATCCAAAAAAAAAACCCAAAAAAAAAACCCACACACTATTTCTCCCTTTTGCAATTCAACCTGCATCCTTGGTAAATATGATAGTAGGATGAATTAATTTGCAGGTAACAATATTCCATATATTTCCAATTTACTAATTAACATGCACCAACAATTAAACCATTTCATAATGAGATCCCACAGACAAGAATACTGAATAAGCAGCACTAGCAGTAATACAGAAAAAAGCTAGTTTACCCAAGTTAAATATGCTTCAATTGAAAAGACAGTATCATAAATCACGCAATTATTAAATTTGCAGATGACAGAACAGTGGTGGGGCTTATTAATAAAAACAATGAGTCTGCTTACAGAAAGGAAGTACAAGGGATGACATTGTGGTGTAAAGAAAATAATCTTACACTTAACACCAAAAAAACTAAAGAACTTATAATTGACTTCAGGAGGAAGAGAGATGTACATTTACCATGGTACATAAATAGTGAGGAGGTGGAAAGGGTTGGTAGTTTTAAATTTCTGGGCATTTATATCTCGAAGGACCTCTCATGGACTATGAATGTTAACATGCTTGTGAAGAAGGCACATCTCAGCATCTACTTCTGTCCTACTATCGCAGCACCATTGAGAGTGTCCTGACATACAACATTCTTGCATGGTACGGGGGCAGCTCTGTAGCGGACAAAAAAGCTCTACAGAGAATCATTAAAACTGCCCAGAATATCATTGGAGAACTGGACGACATCTTCGAATCTCGCTATTTGAGGAAGTTGCATAACATTCTCAGAGACTCTTCCCATCCTGCTTACAATCTTTTTGGACTGTTGCCTTCTGGCAGAAGATACAAAACAATTAAAACTCAGACCACACATTTTCTGAATAGTTTTTATCCCAGAGCTATAATTGCACTCAACAATGAACAAAAGGGCCACCATCAGTGAGCTGTTGGACAGCATTACTTGGTCTGTTGTGTGGATGTTTGGGTGGTGTAGGGGTGGGGAACTGTGCTGGGTGGGAGTGTGTTTGGGGATTGTTATGCGTGTTGGACCTGGTCTTTGGGTGTTAAGTGAATTTTGTTGTATGGGTATACTGTGTATACACATACAATGACAATAAAGTTATTATTATTATAAAACAGCAGAGGGTAACTAAGTTTTTTTTTTTTAAAAAAAAGACTTTTGTGCGTGCGCTCACATTTTCAGTGCTGGGCGAACCAGTAGGTAAATTATGTGAATCCCATCTCTGTAAAGCACCCACATTTTAGTAACATAGTTAAAGATGATTTATTGGTGGTGCATTTCTGAACCAAACATACCAGAATGCAAAAAACAATTCAATGCCATTTTCTTTTCTTTTCTTTTTTTTTTTTTTGAAATTTTGTTTATTTAAAGATACAAACAAAACAAGTAAAAACAAGACATACAAAACATATACACACACACACACAAAAGAAATCAGGTATAATCTTATCAAAGTTTTTGCTTCTCGGCCTTTTGGCTAAGATCAAGTGTAGTATCAATTCAATGCCATTTTCTACATATGTAGTCCCATTACAGCCAAGAGAACCCATTCTACTGAGTCAGTGATTACTGAATCATCCCCATAATTCTAACAATCAAGTTTATTTTATTCCTGAAATGATGCTAGGATTTTTAGATACAACTGAATATTGCTGACTGACCATTTATGAAATGATGCATATATCCAGATGTCTGATAAATGCCTAGATGTCACTGCTTTTCCCTTGTTTCTTTAAACTATATTTTGTAACAACAATAAGGCACTGTCTATCATGTATTTCTCAGGGAATATAGCCCTTCTGGGACTGATAAAGTTCCTTTGTCTTCATTCAGCCTTGTAACTCTGCATGAGATACTATATATATCTGGAATACATGTGTCTTCATGTGTACTATGTAATCCCAAGTAAATTGTTCTTCCATTAAAAAAAGAAATTACTGTTTAAACACATTCAAACTTTGTAGCATTCAAACAAACACCTGATGTAACATATGAACTCAATAATTCTTTATTAGTCGGATATCACAAGATAGTTTCTATTGAACTGGATATCTCTCAGGTACGATACTAGAGCTTTTTTCAGATAGACAATGTGACTACTTTCATCCGTTTGTTTCCATACTCAACTTTTATGAAAAAGAAATATTGTGCCAATTAACAGCAATAAAACTGATGTTTAGTTTTGTGATTGACAGAATACACTTTATGACCAAGCAACTTTATCTTCAAATGCAGTGGGAATAGATGTTAATAATAGCATCAAGACTTGATTTCTCAAGAGTATTTCCTATTCCACTAGGTTCATTCTTCCAATACTTTTTATACATTGGGTTATGTTCAACATGTAATTTAATGATTAATTAGAGTGCAACACATTAAAAACTAAATGTAGTGCAAAAAGGTAAATAAAATTGAATTGTATGAAAATTGAAAATTTTTGGAAATGCAGCCACAAGGCATTCCTAAAAACCTGCTTTGGATTGTAACTGTAAGAAGGGCTACTCATTAAAGCAGCCATATCTGTTCTTTTCAGAATGAAGTCAAAGGTCAGACTGCTTTCCTGACGTCTTGTAAGGTTTTGAATGTACAGTATGCATATTCAGCTCCATGGATTTAGGAGCTAATGTGTAGATTTTGAAAGGATTTCACACAAACCTGGAGCTAGCCCCTGGCCCATTTTTCTTAAAAGTTTCAAGTCCATAACCATGTTAACTACTGAGACACTGCCTGTCATATCCTGTTAATGAAACTTTGACTTCCCTTTGTTCTGACAGCAGCAAACAGCTGCTTGTAAATGAACCACTGTCTCTGGGCTGGCTCCCATTATGCCCTGCTTTTGTGTTTGACAAGGTCACTTGCTGAGGGGATTTTTAAGGAAAAAGACTCTGCAGTTTACAGAATTAGATTTAAACCATAGACAACCCAGTTAAAATATTTTTTCCCCTAACGCATCAGCAAAGTGGGAATAATGAAGAAGAAAAATCTCTCTCTGAGCAAGTCATACAGTTTTTCTCTTCTAGTAGTGACTTCATAATTCTAACAATTACAAAAGCAAACCGTGTTTTCAAATCAATTTTGTATGAAAGTTTGATTGTTCAGCAGGATTAACAAGAAAGATTAATGTAATATTATTCATGTGGGTGTCATTGTTGACACACATGATTCTACCTAATAGCAGCCATAACAATGTGAAAAGTTTCTTTTTTCTAGATTAAAAAAAAATGTTTTCAGGTTTTGTTTGTTTGTTTTAAGATTGGGCCAATTTTGTTCAGAAGAACTAGCTCCCTAGCCAAGTCAAAGACTATTGTAAACAAAATTATTAAACTGGTTGACTTCATAATGGATTGCAGATTTTTCAAGGGATGGAAAATGTGTACTTCTGGAATCTGTTCTTGAGATAACTAAGACTCCAGCCAAAGTCACCAAAATTGTTCAGATGTTATATATAGAACTAACCGTTATTAGATTCTAGTTCCCACCAGAGTTTGACCTATGATTTCAGGGTGAACAAAAAAAAAAGGGGGGGGGACATTATGGTACGCAGTCCTTTTGTTTGAACATTGTCTTTGAAGCCAGGCATGAAGCCAAGAATGAATGGAAAGTATTCTAAGAAATGGAAGATATGATACTGGGAGACATCCTGTGGAATTTGCATGAATAGGTTTGAGTAGCCCATATTCAACATTCACACAAATAGAAGAATGGGGATGAGCTACTTTAAGCATTCTTTTGAGTTCTTCATCATTGACCATTCAAAACAATGAATAGAGATAAGTCTCTACTAGTCATTCCTCATATAACTCCAAAAGGCCACTATTATCGTATTTTGTATCTCAAATTGAATAACCTTTCAGCTCTTCATAATACAGTATTAGTCTTTCCTGTTTAATGCCAATTAATGCAAAAAGGAAAAAGGGGGCGGGAAAATTCCTCTCTCACATACACACAGAGACACATACATTCTCTTTCTCTCTCTACCTCCCCTCCCCCCCCACACACATGAAATTACTAGGAATGAAGGTTCATTCTATTTTATAAGTTCACAACAGAACAACCTAGTGTGTATTATTTCCCTTTACATCTGTCTGAGATAAATGACAAAATAAAACCATGACTATGGAATGTATGCTTCAATTGTAGGCCTTTCATTACCACATTATTATTATTTTCTTTTAAGAACAAGAACATGAAGTTTTTACCTGCTGTTAAGGAACTAGATGTTGTGGAAGGAATCTTGGGAATTCCAGCTAAGAATATCTACCTTTGAATTCTAACATTGCCATTGTTCTCTGTAAGATTCCCTCTTGGCAACGTAACAATAGCTACAAATCCATTAGATTGAGAGATTCTTAAAGTTCATTTTCAATCCAACAAGCATAACAAGCTTAGAGGCAGTGGATGACACTATAAAGTTTTTAGAAAATATCCTGTCCAGTGTATCCCAATTCCAACCTGCAGTATACCTTTGAACAATATGGTGATCCAATTATAAATCAGAGTTTCACTTTACACAAATATCTGAATATTTCTATGCAATAGAAATATCACAAAACTGCATTGTTCCAAAACAGGAAAAAATAGTAGTTTCACCAAATGTGCAATTTAGATTTTTTTAAGAATTTGAATTTAAGAAAAGTGCAGAACAAACAGAAATATTCTCTTAGCTTTCTTTTGGGCTAGAGGAATATACATGCTACTGCCCTATCTTGGTTAAAGTAAAATAATTGTTTTTTCCCAAGAATACTTCTTATATCCAGTCTACATACACTGCCTTTCAACCTTTAGGCAAAAGCTTGAGCATGTGTAAAATCTGGCTACTAATTGTATAAACAGTAAACTCTAAATTTTCTCTATTATTGCTGCACTGATAATCCAAAGTGCCAACTCCCTACATGCTACTTGGCTCAACACCCTTATAGCTGTGATGGCGAACCTATGGCACACATGCCACAGGTGGCAAACAGAGTCATATCGGTGGGCACGGGAGCTAAGTTCCGGTGCACGTGCGCATGCCGACCAGCTAATTTTCAGGCCTTCTTGGACTACTGGAAGTCAGCAAACAGGCCATTTCCAGGCTCTGGAGGGTCTCTGGAGGGTGGGGAAGGCCGTTTTCACCCTCCCCAGGGTGGGGAGGGCGAAAGGCTCTGGAGCCTAGGGAAAGCAAAGAACAGCCCACCGTGCCATCAGTGCCAAAAGCGGGGGAGCATGAGGGGGTCACGCGCGCATGTGTGGGGATTGGGGTGCATAGAATTATGGGTGTGGGCACACGCACCACCACCACCCTGCACTCCTCCCACTTTTGGCATGCAATGCCAAAAGCCCTATAGGATTGCCTCCCCTAGTTAGGTATGACACTTCCTGTCATTTTCTCACAGAGAACAGGTTTAAGGTTCCAAATCTATGAGAAGTAATATGTGTACAAAACCATGCCACACATTCTCACATTCCCTTGTCTCTGGATTATCCTCCTCTGGAGATGTAGGATGCTTCTAATCTCCTGAGCTTTAAAAAGGTTTGAAGACTGGAGGAAAAACACTTTCCATGTTTCTGCATGTCTGGGGAAGTCAGCTCGAGTGGTTATGTCCCATATCCTCTTAATTAATCTGGTTTTGGCTTTGCATATCTAATATTCATTGAAACCAGCTCTAAAAAAATTCCCTCCTCCCTTTTATTGTTTCTGTACTGTTTTGATTATATTCATTTCAATATGTTGAAATGTTGGATCCAGTTGAGATAATTTTCACTTCCTACCTGTCAGTGTTGACAGAACCAAACCTTGTATTCCAAGATGCTGACCTTAAATTTATTTATTATCACTTCAATAAGAGTCTAATTACAATTTATGGCATAGGAATTCACATTCCAAGAGAAGTCTATTGAACATATATTCTCTTTTTCGAAGTGTTGACAGCTTCTCGGACATTGATCTATTCTATCAAAAAGATATGCGGTTTAAAATATAGATAAGAGGTCTATGTAGTTCAATTAAACACTGCAAGTTATACAAGTCTTACCTTTAGAGTTGTCTTTACAAGTAGGCAACAGTGAGTTATAACTACAATACTTTGTTTTTGTTTTAATCACAATCCCACAGGTGGTTCTGCATCATGAATTTAGCCAACATAATCTTGTAGGTTAACAAAGGGAGATGTAGATTAAACTCATTACAGGCTTTATCATATGGGACAGCTGGCAAAATATGTTTCTTAAATGAGTAACAACAACCTTCTCTCGTCTCTCTGTCTCTCCTAACACTCTGGATGAACATATTTGGAATGTCTGTAAAAATGATGAATTGCTGGGTTTACAACAAAAGAAGGTTGGATTCAAGATTAAAAACCAAATCTCCAGCTGAATTGCATTCCCATTGTAAAAGGAGCATTGCTAGCAAAATTTGGAAAAAGAATCCTTTAAAAATTAAAGAACTACCCCCAAAGGTTTATTAATGTGTGTTAGTTCTTTAAATTGATTTTGAATCCTAATTAAAACTTTTAAATTAGAACCATGTACACCGACTGAGTACCTGACTGCCCACGGAGATTAAAATCATGATGCAATTCCAAGGACATGTAAATCCCACTAAAACCTGAACTAACACTAGGCCAAAGTAGACAAACCCCCAATGCTTCCTATCAGTCAGGAAAATATATTTAATAATTTGGAGAATAAATTTATTATCATACTGTTTAACTACTATGAATTAAGGGCACAATATACTAGTAAGCAACATAAAACTGTCTCATTCTTTTCAAAATGATTTGTTCTCTTATTCTACCCAACTTAAAAAGCCTCAATTTTTAACAAAAATGTCCATGAATTTACTGTCCATTCCTTCCATATGTTCAAAATGTTGCTATAGGTGTGTGTGCACACTCTCACATTCACACACAATCCTGTTTTATCATATTCAGTTAGAATCCCAGTCAGTTTTATGTGCATTTTTTCAACAATGCTGAATATACTGCAAGACGTGAGGAAATGGCATGGAACCAGTTGAGTGGCTCATATCTCTTGTTTGGGTTTCTTGAATATACGAAAAGAAAGCTAAACATCCTGATGTTACATTAGAACACATTCACTGCAATTCCATTCACAATGTATTTCTATTCTCCTAATGTATTAAGTAGCTTCATACTCCAGCTAAAACTAACTATTCAAGAAACCTTGACCTTATAACCCTTCCTTGCATGGTTAAGCCTGTTACATGAAGTGAATGTGTGTGTGTTTGTGTGCGTGAGAGACAGACAGACACATACAACAGAGAGAGAGGGGAAGAGAGGAGCAGGGGAGAGAGAGAGAGAGAAAGAGGGAAACAAAGAAATCTTAAGAAATGGGAGAGAAACAATGATTTGCTGCTACAAACACCACCTTACAAAAACACTTCACTAATTTTATTAGCAGAAATATGTTTCTTTAAACAGTGCAATATTGCAAACAGTATGATATCTTTGTATCTGCTTCAACTTCAATATCCACCTTGTCAGTCCAGGAAAATTACAGAAGATTTTGAAGGATCAAAATGTATGAGGAGAGATATATATTTCCCTTTCCACCCAGCTTTCATTCCGTATCTCCAAAGTATCCAAGGCATCCTTTTTCCTTCCTGTACTGGCATCAAACAGGCCGACCTAGCCTTTCCTGAAAATAATAATGTATATTGAAACTGTCGCAGGAGCACAGTCACTGAATTAATTCAAAACATGTAACAATGAACAGAATGCATTATATACAAGAATAAAAGAGAATTACTCTGCTATTACTCTTATTTCAAGGATAGTAACTTTGGTCTGGTTTATTCAAAATGGCATTTGATTTGCCTTTAAGCCAGACTCTTATCAACAGCACTTGGTGTAAAACTACTGTGGAAGCTGACTCCACTATGAACTTCAGAATCCACTGCCTTGCTAAAGATTGCCATGAGGGGGCATAGAATAGACAGCTAACCTGCCTCTTTTTCTCTGATGCTGCAACTACAGAGATAACTGTTCCTGGAATAAATTTCCTTTGAGATCCAAGGATTTCCTTTGTATTATGCCTGTTTTTCTACAACCAATAACAAAAATTTCCTAGCAGACCTTAACTCAGTAATGACTTTGGGCCAGGGTATCCAAACACAGAAAATCAGAAATAAAACTTTGATAACTAACATGTGAACTGGGAATACCTGGCAAGTGCTTGAAAAGCTTGCCAGTCAATTGTACTTTAACTATACATCTCTTGTTTGTTTCCAGCTTAATATTTTCAAGATATTGCAAGCACGGGACAAAAGAAGGTGTGAAACTAATATCTGTCATTTCCAATATTATTTTGACAAGTTGGAAATAACAGTGAATCTTACAGAGGTTAAACTCTTCTTGAAGTTAAGCACTTTTCCATTTCAGTCCACTACAAGAATAACATAAGCAATACTTCATGCCAACTTTAGCCACTGCCCTATCAAACTGCAATAAGTACTGTGTATATCAGATGCCTTGTTTTATGACCTAAAGCTAGCAATACAATCCTTACTAGGCACAAGGCAAGAATGAAGTTAAAAAAAATCAGATTTCAGCAAACAAAACTGTCTATTTACCAAGCTGGCATGAATTAAGCAAAGAAACCAGAGCCAAAAAAGTTTTTTTTTAAAAAAACAAAAAACAAAAACAAAACTGGTAGTTCCAGGAATTTGGTTACATGGCAAGACAGGGGCTGAACTACAGAGGTGAACCTCTAAAATTTCAAGTTGTCTGTAGCAATGAAGACCTTCCCAAGGTCATGCCTTTATAGGGAATGGAAAGCTGCTTTCTTCATAGATACTTGTACATAAAAGCTGGCAAAATCGTCCTTAAATCTGACAAGCCTTGGCTTTAAGCAAGCATTACTTCTCAAGCTATGTGTTTTCTTTACAACTTTTAATTCTCTAGTGCTTGGAGAAGATCGTCAATGACAAAATTGCAAAACCGTCGTGTTTGCAGTTTGTCAAAGACTATTTTTTTACCATAAAAAGAACAAAACACTTTATAAGTGAAGAGCTAAGGATGCAGTACCTGGAAAGGCTGCAAAATCTTTTTGCATCAAAAGGCCACTATAAAGCAGCCTTCCTCAACTGCAGTCTTTGCATATGTTTAATCCCTGAGAAAAATAATTGGGATACCAGATTAGGAAAGGCTGGGTGATTCCTCAACTAATGAGGAAAATGTATGGCAGGCTCAAAATCCATGAGACTGTGACAAGCTGCAAACAGTACACAAAGTCCTAGAAAATAAGGAAAATATATAGTTTGAAATCAATATATGTGAATGCTATCTAAAGCTGCAATAATCAATCGGATATCCTTAGAGGTTTGAGACTATAATTCCTATAGTTCTGCCATTGACATTCTGCCAAATCCAATGGAAATTGAAATCAAAAATGTCTCGTAAGCATGGATTGTCTATACAATATATTTTCAATGGCCATCATCTCAGAAAACTGCATACCACAAAAACAATGAATATGGCTGGTAAGGGAAATGGGATTGATGAATTAACATGGCCTTGGAGATTGTATCCCACACTAAACTGCTTCTTTCTTGGCTTTAATTTCAATTTTATTTAGTGATCTTACCTTATTGATTTATATTATAGCCAGACCAAAATCAAAACAGTTTAGAATGTCACACTGCATTTCTTCAGGGTCAGTAGTAGGTTTGGAAGGCACACTGTTATATTAACTGGCCACACAAGTCTTGGATTCTTAGATGCATTCAATTTAATCAAACTAATATAGTCAAGCAATCTATAACATGAATTCACTAAAATAAAACTGAGTAAGCAGAATTAAAATTGATGCAATCTTGTGGTGCCTTGCTTAGACACACTAAGTCTATAGCTAACCATATTACAGGCTTTGAAAACTGTTATCCAATTTAAGAGCAAGGACACAGAGTAAAATATAAATTATTTTAATTCTAAAACACTAATATTTTTATACTGACTCCATATAACCAAATCTCTTTTAAAGATAGAAAAGAGAGTGAAGTAATATATGATTCTGGCTTAATCTACAAGTAATATACTTAGTTATGCATTAGCCAAATTATTTAATTTGTTTTATTCTATTATTTATTTTATTTTAAATTTTGTATTTATATTGTTTTATTTTATGGCTGTTCACCGCCCTGAGTCCTTTGGGAGTAGGGTGGTATACAAATTCAATAAATAAATAAATAAATCTTGGTTTCCATTATATACTATTATGCAGATTAATTATTTATTTTTGAAAGACAATGGGGTTTGAATCATTCAGATAAAAATAAGGATAACCAAGCTTATCTTCACCATCTATTGCAAAGGTAAATAAATTATTCTGAGTTGGAATCCATAATCTTTTAAGTAGCATATTGAAGGCCACACTCACAAAAATATTTTGTGTATATAAAAGATAATTTTGATTTCATTAAGTTTAACTGATGTTCAATGTTATGAAGGTGAAAAGGTTAATTTTTATAACTATTGTTAGATTTTTACCCCAACTTTATTTTTAATGAGAAAGAGTCAACTCAGGATGATGAACATACCTAATATTCCTGCCTCCAATTTTCCCAACAAGTTTGTAGCTTGGGGTAAGAGTGTGACTAGCCCAAAGTCACCCAAGCCTAAAGCAGGCCTACACCTCACAATATTCTGTGAGTTTTATTCTGTGAATTTGTCTATAGTAGCATCTTAATCATCAAACAAAACTGACCTTCTGTTATTCTGATGGTTGTCTTGGTTGCAATTCTTCCTTCCTTTCCTCAAGGATATTCTTATAGTCCATTATGACTAGAAACTACTAGCCAGTTCCTTTATATAACAATGTGCCTTTGTTAAATACATTTTATTATATGCAGACATTACTACTGGCATTAGTCACAGAAAGTTGTTCTAATAGCCTAGCAAAATGTGTGAGAACTAAGAGTACATAATGCACTTTGGATTGCAAATTCTCCCTGCTAGCACCCAGAGGCTGGATTTATGACTGAACTATATAATACATTTTTTCTTGTGTCTGTTCTGAAAAAAATTAAAAAATACATTTGTGAAGCCAAATAATGTAACAGAGCTAAACTATGAAGAACGCCCATGTGATTTTTATATCTATCTATTGGAAAATCATTGTATAATTGTGTAATTTTGGACCAAAATCTAAAAATAAATCTAAGAGGTAAAGATAAATTTCTATCTAGAAGAAGCCTCCATGGGAACACTTTTCCCAGTCTTGTTAGATTAGAACATAGGAAAATAAAGACTCAATATTCACAATGCTAGTGGCATGTGCCAATTTATGTTTTAGATTTAATAACTTTTGCTATTTTTAATGATTAGTTACTATATCATCCTTCCCATTGTTCATTAGGCAACATAGCAAATACTTTAAGTTCATCAGATAAGTTTCTTTGAATAATTCTTATAGCCCTAGGTTAGCATGATATACATCTAAAATCTGAAGAGTAGATTGCCCTTGTGGCTGAGTGAGATGTCTTCTATTTAATAGACTAATTAATCACAATAATTTCAAAGAAAGTCAAAATCTTGTCTATGTAGTGAAGCAGAAATTGTAGGTTATCTCAATGAAAAAAATTATGCTGCAAAAGCACAATTGAGGCTGTCCATTATTCCGTGGTAATAACTTCCATTATAACTTTTGAAGAGATCTTAAGAAGATCCAAAATGTTTAATTTTGTTAATTAACTGCAAGGATAAGAAGCAAATATAACTAAACTGAATAATGTAGAAGGAATTATACTTATTTGGTGAAATTATCAAAATTAAACAGCAAGATAAAGCTAGCTGGTATGAATAAGGCAATGATGCTGAGATACTTATTAAGATCCATCATATTATTGTGCATTCCGCCCAACAGTTGTTGTTGTTTTTTTAATAAAGTATAAAGATTTTTCTGGGCTAAAAAATTTCATGGCAGTTCTTCCTTCCTTGGCAACAGCATTAAATCATGCAGGATATATACAGATCAACCTGGACTTAAAAATAAAGTCAACATTATCCACATCAAATGTTATTTTATCTCTTATCAACTGGACAAGTATATCAACTGATATAAGCAAATGGAAAATAGTCAAAGAATTCATAAAATATGTGTGTTATTAAGTACAAAAATTATTTTAAATAACCTTAGCCATGGACTAGTGTCTTTCAAAATAATAAAGATGTATAATTTATGCAAAATAATTTATTCTGGCTGTTACCTTATTATTTTTGCTATTGCTACAGATGCTTTCATGCTCAATCAAAGTTAAAAGACAAAAATCCTTATTAAGATGGCTATGTTAAGAGTGAAATTTAACAGGCAAGTTAGTTCAGAAAGCTAAATCAAGGGATAATTATTCCTTTGGATGACTAATTGCCAGGAATGTTCAATTACAGCTATCTGTGAATGCCCCAAAGACATTGTCTTTAGCACCAAATTTAAAAATAAGATAGTTGGATTATTGGTTTGCAAGGTTTATTCTTTAAAAAAAAATCCCCCCCAAAAAAAATATTTAATTTACTTTTGTCTTTGAGGGAGGGGATGTCACACTTTGTTTTCCATTTAAAAAAATAAGACAAGCACATTTTCTGTCCTTGATTTCTTCCTGAATAATTTTACCTTAAATTATTTACTCTTCGGTTTTATTCTTATATTGTAACTTTGGGGACGTGGGTGTATATGAAATGTTTTTAAAAAGCAGTTCCAATTAACACAAGTATAACATTTATTACTTAAAAATCTGATCTATCACAAATTTAGTCAGAATAAAAAAGAGAGGTGGAAACACCAAAAAGGTATCATTTTGTTAATATTCAAGACTGAAATACAATTGAATGGGATTGGAGTGTGCCTCATTTCCCATTTCAGAACTATTCTAATTTTTTATATATTTAGAAATGGAAAAATGATTATGAGTCTATCTATGTATGTTTATACTCCCCATTAACAATAGTGAAAATAAATATTGGATAAAACATAAATAGGTTAGAAAAGAAATAAATACTTTGTTATGTTCAGAACTTGCCTGGCAATTTTCATGTCCTTTTATCCTAAAATGAGTCCTATATTTTGATAGCCTGCCAACTATTAAAAAAGACTCCCTATTATATCATTTTAGAGCCAGATAGAGATCAGGGGACATTTTAGCATTCAGGAGAAGCATAGTTAAATATGTTAAAAGTCTGGTTTACTAATTGTGCCTCACAGAAGCAAGAGAAGCCAATTCCATTATTTTTTTAGAGAAATTGTTTGATTTGACCTATCCTCTCTCTGAAAGATTTATATTCAGGGTTATTATGAAAAGGACTTTATTACCTGGCACTTTATTTGCTTGTTCTTCCCATCACCTTTTCAACTTGTTACATCTTGTATGTAGATTACTGTTTTGTTGAAGCACTTGTTTGTTTTGAATTACAACAAAGGGTGCTAAATCTAAGGATATATCATAACAAATTGATTAAAAATGTAGATTTCACTTTTACATAAAGCTCCAATTTTTGAGACCCATGCTTGAAAGGAACATGATTTCATGCATATAAATGAAGAAAACATGGACTAAACATCTGAATTACATAACTGACAGGACAAAATTATCTATTATGTTGCATTTCAGACAATCAAAGAAATAATAGGACATTCATCATTGTGGAAAGTAGATTCAATATTATGTCCCAACTGATAAACGTTGAAGGATGAGAAAGTTTTTTGATAGGTTCCCAAATTCAAAGTGTTCCAGACAGGAAAATAAACAACTATAAGGAAATATATTAGTGCCATGAAGGAATTTGGAAAAAACAAAATACCTCTTTCACCTTAATAAATCATTGTCCAACTCACTCAGGGAAGAAACATTCTGATGACCTAGTAGAAGTTATCAAGACAAACAAAATTAGACTTTATGTTTCATCTGGACATCGTTTTTCCTTCCATTGAATTAGGCCCAATTCTCACAGATGGCCTGCAATTTTATTGTCAAGATTTGTCAGACATTGCCTCTTTCCTAGGGCTGAACAAAAGTGTCCAGCCCAAGGTCACCCAGCTGGCTTTGGGCCAAAGACAGGACTAGAACTCACAATCTCCAGGTTTCTAGCCTCAAATCTCCAGGTTTCTAGACTCAAATCTTTGCCACTTCCCCAAAGTGGCTCTCATTTAGATATTGCAAGGTGCTTATTCAATTTCTTCTGCATCAGTGAAGCAGCGTTCCTTACCTAATACGTATATATTAGCTGAGTATTATTCAGCCTTCATAGCTTCTGACCCTCGCTTGGCATTTAATTCCCAGTCCACCAGGCTATTCATGCTTGATGGCACTGATGCAGAGACATTCAATGCTTTATTTTTGGAATGGTGGAAGGTGGAACACTACAAACTGCACTGGACAATATCCTATTTAAATATGGTATGTAAATGGCTACGGTCCTACAAAGTTGAATCATTACTAGATTGGGTCTATGCTACTTGATTTTAGAAGAAAGTATGTAACCATTTATCAAGACCAGAAAAAAAACACAGAGCAAAGCAAAGAAAGTTATAGACAACATAGTAACATCCGACCACATGTAAACCGGCTTATGTGAAATAAATTATTTGATAAAGGCCTTTCCTGTTAAGCTTAAATTTCAAGCCTTCTTCACACTTTATCAAGGAAATGCTGTAGGTCACTATCGAAGGACTGAAAGGACTTAAGCATATACTTTGCAAACTAGAGTCTTCAGGCCTAATCCCTGACATCATTGGTAGGATCAAACAAACATACAAAATTTTAAAGTTTGGAGGAAAAATACTGCTAGCCAAAAGTTGTATGGATTTTTGGAATTAGGGTCCAATATATTGGTTAATACCAGATCAAAGAAGAATCAGGGAGACAACACTGAAACAGTTCTGAAATACTAAAGAATACTTCTTATGTTTTGAGAAATAAATTGATTTGGAAATCAAATCATAAATTTCAAAACCTTTAATGTCTATAGATATATAATTTTCCAGGCATAGCTACAGCCATTAAAACAGAGACATTACAGATTTTTTTTTCAGCCTAGACATCTGAAAAGATCACAATACACATATCTAGGTCTTCTGAAGTGTTTATCATAGAATGGAAATGGTCCCAACATTTCTTTCTTTCTTTTTTCCTTTTATTGCTTTTTTTTTTTGAAATTAAATAGCAAATACATCTAGAGAGACAATACCAAAATTAATTTATGCCATAGAATAATCAAAACCACCATCTGCAAACTTTAATTGTCCCACAATGTGACAAGTTGGCTTCTCACAGTAATTCCCTTAGATAAGGCTTTCACCTAATCCTTTTCAAAGAAATCCATTATTTACACCAGTATACATATATCAACCAAATTGACAAAGCTTTTCCTTGTTAAAGATGAATTATTTCACAGCAGTGAATATCTTATATTATTCAAATGTTCTTCTCTCAAGTGCCTTTTCATCTAAAATTAAGCAAATAGCATTTAGCCCAAATGTTCTAATACTGAACAAAATGGAGCCATGACTTATTAACTGTTTGGCCTATTTTCTATCTAAAGTGAAAGCAATGACCACAGGAAAACATCACACTCATTCTGGATGACAGCAAAAGGGATATTTCAGAGGGACTGAAATTATTCTAGAAGCCTGAAACTTAAGATCCATAACAGTCTATATCTTCTGTTGTTTTTAATTATGCCTTTAAAAAAAGGTCCCCTGCTGTGTTTTTGAAATACTAAATGGCCTCCACAGCTATGTGACATAATTCATTTTAATTCATGATTACAAGATGTTTTTAAACTATTCCCTCTTTCCCAGCAGCTACTTAAAAGCATGAGGAGAAGGGAGGGAATATTTTTTTCTCTTCCCCCTTCTTCTTCTCTATTTATTGGTCCAATTCCAGATGTACAACTTTGCAAAACTGGGTATTAAGATTAAAATCACAGCATATGTTAACTACTTTTAATTGTTTATACACATTCCCACAGAAATGCATAAGGAAAATCAGAAAATCATCTTTTTATTTTTATTTTTTTTTAAAAAAAGATAGCTTTTAAATTCGATTTGATTTGCTGAATGGATCTGAACAAGCATCTGAATTGTGAACAGATGCAGAGTTACCTTTCCATAAAAATGAAATATTGAATTCATAGAGAGCAATACCTACAATTTCCACTTTTGAATTATATATTTCACTCCAAGCACACACACAGAGAGGGTGGGGAGGGGGAGAGAGACAGACAGAGAGAACAGGGGAGAGAGAGGGAGAAAAATGCCTTGTCTGTGCACAAAATCTTTAGGAAGCTCTTTGCTTATATGTAGTAGTACATAATTTTCTCAACATCATAATCCCATTATTGTTATAGTGTTGATGGCATGCTTGCTTTTCTCACTGGCAATTTAAAAAGAATAAAAATAAAATACAGGTAGTCCTCAATTTACAACCACTACCAAAGTTTCCATTGTTAAACTAAGTAGTTGTTAAGTGAGTTTTGCCCCATTTTATGACCTTCCTTGCCACAGTTATTAAGTGAATCATGTAGTCGTAAGCAAATGTGGCTTCTCACATTGACTTTGCTTGTTGGAAGCTGTCTGGAAAGGTTAAAAATGGTGATCACATGAACCAGGGACAGTGCAATTGTCAGACGTACATGCCAGTTGCCAAGCATCTGAATTTTGATCACATGACCACAGGGATGCTGCAATAGTCGTAGGTATGAAAAATGGTCATAGGTCACTTTTTTCAGTGCCGTTGTAACTTTGAAAAATCACTAAATGAATGATTATGACTCAAGGACTATCTGTACCTAAAACAGACTCTGTGTGACTACAGAGAATAGCAGAATTCAATGGCAGTTGTAAATAGTGCAAAGGAAGGAATATGGAGACCACAGTCTCTCCTGGGTAATAACAGCAGGACAATGAAACAAACAATAAGTAGGTAACGGCCATTTTGCAATTTGAATGAGAACAAAAAATGTTCATTAAAGTTCAGGTCCCAAACACCTTTTGTGTCATAAATAAATATGAGACAAAGGAGAAAAAGCAATATTGCAACTACATCTTTATCTTGAATAATGCTTGATAGCAGATACTCCCTGAAACAGAATGTGAAGACTGAAGTATGTATAACAAAACTTTGGAAGTTAAGAAAAGACAGTTGAAGTAAACCAAAATTTCTTGCATATAGACCTTAATATAGTTTCCAAGTAAGTATCAGAGAAATTGGCACTTTGGGGAGTCCAATGACATCCAAAGCTGCTCTCTTCTTCTATTCTTCCATCTTCCAACCTGATTTTTAACTTCAACATTAAAAACAAAGCTGGCAGAATCTATAGAATTTAAGATGCCTTCATAATATCATTTTGGCTTAATATCACAACAACATGTTGGTGGCATTCTAAAATCTACTTCTATCATCCAGATACGACTACAATAGTATTATTACTATCACTACTACTGCTACTACTACTTTAACTGAACAGAATCAACAACTTGAGTTAAATAATTAAATCTGACTGCCCAGAAATGTCAAGAAAAAGATCAGTGTAAAACTTTATTATTCTTATAAAACTTCCATTTTCATCTGCATGCTATGCCAACTGCTTTGTAACCCTTTAATTTAAATCATCAAAACTGCTTCAGGGAATTGCCAGAATACAAGAGGAAATGGTGCTACCACCAGTCAGAAACACATTAAAGTTTAGACCAGGTTGGGGGGGGGGAAGCAAATAACATGCTTGTCAAACTTCATAATCAATACAGCCAGAACTCCAATCATTTCTTTTGTTTTAATTAAAAATTACATACATTTTTTTTTCTAAAAAAATCTCTTTTTGGAAGGAAAAGGTTTATGGCCATGAAATAAAAAGTATATTTCAGGGAAACTGGTGCTCTCTGAACGGATGCACACAATCCTTCTCTCACAAATCAGCAGCTATATAGCAATATTCCATTTAAGCTTGAAGGGATAATATAAATTTGCCAGTCAATTATTCAAATTGTAGCAAATCCCTGCATGATATATGTTCTTCAGGAGCATATGTGCAAATCGTTCAGCAAAGCAAAGTGCCTTTTTGGATCTGCTCCACAAAGCTGCCAAAACTGCTCAAAGGCTTGCTTGTATATGGATTCCAAGACATTTCTGCTAGGACAGCAAGAGGAATGAAGTCAACATTGCTGGGCTTCTCTAGTATTCTAGCCCAGATAATAATGTTTCTTGTATACAGCCAGTGGCTTCCAAGGGTATTGTATAAAAATACTGTTAAACTAATGAATAACTGGTAAATAAAATAATATAAATCACTGGCTTTGTTAGTATACCAAATCCATTCCCCACTCTTTCTTTGGGAAGAGTATGTCTTTTCTCAAAAAAAGATTTCACTGGACACTTATGGGTGTTGCATTGTGTTTGGAACTGAATATGCCTCTTCTGTATGTGTGTGTTTGGTTTTTAATTTCTAAAACCTACCAATAACAGAGCACGTTTCTTTGAAAGCATAGGCTTATTTCCAAAGACTGACTCCTCCTTCATTGTCTAATATAGCAATAATTTTTAAAAATGGTCTTATAATTAACATTGTGTCACCAATGCCTTAGTCACCTCCCATTTCGATCTATTCTATTCTATGCGATCTACATGGATCTGCCCTTAAAGAATACTCAAAAGCTTCAGATGGTACAAAATGCAGCATAATATCATGATCATATAGCTTACTAATGGCAATCCCACAAGTCCCCATTGCTGTTGTAATCCAGGAATCATGCAAATAATTCAGTAGGAGAGACAAGAGTAAAGAAGGTGAGGAGTGTGAAGTGTTGCAGGTAGTTACAGAAGGTGAGCAGGCCAGCAAGGACAGTGGGCAGACATTGGAGAGTATAGGAAGGTCAATGGGCAGACACTGGGAAATGTTGACAGGAAGGAAGATGCTGGAGACTACGAGATCCCTGGGATCTCGTATTCTGTAGGAGACTCCTGAGAAGAAAAAGTGGTGGGAGTGACTTGCAATCTCTCCTACCAACTTTCTCATTTACTTCCCCCTTTTTTGTCCAAGAGGATCACAAATGATCCTGTGATCAGGGCTCAACATAATGGCAGAATCGTGAGCCAGGCACCCAGTTTACAATCACATAACCACAGGGACACTGTGGTGGTGGCAATGTCACAGATCAAGTCCCCCCTCATGCAACACGGTTGTAATTTTGAATGGTCGCTGAACAGGAGGTGGTTAAGTCATGGACTAAAGGTACTGTAGCTCAGCTACCAGAATAAACTTTTAATAAGCCTTTAGTTATAGTAGCAAAGTGATAAAATTCAGGAGTCCGATGGAGTATCTATAAGGGAACCAGGGTATCACAGATACTTGGCACTCACCTTGCTCGTTCCACCTAATTTAATTTAAAACAATGCAAAGCTCACATGCTGCAAAGCACTGGTTCCTACTGAGCTCCAAACAGATCCCATAAATTTTCTTAGAGTTAACCGAGTGGTAAGTTCTTGAGATGGGTGGCCTTATAAAATGAATGAAAGAATTAATGAGCATTTTTAAAAACGGTTCTTTGAAACTGGTCATTTTTTCCCTGACAGCCATTTTATAAACATATGAGCTCCCTCTTCCGTAGCAGCATTTTACAGAAAAATTGAGAGCACTGAGGACATTACTTTAGTTGAGTAAACAAATGTCTGCAAGGAAACAACCAAGCTCAGAGACCACCAAGGATTCTACCAAACAGGCTTCGCAAGCATCTTTTCTCATATAAACTGAAAACTTTAATGCCAGCTTAAATGTATAAGAGCGGTCGGCTCATATTATTTAACAGTTTTATTTTCTTTGCATTTAATTCTGCTATTTGTTTTAATTTAATTTAATTTAATTTAATTTAATTTAATTTAATTTAATTTATTGAATTTCTATGCCGCCCAACTCCCAAGGGACTCTGGGTTTTAGGCTATTTTTAAGTAAAATGAAGCTAGGAATGAAGGAAAAGTCTTCAACCTAAGCTTAACCTTCAGCTTCTCAAATATTCCATTTTGCAAATCTGGATGCCTGAAACTTTTTGGTCCCATAACAAATTCCAACCAATATTCCCATTAATGGGAAAAGTTAGAATGCTTAATTAAGAATAAAATTGTCTCTTGACTAACTAAATAAAGCAACGACAAACCACCCATTTATAAAATTGTCATTAGTTGCTTGTAGCAAGCCCATCAACATTGATTACTTTTTTACCAGCGGTTGGCAATTAGTTACCCAAGTTATAAATGTACAATTAAAGTAGTGTTCAACCGACCATATTCTTTAATAACATATCCTGAGCCACAATGAAAAAAATGACTGTGTAACGTCAAACCCATCATACTAAACAAAACTGAACTGAGCTTTATTTCCCATATCGAGAACGCTTTGAGAAAGGTAAAGAATTATTATTCTGAGGCAAACGGATAAAACAGTTCTTGTGGGCAGAGAGGGAAATCATTCCCTACTTGTTCTAAGGAATGTAAAAAGCACCGTGACAGCTCTGGAAATCATTCTATTCATACAGCCTAAAATCAGGAGTGCTTTGCTACATTAATACAGAGGTTGGTTTACAAGGGCACCCCCAATAGGCATGACCTTTAGAAAATGCAGGCGCAAGCGTGGGAATCCAAGAAGGGAAAGAAGATGAAAGATGATGCCAGGGCTGCAGTTGTCTTATGCTAAAGACTTTACTTTGTCACGTAATTCATACGGCTGCAGTCAGGCTAATTCGAGAGCTCACTTTTCAAAAGCTGATAAAAATGCAGCTTTTGATTCGAAGAAGGTGGGTTGCTGTTGTTGTTTTCCCCACAGAGGTGGATCAGGTCTTCTTTTTAATGGCATTGATTAAAATGATAATACTATAAAGACGATGGTAATGCCTTGCTTTTAAAAAAAAAATCATATAAAGCTGCAGAAATTCAGCTGGCTGTCATGTTGCTTCCCCGGCCCACTATTTCTTCCCTTTTTCTCATATTGCTTTATGCAATTACTTCTCTGGTTTAATTGCTCAGATTAAAATCATGGAGAAGCTACAAATTACCCAAGTCTGGTAAAAGAAGAATAATTATTGAAAATGACTTCTTCCATTTTACATATCTAAAACTGTTAAGAGACAGAGGAAATGACTTAAAATGTAGTAATGCTGGAATCATTTGCAATCTTGGTGGAAAAGTCTCCCAGAATCTATTCTTTTCTACATTATAAAACTTTATGCCAAAGTAAGCCAAATATTGTGCCAAGAAAAGCAGAATTCTATGTTTTTTTAAAATGAAAGAAATGTTTGCATGCTATTATCTGTGCTGTATAGTTGAGTTTGTTTCTACTAGACATGAAGAAACACAGGAGCTATGGAAAAATAACATCTCAACAATTATTTCAATGTTTAGTTTCATGACATAAAATTGATTTCAAAAATAAATAAATTTTAAAGAAGGAATTTTAAACCTACAAATAAACTGGAAATTTGTTCAGGAAATATGTTTCAAAAAAAAGAAATGTATTGACTGATCCAAGCCAAGTACAATGCCCCTGTCCTCAATCCATACATATCAGAGATTTAAGCGGAAATTTCAAATGCATATTGCTTTCTCAGGATTCCTAGTCAAACAAAAGTTTTGACTCAAAATCGTATTAAAAAAAGGTAGCACCTCTTTTTAGGAATTTTTATCCTGCTTTGCATGAAGATAAAAAAATGAAGACTACAGATTCCTATCTTGGCTAAGACTTCACTGAATAAGAATATAATTTTATGTAATTATATAATTCTATACCATCTGACAAAAGCCAATTTAAAATAGTTGTCTAACAGATATCTATTAGGAAAAAAAAATATCTTTTATCATAACAGTTCATTAATAATTCCAAGCTACCAGGAAAAACAATCTCAGGCTACCTGATAGTAACAAAGTTACTAGGCTTTCAGGGACTTGTATCTACCATAAGGATATTTTTCTCAGTTGACAAAGTTGGTCTCCGATCCAGACGCTCATATTAATGGATTAAGTTAAGAGAGATTAATGTCAAAGCAATACAGACATAGGCTGACACACCTTACTGACTAGATGGTACTGTGCAAAATCTCTCATGCTATTGCTACAAACCTAATGATAGCAACAGAGCAGAACAGCCTGTTACAGACGAGTTGCATAGAATAATTTTCCAAAGAATATTATAGAATAAGAGTATTATTCACACTGAAACTAAAAAAAAAAGTTACAAATAAAGAGCAGTGGTCACATATCAATATTCCATACATCATAAAGTCATTAAGTTCTTTCCAAACTTATCTAGCTGTATTTATAGTAGGCATCACAAAAATCCTTAACTAGCAATTCCAAAAATCATGCACAAGCAATATCTATAACACACAAGAAGTGTCAGGAACTAATACTAAACAGGAATTCCGTCAATGGATCAAATCAAATGTTTTTGTGTTCCTGCTTTTAGCTTGTTTAATTTGTCAGCTATCTTTACAAACAACATAAATTATAAGCAAATTACTACCATGTGTTCTGTGCTAATTAAGCTGTTTCTAATTTAAAGGTGTTCTATATTTACAATTTTAAATGCAAATATGCATACATTTTTTATAGATTGCTGATTCCAAACACACATCATTAGAAAGAAAAACAAACAGCAACTGCTGGCAGAAGCAAAGTTTGCAGCACAATAGATGCACAAAGCAATTTCCTTCCTCAAATTCCTTAATTTTCATTAACAAAGGAAATTGTAAGTATCTGCTTTTCTTTTGTCTTGTAGCCGCTGACAAGAGGGGGCGGGGGCTTGCTCATATATAGGAGACTAACTTGGTAGCTCTCAATAAACCAGGTCAAAAACATTTGAATTTCTAGAACATTAATGACATTTCTTGATTACACATTTATGGCCCTTTAGTGCTGAAATGTAATGTGCACAAAATAAGAAAACTTCTGTTGAAGGTGCTTGTAATACCCCGGGCTTATTTATTTCTCCAATATTCAAGGCTTATTTATGTGATTAATTGTCACTCATGCAGAAGCAAACATGAAAAATGCATTTCTAAGGTGAACAATAAATACTTGCTGTTGGTGATACCATTTAAAGAAAGAAATGCTTTACACCAAGTGCATATAAGCACTTTAACTGAAATGAAGTAAGAATCATGTTCTTTTATTCTGCTGTATGTATCTGAGTGGAAAGATAATATTCCTATCATAAAGAAACATATTAGCAGCTCAGCTCATATATCATTCCAAGGCATAGCATTGTTTGGGAAGCAAAGTTTGTGTGCTATTTTTAGGCTGACAAACCATAGCAGGCAAGCCAGCAGGCAAGCCAGAATCTGAAGCCTACTTGAAAGTAGCTGTGTAAATTATGGCTGGTGTCAGATCTCACCCCTCCAGAAAAACAAACAAAATACAGTAAAGGATATATTTCGTTTTTTTATGAAATCAACAAGAATTGTAACACAATTATCGTCCAGCCAGACCACATCTGTTCTTTCTCTTCACAGGATGTCTTAACACACTATCAGTAATTTGGTTTGCACTGTACCTGTATGTCTGCCCTGTAAAATGATAACCTGTATATTTCATGTTGTCCAGTCAAGTCCACCTGCCGTGTTTCCCTAAAAATAAGAACCTGTCTTATATTTTTTTGAACCCCGAAATAAGCGCTTAGCCTTATTTTCGGGGAGGTCTTATGATTTTGGGGCGCGTGGAGCAAGAGGGGCTCCTCTTGCCATCTTACCTGATTTCCAGCTCTGTGTTTAAATATTTTTGGGGAGGGCTTATTTTTGGGGGAAGGCTTATTTTAGCATATGCGCTCAAAAGCCTGATTGGGCTTATTATCAGGGGATGTCTTATTTTCGGGGAAACGGGATATGTATCAAATGTCTGGATGAGTAAATGGTAAAATGGCAGTGGTAATTACTGGGGAGAAAACCACACCCTCCAACCCCTTTTGTGTATTCATTTTACTAACACTCCATTCCCCACTTTTCTTACCTTATCACAAAGTGATTGAAGCATCTTTGAGTTTACATTATTTTTATACAAATTAGGTATTGTGTTTCCCTAACAGTATAATTCCAACATTCTGGTTTGTGATTTTGTTCCAAACAAGGAAAGTAATTTGTGCATGTCATTGAACACCATTTGGCCATTATTTGAATTCCATCAAGACCCAGCCCACAATGACCAGCTAATAATGCCCAAGGATTTCTTCCTCACTTGATAAATTTGTCCTGTTACTGTATTCCCTGAAAACAGAAGGGAGGTGAAATACTTTAGGAAATGATGTTTTTACCAATTAATCAACAAATTTTATTGCAGTCTCAGACCAACATCAAATATTTATTACACTGTGTCAGGTAGCAAAAGAAAATCGAAGATAGACTTTCATAAAATCACTATAATATGTCACACTAAAAAACAATGCTTTTGATTTCTATCTTCCTACACTTTGTTACCACCAATTATACTCGAGTGGTTGGTAACTTCTATCTTTACTGATCTCTGTAAGTATAGACATTCTGATCTCTGTAAGTATAGACATAGCATAGAATCAAAAAGGCGTCCAGTCCTTATTTATTTGTTAAATTTGTCACTTAGAGTAGCCCCACAATGAGACAGGCACCAAATGAATTTAATAAATAAACAAATAAATTTCTGCCTTTCAAAGTTTGTCTTTGAAAAAGGAGGATAGGAAGAACATTGACCATTTTAAGCTTTAGTGTTGGAGCCTTCTGAGAAGATAGTGGACAACCAAGAAAATAAACAAATGCATGAGCTAAGAAATGGATCATCAAACACATCAACACAGGACCAGGCTTATATCACTATAATTTGGACATATTATATATAGACCTAGCTTTTTCAATAAATTTGTTGTTCTGGGAAAGGTGGAAAGAAAGAAAAGAAGAGAAACACCAACATCAAAGTGGATTGATTCAATTACAGTAGCTATGAATGGGATTATTGGAAAACCTGATGGACCAGGTTGGGTACAGATGGTCCTGGAGAAAACCTGTGTGGTCATTAAGGTTCAAATTATATTTAATAGCATATAAACATGATCATAATCAGCAACAATGCTGTTTTGTTTCTTTTTGTAATGATACACTTAGGTAAATCCCTGAATAGAATTCGCTTTGTGATTTGAATCTTTGAAAGGAACTTTGAGGAAAAATCACACATTTACAAAAGGCAAACTGATGAAACTGTACATTATTAACCCTTCTAGTCCACAGATCCTCTCTGACATTTCTACCTTTTTCACATTTCTTTTGGACTAGTGGAAATATTTTCAAACTAGCATGGACTATTCCAGTTTGTCATTACCTCATTTTTTAAGAATGCCTATGGACCCTGTATGGGTCATGCTTATTTTAAATAAAGGGGGTGAGTTCAATTGGCAATTTACTTAGCGGCATCATAAAAATACCATATAACCTCCCTCAAGATAAGCTCCGGTCTTAATAATTGCATGAACCAAACAATAGTATTTCTTAAAAATAATGTAGAGGGGATTGGTTCTTGTCTTCCTTTTGATTCCCACATGCCCAATTCCAGCTAAGCTTACAGCCTTGAAATATCATTTTTGTCTCCCATTCAAATACTAAACAACTATGTACATTTACCTTCTGTAAAATATGCTAAATAGCCACATTAAATTTGGATAGAAAAGCAAGTTTGATGGTCTTCAAGGTGGAAAAGACTCTGGCAGGCATCAAGCACATATAGTCTAGTTCATCTGTCTCTCCTCTAAGATATGAAAGTTGTGGAGAAATTTTATCCATACACACAAAAAAAAAAAATCAAGAAAAAACAGAGAGAGAGAGAGAGAAGGGGGTAGAGGGAGTGAGAGAGAAAAAGGGAGGAATAGAAATAGGGATTAGTGAGAGGGAGAGGGAGAGGAAGAGGAAGAGGAAGACAAACCTATTTTGCCAATGATAATGCAACAGATATATGTCTCAGTTCCTTAAAAGCCTATCCACTCAGTAAAAAACTTCAGCAATACATGTAAAAGATAGAACTAAAGTACAGTATAATAAAAGTTTGGATTTCTTAGTAAGCTAATTTTGCTTTGCTTAAATGTTTAGAAATTCAAATCATAAAGTAATAATGCATGCTAATTTGAGATAACGTTTTGAAAATTGCTGCAATACTAGTGTGGAGTAATGTCAGTAGAAAGTAATCAGAAACACATACTTTTTACATGGACATTTTTAAAAAGTATAATAGAACATATTTCTCATCTTCCCACAACAAAGGCAAATTATGTACCATCTACTTTGGATAATGGATAGCAGACAGATGCTGGAATGTGCATTTATGAGCTGTGGCGCATTAATTAATCGTCATAGGAAGAGTGAATCCATTTCTCTGCATTATTAGTTTACAAACAAGAGTCATTTTTCCCAAAATGCTCGAAATGATTTTCTGTTATTACAACAATGCCATTTAAATCTAATATTTAATAGCACTTCTTTTTTAAAAAAGAGGAAATAAATTTTTAATCAATTCAGCTTTGTTCTGTTACTGATTAGGCCTATAGACCACAAAGAGCCAGCATGGCAAGAACCTCAAAAAGACTTATTTATGTCAATGACAGATCAAAGCAGCATTACTAGAATTATGTAATTTCTTTAAATGTGGTGTTGAAAGAAGAGAAGGAGGATAAAAAAAAGGCTGCTCCACATGCATTGTGCAACTTTTCTTTACTTGACTGTACTGCTTAAGTGACTTTTTTGAAGATGTAATTAGAAGAGTGCAGTATATTAATCAATATATCATGGGTTACTCATTGCAGACAAAACCCATCCATTTTTTTTGTGTGTGGTTTTTTTCAGAATTTCTTGTCAAAGACAGTTATTAAAAAATATTTTAAAAATATGGGAAGTAGCATTCTGCTCTTTTTAAAAGAACCCACTAGCTTCCTGCATTATCTTTAATCCCAAGAACACCTCTGAATCCAAAATGGGCCCCACAGGATTTCTTACAAATTAAAAATAATAGATGCTTAACATGGGGCTCTGCCTACAACCATAGATAAAGGATAAAAATACAGTCTTAAATATACTGCAAGAAGAGGAACTACAGTGAATCAAAGTTGAAATGTTAGGAAATCAATGTTTTATCCTGCACTGAAGCTATCTTGTGAATCAGTAAGCCCCTCCCTCAGCAGCCATTTTGGAAAAAATATGTGCAATATATTCTCAAACTTCTAAATGTACCTCAACCAAAAGCATCACTTAGGGATCCCTACGTTAATGTAAGTGTAGGAAAATTTTCTATCACATTACTATTTATAACCAGGCTACAAAAATATATGTAAATTTGTATATAGATTAAGGAATATATTACTTATTAACTTGAATTTGACACAAATGTTAGAAACCAGAGACATTGAGCAATGTATATTGTTTTATTTTTAAAACTAATCAAATATTTTAATTTTTTTAAAAAAAAAAACTTATATATCTAATATCTCCTTTTTCTAAGGAATCCAGAAAAATAAGTAGATTGAAGAGAACTGTAATGTAGCAATTCTGCATAGATAAGGACCCTTGTCTAGTATTGGAACATAGTTTGACATGGATCATGACATATGCGCTTGTGTTGCTACCTTTCAGCTATCATTTATTAGCATATTTCTGCACATTATAACACATTTTTCATTAGATTACCTTCATCATTATTTTAAAAACTATGTTTCCTGATCTTAGCCAGGGTAAAGAAAGAACAGATGAATTCATTATTCCTACCACTCTTCAAATCCTTGACATATTTCACTAACATGATGGATTATCCCACAGGGGTACCCAGATGTTTCTCAAATGTGAGCTAAAAGTCCTCTCTATTCATAATACATTTTCACAATGCATATATGAGATTCTTTTTTTCATTTTTTGGTCAGATAAGAACTTATTGCAGTTTTACAGCAGCCTTAAAAGGGATATGTACCTGTTGATTTGCTGATGCTTTGAAAATGTTCATTTACCTTAAAAAAAAAGAATAGCAGAAAACCAACCCAATTTCCAATCAAGGGCCTCAATAATATTGAGTCTGATACTCAAGTATATTCCTAGCCACAAATCTGAAATCTGAGGGTTTCTCTTTTTAATTACATAGATGAATGTAAGATACTGGTAGCATTCTATATGCTGTCCTACATGAGCCACCTGCCACACTGTCCTTCTAGGTATTTCAGAAAACACCTGGGCAAGATGTTTGCTGGAGATGCTATGAGATAATTAGCAAATAAAACCACTCCTGGCAGCCCTTCAGCATTAATGTCGAGCCACAGCAGCAAGCTGGCACCTGGCAAAGAGAAATGCTAGATGCGATAATTCCAATTTACACATTCAGCAGAACATTCCATCTGCCTGTCATTGGGAAACAGTTTCATATTCAGTGATAACAAAGATACCCTGAAACAATACGGTGTCCAATTGCTGACATGGAGATTCCCTGAACAAAGCAGACACCAGCTCCAAAGGTCTTTTTTTTTTTTTTTTTGCTTACACGATTAGAAGGGTTTTTCTACTGAAGTAAAAAAAAATAAATAAGGCAAAAATGGACTTCAAAGAGACATGTGCTAACCAAAGCTGAAAGCAGGTTGTTATTCGAAGGTTGGGCCCAAAACCTGCATGAAAAAACAATCATTTATTTTAAGTTGGATACTGAAAGAAATAACTAATGCGATAAACCTACCAACCTAGAAGTTCCTAACGTTTATCGCATTACTTATTTTTCTGCAAGAAGTTGTTACAAGCAGGTACATGGAAATCAATGCTAGTCATCTACTGGAGACACCTAAAAAAACAGAGATGAGGAAGCGCTAAGAATGGCCATGATGTTTGAAAATGACTCTCTATATTATCTCCTTTGCTTTGTGAGTGGAAAAATTCCATGAATTATCACAGTTGTAACCAAAAACCCTTGAAGACTGGAACTTTTGTCATAACTTGGATGCCCCAAAAGAATCCAATTATTTTTTAAAAAATGATATAAACATTGGAAATCATCAAAGATATCTGATTATTTCCTATCTTCTTTTTGTAACAATATTTGTGATTTTTACTGTTATCTTCTGGTAGGAATATAGACATTATCTTAATTAAATGTATATTTTACACAAAAATAGTTTGTCATGAAAGCAACTACTTGCAAAGACTGGATTGGGGCTGAAAGGCAAAAGCAGAAGCAGTATGTATCATCCCATAGTTGTGTATGGATTGTCCTAACAGACCAATCTCACTGGAGAAAAAAACATATTATCTTAAATACTATGAAAGAAGAAATTTAAAAAGACAGTATGCAGCCCTCTTAGCTCCGTTTTCGTTGACAGAGAGTTGCAGGAGCCCGTCCCAGCCGAAAACGGACCTCAGGAGCTCATTTTCACTGGCAGAGTGCTTGGGCCACCATGAGTGACGTCGAGTGGCCACACCCATCCTGGCCATACCCACCCCAAGATCAAACACAATCCTGATGCAGCCCTCAATGAAATCAAGTTTGACACCCCTGAACTAGAGGGTCAAAAGTAGAACAATCTTTTTCATCTTTTTTTGTAAGCTTTCAAATTTGGCTATCCATGCTCACTAATGAATTGCACCAGATACCGGAAATTTACCGGTACATTTGTTTATACAATGTACATGTTTGAATGAATGCATGCAACTAAGTCTGCTAAGAAAAAGTGAGTTAACAACTTTGTTTCTTTATCTCAGCAGCTCCTGGAAAAGACTGTGGTGCTGTAAAATACATCTCAATATTTACTGTAGTATTTCATCCATCTATTTGGCTTCTATCAGCAGCCTTAAAAATAGTATTCTATAGTCCTATAAACTGCCTTCTAGGACATTGCTTTGCCCAGTTGTTCCTTTTCAAGTCAGACAAGGCTGCAGTTGAAGGTAGCACAGGTGATCATGAATGTGTCTCTATTAATTAACAATGTTGGGAGTTAACTGCAAGCTTTTCCACTCGTTGATTGTTCTAACTGTCAGGAAATTTCTCCTTAGTCCTAGGTTGCTTCTCTCCTTAGTTAGTTTCCATTCATTGCTTCTTGTCTTGGTCTTCTAGTGTTTTGGAAAATAAATTGAACCTCTCTTCTTTGTGCCAACCCCTCAAATATTGGAACACTGCCTATCATGTCACCCCAAGTTTTTTTTTTTTACTAGACATACCCAATTCATGATTTTGCCTCCAACCCCCAATCATCTTTGTTGCTATTCTGTGCACTCTTTCCAGAGTCTCAACATCTTTGGTACATTATGGTAAACAAAACTGGATGCAGTATTCCAAATGTGGTCTTACTAACTTATCAAAGCATTACAAAGTGCTACTAACAAGTCACATGATCTTGATTCTATCCCTATGTTAATGCAGCCTAGGATTGCACTGGCTTTTTTGGCAATTGTAGCATACTGTTCACTCATGTAAAAGTGATTGTCTAAAAGAATTCCAAGATCCCTTTTTCAATAAATGCTATTGAGCCAACTTTTAACTAATCTGTACTTGTAAATTTGGTTTTTCTTGCTTAACTGTAAAACCTTGCTCTGATCTACATTGAATTTCATTTTGTTAGATAGATGCCCAGTGTTGAAGTCTATTGAGATCCACTAGGATCTTCAGCCTATCTCAAGATAGGCTTTACCCACCCACCCACACACAGAGAAAATTCTTTCAATCATTAGAATAGAGTTTGGGCAGGAAAAAAAAACTTCCTTTTTTCCTATTTCCCTTGGTATCATTTGAAAAAAATGTTGTCGGTCTTAGAAAGCAGTTTCAATTTTCTATTCTTCTATTTTAACCTGCCTTAATCTGTTAACAAAAGTACTTTAGGTAAAATGATTCCTTCAGTTGCCTTAGCTACAAATCCCCATAGTATACTATAATTGAAACCTACTCACGTAAGTTAAGAATAATTAGGAATCCAAATTAAGCCAAATAGAAATTTAATTCAAACAGTCAGCTGCTGTCATTTAAATGGTTACGGGGTATTACTGTTGCTTAACATATCCGAATGTCTTCAAAATGGACCTTGCTTGTTGCTTGGCATCTTAAGGAGTTACTCTTTCATTTCATGGGCCTCACTCAAATGAAGTCCATTTTCATAAAAGCTCACTAGTTAATGTCAAATGAGCTTTTCAATAAGCCAATTTGTAATTCTATACAGCAAATGAAGTACAGCTGCTCTGAGGTAAATAAAACTGACACTTCATAATACCTGAATGCATACAGCTCAAAAAAATAAAAAATAAAAATAAAAACACAATGATCTGTTTAAAAAGTTTATTAACTCCAGTGCCAAAACCAAAGCTAATAATTAAATATGGTTCCTTCTATTAAGTAATATAATGCCTGCTGATGTGGTATCCATTAGTATTTCAATTAGAGGAGGGTTGATTATTTGCTTTGAAAAGGGGCATAGATTATATTTGTTCAATATACAAGTTACTACCACAACTTACAACCACAATTGTGACCAGAATTTCTGTCGTTAAGCAAGATGGTTGTTAAGTGAGTCATGCTCCATTTTATGACATTTTTGCCTCAGTTGTTAAGCAAATCACTATAGTGAATCATGTGGTCATTAAGCAAATACGTTTCTTCTATCATTGACTTGCTTGCCAGAAGCTGGCTAGAAGTTCACAAATGGCTATCTCATGGCTTCTGGAATGCAGCTATCGCAGCTATTGCATATACCGGTCGGTTGACAAAGGCCCAAATTTTAACCATGTGACCATGGGGATGCTGCATTGGATGTAAGTGGATGAAGACTGGTTGTAAGTCACCTTTTTTCAGCGCCATTGTGACTTTGAACTGTCACTAAGCAAATGGTTGTAAGTCGAGATTTACCTGCAGTCAAAGGTTTTTGGACTTTTTCCATTTGTAACATGTTCTACACCTTTCCCCCTCGTTTCTTCTTTGGTTTTGTGTTATGATGATTAATTTTGAACTTTTATAATACTGACAGATGGATTTGTTCTTTCTTTGGTCCTCCCCTGGTCTAGTACAGTGAAATTATTTAAAAGTAAAGTAAGATTAAGTGAAACATTTAAGAAAACAAGATATATCATTCTATCAGTGCGGTGCCTCAACATTGGCAAAAATTCCATTTGATCCATTAACCTATACAAAATCAGTAATTCTGCAAAGCGATTCACAAGCTATTTTATGAGCAATTCTAGAACTCGTGCACGAAGCAGGATCTAAGCAATTGCACAAGTTGTTCCACAAACTATTGCCTAAATCCTTACACGCTCATTAGAACCAAAAAGGTAGCTTTTCTTGTCCTGTTTTCATTCCTACCACTGTTGATGGGACAATGGTCAATAGACTATATTTCCTATTTCTTTACTGGATTCACTAAAAACAGTGCCAAGCTGTTCTTGTGTTTATGTGTTTTGTGCTGAACACAAAACCAACAAATACTAGTATATTATTGTAGGTTTATTATGTATCTGTAAAGTCATAATGAAGAAACAGGTTCTCCAGTACTGCCATGGAAAAAATGTTACAGGATTTTCAAATTCAGATATCCCAACATTTAACATTGAGTTTTTCAAACTATTTTGGTGAAACACCAGAGTTCCATGATACATAAGAACAACGACAACAACCAAAGAATTCAGTAAAGAAGTAATTTGAATCATGCGACAATATCATTTTATTTATATCATATTATTTGCTTTGGGAGAAATCTTGAATTGACATTTTATTACCAACATTTGTGAATATTCTTCAGAGAAGACTACATTAATATAAATGGTAATGGGAAGTCTGAAATCTCACTGTGTCAAATATCACAAGATTTCTGTGTAGTTATTCTCAAAAACTTGGGATGCGTCCGGAGGCTCCAGCTAGTCCAGAACGCAGCCGTGCAGGTAGTTACGGGGGCGTCTAGATACTCCCGTGTAACACCTCTCCTGCGTGAGCTGCACTGGCTGCCGGTGGCGCTCCAGATACATTTCAAGGTGCTGGTGTTCACCTATAAAGCCCTTTATGGCTTAGGCCCGGGTACTTGCAGGACCATCTCCAGCCGCTCTCCCACCGTCCTGTGCGCTCTCACAGAGTCGGCCTCCTCAGGGTGCAGTCGGCCGAACAATGTCGGCTGACGGCCCCCAGAAGGAGAGCATTCTCTGTGGGGACCCCGACCCTCTGGAATGGATTGCCCACCGAGCTCAGGACAGCCCCCGACCTTCTTTCCTTCCTTCCGTGAGCTGAAGACATGGCTCTATCGTCAACTCAACTGATCCGTTTGGTGGTACACTGTCATAATTTTAAACTGTTTTTAATAGGGTTGATGATTTTAATTTTATTTCATTGTGATTTGTATTGGAATTTGTCATTTTGTAAGCTACCTTGAGTCCCCAGAGAAAAAGGCGGCATATAAATCGCAATGATAAATAAATAAAAATAAATCCTGCAAGAATTCATATAAAAATATTAATATATTGCATTGTTTATTAATCTTATGAAATTTCAGACATACATATCTAGCTATAGTTTCTGGGAGAAAAGCTGAGCTTGTCATGTAAGAACACTGACATCTCGCAAGATCTGGTGACACCTTGCTAAATTTGTAATTTTTAAAAAAAGAAATTTAAAATATTCTGCAAATGCCACATTACCACATATTAGTTAAAAGTAACAGGCTTGGGACTCCTTGAAATATGCACTATAATTTAGAACATTTTGAGATGTAGGTATATACCAGAAGACCAGATTTTTAACTAGATCACCTATAATGACAATCCTTCAAGGCATCCTAATTTCAGAGCACAGTACCTACAATCTAACTTTAGATTTTCTTTTTAATTGCATTCTTACATTCTCTCTTTAATAATACATCCTAAATGAAGTGTCCCTCAAGGAAATTATTTGAAGTGGAATTTGCAGGTTACTAGTTTACTTATACTACATTTTACAGCAGGTTTTACAGCTCATTAAATCTTTCCTAACTGGCCTTTCTGAAGCATGATATCAAACTCAGACAATTCTTATGACTTTTTATGTAATTATTTACTGTGAATCATCTTAATAAAAGCAGAAATATGCAAATAGGTTTTCAAAACTCCCATCAACTTGAATGGGCAAAAACACATCACAAACCATCAGTTTGTTCCTTATTGCTTTCCATGCTGCATGCCAATTTCATCTGTTATAAATTAACTAATGAAAAAGGACAAGAAACAAAACAGTACATTACTGTTTACAAAGAGCAGATTTATCTCAAACCCACTGAAATGCGTAATCAATTCTAAATGGCCACAAAACCCCATTTTCCTAAACAGAATAATGATACTGAGTAGACATGTGAACTTGGACTATATGACTGAAATTCATTTTACAAACATTTTGTTTCAGTAAGATTCTCATTTGACAATTCAGGCAGGAAAAAAATGTGTGTCCATGCATGTACGTGAGTGTGCATTTTTGTGCTTGCATGTTTGTGTGCCATTCCATTTCTATTCATGATATAAATATAAAAGCAATTCTTTATTTCCATTTAAGAATGAAGGGGAAATATATACAGTACATACATATATATATATATATATATATATATATATATATATATATATATATATATATATACACACACATATACATACATATACATATACATATAGGTATTTAAATATATTACAGGGGAAATATCAGTTTCCATTCATGAGTGGCTGAATGGATTTGACCAATATGATGCCTTCCAGATGGAAACAGACTAACTGGCAATTATGAAGTTTTAGCCCAAAATTTGATATGCAAAGAAAAGGAAGAATAACAAGGCAAGCAATTTATATATGAGAAAAAAATCAATTAAATGCAAAATTCAGATATAGAGATTGTGACACAGACGGCCTGTTTGGTATCTATATTTAAGAGCAAATTTATATTTTCCCACCTTCTTAGCCTACAATTCAGTTCCAATTTATTTATTAATCTCTGAGTGTAAATGCGGAAGAGTAATTGATAAAATGCACTCACATCACAGTTAACTGTGAATGATGCTAAAGGCCTGGATGTATTTTTATATGAAACAGTATTGGATTTGGTCAAAAACAAATGATCCAGGACAATGTTTCTTAAACTCCCCCCACTCCCGGATCCAAAAGCAGCTTTTCTTTGTATGTGTTATATTTACTACATTAAAAAAAATTGATATGTTTTTTGCTACTACGGTACCACTTCTCACTATTGTTTAATATTATTTTAACAGCATATTATTTTTAAACAGTCTGAAAATAATTTTGTTCTTTAGGAACAGTAAGAGGGTCCGGGGAGACCCCACAGGATCTATTTTAAGAAACACTTAGCTAGGAATACCATTAGAAGGGGCCCCTCAACCAAGCCATCAATACTACAGCTCTAATCAAAGAAAAGTTTGTGGATAAAGAAATTACAAAAAGCTTTAGCAGAATAAAAATTTCAGAGCTAGGCGAGAACTTGAGATGGTTTATTTTATTTAAGTCCACAGGGTTTTTGTTTGGCTTTTAGAGTTTCTGGATCACTTTTGATTTGCTTATAAGAATTACAGGATCTAAAGCATGCCTTTTTCTAGCTAAGGGGTTTAAAAATGACATCAGATGCTGAACATAAGAATAGCTATTGAGATCTTTATACAGCATTCCAAAGGTCAGCAACACCTGGCCACTCATGAATCTGCAGAACTCGATAAGATTATGCCAGGGATAAACTAATGCTATATAAAAAGGTGGAGAACAGCAGATAAGAGAGAATAAGTGACTGATGAGATGAATTTTTTATTCCTTTTAAGAATTTGATCTGAAGCATAACATTTCAGCATACGATACACAATACAAGCTGTGCTCCTAGCAGACTACTAAAGAAACATTAAGTTTGTCTATTTCTTTTTCTGGAGAATGTTTTATTATGTTATCTGGAAGGATTTAAAGTCAATATATTACACAAGTATATAAAAGTATTCCTTTCTTTTACACATTTCATTCTTTTAACTTGGATTATGTACAACATATTTTCATCATTGGCATCCTTCAGTCTCAAGAGACTATGGTATTGTGCTCTGGAAAGAGGTCCTAAAACAGCATCTAGTGTGACTAAAAAGGCCAATTCAAGAGTGGCAATCCCTTCCACACTGAGGGCAGATACATTCTGTCCCCGGCCCAGCCCCCAGATTTCGCTGGTTCCAGGACTGCCTCTTTGCCTCAGCCTGCCGAACAAGTGTCTCTTCGAATTGGAGAAGGCCATGCTTATTTTAAGCTTTTTAAAGCTTTGTTTAAAAGCAAGTTTTCAATTTGATATGACATTCTACTCCAAATCACATAATTTAAAACTGGATCCCAATTTGTCAAAACAGAATAAATGTCCATATATCAAAAAAATATTCAGGAAAAGTGCTTCAGAATATGGAGGACCACAATAACAATACCTCTTTAAAGCAGTCACTTTTTTTCCAGGTTTTTGTACGAACCTAGAAAAGTACATTGCTGCTTTAATAGGTCCATTCATTAAAGCCACATTTATAAATAAAACTTATTAAAGCAGCCATATATTTAAAGGATCTACCGATAATTAAAACAACTTTCTTTTTTCTATATTCTGATGAAAGCTTGAAAAAAAAAAGATATCCCAGTTTTAAGGAAGCACTATGCTTGTACTTTTCCACATTCCAAATCACGTCTTGAATCATGTACCCCTGTCTATTCAAGATACCCATCTCCCTCCCTATGGCAACTTGGGAGCAGGTCAGGAAAGTTTTGTGAGTTGACAATCTCCACTTCAGTCTCATGGTTGTGACTAATCATGGAGCTATTCTAAAAATCACTTATTTTTAGCCGTTACAATAAACATTTTATATAAGAGAGGTTCAAAACAGTAATCTTGCCTAATGCTTTGATAACTTTGTCAGGAAATCTGGAGACAAAAATGTTGAAAACATAATGTAGACATTGTTGAGTGGAGGAACTTACTTCCAATTCCTTACTCAAACTACACTTTATTGACTCTTACAATTAAATGATTAACATACATTTCAACTCAAAAAAAGACTAATAATAAAATATATAACTAATAAAAAATCTAATAAAGCATACAAAATCATGGTAATTAAATTTAAAGAAATTCTCTTCTGGCTAAAGGGAAGACTTAATTCCTTTCCTAAAAGAAATAAATACAGAAGTTATGGACAGGTCAGGTTCCATATCAGTGGGCAGATACACAAATTGTTAAGTTGATTTGCTTCACAAAGCTGTTGTGAAAAGCTACATATGTGGCAAAGCATCTCTTTAGCATTTGAAATGAAACATTTCTGAAAGCTAAGTAAAATAGTATAGTTCATTCCTTTATTTTTTTCAAGTTGGATGCTTCCTATTTTATGTAATTGATTACAAAGCCCACAATATAAAAACCTATTATTATGCATTTAAAAACCAACAGGAGAATTTCTAAACCTGAGAGTAGGGAAGTCTTCTCTTTTCAGTTAATCTGGTTTAGAAGAGCCTTGTTGATTTATCTTCAGATATCAATAAACAATTAAATTAACTGCAGTGTCCTATTAAATAGCTCATCTATAACAAATTTCCACCAATGTTTATCAATAAAATTATTGTGTTTTCTTGTTGTTGCCCCTCTGTCTTGTGTCCATCTTGTTTTATTTGACAAGTAAAAGTACTTGGGAAATAATACTCTGCTTTGATGGAGTAACTCACAAAACAACCCCCCTCCCATGCCCTTGCTGGGAATGTAGCTTTTGTGTAGAATGCACATATTGTCACTCTTTATTACAAATAATCCAGACAGTTTTATCTCAGCCCACAAATGTATGCTTAAAAACCACATAGTCTTATAGTCAAGCATAAATGAATGTTGTTGGTATATGAATATTACCAATACCTACATATGGAAATTCCTAGAAAGTTTTATATATCTTCCCTAACCAGCACTGTACTTAAGATTCTGCAGACTGCAAGATACATCTCCCTATTAATAGATGAAACTTCCATTATCCACCTTTTCCCTGATCCTATTACTGTATTTAAAAAAGGAAAGCAATGAATAATTGATAAGAAAATGCAAAATATTCACAGTCACTAAAATTTTGTAGTGTTGGCCTCCATTGATAAAATGGATGCACACAAAAATGGCTAGCAAGTCAAGCAAGTAGGCTTGCTCTAAATTGGTATTTATTTATTTTATTTGTTTATTTATTTAATTTCTATACCGCCCTTCTCCCGAAGGACTCAGGGCGGTGAACAGTTAAAATTACATATAAAATGTGAATATAAGATGATTAAGCCAATTTGGTTCATCGGTTAAGAATTTTCGGCATAAAGATTTAGAAAAATTAGAAGAGATTTATGCCAGCCCGGCTTGGTGAAATAGAAAGGTCTTAAGTGCACGACGGAAAGTACGAAGATCTGGGATCATTCGTATCCCTGGGGGTAACCTGTTCCAAAGGGTAGGTGCCCCCACAGAAAAGGGTCCTTCTCTGGGAACCACCAGTCGACATTGCTTTAGTGATGGCACCCTGAGGAAATGAAGAACACTTTTGCCATTTCTTTTCAAAATTTCTATTATTCAAGGTTTCACATTCTGGGTGATAGGATTATACTCAATCCTAAAGCTAAATTAAGCTCTGCTGAGGTTGATTTCGCACAGATTTTTGCCAGCTATAAAAACATCCACCTCTAAACCCTATTATATATCTATTAAACC
Organism: Arizona elegans; assembly: GCA_022577455.1. NCBI lineage: Eukaryota > Metazoa > Chordata > Lepidosauria > Squamata > Colubridae > Arizona > Arizona elegans. Next base: position 129,750,390 of record JAKOOJ010000002.1, read on the forward strand.
AAAGGCAGATATCTTGCAAGAATGCCCAATAAAATAAGATTAATTCATCTGTTTTGGCTTGAAGCTACCTCCACATCAGTATTCCATTCCAGAATAGAAAACCACAACTTTTGATTTATTCTAATAATTTTTAATTAGTGTGGCTCCCTTCCGTCTACTCTTCCCAATTTCTCCCTAAGTTTCTTTCAAGTGAGAAATGAAGCCTTTTTTCCTCTTTTTTACAAAAAGGCTGTACGTGCCTTCTCATTTGTAAACTGAACTTTCCCGGAAAAATAAAGTTTTATTCAAATACTGGTATGCAAAGACCACCAAGAACATATGTAGATAATTATCTCGAACAAATTGCAATGATTTTTTTTTAACAGACCACATGTGAGAAGTGTGTTTTGAAGACTTGGCCTTCAATACTTTATTAACCCAATAGGGGTGGGGAAATTAGTCTTAAAAGTTGGTCAGGCAAACCAGGCTTTTGAAGGGCAATATCCCCTGAGAGAGATTGCTGGTCTTCATTCCGTGAAATCTAAATGAGAGTTCCTACTACACTTTTTTTTTCCAATTCAAGCCCATGAGCCGTGTCTTAGAACAGAGCCAACATTAAACTAAATAGATATGTAAAAGCTTTTTTCAGGATATTCATGGAGTAAACAGTTGGGTTTGTCATTCAGCAGGCTTCAGAAAGAAGTGAATGGGAATATATTATTTCACGTGTTATGTTCTTAGCATATATTTTTAGCTAAATCCCAATTGCAGTACCATATTGAATACAAAATTAGATGAGAAGGAGAAGAAAAGAAATCAATGTTTTCCCCTGCAGAAGATCCTTTTTTCCCATAAATAGTACCATACCTAACCTTCTGAACATTTTCAAGTATCATAACTGAGCCATCTCTATATTACAGGTCTTTTCATAAGAATTGGAGGTGGGAGGGAAAACCATAGATCAATGAACCCAGCCTGATTTTGGAAGGAAAAATTAGTCTTCAGAATTTGCAGAATTTACCATACTTATTATACTTACACATTTCATATAATGCTTTCAAACACAACATAAATCATTTTTTTTAAAATTTCCAATGATAGTTACAGGAACACACAAAGTGTTTTTTAATTGTTGCTTGGATTCAATCAAGACATACTAATCTCCAGATTTGCCAAAGTAAATCAAGATTTTTTTTATCAAACTATGGTCTAAATTATATCAATGCTTTGCAACATCTTGAATTTCATCATCTATAGAATTAAAAATACAAGATGCTCACAAATCTGCCGTTCTCTGACCACAACTAATTAGCATGAGTCCAAGTACAACAATGGGTAATAAAGTTGCCTACAGAAAATAAAATGGCAATGTTTGGTATGTAAAACTGTGAATATATTGACTTTCCAGATCTCTAATGGGATGCCTCCTAAGACTTGGAAGAGACTTTGAAAACTGTAATAAAATCTACACAACCTGGGGCTCATTTCCACAGTCATACCAATACCTTTTTCTCCTGTTCTTAAGATGGGAGGAAAACAAATCTTTATAGCCTTCCTTACCAATCTCAGCAACAAGGCTGATCAGTGCTGCTGTCTGCATACAAAAATGCCCTCCCCATTCCAGTCTGGTCAAATTCATCATCTCCTAGTTTGAGTGCTTTTGTATAATACAAGATCAATCATCAGTGAGAATAGGCTGAAATTGCCCAGGCAAAACAAAGTTCTTTCTCTGTTTCACAGAATAATTCAAAATACAGTCAGAGCTCCTATAGTTGTCTAATTCTGCCATAACTATTGCTTGTTGCTTGCAAACTGGGATGTGAGAGAGGAGTTGGTGAACAAATTGGCCATTTTATTTTCCTATTATTGAAAGGAATATTGACTTCATGAAACCGCTGCATTTCATCTTCCAACAAAGTCAATATTCCCCTAACTAAACCATATGCAAACAAGGGAAACAGCTCCTGGTTCTCTTCTTAAGTTCTATACATTTCAGCAGCCAAAACATAAATGACAATAATGGCACAAAACCCTACAATAGGACAAGAAGGGGAAAACTAGTGTTGAGCAATTTATCAAGGATTCTTTCTCCATAAAACCCAGGTATGTACACAGAAAATTTATTTTGTTTTTCCACAGAATACACTAATTCTGAAATAGCTTGGAGTGGCTTCAGTCTATCCTGGCAGCATAACAGCTACAAGACCGAAGCTACCTTGTAAAAATATATCCTCAGCTAAAACTAAATGAGGTATCTTTATACCTGGGTAAGGAGTGCCATATTCTTACATGTTCTTCATGTAAACACAGTAAAACTGAATATGATATATACATACATTTAAGCACAGCTTGCTATAATTTAGCTGCAATTTTATGCATACCCAAACTCAGTACAACAAATTCAGGTAGTTAAAAATACACATTTGATTATCTTGTCTTTTCTCTGACTTGACAGGGCTACTGTATTTTATCCTGATAAAGACTGTGAAAAAAAAAGAAGGATAACTAACTCAAAATGAATTACCTGACAGAGAAGGAAATCAAACTTTGGAATCTTGTTCAAGTCCAACACCTACTCACCGCACTTAATTTCTGATGATGTATCACTCCATTTTTTAATCTTGACATTTTTAGCAATAAAATCATTTTGGAAAGAAAGGAATTTTTAAAAAGGCAGTAAAATTGCAGCTTCAGTCACACTAGAATTAATTTTTACAGAATTCCATGAGATTTACTTCTGAGAAGACCCAAAAAATAATATTGCATCAATACCCAGTTTGTGAATTATCATCTGTTAAGTGGGGCTGTAAACTGCATCTGATTTCCAGCTTTTTCAGTAAGGTATTATCAATGTTCCTATTTTTATGGCATTCAAATTGGTGACACAAACATGCAACCCCCATTCATTTCAGGAGAACTTAAATGGATAAATGATGTTTTATGCTGTTAAACTATTGCATGTACAGTGTATAATACTATAACATTACTGTGCTTATAGTATGCAAGAATTGCAGTGAAATATCTTAAGTCTGTGAAGCCGGGGAACCTGAACAGAGATAAATATCTAGTAGAAATCGCAATGATGCAAAAATGACAAATTGTGCTTAGTACTGTCATGACTCAAACTCTAGCCTTTTGGATTTATGTCCTGATGTTGGGTGCAAATATGTCAGCCACAAGATTTGTGTCATGACAGTTTGTCATTGGTACCTCTTAGTACCCTATGAAAAATATTGCAAAAGAGAAAAAGTAGCTTATTCTTTTCTCTAATTTAAATATTCCCTTAGATATTGTATGAACAAGTAGGAAAATAAATTTAAGTGGAAACAAGATATAGGCTGACAGTAGCTCATTTTCAATTTCAGTGACCTGATTTTGAAATGAATTATGCTTATTTTCAATTTACTACACAGCTGCCAGGAAGACCTAAAAACCTATATATTCATAGCTGTGATTATGTGTCTGCATCTCTCTATGAGCATGTAGATGTTTGCCTTTGCATTTTTACAGTGTATCAAGGTTATTTAAATCAATACTATGTTGGTTTTATATAATTTCAGATAGATGATAGATAGATAGATGATAGATGATAGATAGATAGATAGATAGATAGATAGATAGATAGATATAGCTAGCTAGACAGACAGACAGACAGACATTCTTTCTAAAGAGGGAAAACAACTTCTACCAAAATAGTAGAAAATCACGTGAAAGAATAATCCTAAAATATGTCAAAAATAACAGTAACATAACATGACAAAAATAATCTAAAAGTTCCAAAATGCATCAATGTATTCCAAAATATGTGACTGAATAGCATTCCTCCGAGGGACACATGCAACAGGAATATGAAGCATCATTTCCAAAATGAATTACACTGCCCCTTCAGGCAAGGATGAATCATAAATCTGAATTATATTTTTTTATTCTTACAAATTACACATTAACATATCTTACCTTCTGAACACTGCAGGAAGCTGACTATCAGAAGCAGCCAAAACCTTTTCATTCTGCAATCAGAAGCCACCATTATTGACCCCCTTTAAAACCGTTTTCTTTTTTATTCCTTAACGATCCCAGTTATAAAATGCCCAGCGTCATTCAAGAGGGTGGTCTACATCATTCATCTTCATAACTGGGGAGAGAAATGAAAATGAAAATTATCAACTCATGTACACCATTAAATGAGACAGTAGAGATCAGATTCTATGCTGATGAAAAATCTGGCCATGAGGGAAGACAGAAAAATTGTCTGCTTTCCGTTAATAACTGAAGGGAGACTTCAATTAGCAAACCATGAGAAAAGAAGCACGTAGTGTGTGTGAAGGATGGTGGCACATTCTTGCAAGAATTCCAGGATTTTGAGGAACTTTCAAGCTAAAGAACGCTGCAAAACCAAAAGACATCTAACAATACTTGTAAGAAAGAAAGCAGGACAGTTGCCTCAAGAAATGGAGCAGGAAGACAACACTTCCAAGTGCCCTTTTGCATTCACATTTTCAGGATCGATGTGATCCTTTAAGTAATATGTATCTTCAATACCTGTTCAAATCAGGAGCAAAGAAATGAAAAAGTGTCAGATTTTTCCGAGATAGCAGGGTTCCCATCCCTGGGTGAAATTCAACATCTATAGTTAGTGAAGACGCTGCTTCTTGGAGCACAGAAGTTTGTCTTCATAAACATTCTTTACCAATAAGAGAAATGGGGCTGCAGCTTTTATCCCGAGGGAAATAATTTCTGCCAGGCATGCCTGAGTATTACCGAAATAATAACAACACTTAAAACTATGCTTTCGAGGCTGTGCAGAATGCACCATTCCCAATCAGTAATTACAGACCAAGAGTATGCAAACTGAACTTCAACAGGGCTTTCATGCAGCTCTGCATTAATTATTTCATTAAATCTGTTATTAGACACCAATTACCGGGCCGCCTTCCCTCATCGCCAAAACCCTTCTGCATTAATACGACAAGAGCATGCTGCATCTACTTCTCCATTGCTCTTGTATATTTCTATCCAAAACTATTACTCATCTCCACCCAGAACCAAAAACTGATGTATATCCATGGATCTACTCTATGCTGAGAAGCAAACTGCATTCTACAGCACAGCAGGAGATCAGGCATTGTGCACTTCCGTGAATGTTCATCTCACTTTGAAAAAGCTGCCTACAGCTAAGGCAGCAAAAGTTATTTTTGCAAATGCAAACAAATAACTACAAAGCTGTGAACAGTTAAATCTGCCTTGGTCGCTTTTGTTTGACTCACTACATTGCCAAAGAATAGAAGAGTCAAACCAACAATGTAAGTTCCAAACTTGCTCTTTTTCAAATAGCTGGGAAAATATGAATCGTGCCAAATCCAGCCTACTGTTGCTTGGCTTTCAAAATGGCCAAATTCAGCCTACGTTACATTTGTGCCTAATAGGATTAGAAAAATCAGTCATAACAGATGTTCTGTCTGATCCTAAAGATAATGCTCAGAAATTATTTCAATGTCCCTTATTTTGGAATATGCTTAGAACTAGAATCACTGTGGCAAGATGAGCAATTATATATCATATAAATCAATACGGTAGTTCGTTGTCTGTTTCTGGTCCTTGAATGAAGGAATACTTCTGCATCCTGGATATTTTGAAAAATGCACGCTTGCCTATAATTACACTGTAATAGCTGCTTCGAGACAACCAGTAAACTCTCTTTTGTTATTTAATGCAATGGTTTAGATTGCTACTCCACATTAATAAAAGGAAGGAAGAAAATGGGTTAATTACATGTACTGTATGTAACCTGCAATTCGGAAGGTATTTGTAATGAAAGTGCAAATGGAAAAACAGGAGTCTAGTTTCCCAAATCCTTATTGTTTTTAACTATACTTTTTCCTTAATTTTTATACTCTTATAATTGGGAACAGGTAATCCATAACTTATGATCGTTCAAAGTTATGATGTAAACGTAACTTACTGTAAAGTTGTAAACGTGACTTTATGACCAATCCTTGATGTTGCAACTGTCACATAATCCCCATTGTCACATGATTGCAATTTGGGCACTTGGAAACTAATTCTCATTTACAACAGCTGCAACTGCTCATTGTTATATGATTGTGATTCGTGATTTTTCTGACAAAGAAAATTAAGAAAGCTGGATTTGCTTAACGACTGTGGGTTATTCGCTTAGGCCCATGGTAAAAATGGTCCTAAAATCAGGTCCAGACATATGACTTGTTTTTGTGACCACACCTTTTTATGACTGAAATTCCACTCCTAAATGTGCTTCTAAATCAAGGATTATCTGCATGCTATAGCCACCCGGTCCAGCACTCTGAAAAGAAAAATTCTCGAGTAGATCAATATTCAGGACTGATTTGGAAGACAGGATGTTATCTCAGCAATCATTCAGAAATTATTTGTATGGCCTATTCAATTTCAGAAGTGGTACTAGGCTAACTTCAAACTACAATTCAGTTTTTCCCACTTTAATATAGCAGTGGAATATGAAAAAAGCACTTTTGATGGGTACAAAAACAAAGGTTCAAAAAAAAAAAAAAGAAAAGATCATTTCTTTTCCCGCCCAAATGGACAACTCTCTTGCTACTTTCAAAAGTGTGACAGAAGAAGTTCTCGGCAGATACCTAGAGGTATAATAAAAAAAGGAAAAGAGAAAAGATCTATTGCTAGTTAATCTAGAGGTGGCACATCAGCTGCTGCAGGAGTTTCCTGAAGCTGACACAAAGGAATAATTACGTTACATCTTGAAGTCTTACACCCACAGCAAAAAGAGCATTCTCTAGTGAAAACTCTATAGCATCCGCAAAGAAACAAGTTACATGTATCACTGAAAGGATGGTTTGTCTTTTTATTTTTATTTTTTCTTTGCAAAAACTAGTCCCGATTAGAAAAAACAGTCAAGCTGTTTAGCAAAGAAGGATGATCTGCCTTGTTTTTATACACGCAGCATGGACAGGCAAAGGAAGAATAACAGACGTTTAGGATACTTTATCTAACAAAAGCCTGGATAGTAATAGCAGACTTCATGAACTTTATAGACAATAAAAGGTGAAGCAATACGATCATTAGAATAACAAGAGTGCCCAGCTGAGATAAATTAATAATTGCAAGAGAAATAAAGCTAATATTTGATTATTACTGAAGGAGTCACAAGTGTAAAAAAAAAATTCTGCGATTTCATTGTTTATGAATTTTGCTTTTGGGATAAAAAACAATTTTCCAGACTGTGTTATTATTGCTGTTTTAAAGTGACAATATGGTTAGATTTATGGTGAGGTTTGGTCCATCTGAATTGTTGGAATATATAAAATAACAGAAAGTAATGTCAAGTACAATATAGATATTACAATAGCAGCTATTGGCAAAGAGATACATCTGTGTGGAATGAATATTTGGAATGAGGGTTGGCCATAACAAAATGTATCTTGATTTTTGTCTCTTAGATATCATGACAAATCTGAATTCCAGCTCTTAGAGATTTATTGAACCATTTCTTTCAAGCATTATTTCCAAGAAATGCATATCTAACCACTGCTATTGAAATGCAATGATTTCAGGGTAATATTAGTTCAAGAATTTTTAAGACTTTTTGTAACACCTATATATACAATGATACTTTTTTTTTATTAAAAAAAAATCCTTCAAATAGGAATGAAGAAATTTGATTGCTTATTTTTTCAAAGAATTAGCTAATGCATCTCAAAGAAGAAAATAGTTTTCTTTTTATTGCAAATAACCAATAATTTTATTATCTGACTCTAGCATAGCAGCATGCTTTATCTATCCTCTAGTCAGATTCTACCCTCCCCTATCCCCCACAAACATTAGCAGGTATAAATCCTGGAGCCAGAGAATACTTGGGACCAAGGATGTTGCTGACAGCCTAGTCTTTCAGACCATGTAATTGCACAGATAAGGAGACACAATCATTAAAATCTTGCATCAACAAAACCCAAAACAGGCAAACACCAGCAGGAAAAGCTGTATCAGGTTACTTCTATGCAAACAGAAAATGTAGATCATAGTAAGTGGTCATTCTTTACAAACAGCCCATTTCCCTTCAGACTTTAAAAAGAGAAAAAGCTCATACATAGCTGGGCCTGACAGTGAGGAAGGGAGACAGCCTTTAGAGCCAAAAAGCAGATTAGATTTCAATGCAACCAAAGCTGCCTGGAAAACTTCACTTGTAACTTATATCCTTCCCTCTGGGAAACAGCCTGATCTCCATCAGAGGAATTTTACTTTGGAAAATTAGAGATATATTCTAAGCCTTTTAAAACAAACAAACAATATCAGGAAGGAAGGAAGGAAGGAAGGAAGGAAGGAAGGAAGGAAGGAAGGAAGGAAGGAAGGAAGGAAGGAAGGAAGGAAGATTTTTAGCGACAAACAAAAATCAGCTTGAAAATAAATTTACACTTACTTTTAGCTATAACAATGGTTATATCTATCTGTTAAACTTTTCATAAAACTGCAGTATTTTACCACCAATCTAAGGATTGGATCTGAAATAGAATTACTGGGCCAGAAAGCTTCCTTAGATACTATTCTATCTAAGATACTGCTTCTTTAGATACTATCCAATGGCTCTGGTAGCCATTGCGTCATACTGTCTGGTTCCTAAAAGTCTACAGAAGAACAGGAATTGAACAATGATTCATCATCTCTTCTTCATCATCATTTTTATTTACATTCAAAGACTGTAGACGTAGCCATCCCCTTCTTCAAGCAGAGTCATTTGCAGAATAAGTACCGGTACTTTTAAGAGTCTATAGCCTTGAAGGCATCTATAGCCTTGAAATAAACTTTTTCTCTTTATTGTATCCCCCAAATCTCTCAAAACTTATAAAATTAATAATAATATCAAAATAATATTAGTATTATATAATATGTTTCTCACTACCAGGACAGTGGATAGCTAGTCAGTTGTCCAAATGTGAGCTAATCTTGCATACCCAAAGCTGGGCAGTTACCAAAATCATTTTCAGAGCCAGGTCTTTCATTCAGTGGCCTTTGCCCAAATATGACACTACTTCTCTTTTTGATATGAGAATGATAACTCAATATGGAAGACTTGAGCTTTGGGCTACTTGCAACAGGCTAACAAATTCAGTACCAGAATTGAGTATGTACCACAGAAGAAATCAGGAAAAGCTATATTTCATAAAGAGAATATATAAATCTAGGAAAGAACACTTTAATCATAGATGAACTGGCATTAGCAGCACTCCAGAGCTGGTTGGGGCTATTTCACAAACTGTTGCTAGGAGTGCAAAAGCCAGCGAAGTGGTAGCTAGATCTCCCACACAATGCCAGAAGTTTAGGGAACGCTGCTGGTGTCCAGAAAGAAAGAGAGCTAGTGTAAACTCCCTCAAATTCACTGAAATCCTCAAGAGAATCATGATACATGTTCTGAGAACCTCTGGCTTAAGGTTGAGGTGAGCCAGCTACAGTCTTTCCACAAAGCTTTATTATGTTCCGCAGGGTGGATTTGATTTAAATCGAGTTGATTTAAATCACAATTTAAATCATGATTTAAATCACTAGTAAAAAGGCTTGATTTAAATCAACTCAATTTAAATCATAATTTTTAAAGAGCAACTCTCATCTCTGCTACTCTTTTGACCCACTGTTGACTCACTGATAGTCCCAGTGTTGCAGAATATACAGCCTCATGCTACATAACTAAGCTCCATTTCATGCTGAATAAACTAAATTATTTATGTATCTTAAATAGAAAACTATCTTACGATAGATTTTTACCCCAAAAGTTTTTTATTAAAATAAATTCGATAAAAATCAAAAAAATCCGATTTAAATAAAAAAATCCAATTTAAATTTTAAAAAATCTGATTTTTTTGATTTTTTTTTTAAAAAAATCATTGATTTTTATCCACTCTGATGTTCCGCAAGAGTGCTGGAATCGCAGCCATTGAGCAAAGCAGTCACATATCTCACTTAGCAACTATTTTGCTAGAAGAGCAAGATTCTGGTCCCAATTGTGACTGTTAAGTGAGGACTACCTGTAAGTATCAGGGTAGGGAACAGCATAATGTCAGTCGCCGTATTATAGTAAGATAATCATTTTTATGAACTTAGATGCTGTATGCTCTGAAGTGAGAGATCAGTGCTTTAGCAATGCTTGTATGAGTATGAGATAAATACTCACCAGCCCTGAATCTAAGCTGAAAGTGGAATCACAAAGCTTGAGTCCCAACAGACTAGATCCTATGTTAATTGTTACAACCAGTTTACTGACAAAGAAGAATTTACTGCCTAACAAACAAAACACTAATGCTTACAGTGTTTCAAGCATTATACCTATATCTTCTATGACCACATAGGCATTGGGGTCTACATCAGTTACTTCCAGGAAAAGAAGTGAGGGCAAGAGAACCAGAAATGGGGGAAAAGATGGCTGCCATCATCAAATACCATATCATAGAGGTTAACTTCTTTTCCTAAGAGGTTTTGTTCATTTCTACACAGAATATCTCCCAACTCACTGATCTGTTCCTATTCACATAAAATAATAAATAACAATTTAGGAAAGCAAAGTCTGCTTGAGCTAATGAGGTAATAATAATACTCTATTCCCAATATTCTCTTTCTTTCCTTCATGCTTTCTATATTATCAATATCATAAACGTTACCAACATTCATTACACTTTTGCTCCAATTTATTCCATCTCATATTACTTTTTTTTAATATATATATATATATATATATATATATATATATATATATATATATATATATATATATATATATATATTGGATGTTCTGTGTGCTAACCAGTCATTCAGTTTGCTCTCATGATTACTCTCTGGATTGGCAGAGGAAGAGAGGAAACAGAATGCACAAGAAAGTCAATTACCACTATTATCAGCTGTAATATCTTAGCCTCATGCTGAGCATGTTAAATATGCTGATAGTTTGGACACCAGAGGCACAATCTGTAGATGTTTACCATTCTGTTCATTAAACACACCTAGGTCTGTGCAAGAACTGCAAAATAAATAGGTCTCATATGCTAAATTTTAAGAGAAGAGAAGAGAAGAGAAGAGAAGAGAAGAGAAGAGAAGAGAAGAGAAGAGAAGAGAAGAGAAGAGAAGAGACAAAAAAGTATGCAATCACATTAACCAATAACATCCCAATATAGAATATGTTCCTTTTTTAAAAAAAAGGAGAAACAACAGCAGAAAATTTAATGGCTTTCCTAGTTCCTTATCAAAGAGTACCTCTACAGATAGATAGATAGTATTGGTAGGGATTCAGTTTCACCATGGAATCCCACTGCACTCCTTACATAAAGTCAATACCACTAGCTTCAATTCTATAAACCTACATTGTAGGGTCATTTTGAATGCAACCTAATATACAAAGTTGGGAGGAAAAAGTGACTTAAAACAACCAACAGCACATTTCCATGTTCTGTTTTTAATTAAGTTTCATTCTGTTAAAACTGTACAAGTTCTTCCTTTATACGAAAGTATGGCCATACAAAATGTTTTGAAATGAAACAGTTGTCTCAAGTTCAAAATGGGCCATTCTGACTCTCCCAGAACTGTTTCAAACCTGAAGCAGCTGTTTTAAATTTGAAGCATGGTAGGTATTCTGAAATTGAAGTAAGTCTCAGTTCATACCTGGAAGAATTCCAGAATGGTTAGGATAAGCAGTTTCAAATTCAGGTTTGCAATATTTTGCATACCCCTACCTGAAAGAAAAATGAGGTTTAGTGGTGAAGGTGGTTGAAAGGGAGATACGTCTGAAAAATGGCAGTGAAGTTATGAACACAAAGATGGAAACAATGGTGGTGACTTTTCCCTCATCATTGCAGATATTCCCTAGATCCTGTTACAAAATTGGTTAAAAATCACCATTCAAATATAGATGACAACCCTTTTAGAAGATGCAAGTGGATTACTTTATAAGTAACTCAAGGCAGTGAACGTACATAATATTCACTCCTCCTATTCTCACACACACACACACACACACACATACACAACATATCTGTGAGATAAGTTGGGCTGAAACAGAATGGCTGGCCCAAGATCAGTCAGCCAGCTTTCATCATTATAAGGTGGAAATAGAACTCATGGTCTCCTGGTTTCTAAACAAGCACTTTAACCACTATATCAGACTGGTTTCCCTGGTTTTTAAGTTCTTTTTTCTATCTATCTGCTTTCTATTGTCTGCCTACCCACCCACCCATTCACCTATCTACCTACCTATCTACCTAAGAGCCGCCCATTTATGGGAAAGCGATTCTGAGCAATATACAACAAAATTAAAGACAATAAATATTTAGTTTTTGAATACAGGTAATCCTCGATTTGCAACCACAATTGAGCCCAAAATTTCTATTGCTAAGTGAGAAAGTTGTTACATGAATTTTGCTTCATTTTACAACCTTTCTTGTCACAGTTATTAAGTGAATCATTGCAGCTGTTCAGTTAGCAACATAGTGATTAAGTAAAACTGGCTTCCCCATTGACTCTACTAGTCAGAAGGTTGTAAAAGATGATCACATGATCCCAGGAAATGGCAACTGTCATAAATATGAGTCAGTTGTCAAGTGTCTGAATTTTGTTCACAGGACGGTCACACAATGGTCATGTGAAATCTGGTCATGAAGTCACTTTTTTTCATTGCTGTTGTAATTTCAGTCACTAAATGAATCGAGAATTACCTGTATTGGGAAAGTGAATTTTGGAAGTATAGTCAGAAAATATTCTACAGGCTGCAGAAAAAGAGATCATTACCTGCCTACAGCTCCTGGAACATAATTTTCCCAGTCCTGCCTATATTATGTACAGGTCAGGCTATTATGGCTTGTTCAACAACCCATAATGAAAACCTGGCTTACTGTTAAGAATAAATGCAGCCATTAATTCAATAGCATTAACTCCTCTGTTATTAACTCCTTAGCCTAGGTAAAAAGACATCAATCAAGAGTTCTCCTTCAAGGCACATGACCAGGCTAAAATTATCATAATTCCAACACATTATGCAAATATCTAGCTCTCCAGAGAAGTCTGTAATGCTAGGGAATGGTGGAAAGAAAGTGAATGAGAAGATGGCCACCAACAAGATCGATGGATTCATTTACATTTGTACAAGAGACCACTGAAAGATCTGAACTACTAAGTGGGGAGAGATCGTCCTGACAAAAATCTATCTCTGTATTCATTAAAGAGTCAATATTGAATTGGTGGAAGGTAATAATTCAAGAGGATATAAAATTATAATCTAATTAAGATCCACCCATCGCTAAGTGAGTGAGTGTTTCCTCAATATAAAACAGATTTATTAGAAGGATTAGCAAATAAAGATAATGAGACTATGATAAGACATGCCAACAGCTCTGGATATGCCACTTAATAGTGAGATGAGTGGTATATAAATTTAATAAATAAATAAATTTACTTTGTAATCCTTTTCTTCTCAGTATAAGAAAGATAAGTGAATTAAGAGAAAAAGTAAGTACACACATAATATTCATACCTGACAATCCCAGTTCAAATGTTAGCTGCCCAACATCCAACCTCCACCAGGCAAAATGAAACCAAGCATGAAGATTTAACAAAACAAATACATTTGTGGGTTACATATACCATCGTGTTTACTTAACCCCATTGATTAATTGGGTTAAATAAAGCCTTATATTTAAGGTACTGCAAGTTGCAACTGTAGTTTATATGGGCTTGAGGTCAATCGTTATGCAAAAGGATTCTCCTTCCACACACAATATAACTGTGTGGAGGTATGTGGACTATGCAAGAAACACTAGTTAAAAAGTCATTTAATTTTTTAACAATAAATGAAAGAAAACTGGCAATTAAATTCCTTACATTAGATGGAATAATTCCATGAAGCTGGAAATATATTATGCACAAAAGCAGTTTTTTTAATAGTCTACATGAGTGAGCTAGTTTATCCTTCAGTTTCCAGGTTGATTATATACCAAAAATTAATTATAATTAATAATTATATTCTCCGAAAATAAGACCGGGTCTTATATTAATTTTTGCTCCAAAAGATGCATTAGGGCTTATTTTCTGGTTAGCTCTTATTTTGGGGAAAATGAGGTACTAAATGCACTAAATCTGGCTGACAGTACTTTAGTACCTTTAGTACCTTTAGTACTAAAGGTACTAAATCTGGCTGACAGTCTTTATAGGGGCTTATTTTGGGAGTAGGGCTTATATTACGAGCATCCTGAAAAATCACGCTAGGACTTATTTTCTGGTTGGGTCTTATATTTGAGAAAACAGGTTATAAACTGTTTAACTTCCAAAAGGATTATATATATATACACTATTCAAGTATGGTGGGTTTTTTTCTGTTCTGCTCCAGTGATGATGCCCTTCTATGCCTTTTGTTAGTGACTAAAATACTGTGATGTATTGTTATATTGTTATTCCTTAAAATTTATCATTTTTAATTCCTGAAGGAAGAGAAGAAAAAGTGATTGGGGTAGCAGTTGTCTGACTCCACTGAGAAACCTTCAGAGCCATTATGGAAACACTGTGAAATCTGTGCATTGTCTAACTCAGGTTTACCTGCTCATACATTAAGGTCAACATCAGTGATCTTCTCTATGGAAATCAATGGAATGAATGGAGGAGCCCAGTCTATTCACTTAAAATGTTTTCTCATTAAACTCTACAGGCACCTACTGTATTATACTTTAAAACTGAGAATATATAACCTCCGTGCACAAATTTTCTATACATAAAATAGAATTATAAAAGACTAATCAGGGAGAAGAAAACACAGAATCTAATTGATAGGTTAACATTTTATGCAATTATTCCCTTAGTCTGCAATAATGGATTCAAAAACACCAGCCATGTTTTTTCTGTTCAATATTCAGACAAGCTGTAATGTTTTACACTGTATTAGGAAATCAGTTTCACATTATGTTTAAAAATAAGAAATCAGTTTCACATCAAAGTGGGCAAAATTGGACAGAAAACAACCTAAAATCATAACAGCCTAAGTAGAATAAGGAAAAAACAGCTTAGGCTGACCACTCTCAATGGCAACTCTCAAAGCTGTGCTGATGGACATGTTATCTGGATTTACTGCTAATTGATTCTACATTCTGATTCTTCAAGAAATAACAGAGGTTCCAAATATTTGTGATAGCATAGTCTAATCACTGCACAGCAAAATATGAAACAAAATCAATTGTAACTTGTAAGATGTAATCTTGCTACTCTATTTGGTTCACTGTGCTGAATTCCTAGCTCATAAATCATTGTTACTAGCCATTCAGAGGATCAATATTCAGATTCCCTCTTGGTCTATACATACAACCACTAAATGAAATAATAATGACCTAAGGTCTGTCATATATTAGGTCATCAATACCACCAACAGAGATTTCTTGGCAAGAATGAGGTAATTGAAGATAAAACAAATCTGATTTAAAAAAAAAAATCTGTAACAACAGAGGGAGGGAAAAAAGAACTCTTCATATGGCCTGAATATGTTCATAAGCACAGTCCTAAAATCATTGCCTGCTTGACATTTTATGGAAAATTTACATTTAAGGAAAAGTCAGCTTTTGTGACACTGCTGATGCTAAATATATTTAATTAGACTGTAAACATACGATCGTTAAATGCTATCTTGTCTAGTTCTGAATCCCCCTCCTCTCTTCTATATCCTCTCTTTGTCTTTTAAAAGCACCATTAGTACATCTGTAAAGAGAATTCCTCAACTCCTTACTCTCATTCCGATAGCCCCAAAGTCCCAGTGGAACAAAGATTAGTCCCATTAAAAACCAACAACAAAAAATAAAATAAACTATTAGAGTGCTTTCCGTGAAGCCTTATTCCCCAAATGCTTTACAGACCATTTAATTATCTCAAGGTAGTGGAACGCCTCTCTGCAGACAAACGTGAAAGCTACAGAGCTCTTTCTAGTATCCCAGTTGTAGACTATGGTGCTATTTTAATCTCTAATAAGAGGGGAAAAAATGTTGACTGACATATATTACTTAGGGTTAAAAAAAAAAAAAGAACAATTTCTTGAGATCTTTAAATTACCACCAAAACAAAGCAAGAAAATCCATAAGGGCGAGTCTAATTTATGAAAGGAACGTATATAATGCTATCAGCTAGCTTTTCACCTAACCCCACTATGCATATCATCAGCAGAAAAAGCAGCGCCTATTGCCAGTCATTGACATAAAGTGATTTTCCAGACATACCACTTTACACAGCAGGGGAGTTGCACATTTAGGAAGCTTTATAATAATTATGTTTTTTTTAAATAATGGAGGGGAGGAATCAACTCTCTCTGGCTTTCCAGTTTGTTCTCATTCCCTTTCTAGACCATTAGAAGATTTCACAATAGTGGGATAGAAAGCTGCACAGAGAAACCTTCCCCCCACATCCAACATTAAAAAGTGGCAACATGCTTGATGCAGACTGAATTTTACATGGTTTTTAACTCCAACCACACTACATAGTATTGCCACAAGATGTGGAGGGCAACAACAATACCAACACTGGTAAGAGGTCTACAAAGGAAACAAGTGCTGGAGTTTCATGCAGAACTTTCTTGCCTTTAAGGAGATGGCAAGGAATAATGTTTTCTACATGAATTTTATTTGGGCATGAAATACGCAAGGCTGCATTAAACCCTCAATCTCCAAAACTTTGTGTAGATTCCAAAGAGCCTCACCTGGCTCCCTTCATATCTCATATATTAAGAGTCAAGCATGGCTCGTCTTTAAATAAGCTGAGTGAAGATACCGATACGATTGAGAGGAGCTGTGGTGGCACAGTAGTTAGAATGCAGTATTGCAGGCTAATTCTGCCGAGTGCCAACAGTTCGATCCTGGCTCAAGGTTGACTCAGCCTTCCATGCTTCCGAGGTGGGTAAAATGAGGAGCCAGATTGTTGAGGGCAATATGCTGACTCTGTAAACTGCTTAGAGCAGCGGTTCTCAACCTGGGGGTCGCAACCCCTTTGGGGGTCAAACGGCCATTTCACAGGGGTCGCCAAAGCCCTCTCTCGCCCCCCCATGCCTTCACTCACCCTCACTCTCTGCTCTGTTGGATCGCCGGCCGTTCGTTTACCCCACCCACTCCCAATCTATTGCTGCCTCCGATGGCTAGAGGAAAAAAAAAATGTTTAAATTCTTGCCGCGGGGCTTCAAAGGGTGCCCTATAAGTGGTGCAGCCGAACCGTTTGTTAAATTGCTGGCTTGCCCCGCCCCGCCGCACCACTATTTATTGCCAATAAATAGTGGTGGGCAAGGGGCAGGGGAGCCAGCAATTTAACAAATGTTTCGGTGTTTTTTTGTAATTTTATTGGCCCCCGGAGCTTCAGCATAGGCTAATTAGCCCTGGCTTAGATCGGCTCCCGACCCCCAGCTGATTTGCTCTCAGCTGTTTTGCTCAGGGCTCTTTTGCTTGCTTGGAAAGAGTGCAGATTTTTTTTCTCCTAGCTATACTGAAAAACGAAAGAGAAAGTAAAGCAGGCTGTTGGCTTTGCACATTGGAAAATTAGGCAGGCAGATTTCTTTTTTTTTTCCTCATCAAAAAAGGTAGGTGCAAACAATGGGAAATTTAGGGAAAAAGAGGAGATTTTAAAACACAAAAGAAAAAAAGCTCTATTTAACTAGGGAATTGTAATAATTGAGATACTATTAATTGTATATTGTGTTGAAAGCAGAAATGGTTAAGTTGTGGTTTGGACGAATATATGGGGGAAATTATTTGGTTTATTATTATTGGTAAATATAATTAATTGATTTGTAAGAAATTAGATTGCATGGAAATAATTGGAATATTCATGTTCATATTGATTAATATACAAAAAAGATAGTTATATAACTAATTGATTTATATTAAAATGTTGAATTCATATTAAACAACTGTAATATTACATAATTAACCAATGTGAGGATGGATATAAAAATAGATGACAATGGGAAGGGGATTAATATAGAATAGAAGGGAAAAATTGAATTTGATTAAGATTAGAGATGAGGATGAAGGGTAATATTGGTTTTTTACAAAAATAGATGAGGAATAAATATGGCAAAAAGGAAATATAGAAATTGTAAATTTAATTAAAATGACTAAACACTGTTTAAATTTATGAACCGGCCAAATACTCTGTTCAAAGAAAATACATTGTATGTTTGTATGTGTGTTTCTAATTATTGTTATTTATTCATATTTGTTCTCTTTTATTCTTTAAAGTTTAACAATTCATTCTTTATCTTAATATCTTTATATTTGTTTGGGGTTGGCTTTCTTCCCTTTCATCTTTTTTATTGTACAGCAGTCTTTCTCCTCAAACCTACTACCTCTCTCTTTTCTTTCCTTCTTACTTTCTCTTCCTCCCCCTCTTCTTCTCCTCCCTACTTCCTCTTCCTTTCTCCTTCTCCTCTCTCTTCCTCCCTCTCTTACCCTCACTCCTACTCTAATTTCCCTTCCCTTCCTTCATCCCTCTCTATTGCTGTATCCTTTTATGCATATGGACTACTCAGAGGGCTGAAAAAGTTATTTCTGACTGGTCCTCATACTTTTGACCAGTCTTCGAACTTACGACTGTCCTCACATTTTACGTTTTTGCCCTATCTTGTCACCATGGTGAAGAGAAGCAGTTATGAAATGAGTGACACATTGTTAAGAATGCTACAATGGGCATAAATGATGACCAGTCATAAGTGCGAAGACCAGTCAAAAGTGTGAGGACCTGTCAGAAATCACTTTTTTCAGCCCTCTGGGTAGTCCTTTTATGCATATGGACTACTCAGAGGGCTGAAAAAGTTATTTTTGACTGGTCCTCGCACTTTTGACCAGTCCTCGAACTTACGACTGTCCTCACATTTTACGTTTTTGCTCTATCTTGTCACCATGGTGAAGAGAAGCAGTTGTGAAATGAGTTGGTTGTTAAGAATGCTGCACGGGCATAAATGATGACCAGTCATAAGTGCGAAGACCGGTCAAAAGTGCAAGGACCTGTCAGAAATGACTTTTTTCAGCCCTCTGAGTAGTCCCTATACACATAGCCATGGCCACTCGGTCACATGACCAGCTAGCCACACCCACCCAGTCACATAACCTCCAAGCCATGCCCACAAAATAAGCCACGCCCACAGAACCGGTAGTAAAAAAATTTAGAACCCATCCCTGGTTGGGAGTCACCACAACATGAGGAACTGTATTAAAGGGTCGCGGCATTAGGAAGGTTGAGAACCACTGGCTTAGAGAGAGCTGTAAGGCACTAAGAAGCGGTATATAAGTCTAAGTGCTGTCGCTACTGATATCAAATTTAGGACTGTTATTGTGAAAAGAAAGATTAAAGTTGTATTTTGCATGCAGAAATGGCACTATTCTAAAGGCATTCAAACAAATGTCAAAGGCTATGTAACTTTTCACACTTTTTAAAATTCAATTTAGAGTTGATGGGCACATTTTAAATTGCATTTTTAAAATTCAAATTTGTATTACTGTACACTGCTTTAGGGTAAGGTTATAGGTACTGTTCATAAAATAAATGCTGCAAATATGTATTTCTTGCTTATAAGTTTTTCAGGGATTTTAGTATTCCATAATACTGACTAACTTTGAAACTCTTAACTCCAAAGATTTTTACCATAAATTTTAGTAACACAGCTAAAATAAATTCAGGGCTGTTATGCTGAAATATCTTTATTTAAGCAGTTGTAGATTTTAGTTGCTCTCATTTTCTTTTCTTTTTTTAAAAAAAGTTTATTTTGTTCATGTTGTGATTTTTCATATTCATAAAATCTTTTGGAATTTGATAAGGCAGTTATTTGGCCACTTTTGTATTTCAGAGATAAATATTTTACAGAATGCAAAATTCATTTTGCCTATTTGAAATGCTTGGCTTAATAATTACACTCATAATTTTTGGCCTGGCTTGCTTCAACATGCCACTAATACGAATTACATTTTTGAACTGCAATTAACAGCACACTCCATTTGCCTACTAACCATCAGATAGTAAAGAAACATTGGGGGGGGGGTGTTTTAAATGTACAAATGAAGAGAAAATGTGTCCATATGTGAAAGGAGTAAAGAAGATTACAAAATTTTAATAAGAACATTATATTATGGTAACACTAATCTAGGTGTTTTATGGGAAGCAAAGTGGATTACTGTAAATGAAATTTTAAAATGTCCTTTCCATTTTATAGATAACACAAAATGACTCCTTTCATGTCTCCTGCGATAAGGATACATTTGCCACACATTTAAATGGTGCCTTCACCCCATCGAACCCAATGTATAAATTAATAATTCAGTGACATTAATACAAGAAGATAAATGATAAAGCAGCAGGGGCACAAGGGCAGTATTCGAAACAGACGTCTTTGGGAACAGCTAATACCTTTCTGCCAATTACAGGCAGAACTTTTCAACAATCTTCAACAGCATTTTTACAATCTAAATAGCAGCTTATGCACACACAATTTCACACAATTCAAGCTTAATAAATTTCCTGCTGGTATCAAACAATCATTTTAGGGGATTAAAGTGCAACATCTGCTACCATTAATAAGCATTTTATATAGCTGTAAGTATAAAAAGCAGTTTTTACTGAACTGAAACTCTGAGGGGGAGGAAAAAGCACCAGTTTAGTATAAATCATAGTTTTATCACTTTAGTGGTGATTTTACCTTATGACAACAATGGAAAGTATTACTGAAGTATTACTATACAGCAACTCCAGAATGAAAATATATGCTAGGCAGAACTATTATTTGGCAAGGTTCCAAACATTGAAAAAGTAAATTATACAGCCAAATGCTAAGCATTTCCAGTCAGACTTGTAATCATCAATGTGTTTTCAATTGACTTTTTCAGCTGTAGAAATATACTTTGCATTAATATTTGAGTGACATGTTCTCTTTAAAATGCTTATTAATGCTTTAAAAAGTTATTAATAAATTGGATTGGTTTCGAAGCAACCTGCCAATATCAATATTGTTCCTGATTCAATCTTCTTGTTAATGTAGTTGAAACAAAGACAGAATTTGGTTATGATATCAGTTTATGATAATCAACATAGTGAAGGAATTCTGGTACTTTTCCACCAATATCAGGGAGATTAATTTGTACAGTACTAGGCTATGAGAGGATTTTAAAAAAAAAAAAATAGTGCTGAAGGATATGTGTTTCAGTTTTTGTATGTGTGCCTGTATGAAACGAATTAAAGCAATATACTCCACATCAGGGATCGAAAAAGTAAAGCTCCTAGTCAAAGTTGGAAAGTTCTCACAGATCTGGAATAGTAAGTTCTACAACAAACCCCAAAATACTATTTATTAGCATATGCTGCCCAAATGTCTTTGCTCTGTGTTGCCAAAATAACCGAATCCCTGCTGTTTTCATTCAGAACACTGGAATACCACAAACTATCATATACCATAGTAAAATAGGACTGAAAAATGAGGATGCTAAAAAAACTCTTGTTTCAATACTTGGTTGGCCTTTCGAAGGTTCTGAAATGACAAAATTATCATTCCATTACCCTCAAGTTCAAAAGAGAGAGAACACATAAGCACTTGGTATCATTTATCTATTTAATGTACCATGCTAGTCCAAATCAAATATGATTTTATATATTACTGTTGCAGACAGACAGGCAACAGACCAGCTGGGAATGGCTAGGAGGACACACTTAAGCTGGAGGGCCTTACTCCTTCCAAATGAGCCCTTCAGTGCTGTCTCTTTCCTGATCCTGGATGGCTCACAATTTTTTTTACAATGAAACCAATAAAAGATGGCATCCCGTGTATGGGCTGGCAGGTGCCACTCTGAGGTCTGAATAGATGGAATTAATCAAAGGAACCCAGAGCATGCCAACCCCGCAAGTTTGAAAGGGTGAAAAGATACTATCGGATATCGAGTAACCAGGCCTACTAATTATTATATAGTGTAGGGTTGATTTCAGTAAGAAACAAAGAAAAACAAAAACAAGAGTTGTACTGTCTTGCAAGAACTGAAAACCAGGGTCAAAACATAAAAGTTACCAAAGCCATTTTAAGACCAATTCAAGGATCAGCTGAATCTATTCCAGTAGTGGGTTTCAATTTAGTTTGCTACCGGTTTGCACGTGCACAATGCTTCTGCGAATGCGCAAAAGCGTCCGGGCGGGTGGGTGGAGCCTCCCGCCACTGCCGCTACTGGTTCACCCAATCCCGGGCGAACCGGTAGCAACCTACCACTGATTTATTCATATTTGGATTTGGTTGATTGGTTGGTTTTATTCCACGATTTTGGCTGGTGCAGTTCTAGTGCTTTTCATTTCAAGAATTCAGTCTACCATGAAACACACCAAACAGCCCCCTTAAATTCATCATGTGAGGCTAGAATGCCATCAAGGGAATGCTCAATATTTCCAACTATACCCTGCTTAGCTTTTTGGAAACAGCCACCATCAGCAAGTTCAACCATAAATAACAAAATAAGGGCAGAAAAAATTCTATGGGATGAGCTACAGTTAACCTCCTGCTTATGAAAGAGGAAAATTCTAATAAAATTAAGAGTATAATTTAGAAGGGCGGCAGTTACTTCTAAACTGGATTTGGGCTTGACTATTATTTTCAATAATAATTGAAATATAAGCGAACATAGTTACATTAATTAACCTCTTACATTCAACCAGCCTTAATACAGGATATAATAAACACAAGCTACCCACTTTGCACCATGTTGTCTGGACACTCAAAATGATTGAATTTATTTAATAATTAGGGTTACCAACTGATCTAGTTTATGCTATTGGGTATAATTTAGATAGTTAGAATTTGTACACAACACTCTTCAAACAGAACACAAAAGATCTGTTCTGGCATTTCATTTAATTAGAATCCTGGATCCCCATTGCAAGAATGTGTATATATAGAGGTATTAATGTCTTAAATCAAACTATTATTCAGCTTTGCATAATGAAGTCTACAACAGCCTTATATAGTGGTGAGAAAGCAACCTCCACAAAATTTTTAAATATTAAAAATCCAGACCTGAATTCATACCCAATGTAATTCAATTCCTACTACTTGGAGTGGGCACTTAAATACTGCATATGGACAGAAACATCCTATTTTTCCTTTCTATGCCTTCAAAAATATACACCATTACTGAACTATTGTAAATTTGATATTAATTCTAGGTGACAAAATGTCTTTCAAAGAAGAAAAATAATGCAAAAATTAAATTATATCATTGGACAGTTGATCTCAAAGTGATTTATTCCATGGTGCAGTTGTTATAATGCATTATTGCAGGCTACCTCTGCCCATAGGCAGGAATTTCATCCTGACTAACTAAAGATTGACTCAGCCTTCCATCCTTTCGAGGTCAGTAAAATGAGGACCCAGATTATTGCAGGCAATATGCTGACTCTATACACCAGTTAAGAGAGTGCTGTAAAGCACTACAAAGCGATATATACGTCTAAGTATTATTGCTACTGCTTTTCCACACATAAGTATCAAACAAGTAAGACGTTTTTAAAAATTTCAGCAAACTATGTCAAAGAAAACTATTCATGTTTACTAAGCAGATCTTCAGCATCTGGGTAATAACATAATGAAATAAATGAATAAAAACTGTGGTTTCCCTTCTGCAAGAAACCTTTCAATAATGACTGCCAATCAAAGCCAAAGCTTGCTATCAAATCATTTTTAAAATATTGATTGACCACACATTTTTATTTCCCATAATCAATGTAATTTCAATTACATTACAGTGATCATTCCAGCAAGACTCTCACAATCTATTCATTTATGTGAAATCTATTCTAATATGTGAAATCAAACAAATAAATATGAGATACAATAACAAAAGATAATTCATTTTAATATGTTTTATTTATTATAGTTTTAATATGATAATACATTTTAATACATTTCAATAATATGTTTCAATTGTTAATGTATTAACGGGGAAGAGATACTGAGCTTTTTTTCTAGTATCAAGTTAGAATTAGTAAAAGTTGGTATCGTTTACATATTTTAGACTGCAACTCTCACATTTCTATGACAATGATGATGCTAATTCAGATGAATGGCTATTTAGAGTCATAACTTCTAAACAGCTTGTTCTAATTAAAATTGGATATTGGAATTTTTAGAGAAAATATGATTAAAACTCTCTACAATTTGCCCATTACATTTGATAACGCAAAAGGCTAAACTGATCAAAATTTGACATAAAACCTTTTTTTAATATCACCTTGCAGGATAATGAGGCACACCAACAAGAACATTGTTCAAGGCAGTTATCCACTTTGTTACTGTGGAGGAAGTAGCGGAAACTTAGCAAGGGGGAACCCTTCCATTGTATCATTAGTAATGTTGTATCATTCTGGAACTGAAGGAACCTAAGAATACGATGGGTGATACCTACATTTGATTAAATAAATAAATGAAGTTCACCTTAGGTGCTCTTCCTTCCTCTGTCAGTATCCTCAACACTCTACAGTACCTAGATACATTCCTGAACTAGGGATTTTAAATAGCAACTTCCGTTCACCATATTTACATCGGGATCATCCAATGTTTATTTTTAAATATTTCTATGGTATAAGCAATACAATTCTACAATCTTGCAGGACTGATATTAGTTGCAGAAGAAAAAATTTGTTGCAGAAACTCACACTGCAGTACAAAAACTGTAGTAAAAAAAAAAAAATCCAGGCTTATACTTGGCTGAGAGTTCTGTTTTTGTAGGATGCAAGAGACATTAGGAGGGAAAAAAAGCTTTTAAAGATCTTCTGTTCAATAAATCTGAGCTGTAATAAGATACAAAAATAGATCTTACATTTTCATATGTCAGCTCTTATTACGCCTCTTTGCACAACTCCTGCGTGTGTCAATATACCTTGTCTCAAAAAAGGCCTTTCTGGTCTATTTTTAAAAAGTGGAATTGGTCAGGAGTTCATACGATGTTTCTTGACCTAAAGTCATTTTTATGGGGTTTTTTAAAAACCGTTTACTCAATACATTTAAAATCCACACCCATCACTTTGTAATATTCCAACAGTAATCAACATTACTCATTAGTGTATGATAAAAAAAAATCCTAAAGTATAAATATAAACTTAAATTTTAAAAAAATCCTAAAGTATAAATATAAACTTAAATTTATATACCGCCCCATAGTACTTTACAGCACTCTCTCTGGGCAATATACAATCTCAGCATTTTGCCCCCAACAATTTAGGTCCTCATTTTACCAACCTCAGAAGGACAAAAGACTGAGTCATCCTCAGTCCTGTCAGTATCAAACATATAATGATAAACATAAAATATGCACCTTGTATGGCTATGTAACTGCAACACTGTTTCCCAGTTGGCTTCTGTCACCTTTAAAGCCTTACAGGGCATGAGACCAGGTTACCTGTAGGACTATCTCTCCAGGATGATTTCTGCCCACCCCAACAGATCTGATAAAGTGGGCATTTTCTGGGTAAGGTAACGGTTCCCCTCGCACATATGTGCTAGTCATTCCCGACTCTAGGGGGCGGTGCTCATCTCCATTTCAAAGCTGAAGAGCCAGCGCTGTCAGAAGACGTCTCCATGGTCATGTGGCCGGCATGACTAAAGGCCAAAGGCGCATGGAACGCTGTTACCTTCCCACCAATGGTGGTCCCTATTTTTCTGCTTGCATTTTTTTATGTGCTTTTGAACTGCTAGGTTGGCAGAAGCTGGGAGAAATAATGGGAGCTCAGCCCATTATGCGGTACTAGGGATTTGAACCGCTGAACTGCCAACCTTTCAATCGACAAGCTCAGCGTCTTAGCCACTGAGCCACCGCGTCCCTATTTTCTGGGTACCCTTGATGAAAATATAATTTTATGGGACCTGAAGAGCATGCCTTGTCTGCCAGGGTGCCTGCCCTATAAGAATAGCCTACATAGACCTGAATAGTTCTAACTATAGTTAAAAAGTGGCCTTTTTAAAAGCTATTTAGATCTGACTTTTACCCCAAACCTTGGGTCCAGGATATTAAAGATGTAACTCTGACATGGATAGATAGTCTTTAGTTAATTACTGTAATTGGAAGTCTATTGCTAGGTAATACGGCATACTTAGTTGCCAAACATGTCATGTGTGGTTAAGCGCGATGTCAATGCAACCTCTGCTAGCAACTTACTGCTTGTTTCCGCATTTACTTCGCTTGTTGGAAGCCAGCTATGAAGGTTGCAAATGGCGATTAAGTGTCTGAGGGATGCTGCAGCTTTTGGAATTGTCCACTGGTTGACAAATGCCTACATTGACAGGACCAGTCACAATTACGATGGGGCTGAACAAGGAGACATATGATCAGCCCTAATCTGAAGACCGCTCACAAGCTTCCTTGTTCACCACCATCATAACTTTGAACAGTCGCTGAACAAGTGGTTGCTAAGCGAAGACTATCTGTACTGAATGACTGGTGATTTAGATAGATGGAGGGGAATACAAATTGGATAAATAAACTAAATAAAGAAAACACAAATAGAGTTTCACCAGGTAATAAATTAAGGCTCAGGACATTAGTTTACTCTAGTCTTTTGAAATATACTGTAGGAATATCTGAAGTGGAACATAAGAACAATCCTTGGAGAACAGAACGTTTTGGGGAAGGTAAAACCTGAAGCAGAAGTTGATAGTACCTTTCCACTATGCTTCCCACCAACTAAGCGTTTCACAATTTCACCTTTCTTTAAAAGTAATGTTGTACCCAGGCTTGCAAGTCTTCCAAACGTCTGAAACATGCCACAGAATAAGTGACAACTAAACTTTCAGAGTACATGCAAAGATTTGTGCATACCTGTTATGAAACTCCCATGCCACTATTTCAAAATACATATGCATTCTTTTCCTGTGGGAAGCAGTGTGCAAATTCTCCTTTTAAAAGATCATCTGTATCAGTCACACATTGTTTCTTGCCTTTTCTCAGAACATTGACTTACACAGTTTTTAAAAATGTTACCTTACCTTGTCTGCAGGGTTTGAAGCAGTTTTCAAAAAAAAAAAAAAACCAAAAAAAAAAGAATATAACAAAATTAATAGCAAATGGTACGAACCTAGCTTCTTCTAGCAAATAGCACAATTTCACTATTTTTCACCAAGCTTCCCACAGTAGAAAGAGCAGCATTATGCATCTCTTTCCACTTGAAAATCTATGTCTCTTTGAAGTGAATTGAAGAACTGTACCTATTAAAATATACTCAGTTAAAATTAAAGGCTGGCATACTAAAAAGATACAGCAGAATAATTACATCCTTTTATTTCAGTCTTTCCATATAGTGTTATAGCAATCTGAGATAGAATGTTAAACTGTGGTTTAGTGAGATATGAATTAGCTGGGATATCTGTCACTATTATAAAATTTTCTCTTTTCCAACTTTTGCTTCACTGTTTCATTTAGACAGACAAGCCGGAGTAGCGTTACACTATTCTTCACACAAGCTATCTTGAAGCCATCATCTTGATAGTTTTGGTTTTTTTACCAATTCTTGGATGACATGGAAACATTCCAGAATATCATTTTTAAGGACCCAGAAAGAGGGTCCTTAAAAAGGCCTTTTCAGTCTCAGCACCTGCCATTGGAATATGATAACCAGTGAGATGCTGAAACTTGCAAGAGGCAATTGTTAAAATTTCGGAAATTTCATGAGCTATTTGAGAATTGAACCTAATCGCTAGTCCTAGTCTACCAATCTGTTATTCAACTGTTATTAACATGGCATGGCGGCAGCAATGGAGCCAGGCAAAGCTTCTTCTTAAACATTTACCATTGCACCGCTGACCGTTACCCGGAAATGAGATTGTCTCAACTCTAGTGGCTTCCAGAAGACTTATGCATAATGTAATTTCTATAATCCAGTATATGCACTCATAAATGTGCATAATATAACATTTGTAAGTAATTATTGCAACAGAATTTGAGCTTTTGCAAATTCTGGTAAATGGTAAATGTTATTTTATCTCAATTTCAAAATTAATTTTGAACAGGTCTTTCCAGCTGGGCGAATAAAACAGTAAATGTTATGTTCACTTTTGAGTATATATAAATTCATAAATATATATGAATCTTGTTATTACATCCAGCATTGAACCATGTCTCCCTTAATTACTTTTGTGAAATAAACTATCAATAATTTGAGATCTAGCCTTTGCATAAGTATTATGCAATCTATTTTTCAAATAGAGATACATTAAATAACCACAATCATTAAGTCTTTCTTATTTGTTTTGCACAGTTCTTTACTAATTAAGAATCTAATTAAATTTGCAGCAATTAAAATTAAAGAAAAAAATGCTATTCTATGGAAACAGAAGTAAAATCATACAGTCCAGATATCTGCTATTTTAATTTATTTGAGAAGCACAGTTTATCTTTCTAATTAATTAATTTATATGTAAAATTTAGAAACCACCTATCTCACTGAAAGAGTGACTGTGACAATTTAAGGAATTATTTTTTACGAACACTGAACAAGAACCTGGAGCTCCTGGTCTGGTGGGGGAAAACATGTTGCAGGTGCCCCCAATGAAAAGATGTCTCTTAGTAGAACCAAGGAAATGGAGCTTTTTTGTTATAGCACTCGCCTTTGGAACACCCTTCCTCTGAAGATTAGATTGGTCCTAACCTGCCAATTCTTCAGAAAGGTTTAAAGACTTGGGCGGGTTCTAAGGCATGGGGATAAGTCAAAAGATTAGTTGGACTCTACGAGATGTTATTTTATTGTAGATTGGATTCTGCCTTGTTTGTCATTATAAATGTTAAGTATTACAGTTTTGCTATTTATTTTCTATTGTGTTTTCTATATTATTAGCTTTCTAGTGTCATTGCAGTTAAGATGGGCAGCCATGGAAATTGAATAAATAAAAATAAGGTAGATATGCATTATGCATTTATGATGTTATGATATATTATTATAGTTTATGTGTTATTATATTTTAGTTTCAGATTCTGCATTCATTCAGGAGCTCAGATAAGTATACACGTTGTTCCTTCCCTCTTCTTCTTTCCCACAATCTCCATTTTGAGAGTATGTGGGACTGAGAGTGAGTGACTGGTCCAAATGGTTCAAAAGGCAGCCAACCAAATTTAACTTAGTGACAAGTTTGAACCCAGCAATCAGTTTTGATAGCCATCAAAATTTTGTCATCATTTGTAGCCATTCCTAAGAGTTAGGGCTACAATTCCCCAGTCTGATCTGAGAAACTAAGACAAGAGCTATCCAACCTGGAACTTTCAAGATGTTTTGTTTTTTTTCCCAAATTGTCTGGAAGATATACAAACTGGCCATGCTGTCTGGAAAGGGTGAGAACCCTAAACTTCCTACATCAGCAGAGCATCAAACTGGAGAAAGTGCAAGTTTGGCTCAGATGCTTCTGTCAAATCCTCCCTGCAGATATGAGAGACACAATAACACAATATCTGAAAGGAGATTACCAGCTTGTCTCAAATTAGCTAGAAACTGCAATTATTCTCTTATCGTTTTAGAAAAAAATAATTTCACATTCTCCTTCCAGCAGAAACTTTCTAGTAAAGATCCATAAACAAAATCATTTTTTGAGTAGTTATTGGCGTGTAGATATACGAACCATGTTACTAATTCTTATCAAATATATTGACATGAGAAGCATAGTTATTAGCGATGGGAGCACAGTAGTCATTAAGTATATTGGAGAATGTGTTCACGTAGAAAACTACAGACTACTGCTACTGTGAATAAACAAATACTGCAAAGAATACAGTGTCAGGAAATCAGGGGATATGTTAGTGATATTCAATATGAGATTTTATTTCCTAGTTTTAGGGGACAGTTACTTATAACTTTAAAAACTTTTTAAAAAATTGAACTTTCTCTAATACCAAAATTGTTCCACATTTAATAGAATTTTATTTAGTGAACATGAAAGAAATGATGTTTGTCAGAGTAATCGCATTTGATTGTTTACAGGAACAATATGTGAGGGGTTTTTTAATGTAAAGAGCAAAAGAAGAAGGAGAAGAAGCAGCATTCATTCAATAATATTTGTACCATATCAGCATATATATGTGTGGTTACTATGATTCTACTCAGTACACCTGTCCATAAAAAAAAGGGATAAAAAGAAGAAAGGACATTCCCCCCCCCCAAAAAAAACACAGCCCATTATTAAGGTATATATGTGCATGTTATTTCATGTCATTTTGATGTCACTAAAAGAGAGAAGAATGAAAGAATAAGAAATATTTCAGAGAAGCACCTGCTATTCCTTGGGATCCTTCCTGAAAAGAAGACATGCATTATAAAAGAAATAAGAAAAGAACATAAAGAACAGATTTTTTTGAAAATTCATTTTAAAAAACTTCTGTCACATAAATATGGTGGCCCACTTCTGGAAATTCCATATATTCAAAGCCTCTTCCATTAGACAATTCCTTGTATCACATCCACTATAATTTCAAATTCCTGCATCCCCAATACACTTCCTGAAGTCAGATAGTATTTGACAAGAGTTTACACTTTCCCTTTTTCTTCCCTAACAATTTTACTACTTGCCATTTTAGCTTCTTTTTTTTCTCTAAAACTCAGTTCTGCAGTTTTCAGTTTCCTTTAGTGAGGAAGCGGTTTTAATCTTAACAATGACATAAGAATATAATGTGTAACTATATTTTTTGTTAACTCATCTAAAGTTAATGGAAAAGTTTGGGAAAGCAGTGTGGGAGGGAGAAAAGAAAGCAAAGTTATTTGCAAATTATTTCTAAATATTACCATTTATGACTTTTGTCATTTTTACTGTGAATAACAAATAAAAATTTAGATGATCAGAATCTTCATTCAGATTATTTTTTCACTAGCAATTTATAACTTTATCCAATCATCGTTAAGCCAAAAGAAGTGTAGTAAGGACAGTTATTTTAATCACTTTAGTGATAGCCTGATAAAGTTATAAAAATACTATAAGTCACTAGTATGGAAATGATTAGTGTTTCATAGATAATCCCCCCTCCCCCCCAAAAAAACCCTGTTCATTTAGGATTTTTTAATAAAATAGAACAAAACCAATTTTATCTTAGTTACATGGAAAACAATCAAATTTAGCAGAATTGTTGCATGAATGAATATTAACAAAAGACATTTGTTTTAAATTAGAAACTGTATTGCATTTTAGGCAGTTTTCCCCATACAAGCTTAAGGATTTAAATCCCACTGCATTCCTTGGGAGTGACTTTTGAATGGTCAAGCATAAGCTTACTCTGCATAAAACATTTGCATAAAATATTCACTGTCATTTTTTCCCTCTTTTTTAAGAACAACGCAAATTATTGCAGCTGTATTATTCCTTTAGAGGTACTTATAGAAAAATAATGAAATGGATGTTAGTTATTTTTGAGAAAAGGCCACTCAATAAAAATCATATACTACAAATCAGTACTACAAATCAGTACACAAGGAATGAAACTCTGAAACAACTAATTATTTTGCTCATTCTAAGCATTTGTTTCTTAGAAATTAAGTTCTGATTCATCTCTAAATATATAGTCATTTGCACAACTCTTCATTCTAAAATCACAACAGGATCATTCTTTATGTTTCAAAGACAAATTTTATATAAAGATAACATACATGCCTGAAAAATAAATTAACTAATTTTATAAAACACAATGTTTCATATTAGCATGCAAATTATATTAATTTGCAAAATGAAGTAAAATTAATTTAAAAAGAAGACAACATATTTCTATACTAAAAATAAAAACAATTAACTTTTTTTTTTAAAAAAAGGAATTCATTTATGAATTTCATAACTGTGAAATCGCAGACAAAATTAATTCAGTGAAAATGGGAAGTATTTCTGTCTTTGAGCTAACCTGGGTATTGAATTTCACTTTCAGAAACAGAAGCAATGCTGTATTCAAGTGCAAGGAAAATAGTATACTTTCTGAATGTCACAGTGAAAATATTGCAAAACAAGAAATCACAAAGAACCTATATACATTGCCTAAAAGTAAAAATACAAAACAGTCATATAAGGTCCATGTTAAAGTAAAACAATAGCCAGTTTTTTTCTGAGTATAAATATTAGTCATCATTTTAAACATGAACATTATTCATCTGAAAATGTTACAATACATTAATGCCATAATTAATACAATACAAAGTGCCATAATACTAACCTGATTGGAAATATCACATTCTTGACATAATGTTAAAAAAAAAAGTCCTGTTAACAAAATATCTTGCTGGGTGAAAGAGAAATTTGAATTCTATGCTGCTGACAAGTTAAAATCAAAATGTTCCATCTACAGGTAACATTTCAAAGGTTCCACGGCTTTGATGTAGAATCTGCAGCAGGGTTTTTCATTCCTCAACCAATCACTCTTGTCACTTACATTCCATTTGCCAAATAGTAAAGATTTTATTAGTCATACTCATGGCATGCTTCCAAAGGCAGAGAAGAAACTCCCAAAGAAAACAAAGAACAAAAATCACTCCTCTATACATAATAAGCAGAAACGCTTTCCCACCGTGATTCGCTGGTAGAGCCTCATCATTTAAAATGAGCATGGCCAGCAAAAGGGCTACAGCGCAGGCTCGTGACTGAATTTATGATCTCACTGAACAGGAAAATGCTACACGCACACACACACACACACACACACACACACACAGCATTACAAACACAAGGACATCCATACGCACAATTAGCACACAGTCCAGTTCAGCAATTGCAAATCACACATTTTAAAAAAAAAGCAATCTAAGGAAACGTTGTTTGTCAATCTATTTATTGTGTGGGGAATCATATGTGCATCAATTGAAGAAAGTAGATGCAAATTTTAAAACTGCAACGAAGCATTATTTTGTTTTCCTCTTACACTTCAGTTGCAAAGTTTGGAAACAGGAATCCAGTGGTTACAAAGGAGCACATGTTGAATCTAAACAAAAGATGTGGAGTGTGTGTGTGAGAGAGAGAGAAAGAGAGACAGACAGACAGAAATGGCTATAAAAATAATAATAATCCCACAATACAGGATTTTAATCAGGATTCTCCTACTTAATATTTTTCCTTAACATTTTTAGGAAAAAGTGGATCTTAACGTTTTATATTCTTATATACTTGGGAATGAAGCTACACAATGGGACTTTCTTTTTCTGAGCAAGTATCTGTATTATCAGGCTGCAGGAGTTATAGTACTGATACCCCTTCCCAATAGAGAGCTCTATAAAAAGCCCTCTTTCAGAGAAGTAATTATATCTCTAAAATCCAATAATCTTTATTTAAATAGCTTTACTACCTCCAAATGGAATTCTTTTTTTTTCAAAGTAGCATTTGTTAATATCAACAGTCTGAAACCTTAAACTGCTCCAAAAATTGTGGTGTGTGTACAGGCAGCCTATTAATTACTGACAACAGGTGCAAAAGATAAGAGTTAACAATCAGAACAATCTGAAAACATTACGGACATTACCGCCCTCAATGTAAAACAGATACAATTATAATGAACAGAAGTGAATGCGTTCCATAAAAGAAAAGCAAGGGGTTTTTTTTACTCTCAGGATTCCAGAAAACTTTGGTTTTAAGCAAGGGAAAAAAATAGGTGGGAATGTTCTAATTTTCATACATTCAAATGGCTTTCTGAAGAAGAAAGGTCCTGTGTTGGCATAGCCACAAACTTTGTACAATCTAGAACCCAGTTTTATCAAGAAAGTCTTAAAAACTCAAGGAAATATTGAATGCGCTTCTCGCCTCTGACATAATGTATGCTCCAGAGAAAAAAGCAGAATTGTACACTACAGCCCATTCTCCACCTTGTTATGGCTCCCAAATATAAAGGTCTGAATGGACTATAGCTAGTGATGAATTTAAATTTAATATTTCATTTGGGGTCAGTTGTAAAAAAAAAAAATACTAACGAGAGCGGACTCTTCCTGATGCTCCTGTGTCTGGCACCAATTCTTTCCTTTCAATGCCGTGTACAAGGCCTCTTTTTTTTAATCCCGCCTTTATTATTTTTATAAATAACTCAAGATGGCAAACATTTCTCTTCCATTAAGTGGATCCTATAATCCTCTCAGTCAGTGTTAATTTTTTTTTCCACCAAGGACCACTCCACTTTTAAAAATTATGGAAAAGCCCAATAGAGCTTTTGTTCATATGGGTTATATTTATTGATAATGGCTGTATTAAAAATTAAGATTGATGCATTTGTTGCCGCTACCGCTTCACACCACTCTTTGAGAGGATTTTAATATTGTATTATTTTTCAACATGGGTTGGCAAATAATTTTGATTTCTCAGATCCCTCAGAGGTCTCAGGACTACACTTTAAGAAACATTCTCTAGTGCACATTTTCTTGAGGAAATCTGAAAGGATATCCACTCTGTATACTCCAAGTTGTTACAATTTTATGTTCAAGCCAGGCTTAACTATTTATAAAATCCATCTATATTTTTATTTCTGTCCTTCTATGTATTCATATTTTGAGCTTAGGGGTTTAAAAAAAAATAACTGAAGAAATGTCTGCATGTATGGCTTCATATTTCTAAACTTAATTCTTAATTTGGTATATCATGTCAATCATTAAAATTAAAAAAAAACCTGAAGAGAAGACATCTTCTGATCAATGTATAATTAAAGTGTATATTTTAATCTTTATCTTGATTATTTTAAGAAACAACTATTAAGGGAATTCCTCCCAAATTTGGAGAAAATAAGGTCAATTCTAGAATCAGAGGCTTCTAGAGTCATCTTCTGCCACCACCACACAACAGAAGTACAGAGCAGGGAATACACAAGCAGTGAGCTCAAACTGGATCAGTGGCTTTATTGAATTATTTTGTGCGGGGAAGTATTCTAATGAATGAAGTGCCATTGCGAGTTAACCCATTGCCTAAGAAGAAGGCATCAGAAGAAAAGAACCTATGCAGATTTGAGCAACAAGCTATTGTATACCAAAGTTATTGAGGCAGAAACAAAATGTGGAAAAGTAATTTTGTTTGGGGGGCAGGGTGTTGTACTAGACAAATGTACAAAGTGCCTTTATCTGAAGCCATTAATAGGTCTTTACAAATCATCGAATAAGGCATTTTGCATGTGAGTGATCCACACCTCTGGAGTCACTGAGACACCTGATTTATGCATCAGAACTTCAATGCAGCTGTACCAAGCAGCTGTGGCCAATTCAGTTTCATAGCAATCCAGAGGGGCCCTTCACTGGCAAGTAAAGCACGTTAACAAATAATTTGCACAATCCTACCTGTTACTGCTGATAGTATAAACAGAATTCTTTGAACCTAACATTTATCTTAGATGGCCTCATACAACGTGTGCTACTGTATTTGCCATCAATAGGTCACAAATATCTTAGTTATGTAATTAATTAATCAAAAATCATTCTAATAGATTGAGATATTCAGCTATCTACAAATACGTAAGGTCAATAAACACAAGGTCTGTCAAATCAAGATGAAATAATTTTATCTTGATTTGGTATTCTGTCAATGGAACAGCCTCTTCTGTTAGCAGAAGCCAATGTGCAAAAGCCAATGTGTGCTCAAGCAGATGACAGGCAGATGGTCTTTCAAATATCTTCAAATATCTTTTCATCATAGAAAAAGACTCTGTCTGTCTGTCTGTCTATCTATCTATTTCTATCTATCTATCCACTGTCATCCAACCAAACCCAATGATCATTAGAACAAAATACACCTGCAAATTAAGTGTACTCCAAACTTACTTGATGCTCTAGTGCAAACAAGCAACTATTCCAGTCAATTCTTTATTCCAGTTAAGCCTTCAAAAATAACTTTTTGAATTGTCTATACACATCATGCAAGATAGTAATAGGAAATAAGAGAAAAGAAAGAGCCCTAGAGCAAGAATTCAATTTGGAACCAAGACTTTTGTCAAATATTGTGTACTGATTATGGGAGTTTTTATTGATATTGTTATTGTACATTTAGGAAGAAGAAGCTACATGTATTATTATTATTATTATTAGTAGTAGTAGTAGTAGTAGTAGTAGTAGTAGTAGTAGTAATAAAGCAATAATTTTTTTTATTATTATTCCATTCAATTGTGTCTGATTCTCAGAGACTGCCTGGACAAGTCCCTGTAGTTGTCTTGGCAATGCTTTTCAGAAGTGGTTTACCACTGCTTCCTCTGTAGGGCTGAGAGAAAGTGACTGGCCCCAAGGTCACCCAACTGGCTTTATGCCTAAAGCGGGACCAAAACTTACAGTCTTCTCAGTTTCTATCTAGTCCAATGCCTTCCTTAACCATTTCACTAAATTAGGTCTTATAACAATATTACATATATCAAAATCGTACTATTCATTATATTCTTCTTTGTCTATGCAGAATTTTGAGAAAGAGTTTTTTCTCCTCCCTCTGTCTCTCTCGTTCTCTCTCTCTCACACACACACAAACACACACACACACAAAAAGCAAGACAAATAAAGAAAGATGGTTTTTTTCTATTTTTCCTACCACAATATTAGGATATACAGCTCTTAAGCAATCTGCTTAAAATAATGTCTTCCATTTACCAAAGTTGGGGGAAAATATATTGAAATGTTAGTTTATGTCACCCTTTCTGTTTGACTTACAACTACTTAGATCAGATGTTTCAAAGGGTTTTAAGATTTGGGAACTATCCCCAAATGGCAGCTAGGCTTTAAAAAAAAATAAATCTAAGAACCTTTTCTGAGGTTCTTTGCTGTGAATGGTCCTGGCTGCATTTTTATTTTTATTTTTTTGCCTCTTTTCTTTCACAAAATCCCATTGGATTCTTTCAAGTTCCATGAAACTTTTGGAAAAATCCTGCTGTAGACATAACTGCAAAAGAACAAAGTTTCTACACAGGAGAAAGAATACGAAAAGCCAATAGTTAACAATAATTTTATTTTTAGATTTGCTTAATAAAGGATGGATCTAAGAACCACAATTCCAGATACTGGAGTATTTCAATATTAGTATTTCTGGGTCTTTAATAAATCTTACTATTATAATTCTATTAATATGTAATTGCTGTGGCTAATATCCTCTTAAGAAAATGCAAATGTGATACCATATTGCTATGATAATACATAAACATGCTCTGGAAGTATAATTCCTATTCAATAGCCCTTATATGATACTGTAAATCTCTTTATTAGAGAATGACCTATTGCAAATCTGCATAGTTTCTCCACTTAAATGGCCATTTGGTGTTATAATAACAAGCTGATTTTTTTTATTAGCAAAGATTAGCCGGTTCAAATAATGAATCAATATTAAGATATTGATTATTAAGCTATTAAGTGTACTTTTCTTAATATCGTAAAATCTTCTGCTTTTTAAATAAGTTATTACCCAAAATACAATCATATTATCCTGCATTCTCCTGAATATTTTACACATGAAGTTTAGCACACTGTAATAAAACTATAGAAAAAAACAACTATCAAACCAATTTTCTGGAAGGATTGTTTCAAGGAAGGATATTGTCGAATGCTATTTCTGTTTTATGAAACTGCAGATACAATTTTGCATCAACATCATACTGAATAGCAGACAGTATGCTACGAACTATTTTAAAAGGAGAAAACATTCACAATTTTTCTGCCTAAACATACTTATTTCAAACACCTTTGCTATTTTCCTTCTTGCTTAGCAAGAAAGGCAAAGAATATATTTATTTATCTTACAAACATATCTTCTATTTCATGGATGATTTTATGGATTTATTATCTAAAACTTGCTTTGGTATTTGAACCCTGTTCTAAGTCTTGCAAGTATAACAATTAATTTATTTATTTTAAAACAGTGATATTAATTAATAAAAGAGGAATATTTTATTGATTTAGTTTCTTATACCAGATGGAATAGTCAATATTTATAGAAATATGCTTATTAGTCATAATTCAATACTTTTACTTTTCCATTAATTTTAATTTCTGTATTTATTAAAACAATAAAAGGTTTTGCTGCTGTATTTTAAATGTTTAGCAATTGGATATCATGTTTAATTATGGTTTACATTAATTTGTCAGTTAAATTTTAATTAAAAAATTAATATTAAGCGTTCACATTGCATTTGTATGCAATAAATCTGATGAGAAATAATACTGAATTTACAAAATTCAAAAAATATTGCATTAAATTAAGGTAATAAAAATCATGTGTTTTAATGAAGATAAAAAATAATTTAACAATATTACCCTGAGTTATAATTGTTTTCCAAATATTATTTACAATTATTGTCACATATTGTAACATAAGTAAAGAGTTAATACAATTACATTTAAAGCAACTTACAACACCTGAGAGAGCAGCCTTTGCCCTGAGTTAGAGGTAATGTGCTAAACTTTTTAAGATTATATGTGGCAAGACACTGTCCACCATCAAAAATATGCCTATAAAAATATAGTCTCCCACTCTCTGGCATCTTTCCACATAAACAGTTATAATCTGAATAATCTAACAAGGAATGTTATTAATAAACAGAAACTGCATTTATGCTGGGGAGATGGAAATGTTTTATTCCCGAAATACAATGATTATTTAGATTATCATATATACAAGCTCCCTCTGCAGGTAATGTGAAGAGTTGGCCAAAAAGGAAAAAAAAATGTAGGAAATGCAGAGTTTATCAGAAGAATTCAAACAAACTGACAATATTTTAGAAAATTCTGAAAGCCATCTCATTTCCATAAGCATTACCTGCTGTCAGGAGGTCCTGAAGGAGCCATTTTGATTTTTTTGTTTTGCTCTCTAGGCAACTCTATACAGTTCAAAGCAGCTAAGATGCTTCTGCAGACCAAGATGCAAAAGTCTCTTTCCTGAAGCGTCATAAAGACCTTTATAAGTAAAAGTAAACCAACACCGGACCATCCTGAAGTGGAGGGGACCACCCAAAACAAGTCATCACTTCCAGGCTAAATCATCTTCTTATCCAAAATAAACAAACCCAGCACTAGGGCTCTGTTTAATGTCCCTCTGTCACCTAAACCAAAACTGATTCCATTTGGGATTAACTCACTGGCTCAAAGTTTAGCATCAATTACACTGAATACGAGAGTGCACATTTTAAGAAAAACAAGCACATAATCTGAAAGGAGAACAGTATTTTGGGGGAAAGCTATCCCGTTCTCATAAACCTTTTTCTTGCAAATGAAAGAATTCTATTCTTTTCCACAGGGGGAAAATAATTTCATTTTGTTTGATGTACATGTTATAATTATTGTTCCTATCTAATGATCAGTATTATTTCAATAAAATTCAATCATACTGCGCAAAAAGTGCTACAGAAGTCAAATGGAACTATAGTTAATAACCAATCCACACCACTTTTTGAATTCTCAAAGAAACTATATTTTACCAGAAAACTATAATATCACTTTTTTTTCCCCAGATGGAAGAATATTTCATTGCCCTTCTAAAATAGTCAGTTCTTATCTCTCAGTACAATTCTATGTATT
The DNA here is from genome assembly GCA_022577455.1 of Arizona elegans. NCBI lineage: Eukaryota > Metazoa > Chordata > Lepidosauria > Squamata > Colubridae > Arizona > Arizona elegans. The sequence goes on from JAKOOJ010000002.1 coordinate 129,789,837, forward strand.
TCTATTGAATTCAATGAAGGTTTCCATGAGATAAATTATGTATTCTTATATAAACAGACCACATTTTTGGTTTAGTATATTGACTTTAGATACTCAAACTTAGTTTATCTGTTTTGCATAATTTTTTCTATTAATCAGGAAATCACTAGTAGCTTCCATTTAAAATTACTTTCTGACTTATAAAATTTCAATCTCAGCAGTCTGTGTGTAAATTACAGAAATAAGGACCAAACTCTAATATGGTTGGTAATGCAGACCATGCTACCAAAGAGGAGAAAAATGAAAGTTACTATCAAGTTTAAATAAAATAACACAGACAGAAATAAATAAGTTTATATTTTAAATATAAAGAATATGGTAAAGGAAATACAGTTAAAGAAAATTATTAAAACAAATTAATAAGGTCTTTCAGGGTCCAATTATAAATTAAATGTTTATTTTATTTTAGACAAGCATATCCACAAAGGGACATTTATAGTTGTTATTTTGATTATTTGTTATTATTTGTCATGTACTGATTCTTTTTTATTACTTCCAAATGATGTGGCTATTACCCAAAATTTAGTTAGTCACAACCAGATATGTTGGACTGCAATCATGTAAATCAGAACAATGAATCAAAATCACAGTGTAAATTTAATAATCCAACACATAGATCAGGAAAGAAGGACAATGTGCAATAAGGAAGACGGTATATATAGAACAACCATTTCAAACAAATGAACCAGGTAGCATTTTTGAAAACCTTAATTAGTCTCCCACGCACAGAAAATATAAGCCAAAAGAGAAATGAACCATTCACTCTAGAAATTCTGTCTTTCTTTCCTAACGTTTTTATTTTGTCCATCAGCAACACTGCATTTTCAGTTGCTTTTCTGCAGGTGAGCAAGATTAACTTGAATATATCAGACAAATTTATTCTACGTATAGTGACAATGATTTCAAAAGACATTCATCTAGTACAGATATGCACACCCGACACTCAACACAATCAGGTCTTGTCAGTCAGTGAAGAATATTTCATCAGCATTAAAATGCAATCACAGTTGTTGCTGAACCCTCCATGCCACTGAAAGGGCACGAAACAAAACTCTTAGGAAAAGTATGTCTTTAGGGGTCAATTTTATTTATCTAGCTCTATATCATTATTTGCACTGAGCCAACAAAATTCTTCCTTTAAACTCTGACCAAAAAATCTCTTTTTTTAAGCATAGCATCAAGCTATGACATGTCAAAAATGGCAAAGACAATGGCTGAGTCATATCAACAATCATGTTCTATCATGAAATCCGACTGAAGTGCTTGCCAAAAAAGTGCCATCCAACAACACTTTAAATGGAAAAACAGCAGAATCTGAACATTGCTTTGTTTGTTTGTATGTATGTTGTGTGTATACTTATACAAACAAATTTGGTGGAATCACTTTTGGTGGATAGGAGCGTGTGTCAGAAATTTTTGGCATGCCAGTAAAGATATCATTCCCTCTACAAGCTCAGTTATGAGAGCCACTGCTTATCTAAGCAAAATAATACAGGCAACTACACAACAGAACAACAGGAAACTTGAGAAAACTCTGACATTGCAGTAATGCAGAAAATTCTTTAAACTAAAATCCTTAAAGTGGGGGGGGGAAGGGGGAGCAACTGATCTAAAAACAGCTCAGGAAGACTAAGAGTACTCAGTGACTAGAAAGTAATTCAAACGTAAAATGGAAAATCAATGATAGGGGGATAATGGCTCAATTCCTGAACACTTGCACTTCATACCACAACATTTCGTTGCAGATCTACTTGTAATTTTAGGCTCAAAAATCTCTGATGTCTAATAAACCACTCATCTACTACATAACTATGGATTGAATATGATTATTCAGTGGTCAAAACTAATAATTATTTCCCTCTTCTGAGTGATTTTAATGACTATCTACTCTAAGTTATATAAAACTCTGCTTCAAAATCAATTCTAAACTCCACCTCAATTTAATTACCAACAATATCAGCAAAACAAGGAGAAATCAAACTATCCAAAATAAGGCAGTCATTCCTTCACTCAACAGCAAAGAACAATTTAAGTAGTGAAGGAACTTTAAGTACTCTGTCAACTGAACAAAATAATAATCAAAAGGCAGTCACGATTCATACAAAAATACAGCAGACAGAAACTGCTGTGCCAAGATAGGCTGGATGCAAGACTGAATTTGCATCAAAGAAACAAAGTGAATGGTAAAGATTTTAAAATACAGGAGGTGGCAACATGCTGAAAAGTTTCAATAAGCATTCTGGAAATATTTATAGTAGTCAAATCTTATAATCTAAATTTTCACAAATCATGAATCAAACTGATGTAATTTTAATAAATGTGTATGTCTATTAATTGATCATACAGTAAGATGTAGTATCTTTGGTTGAAAATGACTATTTATTTACTGAGAAGTAGCATATCCACAAAGAAATGCTAATTATTTCTACAACATGTTTTTCCCTGCTTTAAGAAAACTAAACTATTCAGAAAACAAATGGAAACATTTACCAACCTTCATAATATCATAAGGAGCTTCTGAAGGTGGCAGCAGGGATAAGGCATATTTTCTTAATAGTAGACATTTAGTGCAAATTTAGCCTAAGATCTCCATTTTTAAAATGGATGAAAAAGATTAAAATATAATTGCAAAATTAGCAAAAATGATGTAAAAATTAAAATGATGCTTTAGCCACAAATCCTCTAAGATAATTATAATTTATTTCCATATATTTGAGTTAGGACCCTAATTCGTACTTTATTTGAATTATCCTTTGTGCAAACTGTTGACTAAACAGATGAATTGCATAGTGCAGTATCTAAAACACAAGATTTTGATCAGTCTTTGATTTGCGTACAATTCATTTTCGATGTAAAATTGGAAAGCACAATTTAATATTGAACAATTGAAGTAGAAATGTTTATAAATCATAGGTTATATTTAGTGGCACAAATCTATTTAAAAGTTAGTTACTCCTTCACTTAAGAGGAAACAAATAAGATACTTTTTGCAATACATTTTCGGGAGGGAGGGAGGGAGGGAGGGAGGGAGGAAGGAAGGAAGGAAGGAAGGATCTCTCTTGCAGAATTGAAGTGGATGTCAAATTCTTGTCTTTGTTTTAAATAGTAAACCAGTGAAAGCCAGCTTCATTCCTGCAACTTCTGAATAGAGAATCATTTCTGTCTATAACACTCTCACCACAGCTCACAATTAAGTTGTTTCCTGTTTATTCATCTGCCTCCAGCTGAAGAACAAATAAGTGCAGAAGAAGCTTATTTCATAATCAATCTCTTAAAGTCCTTAAAATATTTTAATGTCACTAATCCCTCTATTCCAAGACATCACCCTCCAAAGATCCCTCATTTCTTCTGAAGATATGCTGCTCTACTGTCATTCATTGATTATTTTTGTGCTCTGTAGAGGGAGACATTACCTCTGGACTAGAGCATACCTCAATTTTAACCTGAGGCAAAAATCTGGTTTAACATCTTTATTCAGTTGGCATTTGTCTTCCCTTTTCAGCTATTTTATTCACGAATTCGAGTGAGATAACTTTGTGATTCACAAAGGGGCTCTCCCAAATAACATTGTTATGTTGCCTTTCCCTTTTAGCTAAGATAGTCCTAGAGATTCAGTGAAGCAGGAGTTTATGTGCTTTAGGAAGCAAAGGCAGGTGTGAAATGTCTCAATGAGAAAGCAAGACCTAGAAATTCTACTTTCCTCTACAGAAGCAATATTTTCAGGCTACCGAAATACAAAATATATAATCAGCAGACAAAATGTGCATGTTTGATACCACTGAAAACACTATCGCACACTCAAATATATATTTTACTAAAGCTGAACAATAGTTTATGGAGTAATAAACAGTGTTTTCCTGCACTGATGGCATAAATGTGTATATTATTAAGTCCACTCTGAGAAGTACAATTTATCTTTATCCTTTATTTTTGCTTGAAAAATTGATGATTGTCTATCTCTCCATTTCAAAAACAAGTTCAGTACTCTACTGATATTCATATTTCCATCAAAAAATGCAGGCACAAAATTGAACTTAGCAACCATGTCTCAGATAAATAGATACAGGTTATGTATAGTGTGAAAAAAATTATTGCACTTTGAGGAATAAAATTAAAGCAGTATAAATTGACACCTACTAGGCTCTTTATAGAGAAAGGAAATAGCTATGGTTGAATGTGCAGACTAGTGTATATTCTTCTTAGTGCATTAAATACTGCAATTCTTGATCATCCTAAGCAATTTAGACACTGTAGGCAAGTTCCTGCTTAACAAGGTAATCTCATTTCTGTGGTTTTTCAGTGTAAATTGATTTTTTTTCCTTCTTAGCTGCTTTGATAATTGAACAAAATTATACAACCGTGATGGGATTTTACTTACCAGCACACAACATATAAAATCTTCTGCAAAGATGAAGCATATTACTTCATAAAACTTCATTCTGTGTAATTACACAAGTTGCATTTAAGCTCATTTCTGCCGCTAAAACAATCAATAGTGATTCTGTTGCTATTCTGACTGCACTTTTCCTGCAGGTGTTACTTCTGTATTTACTACAATCTACCGCTATGTTTTTGATCATTACTTCTTTGGGTGTGTGGGTGGGGTGTGGGGGGGGAAGATAGCAGACATCCACATAGTTGAAGAATTCGCTGTTACAAATGCCACATGGGAAGGGAAATAATGGCACATGCTAATTATTTACTATTTCTTCAACTTATAAAATGTACCATTTGTGATAATGGTCCATAATCTTTCTTGCAGTGTAATTCAAAACCTGTTCGAGAACATTTTTCCCCCTAAAATAAATCTTAAATGTGGCAAGTTACAATGCAGTCTTCAATTCCAATTAAAGAACTATCATGTCTATGTCAATAAAAATACTTATACATATAAATGCACTTCACAAGTCATTTTCATCAGAAATAAAGAAACAAGCAGTAAGAAATAATGCATTCTATTTCACTAAATTGATACAAGGGTATCATCTTTAATATATCTTTTTAAAAATGCATTTCCCCAGAAGTTCAGCTAATATAGCTGTATAAAGAACTGACTGAATAATTATTAAACATCAATGACTCCTATCCATCTAGAATATTTTATATTTTTTAACTTTAGGGTGTGTTTGTTTTTTAAATGTCTTATCAAATTACCCCTACTGGGTTTTTTTTTCACATGTCATATTATCCCTATGAAATATTCAGACAACAGTTCCATGTTATATATGATATGTAACTATTAGGGTTGATATAACTATTAGGATTCATTACTATAATTCTATTATGAGTGGCATGATATTTGCTATCCCATAACTATTCTTCTGCGCATGGATTAAAAATTATAAGCCTATCCCAGTTACACCTGATTATTCTTTCCTAGTCTTCATCTGGTGGAATAATAATGGGTTCTAAAACTTCTTATTTGAAATTACTAATGCCAAATAAGCCTAAAATCCGGAGATTAGGTGTAATATGTACTGTGAAACAGCTCATTTAAAAAAAGAATACATTAAAGGAAAAGTGTCTCAAAATGACAGTAAATTCAATTATATATTTGAGACATACATTAGAGAATACACACTATGAAATTGAAAGTTTGTTATTTTAAATACCAATTCATATTTTTCTTAACTTTTTTAATGTAGTATTTATTATACATTTGTATTTGTCATTAGGAACCCCAAATGGCAAGTGATTTCACTCTTTTCAAGGAGGTGTAAAATTCTATAAATTGTGTATTTCATTTTGGAATATGCATTTTTGTCAATTAAAAATACAATAAGTAAATCAGGCTAAGTGCCAGATAATTGATATGATAGAAAATCAGTTTATTTAAATGTCAGTTTTTAAATTATACACACACACATATATATACATACACACACACTTTTACTTCTCATTCCTGACATAGGAAACATGAAGCCATATTCTGAGGTACAAATTATGGACTGACTGCTAGGCAGATTTTCTTTTTAAAAATACTTTTCTCTGTTTATTTGAAGGAAGGAAACATACAGAAGCTCTCATTGTTGTCTTAAATTAAGACTTGGAATACCACTTGCAAGATTGCTATTCACAAAATGGGCTACTTGCTTTGATGTTCTGTTAATGAATATGGAAGCTAAATATGTAAATACATGTACATGCATGTGAGGGACAAACAGAGGGAGAAGGAATAAATGTTGAGTGGAATCTCTCAAATCAAAACCTGAAATAATTGTTTATTCTACCCCATATTGATGCAATAAGTTGATTTCTCCATCTGCTAGCCTCCAGAGCAACGTAAAATCTATGTACAATTTCTATTGCCAACAGAACATAACCCACTATGATTAAAAATGGCAGCTTAAACACTGCTGTGGCATATTAATTTCTAAGTGGCCTAATCTTGCTCTACAAAATGCTGAAAGTTTTCATTCTATGACATTCTCCAGCGTTTGAAATTGTCAAATATCAAAATCAAATCCAATGTGTTAAGATAATAAGATAATTTTTAGATTAACTCTATTAGCTCTACAGGATAATCTATTTTCTCCATAGCACTCTGTAGCCAAAGCAGAAAAGTTAAAAGCAATTTAAGTGTCCTAATGAAAACTGTCTCAATATATACCCTCCAAACAGGTACTAATTCAGGAAAAAGGCAACCTTAAGAAACTATCCTTATATAATTTTACATTATCCTAAAAGACCCTATACAATCATGAACTATTTTGACTATTTCAAATAGCAGAAGACCCCAAGCATCTTACATTAGATTTTGCTCCCATTTTACTTCTAGGTAACCCTCTTTGTTTATGAACAAACAATTCTGAATATCAGAATTGTCTTATTATAAAACAATTGCATTAAAATTGAGCTTCAGAAGTCATGTCAAATAACCTCTCTAAAGACTTGTTAAACTGGAGAAACAAAAGTAAGTATGAGAGAACTTAGAGACGACAGGAAAGTTATTTTTGTGAAGCCGAATATATCTCCTAAATTCTGATTTCCTATGAATGATGTACTGAAGAAGTGCCGCATTCTGCTTCTCTCCATGTCTGCCAGATTGTGAATATTGATTTTTAAAGATAATGAAGGAGTAAAATGAGCTATCTCTTTTACTAACACAGGATAATCAGCACTATAACAAATGAATAAAAGGGTGCAGATGCAACAGCCTTTTAAAATATAATTTGCAAATATTCTGTAAGCAGATGAAACAGCGGGTCCTTGCTATAACTATTTGAAGAATATTGATTACACTACTTTCACAATTTTTGAGAATGACAGTAACAACAGCAACAACAACAAAAAAAAACAGAACATATCAGTAACTTACCCAAATATTGGGTATCTTCATCACCATTAATGAAAAAAGCCCCTAAGTATTATTATCTTGGAAAATTTGTCATAGTTTCAAAAATAACATTCTGCATCAACTCTATGGAAAAATAATGCATTTCCTAGTAGATGTATTGAAAGAAATGTGTGCTCATTTTCAAAGGCTGTGAACAGAATGGTCTTTTATTTCAAAGACTGATTTGTGTGGATGTGTGCCGTTTCAAGTAATTAGAAGTTCTTTCCCATTCAGCCCCCCAATGCACTGATATGTAGACCATATCCAAGGATGAGCCAGAAAGAAAAGGCCTCACAAGTCCCACTAACAAAATAACTAGCAGATACCAGAAACTATGCAACAGTGGCTGCCATGAAAAAGGTCACTCTTTTTTCTTAGTATAAACCATTAATCAATGGAATATAATTGTTTGGCTGCTTACAAGGGCCAGCAGTATACAGAGTATGTTTCTTCCCTGGCATAATTACAAAACAGTAAAAGTTCAGAAATATAACCCAATTCTACCTCCCCCTTTTACCCCTTTTCAATTCCTCACTGCCCTTTGGGCCTCTGCTTTGGAAGCAAATGGAAGACAGACTGAAGTTTTCTCAATTGAGCTGAAAGCTAAGAAACCTTTGATATGCTAATGGGATCCTTCAAAGGGTAAGAATTCACACTTGCATTAATTCAAACAATTTGTGCAGAATGATGTGAAATGGCACCTCTTTTAGTAGCAAGTAACAAAAGGGAGGGAATCTGAGTATCTGAAGAAACCAAACAACAGAGGATTTGTTCTGCAGGATTCTTTCTAACAAGGACAATATTTTCTGAAGGAAAAGAAAAACACACCTGAAGCCCCAAATAAGCTATCCTTCCTTTCTGCCATACCAATTATATGTGCATCTAATAACCATCACTAGTATTATCAGAAGCTATTATTATCTCCAACATATGAGCAAGCAAGATATCTTCCGCTACCTGGAAAACCTCTGAAAAGGTAGGAGTATTTTTTTTTCCTATATCCAGTATCACCTTCCTCTAAATTTCATTGTGACATTTATTTTTGATATTCTAATGTCAAAAAGAAAAAAAGCAAACATTGTTTCAGACATCTCCAGCATGCCACACACACACACTTTCTTTGCATTGTCTCCAGGTGGCCCTAGACTTCTTTCTACGAGCAAAGAAGAAACCAGTCTTTAGGCCACAACGGGGAAAGAACTGTTATTTATTGCTAAGTGGAAGCCTTTTTAGGAAACACGCAAAGGACACTTTGATCCCTTCTGCTTCCTTGTGTGATAGGTGAAAATGTGTGTGCAACAAGTGGATCTTTTTATTCAAGCAGTGCAACTTTTCCCTTTCAATATACAGCTGAAATACAAGAGGAGGAACGAGAGCCGGCAGGGCCTGCTTAGGCATTCATGCAGCCAGATTAATGAAATCAACTGCCAGGCAGTTTCCTCGAAAGGAATCTCTCTCAGTCGGGGAATCTGTGCTTCCACTAAAGAATGTTGGAGGAGCAAACCAAAAACAGAGAGGAGAAAAATCTCTTACAGTAACAGGATCCAGATGGCTCTTCTGTTACTATAAAACTTGTAAGGCTGCTTTTGAAGCTTTTTCTTCCATCTCTGATGCAAGAAAGATTACCCAAGGAACTTTCTGACATTCACACAATCACTAATAATCTCTTTCCATGGTGAAATAAGAACTTAAAACAGTTAGAAGTTAGATGGCTGGAAAGATCTGTACCGCTCTCCCCTCCATACATTTCTTGTTCAGCATTAGCCCCACTCTCTTTGGCAGGCTTCTTTGCAAGTGAACTTGTTTAAAATCAGGGGAACACCTCATGTCTCCTTACAGGGAAGTATCACAGGGCCTTATGAATAGCTCTAACAGGCTGACAGTTATGCAGCACATTTTTAAAAAGGAAAAAAAAAAGTTCCATCGAAATTGATGATAAAAGCTGCCAGATCAAATGGATAGGGTTGGGCAAAGTTTAGCAAGTCAGAGAGATCCCTCTCCTTAAACCCGCCCAAACAATCGAGGATCTGATGCCAGCCACCCATAAGAACAGGCAAAACAAGGGGAACAATTACCCCCACACGAAGGTGTTCTTCCAAAACCTAAATCCTCTGAACAAGAACTTGGTTGCTAAGGGATATCAATGCAGTCTTCTCCCAGGACAGTTCCCTTGGCTTGAATCTGATCTACCTGGCCTTCTTCTACCAGGACTCTTAAGCCTTTTCTCCAAGATGCCTTGATCTTAAGGAGTGCCACATCTACTTGCCTTGGTTCACAACTAATTGCATTTTCAGGTCACCTTTCTTTCCCCGTCCCTTGTTTCATGGCTCTTGGGAAGCCCCACAGGCATTCACTCACTCGTCACTCCTATCTTTGCCAGAAGAAGGAAGCCAGTAGATTATTGAAAGAAGTGGCCATCACAATCTTCCTCCACTTCCCTACCTACTTGGGCCTCAGGTCCAGTTCTCACTTCTTTGCCTCTCCCTTCCCTGGTCATAAATAATATTCTGATTTATGTAGTGGGTTGATTTTTTTTAAAAAAAGGTATGTTTGAATGAATGCGAATAAGGAAAGAGTGGGACAGGAAAGAGTTCCCGGCATTTCACGGGTGTATTGGCGGGGTTCCCTTTCCCCACAGGGAAAACAAAGGACTAGGAACGCGGACCCCGTTCTCCCACGAAGCCGCCCCCTCGCGTGCAAATGGCTCGCAAAACAGGAAGAATCCAAGTAAGCAAACAGGTACCGTAAGTACAGAAAAGCTCATTCCCTCCCCACACACACACCAACCTCGCTTACCTTTGGATTCGCAGCCAATTGCGGGCCAGGGTTTCTCTGGCATCTGGGTGCCCCAGAAAGGAGGTGCAGGATGAGTCCCTTTACGATCACGAGGGTTGGGCCTGGGAAGTGGCAGCAGCAGAAAAAAGCCAGATCGAGCAGAAAGATCGCCGGTCAGGCAAAAGAGCCGGGCTGGGTAGAAGTGTTAAAAAACCGGAGAAACAGCTGGTTTTGCAGCTCGCTGAGCTGGGACAAAAAAAACAAAAAACAAAACCGTACAAAAGGCAGCGGCTTCTCTTCTTCCTCGTCCTTCTCCCTTTCTCCAAGCAAACCCAGCCAGCCGAGGGGCTTTTGGAGGGGTTAAGTCAACATTTCCCCCCCGCAGTTCCCAACGCGCGCTGCTCTTTCTCTCCCTCCTCTCCCAAAAAAAAAAAAAAAAAAAAAAAAAAAAGAGGGAGGAAGGCAAATTATTGGGAAGCGGAGGAAAGAAACGGCACAAGCCAGAAAGGAAAATCGAAACAATTCTCCCGGTACTCTAAAAGCACCACAACAAAAGAGAGGTAGGTGCAAAACCCACTGGATATTACCAGCCCTGGAGTCCTATATTTCTCTTTTCTTTAAGTAACTGGAACGATTGTTTAAAAAAAGAAAAGAAAAGAAAAACGGAAAACAAAACCACGATGCCAACAGGAGAATCGATTCGATCTTCGGTTTCTTTTCTTCACGGATGAGGCGAAGGCGAGAAGGGGGTGGTGGACGCAATTGCAATGCGCAGAGAGACCCAGGCATTAAAAAAAATAATAATAATCAAATATTTTCTTCTAAAAAGGCAGCCTCTCTTTCTCCGTCCTTTTCTTCCATCTTCTTTGCATCACCCTTGCTGACATTCTGGCCTCTGGCAGGATCCAGTCCCAGCCCTTCCTTCCTCGGGCTTCGCGTCTTCCTCGGATGCTCTGGTCCTGCCTGCCCCGTGAAGAACAGGAGATCAAGAGCCCAACTGGCCGCGCTTAAAACCACGGGGGAGAAGAGAGCCCGGGCATGAAATCGCCCAAAAGGAAGCAAGGAATGGAAAGGGTGTGGGGGGAACCCAATGAATAGTACCGCCAGCTCCTTTTCGTTCATGCACCTCTCCGTGTGTGACTGGGGATTGCGAAGTCCTGACACAGACTCTCCACTAGCTCTGAACTGGAGCCACCTCCAGCCTCCACCTCTTCCAATCTCCACCCCCTCTCTCTCTTTCTCTCTCCCTTTCTCTTCTCCCACCCCTTGGGCTCAGCTAATCATACAAACATATTATCGTGGAGAGAAACGGCGACAGCGGCAGCTTTTCTTCTTCTCTCTCTCCCCCCCCCACCAACTCCCGCCCCCTCTAGCCCGCTTTCCCCCCGCTTTCTTTTCTCCCCTCCTTCTCCCGCCAAAACTAGGAGTTCTGGCAAATAAAAACAGATTAGAGGCAGCTAAGTACCAAACGTGAAACGGATAATCTAAAACCTCGATCTGCCACCACTGGCCATTTTCCAGTCCATTTCAGCTGCTTGCGGCGGCACCGCTTGGGGAGGGGGGGGAGAGAGGGAAAAGAAGGTGGGCTTGGAATGAGAGAAAGAAAGAAAGAGAGGAACGCACACGATCCGAGGAGGGGGACAAGAGGGGGGGCAACGGCGGCGCTGTAAGCTTGGCGGCAGCGGCGGCAGCAGGAGACGCTGGTCCCCTTCAGCCACTGGCAACGGCAAGCTTTGGGGCAGCCTCGAAGCGAGAGCGCATCTCAGGGTCCCGACTGGAAAGGCTGCTTGACGGCCGGGATCCCTTCCAACCGGTCGCGGCGCTGCAGACTCGCAGACGCCGCGGCCGTTCGCTTCGCCGGCCCGTTCCGTTCCCGTGCTCAAGGGGCGGGCGGATGGGCAGCGAGCGCCGGGCTCCTTTCAAACTTTAGTCGCCGGCTTCCTTCTCTTGCCCGCTCCACCCCAGTCCGCCCTTCCCTGCCCGGTCGTCAGAAAACTAACCCCACGATCCGAGAGGAGAGCGTTGCCGAGCTGAAGGGGCGAGAGCGGGGTAAAGAAAGGGAGGAAGGTTAAGCGAACGCCGCGGGAGAGGCGAAGGCGGCGGGAAGCTTTGAAAGTTCGACTCGCGGAGCTTTAATCTGGCGCGGATGAGTATCCGCCAGCAGGTTCCAAACGCCAAGCCTGTCCGCCATTCTTCACTCCGACGGTTCGGGCCGCCTGCGATCGTGTATTTCGCGTTGGGGTTCAGCGTGAGGGGGCTTGAGCAAGTTCCCCACATGCAGCATTGAGGGAAAGCAACAGGGAGGTCAAGAGAAGAAAATTATATAAATATAACAACGACCCTCGCAGAGCCCCAGGCTCGCGCTCTCCTTCCTTCCTTCCTTCCTTTTCATTCCTTCCTTCCTTCCTTCCTTCCTATCAGTGTGCAAATATGTACGTCGGTGCAAGATCAATAAAGCTTGTAAATAATTTGAAGAAGGTGTACTTTCCCCAAAATACTGTGAGGGGGCGGACCTTGTTTATTTCCTCACTAAATTCTTTCAGAGATAGAATTTCTCTCACTTTGACAGAAACACAAACTCAATTTCAGGAAGTGCTATTTGGTCTGAAAAGTGGATGTTTTTAAAACTGCTAGGTCTCTGGATTTGTTCACACATCTGATTTCATACACCTCATGGGATGGCAAGTACGGAGCTGTTGCCCTGCAATAACCTGCACTGATCACACTTTTAAATACATTACGTTATAGACAAAAGAAATTTACACATTAAATCAGTAAAGCAAAAGGTGTGGCTCATTTATCTCCAATATATTGGAAACCATTTCTGGATGTTATATAATTAGAACTTTGGGCATTTCATCGCTGAGATTATTGAAATGAAGAAAGTTTGAGTTCACCAGGAATGGATTTTTGTATGAAGAAATGCAAGCTCAGTTCAATTCTGACATGAGGATGAATCCTAGACTAGTAATATTATTTAATGTGTTATGTAAGCATTTTGTTCCATTCTCATTAGTTATTCTTGATTCTTTGATCCTGAAGCCTGAAGTCTGACCATTCCACTTTAAATTAACAATAATTATTGATACCAGACATGCCAAGATTATATTGTCTATTAGTTATAAATATTCTGTATGGTTACTGTTTCATGTTTCTAGTAAGAATTTCGAAGCATAATATCCCCCTAATTTAATCAAATAACTGTGCTAAATAGTTATTTTCTAACCTGAATATGCATAAACTGAACATGTTTTCTTTTTCACATGGATAAAGCCTAAATAACATGACACTGAGGTGCAAATGTAAGAGACTGGAGAGAGTGGGCTTTCACAACAACTGGTTGCATAATTAGTTACAAAATGTCTGGCTTTAAGTATGCAATGTATGTAACAATACAGACACCCTATGATCAGACCGTAAATACAATATAATCGTTGTACTTAGATTGAATAACCATAGCACACAGCAAGCTTGGATAAGGGCATGGATCTGATTCTGACCCATGCATTTTTACCCACACCCCACCCTACCCTTTTGGCTATTGTTTCAAAATGGATCACCATGTGTTAAACCATTTTTTCCCCTGCCCATTCTATCTGGGATTAGGAATCAGATTGTCTTCCCTTTCGCCTTGCTTTTCTATGTTTGCTCTATCCTGATAGACAATGATGTGGAAAGCTTCAGGTCACTGATGTCATCGTAGATGTTGTAAAAAAAGGACGAGTGAGATGTTCCCATATAGTACGACATAATTCAGGATTTACTTGGTCTACTTCCATCCCGTAAAAAGTAACATAAAAGGACACTAAAGTCATACACAAAATCTTACAAGATAAAACATGGGTGGTATGGACTGTTGCAAGAATATTTTGGTTTTAAAACAGTCTTATAGCTGCAGTTTGTGTTAAAATCAAAGATACTATGTGTTTACTGGTATACATATTACAGGTACAAAATAATTACAGCTTTGCATAGGTGATACAACTGTAACACACCCATATCCTGATTGTCTAGCCAGGTCTTCTTTTTTCCCTTCCCTTCCTGTTGTATTTACTACAAGGCCCAGATTGGTATTCAAAAGCCTCTTGTATTTGCTCTGCTTGCCACCATTAATTGCCCTAGGGTCAGTCTTCTGAAATGAATTATGTCAGTTTCAAAGCCAGTCCTCCCATATTAGCTCCACTGTACTACCACAAATTGTCCTAGGGTTATTCTCCTTGAGTGACTTATGCAGTCCACACCTGAAAGAGCTGAATCCTTTACATTCTGAGAGGCTGCACAGAAAATCAGATATGAAACATTTTCACTTTGTAAACCTTCAAAGTTACAATAACCTTTTGGATCTGTTGGCACAACACATTTTGCTACAATTTCTTTTTAACAGAAACTGCTTTAAGAATATAATTATCCTTCACAGCATAAAAGTAGTGGTCTTAAGTGTAATTTGAAGTGATTAAAAAGATTCCATACTCTAAATAACATATACCTTGAAAATTAGTCAACTGAGGTTTTCTCTCTCTCTAAAATAATCCATGAAGGCCACAAAAGACAGTAATATCACTCATTATTATTGCAAAACATGGTGCATGCCATGATCCTTTCTTCTGTCCTAGCATGCTAATACAGAAATGAGCTGACTCCTTGTGTATAAATCAGTACAGTTATAGAGAAACAATTAATGTACTCTATTTTCTATCTTAAATAATCTATATTTTCACAAATTGTAATTTTAATATGCAAGTTTTTCTCCCCATTCCATTTAGAATCTGACCAGATAAGGTCCATGACTTCAACATTCAACATTAAATCAGATCCACCACCACCCCAACGTTCGTTTTTCATTATAACATACCCAGTGAAGAGATCTGGAAATTTAAGAAATTCTCACATGCCTTGCAACCACTGAAGAGGCCTGATAATGGTCTCTCTCTCTCTCTCTCTCTCTCTCTCTCTCTCTCTCTCTCTCTCTCTCTCTCTCTCTCTCTCTCTCTCTCTCTCTCTCTTATTTTTTTTCTAATAGCCAACAGTCATTTTTTATTTATTTTCAGATTCATCTAAGAGGCCTTTTGATATCCAATTAATATAGGATTAATGTACTAATGTGAAGAGAATGATGTAAAATCAGAGTAAAGAATATGCTTCTGACATTTGTTGAGTTTTTTTTTTTTAATAAGTGTTATGCTCTTTTCATGTTTACCTTCTGAATTTAAAAACTTTGACTGTTCTAACTAAGTCTAGAATAGCTGGAAGCAAAATGTTGTTCAAATAGAAGGAAAACATGCTTTGGAGAAGAAAAAGCATCTCATTGCCTGGATTTTATGAAAAAAGATAGGCACTATAAAAGAATCCCAGGGTGTACAGATTCAGTCTTCTCTAATCGTGCAGTATCCAACCACCATATCTCAGCATGTGCAAAGCTTTCTTGGGAGGTAAAAATAGAGTCTATAGGACAAGGAATGAACTGTATAGAAAAATAAGAATATGTACCATAATCGAAGAAAAGTGAAATCTTGAGAGCTACATTTTTATTTTTATTTTGACTGCTAGATGATTCACATGGAATTCTCATAGTCTCACAGAAGAAAAAAAAACTAAATCTGACAGCTTGGAGATCTAAAAGGCATGTTCTATATCTGAGAAAAATCACTGAATCTTGCTTGATTCTGTGCTATAGAACAACATTGTTACAGGCAGCTAAGATTTCCCTAGGTATAATCAGTTTTAGTACAGGTACAACAGTGTTTATATGCCAATCTTGTTTTTCAAAGGGAACCTCACTAATCTCTTAAAAGAAAGCTAAAGGGTCACATTCCCTTCCCCCCCTCCTCAATTGTTTAAAGACAACATGAAAGTGAATGTTATATACCAGAGCTAGATCATTTAATCAACTGACTGAAAACTGAAACAAGCTGGTTCTGATTCTTTAACTTAAATTCCTTTGGGCTGTAAAGTATTATCCTTACAGAGCTTTTTTTTTTTTTTTTTTTTTTACAAAAACAAAGTTGGTATATATAAAGTGATCAAATACATTAAGTTACACATTGAACTATATCTTATTACATAAACTATATCTCTGTAATTCAAAGGTAATGCCAGTGCAAATGAGAAACTTGCATGGGGAGTACCATGACATAGGGACTGCTGATGACCTTTGTACAGTCAGACACTGGGAGCAAGACTGGGTCACAAACCTTG
Organism: Arizona elegans; assembly: GCA_022577455.1. Lineage (NCBI taxonomy): Eukaryota > Metazoa > Chordata > Lepidosauria > Squamata > Colubridae > Arizona > Arizona elegans. The sequence goes on from JAKOOJ010000002.1 coordinate 129,806,182, forward strand.
CAACAATAAACAGGGATTATTGTGTTTGCTTTTCTTTTGCTAGGAGAAAGAAGGAGAAAAAAAAAAACCCTCTTATCTATTAATTGTCAGGAAAGAAAGAGAGAGAAAGATGTGCGGGACGGGGAATTACAGAAAACTCATATGAGTGAAAGTTTTGCACTTCAATATGCCCTACAGACATTTTGGGTTTTGTTCACTTTGCCCAGAGAACAAGTATTTGTATGTCAGAAGCCATTTTTCTTTCTCCCTCTCTTTATCTATATATGTAATCTTACATAAATTGAAGCAATTGTTTATAATATAGGGCACAATCCAGTTATAGCTAAACATTGATGGTCTTATTGATCTTAGCAGGAGAATTAAACATGTGCAATCAGTGCAACCTAAAAGGGTGTGATTTCGGCTGGATTGGTTCATGTACTATAATTGGTTTGGAATATCAACAGATCTTCATTGTGTTTCTTAATGTGGATTAAATCCTTATTAAGGGGATCAGAACAGTAATAAGAAAGCTGTCTCAGAATACTGATTTTAAAAGCATGCCACTAATTATACATTTTACAACCCCACTATTTTCGCACTAAGAAAATTACACAAACATTTGGTTTTCTTCTGCAATTTCAGCCAGGAGTTTTGTCAGGACTGTGATAAAACATTTAATCCAACATTAATTCTATTTCTGTGTGAACACAATATTTTGTCTTTGTTTGTGAAAAAATTATATATATATATATATATATGATAGAATGGTTGCCTCTTATGTACTTACATAAGGCTATATGCATTGTCCTTACCATGCATATGTCTATGTATTTTCTTTGCTTATATCTTATCAGAAAATAAAAACCTTTTTTATTCATTCTTCACATTTGTCACTCACCCTTCTTTTTATTTCACTTGGGCTTCACATTTTAAGTGATATATATATATATATATATTCTCTTAAAATTGCTTGCCATTTTTTCTCCACTCATGTACACATACCCGATTTACAATTAGTATAACAGACTATTTGATACTTTACATATTTAGTTTTAACAATACTTTTCATTACTGATACTTTAAAAATGCCAGCTGCAAATATCAGTTTAGGGTTTTATTGAGTATTGGAGCCCATTTCATACACTAATAACAAGCCGCCTAGAATAAGATAGGCGGCAAATAAACTTAACAAATAAAATAATAAAGCAAGCAAAATAACTGATGAATCAGCAGCGTATGAGTTTCACTGCTTGCCTGATTTCATTGGTGATGCCTTGGTCATATTTGATCAAATGATGAACAATGAATATCATCAACAGCTTTCTTATATGATCCACATCTTTAAATTATCATAGTCCAATGCAGCAGCGCGGGTAGTGATGGGAGCAACATGGCGCTCCCATGTAACACCACTCCTGCGCGAGCTGCACTGGCTCCCGGTGGTCTTCCGGGTGCGCTTCAAGGTGTTGGTTATCACCTTTAAAGTGCTCCATGGCATAGGGCCTAGCTATCTCCGAGACCGCCTGCTGCTACCGACGACCTCCCATCGACCCGTGCGCTCCCACAGAGAGGGCCTCCTCAGGGTGCCATCAGCCAAACAATGTAGGCTGGTGGCCCCCAAGGGGAGGGCCTTCTCTGTGGGGGCTCCTACCCTCTGGAATCAGTTGCCCCTGGAGATAAGAAGGATCCATGACCTCAATGCCTTCCGTCGTTCCCTGAAAACTCATCTTTTCCAACAAGCCGGGTTGGCTTAGAAGAAATTTTTAAATTTTTTTAATTAGTTTGTGATTCTTAACTTTTGGCCCAAATTTATATATATTTTTAAATGTTTTAATATTTGTATTCTATGTTTTTTATCTTGGCTGTACACCGCCCTGAGTCCTCAGGGAGAAAGGCGGTATATAAATTGGAAATTAAATTAAATTAAATTAAATTAAATTAAACTGTAGAATAATGCAACACTTTCATGATTGTTCTATGCTGCCTGATTTTCAGACCATAGAACAAAAATTATTTGAAACAATTCTGATGCTTGTGTTGTTGCTTAAAGAAAATAAAAAGCAGCAAATCATCTTCCCCAACACAATTCTATTAAATAGTAGGTTTTTCTTTCTGTTATAAGTGCAATTCTAGTCAAGCCAGTAGGAGCTATTCATAAACCTACTGGATAAGGCATTTGAAGATTAATGGTCAGCCATTATGGATTATTGCAATGTTTCTTAAGGAATTGTGTACGGTTTTGCTGTATATAGGCTCTAATGAAAGGGTTCCCGACAACACTTTTAGCCAATTGTCCTGACAGCTGCATTCTTGGGGAGAGCACATTTCCAAAAGGAGATTGAACCTATCTGACAAAATGGGTTAAATTGCCCTTCCAGTTAGAGCCATACAATGCTGTTTCCTCTGCTAGACAGAGAAATTGTTGAGAATACCCAACTACCATCTGAGAGCATATCTTGGTACATGATATACACTTCTGTAAAAAAGAAAGAAAGAAAATAGTTACCTCTTTTCTAATTTTATGAATTTTAGCATATTTTTGCCATTGAGTTCTATACTAGTCTGACTAAATAAATAATACTGAAGTCTGGTGCTCATTTCATTTATTTCATTAAAAAGTAATATAATACATACTATCCCCATCCCATTCAATCCCTTCAATTAAAGATGTGTGAAAATGTCATTAACCAACCAGAGCTGACTTTGGGCAACCAAGTCACATAGAATCTCACAAACCTTTGCTTTCCTCACGAGATCTCATGTACATATTCCAAAGACCAATTAAGCCCCACCTGAATTTTTTTTTTGAAGGCTGCAGTTTTTTTTAAAAAAAAAAGTCTAGAAAAGTTCACAAAACCACTTCTAAAGCTTTGTGGCTCCACCGATGCATAGTCAGATGCATTGTTTTGAAATGGAGTGGCTGTCTTGTCAAAATCACTCCAAGGGTGCAGCATAATGTAATTCAGGAGGTCACAAAGAACCCTAGAACAACATCAAACAATCTACAGGCCTCTCTGAAAAATCAACATTCAGGACTCCACCATCAGAAAAGAACTAAGTAAAAATGGGATTTGTGGGAGAACCTAAATAAAAAGCCTACAGAGCATTCCAGGAAGCTCTAGATATATCCCACATAAAAGCTTAAAAACCTCTCACAAAACAATTTCTTCTCAGCTTGAACATGCCAGTTAAACAATGCTTTTAGGAGTGGAACACAAAATCAGAATGATGGGATCTGGCATGCGCCGTTTAAAAAAAAGTATTCTGGAGATTTATTGCTAAAACATATTATGGCAGTAAGCATTTCAAGTCCCATCTCAATTTCTCATTTCCCAGTATATTTGATAATAGATTCTGACATATAGAACTGCATTTTTATACAACCCATTCATACCGCCATATATTCCATTGTGTCATTCCTGAAATCTTTGAAGTTCAGCATTTATTTTTGGCCCTTTTACCACATTACCTTATTTTACTGCATGGCACAGATCAACAGGACCATTTCTTTCTTGTGAATAAGGCAGTTTTGAAACTTTATACTCCAGGAAACATTTTCTATGCTTGAGGATGAATTCCTGAGTGTCTGAACTCTGAGCAATGTTAAAAAGTCATTAGGGGTTCATTAGAGTGAACCCAGTTGATCTCCAGCACCAGCCAGATCAATCAGTGGTTGATCTCACTGTCCTACGATATGCCCAGCAATCTCCTGAATTTATAAATTGCAAGAGGAAAAAAATATCAGCAGAGGTGGCAAACACTGTACAATATTTGGAAATGTATTTAGGCTTTTATTTAGGAAAATACATTAAATTTTCTCTTTTCAAAAAATGACAAAAGCAATTAGCATGAGTTTAGCTGTCTCCAACAGATTTGGCTTAACAAGGGTTCTCGCAACTCAACTCTGGATAAGGCTTTTTGTGCCACAACTTTTATAAGATTTTATAGGATGATCTAGTTCAGGAATGTCAAACTCGATTTCATTGAAGGTCTAATCAGGGTTGTGTTTGAGGGGCGCTGGGGGGGGGCAGGCATGGCTGGGGGGCATGGCCAGCTTGATGTCACTCATCAAGTCTCTGTTTTCCACCACTGCAGCCCTATGCCAGCAAAAACGGAGCTCAGGGAGGCTATGCATGGCCCTCCTGAGCTCCAGTTTCACTGGCAGAGGTACCATGGGCCAGTCCTTTGCTGTTTCCACAGCAGCCCCGTGGGCCAGATCTAGGCACCCTGTGGGCCGGATCCGGCTCACGGGCCTTGAGTTTGACATCCCTGATCTAGTGGAAGAACCCCATTCGGTTTTTTTAGCTGTCCTACCTTATGATAAGCTGTAAAACTTTATCATACCTCCTAGCTCAAAGGTGGGTTTCAGCAGATTCTGACCAGTTCTGGAGAACCGGTAGTGGAAATTTTGAGTAGTTCGGAGAATCGGTAGTAAAAATTCTGACTGGCCCTGCCCCCATCTATTCTCTGCCTCCCAGGTCCCAGCTGATTGGGAGGAAATGGGGATTTTGCAGTAACCTTCCCCTGCCATGTCCACCAAGCCACGTCCACCAAGCCATTCCATGCCCACCAAGCCATACCCACAGAACCAGTAGTAAAAGTTTTTGAAACCCACCACTGTCCTAGCTCCATTTTGAAGTAAATAATTAACCTAGATGGTGCATTTCTGCTTACCATGATAGTATAAATTTTAATACATTTAGGCTCAGAATCAAATATAAGGGTCTTTTTCTGGCAAAAGTTCTTCCCAATAGGCTACTATGTCTAGCTTTACTGCAGTCTGGTCTGGTTGAATATTTTATGATTTTGCCTTCAGACAAAGAAATAGTTTTTCCATAAACTACATACATACATACGTGCATGCTCTTGGTAACTCATATTTAAAAATGTGAATGGAAGTGAACCACTCAAAGAAATAATTAAAAGAATTTGAATAACACCATGTTGCAACTAGTTTATATATGCAGGTAACACCCAATTTATGACCAAAACTGAGCCCAAAATCTCTATCTAAACAAGATAGTTATTAAGTGAATTGTGCATCATTTTACAACCTTTCTTGCTATTGTTGAGTGAATCATTGCAGTTATTAAGTGAATCTGGCTTCTCCATTGATTTTACTTATCAGAGGTCACAAAACGTGATAGCAATAGAGCTCAGCAATAGTACTTAGATTTATATACCACCCCATAGTGTTACAGCACTGTTTGGGTGGTTTACAATATCAGCATTATTTGCATATTTCCCCCAACAATCTGGGTTCTCATTTTACCAACCTCAGAAGCAGGGATGAAATCCAATTTTTTTCCCTCTCGGTTCTGTGGGCGTGGCTTGGTGAGCGTGGTATGGGAAGGATATTGTAAAATCTCCATTCCCACCCCACTCCAGGGGAAGGATACTCCAAAACCCCCATTCCCTCCCCATTCCTGGGAGAAGAATATTGCAAAATCTCCATTCCCATCCCACTCTGGGGCCAGCCAGAGGTGATATTTGTCGGTTCTCCGAACTACTCAAAATTTCCGCTACTGGTTCTCCAGAACCTGTCAGAACCTGCTGGATTTCACCCCTGCTCAGAAGGATGGAAGGATGGGTCAACCCTGAACGCTATCAGGATCTATGATGATCACATGACCCTGGATACAGCAACCATTATAAATACATATCAGCTGCCAAGCTGTTGTGGTCTGCCAGCAGCCTGCGGAGCTGGAAGCGGAGTCAGACAGTGAGGAGGCCGGGGAGGAACATGGCCCAGTCCTGGAGTCTGGGGAAGGCTCGGATGAGAGCTCTGCATTGGAGGCAGAGATGGGGCCAGAGCCATCTGGGGGTTATGCGCGGACTCCAGAGCCTCCAGAGTTGGACATCAGAGAGGCAGAGGAACAGGAGAAGCTGTTCTTAGTGCATGCATGCGCAGAGTTCCCAGAAGACAAGAACAGTTAAAACAAAAGGGACAACTCAGGAGTAAGGCCTGGAGATGATTGGTGCCTCCCATAAGGCTTAAAAGAGGAGCAAAGACATATGGGCCCTTTGCAGGAAAGCAACGTTGTTAATTCTGTTCCCAGTCGGCATCTCTGTTTGATTCTGGACTCCATGTGGCTTTGCCAAGTAGGTCTTAGGCAGCATGTCAAAGGAGATAAAGGTTGGTGATTATCCCGAAGGTCTTCTCTTGAAGGACTTTTTGCGACTAATTGGAACTCAGCTGTGAATGAAAGTAATTCATAGTGGTTGCAATAAAAGAGGTTTTTGGGACTAATTTAATGTTTTAATGACTCAGGAAGCCTAGGTCACAACACAAGCATCCAAACTTTGATCATGTGACCATAGGGATGCAGCAACAGTCATAAATGTGAAAAATGATCATAAGTCAATTTTTCAGTACCACTTAACTTGAAAGGTCACTAAAAGAATTATTTTAAGTCAAGGACTACTTCTATCATAGGCAGGTTGAGTTTCTCCTGAGGAAGAGAACCAATGCTCTGACTGCTATCACTGCATATCCATGTCCCATCCCATTACAGAAAGTATATGCAATTTTGTGGCAGGAGAGTAAGCTTGACATGGGCCAGGCTAGCAATTATATTCTGATAGTATTATTATAAACCATATCTTGGGCCGAGATTCTGAGTGAGAGTGGAGGGGAAGGGACGGGGGAAGAGGCAGTATGAGAGATTTATGTATTTAGGATCTGTGGTGGCACAGTGGTTAGAATGCAGTATTGCAGGTTAATTTAGCTCACTGCCAGGAGTTCGATCCTCACCGGCTCAAGGTTGACTCAGCCTTCCAACCTTCCGAGGTTGATAAAATGAGGACCCAGATTGTTGGGGACAATATGCTGACTCTGTAAACCACTTAGAGAGGGCTCTAAAGCACTGTGAAGCAGTATATAAGTATTAAGTGCTATTACTATTTATTTATTAAATTTATTGGCCACAATAAATTTATCTTACCACAAGATAATTTGGGGGCAGAGATATTAGGGATATATCCAAAACATTACTTTGGTATTGAAGGACTCTACTTCCATAACTGCAAAAGAAATAATAAAACCTTGTTTTCCTTTCCTTGCTACTTCAGATATATTGTCATTATGTATTTATACTATTCAAACTAAGAGTGTAATAATTTTAGGAAGTTGTTTTCATTCTGCCTCTATATTGAGGTTTTTTAAAAATCTGCCTACCAAATTCTGAATGCCAGATTGTAATATAAATTTAATTTGGTCATTACAATACAATACAATACTCCACCTGTATCTTTTAGTATCAAATGGCTGCAAAGAATTCACTGGAGTCATGGTTCTGGACTACTTTAGTTAAATACTGTATTGATATTGTTGTGTTGGTTCCCTTGAGCAGAATACTGGGAAGCACTTTTTTCAAATGCTTTTCACACCCACTGATCCTCCATCCTTTGACTCGATCCAGAAGGATCCCATGGTCAATGGTATCGAAAACTACCATCAGGTCAAATAGGGTAAGGTTAGATACACAACCGTCATCCCACCCTCACTACAATCTTCCAAAAGGCTGACCAGTGCCATTTGTCTCCCATACCTGGGTCTGAATCTTTACTGAAAGAGATCCAGATAATCTGATTCATCCAAGATTCTTGGACGCTTTTGTACAACCACATTTTCTACCACATTGCCCCAAAAGGGGAGGTTAGAAAATTGTCCATTACAGTCAAATTCAGCTATGGCTTGTTGAGAGGGGTGGGGGGGTGAATTTAAAATGTAAAAGACAACACCTCACTTAAAAAAGAATTCACCACTAGTAGATCCTACCCACACACTACTCCCAGTCCACTTTAACAAGACAGGCATGGATATAAAGAACAAATGGCTAAGCTTCTAATCCTAAACACCATGTCCACTTCCTGAGGCCCAATGGTTGAAACCAATCCCAGATAATCAGGAAAGGAAGGAGCATTACGTATGTTCGCTGCCATGAATTATTTACAAAAGTGATAAAATCAGGATATAATTAACTAACTAACTAACTAACTAAATCTCTAATATGTTTCATCTTCTCTGCAGGCCTATAATTTTAAAATGTCTAATGATAAAAAAATTCTAAACCTATTTTACAGGATTTAAACAAAATAGTGTGTTTCATTTAAATATGTATTTAAAAGCCAACAAGAATGGAAATTATGTAAGATTGTCTATTCATATTTCCCTTCACCCCATTATTTTACTGCCATTGTTATAATTTTATGTAATTGTTAAAGATTTTCTGATTTCAGTGAGATGAGGCTTCTATATCATTTATCTTTCTTGCTGTTTGCATCAGATTTAATCCTGAGCCTTGTTCCTCATAAACTTAATAGACAGACATGTTTAATTTTTACATGTGTACTGTATATCCAATTGGTGGGATTTTAATATTACTGCCTATGTTGCAGGGGTGAAATGCTACCAGTTTGGACCGGTTCTTCCAAACTGGTAGTAAACAATGCTACCGGTTCAGATGTATTTCCGATGATCAGCTGGGCGACAATCAGCTGTGACGCAGGATTTATATTAGCTAGAATCGGCGGATTTTCTGCTTTCTAGCTAATCTAAATCGCGTGGCACAGCAGATTCCCCCCCCTGCTGTTCTACTTACCTTTGCAAACTCAGAAGGCTTCAAAATGTTCCTTTTTTAGTGCTGTGTGGGCGTGCCTCAGGCGCACATGCACAAAAAGCATGCACTCAGTAGCAGACTCACAGAACCGGTAGCAGACTTCAGAGGATTTTACCACTGCTATGTTGGTATTCTTGACTGGCCTTTCTTTATATGGCATATTTCTTTTATTATTGCAATGTGTAAAGAGGCTCTTATCTTATTTGCTAACACTGCAGGGACTATCTAATTAAAACAAAATTATTTTTATTGTTACTGAGTTTTTGAAATCCTCTAGTGTAACTCTTTTAATTTAAGGCTGGCACTTATTCTGCATATGTTTTTTTTTTTTCCCCTTCCTCTCCTTCTCATGTACCTTCTTAATATTAGAATCACAAGATAATGTAAGTTTTCTAGCATGGCAAATTTTCATCTTCTCCAGAGCATTCAGAAATGACCGAATCTGCTATGGCTGTAATTTCCAGGCTCACAAGTCATAACTTACATTGCTCACTGAAATGAAGTCACCCAGCAGGATTCCTTGAAATCCTGTGGTTGGTTTTATTTATTTATTTAAAGCAACAGGTACAACTTCCTAACTTCCTAGTATTTTTCATTATGTGTAACATGGTTAGCTATTTAATAACGTCTAAAATATTATTTAGTAACTGACAAAATCATTGACTTACTCATAATACTTGCTAATTATTTTCTTTCTTTACTCTGACCCCCTCCCCCTTACAAATGCTACACATGACTAAGGAAACACCCATTTCCATTTGTTTTATGTTAAATCAACATCTAACCACTCTGTGATTTCATTCAAAGAAAACAGAAGGAACACATTAGCTTTGTGGTTAGAGAGATTGATGGGCTCCAAACACTTTTAACCATGGATGGAGACTTTTTATTTTCTTTTTCCAGCCCTAGCAGCTGGTGTTTTTAATTTAAATAGATTTAAGAGAATGAAGATCATTTTATTGAACATAGGCCTTGTTCCTTGGACAAAAATTAAGTTAACTATTTTAATTAAGTAATATTCAAAAGGAACCTTGCTTAAAAAGACAGCAGTTAGAAAGTACAGTAAGAAGGGGAAATTTGACTTATTTTAACAGTAAAAACGTACATGAGAAATAAGCACTGACTCCCACTCCACATGCCAAATTCCTTATTGTGTACAGTATAGGAACAAGAAAACTAAGAGTAATAAATTGACTGTCAGGCCTGAAAGACCATGTCCACACATGAAGGTCCAATTAAACTGATTTATTGCTCAAAAACCTATGCACAGGAATCTTCTCAATTAAAGCAGGTCAGCAGAAAGGGTCAACAGAATTCAAGGGGGTTGAACTTAGTCTGCTTGTCACTAAATAGGGATTTTAAGCTGATCCATCTTTTAACTTCACTTCCAGGTTCTGCTATTTCTTCTACATTAAAAACTCAATTTTTATGACCCTGTAATCCCTTAACATGGGGTAGAATCTGATGGATCTGAGCGTTAACTGGCTGGATGCCCTTCCTGATGTCACGTGGAGTTCACAGCAGATATTTTTTTCTTTGCACAGAAGAGAAAAATCTGCCACTATCTAAGATTGAACTCTCAACCTTCCAAGTGGGAGGTAAGCATCTTCACCATTCCGCCACCATACCCTTCTATTCCTTTTCTTACATTGACTGGGTATAAATGATGTAAAACAATTTTCTTCCAAATAATACATAGCACTACTACTGAATATAAAATGCTTTAATCCACTTCATAGATAACATTGCTGGACCATGCCATCTTGTCATATCTGGTATTATGTCTATAAAATAGAGTAACAAGTTATGTTCACTTTTGTAGAGGCAACCCTTGGGGACCTACAAGTAGGATAAAGTTAAGAAATTGATATTTTTTTCTCTTAAGCATAGTATTTTAGATTAGATGTTAATTTATCTCATTTATTTCAATATCATCTTATCCCTATTTTTCTTCCATTTAATTGTTTCTGATTTTCGGAGATTGCCTGGACAAGTTTTCTTGGGAAAATTTTAAGAAGTGGTTTGCCATTGCCTTCTTTCCAGGCTTAAAAACTTTGCTAAACTCAAGATCACCCAATTGGCTTTGTTCCTAAGGCAGGATTAAAACTCATAGTCTCCTGATTTCTAGCCAGATGCCTTAACCACTACATCAAACTGACTTTCATTCTATCCATACTTCATACATATGTATCAGCTATCACTTTATGCTTGTTTGTGCTTTGTTATTATGTGGTGATAGACTGCCATGAACTGTGGGGAGGGAGACTGAAGGAGGGAATGCTTGGGAAAATGAAAGTAAGTGCTGTACCTCCTCAAGGTTCTGCCTCAAGGTCACCCAGCTGGAAGAAGGAGGGAGCCACATACCAAATGGTGCTTGGACTGACAGTTATGAAAGTATCTTGCCCAGACCTGATTGGTTATAAATGGGGAGGGCAATGAAAGACAGTTAAGGGAGGGAAAAATAGAAGTTTTCTACCTACCCTCTGGAACAATCTACCCCCAGAGGTACGAGTGAACCCAGATCTCCGGACTTTTCGTTGGGCCCTTAAAACCTATTTTTTTCAGTTAGCCGGGCTATCCAGATTTTATGGTTAGTTTTTAAAATTTGATATTGATTTTAATTGAAATGTTTTAAATTATGGGCCAAACTTTATTTAATTATTTTAAATCTATTTTAACTTTTGTGTACAAATGTTTTATTTTGGCTGTTCACCGCCCTGAGTCCGAAAGGAGAAGGGCGGTATAGAAATCTGAAAAATAAATAAATAAATAAAATAAAGTTAGGGATTTTGGCGCACAATTCTCAGTTCTGGCTATGCAATACTGCAATATACTTGATCTCTAATAAAACTATACCTTTCTCAACAAATGGAGCCAAGAATCATTTCTATTTAGAGGTTTAAGTTGTGTCAGGTCCAACAATATGCTTCACTGACACAAAGCCTTCATGCAATCAAATGAAAAAAGAAGCATTCCTACTTTGGAGCAAAAAAGTCATCTAGACAACATTTACCATAGTTCTCTCAAACTTTCCAGTGTGAATCCAACTGCTGCAAGATCTGTCATGTTTTTATTTTACCAATTATAAAGCTCTGTTGTGATAATGATTTCCTACATTGCAAACACCTAATATAGAAGACTATTAATATCATTTAAAAATAGGGCCAATATAATACATCTCCTGTCACCTCCTCCGTCACTCTAAATGAGCACTTTCAAACATTCTTGTTTTTGACCAAAACCTTTCCAATGTGATTGAAAGCTTGGTTATACCTTTTTAAAAACAGCAGTCAAAAGAGTTAGTATATCAATGCCATGCCAGTATTTTAAATAGCATCAATCATTCACCTAGTAGCAGTTGTAATTACTACATATACAGTTCTCACATGAAATTGTTCATCAAGATGCTATTGAAGTTTTCTGTTTCAAAAACCACCAAAGAACCTTTATAGTTTATCATGAAGAAAATATATATAAAGAATTTATAGGAGAAAGGATGGCTTTGGGACTCAGTTTCTTTCAATTCAACCTATTTCACAAAGCCAGTGTGGGGAAAATTGGAATATGCATTACATTTTGAGTTCCCAATGAAAGCTGGGATATAAATTTAACTGAAAAAGACACGCTAAGCTTCTTTTAGGAAGCCAGGTCAAACTGTTTCCATGTTTCTTGTTGGGAGTTATTATTGCTCGTAAAAATAATGTTTACAAAGGATTTTTATCCAATATTATTTCTTATAATAATTGGGAGCAGATAATTAAAAAGAAAACTATTTGGAGCCTAAAGAAACATAGCTCTGTCTTAACTCACCCTCTTTTTTATTACTCTGTACGGTCTGCTATTTTTAATGGCACTATTTTTAATGTTTTATAATTTTTTCAGTTTCATTTTTTAAATGATGCGGATTATTGTCTCTTACCATGAGAGCCACTGATATACAATGTTATAAATACCTTAATGAATAGTATAAATAAACATTCACTAAAATATAAATTACAATAAAGCAAGAAGCCCATAATGATTTAGTTCCTTAAATATTGGATGCTGGTTTAAAGAGCTGCAAGGAAAAATCTTCAGGCCTTGATAATTTCTGAAAAAAAGAATCTACAAAATATAAGTAATTACAGTAAATTCTATTAATGTAAAATTGTTTTAGGGAAATTGTGTTTCATTTCATTTTATTCTTGATCATATGCATATATGAGTATATATAACACATGGATAAAAAAAGCAAACCCATAAGAATAACCATCATGGTTCAAAAATGAGTGGTCAGTATTATTTTGTGGTATTTGCTTATACCTTTCTGTCAGACCCATATACAGAATAATATATGGAGTAACGAGTGAAGAAGTGATATATGGCTTCAATCTGTCTCCCAGTTCACCCATAAGAACCATTTTGCTTGAAATCAAATAATTGCTCATGACCTATCAGAATGCTGATCATTATTGATAATGATGATCATTACTGTTTCCATGAATGGCCATTTAAATTAATTTGCAACAAGCTTTGACCTTGGCACTTTGTTGCAATTGTATCCTGAGTTTACTGCAGCATTAATCATTTGACACCTGATATCAAATGGTGGTTTATTTATCTTGCTGACAGAAATCTGGTGTGTTTGTGTTTGTAAGTGTATGTGTTTATTACCCTGATTGCTGAACTACAGGAGCCCAATTTAACTTTCAAAATTTGTTCGGATTACAGTATCTTCATCCTGAAATAAAATTATTAATAAATTAGAGTAGGATCTCTCATAATTGATTTAATGGAAGAAAAAAATACAGCTCAATCAATACCAATGAAGGTTCTATACATTTAATTAGGAACATATTATTCTATTAGTATTTATACACACACACACACACACACACACACACACACGTATGTATGTATGTATGTATGTATGTCTTTGGTTATTCGGGTTTTCTCCCACGTAAAATTGGAAGTGTCTTGGTGATGTTTCGATGAAGTCTCATTCGTCATCTTCAGGCTGGTGTTTTCGGCTTCGTGCTTCGAGCAATGTGTGATCGCAGCTGTTTCTTCCTTTTAACTGCCAGTGGGGGTGTGAACTGATTGGGTGGGAGCTCAGCTGTGTTCTGATTGGGTGGAGGTGTGTTCTGACTGGTTGGGGGGTTGGCTGTGCTCTGATTGGATGGGGGTTTGGCTGTGCTCTGATTGGTTGGGGGTGTGTTCTGTTTAGGTGGGGGCTTGGTTGTGCTTGTGTTAGTCTGAGTTGCAGGGGGATTTGAGCTGGTGAGCTGCATTGCTGTTGTTTGGCTTCGCGTTCGTGGTCGTGCCACATCTTCATGGTGGGTGTCAGTTTGCTTCATGTATGGATTGGAGGGGTTTAAAGTGGCTAATGATGCAGCTGTGGTATGGCTTCTGGTTTGGGGTCATGCATCATTGGTGTGGGTTTGCTTTTTGTGTGGATGTGTGGTGGTGACATCCTGTGTGGTTTTCGTGAGTGTGGGTCTGGTGTCATTCTTTGTGTTACGGACTCATTTGTCAATGAGGGCGGGTTTCCAAATGGCTGGTAGGTGGGAGCTATCATCTCGTTTATTCATGCTATGTGGGCGTTTTTCTATCTTGATGGCTTCTCTGATTATTCTGTTGTTAAGGTGTTCAGTTTTGGTGATAGTTCTGGTCTTTTTAAAGTCAATATCATGTCCTGTGGCTTTAAGGTGTTGGACCAGGGAAGAAGTTGGTTCCTCTTTTCTGACTGAGTTCTTGTGTTCTTCAATGCGTGCACTTATTCTTCTGTTGGTTTGTCCAATGTATATGGTGGGGCAGGCGGTGCATGGGATTTCATATACTCCTTGATTTTCTAACTCAATTTTGTCTTTGGGGTTTCTTAGGATGGTGGATATTTTTTGATTTGTGCAGAATGCTGTCTTGATGTTGTGTTTGTGGAGGATCTTGCTGATTCTGTCTGTGGTGCCTTTTATGTATGGGAGGAGGGCTTTGCCGTTTTCTTGTTCTCTGTCTTGGCTTTTAGTGGGTGTTTCTTTTTGGATTATGTTGGTAATCTTATTTCTTTGGAATCCGTTGGATGTTAGTATGTTAGTGAGAGTGTGTAGTTTGGTTTTTAGGTGTTATTCATCAGCTAAGTGTTTTGTTCTGGAGATGAGTGTCTTGGCTACGGAGTTGATCTGTGCTGGGTGGTGGTGTGAGAGTGCGTGCAGATAGCGGTTTGTGTGTGTTTTTTTCTGGTAGATGGTGTGTCCTAGGGAGCCATTGGATTTCTTGTAGACTAAGACATCCAGGAAGGGAAGTTGGTTGTTAGCTTCTGTTTCCATGGTGAACTGTATTTTGGGGTGTAGGCTGTTGAGGTGTGTGAGGAAGTTGTCCAGTTTTTCTTTCCCGTGTGGCCAGATTATGAAGGTGTCGTCTACGTATCTGAGACAGAGTTTGGGTTTGGGATCAGATTTTTCTAGAGCTTGGGTTTCAAAGTGTTCCATACATCATTAGCCACTTTAAACTCCTCCAATCCATATATGAAGCAAACTGACACCCACCATGAAGATGTGGCATGACCATGAACACGAAGCCAAACAACAGCAATGCAGCTCACCAGCTCAAATCCCCCTGCAACTCAGACTAACACGAGCACAACCAAGTCTCCACCTAAACAGAACAGACCCCCATCCAATCAGAGCACAGCCAACCCCCATCCAATCAGAGCACAGCCAAACCCCCAACCAATCAGAACACAGCCAAGCTTCCACCCAATCAGTTCACACCCCCACTGGCAGTTAAAAGGAAGAAACAGCTGTGATCACACATTGCTCCTAGAAGCATGAAGCCGAAAATACCAGCCTGAAGATGACGAATGAGACTTCATCGAAACGTCGCCAAGACACTTCCAATTTTACGCGGGAGAAAACCCAAATAACCAAAGACCTACATAGAAACACCCGCGAAAACCTCAGAATGAATGAATGAATGAATGAATGAATGAAAATATATATATATATATATATATATATATATATATATATATATATATATATATATATATATATAAAACAAATGCATTCTTGTGATCTGAAAAATATCAACTGATCTATTCTGCACAGTTTTACAATATGAAAAATATAAAGTTCATATTGTAAAAATTCTTCTTAAACTACAAGAATCTTTGAACAGCTTTACCTAGGTATACTCTTTCTATAAGAAATGAGAAGTGGTTACTGTCATTCATTTGTCAATACATTTATGAAAAATTACAGTGTTATTATGTGTGGTTGCCTTTGAATCAGTGTCAAAATTTCAGTTGATTTAAAATTCAGCTGCCAGAATATCATTCAGTATTATTGTATTTATTAGTACTTGAAATACTACTTCTTCTAATCTGCATTTCTTTGTCTCTGGGACATAATACTAGGATTCCTGACACTGCTGTATATAAGTTATCCTTTCCAAAAGTTCCATGTCAGCTTTATATATATATATATATATATATATATATATATATACATATATATATATATATATATATATATATATATATATATATATATATATGTATGTATGTATGTATGTATATATTTGCCTTGAGATCAGAAACAACTAAACCAGAAACTGATTCAAAATGGTCAGGTGATGATGTGAGAACCAAGATCACATCAAGTGATGATGTGAGAACTAGTGAGTTCAAGTCCTGCCTTAACCATGAACCCCAGCTGGTAACCTTGGGTCAGTCACTCTCTCTCAGTTCAGCTCACCTCACAGGATGCTGTGGGGAAAATAGGAGGAGAAGAGGTGTTGGATATGTTCCACTTCTTGAGTTATTTGTAAAAATAATAAAAGGAGGAGATGAGAGACAGAGAGAGAGAGAGAGAGAGAGAGAGAGAGAGAGAGAGAGAGAGAGAGATGATAGATGATAGAATTCCCACATCTCAAATCCCAATCCTAGTTCCTGAAAGACTATATAATTTATGATGAGATACTGAATTTATAATATTGGTTTTGAATACTTTAAAACTATTCCAAGAAGTCATATTTTTATCTTTATCTTTACAACAATTGTTATTTCAAATCAGGAAATAAACATTTGGCAATCATACTGGAATGGAAATGTATTTTATTGTTTAAATATAAGCTTGAAGTCTATATAATTATGCTGGGTATATTGAATTTGAAACTGATTTACTGTAACATAATTTACCTGTTTTAATTTCCAGTACAACAATGAAGTTTCCTTTATGATCAATTCTCTTATCCATGTGCTACTTGCAAAAATACTAACTAAAGATTCCTAACATTTTCTACAATATAATTTTAGAGAGCTGGCCAAATTGTTGTTGTTGTTGTTCTTTTGCTTTTTGTTTTGGTGGGAAAAAGGGAAAGAGAATAGCTGCACTAAAAAAAAAGAAAAAGAAAATTGATATAGACAATAAACAGAGATAGGGTAAAAGTGGTAAATAGAATTGGTGGATCCCTGATCTAGTTTTTCTTCTTCAAAAGATTAAAAGAATGGATTCTTACAAATATGGCTATGATATCACTATATTTTAAGAATAGCAAATGACAAAAGGGGAAAATAAAGTTATAGTTTCTATGCAAAGTTGTAATTTCAAATAGGAATGGAGAAAATCATTCATTTTCTAACATTTATTGATCTGATTTTATATTTCTATTTGTAAACTGCTCATCTTTGTCACATTAGCTTGGCTGATAGATGTCAATCCCGAAGTAAGTTATAGACATTTTTTTCTCTTTCTCATTTTCCTCCTATTAGTCTTAATATTATACTCCATACAATTATTAACTGTGCTGGAATTTATACAAGCTTTTAAAGCAGGATTTTTCTTCACAGTAATTCTGTGAATTAGTAAAAAAGAGAGGTAATCAAATACATAAAGAAAAGCTAGCATTAATCAGTGGTAAATGTTATTTTGTATCAGGCCGAAGTAGTAGTCATATGTGTTAATGTTAATATGCTCTGAAAACTACTTGCAATTTCATCTCTTACAATAGTTAATTGGTGTTGGCATATTGTTTTCAAATCTCTCTCTCTCTCTCTCTCTCTCTCTCTCTCTCTCTCTCTCTCTCTCTCTCTCTCTCTCTCTGTGTGTGTGTGTGTGTAAACATTTGTGTATAGGTATAACTTAATTCCATTAGCAAAACTACACTGGCATAATATACCTATAATTAAAGCAACATATTCATCATCATATTTGTTAAGAAATACTCTCTCCCCATCTATTGTGCATGAAACTTCTGTTAGTAAAACAATAAGCAACTATAAGTCCAGTTAGTGACATTGCAAAGATTTATTAAACATCGAATCAACTAATGAGCAATAGATGGTGGCAAAAATCATACGTTATATTGTTACTAACTCCTGAGATTTGCAGTCTGTTGGCATAATTTGGGCATGAATGCATAATTTATAGGAAAGCCTCTATTTTTTTCCAGAGTTCCAGTTGATGAAAGTTGTATTTAAATACCCTGTAGTTAGATTATTAACTTTTGCAAAATAGAAACAGATGTGTGTCTTAGTATGCCATTAAATTTATGATTTACATAGTACCCCTGAATACATCAACAGAACCCAATGAATCTAATTTGCTTCGGGATTTACAATAACCTGAACTGGCATATGTAAGTACTGAAACACTTTAAAAAAAATTAGAAAACTATTACATTTTGTTTGATTAAAAGTGCAATTGTCTTTATTAATGACAAAAACTTAAAAAATCTTTCTTTGTTCAAGGATTTTTCTTTTATACAAATGTGCATTACATTTAATACATTTTTGCCGCTACTTTCCACATTTTAAAATAAACTAGTACATTGAATAGGAGTCTGCCCAATACAGTGCTGAAATCCAGCTTTCAAATGAATAGCAGATTTCATTAAAAAGATAAAGAAAACTTAGCATTTGTTGTCAAGTACTTGTGCATAAAGTTACCTTTTTAATGATTATATTTAAATTATGTGTTATTTATATAGATTTATATAGTTTATAGATGGCTATTTTTTTTCAGAGCTTAATCTTACAGTTGGGAAGGTTTATTCCACAGTAAACGTAAACTGTAGCTCCAGTGCTGACGAAGTGCTACCACAGAATTGTGCATTTGTAACTTACATACGTTTTGTGCCTTGAATGACTAGAAAAAGTTATAATACTCATTAGCATGGGTAATGAGTATTATTTCTTTTATTAAATCACACTTTCTATAACTACAAAAGAATCGGAACATTGAATACTTTATGAATAAAGGCAAATATACGTGTTCCAGGATAATGTTGCAAGATCCAATCTGGCTCGGGCACTGGGACCAGAGTTTTACTCCTCCAAGCTTTTGAACTTCTGCTGGAGCCCTATTGTGTTCATAAAATAGCCCAAGCCACATATTCCAGTAAGAAGAAGTTCCCCAAAGATGGGCTCCAGCACGAATCCAAAAACTCAGAAGAGTAAACCTCTGGTCCCAGTGATCGATTCAGATTGGATATGGAATATCTTCTCTCAAAGGCAAGAGGAAAAAAGAATTCCAATTCCCCCCCCCCTCTCTCTCTCTCTCTCTCTGTGTGTGTGTGTGTGTGTGTGTGTGAAGTAATACCCATGCTAATGAATGTTTCAGTCACTGGAAAATAGCTCTTGGGAAAAATAAATAACCATCTCTAAGGACCTGGCTTCTTGGGCTGGTGAAGGCAAAATTTTTCTCCAAGCCATATTAATTCTTGGATAAGGTAGTAGCTCCATTTTATATCCAAAGACTTTATATGTTTAGGGAATAAGGAAATGAAGTGGAATGGTAAGTAGTGCAGAATTCATTTCTATAAGGGTGTCTTCCTCTTATATAGCAATGGATGCAATTCATTGATCATATAAACATCTGTATATAAGTATAACAGTACTAGATGCAAGGCAGCAAAAGGGGAGGATAGCCCACTTACCAGTGGTGGGATTCAATTTTTTTTCTACCAGTTCTCTGGGCGTGGCTTGGTGTGTGTGGCATGGCTTGGTGGGTGTGGCTTGGTGAGCACGGCAGGGGAAGGATACTGTAAAATCTCCATTCCCTCCCCACTCCAGGGGAAGGATACTGAAAAATCCCCATTTCCTCCTTATCAGCTGGGACTCGGGAGGCAGAGAATAGATGGGGGCGGGGCCAGTCAGAGGTGATATTTACCGGTTCTCCAAACCACTCAAAATTTCTGCTACCAGTTCTCCAGAACTGGTCAGAACCTGCTGAATATCACCTCTGCCACCTACCCTTGTTGGTTTCTTTCCTGAATACATTTGGGTTGGCCATTTCAGGCATAAATTATTGTAGTTAGATGGCCTCTAAACGTGATTCAGTTCTTCAGTTCAGTTCTTACATGTCCTTATTCATCCCAGTTCAGGAAGTGATAATGTGTTATGCTCCTATGTATTTAACAGTAAACCAGCAAAGAAACAAGATAAACAATTTTCTAGACAGAGAAAGGATTGAATGTCCAGATACTTTTAACTAACCATCCTTAGCCAAGGGATAATGAGCAATTGGGACTCTCCATTGTATTCAAATTAATAGTTTCATCTCCTTTGAGCCAAGGAAATGTGTCAGTTTTATTTCAGACCAGATGGAGATAAGGGGAAAAGAAAGCAATTCCCTTGTAATTCCGCTTCCCATGAAGTTCTCTTTCTTTGATTTCATATCTTCAAGATAGGATAATGCTAAACTTCATAGCAACAAAGTGATTATATTTGATATTAGAATGTGCAACAGGTGTCATCCAAGGACATACTGACCCAGATAATCAGAGTAGTCTGTCATGAGAAGAAGAGAAGCTTTTGTCTGTGGGTTGGACTTTACAAAACAATTACTATTTGGAAACTTAATTATAATGCTGTAGAAGTCATGATAGGCTTGGGCCTTTAGATCTTCTAAAGATTGGTCAGAAATTACAATATAATAAATAAGTTATAATTAAAAGTCTTCTTTTGTTTAAGGTAATAGTAATTAAGTTTCAGAAAAGTAATCTTCCTGTTTCAATTATATGCAAAAAATATAATTAAAACTTTACATTTGATTTAATTATTATTTAATTATATGTATATTACTTCCTTTTTCCTAAGTTTGTTATAAAACAAGCCTTCATCAATTGTGATCCTCCAAGCTAAACAAAGCACACAAGCCAAACAGATGTTCAGTAGACCTCTTTGCCACCCATTCCTTCAATATATGAAATCTTAGGCAGGTTGCAGACTAAAGCAGTGTATTAGACTCATGATACACAGTCTGCAGTCAATATAATTGATCAAAGTTTTGTTGATTTACTATAATGTGACAGGAAACTTTGTTAGCATGCTGTCCAAATGATCTTTGCATTTTCAGAATTGTTAAAACAAGGATGTTTTATAAGCGAGGATGTTTTTGACTCCCTATATTTCTAAATGGGGTAATTAAGTTCCATTTTAGACTCATTTACTCATAGAACATTATACCAGGTCCTTTTTGGCAAACTTGAGATGAACATTAAGATTCTTCTTAATGAGCATTGACATCTTGTTACTCTCCTGTGGATTCTACATTTATCTAATGTTTTTCTAATGGGGTAGTTATGAACACTTATTTTAGCCAAGGTGAGAGGGGCTCACCAAACCTTCAGTATTGTTCAGGGATTATTTGTGAGTTTTTGAACTGTTTTATTTAGATTGTTATTGACAGGGCAGCTACTTTTGGGAAATTGTCCCAAATTATCTCAATTTTAAAGGTTTGGTCTCTGGACCGGTCCACAGTTCCTACATGCCTCAATATGAGGATAGCCCACCTACTGTTTTAGAAGAACAGTAACAAATAATATTATCCATACTTAGGCTGTTGAAATAAAAACCAGTGAATTTCTTTCTGGAGTAGAGTAAATGGGGCACACATCATTCTATCTGATACAAATATTTCTGTTCCAGTCTGCAGATCCCAGTCCTCAATTTCTATTTTCTGTCTTCAATGGCCATCTTGTATTGACTGCTAGATACACTACTATGAAATGGTGACTTGCTTTTTGGGGGAACGAGGTGAAGGGTAAAATTCTGGTTTTCTCTTTCTCTTCTCTTTCTCTTTCTACTTTGTCTTTTTCACTGTTCTTTCTCTTTTCTTTCTTCTTTGAAATTGATAAATGTTCTGCCAGTTTCTCCTTCTAGCTCACATAATGGGAAGAACCAAAAACCTGTTCAAGCCACCGCCCCCCCATACACACCAGTCCTCAGAAAACATACCCACCACAAGGAAGACAGTTTGCACTTATTCTCCTAGCACATGTGGAATGGGAAAAGAAGCATGGTTCTAAATTGTTATATTATTACTATTCATGGTCTCTGGAATCCAACCAAAAATTACAGCTTTTTTCAAATTTATGGCAATTCCTGGAATATCCATTCAATTCTCATTCTCTTTCTATCCTGAATTAATAATCATTGGAGGTTATGCCAAAGAACAAAACGAGAACATGAGGCGTCTTTTGTCAGGTCATATCATTTGGCATTGAGGCAAGCTATGGCTTTCTAGAATCTAGGATGTGGAACAGTATTTTTCATCATCTGCTATTGTGGCTTCTAAAACACTAGAGATTACTAGGTAATTATTATTTTTTTTTATATTTTCCATGCATGCAATTCAATGCTCAGTTGAATGGTGACAGCTAAACTAGGATTTCACTGTAACAATTTTTTAAACATTTTTTTTCATGGAAAAAAAAATGGGACTAGCAATGTCCAACATGGGAATAGCAATGTCCAACATATGTCCATAATGGGAATAGCAATGTCCAACGTGGTTTTTCTTTTCTCTTTTTTAAGTTGTTTGTGGAGAATTTTCTGACGGCAAGAAAAAAAAATGCTATTATTTTCAGTTTATATCCTATTAGAAGAAACTAAAAAGCTGTTGGCACATATTACTGACTTAATTGTGATCTTGCTGAGTTGCATATGATCTTAAAGCGGTTCCTTATTAATGTGGATACAATTTACATAATTTATTTTCCAATAAGCCCTGTGATTCAATCCTGCTCCTATTGAAGTTAGGAAAAATCTTTCCATAAGCATCAGAAGAAGTTAGTTTCATAAAACTCAGCTTTAACAAGGCAAGGAAAGCTTTTCATTAAATATTTGATGTTAACTGTCAATTATCTTTTTAAAAAAAGAGCAGACAGCACATTTTTAAAAGAGACATTGATAGTATACATTATTATAAAAGTATGTTTTAAACTAGTTTTATGCTATTGCTGAACAAATAAGAAATGGAAAAGCAAAATTGCACTTAACTGATCTTAGTTCATATGGGTGAGTACAGTAAAATTATTATTAAAACCTCACTTCTAAAAAGGAATCATTTGAAACTTCATTTAAATTTAAAACATGAGTCAGCCTCGAGAGTTTAAGTCCTCTTTTTTTTTCTTTTCTCCTTTTGTTTCCTTTTTTCTTTTGCTATAATACACACTAGCTGAAGACTTCCTTATCCACAAGATAGTTAAGCTGACTAAATCAGCTTAATGGAACTGGCAAATCAGCTTATATCTACATATTTCCACTTAACTGAATTGTAAATCAAGCTGGATGAAACTCATTTGTTGCCCTTTTCCAGCTGAATGACATTTATTTCGATTTTTATAACCTACCTTATCCTTTGGGAGCCAAGCTAACCAAATCCTGTGGAAGAGAATATGCATTCAGACATATATACCATTGTATATTATTATAATGTCATACCAGTTTAATCTATTGATTGAATGTATGCTTATAATAGAAAAAGTTAGATAATTTCTATTCCACTTTTCCGTTTTTAAAATAAAAAAATACTTTCTTGAATATCTCTATTGTTTGCTAGAGAATATAGAGCCCTGAACTTTTGGGAATGAAAAGCTACAGATTTTGAAAGTAAGTCAGATAAATAAATCATTAAACTGTAATAAAAACAAAAATGGGACACCACTAAAAAAAATGGAACAAGGTGCGACATAATTGTATATATTTGCATAATGCTAATATGTATTTACAAATGCAGAAATTTGAAATAATGTATATTTCTGTAATGTAATATATATTTAGAATATATGCATTATTTGGATATTTAAAGTAATACTATCATTTGTGTCATTGAAGGAGGGAAGACATATTAAGCCAAAGTTATCCAAATCACATGACACCTAGAAAGACAATTTGTGAACCCAGGAAAGTTCTCATAGAGTAAAATGAACTGTGTTTCAACACTCATCATCTAAACTCTGAAGTATTTTCTCATCTATCCATAATGTGCACACACTCACGCAATACATACATTTGCAAACCCACAAACATCGACCATGCTCTCCAGCAGAATTTTTACTCAATTTCCCATCTCCTGATTTTTTTATTTATTTTTTATTTCCTAATATTGATCTGGTGCCTAGGGAATAGTTTTTTCCCTTCATTATTTAATTTTTCTTTTTCTCTCCCAGAGCGCGTAGCCAATACAATCAGTTAAAGTTCTTCATTTAGTATGTTTCAGAGAGAAGAACACCTGCTGGCTTCTTTAATAACAAGTTGTCCTTTCTTGAGTTATATATGAAAACTACAGCACAGAGGGGAGTTCAGAATAACCTTTAAACATTAAAACTGTATTCCATTTTTAAAAGGTCCAGCCTCTGTGGCGAAGATTGCTAGAATAAATTTGGGAAAGCTTTTTGTTCTTTTTACCGAAGATGGGTGATTTTTGTTTTTCTTTCTAAAATGAACATTATACCAAATGAGCGAGATTGCACTTCTGGTTAGTGGCTTTGAACATAAATGCTAATGTTCTACAAAGTAATGTTTTCAAAGTAGTTTTTTAAATACTGTTAGAGTAATACAGGTTTCTGGATGTATTTACTCTACCTTGTTCTTTAGTTGTTATTTGAAGAGGTTGATTTTTTTTTCTTCCTTCCAGCGAACTAAATAAGGGTTTGTCATTTAACAGTTAGGACATTCCATAGCTTTTAGGCATGAATAAAGATTCACAGTCTGTGCTTTTAGCGTTTGGTTAAATTGACTTTTTCCCTTCGTTTTCATTCATTCGCCAGGCTGCTGTCTTAACTCAGAGCCAAGACAGATGATGTGAGTCCTAAGCCACTTCTTGTAAGACAAATATGTTCATGCAAAGAGTGTATCTAACTCGGGAACAACTGTTCCCCTTATTTTCAGGATGAAGCTGACTGAATGGAATGCTAACTGTTTGGTTTTTTGTGAAAACGTCTGTCCAGCCAGCTGAACAAAGAGCTCAGTGGTAGATCCTAGTGATAGTTATGCATATGAACTTTCATATTGAAAGTTGAATTTAGCTGAGTAAACGTAACAGCTTAAAAATATTAAAAAAAAGCATATAAACAATCGTCAACAGAATTAAATGGCCAACAGAATTTGATTGCTATTTGTACTGCATGCAATAAAAGTTCTCTTGCATGCTTCTTCTCATACATGAAGCTGTCATGTATGGATGCATGTTTAAATGTTGGTGTGCATGCCTATATATAGATGCTATCTTCTGAGCCGTTTTGCCCAAACTCGTTCTGATGTGTAGACCCAGTGCCTAGAACATTTCAAACTGTAAGGGGACTGAGATGAGAGATATAAGTAGTCCTTGAATTACAACAGTTTGTTTAGCGACCATTCAAAGTAGCAATGGCACTGAAAAAAGTGACCTATGATGGTTTTTCATACTTATGACCGTTACAGCATTCCCATGGCCACATGATTTACAATCAGATGCTTGACAACTGATTCATATTTATGACGGTTGCAGTGTCCTGGAGTCATGTGATTTCCTTTTGCGACCTTCTGACAAGCAAAGTCAATGGGGAAGACAGATTCACTTAACAACCGTGTTACTAATTGAACAATTGCCATGATTCATTTCACAAATCTGTGGCAAGAAAAGTTGAAAAAAAAATGGGACAAAATTCGCTTAGCGAACTTCTCACTTAGCAACATAAATTCTGGCCTCAAGTGTGGTCATAAAGTGAGGACTACCTGTATATTGTTGTTCTGTTTAAATCTGTCAGATTTTATTAACATGTTCACATCTTGCAATTTCCCTGATTTTATTTGAACTTGCTAGACTAGTGCTATTCTTATCATGCCAGCAGATATATTCACTCATGTCAGCCACTCCTAACCTAATGGCTTCATGCCAGGTTGCTATTACAATTTCTCAGCTCTCAACCATTACAACTGTGGGGAGATATGCAACCCATACAATGCTTTGAATTTCATCAAGGTAGGAACCAGGGTGGGGAAAAAAGTGGACATATATCTGTGTTTGAAAAAAATGATGCTGGTATGAAAGCAGTTGAAGTAACCACAGTCACAAATGCATTCTTCAAGATCACTGGCAATGAAAAGTGTGTGCTCTATTAGTTTTTTTGACAACCTGTTATATTTCAGCTGGCATCGTACTCCAAACAATAAGGTGCCCTCAAACACAGACTAAGTGGCAGACTCGGTGATCTTGTGTACTTTATTCTTTCTTCACAGTTGTGCAATGTTTACATTTTCATCTAGGGCGCCGTCTGGCCACCAAGCTAGATGGGTGTGGTATAGAAACTTAAATAGAGAACAGAATTCCTTCAGTGGCACAGAAGATTCTAAAGTAGCTGTGTGTAAAGGAAATGTTGGTTGAGATTACAGCTATTCACTATATTCTGTAAAATAAGCCTCAGCACTGATTAAAGAGGAAAAGAGGATACATCTAAAGGAAAACGCTTAGGCTCAGGGCACCAGATTTTTTTCAACGGAAATCAGGATTCAAGAGAGCAAATTAGACGTATAACCATAATGTAAGAATATGCCTTGCATTGTCTCAAACTACCAGAGGTCCCACAAAAGGGCTTCACAATCCTCTTATTTATAGTGTTTGTAAACTAACCCAGTCTGCAGGGACTCTGGGACACAAACAGTAAAGCAGGAATTAAAACAATAGGGTGCAGTAAAAGAAATACAATAAATAACTGTAACATCATAGGTCCCTGCTTACCTATGATGGAGGCAGTTAGCTTAGGTCAAAGGAACAATATGAAGAGTTTTGTGGAAATGCAAGGCGCAATGAGGATAACCATACAGCTACTGACAATCTGCAGCGTTGTCCACATTCCAAGAACCTACTTGGGCTGAGAATAAAGTTTACTCTTAGAAGACCCTCTCAAGATGTTCACACCAGTCAGCAATATTCCAGCCTGGCAAGGGAGACCCTATTGTATCTTGCCATATATAATATGTAACATTATGTAATATGCAATATAGATTTTTATAGATAATGAGAAATACCGTGAACTGTGAACAGGGCTCTACAGACAAACAAGGTAGTAACCTAAAGATTAATGTTATTCTGCAATGTGCATTGTCTTGCCAAGAATCTGGCTGCTGTATCCTGTACCAATTGCCCCACACTAAATATATTGCCTGAGTCCAACTGGGGTAAGTACTATTTAAATACAAAGCCAGTTCTACACACTGTCTGTACTCTATCCTATATCCCAGTTCTACGTCTCTAAAGCAGTGTTTTTCAACCTGAGGAACTTTAAGACAGATGGACTTCAACCAGGGGTGAAATCCAGCATGTTCTGACAGGTTCTGGAGAACAGGTAGCAGAAATTTTGAGCAGTTCGGAGAATCGGTAAATACCACCTCTGGCTGGCCCCAGAGTGTGGTGAGAATGGAGATTTTGCAGTATCCTGCCCCTGCCACATCCACCAAGCAACACCACGCCCACCAAGCAACATCCACACAACCGGTAATAAAAAAATTTGGATTTCACCACTGACTTCAACTCCCAGAATGCCCCCGATAGCATTCACCCATCTTAAAGTTCCTGATGTTGAGAAACACTGCTGTAAAATAATAATTGAAAAAAAGCTATAAATCTTAAATGGATTATTCTTCCCAATCACAGGAGTTTCAGGTTTGGGGTGTTTTTAAGGGGCGGGGGAGGGAGATTGTGACATTATTTAAGACTAGGAAAATGAATAATTTGGTCAAATAATTTAAGAACACTGCCTTATGGCCTACTTAGCTAATATGGTAAGTAGATTTGCTAATTTAGTTTTTATCCCTTTATAGATTTCCTATGATTTCCTATGAGTGCAACCTTAAGCACTCAAAGAGCCATTTGAACCCGTTTCCCACAGAAAAGAAAACACTGTGAGCCTCAAAACCCTTCCCATGCCTGATTATTTCTTGAGCAACCACAAAACTAGCATATGTAGTTGAATTAAACATTCTGTTTTCTTCTGAAACTTTTATTTTCTTGGATTATATCCATACTTATGGAAAAGCTCAATAAATCGTGTGCCGGCAGGTGTCGCACATTGGCGGTTGTGACACATATTTTGAGTGACAGGGAGCTGCAGCAGAGAGGTGAAAGAGCCACATGCGGCTCCACAGCCGCAGGTTGCTGACCCCTACTTTAGGACAAGCAATAATTCAGCAATCAAACTTTTTTCCTCTCTACTCATAAAGATAATTTTCATCTACTGAAAGTCTGTCAGTCAGACAGCTGTTACTTGCAGGAAACCAGCCACAAAAGAAGCTGGTAATCCTAAATAAGTATGTAATATTTTATTTTACACCTTGAGATTATATTTGTTCCATTTCTATCACACCTTTCCTTCAAAAAGCTAAAGGTAGAGGATGATATTTCTATTCTCAAGCCTATGAGGTAGGTTAGGTGGAGACCTTAGCATTAGAGGGAGGTACCTTTCTGATAGGGATTTCAATCTGAGCTTTGGCAGGACTAGTATGAAAAAAATATTTTAATTTAATATTTATTATATTCTTCAAAGCTGGTCTATGTCCTTCCTTTTCTAAATTATTGCATTATGCACTACAAAATGGTATGAATCTTCTCTCTCTCTCTCTCTCTCTCTCTCTCTCTCTCTCTCTCTCCATTTTTTAAATTGCACTGTTAAAATGTTCCATATGATTATTTCTAGTATACAATGAGATTTTTACATTTAATTTGACTCTTTAAAAAAATAAAAGGTGATGATCTAGTCAATCATTACCAACAAGACTGTTACTGTAGAGAAAAGAAATTATTATAATTTACAAGTTACGTAATTGTAACTTTCAAGAATAAGTAAGCAGTGTTCCGTCTTTTTTAAATAGTTCTGATTTTGAATGAATAGCCAAAAATAGTTATTGAACTCAAGTTAGGACTTACCCTCATTGTCCCAGAGTGCTTAAAAACTAGGAAGCTACTCATCAAGGTCATATTTGGCAAAATGGATACAAAGCTAGAAAAGAGCCTACTTTGCTGTTTATCAGAATCATCTGGAATTGATAAGTACAACAATGATGGCATTTGCTTAATTAAGACTACTATTCCTGTGAAATAAATCACATGTGATCTAAGTAGCCCCAAAATGATCTCCAGGAAACGGGGATGATATATAATATTTTATAGTAATTGTGACAAAAATCTAATAGAGACTTTTCATTTTCCTAAGAAGGAAAAATTAGACTTTTAGTGTAACAAGCAGACCAGCACTATCAGAAAACACTGGGCATCTATTCTATCTTTATCTCTATGCAGATTTATTTATTTTTTATTATTTTTATTTATTTTTATATGCCGCCCTTCTCCGGAGACTCAGGGCGGCTTACAATGCGTTAAGCAATAGCCTTCATACTTTTGTATATTTTATACAAAGTCAGCTTATTGCCCCACAAACCGGGTCCTCATTTTACCCACCTTAGAAAGGATGGAAGGCTGAGTCGACCTTGAGCCTGGTGAGTATTGAACTCGCAATATTTACTTTGTAAACATAAAAAAGTAAGAACTGAAAATGCTGAACAGTTACAAATGGAAGATAGTGATATCTGAAATACTGCAAAAATTTGGAACATTTGCACAAGAAAAGCCTAATCTAAATGCAGTCATGGCTTTTAGCTAATTATAGACAGTCATCTGAAAGTTTGATTGTCTATATTTTCCATAGCTGTGTGTAAGCAAAAAATCTTGCAAACAAATAGAATAAATTCTGCCTTGAAAATCTTACCAAATGAGCTGTATCCAATAGCAATAGCACTTATATACCGCTTTCACAGTGATTTACAGCCCTCTCTAAGCGGTTTTACAGAATCAGCATATTGCACCTAACAATCTGGCTCCTCATTTTACCGACCTCAGAAGGAAGGAAGGCTGAGTCAACCTTGAGCCATTCAGAATCGAACTCCTGGAGTGAACAGTAAGTTAGCGTGCAGTACTGCATTTTAACCACTGTCCCACCATGGCTCTCAAGTTTATGTATTCAATATGTTGCATGCAGTGGTGTCATTCTACTGGTGAAATGGAATTTACTAGGGGAAGATTCCATGCTGCCTCCACACATGGTTATAGCATGTCATAATAATTCCAAATAACTGCTGAGTGTCTGGACGTAATTTAAGATGGTGATTGTCACCTATGTAGCCTCACATGGTACAGGATCAGCTTATTTGTGGGACCACCTGTCTAAATTGCTTACTTACCTTCAAAGTGATAGGGCATTCAATGACCATGTCCCTTCTATCAAACATACCATCTCATACAACTCAAGAGGTATGCTTTCTCAGTTGAGGTACCCGCCCTGTGAAACAGCATTGTCCCCTACCCCCAAAATTCAAATGAACCTGACCCTATTGGATTAAAGATATGGGTTTTCCCTCAAGGATTGGAACAGGTAGTTACATGAACCCCACTAGGCAGCGGCTTGTCTTCTATGTATTTGATGGGAAAAAAATGTTGGTCATTTGAAGAACTCTATTTGGGCTGTGATTACTTTTAATTGTTTTGGATGGCTGTTTTTTTGTTGTGTTTTTTTAAATTATTGGTAGCAACACCAAGGCAGAACGGTGAAATGGACAGCTACATAAATTATCTAAATCATTTTTGCTGCTCTGTATAGGTGGATACACAAAGAGGAGAAAGAGAAAGCAAATCCTCCTTGCTACACAAACAGAAGTCCTATCATGTAACTAAGGGTTTAGCCCTATGAATGGAATGGAATATGAATTAAGGTTTTTAACCTTAAAGGAAAAAGTTAACAGGCATCAGATCATTTATTAGCATAAAGAGTGCAGGAGAATTGTTTTGAGTGAAATCTAGAATGCGATGTGAGTATTCACGGTAATGTGCATTTAATCTTTATTCATTAAGCACAGCTAGAGGTGGAAACGAGAAAGTGTGTTGTTAAGGTGCAGATTAATTATATTCAACAAGTTATTTTCTTTGGCTATCTAACATTTATTGCTTCTACACGTGATTTAAACACATATGTACACACACACACACACACACACACACACACACACACTTAACTATACTGATGGAAATGATATGGGTACTTTTTACTACGTGCAAAGCATCTAATTCAAAATGATATTTATGTTTCAGTTAATGACAGTGAAAACACATTTGGAGATGAGCAGTATAAGCAATTTACTGATAAGCCCACTTGAATATCCTTTATCTTGAACATCTGAAGCTGAAGGTTTTTTGTTAAAATAGGTTTATTGCAGTGGTGGAGTTCAAATTTTTTTTACTACTGGTTCTGTGGGTGTGACTTGGTGGGTGTAGCTTTGTGGGCATGGCAGGGAAAGGATACTGCAAAATCCCCATTCCCACCCCACTCCAGGGGGAAGGATATTGTAAAATCTCCATTCCCACCCCACTCTGGGGTAGCCAGAGGTGGTATTTGCCAGTTCTCTGAACTACTCAAAATTTCTGCTACCAGTTCTCCAGAACCTCTCAGAACTTTCTGAATTTCACCCCTGGTATACTGTTTTGTACTCAAAGGGTAAAAAACTTTTATTTACCATTCTATGCTAATAAATATAATGGTGGATGATGATGCTCTTGAGCTTACCAGTTGAGAGCTTAGTTTTAGTTGGAAAATAAATATTTTAATTAAGATATTAGTTTGAAAATGAGTATTTTAATTAAGATATATTTTACACTTGTTTTTGTAGTTCTATGTAACTACATTGAAGTTTGGAAAGGTGACATGTTGGAAAAGGTTGCCTGCTGTATTTCTCTTTTTCCCTTTGCCTGAACTATCAAAGAAAGAATTAAAATTGAACTGGTCTCTCTCCCACCTGTATATCCAAAACTTGGTTAAGTGACATGAATGAAAGAAGAAGTACTTAACTGAGTTCATGATCCATGCTATTTTTTCTACCCTTGGGTTCTAAAGATGTAAATCCAATGGAAAATGAATTAGTCCTAGGGCATTAGTAGGAAAGAACACAAGATAAGGATTGTGTGGAGAATTTCTCACACCACATGCTCTGGAGGTTCATTTCCCAAGAGAAGTAACCTTGAGTAACTTAGGTAGATTGGAGCAAATATCACATGCATCACGACATCTTCAGGCAAATGATGTGACATGTACTTTCATCAGATGACATCATTACAATGCACCATTTGCACAGTGATCTCATGATGTGTGTCATTTTTTTTCAAATCACTGAGGCTGGTTACCAATGCCACTATTGGGAACACACTTCTTTGTAAGAAAGCATTCCCTTTTCCCTTTTCCCTGTCTCTTGTATTTCTTACAAAATGGGCATTCCAGGTTAAAGTTTTAGGTGTGGCAGATTATTGGACAGGAATCAAATCCCCCATTAAAACATAAATTGAAGTTGGTGACTTTCAGCCTTCACCTCCTTTTAGCTTAATCTATCTAGTTTGATGAGGAAATAGGAAACCAAATGTTATGTATTGATACTTTTAAGCGGGAGTTTCAAACCTGCCTACGTTTCTGATTGGCTGACAGTCTCTCCAGGATTGTATATAAGGAGGACTGCAGCCTCTGAGTTTTTGCTGAAGTCTCACTGTATATTAAAGAGCTGTTGTCACTTGCTTGCTTGTGCCTCTCATCATTCCCGAACCACTTCATTGGCGACGAGGATGGGATTGAGGCTACAAGAAGTCAACCAGTGAGACCACGAGCTTCAGCTAGGCGACGAGGCGAACCACAGGAGACATACCGGACATGTCTGCCTACGTTCCGCCCAAGCCTTTTGATCCGACCCGCGAAAAATGGGTCTCGTACCTAACAAGGTTTGAATGCTCGCTAGAAGCCAGCGACATGCAGGGCCTCTCGGCTAATCGAAAGAGAGCCCTATTCCTAAGCCACTGCGGACCGGACGTGTTCGAGATGGCCGAGTCACTGTGTGAGCCAACGCCGGTTCAAACAGTCTCATGGGACACCTTGATGGCAACTCTCCGGGCTCACTATGCTCCCGTCCCCTCCAAGTTCGTGCAGCGATACCAACTGAGGCAGCGCGTCCAACGAGAGGGAGAGCCGGTCAGCGCGTACATGGCCAGCCTGAGAAAAGCCGCAACTCATTGCGACTACAGAGACATGGATGATGCGTTGCTTGAGCAACTGATCTGTGGTGTTCGGGACATTAGGCTGCAACGGCGTCTGCTCGCCAAGCCTGATCTGACGCTTGCCGGAGCCCTTGACGAGGCCAGGGCTCACGAAGCCTCCACAAAGGCCGCTGAAACGCTACAGCGCCCGCCGACCAGCAAAGACAGCCCCAAGTCTGCCCCGGTGCACCGAGAAGACGCCGGATCCAGCTCGGAGTCCGAGTCGGATGAGGACGTCTTCCGAACAGAGCACCGGAGAAAAGACACTGGCAGCCCCCGGCGAAGCTGTCCCAGCTGTGGCGGGCACCATGATAGACTGTCCTGCAAATACAGAGAGGCTATTTGCAGGCGTTGCGAGAAAAAGGGGCACTTGGCGCGAGTCTGCAGAGCCATTCTGCCCAGAAGACTCAAACCACGTGAGCGCCGCAGCCAACCGGAATCAGCGCGCCAGAAGCAGCCAACGAGAGAGGGCGGCGCGAAAAAACGGCGCGAATTTGAACCGCGAGATGGCCGCAGCATACACATCGACCAGGCCAGCACAACGGTCGAGGACAAAGTCAGCACGGTGGTCGAGATCAACGGAAGACCGTGCTCGATGGAGATCGACACCGGATCAGCTCTCTCCATCATGTCGTGGACAACCCTAAAGACCCTCCTGCCGTCGTTCCGGAAGGATCAACTCTCCAGACAGAGACTGCGCATCCTAGACTACCAGGGGAACCGAGTCCCCCTCGAAGGCGTGGGCACGTTCCGGGTCACCTACGGAGACTACGAAAGAGACCTGCCGCTGACCATCGTCACGAAGCAGCTGCCGAGCCTCCTGGGCATGGGGTGGTTCCGAGCCCTTGGCATGGGCTTCACCGGCGTCCACCTGATGTCCAAGTCAACCCTGAAAGACAGCCTCCTGTCCGAGTTCCAGGACGTTTTCGGGGACACGTTGGGCAAGTATGTGGGGACCCCTATTTCACTAAACTTAGACCCCAACGTAGCCCAAGTAAGACTAAAGGCCAGACGAGTGCCGTTCGCATTGAAACCAAAGATCGATGCAGAACTGGACAAACTGATTAAGCAAGGGGTGTTGGTTCCCGTTGACCATGCCAAGTGGGAGACCCCCATAGTCACCCCAGTTAAGTCCGACGGCTCAATCAGAATTTGCGCCGACTACAAGTGCACGATCAACAAGGCTTTGCAGCCGAGCGCCTATCCAGTGCCGATCGTGCACCATCTACTACACTCCCTGGGCCCCGGAAAAATTTTTGCCAAATTAGACCTGGCCCAAGCCTATCAACAGTTACCGGTCGACGACGCCACGGCAGAGGCGCAAACGATCGTGACTCATAGGGGTGCATTTAAATGCACCAGGCTCCAATTTGGGGTGAGCGTCGCACCCGGCTTATTTCAAAGCACCATGGAGCGCCTGTTGCAAGGACTTCCGGGAGTAGTCCCCTATTTCGATGACGTCTTAGTCAGCGCCCAAGACGAACACCAGCTAGGGGACAGGGTACGGAACGTCCTGTCCAGATTCAGAGAAGCGGGACTAAGACTTAAAAAGAACAAGTGCAGGATAGCGGTCCCCTCGGTAGAATTTCTGGGGTACAGGGTGGACGGCACAGGCATCCACCCTACCGAAAGCAAGGTGAGGGCCATCAAAAGCGCACCAGCCCCCAAATCCAAAGCTGAGCTCCAAGCCTTCCTTGGACTGCTCAATTTCTACTCAATGTTCCTAAGAGATAAGGCCACGGTCGCTGATCCCCTTCACAAACTCTTAGGGAAGAATGTACCATGGGTCTGGGGGAAACCGCAAGCGGCCGCTTTTGAGGCAGTAAAAAAACTCCTATCTGAGGACAGTTTCCTGATCCAATACAATGCAGAGCTGCCGCTCGTCTTAGTTTGCGACGCCTCCCCCGTAGGAGTTGGTGCCGTCCTAGGCCATAGACTGCCGAACGGCCTAGAGGCACCTATTGCCTTCTACTCCCGAACTCTGTCCAGCACAGAACGAAACTATAGCCAATTGGACAGAGAGGCTCTGGCTGCGATTGCGGGGGTTAAGAAGTTCCACGAATACCTCTATGGCCGAAAATTCGAACTTGTGACTGACCATAGACCGTTGCTAGGGCTGCTAGCAGGCGACAGGCCAACCCCCGCTGCCCTCTCCCCCCGTTTAACAAGATGGGCGATTTTCTTATCGGCCTACTCGTACCAGCTCGTCCATCGGCCTGGGCGGACCCTGGGTCATGCGGATGCCCTTAGCCGTTGCCCCCTTCCCGACCTGCTGGACAACCCAACACCGGAAACCTCCGTCCTGTTGTTGGACACGTTAACCTTGGGGCCCATCTCCTCCGGCGAGGTGGCGAAGGCATCAAATAGAGACCCTGTTATCCGGACTGTTATGGGTTGGGTTTTGAAAGGGTGGCCGGACAAGGTGGTCGGGGAGGAGTACCAAGGTTTTGCCAACAAACGAAATGAACTGTTTACGCAAGGGGGGTGCTTACTGTGGGGTGACAGAGTGGTAATTCCAGCAAAACTACGAGATAGAGTTTTAGAGTTATTGCACGAAGGGCATCCCGGCATCGTTAGGATGAAGTGCTTAGCCCGCAGCTATGTCTGGTGGCCCAACATGGACCAGGTCATTTCCGAGTGGGTGGGGAAGTGCAGACCCTGCCAGGAGTCTCGCCCCGATCCCCCAGTAGCGCCCATCCGAGAGTGGGAGAAACCAAAAGGCCCATGGGGGAGGATCCACATTGATTTTGCCGGCCCGTTCCATGGCCAAACGTTTTTAATAGTAGTGGATGCCTTTTCAAAATGGCTCGAAATTGTATTAATGCCATCCACAACGGCCGAAGCGGTTATCAAGGCCCTAAGAAAGTTGTTTGCCACCCACGGCCTGCCGGATACCTTGGTGTCAGACAATGGGCCCCAATTTACAGCAACCCTTTTCGAAGGCTACTTGGCCGGCCTGGGAATCCGCCATGCCCTATCAGCCCCATTTCACCCGGCTTCCAACGGATTGGCTGAACGATTTGTCAGGACAGCCAAGGAAGCACTGTCCAGATTAGACAATGGGGACTGGCAGGCCAGGATAGATCAATTCCTTGCGGTTCAGCATGCATCACCATGCACGGCAACCGGGAGAAGCCCAGCAGAGCTCCTCATGGGGAGAAAGCTCCGGTGCGTGTTGGACAGGCTTCACCCTAACTATTCGCACGAAAACTTTAAGGGAGAGACCTGTGGCTTAAGGCAGTTTCAGGTTGGGTCCCCGGTGTTCGCTCGCAATTATGCCAGCGGTCCTCTGTGGGTTGCAGGAACCATAGTGGGGATAACAGGTCCAAAATCATACACGGTGGACGTGGGGGTAGATAGACTCTGGAAGCGCCACATAGACCAACTGAGGAAACGGGTGGTTGGCGAGGCAAACATCAACGCAGACATGTCCGAGCCTAACTATGACCACTTCTCCAAAACAGCTAACTCAAGCCCGGGGCCGCGAGAATACTTAGCTGACAAGCCCTGGTTCCAGCGCCGCCCCAGCGAGTCGCCACTCCCAGCCGGGGATAACCACGCCCCGGACAAAATCCAGGAGGTTCCATTGGCGGAGCCGGGAGAGACAAAGAGTCCCTCCGACCAGCTCGACGCCTCACCAAACACTGAACTGCGCAGGTCAACTAGGGCGAGAACTCAGCCTAAGCACCTGCGAGACTTTGTTTGTACATATGTTAATTTTTGAGTGTTAGTGCCTTCTGGGAAGGGAGGGGTGTTATGTATTGATACTTTTAAGCGGGAGTTTCAAACCTGCCTATGTTTCTGATTGGCTGACAGTCTCTCCAGGATTGTATATAAGGAGGACTGCAGCCTCTGAGTTTTTGCTGAAGTCTCACTGTATATTAAAGAGCTGTTGTCACTTGCTTGCTTGTGCCTCTCATCATTCCCGAACCACTTCACCAAATCTTATGAGGAACTTTTAAAAGAACTGGTTATGTTTAGCTTGCAGAAGAGAAGATTGAAGGAGATACAGTGGCTAACATGACCCTTTAATATCTAAAGAGTCTCGTGTCGAGGAAGGAGTGTATTTTTTTTTTTTACCACCCTGGAGTACCAGGACCAGTTCGAATGAGTTAAAACCGCATGGAAATAGATTTTAAGTTTAGGAGAAATTTCTTGACAGTAAAAGCTCCTAATCAGTAGAATAGATTGCCTTCCGAACCAGTGTGTTTTCCTTTAGTGGACATCTTCAAGCAGAAGCTGAATAGTGATTTGTCCAAAATTCTTTTGTAGATCCTTCACTACACAGAGATTAGGCTAGATCACCACAACAGCTCCATTGTTCTGATTCCAAACTAGCTTTAAATGTGGTTTTTAAGGGTGAGCTGTTTCTACAAGATACTAAATTTTTGCAAATACCATAGTAAAGTATTTCAGTGATGATAATTATGATAGAAACTAGAAATCAAAGCTAACATCCATATGGGTGTTTGCCCGAGATGTACTAAATACAAGAACAAGAACTGTCAACTGAAACCTATTTTCTGTCCCTGCCTTGAAATGAACTGCTTGGACACACCTTCCTTTGTTGACAGAAACAAACAAACAAACTAAAATTAAGCACTTCTCCCAGAGCCAGTTTTTCTCTGTTTCTCTGACTGAACCTGTAATGTTTAACATGCAATTAATGGAAAGAATCAAATAACATCCTTACTGGCCTAAATCAATTGTTGGCAAACAGCGATTCTAGTACATCACCTTATAGTTCTTGTGAACTCTTTAAGTGCATTACAATATGACTTTTGTAGTATGTTAAAATAAATTTGGCAGAGGAGTCATATTACAAAAAAAATAATAAAATGATGTGGTTGACCGAGAGAGAAAGATCCAGTTTTCACCAGTATGTCCAGTTTGAGGAAGTCCTTAATTAAAAGATTCCAGGGTGTAGATGTCTTTGTACAATAGAAGATTGCATGTTGTGATTTACTCACTGATTTGAGAAAGACAACCTACTTGTTCTCACACCCACATTTACTACAGAGGTAAACCCTAGCACTGAAACAACATTAGTGGATTGTTGAAGAAAGAAGTTTAAGCAGAGGCTGAGAGGGCCATTCTATGATTTTCCAATTATTAAAATATGTTTTCTAAGCTTGAAATGTGACATTCTGACAATTTGGAAGTGCCTAATTTTGAAACAGGGACATGGTGGTTCAGTGGCTAAGATGCTGAGTTTGTCGATCGAAAGGTCAGCAGTTCAGCAGTTCAAATCCCTAGTTCCGCATAACGGGGTGAGCTCCCATTACTTGTCCCAGCTTCTGCCAACCTAGCAGTTCAAAAGCACTTAAAAAATGCAAGTAGAAAAAATAGGGACCACCTTTGGTGGGAAGGTAACAGCATTCAGTGCGCCTTTGGCATTTAGTCATGCTGGCCACATGACCACAGAGATGTCTTCAGACAGCACTGGCTCCTCAGCTTTGAAACAGAGATGAGCATCGCCCCCTAGAGTCGGGAATGACTAGCACATATGTGCAAGGGGAACCTTTACCTTTACCTAATCTTGAAACAGTTCTGCTTTGAGTTCTAAAGGTTTGTCCAAAGTAGAATCAGAGCTTCTTTTGTCCGTTCCCAAAATCTCCTGCATTTCCAGAATCAGAATGGAATGCTTCTAAAGAGAGATGCACATTTTTTGTATAATGTGCAGCAGTGTGTTGACAGTGAGGTATGCTTGGAAATGAAGCCTTCAGAGGACTGTCAATTACCTCATGCTGATAGGTATATAATACACAGAGGTTATGAGCATTTTGGCTTCAGACATATGTTATTGTCATAGATTTCATCATTTTATTTGAAAGTGGTTGCTGATTTGTTTCTTTGTTTTGACTGATTTGTTTCCAGCCTTCAAGCACTGAATCCAGTGTTTAAAAAAAAAAAGAAAAAAAAAAGATAAAGAATAGCTTATTACAGTATGAATACAGGTAGTCCTCAACATAACAACCACATTTGGGGGTGGTAATTCTGTTGCTAAACAATGCAATTGTTAAGTGAATCATGCCTGAATTTATGATCACTTTACCATGGTCATTAAGCAAATCACCTTCACCCATTTGCTTATAGGAAGCCTGCTGGAAAGGTAGCAAATTACTGCAATCATTGCAAATACATGCTAGTTTATAAGTTCCCTTACTGTGATCACGTGACCCTGTTTGTATCTTGTTTCACCACCTTCGTAATGTTGAGGGTTGTTAAATGAATGAGTGTAAGTCGAGGACTTCCTTAGGATTGTCTAGAATTATGCTACCACTGTATTGAAAATAGTCTATTGTCTTCATGGAAGGAAATGGCTTCAGATTGTGTTTTGTTTCTTCAAGAGAGAAGTAAAAAAATAGTTCAATTTTCATAGGTGGAGTTCCAGGCTCTTAACTGGTCAATTGTTGAGAGATGTGTAGGAGTGTTTGTTCTTTAATTGTGCAGCCATCTTTCCAACAATCTGCAGCCTTATTGGCTTCCCACGCATTAATGACTTTCAACAGCATCACTCTTTTCTCATCATAAATGATATAAAATAACCTTATAGCTTCTCCAAAAGAAAATTCTAAAGCACCTGACAATGAGATGAAAAAGTAAAGTCTCCTACATATGAGGATAAAATTTTGGGGAAACCAAGGTGTCAATTTAGCTCAACATCCATTTATACTAGAGCAGCTTTCAAACATTGTTTCCCCCCACTTAGGTGGGATAGATCTGACGGCAAAAACAACCCACAGTGGGTTCCATTCAGTGGTAGGGTTCAAGTAATTTAATAACCAGTTTTCTGCCCTAATGATTTCTTCCAACAACCAGTTTGCCAAACTGCTCAGAACGTTATCAACTGGTTCTCCTGAAGTGGTGCAAACTGGCTGAATCCCACCACTGGTTCCATTGCTTCTATTTATGCTAAACTAAAGACTCTTCTAAGAGAAGAAACTATCTGTGGCTCAGAGTTGAACTTGGTGAGTTTGGTTGTTCGCTTGCTGACTTTCCACTGTTCAATTAGACGACAACATTAGTTAACACTAAAGACTGTGAATCAGTCAGTGTTGATTTGTTACTGTCTGCTTTGCAATAAATCACATGATTTTCTGAAGAATTAAGAAGGAGAGTTCACCTGTCTGTGGTTCAGCACTGATGAACCTTTGTTTGTTTTCATTTCTAAAGACATCGCTGGACGTCTTTGAGCAATTCTTTTCCAGCTTCTTTCTAATTCTTTTTACCTGATCATACAACATAATGTGGTTAATTGACCATAGTACCGGTTTTGGTTGCCACGACGTAAAAAAGATGTTGAGACTCTAGAAAGAGAAGAGCAACAAAGATGATTAGGGGCCTGGAGGCTAAAACATATGAAGAATGGTTACAGGAACGGGGTATATCTAGTTTAATGAAGAGAAGAACTAGGGGAGACATGATAGCAGTGTTCCAATATCTCAGGGGCTGCCACAAACAAGAGGGAGTGAAGCTATTCTCCAAAGCACCTGAGGGCAGGACAAGAACCAATGGGTAGAAATTAATCAAGGAAGAAGCAACCTAGAATTAAGGAGAAATTTCCTGACAGTTAAAACAATTAATCAATGGAACAACTTGCCTCCAGAAGTTGTGAATGCTCCAACACTGGAAGAGATTGGATAATCATTCATCTGAAATGGTATAGGGTTTCCTGCCTAAGCAGGGGATTGGACTAGAAGATGTCCAACGTCCCTTCCAACTCTGTTGTTCTGTTCTGTTCTGTCCTGTCCTGTCCTGTCCTGTCCTGTCCTGTCCTGTCCTGTCCTGTCCTGTCCTGTCCTGTCCTGTCCTGTCCTATCCTATCCCATCCCATCCTATCCTACCCTACCCTACCCTACCCTACCCTACATTATTAGGATAAGGTGTTCAACTTGTACAATTGTGTGCATCTCAACACTAGGTCTGAAAATGTTGCAAAAGATCAGACTAAATAAAAATATCTCGGGTCAGCCAAATCTGAAATCCCAATGGGTGAGAAAGAATATATTGGCTGAAAAATACATGTACAGTCTTAGATCTTGGATATCATAGTTAAAACTTTGATTTGAAACCATGCCTCATATTATGTTTTCTTCAATTGGAAGCATGCCTTTGCTATTTTACAGACAGCAAAAAACGTCCAGGGCACGCTTGTTTGTGCTTACGTGTGAGTGCACACACACATACCCACACATCCTGTATCCCACCCTCCTGAGATTATAGTTATTCAGCAGTATTTTTCCCCAGGTTAAAACTACTTCAATTATTCAATGGCTTTATGTTTATTTCCGATGAGAACTTTGAGGAATGAGAAGGTCAAAGAACAATGGAAGATGGAAGATTGAATGGCTAAGTACAACTCTCCTGAACAATTAGCATATCTTGTCCAGGTTACCTTTCTTTTTTTCTTCTTTTTTTTATTGAAAAAGTTTTCAAATACAAATTTTCCCCCCATTTTTCTCCCCCCTCCCCCCTTCTCCCTAATCCCCCCTCACCACCCATTCCCCCACGACTTCTTCACAACAAAAACCTAATTCATAACAGATGATATAATATTTTACCATCCCCTTACTCCCTCCTCTAAATACTGACCCTTACATGCTAATAATATTATTAATATTATTACTTCCCCCTTACCATACATTTCAAAATAACATTATATAATAACTTCTAATTTAACATAATAATATTATTATAACTCCCAATCTAGCAACAATCTGCCTTTTTTTTCCTCCTCCTCCATACTTATATATATAACATTACAGAACAGCCTTCCCCATAAATCTTAATTTAACATTTATTCAGCTCTGTCCATTTCCTTCCCTCCCCTAAATATATCACTTAAACATCCCTTTTCTTAAACTAAACAATCAGTAAGCTAACCTATTTCCACCCACTTTCCTATAAAGTCGCCATCCACAACAATTCTTAATATCTTTGATCTACTGCCCGCCCTGCTAAAAAAAAAAATTCCGTTATATAGAAAAGATCAATGAATTTAAATTTACAATCCATATAATGTCTTCTTTGATATCTTTCCACTGGATTGTTGAGTCCATCATTCATCTTAGGGTAACATAGCAACAGGTTGTTCAAAATCCTCAGTGATCATCTGCCCCCATCAGTAATGAATATCGTCATATATTATGTATAAACAAGGAAAACAACCACCCGAGTGACATTATGATTATATTCCATATAATATCTGTAATTGTGGCTTTCTTCAGGATTATTAATTCCCATCATCATAATGGGTAACGACCAGATCTTCTGCATGCCCCAGCATGACTCTCTTGCCTTATAGCTCAACATAAATATAGTACATTTATCAATAAAAAAAAGAAATCCAAAATAGATAATTCCAATCCAACAATTTAAGGCTCTTTTCGCATCCCAAAATTACGGCATTGCAGAGGTCTATCACTCTCCTCAGGATAATGTTAACCAATACTTCGCCTCAACTGTCTTTTCATATATTCATTCATTTAAAAATAACTGGCTTCACTGTTGCTTAATTTAGAAATTTTTATTTTTGTGAGACCTATTTCTTTTTTTCTTTTCTTTTTGTGGGTTTGATCTCCATGCAAGTTTCCCTTCTACAGGTTGTATATCAACTAATCGGTTTTCATTCTGCTTTATAACTTGATCTTGTTGGTTTTGCTTTTGTGTCTCATATTTCTTTTTTATCAATTGTATATCATCTAATTGGTTTCCATGCTTGTCTGTGATTTGATGAATCTTCACATTAGAATCCGATGCCACTTCTCTCATATTTGTAGATAATCCAGCTGAGGTGTCTAAAGAGGCCAAAGGCAATTTGTCCACGGCAGCCTCT
Organism: Arizona elegans; assembly: GCA_022577455.1. Classification (NCBI taxonomy): domain Eukaryota; kingdom Metazoa; phylum Chordata; class Lepidosauria; order Squamata; family Colubridae; genus Arizona; species Arizona elegans. The sequence goes on from JAKOOJ010000002.1 coordinate 129,848,979, forward strand.
ATAATTCGATGTTTTCCCTTTATTTCCAACTCCTTGTGCTTATCCTGTATTGTGCATAAAGATGTTGAGTTCATTTTCAAAAATTTTTGATAAAATTCTTCCACTTTTTCAACAGTATTTAATTGGTATCTTTCTCCTTGATATCTCAATATTATACCAATTGGAGCGTCCCACCTGAATAGAATATTTCTTCTTTTAAGCCAGTCACCAGAAAACCAAATTTCTTTCTTTCCGATAACATCTTGGGCGGGAGCTCTTTGTATATCCAAATCTTTCTTCCAAACAATTGCAAAGTAGAGTTGAAGGAATTTTGCACAATATTATTTCTTATTTCTTTATCTGTAAAATAAATCACCACATCTCTGGGCAATTGCCTTTGCTTTGCAGTCCAGGAATTTATTCTGTAAACTCTGTCAATCCTACAAAATACTTCCTCAGGTTACCTTTCTATAAAGTCTCATTTATTCATGAACTTTGCAGGTACAGTATGATGAACTTGCATTTATTTGCTTGCAAAGATGCTCTAATTAAAAGGTAAAATCAACCTATTTTTATTTAGTCTTAAAATAGGAAAAACTTTGCAACTCTTAGTGTATATGTTTGTTCCTAAACAACATGGTTGTATGCAACTCTGAAGATGGAGTGTATATATTCAGAAAGTATACCATTTTAAATTCACATAGGCAGCAAAACCCTAGTGAATCATAAATAAGGATCAATTTTTATACAGTTCAACATGGTAAAACATTATATAGGCCTAACCCTCTTTCAATCTAAAGGAGAGATACAATTCTTTTCTTTACTGATAGAACATAAACTATATTTATGTGTGTGGGTATGTATATATTACAATAAATTATGTAGCAAAATGCATTGGTAAACACCCCAGGTTTCCAAAGCATTTCCAGCAGAGGTGGTAAATCTTTTTATTTCTTTAGAAACAACCACCAAAAAATACTCAACAAAAATTCAATGGGAGTTTTATAGATGGCTTTATAAGGTCTAAATATGCAAATATTTACATCTATATTAATATTATCCTTATCAACTTGCACATTTATTTTAAGTGAATTTTCATTATTTTAAAATGACAATTTGCTTGTTCTTACTGCATTTATTGGTGTCAGATACAGAAAATAGATTTCTGCTTACCATTCTGGGAAAGATGAAATTCATCATTATGCCAAAAGTACCCTGGAAAGCCAAGACACGTTATTAGTTATTATGCCCTTATCCACGGGGATTCTCAACATAATGGATCAGCAACCCACACACAAAAAAAAATGAAACAAATCAATGACTAAAACTACAAAGCAAGCTTTTCAGAGTGTGTCAAAAATGTCACATCTGCTTTTGTGTCAAAAATGTCATATCTGCCTAGGCCACTCTGGTCAAATCGGAAACTCTTTGGTGTCTGTGCTTGTGTGTGCGTGTGCATGTGTGCGTGTGCATGTGCGTGTGTGAATGTTATGTATCTATAGTGCGAAACCTATGTATTTATAGACCATTCATTAAAGCTACTGTAGCACACAGATGAACTACATGCCTACATGCCTGTAGGAAGCCTTGAGTTCAATCCCTGGTATTGCTAACAAAGACAATCGCAAAACAAGTCATGTGACAGGCATCTGACACTAAAGGAGCAGCTACCACTAAACTGGATCAGGGTTGAGTTTCAATTTTCCTCTTCAGAAGTATTTCCGATGGCCAAGTGCTTCCACCAACAAAACTAAAAGGTTTGCTTCCTCCCCCCACTTCTTTTAATGGTTTGGGAAAATGGGGTTTTCTTTAATGCAAAAATAGGCCCATGGAATCTCACAAAGGGTTCACAAGCTTCTTTCCATCCCTTCCCCCTCCCCCATGAAAAATCATGCCCTGGAGATCTGTTAGCAAATTTCAGCAGCACACGGTAATCTAAACATAAGGGATTGATCTGAGGGCAGCCTACAGGCCTTGGATTGCCCATTGACAGGGCAATGGTGAGTTAAGTAAACAGTTTGACCTGACATAAGCTACTTTTCTGTGTTCTAAATTTACTCTTCCTACATGTCATGGTTAGCACATTCATAATAAGTAGTCACCCTAAATTTAAAACATCTGAAGCAGCAAGGTCTCCAACACCAGCACTCCACATACTGTGTTTCTCCGAAAATAAGACTGGGTCTTATATTAATTTTTGCTCCAAAAGACACATTAAGGCTTATTTTCGAGTTAGGACTTATTTTAGGAGAAATATGTCACTAAATGCATCCGTCTGACTGACGAGGTTAAATGGGGCTTATTTTTGGGGTAACCTAAATAATCATGCTAGGGCTTATTTTCCAGTTGGGTCTTGTTTTCAGGGAAACTCAGTAGTTCCAGATAAATGCAAAAGTCATATAATCTGCTTGACCAGTCTCAGAATATTACCACTCCATCCTTATGTTCACACTGCAGTAAACATTTAACTTCCTACAGCCTTCCCAAAATTGAAATAATTCTACAAATAATTCCAGGAGATGCAGTGGCCTCCACAGGGGAGCTGGGCCAAAAGGAATAATGAAAGCAGCAGCATGGCGAGACCATGCTGCCTTCTCCATGCCCCTTTATTTATTTATTTACTCGGTTGATTTATATTGCCGTCCATTTCGCAAATTGCCACAGTGGGTGGCAAACACAGGATTAAAAACCAACATAATCACACGCCCCGTAGAAAGGTGTGGGACTTGTGGCACAAAGCCACGGTGCTGCTTCTTAATCGTTCTGATGAAAGTGGCAACTGCCTGAGGACGCGGTTGGGCAGCTGGAATCTTTGAATCCAACATTTTGGGAGCTTGCCAAATTTAGGACGCCTGTGACAAAACCCCAACTGGTAAAGTAAGACTTAATAATAATAATAAAAAGATGTGATTAAATTAAACACATAGCTGAATTTTCCCCTGGCATCAAACAGCTTACTGTTGTGAATTCTAGGTATCAACTTCTTTGAACTTTGCCTCTTCAGCTGAATGTCTGACACAGAAATATTATTTTGTCCTTCTTCCTTTAGAATAGAATAGAATGGAATTCTTTATTCGCCATGTGTGATTGGACACACAAGGAATTTGTCTTTGGTGCATACACTCTCGGTGTACATAAAAGAAAAGATACATTTGTCAAGAATGATAAAGTACAACACTGAATGATAGTCATAGGGAACAAATAAGCAATCAAATCATATTAGGAAACAGTCAATATAAATCGTAAGGATACCAGCAACAAGGTTACAGTCATACAGTCATAAGTGGGAGGAGATGGGTGATAGGAACAATGAAAAGATTAATAGTAATGCAGACTTAGTAACTAGTTTGACAGTATAGAGGGAATGATTTGTCTAGCAGAGTGATGGCGTTTAGGAAAAAACTGTTCTTGTTTCTAATTGTTCTGGTGTGCAGTGCTCTATAGCATCACTTTGAGGATAGGAGTTGAAACAGTTTATGTCCAGGATGTGAGGGGTCTGTAAATATTTTCACAGCCCTCTTTTTGACTCATGCAGTATATAGATCCTCAATGGAAGACAGGTTGGTAGTAATTGTTTTTTCTGCAGTTCTAATTATTCTCTGACTGCTTGTATCACTAATGCTGTGATCTTACAGTATCCTTTAGGCCATGTTTGCTCATCCAACTTTCTAAAACAGCAAACTCATAGTCAAAATACCCTTCTTTTTTTTCTTTCTTTCTTTTCTTTTCTTTTTTCTTTCTTTTTTTTTTTTTGATCACCAGTTCCTGAAGAGGGCAGCACGTTCTAGATATTATTGAATCATAATCTAAGGCAGTCTGGCTTTATTATATTGAGGGTTGGGGGAGTTCATAGGTAGATATATAAAGGCAGATAGCTGGCTATTCATACTTCTTCTGTGGAAGAATAAACCAGCTCATTCTTTTGTCAGGTTACAAATCAAGGACAAAACTGCATGGGATTATTAAGGGGAACATTTAAATAAGATACCTGGAGCCGAGTATTTAATAGAGAGAACAACAAAATATCAACAAGACGTACTTCCACGAGGAGTGAGTTTTATCTTTAATACGGGAGATAACTTTTTTTTTCCTTATTGGCAACGCATAGACTGTCACAAAAACTTCTAAAGGGGTTAGATTTAATTATCTCACTCCTTGCACATTTCATCTCGATTGCTATGGCAACATGCAGTTGCCTGAGCAGCAATGCACACTTTAATCAGATATTTCCTCACTCATTTCATTGCTGTTCACCACAGCTATACAATGAAATTTATAGCCAAGACCTGGTAGATATTGGAGGACTTCTACAGAAACGAATGTCATTCCTTCTTCCCATTCTGGAATTCCAGACGTGTGCATTCATAAGTATGCAAACATGAGCCACCTACTCAAACATTTTTTTCAGGGAGTTTGGCACCAGATTATAGGATAAAATAATATGTGTAGTTTGAAAGACATTTCTACTTCACTGAATTTAGGTTGTTTTCTTTACAACTCCCTCTTTACAAGGTAAGCATCCCCTTATAAAGCAACTCAACCCTGTAAACTAACGGGTAGCTCTTTTAGTTTCTGCAGCAATTGTGAGAACAGAGAACACTGTATCTAACCAGACTATCAATTGTTCCATTTCCACTCTCAACCCCCCCACCCCCCCAAAAAAGCTTTTTGTTTGATTATTCATTCCTTGATTATACACTTCTGGAACAGATGACATGGCCTCCTTCAACTGTCTGATGGAGAAATCAGGGACAATTGCTAAAACAAAAATAATTAGTGAACCAACAGCAGGAGTACAATTCATAAAGCAGACAATGCAAACATTCAGAAAACTAGAAAAATGTGCTTGCTGTTGGATTATAGGAATGTGTGGTATACTCAAATTTTTTTCTGGCGAAAAAAATGTCAGCAGTTGGGCCTGAAGTATATGAGATGTTTATGTTTCATAGATGTATGTGTATGCATACATCTGAGTATTGAATGGGTGGCACTCTTTTTTTGCTCTGTTTATGAAAACGTTAGCATATTAGATGCCATAGTTCTCCAAATTAACTATATTCGAATCACTGGTTGTAGTAAATGAAAGCTCTTTTGACTTTTGTACACAGCTTTATTCCAATAACAGATATTTGTAGTATCAGAAGTATTCTTCTTTTTTTGAAATAGGAGTTCTATTTTTGCTGGTAATTGTGAGGATTATTTGCTTTTTAAGTTTGTGTATTAGAATAACACAAACTAGGGCCATGGTAATAGTTTAGAACAGTCTTTGTAAACTAGTCATGCATGCAAGTGGCCACGAGAAAAATATTATAAAACCAGAATTATGTAAGATCATTCAGGATTAGTAGCATGTTCAAGGTCAACCATTTCATTCTGCATTAAATGATGGATGCACAGCATTTTGCTTATCATTAACCTTGATTCTATGCAGACTTTCTCCTCTATATGGTCCTGCTGAACACAATCCATTATTTCCCTTTAATATTTCCCTTTTAAGAGATACTTTTTACTGTTGTTGTTTTTAATTCTGTTTTTATGCTATGCTTTTTACAATTACCATAAATGGAAGGCTTTTTTTCAAAAAGAGTAGTGTATAAAGACTTTTTGTAAATAAATAAAGATCATATGAGCAGGCTTTATATTATAAGAGCTATTTTTTTAAAAAAATAATTGCTCTCTCCCTTAAATACAGAATATAATTCATGCATGTATGATGTCTAGGTTAAAGGAGCCTCCATTCCTACCTCTTCTGTGTGGGAAATCTTCTGACCCTAAATATATGACTAGTCAAAGATGGGAACAGGAGACTTTTTTATTTATTTTTTAAATTTGTATGCTACCCATCTCAACATCAGGTGATTCTGTCAACATCAGGTGTTTCCTTCTCCATATTTAAAAAAAGCCAACCTAGATATTACATGGGAAGTTCATTGGATCTCATCACATTATTTTGTTCTATGAAAAGCAAATGAGATTAAGGTACAGCTTTTGACTCTAACCATGCAAGAAAGATGAAGAGATCTTTTCCCTTTCTAATCCAAATAATTCTATGTCTTTCAGTTGCCCCATTATTGATATGTTTATGGAAAGAGAATCATGTATATATGTACCAAATAACTTTCCTTCCATGGCCAATATTGGCTCCCAGTGATTACTTAGATCAGTGGTTCTCAACCTGTGGGTCGGGACCCCTTTGGGGGTCGAACGACCCTTTCACAGGGGTTGCCTAAGACCATCTGAAAACACATATTTTCAATGGTTTTAGGAATAATTTTATGGTTGGGTGTCACCACAACATGAGGAACTGTATTAAAGGGTCGCGGCTTTAGGAAGGTTGAGAACCACTGACTTAGATTAAGGCTAAAGGAAAGTCTTCAGACATTATTCCTTGCCCGATTTAAATTAATAAATGTCATGGGTCCTTCAGAGAAGAAAAAAATGTATTTGACAATTCAGGCTAGAGTCTAATTTGAAACAATTCACAGTTATAGTATAGTCAGAAGCAGAGAAATAGGTCCACGTTTCTAAATACTCAAAGGTGACAAATCAAATTAAAGAGAAAAATCATATTAATCCACTGGAAGGGTGTGGAAGAGAATAAGGTGCAACTCCTCCCACCCAGGTTCCCTGCTACACTTCAAATGACATCAGGAAGATGTACCCTTTCTGGGAAAAACAGTATCAGGGTGATGGGAGCATTTTGAAATTTTCTTCCTGGGAGTTGACCCTTGAAACTAGACAACTGCTTTCTTTCTCATGCCGCTGACACATCTATCCTCTTGATTCATTGGTTAAAGCTACAAACATCATCTCGATCAGTGAAGAAAGAGGCTAAATAGATTTTTTCAGAATAATGATAGGAAAATATATGCATGAATGAATGAGCTTATAATTTGACTTTCAACTTTATTTATGTCCAGGCTTCCTCCAAATATTCTCAGCAAAACAAACATAGCACAAAGAAAACTTGAAAAGATCAGGTAGGACACATTATCATTTAAAAAGATAAAGAAAAACAAAACATAAATGCCAGCTAAACCAGGGCAAGATCTTAATGACTACAATAAAACATTTTACAAAACTGAAGTAATGTCTACATGAACATTTATGGCTTGGGTCCTTATACTTTCATCTGTTCCAGATAGGATCTACCTATCTGATATATTGATGACTGGAAGCTTTCTCAATAATAGCCTCATCTGTGTGGAATTGTATGTCCCCTCTCCAAGGTCAAATTAACCCAGTGGTGAAATGTAAAATTTGTTACCACCGGTTCTGTGGGTGTGACTTGGTGGGGAGGGGTAATGGTAGTGGTGGGATTCAGCCAGTTCGCACCACTTTGGGAGAACTGGTTGTTAACTTTCTGAGCAGTTTGGTGAATTGGTTGTTGGAAGAAATCATTAAGGCAGAGAACCGGTTGTTAAATTATTTGTATCCCACCATTGGGTAATGTTACTGGGTAGGCCTGGCCAACTTTTTATTTTTTTATTTTTAAAAGCATTTTTTCTACATCCTTTTTGGCTGAAGAGGTTGTAAAAAAAATGCTTTTAAAAGGCTCTGATGATCTCAGCTGAGTTGCCTGATCGTCAGAGGCTTTTGTTTTCTTTTAAAAGAATTTTTTTTTTTTTTTTGCTTTTAAAAGAAAAAAAAGCATCTGACGATCAGGCAACTTCTACAACCTCTTCAGCTGAGAAAAAAATAGAAAAAAAATCTTTTAAAAGGCTCCGACAATCCCAGATGAGCCGTACGATAATCAGAGGCTTTTTAAAAACTTTTAAAAGCATTTCTTCGGCTGAAGAAAAATGCTTTTAAAAGTAAAAATAAAGCCTCTGATGATCGCGTGGCTCAGCTAGGCATGGGGGGGAGGAGAGGCAGGGATTTTTGCTACTGGTTCTCCGAACCACCGGCTGCCATCGCTACTGGATTGAGCGATCCGGTCCGAACTGGGAGCAATTAACCCCTTTCTTATTGTCCTTTTAGAAGAGTGTAAAAGAGTATATTTCAAAGGGGTCTTTGGTGAAAGGTGCAACGGTTGATTGGTGGCTGTAACTGTTTATAATTTGCATTTCCTTTTGTTGATTGTAAACAATCTGGAATGAACAGAGTTGTATACAAGTTTATGCCAATAGTAGTAATGCCTACAGTGTTTACTAGCCACCTGATGCTTACTAGAGAAGAACCTTATGGACCATCCTTGGCAAGAGATCCCAGACTGTCTGCACCTGGATCATTTCTCACTTTTACTATCGATTTTTGCAATGAACCTCCTCCTGTGTCAGCAGAGAATGCTTCTGCAAAACCGCATCATGTATTTACAGTATGTCTTTTTGGTCTACCCAAAAGCCTGACGTGCACTCAGAAGGCGTCATGTGATGTAAACTCTTTAGGCTAACTCATAATGAAAGCAGCGTTGGCATCCAGTCTTTGGGCCAATTACTAGAGGAATAAAGCTAAGGCAAAAATCCTCGGATTTGGTAGATGAAGGAATAATGGCAAGGAGCCCACTTGTAAGGTGTCTCTGTGGCTATTTCAAGTCTCATACCACTTATAAATGCACAGATGGTAAGCCTGCACCTTATACTGAGGCACTAGAATCAGCAAAGTATAATTGTTGTGCCTTTCCTAGAAGGCACTTGAGTCTAGAGCAAAGTTTTCCACTGCTTGGTTTGCCAAATTTTACAGAAAATTAAGTCCACTGAGTTTGCAAAAATTATAATATACGCAAGCAGGCATATATTTGAGCAGCAATATTATGTGGCCTGCATACTTAATCAGTAATGGCAATAAAATAAAAAGGCAGGATTTTTTTTAAAAAAAAATTCTAATAAATAAGTAAAACCCAATACTGTACAGAAAGTTTTTTTTAACTTCTAGTTTAATATGTGAAACTGAAACCTATGCAATTTTCCATGTTTCATGAGTATGCATGTGTTCTTTGGTGCTATTGATGTGTAAAATTATTACTTTTACCCCACTAAGGTTTGCTCTTCAGCATCTCTATGGCCATCCGAATCAGTTTTAGGTAAGAAGAAAAAGTGATATTTAATCGGCCTCTTTCTTGCAAGGGAAGCCATTTTATTTATTCTCCACCCAGCTTACAAAGGGCAAGTGCTGCAATGGTGAAAGTATCAATGAGCTGGAAAGAAGTTTCAACATAATGTTAGTCATCACAGTAGTTTTGTGAACCTATCTTTTTTTGTATATCACTCTATGTAGGTGTCAGGAAGGGCATCCAATCAGTAAATGCTCAACACCATTCACTTGTTCCACCCTGATGCAAGGGATTACAAAGTCATTAAAACAAAAACAAAAATGTGAGTACTTTTTTGATCAAAAGTGGCATAAAAACATTTTAAAAAATGAAATCTATTCTTGGCTGACTTGGAGAACAACTATCCTAGTCAAGAGTGGTCTCAAGCAGGGAATAGTCTGGACTTATTACAGAAACGGGGACAAGATCTGACTCCCCACTCCACCCCAAATGCCTTCCTAGGCAAAAGCTATCAGTCTGAGGAGATTCTTGTAGAATAGGCATCAAACAATGAAGTTGCTGGTTTGAACTCTACTGATATGTTTGCGCCTGGCATTGGAACTTAACAAGTTCCAATGCATTAGATTAATTTAGGAATTGTAATAAAGTAGTATTATATTGATTATTGTTAGATACATGTAATATCTATATGAAAGAAGGTCATACTTATGCATGGAAATTGATCAGTAGGGATGGCAACGAGGATAAATTATGAAAGCCGATGTTGACAGCATTAGCAAATGCCATGACTTGTGAACTTCCATTAGATGTCAGGACACATGTAAAGAACATCTACATTTGGATGATGATGTCACTGCACAGCAATTGTCATTTTGGCCTGATCATAGTTCTCTGTGGACACCATCTTTCTCTGTGGCATAAGACAAGTGTATCCAGTTATAGCATCATTAGGAATCAATTAAGAATACAGAACTTTCTTGAAGAAGAAGGAAGATTGAATTAGCTCATAAATTCCTGGCTGCACTTGAAAAAAATAAAGGAAACTTCAGGGAAGTGTCTGTACAGATTGAAGAAAAAGAATCGAGAGTGAGAAAAATATTTAAAAAAATGATCTGTTTGCAATTTCCACCTATAATATGCAGTGTTACCATTCTCTCACATAATTTCTATCAGAGAGAATATTGATTTTTCTCCCCCTGCTGAGTTGCCTAATAGCTCTGAAAATGATTCTCTGAACCTGACTTTAACATGAGATCTTTGCTTTCTTTCAAAGTGGTAATTAGGAGGGGGGAAGGAATGTCATGTTGAAAAAAAAAAGAAGAGCCATAGACAAAGATTTGTCATGTAAGGAAAAGAATTTGCCATAGAGACAATAAATAAATAAATAAATAACACAATGACTTTGTACCCATGAGACTTTTCCTTATGAACAAGTCCTACATAATACATTGAGTCTCAAATGTAAACATATCAATGAATTGAAAAACAGGAAGGTAGTCATAAATTATCATAATTACTTCAGGCAGATATGCATTCATAATCCTATTGTATGTGCATAATTCTACTGACATAAGGTATCTTGTCAATTCTATAGGTATAGCCTGGAAAAAAGACTCTTGCAACTTGCATGAGGTTGAACCCAGTGGGACGTCTTAAGGGAGGGGCAGGAAACAAGAGTGAAACCCCTAACTCTCAAATTTGCAGATTTTAGTTCTTATTCTGTACTTGGTGGATCAGCATGAAGAATTTAATAGGTCTGGAAAATATCCATAGCAGTGGTGGGTTGCCCCCAGTTCAGACTGGTTTGCAAGAACTGGTAGTAAAACTGGCAGGAGGCTCCGCCCACTGATCTGGATGTCATCAAAGTTGATCTGTGCATGCACAGAAGCTTCTGCACATGCGCAGAAGAGCGCACACACATGGGCACAATGCAAATTGGTAGTAAACGTAAGTAGAACTCACCCCTGATCCATAGATAATCTTTACATAGAGGTTGTTTCATTTTGATTTTTGATTTGCTATCTAAAATTCTTGTACACCGGTCTACTGTAAGCGTCACTTTTGTATGTATCACTCAACCATATGATAACCAATTTATGTTTTTATGATTCTACTTTTATTTATTTATAGCTACTTAATTGTAGAAGCTCATCCTTAATTTCTCTTGAGCATTGGTTTGATCATCAAGAAAGTTTAATTGTAGGAGTCTTGGTATAATCTTGGCAATATAATAGATTAACCAACGTGGCCCTTTTGATATGCTGAATTACCACTCCTAGCATCACTTGCCATTGCGTTATATACACCACTTCACAGTGCTTTACTGCCCTCTCTACAGCCCTCTCTGTAAACCTAAGTGATTTACAGAATCAGCATATTGCCGCCCAAAAGCTGGGTCCTCATTTTACTGACCTCGGAAGAATCGAAGGCTGAGTCAACCTTGAGCCTGGTGAGATTTGAATTGCCAAATTGCAGGCAGCCAGCAGTCAGCAGAAATAGCCTACAGTGCTGCATTGTAACCACTGCACCACTGTGGCTCTTACATTATACCAGGGGTCTGCAACCTTAAACACTCAAAGAGCCACTTGGACCCGTTTCCCACAGAAAAGAAAACACTGGGAGCCACAAAACCCTTCCTGTGCCTGACTGTTTCTTGAGCAGCCAAAAACTAGCATATGTAGTTGAATTAAATGTTCTCTTTTCTTCTGAAACTTTACTTTGCTTTTATCCATGGTTGGCCTACCAGGGGTTGAAAAGCTTAATAAATGGTGTGCCAGTCGATGTCACACATTGACGGTTGTGACGCATATTTTGAGTGACAGGGAGCTGCAGCAGAGGGGTGAAAGAGCCACATGTGGCTCCAGAGCCGCAGGTTGCTGAACCCTGCACTATACTTTTACTTATGCTAGCAAGAGATGCTAGGAAATATGATTCAATATCTGGAGAGTTATGGACTCCCTACGGCAATGGCTCTTCGTAGATCTTATCAATACCTAAAGAACACAAAGTTGAAATTATACCAGTGATTACAGGTATTACTAATGAACTACTCCCAGTCAGTGGATAGTTTCCATTTCATAACAATATATATCATAATGGTTCACTTTGAATTGGATGATAAATTTCATTACCATGCAATCATAGTCATTGTAATTTTTTCCAGTCTACCATGGGATTTTCCATTCATCAACTCTAGAAGATAGGGTGATGGGGGCAGCTACTCTAAATTGTAGAATTGCAAAGAATGAAGCTTTGCCACTACTTCTGTCTCAAAACCTGGTGAGAAATATACATAATTTAAGTTCCAGCTGCTTGTTAGAATATACATGCATCTGGAACTACCTAGAAGAAATTTAATACCATTCCTAAATTAGGAAAGTTTGAAATTCACACTATTGTTTAAAACGTATTGTTTAAAATGTAAAACGTGTGTAATGGAACTATGTGTACAATTCCTCCATTTACAGGCTTTAAAAATTAATACATAGATTTGCACATTTCAGAAAAGTTAATGGTAATTAATATTCTCAAAGTCTGTGCTGAATTACCCCTTATTTCTCAAATATTAAATGGTATCTTTTATTTAAAAAGAGGAAATTAAAGCAGAATTAATGGATTTCTCCCAACTTTTCCTTTTTCACCCTTCAAATGGTGAAATTCAAATGGAATATTACATAAGCATTAAATACTGAAAAGGAACTAGTTAGAAACCCCTCCCTCCCTCCCCCCCTCTCTCTCCCTCCCCCCCTCTCTCTCCCTCTCTCTCCCCCCCCTCTCTCTCCCTCTCCCTCCCTCCCTCTCTCTCTCTCTGGGTGTGTGTGTGTGTGTGTGTGTGTGTAGATTTTAAGCATAGTTTTATTATTCCACAAATAGTTTCTGAGGAGCTTATTAAATGGTTAGATAAATTAAAATTTAAAAAGAAGCAAAGGTACATTTGAAATAAAAACTGTTTAAACAAGCCTACAGGTAAAGACCAAAGTGAGCAGCAGGAGTAATTCCTCCTGTGAGTGAATTCAAGCTGTAGGAGACTTTTTGCAGTGGGACTGCCAAGAACAAGACAAAAAATATGTGAAGGTCTTCACTTTGCTTTTTGAATAATACTGGATAGGACTGATCCAATAATCAGAGTTTGCCATGATCCAAAACCAAGAAAGACATACTGAGTTACTTCAAAGCAATTCCCTTCATTGAGGCTCACCTATACTATAGACAGAAATCTTCGCTAGAAAATACACAAATTCTTCAGTAGGCTGCATATCGATTTTTATTTTATTATTTATTTATTATTTATTTTGTTGCATTTCTATGCCGCCCAACTCCCAAGGGACTCTGGGCCGCTGAAGGGAATTTTTTAAATGATTGTTAATTCAATTTTTGAATTTTTGACTTCTAGGCATGAATAGATTCCCCATGAATAGATTTTCTCCATGAGTCTCTGCCCCTAACTTGTTTTTTCAAGTTTCCCAAAAGACTTGCCAACCATCCACTTTGCTGCTGGTAAACCTCTTCTTCTCTTTCCTTCCACTTTTCCTAGCATTAGAGGCCTTTCCACAGAGCTGGATCTTCACATAATGAATCCAAAATTCACTAACAAAACTGACTTAAAAGTAAGTTCAACCATCTTGGTTGTTGAAAGTTTAAAAAAAAAGAATATGATTAAAAAAAGTGTTGGAATCTTGGCAGTTTGTTGATAGTCAGACTATAACAGGAGTCTCCAAACTGAAGACATTTTACCAACTATTTATACCTCCTGTGCATGTGTTTTCTCTTTCTCTCTTCTATGAAGATCACTTCCAATTGCTCTTTCACTTGCTTTCAGTCTTTGCAACCCACTCCCAGAACGGCAACCTACTCTCTACAGCAGGGGTGTCAAACTCAAGGGTTCCTTAGATCTGGCCCGCAGGGCCACTCTGGAAACAGAGAAAGACCGGCCCGTGGTGCCTCTGCCAGCGAAAACAGAACTCCATTTTCACTGGCAGAATGCTCGGGCCACCACAAGCACCCCCAACATGAGTGATGTCGAGGTGGCCATGCCCACCATGGCCACATCCACCTGGCTTCCAAGGTCAAACATTACCCTGATGCGGCCCTCAATGAAATTGAGTTTGACACCCCTGCTTTACAGGTTTAGGCAAAGTTGCTCTATCTCTGTTAGGATCATCCTAACCAGGGTGAAATCCAGCAGGTTCTGACAGGTTCTGGAGAACCGGTAGCAGAAATTTTGAGCAATTCAGAGAACTGGTAGTGGAAATTTTGAATAGTTCAGAGAACCGGCAAATACCTCTTCTGGCTGGTCCCAGAGTGGGGAGGGAATGGAGATTTTGCAGTATCCTTCCCCTGCCACGGCCACCAAGCCACACCCACCAAGCCATATCACGCACACCAAGCCACGCCCACAAAACCGATAGTAAAAAAAAATGGATTTCACCACTGATCTTAACACATACTTTCTTTCAGAGTAATTACTTCCCTTCCATGCATGCACAAATTTACTTCTCTGCCCATCATCTTGCAAGCATATATCCCACTTGTCCATTTATTATATGTAGAAACATATAGACATCTTTCCATCATCCCCTCACTTTGTTTTACCTGCCTTGGTAATTCTGTTTTTCCTTCTCATGTTTTCCTTCCCTCTGCTTCAGATCCTCAATTTCTCAACACCTGGTTTTTCACGTTGTCTTCAAAGAAAGAGCTTAACTAAAGGAAATGCTGGGTTGTTTGTTTGCCACATATTTGTTTGCTACATATCTGGATTTGTTTGCCACATATCTGGATAATGCCAGATTGGAGGACGCTCCCTTCAAGGAAGGAGGGAGGGAGGGAGGGAGGGAGGGAGGGAGGGAGGGAGGGAAGGAAGGAAGGAAGGAAGGAAGGAAGGAAGGAAGGAAGGCAGGAAGGAAGGAAGGAAGGCAGCTTTTCCTCCTGTGAGAAGCAGGAGGAATTGTTTCCCCCCCCCCCCATTTTGATTAGAAGATGATTTCCAGAATATTTTGTGACCAGCAGGAAGTGTGCAATTTTTTAAGTGTTCCAAACAATCACTATGAATGTCATATGCTTACTTCTTTGTCTTCTATTTTTCTTTGTGGGGGTTCTTCCATCTCTTTCGTTGTCCACTCCCCATCAGCTCTCACTGAAGCTTGATAAACTTTGTAGCATCTGGAATCACTAAACAGTGATCAATGACTTGTGTTGTTCAGCGTTCAGCCATTGATCATAGAAGAGATAGGTGCATATTTGGCAAGCCATGGCAAACAGCTGCTTCTGCTTTGCTTGCCAACTTCATCTCTTTTTTGTTTTTGTTTTCTTTATTTGTTTTAGATTCCCTAAGGGTCTGGAAAAATCTGGATGCAAGATAGTTGTCTAATTTAGTCAGGATTGTATAGTATTGCCTTATTGACATTGTTTTCCTGGATCTTCCATATATATTATAAAAGCACAATCTGCCACATGAACATGTCAGATGGTTACAAATGAATTCACTTTTGCAAGTAGCAGTAAATGGTTAGTTTCAGAACACCCTTCATAGCCTCTTGCCCGCTAGATATGTTGAGACTCCCAATATTCTCATTCAAGAAAGTCCTTACAACATTTTACTAATGTCTACATGCTACCATTTAATTTTCTTTTCCATGTTACTGATGTTATGTTATTAAAAGATCAGGGTCTTCAAAGGTCTATGAACAGAGGTGGCATGCAGCAAGTTCTTGTTGTGGTTCGCCAGCAGCCTGCAGAGCTGGCAGCGGAATCGGACAGCGATGAGGCTGAGGAAGAATATGGGCCAGTCCTGGAGCCTGGGGAAGGCCAGATGAGGGCTCTGTGTCAGAGGCAGAGATGGGGCCAGGGCTATTGGGGAATGTTGTGCAGACTCCAGAGCTTCCAGAGGCTGACAGTAGAGAGGCAGAGGAACAGGAGGAGCCTGTTCCTAGTGCACGTATGAAAAGAGCTGCCAGAAGGCAAGAGCAGCTAAATCAAAGAGGATGATTCAGGAGTAGGGCCAAGAGATGATTGGACCCTCCCATAAGGCTTAAAAGACCAGCAATGGCTCTTGGGCTCTTTGTCGGAAAATAACGTTGATAGTTTTGCTGCACTTATCTTTTGTCAGTGTCTTCTGCTTTTGAACTTTTGCCAAGAGCAGCCTTTGGCAGTGCCTAATTATACCAAGTTTGGTGATTAGACTGAAGAACTTGTGTTATAAAGAGTTTGTTTTAATTTAGTTTGGACTAAGCTGAGAATGAGTTATTTCTCAGCTGTTCTAATAAAGTTTGGTTTGGAACTGTTTGTGTCGATTACTACCTACTTGAGCCTGGGTCACAACAATTCTGACCAGTTCTGGAGAACTGGTAGCAGAAATTTTGAGTAGTTCAGAGAACCAGTAAATATCACCTCTGACTTGTCCCACCCCCATCTATTCTCTGCCTCCTGAGTCCCAGCTGATCAGGAGGAAATGGGAATTTTGCAGTAACCTTCCCCTGGAGTGGGGTGGGAATGGAAATTTTACAGTATCCTTCCCCTGCCATGCCCACCAAACCATGCCCACCAAGCCATGCCATGCCACGCCCACCAAGCCATGCCATGCCACGCCCACCAAGCCATGCCATGCTATGCCACGCCCACCAAGCCCACAGAGTCAGTAGTAAAAATTTTTGAATCCCATCACTGTCTATGAATTCCCAGCGCAGATATAAAAATATTAGAGTAACATTTTAAACTAAGCAGGCTCTGTGATTACCGAGTTTTGCAAAGAAAAGTATCTTTCAGAAATCAATCTCCTTGCAAGGCTCAGATATTGTAGACTTCACAAAACAGGCTAAGTATAAGACTCTATCTAGCTTCTGCTCTGAAAGTACAACTATAAAAGTGAGTGTCCACTATGAATAAATGAATGAATGAGAATATATATACACATACAAACAGACATATATACATATATATACTGTACCTTTACAGGGAGGATACATGGGATGAGGGTTTGGCTAACTGATGAGGGCTTATAAGTCTGAAATAGATCTACAGTATCTTAGTCTCCTTAGTCTCCCAATGGGCAGCAGGGAGCTTGCTGGCTGCTGGAGAAAAAAAGCCTAGAAACTAGTGGATTGGGATTTCACTGAACTAGGGCTGCATAAAAATCTTGGTTTACATAGGAAGAACCTGGCTAAAGAGAAATACATACATACATACATACATACATACATACATACATACATACATACATACACACAGAGAGACACACACACATACACACTCACAATGAAGTGATGGTTTGGTCACATTAAGAGAATGGATTACAATCAAATTGAAAACATATATGTGAAGGAAGAATAAATGCATCAAGATGAAGAAAAACAATGAAAAATAGATACAATTGATAAGACAGAGAGAAGTGAGAAATTTAAAGAACAAATGGCAATGTATGAATCAGAGCAGCGATGTAGCAGAAACAGGAATATAAAAGTGTGAAGAGGTATAGTAAATGATGTTAGTGAAAATGTGTATACTTTTTATTTTTCCCAGTGTCTTTAATTTCTTAATATTATATTTCCTATTCTTTTTCCACGTGCTGCATAATATTTAATTAAAGGTAAGGGCATGAGGCATATGCATATGTGGATGTATGGCACAATGTGTATGCCCCTTTATTTATGCCAATACTTATACTCAAGTATATGAAACAAAAATCAACTAATCTCACACTACTTCTTATTTTGAATGCTAGCTTGATTTTGTGTCATCAAATCGGTGTTGGCTCTTATGAACCACACAGACAAACCTTCACGAAGAGAACCTTGGCTTATATTCAATTAGGAAATACATTAAAAAAAAATCATGGGAAGTCAAGAAATGTATCAATATTTATTCTTTATTGTTCTAGTTATATATGTTACGTATCTCCCCATACAAAAATATGACCCCAAAACATATAAATGTGAAGAACTGGACTTGTTTTGCTATTTAAGTCATAGTCATAATGTGTCACCCACATTTAGACATTAGACATGCAAGTTTAAAAATATTCATAGTAACACATGATCGTATTAGCAGTCTGCTTCTTTGTCTTCTGAGAACATTTAAATCCCCAGGAGTAAATATCAGCTTCAAAACACTGCCCTAGCTAAAAGTATATATTATGGCACTTATTTGTATATTTGTATATTGCTTTAAATAGTTGAGACAGAGATTCATCCATTCCCCCTCCTTTAGTTTGTAAACTAAAAAAAAACAAAACAAAAATCCAACAGTGTGTGTTTTGTCTTTATTTGTCTGTAAACTACTTGGGGCACTTTTCTAGGTGAAGAGAGGGGGCACAAATGGTTGAAAGAAATGAAACAAATAAGTAAATAACACTTTGGGTTGGGTAAGCAAATGATGGCTACATCTCAATCCAATACAGTTTATTAGGTCTTTCTATTGAAGCTCAACCCTATTTAAAAGAGCAATGCTAAAGCAAAGTCAGCACAAGCCAGTGTGTTTCAAACAGGATAGTGGCATAGCTAATTCTTCCTGGAAATTTTCCAAATGTCTCTTGTGGTTTATATGGGTAATAGAGACATCCCCTTAAGCATTTGTTTTCCAGTCACCCTGCAAGTATGTCAATGAGGAATGTGAGCTGGGGCTATTTTGTCTGAATGCTGTGCACCAACAGATATGGATAACTATCAGCCACAGTCAACTTTACCCCACTAAGTTAATTCCTTTTTAATGACCATTGCTTAATGATCTTCGGTGACAATGTGAAACAATCCCATTTTGATTAGTGGGTAAGGCTGAAAACTAAAAAGAAATGAAATGGAAGTATAAGGCTTTTCAGTCTTGATGTACGCACATTTTTGCTTTGGTGATCTACAATCACTTGGCTGTGTGAGGATCTGGGTTAGCAATGTTTCCAGAAGACCAATCTGAGAGGTCTTTGACCTCAGAAATGTGATCTTTGCAGCATGCAAGAGACTTCTGGAAGAATTCTTAGATTGACTCTTTAGTATTTTTAAATTACTTCCTTGAAGAGTTACCATGGATTACATAGCTCATAGCTCATACATTTTACGGCTTCTTTACACCCTCTTTCCTCCACCCCATCATCTTAATAGATAATCATGTAAATGGTGCTCTATTTCATTATTTGTCAGCTTCCCTTTCATATGTTGTATTTTATATAGGAAGACGAACAGCATATCACATGTTTGATTTTAATAGATAATTGTCACAGTGAAAACCTCTTGAAATTATTTATTCCTTGCTCATTTTTTAAAATAATGTGTTTCTCATCTCCTGGTTTGGCAAGTCATCTATCTTGTTAGCTTTTTTATTCTTTTTTTTTTTTGAAAGAAATGCATATTATTATTATTATTTTTTAAAAACTTGTTATATAAACCAAGGTACAACTTTCTCTAGGTCTGCTGTAACCAGCCTTTGTGACTTCCAGATGCACTGAGATTTTCAACTTCCAAACTTCTCAGACAAGTACACTTGCTAGGAAATCCACTGAAATTTAAAAAGATAAGAAAGCTCCTAGCAGAACAAGACTATCTAGCTCTGCATTTATTTTAAAATCACACAGTGATCCTAGGTGGTTCACAACAGCTAATTAAAAACAACAAGATAAAAACATTTCTTGCAATAACCAGCCTGATGACTATGGGATTTCCATAGAGGATGGTCATAAAAAACTTGTGGTGATACAGTCCATAATCTAGCAATGTGTTGTGTTTAAAATATTTTTTTTACTATGAGGAAATTCAGGAGAAATATATTATAAGAATTACATGTATATAGTAAAACAACAGGACATCCAGCCACATCTCCGGGAATTTTAGGTAGCAATTTCCTCCTTTTCTTTTTACTAGATGTAAAGGTAAAAGTTCCCCTTGCACATATGTGCTAGTCGTTCCCGACTCTAGAGGGCGGTGCTCATCTCCGTTTCAAAGCTGAAGAGCCATTGCTGTCCGAAGACAAGTCCATAATCATGTGGCCAGCATGACTAAATGCCAAAGGTGCACAGAATGCTGTTTCCTTCCCACCAAAGGTGGTGACTATTTTTCTACTTGCATTTTTTACGTGCTTTCGAACTGCTAGGTTGGCAGAAGCTGGGACAAATCACGGGAGCTCAACCCATTATGCGGCACTAGGGATTCAAACAGCTGAACTGCTGACCTTTCAATTGACAAGCTCAGCGTCTTAGCCACTGAGCCACGACGTCTCTTTTTTTACTAGATTATAACATGTTAAATGTACCAATTGCCATTCATGGGAAACCTCTTAACTTCCGTGCAATAGATATATTGTGTATATATATATACACACACACACATGGATTTTTCATTTGTATAACAACTTATAATTTTTGTTTTTAATATTCAATTTTACTATTTAGTATTTTAGTATTCAAGGTTCTCCTAATATATAATGGAGTACCTTGTTGAACTAACAGGGCTTTCTTTTGTTATGTCCTTTGTTCATATTAGTCTTCCTTTTTTTCAATTCATTGTGTGCTGATCTGAAACTTTGTAATATTTCCTTCCTCCCACAGATCGGAGACTAAAGAGTATTGCTCATTTTAAAACTGGAATCAAAGTCATATTTTCTCTAATTATCATAATTTTGCAGCCACTCTGCCGGCTGCTTACTGCAATGTGCTTTGTGAGATTCTGAGATTCCCAGCGTCTGTTTTGATATTTTGTTTCATGTCACCCCAATGTTCCTTACTGTTAGGATAAAAAGCCATACAGTACAGCATTTCTCAAGTGCAATGTTCACAACAAACCTAAGAAGAATAACACGTAATTTAATGAGACTAATGTAAAGGAAGCAAGGGCCCTTTTCATCCAATTTACTAACCAAGTATTTACAGCTAAGATGCCTATCTGGAGCTTGATGTTTTTGTAACCCAGGCTTCCAAGGAATGCAAGGAGAGCCCATTAAGGCACTTTGTCAGAAAGAAAAGAAAAAAAAAATCTATGTAGGTTTAGGGCAATACATCAGTGAGATAAGGATCTCACATTAAGATGACCTTTATGTGTGAAAAGCAGCTTTACTTGCAACCAGCTGCCAAACTTGCTCTGACCTGCCACAGGTCCCAAGGCTATGCAGATATGATGTATTAGTTTCTTTCTTCTCTGAAGCAAGCTTCAGAGTTTAGTGTAATCAACTTGCATAGAGCCACCTGCAAAGCTGCTTTTTTTAAAAAAAAAAGAAAAAGAAAAAGAATCTGACAAGGGTAAAATATCCAAGACACCATCCTATGTTCAGATGTCGGTCCCAATGACTTTTAAAGGGCTTCCTATCAAGCAGGCAGGGTAAGATCACTGCCTTATTGCTGTTACATTTTTTTGTGCAAGTATTTAGACAAACACATTTTTTGTGTTTGCAGGAACTGGGCATGTCTAGTCTGTAATGAAAAGAAGGATTAGGGGTGCTATGATAACAGCGTTCCAATATATAAGGGGCTGCCACAAGGAAGAGGGGGTTAGCCTTTTCTCCAAAGCACCTGAAGGCAGGACAAGAAGCTAGGGATGGAAACGAATCAAGGAAAGAACCAACCTAGAACTAAGGAGAAATTTCCTGACAGTTAGAACAATTAATCAGTGGAACGACTTGCCTCCAGAAGTTGTGGCTCCTCCAGCACTGGAGGTTTTAAAAGAAGATATTGGAAAACCATTTGTTTCCTTCCTTGGCAGGGATTTGGACTAGAAGACCTCTAAGGCAGGAGTGAAATGCTCCCGGTTCGGACCGGATCGCCCGATCCGATAGCGATGGCGGTGGGTGATTCGGAGAACTGGCAGCAAAAATCCCTGCGCCCCCCACATGTCCAGCTGAGCCGCACAATCATCAGAGGCTTTTTTTTTTGTTTTACTTTTAAAAGCATTTTTTCTACCACCTCTTCCGACGAAAAAATGCTTTTAAAAGTAAAACAAAAAAAAAAGCCTCTGATGATTGCGCGGTTCAGCTGGGATCATCAGAGGCTTTTCAAAGCATTTTTTTCTGCAACCTGTTGGCTGAAGAGGTGGTAAAAAAAATGCTTTGAAAAGTTTCGGACAATCCCAGCTGAGTTGCCTGATCGGCAGAGAGGTATTTTTTAAAATGCCTCTCTGATGATCTCTGATGAGTTGCCTGATTGGCAGAGGCTTTTCAAAGCATTAGAAAAAATGCTTTGAAAAGTTTTTTTTTTAAAAAAGTTGGCCACCCCCACCCAGTCACATTATCACCACCACCACCAAGCCACACCCACAGAACTGGTAGTAACAAATTTTACATTTCACCCCTGCTCTAACGTCCCTTCCAACTCTGTTATTCTGTTATTATGTATATTGCACAAAAAAGCTCTGATGAGCCCTCATATAGCTTTGGAAGAGCATGCTGTTTATGGTCAGCCATTGTGGTTTCTAAAATGTCATCTGTTGAGAATCTACCTATTTATAGTTTATCAACGTGATTGAACAAACCATGGTTTAGCATGAGGTATAGATTAATTCACACTAAAGGATACAATAGTGCTCAGGAACAAGGCCAATCATCCAATAAGTAACCATCCCTGGTAGAGGTCCAAAGATATATATTTTTTTTTTATTTGCTTTCTTGCTTGATCCAGATCTAAATTCACATATGCAAGTTATCACTTGGGGGAAACAACTTCTTTAATATAAAATTATCTCTTGGAATACTGAGCAATATGTTGCCAGAACCAATGACACTAAGATGTGTTCAGGTGGACGGGTATTGTCTGTTTTTTAATTTATTTTTTTAAATAAAGATTTTGGAATAGAAATTGAAGAATATTGTTAATGCAACCAACTAAAGTTAGGGCAAACTGGTTAAATGTTATTGCTAAGGATGAATTACATAAACCCTCCTCAGTCTGAAGATTAACATTTTATTTACTTCTTCACTTTGTCTGTATAAGTTCTGTATAAGCAAAAAAGAAGGTTTGGAAAAATCTACAGTCTTTGAACACTGAATATAATGAGTAAATCAAATTAAAACTAAAGCCCCATGTAAGAACTAATTTTCTCAAATTATCAGTCTAATCTGTTAGAAGATTTCCTGCTTTTATTTCTTCACCTCCTTTTCAACTATTTCAAAAGTAGAAAACCACTGCTTGCATCACCTCTCCAACCTTTAATTGCCCCAAAGTCAGGGCGCATTCTGAATTAGGAAAAAGGGGAAATTTCAGTATAAGTCCCAAAATACACAGAAAACTATTTTTTAAAAAACGAAATCCAATCATCTGATATGCATGGTGAATCATCATTCATTTTACATTCCTCAACCCCTAAAATTTTAAGGGTGGCCCTTGGTCACTCAAAGTTTACCCATCTGTAATCCTATTAATGTGAATATAAAATGAATGGAACTGAATATAAAATATGCCTGTTTGAAAAATTCCTTCCAACACATGAAAATGGATCATTAGAATCAAAGTAATCATTTTAGCAATCAGATGTAATTCTTTACTGAATCTGCTTCTAATCTGGATGGATAATAGTTGCACATTCATATCTAAATATATACTATACTATAGTATACTATATACTATAAATACGTTCCAAATTAAATTAGACAATTAAAGACAGATAAAGGTAAAGAAAAGTGTAACATCCATTACACAACTGAAAAATATCTGCAAAACTGAATGAGATTTTTTTAAAAAGGAGGGGGGGACCCAAAGTAGATATACTGCAAATTCATAGTTTCAGACATTTCCACTTACTACATCACTTATGTCTTAGGTAAAAGAAGTATATTTAATAATGGATTATCTTGCAAATTGTGTCAGAGAAATAGGTCTTTTATTCACCTTTGATATTCAAAATGTCAAGCTCTTTTTAGAAACCACATTGTGGAAAAAAAACATTTAACATTTTAGATAGGACAGTAGAGTTAATGCTTATTAAAGCATTCATAGTAGTATATTACTATATACTATACTATAGTATAGTATAGTATATTCATAGCTTTCTTCCTGATGTATCCTTTTATATATGTGGAAAATACATACATATATATTTATGTGCATATATGTGTGTACACACAGTCCCAGAATAGAGAGGCTACCAGACTTAATTTCCAGCTGTTCAAGAAGATCTAAACTGTTACAGGTTGACTATTCTTAGATATCCTTCCACTCTTACCTTAGATCCAGACTTCATAACAGTGAAAATATCGTTTATGCCTATTAAACCGTGACTTAATTGATAGTAATGGATGTTGATACAGTAGTTAATAAATACTGAGCTTAGCGAGAGAGAGAGAGAGAGAGAGAGAGAGAGAGAGAGAGAGAGAGAGAGAGAGAGAGAGAGAGAGAGATTTAAGTGATTTATGTAGAACAGAGAACACAGGGTTTTGAAAATGTAGCTTTCCTTACTATTGCTTTAAAAACAATCTTAAAAATGGCATAAAAGGATATACAGCAAGTCCTTGGATTAAGAATACCCCATGTTAAGGATGAGCCATAATTAAGAATGGAGTTGATTGTAGCAAAATTCAAGTTAAATATACAATGATTCAAATTAAATATACAATGGTCCAAGTTCGTTATATAATATTGCATTTACAGTAGTATTCAATACAATTATTCTACTCTAGTTTACATGCAGATTTGACTCAAGGACAAACCTTGGGAACAGAACTTGTTCTTAATCTAGGAACTACTTGTAATTTTATTATGCTAATAGGTATTACTATTTTTGTCATTTGACTTTGACAAAGAGTTTTGAGAAATATTTTTTAATGCATGAATTGGGACAACTATCTATGAATACCCTTTCAAAAAAATCCAAACATACAACAGTTCACTGCTTTTTGCGTTCCGAAAAAGCAAGAAATAAGAGGAACAACCAGACAGAAAACCTCTGAATTTATTTCTGCATAAGTTTTGTCCATAAGTTTTTCAATCTTTGCACAGTTTTATCCAACTTTCCTTACTATAAGTGCTAAATTTTTCCATCTAACTGCCTGGCCTGGCATGATGGGAATGGTAATCAAAGTGATTTGGCAGGGATCAGGTTGGGAAGGGTGGCTTAACAGAGAATGTTAAATATATTCATCATTTTCTGTCCAATGGAAAGTTTAACCTTCTACTTCTCGACCATTTGGCAATAAATCTTCTAAACATTTGTACACCCTGACCACTTTTAACTTATGGTTGTATGCATTGCAATAATCTGCACGGGGAGAGTTATTTCCAAACAGTTATACTGGTAGTTATTTGTTCCATAAGCAACATGTGGGAAAAGCAAGTAATGGAGATTTTGAAGTACTTCTGGCTTTAGAAATCCTTCACTTTGCATTAGCTGTTATGTGTGGAAGGAAGTATTGATACACAAACTTCAAGGTTCTCCGTGATATAAATTGGAATAAAACAAGACTGCGGCTGATTGTCTGACATTGAAAACAGCATACCTGCATCTTTATCTTCTGCTTCTCAAGGGAAAAAATGTACGTTTTAACACAGCTGCAAGAGTACAATACAATGATATCATGTCATATGTTTGGGTTATTTTGTACGGTAATTAATAGAGAAAGGGGAGGAAGAAATGCAGACTTGCTGCTTTTTGTAACAGTTCCTCTGTAGGCCTTCTATCTTTAGAGGAACAGAGAATTGATGGGTTTTTAATTTTTTTTTTTTTGTCAAATCTGATGTCCAGGATCTTATGATACATCTGCCTGTATGATTAGGTTCTAAGAAGAATATTTTTAATGCATAGAATTCTACTTATGTGAATTTTTTCCTGCCTTTTCTTCCATTGGCCTCCTAGATATAGTAGAGTGGCCCAGTCTTCACACGAAGCAGCAAATATTTGGCATGTTCAGTTTGCAAGTGAAGCATGAAGCTGAAAAATGGGATCTTGTTTTGCAAGACGCAACTCTTACATTGGGAGGAAATTTTCTTCTCAGTGCCAGAAAATCAGATCAGCTTCACCTGGTCCAGTTGGCTGAACGTTGTAGGTGATTCATCACTGGAAGTTTTTAAGAAGAGACTGGACAGTCACTTGTCTGAAATAGTATAGGATCTCCTGCTTAAGCAGGGGGCTGGACTAGAAGACATCCTAGGTCCTTTCCAGCTCTATTCTGATTTGGATTTGGAAAAATCCAGTGAACAAAATGGAGCAGCCCCTTCAGCTTTTGCAGGAACAAATCTGAGGGGACTCCTGCTCCAAACTTGGTTGCAACTTTGAATGTTAATATAACCTACAGTACATATTACATCAGAATTACTCATTAAAGACCAATATATACGAGTTTCAGACAACATTTGGCCGTAAGCAAGTTACTAGTCATCCATCTGAATAGTTTCTTTGCTTTTTCTCCATTGTGCTACTTTCTCACATTGCAATATTGAGCTCAGTGGGACTTTTTGGTCCTTGAGCAGCTCATCTACACTGTATCCACATCATCAACTTTTTGAGAGCTCCAGCCATTCGCTTCTCCGCAGCTAATGTTTTTCTCACCAGAATCTAATATCTGTTTGAGAGCAGTTGAAGATGAAAGGGATCCAAAGTCTTGGAATGCATTATACTTTCAGGGGATGGACTACATATATCTGTTCCTTTTTTTCATGTGTGATGAATAGTTTGTTGCAGTTTTGCTAAACAATAAAGCAATAGGTGAAGGAGGCTGCTCTTTCAGCCAACCCCACTAAATTCATAATATGCAAGGTAAGCAGTTTGAGAAAGGAAAGTCTGCCTATAAAAAAAAGAAGAAGAAAAAAAAAGAAAGTTTTAAATGGATTGCCTTGCAGAATAAAGTTCATAAGGAAGCAGGCTTGATTGTAAAGCTATCAGGGTTATACTAGAAGCCAAGCTAGAAGATGATATACACTGGAATAACAGACAAATAAAAAGGACGTTGAAAATTTCCCTAGCATTTTCTTGTGCAAGCTTATTCAGTGTGGTCTTCTTAGGTGTTCTGACCTAGGCTTCCTGAGTCATTAAAAAACACGAGTAATCCCAAAAACCTCTTTTATTGAAACATTCTGTTGATTCACAGAGGAGTCCCAATTAGTTAGAAAGAGTCCTTCGGGAGAAGTCCTTTGTGATAATCACCCACCTTTATCTCCCTTGACATGGTGCCAAAGACCTAATTGGCAAAGCCAAATGGTGTCCAGAATCAAACAGAGCTTCAGGCTTTAAGCTGAACTGAATGAACAAATGTTACTTCCAGCAAAGACCCACATCCCTTTGCTTCTCTTTTAAGTCTTATGGGAGGGGCCAATCATCTACCAGCTCTACTCCTGAGTCGTCCCTTTTGTTTTAGCTGTTCCTGCCTTCTGGCAGCCCTGCGTATGTACACACTGGGTACAAGCTCTCCCTGTTCCTCTGCCTCTCTGAGGTCTGACTCTGGAAGCTCCGGAGGCAGCACGCACCTCCCAGATGGCCCTTTTTCTGCCTCTGATGCAGAGCCCTATCTGAGGCTTCCCCAGACTCCAGGACTGGCCCATGGTCCTCCCCAGCCTCCTCACTGTCTGACTCTGCTGCCAGTTCCACAGGCTGCTTGCGGACCACAATATTAGGATAGATCTGTTGATAGATCAATAAGAGGAAAAGACATGGTTCTTTTCAACAACAACCAATTCTCTGTTTTTCTGTACAGGTAGTCCTCGGCTTACAACAGTTTGTTTAGTGACCATTCAAAGTTACAGCGGCACTGAAAAATGACTGTTTTTCAGTTATGAGTTTTGTAGCATCTCTATGATCATGTGATCAAAATTCAGATGCTTAGCAGCTGGTTCATATTTATGATCGTTGCTGTGTCCCAAGGTCATGTGACCTTCTGATAAACAAAATCAATGGGGAAGCCAGGTTCACTTAACAATCGGGTTACTAACTTAACAACTACAATGATTCATTTAACAACTGTGGCAAGAAAGATCATAAAATGGGGTAAAACTTGCTTAACAAATGTTTCACTTAACAACAGAAATTTGGACCTTAATTGTGGTCGTAAGTCAAGGACTACTGTACTAGCTCTCACAATGTAAAAAGGACATGGTTCCTGTTAAAAATTTCCTGTCACCATGTGAAAACAATACCAAGACAGATCCAAGTTTTAATTTACCCTCAGTTTGCATTATGTTCTTCCTCACTACTATATCTAAACTGGATTGGATATAACTGACATTGATCATGTCAGTCATGATCAATTGCTACAAATCACTTCACCTTACCATGAAGTGAACAAAATATTGTTTATCCCCTACAAAAGAGGATAAAATAGCAGAGTAGCAATGCAGATCCATTGTAGGAGAAAACTATTGGTTTTTTGTTACTTTTATGATGAAATTTCCAAAATGGCTTTGTGTAATATGGAAAGAGTAGGCTGACCAACAGCAAGGTGGATGGACTTAATTACAGCCACGATGGGTGTACCATTAGAAGACCTGAAGGACCAAGCTTGGGACAGATCTTCCTGGAGAAAATATATCTATTTGCTTGCTAAGAGCTGATCTCCAACTTGATGGCACATAATCAATTTGTGTGATATGTGGCTGAAATTCCTTTCATTATCTCCATGGACAAGAGAACAATAATTGAAATGGAAAAGGTCAGACAGAATCTAGGAGATGCTAGGTTGAATGATCTAAGTTAATGCCTTTTTTTTGCCTGATAACATGGCTTTCAAAAGATACTTATATTATGTCACTAAAACTTAATTCAAACATTTCTGAAGTCTATAGGATCAGTGTGGAGGAGAAGTAGGGTTTCAAAAATCTCACCTATATAAAGCAATATTCTTCAAATCTAGTTATCTTAAGGTGGCACCTTTCCTATTCTTTTTCTGTTTAAATCCCTGATTCTTGGTCAAAAGGTACCAGCAATCTTATAAATGCTGCATTACAAATCATTAATACATAGCAGTGCATTTCCAAAATTTGACATTGGCGTATTTTTGCCTTTATAATGCTAGAAGCAATTTATATTGCCAGATTGGGTTTGTTTTTGAATTTAAACCATTTCTTTTGAAGTATTTAAACTGCCTATTGCATACTATTTTGATCCATCTCCAGATACATACATTATTTCTGGTTATGTCCTGTCTAGATACTGAAGATAGATAACCTCTTTGAATAAATATTCTGAAAGCAGCATGGAGTCCTACTACCTTTCTCAATAATGAAACGTCAAATGTACACTTTTTAAAAGAAAAGGCCTTACTGAGTTCTTTTCTGAACTAAACCAAAATCACTGGGATGAATTGGGTGAGGGGAGAAGAAAGTGACATATCCAAACAGGTTTAATAACACTTCTTTGTAGAGGCCTTACTAAACTCAGCAAGAGGGAGTATCTAGAGCAGGGGTGTCAAACTCAAGGCCCGGGGGCCAAATCCGGCCTGCGGGATTCTTAGGTGTGGCGCACGGAGCCACTCTGGAAACAGTGAACAACTGGCCCACAGAGCTCCGTCTTTGCGGGCAGAGGGTTGCAGGAGGCTATTGCAACTGAAAATGGAGCTTGTGAGGGCTGTGGGCAACACTCCTGAGCTCTGTTTTCACTGGCAGAGGGTTGCAGGAAGATGTCGCAGATGAAAATGGAGCTCGGGAGCCTGTTATCGCTGGCAGAGTGCTCGGGCCACCACAGGTGCCCCCCAACACGAGTGATGTTGAGCTGGCCATGCCCAACCTGGCCACGCCCACTCCAGACCCCCAAGGTAAAACACAACCCTGATGCGGCCCTCAATGAAATCGAGTTTGACACCTCTGATCTAGAGCAATAGAAATGAGGTCTACTCAGTTTAAAAATATTTAAAAAAACAAAACAAAACAACAAAAGCAGTCCCTGCTGTTTGAGTTTGGCAACTGATAGGCCAAATATATGGGTCTGATTGAATGAGGAAGAGGTGCTAACTATAGGTAGTCCTCAACGTACGACCACAATCAAGCCTAAAATTTCTGTCACTAAGCAAGTTAGGTGAGTTTTGCCACTTTTTATGACCTTTCTGGCCACAGTTAAGTGAATCCCTGCAGTTGTTAAGTTAGTAACACGGTTGTTAAGTGATTGTGGCTTCCCCCTTGACTTTGTATCAGGTCACAAAAATGGATCACATGACACCAGGACACCGTCATAAATATGAACAGTTGCCAAATGCCTGAATTTTGATCATGTGACCACGAGAATGCAGCAACTGTCATAACTGTGAAAAACAGTCATAAGTCGGTTGTAACATTGAATGGCCACTAAATGGATGTTTATAAGTCGAGGGCTACCTTTATGCAGCAAAGCCCCTTTCTCCAGTTGAATTTTTATAATTGAGTCAACACTTGGATATACTGAAATGGCTACAAAACATCTAGCAATTTCCAAGTCAAAAAACAAAGAACAGGAGGAATTCTAACATGATACTTATAAAAATGTTTGGGAAGGGGGTTGTGTGAATTCTTCTATGTTAGAATTATGTGTGATTTTGATGTAATATTCCAGACAAAGACCTCACTGCTCTATAAATTATTCATAAGATGTCAGCGTATACTACCAGAAGCTTTCATCTATTAAACTCTGGTAAGCTTCATAATTGGCCTAGTGTTTCCTAGAAGGAATGATGATAAAGAATATCACTATCCATTTCCTTGTGATGAAATAACTGAATCCTCAACTTTACAATTCAGTGTTATTGAGCATGGAATACATGACTAGATAACTAGATTTGAAAAGTCTAAAGCAGTGATGGCGAACCTTTTCAGCACCAAGTGCCGAAAAGAGAGTGCGTGCGTGCACATCTGGGCTGCAACCAGGAAGTGGAGCTGCCCAAGGCACATGCGTACTCTCAAAAATGAATTTCCAATTTCAGCTACTGAGTTTATGGTTTCAACCAGCTATTCTTCCGGGTTTCTGGCACGCAGGTTCACACGACAATGAGCTGGCCGGGGCGCATGCTCACACAGGAAAACGGAAGACCAGCTCTTTCAGTTTCCCACACTGCCGCATGCAAAAAGGCCAGCTGATTGTTGCGTGGCATACACACCAGAAATCCAGAAAAGGAATGGGTGACACCGCGCGTGCCAGGTGAAATGGTTCCTCGTGCCACTTCGTGCATGCATGCCATAGTTTGGCCATTTAGTTAGATCCATAGTTTGGGTCTAAATGCTCCTCTACAATTCTGGGCACTAAATCAGATTTAAACATGCATTGTGTCTAGTATTATGGAAATGCAGAATCAGAATCTTGGACAGATTTTCAATGTATAAACTCAATGTCCAACTTATTTCACTTTAAATAACAAGACAAACGTTAAGCATTGCTCTTCTATGCACCCTTTGAATATTTTACAATGACTGGCTATTGCATGCACATTTGAAGTAGTATGTGCATGCTTTAAAGAAAGTGTGCCTATAAAAGCACGTAAAACAAAATAAATTTTATCTCAGTCTACAGTATTTTTAAATATATGGACACACAATGCTAAAAGATTATTAAAAGACTATAATTGTTTTTGCAACACAACAATGTATAATATATGCATTATACATAGATGTGCTACTTCTACTGCATAATAATCAAGGATAGTGATGAGTATATCTTCAAATACCCTAAATCTGAATCAGAGTTTAATTCCTTTCTCTGATTAGCACTACAGGAAGGGTACATATATTGAAATTATTTTTGCAATCCTATTCACATACGCTTATATGGAAAGCAGTTTCACTGAACTCAGTGGGATTTACTGAGTAAAATGCACTCTTTGTTGACTTTCCCAATCCATCATCTTTGAACTAGCTGTACATTTGAAGGCAGATCTATATTTCTTTTTGCAGCCCAGTAATTAATACATGATTCTCTAAAGATAAATATGTTTATGCAAGGAAAATATGTCTTATAAAATGTTGTTGGACTTTTTCCAAGGATTCCATTTTGATTTTGCTTTCTTCGATTTATTTAAAATATTCTTTGTTTTGTTCCTTCTGTCTAAACTTTTTCTGAGTTAATAATCTGGTTACTAGTTATTCAGCAAAAGGAGGACATATCCTCCTTGCCCCCACGTTCTCTATCCTGTAGACATTATCTAGTGTTTTGTTTTGTTTTGTTTTGTTTTGTTGAGTATGTCTTCCTGAGCAGCTTTTCTCTGTGAGATAGGGCTTCCCTAATAATAGTAGTCGAGGACTTACAACAGTTCATTTAATGACCGTTCAAAGTTACAATGGCAGTCAAAAAAGTGACTTATGACCATTTTTCACACTTACGACCATTATAGCATCCCCATGGTCATATGCTCAAAATTCAGATGCTTGGCAACTGATTCATATTTATGATGGTTGCAGACTCCTGGGGTCATATGATTTACTTTTGCGACCTTCTGACAAGCAAATCCATGAGGAAACCAATTTCACTTAACAACCATGTTACAAATTTATCAACTGCAGTGATTCACTTAACAACTGTGGCAAGAAAAATTGTAGAATGGAGCAAAACTCATTTAACAAATGTTTCACTTAACAACAGAAATTTTGGGCTCAATTGTGGTCGTAGGTTGAGGACTACCTGTATATGTTATCCTCAAATTAACAAATTGAGTTCTGTGATCTTAATTAGTTGATTAGTACCTTCCACCTGGCTTGCCTGCTGCCAGAAATTGACAAAAGTTGATTACAAGGTGAAGACTTTTATCCTGCAATTGAAAAACCTGTCTTTTTGATATTGGATAAAGTAATTTAATATACAGTAGTGGCCAAAATTGTGGAAACCTTTTGGGAGAAGTTTATTTTCTAAAACTAGCTAATAACACCACTTTTTTTGCAGTATACCATAAAATTATATGTCAAAGATAATTTAATCAAGAAGGTAATGCAATAACTTTTATGAAGGATTTGCTATTAAAATAGCAGTTACATTATAAAGAAAAAAAGTGAAACATGTAGAAAAAAACGAGATATACAAAAGTTATCACCGTAGAAAAAACGAGATATACAAAAATTATCATGTCAGTTAATGCTTAGTTGGGTAACCTTTAGCATGAATTACAGCCTTACAACATATTCCGATGGAGTGAACCAAGTCTTTTTGTTCTGTAACTGTTATAATGTGAAACCAAGATTGAATGATTGCTTCTATTAACTGGGTTTTATTTCTGGGTCGCTTCTGACTAACAAGTTTCTTTAGTCGACTCCATAGATTTTTAATTGGGTTAAGGTCTGGGCTATTCCCAGCCCATTCCAGCAGTGGAATATGATTATCTTGAAACTCAAAAAAAAAAAAAAAAAAGTGGTGTTATTAGCCATCAAACCTCAAAAATACACTTTTCCCAAAAGGTTTCCACAATTTTGGCCACTACTGTACATGTAGGTCTAAATATTATCTGTCTGTCTGTCTGTCTGTCTGTCATCTATCATAAATATATTTTGCTAATTTTCAGAGTTATCTCTGTTGTGGATGCCCAGAAAGTTAAACAGTGGCTCCTTCTTTTCCTTCCATTTCTCCTCTTTTCAAATTGTCTTTGTCCTCCTTTGTCTGTTCAGGTAATAGGAAAATAATAAGTGACTAAATATAGGACTAATGAAAAACTGTGCACTATGAAGTAATTAATGAAAAGGCAAAAGAACAAAATCATATATGAAAGGGAAACTTAAATGTGTTTTCTTAAAAAAACAACAACACAGTACTTTAATTTCAGCGATCATTTTAGGTGAGCGATTTCCTCCAGAAAGCAAATATTTCTTGATTTGATTAAGTTCAAATTCAATGAGAATTTCCATTTTAGTGATTCAGTCTTAGAACTTCTAAACTAATGTTTGGGAATGAAGTCCATTAAATTAATAGAGTTTTGTTAATTTTTGATATATGTGATAATTGATAAACTGGTTTCCTTATAATGCTGCCAAATTACCAGGATAATCCAGTATCATATACCATAAACTCTCTTATCTGAGGATCTTCTGAAGCACCACTAATATTTTATGCATGTAGGCAATACAAACGTGCATCCTGAGAGACATATAGCACATTATTCTTTTGTTTTAATCTTGTACATTATAATGTTATATGTAACAATACAGCATTCTTGATCTGCCCCTGATACAAGAGCACTTTTTACACTAATAAGAAATGGAGATAATACTACAATACAGGGGTCTCCAACCTTGGCAACTATAAGACTTGTGGACTTCAACTCCCAGAATTCAGCTAAGCTGGCTGAGGAATTCTGGGAGTTGAAGTCCACAAGTCTTAAAGTTGCCAAGGTTGGAAACTGCTGCTATAAGAAGTAATAACTACACCAAAAAACATGTCACATGGAAACTGTTCAAAAAAATCATTGTTTCCAGGCCTTGTAAGAAGAACTGTATCTTGGTCCCTATTTTCATAAGGAAAGAAAATGAGTATTCATGGAATTACAAGCAAATGAACTGACCTCAGTATTTGGGAAGCTTCTCATCCAGATCAGAAATAAATAAATCTGTACCTGCTATGAAACTATTGTGCTACTTATCAAAAACCAGCATGGATTTGTCAGAGATCAGTCTTGCCATTCTAACCTGAATTCATGTTTTCAATGGATAACTTCCTTCGTAAGTTGTGGG
This sequence comes from Arizona elegans, assembly GCA_022577455.1. Lineage (NCBI taxonomy): Eukaryota > Metazoa > Chordata > Lepidosauria > Squamata > Colubridae > Arizona > Arizona elegans. Next base: position 129,883,442 of record JAKOOJ010000002.1, read on the forward strand.
AATGCTCACATATATTCAATCATATATTTTAACATAACATATTTCTAATTTCTATATCTCAGCAAATCACAAAAATATCCTCATGACATTCTGATTAGCAAGCTAGTTTAGTGTAAGATGGCTGCCATGATAATAAAGTGGATCATTAGAGTCTAGAAATGAAATCCTATGAAACCAGACTGGAGTTTCTGGGAATGTTTAGCCTTCAAAGGCTGAAGGGAAATATGACAGCATATTTTGAGGACCTAAAGGATATCACTGTTCTCTATATCTCTGAAAGCAAGTCAAGACATAATGGAAATACAGCAAAAATAACTTTTTTTTAAGTTACAAAAAGGCAGATTCTTGTTGAATGTTAGGAATACTTTCTTATTACTATAGTGAGGGCAGTTTGACAGGGAATCTAGTTATCCTTCAAGGTAATGGTCTTCTTCCCTAGAAACTGTCAAGAGAGATTGGACAGCTATCTGTCATGGATGCTTTAATCTGAACTCCTGCATTGAGTAGACAGTTGGAGTTAATAGCCAAAAGTAGCTCCTTCCAATTCTAATTCTGTGATTCTAAAAAATACATCTTGTTCGGTGTAATATGTTTTTTTCCTAAGAATATTTGGTAGAAATGCAGTCTTAAAGCTAAACTCTTAAGCATACTCCTAAACTCAGTAGGGTTTATTTTTGAATAGATATATAAAGGATTGTACTGTTAGTGTTTTTAGACCCCAACCAGTGTAAAAGAGACAAGAGTTAGATGCAAGATCTAATAGAATAAATTCACAATGCAAGACACCTGATCTTCATATATCAAAAGGAAATGTCAACTTCTGAAGAGCAAAGGAACTATTTCTATCCAACTGTTACGGTTTATTATCACAATTTATGAGGTCAAAGTGGAATGTATGAATGAAAGTTTACAAGCCATGTTGTTAAGTGTGGTAAAATGCTTGAAAGCTAAAAATGTCAATTTAAGAACCACAGGTTTTTTTTACATTGTTTAGATCAGCTGCCTGTTAGTTCCAACTTGCATCATTTAAAGTAAATGGGGATATTTGCATTTTATACAATGTATGAATTTCCATAGATGGATGGATGGATGGGTGGGTGGGTGAATGGATAGATAGGTAGATAGATAGAGAGATAGAGAGATAGATAGATACAAATGGAATATATAACTCTAAGGATACTTATCTCTTCTATGAATGGGGAAGCTATTTCCATACTTGATATCATTTATGTGAAAATTTCATACTAAATTTGTTCTATTCCCAAATATTCAATTGCTTTACTTATTATGTCTACACCATAAAATAACCATGTTACATTCTTTAAATCCTTAACAGTTTTGTAAATGTTCATAACCTTGGTCAGGTTTGTGCCTGACTTATGTTTTTTTTTTTTTTAAAAAAAAAGATGCATATGATGTGTCAAAAAAAAAGAGATACATATGATTTTTTTTAAAAAAAAGACACATATGATGTGTCAGAAAAAAGAGAGACACATATGACCATTTTAAAGATGTTATTTTACTCCACTTTTATTTTTATTTTTTACCTTTAACTCAAGTCAGTGAACATACATAATACTCCTTCCTCCTCCTAATTTCCCCATATGTAGTCATAAGAAGGCAAGATCTGACTCCACCTTGAATGCCACTGAATCTTATCTAATCTGGTCTATGTAGAAACTGTTAGTCTGGGAAGATTCCCTGTGAAATAGACATGAGCAATCAAGTAATTAATTGATCTCTTCACAGGTAGATCTGGCTGGTCACAACTAACATCGAGTTCCATTTCAAGGACCACACCATTAAGTAAAATGGTTGCTAGGTGGATGTGAGAGAAAGAGAGAGACTGGGAATATGATTGGTTGCTGCCATCACCTTCAAATGAAGTCCTCTTGTACAGTTCTGACAGAATTAGTCTCACTCTTGTGTGTGCTATCATCAAGCACACAAATTTGGTCACAAATGCCTAAACTGGTCAGAAGATGAATTTTACTATCATATTTCCAAATAGTCACTGAGCAAGGTAGTTCCTAAATGAGGAAGAGGTATAAAAGTTTTTTTGGGGGAAAGCTGATGAGAATTTATCGTGTATATATATCAAGCTCTTGTACATAAATCTAACAAATAAATAAACCAAATGTAAAACCTCAGTGACTATTGACTACTTTCACCAGAGAAAGAAAATAGGATTTGATGCGGTGGGGATGATGGGGACAGAGGAAAACCCATTATTTTAATGTTTCAAATTGTCTTCATAGAAACTCATTTTCCTTTTAGTCAGCTTAATAATTGTATAGCTACTGAGTTGCTCTAGAGAAACCAAAATACACTTTTCCTCAGGCAGGCATCCTCCTCCTGGTGTTTTCTTTTTGCAAAATTACATATACTTAGGCAATGGTGGAATTCAATTTTTTTTACTACTGGTTCTGTGGGCGTGACTTGGTGGGTGTGGTGTGGCTTAGTGGGCATGGCAGGGGAAGGATACTGCAAAATCTCCATTCCCACCCCACTCCAGGGGAAGGATACTGCAAAATCTCCATTCCCTCCCCACTCCTGGGGGAAGGATATTGCAAAATCTCCATTCCCACCCCACTCTGGGGTGCCAGAGGTGATGTTTGCCGGTTCTCCGAACTACTCAAAATTTCCACTACCGGTTCTCCAGAACCTGTCAGAACTTGCTGAACTTCATCCCTGCACTTAGGAATGGTATACTGTATAAATAAAGAATAACTGTTAGTAGATGGCCTGATTAGGTTCTTTTGATTAGGGTCGTAAAATGATAACCAGTAGACCCAGGTTTCTTTACTATCTTCTCTTGTTCTCTTCAGTTCAATAAGATTTGCTCAGAAATATCAAGAACCCTTCTTGACAGATGAAAGAACCACATAGACCAGCATTTTAATCCACAGTGAAAGTCAGAGACCATTTGAAAGCTTCCATTGGTTTGTTCCCATGAGTGATGGTTAAATTTGTGCAAAATAGACCACAAAATAAGTGAAGGAAGGGGGAAGGACATTTTAGAAGTGTCAGTGATGAATTTGGCAACACTGATTCAGGGCAATGAAGAATTTATGTTGGAAAGCAAAGCTACATTATCATTATCACCACTTTCATCAATATTCTTTTTTCCATGTAACTAACAAACATATCACAATTGCAAAAGTAAAACTACCATTGCTGATCAGAAGAGTATGAAAAAAAAAGGAGACCAAATCTATCACAAACATTAATTCACATAAAGACTTTGTATATTATTAAAGAGCAGAGAAGTGCATTCAAAGTAATTGTGGCAGAATATAGAGACCGGTATTGGCCTAGCCCTAAATTAAATATTATGATTTTTTTAAAAAAAAGTTACCTTTGAATAAGAATAGTTTCTGTATGTAGCAGTATTGAGGTATTCAATCGATTTCTATTGTTTCAGTTGAAGGTAAACATTTCAAATACAAAATATGGATTGCACAAAAAGTTTCCCTTAGTAGTGACTCAACAAATATTGACATCTTCACTGATACTTCCTAAAAAAAATATTTCTATTCCCACCAGCTTGATAATCAGATATATGTAGAGAGACATTCTCTGTAGATTACAGCTAGGCACTGTATAATGTTAAGGGTACTGAATGTCTGTCAACCTTTTTAGGAAGGAAGGAAGGAAGGAAGGAAGGAAGGAAGGAAGGAAGGAAGGAAGGAAGGAAGGAAGGAAGGAAGGAAGGACCTACAACAATTATTTTCCCAAGATTTACAGTTAGAGTAAGGCAAGTGAACAGGGGTGGGTTCTACATACCTTTAATACCGCTTGCTTTGCTCGCGCATGCACCTTGCTTTTGCCCATGTGCAGATCGCTGATGATGACATCTGGGGCGGTGAGCGGGGCCTTCCTCCAGTTTTACTACTGATTCTTGCGAACCGGTCCGAACCGGGAGCAACCCACCACTGCAAGTGAATCAGTTATTCCCCACCCAGAGTACTACTTCAGCCTAGGATAGATTTCTGAATGTGTAATATTAAGCTTTTTTTAAAGATTGAAAAAATTGTTAACAAATCCCACAATTGCATCTGCACAAACACCTTGTCTTTGAACTCAAGCGGTAATGTGTAGTGCTAGTTACTTCAGGAAATGGTTCTTCTCTGCAGCAGCTTAATTCCTTTGGATTTGGAATCTTGATGTATTAGAAATCCTTTGTATGATGAACTCTGATTTAAAACAATACTTTGGTTTCACAGAGTCAATTTCTTTAAATGTTACTTTGTTTTCCTTCTAAGGTAGGCTTTATTTTCCTAGAAGCCAAGTATATATACTCTTCTGCGCATGCCCAAGATGGCGCTCCGACGCTGAGTCTCGGCTTCTTGGGGGCGATGCTTCGGCTTGGGGGGGCTCAGGGGGGTCATTTCGAACATCTATGACCCCCCGCCCGGGCGAAGCAACACCTAAGGAGCCCGTTGGGAGCTTTGGCAGCTCCCCGGACCATCCCAGCGCTGAGGGGGATGACGTCAGGACGGCAGTGGGTGACGGTGGTCTGCGGCCTGCAGGGGAGCAGCACCGGCGGCGGCGGTCACGGGCGGTCATGGTGGCGGCGGCGGCAGCTCCTGGATGACATCGGCGTTGTGAGGCCCCTACGGAGGTTCCCCACGCCCCTGGATGCCTCGAGGTGGATCTTTGGAGGCAGGGGGCGGCTGGGGACGTCCGTGGGGGGGCCGATGGCGACGATGGCGGTGGGGACTGCGGAGGCCACGGCGGTGGTCGTGATGGGGGCGCTTAAGGTTGGGGCGGCTCCCAAGGGCCTACAGACTTCCAAACAGACGGCCCAGGACTCTTCAGCAGTGGTTTTAGATCTGATTTTGGGGTGACTGGAGAGTATATGACCCTTGAGGGAAGGGTTACCCCCAGGGTGAGCTGGATGGGGGGGGGCGAAATAGGGGAGCTTCACCCACTAAAATGGAAGGTTGAGGGTTATTGGGGCCGGAAAATGACTACAAACTTATGCGGTTTGAATCTCCCCCCCCCTCCTTCCTTCGGACTGAGTTTGGCCTTTTGGCCTATTACGATCATAGCTTCCCATCCATCTTGGCCTGCTGAACTACTCCTAATTTTTTCCCCACTTCCATCTGGCCTGTCTGGATTCCCTACCATGTAGAACTTCTCTGACGAACATTTACGAACTTAAACCTCCCTTGAGCTGGATATTGGATTCCCTGATGCTGCTAATCCCAGGAGGGATACTGGTTCTATGGACATGAGGCCTGAGGAGGCGGAATATGGCTATCCTCACCCTTGAGCTTTCTATCAAAGTCTCCATGGATTGGCCTGGTGAGAGACGGCCACCCTGGAAACTTTCGGGGCTGAATGATATGCACCTCCTTAGCCACTGTCGTGAGAGGACAGTGGAGCTTGGCAGCCTGACCATGGACTGGAATTTTCCCTACGCTTGTAACATCAGCGGTCCCCCACCCTTGGACTGTCTCCCCTGATGGCTATATGTATTCGGTGTCGGAACTCCTCGCCCTGCGAGATTCTCCCCTCTCGCAGGTTTGGCCCCCCACATTATCGAGGGCCTATCTCGATGACGGACTTTGGAGTCTGGAGAGATGGCATGGAGCAAGGAAGAATTTATGGGGCTTTTTAGGGAAATTTTTAAAGATTTTAAGGGGTTCTGGGGGGGGGGTTGTAATTATTCTTTTAAAGATACTGGGAAGACGACTATGGTGGATGGGGGGGGGAAATCCACCAGGGTCAGAGCCGTGCCCGGCACAGGGTAATGATCCGGGAGGCACCGGACGAGGGATTGGAAAAGGGATGAGGGGCGATATCTATGAGGGCTGTACCATCGGCACGGTGAATGGGAGGGGCAGATATGGCGGGAGCAGGGGACCACATCAGGTGTTGGGGGCTCGCACTTGCTGTTTGAGAGCAATTGCTTGCCCCGGTCCCCAAGGCTCCGCTCGGATACTAGGTGGCTTAGATACTCAGGAGCTGGGCCTTCGGCTGATGCTGTGCAATGCCAGGTCCATGGTCAATAAGGCCCCCCTCATTCACGATCTTATACAAGAGGGGGGAGCGGACCTGGCGGGTATTACGGAGACCTGGTTGGGCCCGGAGGGTGGCGTCCCTCTGGTGGAAATGTGCCCACCAGGCTTCAGAGCATTCCATCAGCCGAGGGCCCAGGGGAGGGGCGGGGGGTGGCGGTTATTATTAACGAGGATCTGAGTCCGAGGGAGACCACTGTGCCTCAGATAGCCGGATGTGAGTCCCTCCTTGTGAGGTGGGGCCGTGGGGTTCAGATGGGCTTGTTGCTTACGTACCTGGCTCCCTGCCGCGTGGCAACAGCCCTACCTGAGCTACTCGACGTGATAGCCACGGTGGCAGTAGATACACCCAGGCTTTTAGTCATGGGTGATTTCAACTTGCCATCCGTCGGTGAAACGTCTGAGGTGGCTCAGGAGTTCATGGCTTCCATGACGGCCATGGACCTGACCCAGTTAGTTCATGGCCCTACTCACAGGGGAGGTCACACTCTGGATTTGATTTTTGTCTCTGGCCAGTGGTTGAGTGGTCTTGTTATAGGGGATATAGACGTGGAACCCTTGTCATGGACTGACCACTCACTCCTTCGCCTAGATCTTCGAACCGCGACCCCTCGCCGCAGGGAGGCGGACCCAATTAGATGGATCCGCCCCAGGCGCCTGATGGATCCTGATAGGTTCCAGATGGAGCTTGGGCCATTTCCTGAGGATCTAGCACATGACTCGGCCGAGGACCTGGTAGCCGCCTGGGATCGGGCGGCTGGTGGGGCCTTGGACCGAGTTGTGCCTTTGCGGCCTCTGACCCGATGCCGATCCCGTGCGGCTCCTTGGTTTACTGAGGAGCTGAGAGAAATGAAGCGCCGGAAAAGATGCCTGGAGAGTGGTTGGAGGGCCAGTCTCGCTGAATCTGATCGAACACTGGTAAGGTCGCATATTAAGGCCTACCTAGTGGCGATAAAGACGGCAAAGTCTAACTACTTTTCCGCCTCTATTGCGTCATCAGGGAATCGTCCGGCTGCCCTGTTTAGGGTGACCCGCGCCCTGCTCCATCTGGGAGTGCGGGAGGATCCCTTAGAAGGCAGGGTGGAGGATTTCGGACAATACCTGTATGACAAAATCGCTCAGATCCGGGGGGGATCTGAACTCTGACTGGGTAGATCAGGGCAGGGTGACGAGGAACAGTCTTGAGAATGTTATCTGGGAGGAGTTTGATGCTGTGACTCCCGATGATGTGGACAGGATTTTGGGGAGACTTAGTGCGGCCACATGTTTACTGGACCCGTGTCCCTCCTGGTTGGTACTGGCTTCCCGGGAGGTTACACGAGGCTGGCTCCAGGGCGTCATTAATGCTTCTTTGACTGAGGGTCACTTCCCCGCTGCCCTGAAAGAGGCGGTGGTGAGGCCTCTCCTCAAGAAGCCGTCCCTGGATCCAGCAATATTGGCCAACTATCGTCCTGTCTCCAACCTTCGCTTCATTGTGAAGGTTGTTGAGAGTGTGGTCGCGCAACAGTTTCCGCAATTCCTGGAGGAAACATCCTATCTAGATCCGTTCCAGTCGGGTTTCAGGTCTGGGCACAGCACGGAAACGGCATTGGTCGCGTTGGTGGATGATCTCTGGAGGGCTCGGGACAGGGGTTATTCCTCTGTTCTGGTCCTGTTAGATCTCTCAGAAGCTTTTGATACCATCGACCATGGTATCATGCTGCACCGGCTGGAAGAGTTGGGGGTGGGAGGCACTGTGTTGCGGTGGTTCTCCTCCTTTCTCTCCGACCGGTTGCAGTTTGTGTTGGCAGGGGGGCAGAGGTCGACCTCGAGGCCTCTCATCTGTGGAGTGCCGCAGGGATCGGTCCCCTCGCCCCTTCTGTTCAACATTTATGTGAAGCCGCTGGGCGAGATCATCCGTGGCTTTGGGGTGAGATACCACCAGTACGCTGATGACACCCAGCTGTACATCTCCACCCCAGGCCACCCCAACGATGCCCTTGAAGTGATGTCCCAGTGCCTGGAGGCTGTGCGGATTTGGATGGGGAGGAACAGGCTCAAGCTCAACCCTTCCAAGACTGAGTGGCTGTGGCTCCCGGCATCCCGATATAGTCAGTTGACTCCATCGCTGACTATTGAGGGCGAGTCTTTGGCCCCCACTGAAGGAGCTCGCAATCTGGGAGTCCTCCTGGATAGGCAGCTGTCCTTGGAGGAACATCTGACGGCTGTTACCAGGGGGACCTTTTATCAGGTTCGCCTGATTCGCCAGTTGCGGCCCTTTCTTGATCGGGATTCCTTGTGCACAGTCACTCACGCCCTCGTCACCTCTCGCCTTGACTACTGCAACGCTCTCTACATGGGGCTCCCCTTGAAGAGCACCCGGAGGCTCCAGCTGGTCCAGAATGCAGCAGCGTGGGTAGTGATGGGAGCAACATGGCGCTCCCATGTAACACCGCTCCTGCGCGAGCTGCACTGGCTCCCGGTGGTCTTTCGGGTGTGCTTCAAGGTGTTGGTTATCACCTTTAAAGCGCTCCATGGCATAGGGCCTAGCTATCTCCGAGACCGCCTGCTGCTACCAACGACCTCCCATCGACCCGTGCGCTCCCACAGAGAGGGCCTCCTCAGGGTGCCATCAGCCAAACAATGTAGGCTGGTGGCCCCCAGGGGGAGGGCCTTCTCTGTGGGGGCTCCCACCCTCTGGAATCAGTTGCCCCCGGAGATAAGGAGAATCCATGACCTCAATGCCTTCCATCGTTCCCTGAAAACCCATCTTTTCCAGCAAGCCGGGTTGGCTTAGAAGAAATTTTTAAATTTTTTAATTAGTTTGTGATTCTTAACTTTCGGCCCAAATTTATATATATTTTTAAATGTTTTAATATTTGTATTCTATGTTTTTTATCTTGGCTGTACACCGCCCTGAGTCCTCAGGGAGAAGGGCGGTATATAAATTGGAAATTAAATTAAATTAAATTAAATTAAATTAAATTAAATTATAATCCACAGTGCAGTTCCCTAGCTCTATTATAAACCCTCTGTAAATCAGTAACCTTTTCCCTGGTTATAAACAGAAAACAAGTTGCCATAGAAATAATGTATTGTATACATCAGCTTCCAGTGTTAGAATTGCAATTTTCAGAACTGGCAGGCAGCATGGCCCTCTTGAAGGTGTAAGAGGAAGAAGGCTGTCTATATTATTATTATTCTTAAATGCTTCGTTGAATTACATGAAATGCCATAGTTCAAAGATAACTTAATCCTGATGTAGGCTGATTTTATACACACACACAAACACACACAGTACATTTATATGCATCCTTTACTGCCCAGTCTTAAGCTTTAAAGTATGCCAGCTAGGAAACTTCCTTATTTAGTTCAAATTTACTATACTAATCATTTTGGAGAAATGTTATATATCCTCTATGTATGACCTAAACAGATTAGGTAAGTCCAAACCCTAAACGTGTTAAGACCAGCTTCATGTTAGAATAATAAGAGTTATTTAAAAACATTCTTATTGAATTTAATGGGAAGCTGAAATACCATTACCACCTGCTCTGCCCATCTCAGCAAGAAGAAACATATAATTTTGTATTTTCACATGATGCGTCATAAAACAATGAACAATTGACTGAAAACTATCCATAAGTCTCTGCACAGCAATGACACAAAATAATCATTATCATCACATATCGAAGCCAGCACAGCTCACCAAGAATAGTAATCGGTACATTTGTGATATGTCTGTATGCTAGTTTGTGCTAGCTTTGCTCATAAGGAGAGTAGATATGGTTTTGTTCTCATAGGAATGGTAGTCATAGCAGAGAGAAGGGGGAACAGAGATGGACTGGCTTTAGAAATCATCAGAGAAGAAACTGGGAAGAAGGGACATAACTGGAATGGAAGTAGTGGTTGGAGCTAGAGCTGTAGAAGCTTATGGCATTGTAAAACAAGAGATTCTACAGTGGTATGATGTCACTCCTTAGACTTATTGGCAGAAATCAAAGGCTCTATTTATGTTTCTGCAGTTATAGTATTTGGGATTATATGCAGTTCTGGTTAAAGACCACCATTCTGACTCAAGGCAGAGGCAGAGAATTGGTAAAAAAAAATAATAATTTAGCTCCTTTAAAAAGGCAAGGACTTTACTAACTCTGGCAAACAGCTCAAACCTGGTGTTACAACTCCAGATTTCAAAACAGTGATGCCATTTAATAAAACAGCATGAGAAAAAGAAGAGTATAAAACTATCCCAAAGCTAAGGAGAATGAAGACGTGGTGAAACTGGACATTGGGGTAAAGAAGGTATCCAAGACTGTTCCCTTTATTTTATGCTGAAGTTCCCAACACAAGGGAATGATACCCATAAAAGTCAATGCCTGGAAAGTAGACTGTTTTTATAAACTGATAATGAGAGAACTTTATTGATTCCACAACTGGTTACAAATACACATAGAGTGGGTCCTTGGATCCTCCTCCTCCTCCTCCTCCTCCTCCTCCTCCTCCTCTTCTTCTTCTTTCTTTTTTTTCCAACTAGGAAAGTCCCATTGTTGATCCTCGGATACCATTTAAATCTCTAATTAAAAGCTGGATTTTGTTCTCCCAAGAAATGTTTGGGCTGTAGTGAGAAGACAGGGAATATTACAGAATTGTTTCAAGGCTGGGGAAATAAAATATTGGAAGAGCATATAGCATAGACTACAGCACTTCTTCCTTTCTTGTTTTGAACACTTTGTAGAATTCTTATCTATGGGATGCTTGATATCTGTGAGCTGGTGGTATACTGTTCAAGGAATAATGTTGAAGGCACCCTTCTTTGTGCCTGATGGGTCAGGGATAGGAGGAAAAGCAAAATTGTCTACTGAAGGATATCTCTCTGTGTTGCTTGGACAGACTCCTCATCTATACCTAAAACACTGTTATTTGGTTGACAGCTTCTGTCACGAAAGTGCAAACCATATTATGCAAATTAAAATGTGCAATGCTGTCATAAATTGGTTACTAGAATAATGAGACTTGGATTTATCTCCCCATTTCTGTCATCTCCCCTCTCCCAACCCCAATCATAAAATACCCTTCTGGTACCGTGATTAACTTTAGAGATAAACATATATAGAAGAAAACATAACATACCAACCAAGGAGAGCACTACATATTTTGTGCAAATTCTATTAGAAGGCAGTCATTTCTGTTTGCTAACTATAGAATAGTATAAACTAGCCTGCAGGCTGTATGAATGCTATACCCTGCTTACAGGGCAGCATTAGTTAGCCCAATAAATTAATGAGTAAATGCAAAGATATGAACAATCAGCCCTTCAGTATTTGCATGTAGTATTCTCATACTACATAATTACACCAAGCTCTAAATTAATTAAATTTGATTTTTCTGAGCCTGAACACTGGTCATATCCTCAGCTCTGCTATCATATAAAGTCATCAGCCTACATTCAATGTGATATTTTCTATCTCCGGCACTCTTAGCAATAGCACACAGAAACCGTTGTAAATGAGGATAGAGTTTACAGAGAAAGCTGATGTAGCTGTTGGTGGTTATTATCATTGGTGGTTGGTTAGTGCATGTATGTGTTTATTTCCAGTACTTGGGAAGAGAAAGAAGCAAGCTATTTGCATTGTGTTTGCTTTGTAATTATGTGAAACAACAATGTAAACAAATTACAATACATAGTTCCAGTGGACACCCGCCTACATCTGATTGCAGATTACAAGAAACTTGTAACGAAAAAAAAAAAAAGAAAAAGAAAAAACGAAAGCCAACTACAATACAGTATTTATTTGCTGCTAACATACAATTAGTCTCTGACAATTTCAGTATTAATTAGAACTCTCTCTTTCCTCTCTACTTCCTGCTACTACAAAGCAGCTCTCTATTTTTAAATGTGCATTTTCTACAATTCAACCACACAGGAAAGCAATTACTTTTTCATTTGATTATGATTCAGGAATCTTAATACACTGGAGAGATATTGGAGAACTGATCCATAAATGCTGACCACCCCGCTTATCTTAACATCCAGCTAATTCGCATTTGCTCTTGTATTATGGTTTCCCTATCTTTCCCCCCCCCCCCACAAAAACTAATAAAATATTACAAATTTTTATTTTTCTGATATGCTTGAAAATAAATAAACACACTCACACAAACACACATACAACTTGATAGGGGCTAACAATCCAGTATACATTTTTTTTCTTCATTTGCCATAATAAAAAGTTCGGTGTACAATATTATTTCAAGAGTTAGGCATTTTCAGCTACCGACTTTAAGATGTACCTAGTAAGTCTCTAAGCTAAGCTTATGCCTGGTTAGTACCTAGATGGGAGATTATCAAGGACTTCTAGGGTTGTGGGATGATAGAGGAAATTGAAAATCATTCTATAAGAAGGCAACACATGGTTGTTCCTGAATATTGTAATAATCAGGAGTCAAACTTTGGCTTCTGGTAAGTACTTACACACAATTATGCAGATTGACTCCCAGTCAGTGGTGGGTTGCCCCCGGTTCACACCGGTTCTATAGAACCAGGAGTAAAACCTGTGGGAGGCTCCGCCAACCGACCCCAATGTCATTGTGCAGAAGAGAACACACCCTTGCTCCCAGTGATTTCCCTGCAAGAATTTTGGCATGATTTCAAACTACTATATATCTCCATTGCTCTTTTTCAGAATTATTATTATTATTATTATTATTATTATTATTATTATTATTATTATTATTATTTTGTTTTTACTTCCCTATCTAGAACATAGTCTGGAATTTTCTAATGGTCCAAGTCCTAGCTAGGGTCAACTACAAGTGGCGGAGGTTGTGTTTCACTGGCATTGTGCTGCTTTTGTCATTTGCCTATGAACCGTTTGGCCATTCCCACAGATTCTTCTTTTTTTCAACTTACATACAATGCTTTAAAAATGGAAAAATATTATCTGCAGAGGTTAATAATTATTGGCACTGCAGCAGGAAGAGAAAGAATATTTAACCATTTCTTCCTCTGCTCCATCGTTGAAAAAAAATCCCTTTTTAAGCTATTATATTTGTAACTGTCCCAATAAAGTTTTTTTCCCAAAGCAAATGCTATTTTCAGATCACAGCAGATTAAATTTCTCCTCCATATCTGTGTACTGATAATTATAAGATTACAGAACTGATTCTATTCATTCTCATAAATATATATGAAGCAGCATATGAAAAAAAACCCAATACATTTAATATCACCATATCTATTTTGGCCTTTATTTTCAAAGGTACTTTTCCATTCTTGAAAAAGATATTTTTTTTTTAAAAAAAAAGAATTTTAACAAGTCTGGGTTAGTCATGTAGCCTTGGCAATTTGCTAGCATTCCTTTCTTCTTGGCTTACATCAAGCCTAGGCCTTGTTGAGGGATAGTTACACATTCCTTTGCAAGTGTCACTAGTGTGGGAGAACCCACAAAGATTGATTAGGAGTTAACTGAATTATAAACACCAAATGTTATGAAGGGATGGAAGCCAGCTTAACTAAGTTTGATGGAATCATTCAATCTTAACTAGAAGTATTGTTTAACAAAATATTTTTAAATGTTTGTGTTAATCTATAATTCCCATTGAACTCCAAAAGAATTTCACTTCTACACTATTTTAAGTAACTCTCTCAAGTTTCCCAAGGTAAGTGAATAAATTGTTTCTGTTCCCATTGCATCAAGTTCTAAAATTGTGTTCTCGCACACAGGAGAAAGAAGAATTTAGTAATTCACATGCATAAAAATATAAATGGATGAAACACCGCCATGTTCTATAAAAGTTGGCCACTTCATTGTTACTGACATTTTGAGCCAACAGAGACAAGAAAGTTCATGAAGAACCACCATAAAGTTTGTCTATAATCCTATTGAAGTGGTGTCCAAACCAAACATAGATTTGATTAAATTTTGCTGTGATGATTACATACCCCCACATATTTGGAAGGCAACAAATAAAAAAAAATTGAAAACATTCAATACTGTAGTGAAAAGGAAGGTCAGCCCAATCAGTTATGATATGAAACAAACTAAATGTTAAACAGTAATTATATTTATGTAGTTGCTTACCAAGCACATCTAAATTATATTAAAGTAATCATGGGGTCACGATGGGTCTGACACAACTTTGCAACTAACAACAAACCAAAATATCTTTACAATCCCCATGGCATGTTACAACTTTTGAGCACCCCTGATGTTTGGAAATTGAAAGTTGAAAAATTTGACATGCCCTACAATTCAGTTCAACTCAGTTATCAGTTGCCATACTGCAATTGTTGAAATTCAAAACTGTGAAGAAGGAAACAGTCAATCTTTACCTATGGATTCAATATAGTCTAAAGATTAGGAAATCTAGGATTACCCCAGCACTCTCTTTCTCTTGTGAAACTTTTGATGTAATACTATCCCCAAAGAGCCACACACATACCAATATAATGACATTTCTATCTCAAAATAAGTCACTAGGGCATTTCAAAAAGACATATGGAAATAAGATGAAGAACATAGAAATACCTATGTGTTATCTTACTTTAAACAGAGAGAGATAGTGAGAATATGTATGTGAGACAGAAAGAAAAAAAAGGCAAAAAAGAGAGTTTCTGTTTACTGATTTATCATCTGCTTTATTGTATGTGATTTATAGTGATGTATTATTTTAAAAGTGAAATGTAAAATACAGGAAAAAAATGTTCAATCTACTATGAATGATAAAATATGACATATGTGAGTGTAGCATCAATCTGCAACATTATACAGTAATGCAGTATATACTCCAGTAAGTTGTACTGAAATTTTTATCACCCGTTGTAGCATTGGTCACTATATTCAAATTGGCTTTGTTTTGCACAGTAGATTCCTTTTATTTCCATTCTAAAGGTAAAAAAATATAGCAGCACTAACAGAAGCTATAAGATGAAATCTGTTATATCCACTGTAAAACCTTGTTCTATGTACTGTCAAGAACTTTGAGTACTCATATCAAATGATCAAAGTGCCAAAGCCACTGAAACAACATCGGCAAAAAGGCATTAAGAGTTGTAAACCTAATCTTGCATAGCTTCTTCTCCGGTAATATCACACTACTAACCAGAGCATACAAAACATTTGCTAAACCAATTCTCGAATACAACTCATCTGTCTGGAACCTGCACTGCATATCGGACATTAATACAATTGAACTTGTCCAGAAATATTTCACAAGAAGAGTCCTCCACTCCTCTGCTCACAACAAAATACCTTATGCCACCAGACTTGAAATTCTGAACCTAGAAAACTTAGAACTATGCTGTCTTCGGTATGGCCTAAGCGTAGCTCATAAAATTATCTGCTACAATGTCCTACCTGTCAATGACCACTTCAGCTTCAACCACAACAATACACGAGCACACAATAGATACAAACTTAAAGTGAACAGCTCCAAGCTCGATTGCAGAAAATATGACTTCAGCAACAGAGTAGTCAATGCCTGGAATACACTACCTGACTCTGTGGTTTCATCCCAAAACCCCCCAAATTAAGACTGTCTACTGTTGACCTCATCCCATTCCTAAGAGGTCTGTAAGGGGCGTGCATAAGAGCACCCTGTCCTAATGCTTCCTCTATTTGTATCTATTTTATGTATTTGATTCATGCTTATACTTATATATATTACCTAATATGTTCTTGACAAATAAATAAATATATATTTATTTATTATTCACACACACACACACACACACACACACACACACACACACTGGAATTAATATTCCAAGTACTGTAGAGCGTTTAGGATCAGAGATAGAAAGAAATAGAATGATCTGTTGCTAAGACTCTCTTCTAGTACTACTAAACAAACACAACTGAGATGGTAATGCTGTGATCTATTCTAAGAATATTGTGGGGAAAACACCAGACAATTATCCATGATCTTAAGATAAAGGGCAACTTGCTAAACTGTCATTGCATTTCACCTTAGTTTCTGTTCCTGAATGACTAAACTAGTAAAACTCATTACAAAAGAATGGGCTTGAGGTTGCAAAGGTGTGAATCACAGGCTAAGGCTAGAATATAAGGAGGAACCAAAGTTGAAAAGAAACCATTTTTAGCACCTCCCTGAAGCATTTTTTTCTGAGAATCAGAAATTGCTGGGCCACAATAGTTGATGAGAACCTTCTTATGGCTACTGAGGAGAAAAAGTACACAAATATTGCAAAGAATCATGAGATGAATGACATTTTGAACTGTTCTGTGACAGGATACAGGTATGGCCTTAGGAGAAGAAAATGAATGTTGGCTTTTTATCTCCATCTCCACGGTGAAGCAGTAGTTCAGGCATCAATAAATACTGCTATAAACTCTTCCTTTTACTACATGTGAAACTGTTGTGGTGGCCCTAAGCACCATGCCACTTTTTAAAATGAGCATTCTTTTTTAATTTAGAGAGCAAATACCAAGAGGATTCTTACATTATTACTGAACTTTGCAGAAGGTCATTTCAGTCTATTTCCTCCCAAACAGGGGGCGGGGGGAATCTCAGAGTTAGTATGGACCAGTCCATTGAAAAATTATTTAGAGTGGTGCATCTGAGTTCTAGAAATGGAGGAAAAGAAGACTCAAGGTGTTTCACATCTGGTCAACCTCAAGACTCAAAAAGATTCATGTGTTCTTATAGAATTGTGCTTTTCAAGGCTCTTAAAAACCTGAGCTCATGTAAACCTGAAATCAACAGTGGTTGTCTTTCCATGGCAAGAATAGCCTAGAGAAAGTCTGTTGTGTCTCTTTTAGATTTTCCATCCACTGCTAAGAGTTATATTTTTTAATAGGCATATGGAAGTCAATCAAAATAACATTAAATCACATAGCTATCAAAATATATATTATATTTCAACATTTTGATTATTTAACCTTATTAACCTTCATTTTCAAATGCTTTCAGATACCTCCTGGGAATTGCTCAGTGGTTATATTAGGGTAGGTGGAAAATGTGGGCTTTGCTTAACTCTGAATTTTCTCTCTTTTGTATTAATTTTAAATAGGAATGTTTCCATTAATTCAAATCGCTATCTGGACCTAAGAACAAAATTTGATTTTTTTTTATTTCAACAAATGTAATCAAAATCTGTCTTTGCTAGACACTGATTTGATATGTCAAAACTACAATATAACCAATGATAACAAATGTGTAATAAAACATGGAACTATGTGGCGATCTCATGAGCACAGAGTATGCCTATCCCAACCTTGATGCTTGCTGCAATTTACAAATTATAGAAGAAGATAATATGCTGTTTATTTATAAATCTGACTGGGATTTGTGGATGAAGAGAGCTATATAGTAAGACTCACAATTGTCACTGTTAAAAAGCAAGTTGATAATCACTGACTAGTTGATGAAGGAAGTTCTTACAGACTTCAGCAAGCACCCAGACTTGCTGTATTTGTTTAGAGAAAGAAGAGAATGTCACAGCTGGCTAATTTTTCATTAAGTAGCAGCACATATTTTCCTACACATTATTTATGAGTATTTTGGTTGATGTAGACAACCTGAGAAGTTCTTTAACAGCTCAATAAAGGATCACTGCATTAACATGGGACGTCTAATTCTGAACTCCCAGGACAACCAATTCAGAGGTGGTATTCAGCTGGTTCATACCGGTTTGGGTGAACCTGTAGTGGAGATCACCCCACCCACCCCACCCCACCCCACCTATCCTGCCCACCCCGGCTCTATGACGACCTATTTAGGCACATTTTCAAGGCTGGGCGCATACACGGAAGGTGCGAAATTGAGCAAAGTGCATGCGCAAAAGGTTGGGCGCATGCATGTAAGGCATGCACCCTGCGAAGCAAGCATGTGCACACGCGGCAAACCAGTAGTAAGAATATTGGAAACCTACCACTGAACCAATTGTGCAAAGACACCCAGACAAAGGAAAGCAAGCCATCTTTTTTTGTTTGTTTGGGCATTCCTCTGCCTTCTCCTCCTCTTTAGAGAACCTTGATTGAAAGTAATAAAACTGAGGACAGCTATCATACTCCAGCTGGTCCAAAACGGCCTGAAAGGTGTTGGCTGGACCAATGATCTACTGAGCATTCACTGATGATCTACAAATGGCCATATTAGCCACATGCCTGGTTTGTTTTCCTCTTTTTAATGTGTATGAATATAGAATTTTAAATCAATTAGCTTAATAGCCCAGGAAACCTCATGTGATTGCAAATGGGTTATTATGGGGAAAGTTTCCCTCTCTCCCCTGCCTGAGATGATCGCATATGCCAAGTAGCAAACAACACCTTTTGTTTTAGGTTACATGGTTTTAGATGGGACTTATTTTTCTCCAGCCCAATCTGTGCTTGTTTACTTTCACTGTATTCTATTAGAATGGTGTGCGGGATGGCAGCCTGAATATAATGCCATATCTATTCAAATGAGAGCCATACAAAGTTCAATGGATTTTAACAGCAGGTAAATGTGCACAGGACCAGATTTTAATTATATAGTCCTTAGCATCATTTTTTATAATCCCTATAACTGGGATCTTCTTCATACACTTATTCTAGACTAGACAGATTTGTGGAGAGCAGACATAACACTTTTGACTTTAATTTAAGTTCAATAATACGGATGCTTTTCAGTACGTTGGAATGAATTAATGGTATGTTTCATTAACGTAGACTTGGAACTTATTAGCATTAGCCAATTGTCAGTCATCAGAATGGGCCATTATAGGAGTCAAACTCTTGTGAGATTGGTGGCCATACAAATTGGCATCCTTCAGTCTCAAGAGACTATGGTATCGTGCTCTGGAAAGAGGTCCTGAAACAGCATCTAGAGTGACTAAAAAGGCCAATTCGAGAGTGGCAATCCCTTCCACACTGAGGGCAGATATATTCTGTCCCCTGCCCAGCCTCCAGATTTTGCTATACAAATATTTATTTATTTATTTGATTTCAAATAAATCTCAAAAAAGTGACTATGGGAAGCATACACAGAGGCGGGTTTCAAAGCCCATCGCTACCGGTTCGCTTGTGGGGATGTGCACAGAAGCGTCTAGGTGGGCGGGCGGAGCTTCCTGCCGCCTCCACCGGTTCTGCCAATCCAGAGCAAACCAGTAGCAACCCACCACTGACCATACACCATAAAACAGGGAAAACAATTAAAACAACACAAAAGATATATAAACAAAATTAATAAATAATTAAATAAATACTCCCCCCACCCACTAAACTTTTATACTTTTCTCTGGTATTTTCCTCCCAACTCCAATACCTCAAGTGCCTTGAAAAATGATTAAATAATATATTGATGGACTGATTTTCTTTTTTTTTAAAAAAAACCTTGGAACAAATAACTAATTCAGGAAAGAAAAACATATTTTTTTCTGAAAAATAAAAAGTGCCAGACTTTGAATTGTCAAAATCAACTTCTATTGTAAGGAATTAAGCACTATGTTATTTAGTAGCTGAATAGTAAAAGTCACACTAGAAGATATTAGAGACCAAGAAGACAGGAAGGAATTTATATTTTAAAGCTGCTTGTTGTATATTCATATATGTATGCACATTTTGATGCTTTAATTATATACAGTGTGCGTTTAATTTATAGATAACACCATCTATTTTTTATAGCTGTTTGGTTGTTTAATTATTTTATTTGTGATTTAATAGGGTGGATTATTTATTGTTGTTTGTTACATAACAGCATTGTATAAATGGTCATTTTATTGGTAAGACTGAATCCTGCCAAGAATCACATGACTGGGACAGACAACAAAATCAAATAAACGAGACAAGCAAAAACATTGATGAGATCTCATCTACATGTAGATGGAGTGTCTTCCCTCTTTAAGATTTTTCTTTCTTTCTTTGGTCCTGTAAGAAATATATAGTTCTGAATGAAGCCGAAATTGACATTCAACTACTAAATTAATTTGCCACTGCTTTTTTTATATTTGTTTACACATCATTCTTCCTCTTATGGAACAGTAACTTTGCTTTTATATTTAGAACTTGTTGCTTACCTCCTGACTAGGCGGTTCTGTTGTTCAATGTAGTTAAATCATAGGCAAAGTGAGTTATGCATCATATGTAACATTATATATAGTATGTAACATATATAATGTTACATATGATGTGTGTGTGTGTGAGAGAGAGAGAGATTAATTAAATGAATAATCTTCTTCACAAAAAATAGTAAAGCCTTTGATGCACAAAAATAAACAAGTTCTTCTTTTCAAGCTCCACTATCTTTGCTGATATGATGGCACTATGACTATTACAAGAGATACAATTCCCTATCTTCAAGGCTGAACTAAAATTAGGCTCCACCTGCAAGATGTTAATAAAATCTTATGCAGCTGCATTCCAGTTACAAATCCTCCAGATTGCTTTTTTGGAAAACTGTGAATTTTCAGCAGGCACACATTTTTTTTAAAAAAAAATAAACAAACAAACAAACTCCCTTTTGTCTAACCTCCTACCCCAATGCATTATTAATAAGAAATAAAAATTATAACTTTAATCATGCTGACAAATAGTCTCAGAAATAGATCCTCTTAAAATTTGATTCGGTATTACATCTTTTTGTATTTAACCAATTTTCCCCAGATGAAGCTAACAATGTCCTGTAAGTTCTTACTTGGCAGCTTCTTTTCTGCAGTTCTCATTGTTAGAGTGGAATTCCTATTATGACTATATTCAAACTCATATTCTTATTAATGGCTTAAAAATCCTTACAATATCATGTTGGTTACAAGTTACATTTTGGCTGAGAAAAGTTCCCAAAATAAATAAATTAAATCAGGGGTCTGCAACCTTAAACACTCAAAGAGCCATTTGGACCCATTTCCCACAGAAAAGAAAACGCCGGGAGCCACAAAACCCTTCCCGTGCCTGACTATTTCTTGAGCGGCCACAAAACTAGCATATGTAATAGAATTAATCATTCTCTTTTCTTCTGAAAATTTTCTTTTCTTGGATTTATCCATGGTTGGCCTATCGGGGATTGAAAAGCTCAATAAATCATGTGCCGGCGGGTATCGCACATTGGCGGTTGTGACGCATATTTTGAGTGTCAGGGAGCCACAGCAGAGGGGTAAAAGAGCCACATGTGGCTCCAGAGCCACAGGTTGCTGACCCCTGAACTAAATGAACACTGCTCACCAAGGAGAGGATTCCTTGTACTGAAGAATAGAGTTCATTTAGAATCCATCTTCAAGACATTGCATTAGCCAGTTGGTCAAATAGTCTATTAATTGTTATTGTTATTAATACCAAACTTGTAGTAGAAAAGTCTTGTTTATGTTTTTATTTATTAAATTTATATGTTGCCTTCTTACTATCTAGAATGACTCTGGACAGCTTACAATGGCAAAACCCATTAAATAAGAATGTAAACCGCTACCTACAATCTTCTGTTCAATAAGGTAAAATTACTGGAATTATGAAAAGATTTCAGTGTACAATAGCATTTGTATGAACCCGCAGTTTCAATGCAATAAACTGAATATATATTCACTAAATGAAGTGAATATATATTTAGTGAATAACATATATTCACTATAATATGTGACTAAAATAGTCACATATTTTTGTTATCAATATTTTGCTATTGCGTTGTACTATATGAATATTATACACTGTAACAAAGAATCTGTGAGGAGTTTAATATTCTAAATGAGTACATGTCTGACACCAACAAATCTAGCAAAGATTTTGGGGGTTTTATTAAAAGCTAACCTATTTATTGTTACATTATGGTAGTTTTCATACATATCATGATGCTATTTTATTTAAGTTTTTCAATTAACTTAAGTCTATTGGGAGTTTTACCCTTTTCTTACAAAAACACTAGAAGGACTATTGTGACAAAGAACAAAACAGAAGAGATAAGAGGGGAAAAAGTGGGAAATGGGGTAAATATAAACAAATGAAATTTCAGGTTTTGTTTGGCACTCACCAACTAAAATAACATCTTTCCCATCAAGACCCAGCCCCTCTGCTCCCATGAGGGAAGATCTGTTGAAGGTTGAAAGTGCCTCCTCAATGGTACCCTGAGAACATTGTGCCTTCCAAGAAAAGAATGAATCTAACTTTTAGGTCAGTGTTTCTCAGCCTTGGGTACTTCAAGAAGTCTAGACTTTGATTCCCTGAATTCCTGCCTGGGAAATCCTGGGAGTTGAAGTCAGTATATATTAAAGTTGCCAAGGTTGAGAAACATGGTTTTAGGTCTTTGAGATGACTCAGAAGAAGGATTCTACTCTTCTACGGGATGTTTAGACTACTATAAATTTAGGCAGATAGGTTAATTATTGTTTTATCTGTTGCTGTTGTATTTGATTGTAAACTACCTTGAGTCCATGGAAGGAAGCAGTTTTTTAAACATATATAAATAATCAAACAAACATACATATGTTTCAGTTTTGCTGGATTTAAAAGAAGAAAACAAACTAAATCAGACATTGCTCATCTTCACATCCTAGTCCTTTAAAAATGCTTCTCAAAAAGAAACAGTTTGCACTGTGTTTTTTTTAATTATTATTAAGAAAACACATTATCATTTAAATTTAAAAACTGAACTGAATGGTTGGCTAAAATGAAATTAAAAGTACAATAGAATACTTAGGTCAAGTGCTGGACAGCTGGTTGTACTCAAAATCAAATAAATGAGAAATTGTCCTCTCAAAATTAAGTCTGCGGTTTTTCAGTCTCATTAATTATCAGCCTGGCCTAGCTGTAAAGCCATGTAATTGGTATAATTTTGATGGGTTCTTTTTAAAAGGAAATCATGTTTGACCCTCTAGTTAATGCCATACTTTATTCTCCATTTTAGGATATTACAGCACGTCAGTAATTTAATCAAAGAAGATGACCAACCACCATGGCTTCAGCAGTTTGTTTATTTGTGCTTTCTAATCACAACTGTCAATATATACATCTAAACAAGGCATAGAAATGCTTGCTTCTTTCTTCCCCATAAGTCATGGATGACTTGACTGTGTCCTAAAAGAGAGTAACTTTTAGGCCAGAATATTGAAAAGGATTTTGCATAACTATAGAACAAGAAAGTAACCACTAGATACATTTTGTTCCCATATAATCCAGTAGTCCAAATGGAAAGTGTATCCAAGGCAGCTTCAATTTGTAGTACAAGTTTATATTCTAAGTCACAGTCTCCGGGGGTACCGGTATATTTTTTCTGGGTGATGGTGATGGTGGGGGAACTGCAACACAGAAAAGCACAGTGAAATTGCCTGAAAGCCTACTTATAAATAAGACTCACAATGGATACTATCTTGGTTAATGAAAAAGGCTGAAAGCAATGCTTCTGAACATCTCCCAAAGCCATTTTACTAGTTTCCCAGTGTGATTTTTGCTTTTTATTTAATCATTGATGACATAAAAATAAAGCAAAAGATTGGGCTGAGAAAAAGAGAAAGAAGACCTTTGTACCTATGTTAAAATCTCCATAGCCTCTTTTGGTTGAACTGAAAATGATGCATCCAAAAGAAATAGCTCAAGATTTACAGTAATTCTTCTTAGCTATAGAGTTGACATCACAATGCTTTTCCTTTAAAGCCCCTTTTTATTATTACTGTAGTGGGCTTTTAAACTGTAGGGAGTCTTTATGGAGTCAAAGGTATGTGTGTGTTTGTGTTTGTACACATACACAGACATAATCAATCAAGCAGGGAAAAAGAAATCACCCAAGGATAATTTAAAGTGAATGCTTACCTATTAATTGAGAGAAAAGTTAGACAACTGGCAGTAGCTTGAAACAGTGGCAACAGAGACAGGATAAGAATATTTAATGGGGACAGTAAATTCATGCTACAATAGGGTATAGATTTCCCCTAATGCATGAGAGATAGCATTTCATCTTAAATGTAGACAAACCCCCACTGATATATTGTATAGTAGGAGTAAAAGTGTGTAGGACAAGCAAGTAGGTTTCAAGTGATTTGTAGTAAACCTTGAAATTCTGGCTCTTATGGCAAGGAAATTTCTGATCCATAGAAACTACAGGGAAGTGACTTTTTCTACTTGAATTATGTAGTTGGTGGTATTTTTGTTTTCATTCAAATGAGTTTTGTTTTGCATCTAATTCCGTTGGTAGACTTTGGAATGCTATTAAAAAGCAAAATAGAAGTGATGAAGTTGAAATTTATCCAACTCTGATTTTTATATATTTCTATGTAACAGGGCTACTACTATCACAAAAGCCTACATGATCACTAGAGGTTACGAAGGACATGTAAAAAAAATCTCTTTTTCATTTTTTTCATTTCAGTTAGCTGGAGAATTCTGAGAGTTTAAGTCCACATAACTTCAAGTGGCCAAAGTTAGGAAACACTGATCTGATAATTATCCAGACAACACAGGTATTACTAGCTCTAATATTTAAATCAGTAACACCCAACATTGTCAGAATATCAAACTGCATGCTCTTCAGTTTATGACATTACTTGCACCAGACTGAACTTACTAAAGTGGACACTCCTTTTCTGTAGAAATGTTCAAATTATCACTTATGCTTTAATTCCTGAATTCATTGCTTTACCAATGAACAAGATATAAAAAGTCCCTGTGAATGTTTACTGTAGAGATTGCATTGTTTTGTTAGAGGGAGAATTAGGGGATTATCAGAAAAGCCATTGGCTAGAAGAAAGAGAATTATTGAACTCCATAGATGAGCAAAAGATATATCAGAAAAATATAAGGGTTTGTAATCAGCTTGTTCTGGTCTCAAAATCTTAGAACACTACATTTCCTCTCTTCCAAAGCAAAGGCAGGCATTCATTTTGACCATAAGAAAGAAATCATACTACTGAAATTCTGTCATTAAGTTCATGTCAAATGCACTACATTTATAAACTGGCATACAATGTTGTCACCTCACTTAGGGCTTATGAAGTATGATCCTATTGTGAATTTTTCAAGCATTCCAGCCTCAGAAGGCCTTGCCATAAGACCCAGGAATTTGATTTGAAATCCAAAACTTCCTAGAGGCAAAAGGTTGAAGAAGGCTACAGTAGGAATAAATTACGTTTTCAGTTAACTTTCCTAAATTTATCTCCACATTCAGAAATATTCCTTCTAAAATAAAATAAAAAAATAAGATGGATCCACAAATTCTAGCAACTATACAATGCTAAGTCCCCTACGGGCATCTGTGGCCTGCTTTCCATAGAGGTCCGTATTCAATCATGTAGAAGATTTGGCAGGACTAGGCAGTTGCTTACATTACAGTGCTTGCAAATCTGTATGGAAAGAGCCTGTTCAATAAAAAGGTGACAATCATTCAAAGGAAGTAGCACTATTTTTAGGTCAAGAATATAAAATAGTTCTATTCACAATAGCCATTCTCCCTCTCCTGCCATCAGAGACAATGAAACATTTAAAGAACTGCATGGCATTAAGAATTCAGCAAGACTGGACTTCTGTCATGAAGAACAGGGAAGGACAGCTAGGAACAGGAACCAATTAGATGTTCTTACTTGTAAAATGACATCATATAGCCGTTAAAGGAACGACCCCTCTATCAGGAAGGAAAAGTGAAACTTTGCAGATATTCCATCTTAGAACTGCCAAGTAGTCTTAAAATCACTCCATCTTAATACATAATTCCTATCTCCCTCTCATCAGAATGACTAGCCTTTAGTAATTGAATGACAGCAGAAATATAGGCAAGAAAGCTTTCCTAATTACTGCAGCCTTCCTCAGCTTCATATCTTCCTAATATATGGGACATCAACTGCTCTCCTGCAGTTACAATATCTGCATCTAATACAAACTTTGGAACTGAACAGAATATAGAACCGCTGTAAAATAAGATTGTAATTGGAATCATTGAAAACATTTTTGCAATCATCACCATCATCATCATCATCATCATCTTCATCATCATCTATTCAACAAGATTCAGAGACTTGTGGGCTCTGAATATGTTGTATTCAGATGCGTACATTGCAATTGAAATGAGGTGAGAATTGAAGTTATCTCTTTTTTTCACCAACAGAAATCACCTTAGTATTCAAGCTTATTTTTAATATCTGAATTAGTATTACTATTTATTTCTTAAATGCTAAACAGACAGAAATCCCCTTCTGTAATTTTAGTGAGAATCATTGTTTTTGAATATTTCAAGGAAGAAAAGAATTAGATATCAGATGCTTCTCACTTGCTGGATATAAAAATACATTGCACTAAAAATACAATCACAACCGCCTCCAATGACATTTATCAGATACATTTAAATATCCTGATAAATTTGTTTGTTATTGAGCAGTAATAAATGACCTATATCTTATATTTCTTCACTCTACATTTTCAGGGAGAGATAAGTACAATTCAAATGCTATATAAATCAAACTGGGCTTGAATAGTGTATGTCATCAGATAAAACTTGAGTAGTGTCTATCATCTGATTTAAGATGACTTACACTCTTGAGTTAATGGTTTAAGCAAGTTTCTAATTTGTCCAAACTCTCCATAAACAATACAAGATATTTGTGCTGATATGTTTATTTATTTATTTAATAAAATGTATATGCCGCCCTATCTCCGAGGACTCAGGGCGGCTCACAACAATAAAACAACCAGTTAAAAATATAAAATACATAATGTACATATATAATTTATATGAAACCCCCCAAAATCTAAAAACCCTCTCAGTCCAGGCTGGGCGATGTAAACAACCATGTTTTTAATTCCTGGTGGAAGGTGCAAAGGTCAGGAGCCAACCGGAGCCCCAGGGGGAGTTGATTCCAAAGGGTAGGCGCACCCACAGAGAAAGCTCTACCCTGGGGGTCGCCAGCCGACACTGTCTAGCTGACAGCACCCGGAGCAGGCCCTCCCTGTGAGAACGCACTGGGCGATGGGCAGCTGTTGCTGGTAGCAGATGGTCCGCCAAATATCCTGGGCCTAAGCCATGTAGGTCATCACCAGCACCTTGAATCTCACCCGGAGGTGAACGATGTTCTCATCGTTTATATAATATGATATTTTCTTTAATGTTATTTGAAGTGTATTGCTGTTGTAGTGGGTTCATAAAAATAGTTCTCCTGTTTGAAATTATCTCAATCCCTATTAAATTCAGTTTTTTGAATTAAAAAAAAACTTTGAGCGTACAAACAGTTGACAATGAGTGCTGTACATGTAAAAAAAAATACACATTTCAGGGCTTTTAGCAATCCTGCATTAATTGTAAACAAACTATTTCTAAGTCTGCTGATCACAAAATAAAGGGAAATACTTGAGAGATATGGCATACCTGAAAGTCCTGGATCATCAAAAGAAGCAGACCAAATTTGGTGAAGATGGCATTGGGAATTGCCCTCAAAATTGCAATTAAAAATGTGGGACAAGAATTCTGGATGGTGACTGAATTTAGGAAGATGAGAAAGAGAGTTCCATTAAACACTGGAGGCAATTTTCACCCAGGTGACACTGTTAAGCTTGGAATGGCTTGGAGTCTCTTTAACAACCTCCACCTAACACCTTCCCATATGGTTTAGTATTAGTTTGGAAAAACGTCTGTATGTGCACAGCTGAAAAAGAACACTGACACTCCAGTCCAGATGGCACATAATTTAATCACAGAAACCTTGGGAAGCTTTGCAAGACTAAGGAGCAGGCTGCTTTCCCAGTTGTAGGACTTTTTTCCTCACCTGCCTCTTACTACCTGGAGTCTGATCCAGGACATTTCACAATCGTATATCAAACCTGATCTCAATCCTGGTTAGGTTTTGTTCAGCCCATTAAAAAAAAAAAACAAAAAAAAAAACCCTTAGCAATGGACATTCCGGTCTCAAAAACCAATGTTAACCCAGGACTACCTGAAATATTTTGTGACTCATTTGGTCAATCATATCTTATAACATTATATCCAAAGCTATATATTACAACATTTTGCTGAAAACATTTTTAAATCTAAACTATTTGCATTAAAAAATAAAACCCTAATGCTTTAATTTTAAGATAATGTTCTTTAAATGGCATTGATTTATTTTCCTGTTAAATAAACATAGACAAAACTCTGCCTGAAATCTTCAAGACATCCTGACAGCCTTAATCATCCCTCAACATGTCAACACTCCCTGTGTGAAACTTATTGAATGGATGCTCTTTCCATTTAACCAGGCACGTAGCAGTCAATGTTGGACCAAGACTGGGTTATCTGAAGTCCTTATTCAGCTGTGGAAGTTTACTAGGTGACTTTGAGCCAAACACTGTCTCTTAACTAGCTTAAGTCACAGGATGTTTGTGAGAATAAAAAAAATACAAAATTTTTACCTCATCAGGAATTTTGGAGGAAAGGCAGAATATAAATGCAATCCATACCAAAATTAATAATAATAATAATAATAATAATAATAATAATAATAATAATAATAATAATAATAATAATAGACTGCCTTCTGTCAAAAACTCAGTGAGCACTAATGAGTTAAGCAGGACTTTTCACCAAGAATATGTTTACAGAAAAGAACCATCTGAGCAAGCAACCTTTTGGTTTCTAGATGTTTTGAATTACAACCTCTGTAACCCAGCCACTACAACCAATGGTAAAAATTGGGGAGTTTAATCCAAAATCTGTTGAAGACATGACCCTGCTTGCTTGTCTACGTTTAATGTATGCTTACATTTTTTTTTAAAAAAAAATGCTTCCCTGTTCTAAATATGTTTATTGAACTTTCTGATTTCCTCAGAGCATTTATTGCTGATATTAAAAGGGGTCTCTGCCAGACGTTGAGCTTTTTCTACAGGAAAATGTTCTTCCTGTACATTAAAGTACAGCTAGATTTCTTGAACATTTGTGATTCTGTCTGATCAGAGGAAGGAAAAAAAGGAAAAGAAAAGAAAAAACCCATCTGGTATTCTAATGATCATTAGTATTACAGCATAAACACACAGACATACACAAAGAAAAACTTGGGGTTTGCTTCTGCCCTTGATTGCAGTCTTTCTGGTGTGCTTGTTTCCATTAAAACTATCTGCCTTTGTATGCTCGAGATTTCTGGCTTTCTGTTTCATCATGCCGTATTCCTGTCCTGAAAGGATGCAGGGGAGGCAAATAATAGCATTGCCTGGAGCATTCTGTTTATCACAGATCCCACTGTTGTTTTTATCATCACTGAACAGAAAGTTATTTCCTCTACACGGAAAAGATGCTTTTGTAACTTTTAGATCAAGACTTGTCAATATGTGTTTCCTGAACATTCCGGTGCATCGGTAAAAACCTGTTTTGGAGATGGCGGTTGTTTTTGCCAGGAGTCCTTTTGGCACAAATTCTTTCCAGCAATTGCCAAATGTGTAGCTCAAAGGTGTTATCTTGTTCCTTTTTCCTCCTTCCCCACACCTCCCCCTGCCATTAAAAACAGTTTTCTGTTCACTTTCACTCTCTGTAAATTAGCTGCCATCAAATTGTTTGCTAATCTCTGAAGCTTTGCAGGGATCAACAGGAGCTGAGAAAGAGAGAGAATGGGAGTGGCCCTAAGTCATGCTCTTTTCTCACCAAAGAAGGATGTCGAGTAGTCATTAGGTGTATTTTTATATTCCAGGCAGGTTAAAGCAAGGGAGAAGCAGGAAATCAATGGTACAGAGATGAAACACCACAATTAAAATCATTTATTTGATATGCCTTTGGCCAAGAACCTAAAGCACGGAAGTGCAGGATCTGGATTAGTTACAAATTGCAACTTTGCTTTATTTTATTTTATTTTATTTATTTTCTTTTTTAAACTCCTACTGAGTCTAGCTGCAACCACAAGCAGCAAATTGCTTGAAGACATTTCTCAGCTGGTGTATAAAGAACCTTAACAGGAAGGTTTGATTTCCCTGCCCTTCTCTAGCGTATGTTAGAATTAGTTTTATAGCAAATGAGTGGAAAAGCACCCCACAATGTTCAAACACTCCTTATTTATTTAGTTGCTCATGAGTCCTTTCATCAATATCATAGTATCTCTTTTATAAGAATACTTATATGTAGATATATTCAAAGTCATGCTGCATGGATTAGTTATGGTGACTTCCCAGCTACAATTTAATAGTCTATTATGTTGCGGGAATCTCATTGTTGTTGTTAGTTGTGAAGTCCTGTCCAACCCATTGTGACCCCATGGACAACATTCCTCCAGGCCTTCTTGTCCTCTACCATCCTCTGGAGTCTATTTAAGCTCACACTGACTGCTTCAGTGACTCCACCCAACCACCTCATTCTCTGTCGTCCCATTCTTCTTTTACCCTCAGTCTTTCCCAGCATTAGGCTCTTCTGCAGTGAGTCCTTCCTTCTCATTAGATGGCCAAAGTATTTGAATTTCATCTTCAGGATCTGGCCTTCTAAAGAGCAGTCAGGGTCCATCTCCTCTAGGACTGACAGGTTTGATCACCTTGCAGTCCAAGGGACTCGCAGGAATCTTCACCAGAACCATAGTTCAAAGGCCTCAATTCTTGGCGCTCAGCCTTTCTTATGGTCCAACTTTCACAGACATTGCAACTGGAAAAAACATAGCCTTGACTATACACACTTTTGTTGGCAGGGTGATGTCTCTGCTTTTTAGTATGCTGTCTAGATTTGCCATAGCTTTCTTCCCCAGAAGCAAGCGTCTTTTAATTTCTTGGCTGAAGTCCCCATCTACAGTGATATTGGAGCCCAGGAAAATAAAATCTGTCACTACCTCCATTAAGGAACCTCATTAGTTATGGGAAATATGAACTATTTTTCTATTTAAGAATGAAGACAATGTTAGGTGAAAATATGAAGTCAAGGAGTATCCAAACTCAGAAAAAGAAGAGATATGGTGGACAACTCCTTCTTAACTGGTGGCAGCAATGCCTCTGATAGAAGGTCCATACAGAGAGTGGTAAGGACAGTTGAGAAGATTATAGGAATCTCGCTTCCCATTATTCAGAATACTGCCTATACGCGCTATATGCTTAGAACGTAAAGCATTGTTAGAGACCCCAGAAATCCACTTTATATTCTGTTTCTGTTGCTTCCCTCTCAGAGGAGGTTTCGAAGTATCTATAGCAGGACTACTAGATTCTGCAACACCTTTGTTCCTTATGTAATCCGTCTTGTAAACTTGCAGGATTTTTTTTTTTTTTTGCCATGTATATGTATACATTTGAACTAGATTGTGAAGTTTCTCTGTGTCATATAAGTTTGTGTATGTAGATATATGCATAACAGTTATCTTTTGAGAGCTGAATGCAATGAAATTTCATTTTAATGTATGCTGATTAGTTTACATTTAAAGTGACAATGAAGTTTTTACTCTATCAAACTTTTAGAATAGTATTCACAGTACCAAGATGTGAAAAAGTAATGGAAATTTTTGGAGGGTCTCAAGCCTTTAGTGCATATGCATAAACTTAAGAATATTTCTGACGTAGAAGGAGTTCTGGAAAAAAGAGTGAGGGAAAAAAACCCCAAAGATTAAAAATAGAGAGACACATAGAAAGATGACAGAAAAAGTAAAAAAAAAAAAACATCTTCATAAAGGGATAGAATAAAAGGATAGAAAGAGGGAGGCAAGCTACTGAACAAATGAAAAAAAGAAAACAAATAAAGAAAAGGAGAAAGAGAGAGAGAGAGATGCTACATTTTGACTCAGCTTGCATACTTTAGGTTCTAATATTCCTACTTTTATTCTTACATCCATGTTAACATACCCCGCCTTCAATGCAATCCCCAAGATTGCCAGATCTAACAGAGAAAAAGGCTGCTGAACTCTAGCCTAAATGATCACCTTTCAAAAATTAACCTTGACTTCTTTTTGTTATCTGCAGAAAGAGTGCGGATTTTCAATTGCTTTACAATTCTGTGATCTTCTGTTTCCATACACCATTACTCTTCAGATGTGCTTCTGGAATTGTGTCTGGTGATATGGGAACGGGGATCCTTCAAGAGGATCAAGACATGCCATCCATCTCTACACTTTGCATTATCCTAAGATTTCTGTGGAAATAACCATGCCTGAATAAAGCAGTGACCCTTACGATTTGACAAAAAGCAGTTAATATTTTGATAATGTGTTTCGATGAGAAAGCAGTCTAAGATAGATGTCTTACCATTTTTTCCTACCCTATTAATCAATGGAGGGCTTAAGTATGTATATAACAAAGATTATTTTTCCTATATTAGAAAAAAATATATCATAGAAACTTTATGAATGGCTTCCTTCCAATGGGAAAAGTTTCTGGAAAGGTATAAGAATTTTCAGAGGGTAGTTTTAAAAAAACCAAAACTCTAGATATCACAATGGTTATTTAATGGATTTATAGAAAATCACCATAATACCTGCATTTTTTTTCAGTTGAAATATTTGTTCATTGCTGCAGCTCTACAGCTAGAAAAGTTATTAAAAATTATGTATTTATTTAGTTATTTAGTATATGCATATCATACATGGACTAGCAATATAAATTAACATTTCAACTAGATCACTAGAACCCAATAAAATATAAATGTCAGAAAGATCTATGTTCAAATATCAATGTCTAGGCCATCTAACCATAGAGGCATAGCATTGTTTATATTAAAAAAATCAAAATAGTGCAAATAAAAATGCAAATAAAATGCAAATAAACTACACATACATAGATATTGGTTTATCCTGATGTGAGCTTTCAGGTTGACATCAATGAAGCAGTGGTCAAATTGAATGATCATAGTCTAGGTTTTTTTTTTCTTCTTCTTTTGTTCTGACATTTCACCAGATGCTTCACCAGAGATGTTTTGTGGTGAACCATAATCAGACATCAGTTTTCTTGGAATTCTCCAAAATAAACCAATTACAAGACCTCTTACATCTGTCTGGTTCAGAGAAAGGCCAATCAGGAACTGGTACTCTTGGAAATTATTCAATATGGACCAACGAATGTCAGACAAGGAACCAATCAAGGTCCAGCTTTATTGGACTTCTGTGATATGGACCAATCAAAGATCAGCTTGGCAGATTCAAATTCAAGAGTTTAGTAAGCCTATTTCAGTTGCCCAAGAGCTGCCAAGAAATACACAACAAAGCAACTCACTCTGCCTCCAAAGATGTGAGCTGCAGCTACTGGTGAAATGTCAGTACAAAAATAAATAAATAACCACAGTCATTCAGCCTGAAAGCTCATCACTGCGTAATTGATATTGGTTGTTTCCAGACTTAGACATGAACTTTGTTCTCCTCCAGTTTGCACGGATGTATACATGATTGAATATCTCTGCAAAAATTCATCCTATTTACAGTTATTTTATCTGTGACTATCATTTGTTTGTCAAATTTATACATTGCTAATTTCATTTCAACTCATGGCACCTTACAGCAATACACATCACATTATAAAACTATCAAACTCTTCTAGTAAATGATAAATGCTAGAATGTTTACTGTAGCAATGGAATAAATACCATTAATACCTGACTGCTGTAATTGTGTTTATAATGTTATATAATTTTAACATTGTTTTTATATGTATTGATTGTCTGGCAAAGGTTTGTCGCTTCCCTAACTAGTCCTTTAAGATTAAGTTGTTCCAAATATTAATAAAAGATGATGATAGATAGATAGATAGATAGATAGATAGATAGATAGATAGGGATGGAATTTTTTATCAGTACTGTTGAATGAGGGCATTTCCATGGAAACAACTCAGAGTACATCTATGCTGCTCCAGCATCCTAATCACTCACTGTAATTAGGCAGTTCGACTAGGAAATTGGAGAATGCATACCTAAAAGATACTGGGGGAAGGGGGAGGCAGCCCCTTCCCTTCCAATGGGCATGGCTAATATGTGCTTGGGATAGGTTTTCAAAAATCAATTCCACTTCTTTTTAAATCCTTCTTGAGGGCAGCGAAGGCTCTTTCTTGAGAAGAGTTGCTGCTATGAAAGCATTCACAAAGTATCTGTGTTTGGGGGTGGTAAATAGCAGTTTATAATTATTATAATTTTCCGCATGTTTTGACACTTCACAGTTATGAAGAAACCAATTGTAGACAGTGGTTTCCCACCTTTTTCTTCCAGATACCACAGAAAGAGAAATCTCAATTCCTTATATTTTTTGTTAAATGAATTTAGAATTGTCACTGCTTCTGCTGCATCTGCTGCTTTAAATGTGTAAAGTTTCAGAATCTCTAGTCTAGGTGATACAGGTAGCTCTTTGGCTTATGATAGCAGTTGGGACTATAATTATATAATGTTAAGCGAGACACTGTGTAACCATGCTGCTTCATGACAGCACTTCCAGCAATCCTGGTTGTCATCGTCAAACAAGGGCTGCGTAGATCATTTAGCGAGGACTTCATGTGAGTGCTATTTCTGAGTTCCTGCTGGCTTCCACGCTGACTTTGCTTGTGGGAAGCCAACAGGGAATTTCAAAAGTTGCAATCATGTGACTGTGGAATCCTACAACATCATAATGGTGAGCCAAGCACCAAGTGGTGGATCATCATTACATGACTGTGGGGACATGGTGATGTCTGAAACTCCAAGCACCAATTGTAAGTATCACTCATTCAGCACTATCATAACTTTGTATGGTCACTGAATGAATGCTGGTAAACCAAGGATTACCTATGTGGTGTTCTCCACAGGCTGCAGCCACAAATAACCCAGGGCTTTTTCGAAGGAAGAAGCAATAAAAAGAAAAAGTAGATTGCCATTTTTTTTTAAAAAAATATATAAAATTCATTTGGTCCTTTAACCTCCTCTCCCTCTGAATTATTCTCTATCTTTCCCCCCTTAAGGAATCATTTATAGTATCTCTTATTGAAAACCTTCACCAATTTCTGTCAAAAACACAATGCTGGATGAGGTTTTTGATATGAGCTGACCCATTTCCTCAAGAAAAGGAAAGTGAAAACAGTAACACTGCAAGTCTATTTAGTGAAAGTTTTTTCCAAAAGCCACGAATGGAAAAAATTATTAAACAATAACTAAATCTCTGCTAGGAAGCCAGGCAAAATATGAAGCAGAATGCACAATCATGAGGGAAAGCAAAGAGCTTTTATTGGCTTGCCTTTGACATCTGAATATGGGAGGCAGTGGCAAATTTTGACTGAAGCTAGGAAACAAAGAGAATAAATTTATCAAGTTGACAAAATATACTGATTTTCTCCTAAACTGAAAGAGACCACACATGTTATGAAACAAAAAAGAAAGAGAAATAAATAAAAAGAGCTGGCAGATTATAAGACTATGAATACTGGAGTTTTATTGTGTTCTGTTTCAGACTGTATATCATCTGATTTATATTCTTAGCCAACTTTTTTTTTTATTCTCCTTGGGTTGTATTTTTTTTTTTTTTTTTGCGGATGAGCAGAAGGAAAGGGGGAGTCACAGATCTGCATTTAAAATGGCACAAGTTGGAAGCATATATATCCATGCTACCTACGATATCTAATCTCCACATAAACCACACCAATATTTTTCTTGTTACGCATTTAATGAGCTCACCCTGCCTCAAATGAAGAGTTTCTTTTTGGAACCATCATATCTTAACAATGATGTTTCTATACTCTACTCT
Source organism: Arizona elegans (assembly GCA_022577455.1). NCBI lineage: Eukaryota > Metazoa > Chordata > Lepidosauria > Squamata > Colubridae > Arizona > Arizona elegans. The sequence goes on from JAKOOJ010000002.1 coordinate 129,918,962, forward strand.
ACATATTATTCTATTTACCTATTTGTGGAATTTCTTAGATCCACTTGAGGTTTATGGGAATTGTATTGTTTTATATTGATATTGTTAGTCACCTAGAGTTTATGAGAATGGGAAACATGCAAGGAAAGTAAAATAATTACACAAATGGCTTTTATATAATAATATTATTTGAGTTTTCACCAATACAGGGTCGACGTCCTCCATTTCAATCCATTTAGATGTTCAGCTTTTTTTAAGCTTCATTTCTGTAAATAACCTGGAAACAACCAGAATAGTAGTTAAAGTATTGGATTAGGAGCTGGGAAACTAAAGTTGTAATTCAGCCCCAGTCACAGAACTGTGACTTAATGTCAATCACTTTCTCTCAGCCCAACTATCTCACTGTCTTCCTAAGTGAAGGAGTACTGTCTGTCTGTCTGTCTGTCTGTCTGTCTGTCTGTCTGTCTATCTATCTATCTATCTATCTATCTATCTATCTATCTATCTATCATCTATCTATGTCAAACATGTACAAGATAGCAGATATGAATATGAACATGGACATGAACGAAGGAAATGTCTTGAGCTCCTGACTGAAAGACAGATTGAGATTTGGGAAACACATAGAGGAGATTTGGGGAATGCACAGCAGATGGAATTAGTGCAAAGCTGGGCAGTCTGTGGGCTATGTATAGTTTCTCATTTGAGCTCCTACAATGAATGACAATGAAGATGTTGAAGTCTTTTTGTATGTTTCCGTTTGAGATGTCCTTGTGTGTGGGTTGAGAGTCTTTAAGTGAAGACGTTTCAATAACATATAGCTATCAAAATTGGGCTGTCTCCTTGTACCACCCTAGAGATGAAGGGCTTCTTAAGGCTTTCACCACAACTTGCATTAAAAAATGAACAAGGGTGCTAATCCACCAGCAGATATACATCAATAGGTGCAACTTAGTATCCTGAGGGATTTTTAGGCTACATTAAACTGGATGGCAAACCTCTTTAGCCTTTTAAGATAGAAGTAAAATGTGTTTGAGAGCCAGTTTGGTTTAATGGTTAAGACATCATGCTAGAAATAAAAGCACTGCCTTGGGCACAAAACTGGGCTGGATGACATTGGGCCAGTCATTTTCTCTCTGCCCTAGGAAGGAAGCAATGGCAAACTACTTCTGAATAACCTTGCCAAGAGAACCAGCCAGGATTTGTCCAGGCAGTCTTGAAGAATTGGACATGACTGAACTGGGGAAAAAATATAATGGAAACCTAGACATTTTTATAGCAAGGAGTTCCATATCAATGAAACTTGAGTTTTATTAAATTTAAAAATATTTTAATGCTGCTAGCATTAGTTTAACAGTTTAACAAAGATGTCTGCATTATTGGTTAAAGAAGGTTCCATTTAAGACCCTCGCTAATGTAAAAACAATGCATTCTTTTTTGTTACAAAACACAGGTGGTGATCCTGTCCACATATCATATCTATTAACATGCATGTTGGTAACAAACTGTTTGTAGCAGCCCTGCAGCCATATTTAGCATGCAATAAAGACCTCTTATTAAGAGCGACAAGAAGTCATATAGCCATAATGGAGCAAGAACTGGTTTATACAAGAGCTGTTGACGGAGAAGAGACAGTCCCTAGAAAGTTGTTTGACCACTAGCAGCTGTTGAGTACTTGTATAAAGCACCCTTTATAGAAAGCCTTTTTATGTTTATTGTTCCTTGTGCATAAGATCAAAAATCGTATCTATGCAGGAACATAATTAGCAAATTAATGGCCAAACCTTGTACATAAAGGGAGATATTTCCCAGGGGAAAAAAATGTGTTATAAGCACTTTTATTTTTAAATGGTTTGGCTTTTAAAAAGAAATATAAAGTCAATTGTTTCCTTGTTGTACCAAAAAGCTTGCATTAAACAATTCCATGATAGTTTATTTACCTGAACCAGGAACAGGTTTGGCTATTCAGGGCTGCCAAGACTCTGATTTCTGTTCAGTTGGTTATAGCCCTAGATCTGATTTCTTATGTCTCTGTAAATGAAAGTTAATTGAGGGGAAAAGTTCACTTACATAAAGCTAGATCCTTATGTTAAAAATTTTACCCAGGCAAAGCAGTATATTTAGTTACAGAATATGCATGCTTCCTATCAAAGGTAAAGAAGGCTGGGAGTATAAATGTTTAATGTGCTCAATTTATAGTCACATAATTTTCTTGTCACTGAGTAGCTCCACACAAATTATCCAGAAGTGTTTCTTTTTAATAGTGGAGATTCACATGATTTCTACTCTTGAAAATGTCAACACATATTTCTGTTGTGAGTAGCACACAATTAATGCTAGGAATATGTCACTTAGACTGAAAAAAAAATCACTTGTGAATGTTTTTAACAGTGTTTTCATTTAGCGTGCAAACAGACCTTGGGAAAGGGGAGTTTTCACACATACACATGGTCTTGTTTTAACCTTTATGACAATCTTGCAATTGAATATTACTATTTGAACAGATTGCCAAAATGACGACTTCTTGCTTAAGGGCTTCTCCATTTAATGGTAGGACTAAACCATGAATGAGTCTAGTGGTCAAGACATCAGACTTGAAGCCAGGAGATGGTGAGTTCTAGTCCTACCTTAGGCATAAAAGACAGCTGGGTGAATTTGGGCTTTCACTTTCTTTTAGCCCAGTTCACTTCACAGGATTGTTGTGGTTGTAGGAAAATCAGAGGAAGAGAATAGAATAGAATTCCTTATTGGCCAAGTGTGATTGGACACACAAGGAATTTGTCTTTGGTGCATATGTTCTCAGTGTGCATAAAAAGACAAGATACACTCGTCAAGAATCACAAGGCACAACACCCAGTGACAGTCATACGGTACAATAAGCAATCAAATCATACTAGGAAACAATATCCATATCAATCGCAAGGATACAAGCAACAAGTTACAGTCATGCAGTCACAAGTGGGAGGAAGAAGGAATATTGGGTGTGTTCACCACCTTGAGTTATTTATAAAATAATACTGGTGGGGAATAAATAAATAGATACAAATATAAATAAATAAATAAAAACAGTATACCAGGTGTGTCAAACTTATGGCCTATGGGCCGAATGCGTCAGGCGCTGGCCACGCCCACACCCAGTTTAGCGAAGGGGGGGAAGTCACGATATGTCACGTGATGATACCATGACAATGTGAGTTTGACATCCTTGCAGTATACCATTATGTTACAACAGCACAATGCATAAAAGCAATACAGCTTATTTGAAACATCTGTGAAAGGTAGGCAGCATTTATCCTCCTATTGCATGTGAGAGTTCAGGTAGAAATAACCTAAGCTCAATTAAGTAATCATTCACTTATTGCTGAGAAACTTCAACTTGCTCCAGTTATGTAAAATATGAGAAGAAAAAAAAAAGCTTGACTCAAGAATGTGTACTTGACTAGACAGATTTTAGTGCATATTCAAAGTGCTAAGAGCCAAGCTGGGTGGGCAAAATTAATGGAGAAGTGTAGCATTCCATCATTAGCTCAAGAGAAAGCAAAATCAAAGCCTATGGTTGGTCAAAGTAAAGAAGGAGAGAGCTGTGAAAAAGAATGATGTCAGCAACAATGCTAGTTGTAGGTTCTGATAGGCTGAAGGTTTAATAAAGTGATCGATCTCATGGGCAGCTATTCATTGCAGTCTTGGAAAGTCTCCTATGTTCTCCTTGTATGGAATTGAAGCTGCAACAGTATATACTATTGCAATATCAGAAGCAGGAGGAAGAGTCATCAGAACTGAGAAGTACTTCACAGCCACTTGATCTGATTTACAAATCTGCTGTGATGCGGTGATTTGATTGAAGTGTCATCAAATCAGAGCATCCCACTGAAGCTTTGCAAAGCGTTAGCGGCAATGTGTTTGTGGATGCAATATACCACTGTGTTTGCAATAAAATATACTCTGTTCAGAACCATAGGGTCTCCCTGAAAAATGGAACAAGTAGCAGAAGTGAGCCGCTCATATGGTTTTAAAATCATGCTGATAGTATCACTGAAGATTTAGTCCATTAGTACAATTAGGCACAATGGATAACCTTTACATGGACTTAAAATGTCTGTGTAAACTGGAACTCTGCAATACCAGAGTTTGGGCTCAAGCATGGATTGGATAAATTATATGTGGGTCCAGCCTACAATAAAACAATCCTATCATATTTTGATTATTTTTCAGGCCACTTTGGTGCCACAGATTGCTGGTAAATGGCCTTTGATTTCTCATCCTCTAATGAAAGAGTTTTGTTCATTGAGGGTAAGATAAATTATTTTACTTCACTTTTTATAGTATTTGTAGATTGCCCTAATCAGACGCAGGGCAGTCATCTAAATTCTTTTCCATTAAATTATCGTGATTAAAATGATATGTATTTAGAAAAAGATCCTCTTTTTTTTTTTTTTGTAAATAAGTTATTCAAGCCAATGTTGGTTTCATATTTAAATTGCTTGTGTTTGCGGGGGTAGGGGAGAAGCAAACCAGCAAGTCTAAAATTGATTTCTTGTCATAAAAGAAATAAGAAAATAGTAGAAAAAAATATTACCCAATTTAATTCTATCTTGATTCCACATATCCCATTAGATGCTTTTGAATGGGTCTTTATGAATTATTTGTAAAGAACTCTGTGTGTATATAAGTTTAATCACTCACTTTATAGATGAGTTGATATGAAGAACAAAGCATTAGACCTGCGGGATTAACAATTGTAAACCTTTAGGGAAGACCCAAACATTTTATTTCGTAACAGATAGTGTGCTCCTGTACTACAACTGTATTGTCCTATCTTTTATTCATGGGCCATCATAAGGGCCGCCAAACAGATTATCATGTTTACATCAGGCCTCCTTTGAGAAATAAATTCTTTAATAGTTGAACTGGCAGGGTTAGTCAGTACTGATATGCCTGCTGCTGAAGGAAGAAAGGGAGGGAGGGAGGGAGGGAGGGAGGAAGAAAATACATATCTAAATCAAGGAATTGAAATGGGGTGAGAAATGACATCCTATAACAGTCATCAATCAGTAGCTTGTATCACTTGCTGAAGAGGTCACATTAAAGTCTCCTTTCCTTTCATCATTTTACTTGATGGCACCCAATGTTTGCCCAGGGACCTGGGAAAAAGAAACCCACAAGCTGATAGCTTTCCTTGAAATTGGCAACCCTTTATAATTGCCGGTTTGTAATGTTGCATGTTTTAAATGCATTTAGATTCCTTGTATAATCAAAGTGCTACAAGACACTTGCCAATTAAAAGAGTTAACTCAATTAAAAGACGCATTTTAACAAGCACAATGAGCATGGCAGCCTCTGCAGTGCTAAAATCTCTTTTAGGATAGATGACTAGACAATCTGTTAGGTTAGAAGCTGAACAAACGTTAAGCTAAGTGTTTGCACTCATCATTTTAAATGTCCCATCTTTTCTAGCACTCCTTCTTCAAATCAATGAAAGAGAATTTTCTTTCCTATTTCAACGGAGAAAAGAATCTGCATAGTGGGTGAAAAATATTTGAACAAAGTACAAATTATAAAGGTGTGTGTATGAATGCCCTGCATGTAAGTATATATCATGTCTCCAGCAACCATATCTTCTGTGACTTCCCTCATTTTCATTCAATCCCGTGGAAATACATTATGAGGGATGAACTTGTGCTTTGGGAAAATTGAAATATTCTTTATGTATTTTTTATTTATTCAGTTTTGTTGCTTCCAAAATCGATGGAAAATTTCAGAAGGCCATTTATGCTATTTCTGTTTTAATCACATTTCAATCTACCAATAGATTTGACAACAGCTTCACTGCTCAATTGGGTTTTTAACTCTGGATTTACAGGAATCTTTCATCTATCCCAGCTTGTCTACCCAACCACATAAAGGACAAGAAAGTTAAAAAAGAAAAAAAAACAGAATGTTTCCGATGTTCTTCCTTCAAAACAGTGGAGGATATAACCCATCATCCCCCCCCCCCCCGTTTATGTCTACTGTAAGCAATATCTTTGCTGCATCTCTTTGAACATTGTTGTTGTTGTTAGTTGCAAAGTTGTGTCTGACCCATTGCGACCCCATGGACAATATTCCTCCTGTCCTCTACCATCCTCTGGACTCCATTTAAGATCAGGCCTACTGCTTCGGTTACTCCATCCAGCCACCTCATTCTCTGTCGTCCCATTTTTCTTTTGCTCTCAATCTTTCCCAGCATTAGGCTCTTCTCCAGTGGGTCCTTTCTTCTCATTAGGTGGCCAAAGTATTTGAATTTCATCTTCAGGATCTGGCCTTCTAAAGCACAGTCAGGATTGATCTCCTCTAGGACTGACCGGTTTGATCGCCTTGCAGCCCAAGGGACTCACAGGAGTGTTCTCCAACACCATAGTGCTGGAGGCCTCAATTCTTTGGTGCTCAGCCTTTCTTATGGTCCAACTTTCACAGCCATACATTGCAACTGGGGAAACCATAGCCTTGACTATACGCACTTTTGTTGGCAGGGTGATGTCTCTGCTTTTTAGTATACTGTCTAGATTTGCCATAGCTTTCCACCCCAGGAGCAAGCGTCTTTTAATTTCTTGGCTGCAGTCTCCATCTGCGGTGATCTTGGAGCCCAGGAAAATAAAATCTGTCACTACCTCCATTTCTTCTCCATCTATTTGCCAGGAACATTAAGATTGTCAAAATGCATTGTATGATTACTGTGAACCTTAAGATGGTCATAATACATTGTTCCCCATATTTATTTATTTATTTGTTTATTTATTTATTTATTTATTTATTTATTTATTTATTTATTTATTTATTTATTTTTAAATTTATATACGCCCTTCTCCCTGACGACTCAGGGCGGTGTACAGCCAGAATTAAAAAACATGAAATACAAATATTAAAAAACAATTAAAATATGTATAAATTTGGCCCAAAATTAAAAATACAAAGTACAATTAAAACATTTAAAATTTCTTCTTAAGCCAGCCCGGCTTGCTGGAAAAAGTGGGTTTTAAGGGCACGGCGGAAGGCACTAAGGTCTTGGATTCTCCTTATCTCTGGGGGCAACTGATTCCAGAGGGTAGGTGCCCCCACAGAGAAGGCCCTCCCCCTGGGGGTCACCAGCCTACATTGATTGGCTGATGGCACCCTGAGGAGGCCCTCTCTGTGGGAGCGCACGGGACGATGGGAGGTCGTCGGTAGCAGCAGGCGGTCTCGAAGATAGCTAGGCCCGATGCCATGGAGCGCTTTAAAGGTGATAACCAACACCTTGAAGTGCACCCGGAAGCCCACTGGGAGCCAGTGCAGCTTGCGCAGGAGCGGTGTTACATGGGAGCGCCATGCTGCTTCCGTCACTACCCGCGATGCTGCATTCTGGACCAGTTGGAGCCTCCGGGTGCTCTTCAAGGGGAGCCCCATGTAGAGAGTGTTGCAGTAGTCAAGGCGAGAGGTGACGAGGGCATGAGTGACTGTGCACAGGGAATCCCGATCAAGAAAGGGCTGCAACTGGCGAATCAGGCGAACCTGACAAAAGGTCCCCCTGGTTACAGCTGTCAGATGTTCCTCCAAGGACAGCTGCATATCCAGGAGGACTCCCAGATTGCGAGCCCTTTCTGTGGGGGCCAAAGACTCGCCCCCAATAGTCAGTGATGGAGTCAACTGACTATATCGGGATGCCGGGAGCCACAGCCACTCAGTCTTGGAAGGGTTGAGCTTGAGTCTGTTCCTCCCCATCCAGATCCGCACAGCCTCCAGGCACTGAGACATCACTTCAAGGGCATCATTGGGGTGGCCTGGGGTGAAGATGTACAGCTGGGTGTCATCAGCGTACTGGGGGTATCTCACCCCGAAGCCACGGATGATCTCACCCAGCGGCTTCACATAAATGTTGAACAGAAGGGACGAGAGGACCGATCCCTGTGGCACTCCACAGATGAGAGGCCTTGAGGTCGACCTCTGCCCCCCTGCCAACACAAACTGCGACTGAGAGAAAGGAGGAGAACCACCGCAACACGGTGCCTCCCACCCCCAACTCTTCCAGCCGGTGCAGCATGATACCATGGTCAATGGTATCAAAAGCCGCTGACAGATCTAACAGGACCAGAACAGAGGAGCAACCCCTGTCCCGAGCCCTCCAGAGATCATCAACCAACGCGACCAATGCCGTTTCTGTGCTGTGCCCAGATCTGAAACCTGACTGGAACGGATCTAGATAAGATGTTTCCTCCAGGAAATGTGGGAACTGTCGCACGACCACACTCTCAACAACCTTCGCCATGAAGCAAAGGTTGGAGACAGGACGGTAGTTGGCCAATATTGCCGGATCCAGGGACGGCTTCTTGAGGAGAGGCCTCACCACCGCCTCTTTCAAGGCAGCGGGGAAGTGGCCCTCACTCAGCGAAGCATTGATAACACCCTGGAGCCAGCCTCGTGTAACCTCCCGGGAAGCCAGTACCAACCGGGAGGGACACGGGTCCAGTAAACATGTGGCCGCACTAAGTCTCCCCAAAATCCTGTCCACATCATCAGAAGTCACAGTGTCAAACTCCTCCTCCCTCAAGACTATTCCTCGTCACCCTGCCCTGATCTACCCAGTCAGAGTCCAAATCCCCCCGGATCTGAGCGATTTTGTCATACAGGTATTGTCCAAAATCCTCCGCCCTGCCTTCCAAGGGATCCTCCCACACTCCCAGATGGAGCAGGGAGCGGGTCACCCTAAACAGGGTGGCCGGACGATTCCCTGATGACGCAATAGAGGCGGAAAAGTAATTAAACTTTGCCATCTTTATCACCACTAGGTAGGCCTTAATATGCGACCTTACCAGTGTTCAATCAGATTCAGCGAGACTGGCCCTCCAACCGCTCTCCAGGCATCTTTTCTGGCGCTTCATTTCCCTTAGCTCCTCAGTGAACCAAGGAGCCGCTCGGGATCGGCACCGGGTCAGAGGCCACAAAGGCACGACTCGGTCCAAGGCCCCACCAGCCGCCCGATCCCAGGCAGCTACCAGGTCCTCGGCCGAGTCATGTGCTAGATCCTCAGGGAATGGCCCAAGCTCCATCTGGAGCTATAAAATGTTCTGTTGCATGTGCAGGCAAAACAGCCTTCACCACTGGATAAAACTATATACCGTATTTTTTGAAGTATAAGACACACCTTAGTTTTTTGGGAGGGAAATGAGAAAAAAGCTGATTGGCAGGTAGATCAGCCTCCCGGAATACCCCCAATCAGCTGTTCCCAGAGGTGAACTTTAGCAACAGGTTCCTTGGTTGTGAGCTCTGTGCCTTGCTTTTTTTTTTTTCCCCGCCTCTGAAACTTCTGAAACTCTGTTTCAGAAAAAAAACTTTTTTCCTGCCTCTGAAAGCCTCCGAAACAGAGCTTCAGAAAAAAAGCCTCTGAAGGTCTGTTTGGGGGCTTCTTTTCTGAAGCTTCTTTTCTGTTGCTTTTTTCAGCCTCTGAAACCTCCATTTGAGAAGCTGGGAGGGGCTACATTCGGAGTATAAGATGCACATAGATTTTCAACCTCTTTTTTGGGGGGAAAGGTGCATCTTATATTTCGAAAAATATGGTATATTAAATTCTCTTCTCACCCTTAAAAGTAACCAGAGGCCTGGAAGTTTGAGACTATCTTCTGGAGAGAGAAAACTTCCCTGAAGATGGGCTTCAGTACAAGCCCCAAAGCTTGGAAAAATAAAACATTGGTTCTGGTGATTGGCTATGTTTGGATTCCAGGATCTTAGCACATGAGTTTTCTGAGAGCTCTCAAGTTGTTGGAGCCACACTCCCAGCTTAGAAGTCACAGTCCCGAGTGCTCCTACCCCACATCGGGACCACATTGGCGTTTATTTTCCACATCCTTTCTATTTCCTCCTACAGGCCCTGGCACTTCTTCTCACAATCTTTCCTCCTGATGTTCCTGTCATTGGCACCCCTACATCTATCACCATCACTGGCTTCTGCTCCTTGTCCAATATTGTCTTTTTATGTGTCTTGTTGTTAAATGTTTTAAAAGTAGGCTGGTTTACATATTCTTCAAATCAATAAGAGGTAAATCTATTGCAGAAATATGGTTATACCAAAGTCACCATACCAAAATGCATGATTCTCTCATTTTTAATGATTTAATAAATTTGGAAATAGTTCATTATTAAACTGATGAAGTGGGCTCATGGTTGAAATTTATATAAAATTAATAGTTGTTTCTCAAAGGCTAAAACAAATGAAGAATGGTTGCAGGAACTGGGCATGTTTAGTTTAATGAAAATAATAATAATAATAATAATAATAATAATAATAATAATAATAATAATAATAATAATAATAATAATAATTTTATTTCTATACCGCCCTTCTCCCGAAGGACTCAGGGCGGTGTACAGCCAATTTAAAAACACAGGACACAACAATAATTAAAAATTAAAATAATTAAATAGATTTGGCTGATTTAAAACCCTAAAAATTAAAATACCCCAATTTAAAATTATTATATTGACAGCCCTGCCTGGCGGAACAACAGGGTCTTCAGTGCGCAGCGAAACACCCGGAGGTCGGAGATCTTACATATTTCCGGGGGCAGTTCATTCCACAGGGCTGGGGCTCCCACAGAGAAGGCCCTCCCCCTGGGTGTCGCCAGCCGACATAACTTGGCTGATGGCACCCTGAGGAGACCCTCTCTGTGGGAACGGACTGGTCGGTGGGAGGCTATTGGTGGCAGAAGACGGTCTCGAAGGTACCTGGTTCCTAGGGGAGACATGATAGCAGTGTTCCAATATCTCAGGGGCAGCTACAAAGAAGAGGGAGTCAAACTATTCTCCAAAGCAACTGAGGGTAGAACAAGAAGCAGTGGGTGGAAACTAATCAAGGAGAGAAGAAACCTAGAACTAAGGAGAAATTTCCTGACAGTTAGAACAATTAATCAGTGGAACAACTTGCCTCCAGAAGTTGTGAATGCTCCAACTCTCGAAGTTTTTAAGAAGATGTTGGATAACCATTTGTCTGAAGTGGTGTAGGGTTTCCTGCCTAAGCAGGGGGTTGGACTAGAAGACCTCCAAGGTCCCTTCCAACTCTGTTATTCTATTCTGTTCTAAATTGTAAAACATACCGAGCCATTTCAAGGTGAAACAGGGCAGTTGGAACTGTACTGCTCCATTTCTTTCTGAAAACAGAACCCAGAAATAAATAATGCAGCACCATGGCTGCTTTTTTAAATTATGCAAATACAGAAAATCTTACTAGGCACACATTTTGAGGTCCCAGAAAGAAAGGCAAGAGAAAAGCCTTCTATAATCATGATACAGAGGAGGATTTTGCAGAGAAATATCCTCTTTGAATAAATAATGACTCTCTCTTTTTATTATGTCGTTTCAAGAGAAATGAAAAACTTTCCTAAAGATTTGTATCTTCCCTTTATTTGTGAATTAAACCCTTGATATTTGCATGTAATATTAAAAAAATATATACCTAGGATATGACAAGATATTAGTTTGGTCTGGGCTGGCTCATCTCTGTGAATCACATAAAATGCCTTGTAAAACTATACATGTGAAATGTTTGAGGACAAAATTTTAAACTCTATGTACCTCTCTTTTCTCTTCTACTAAACAATTTTCTACTAAAAGCAACTTGAAATATAAGACATCTGACTTATTATGCACAACTCCCAAAAGATATAATAGTACTATTTTGAACTTTTTCCAACTTACTAGCACACTGAATAGCTCAAGGTTAATTCCATCTGTACCTTCTGCTTTAGTAAAACATACATAAATTCACAGACACAGAGATAATACATCACTCTCATTTAATGTATTTATTGGCAATATCTCATTCCCTAAAATCAAATACAACTTGGGAAATATAGGAAAGGACCAGATTACAGTAGCAAAATATAAGAAATATGTGAGAAATATAAGCCCTCAGAATATAAGTCTGTAGCTTGCTCATACTGAGGGCTAATTTGATCTCGTGGTTAAGGCACCAGACTAGAAAGTGACAGAACATGAGTTAAAGCTCCATCTTAGCCATGAAAGCCAGGTAGGTCAGTGATTGTGTTTCCCTCCCCCCCCACTCTCCCGCTCTCCATCCCTCCCCTCCCTCATACAAATGAATCCTTATGCCAAATTCTATGTTATGCCATACGTTTAAGAGGACAAGAACTATTCTGCAGGGTAAATTCTACTGAGCACCTTTAAAAATATGACTTTATTTCAGAAACTTTGTGATTTGCATAATAATCATCTCAGTACAGAAAAGTCTTTAAAATTATCTCTGATTAGGTAAGTGGAAATGGTCTTGAAATTATTTTCCATAATTGTAGTATGTACTGTATGTATGTGTGTGTGTATGTATGTATGTATCTATGTATGTAATAGATAGATGTTGCTGGGATTACCAAAACCTGATTTGATTTGGCATGGTAGGTCCCTAGCCTCTTACTGGATAATTTAGTAAGTAAAGTGGGAAATGGGTTGTACTATTCCGATTTCTTTCTGACTGTAATGCATGTTTCTGCTTATGTACAAGACAGACAGTCCTTGACTTACAACCAGAATTGAAACCAGAATTTCCATTGCTAAACAAGGGAGCTGTTAAGTGAGTTGCATTGGGTTTACAAAAAAATTGTTTTTGCCACAGTTGTTAAGCAAACAGTGGTTGTTAAGTAAATCACATGTTCATTAAGCAAATCCCCCTTTCCCCCATTGTCTTTGCTTGTCAGAAGCTGTCTGGGAAAGTTGCAAATAGTGATCACATGACCCTGGGATGCTGCAACCAATTTACAATACATGTTGGTTGAATTTTTAAACATGTGAGTGTGAAGATGCCATAACGGTCATAAGTGTAAGGGGGGGGGGGGACATTTTTTTCAATGCCGTTGTAACTTCAAATGGTTCTTAAATGAATGGTTGTTAAATTGAGGGATACCTGAAAATATTTTTCATATTCGCTGCAAGAAATTGAACCTCGCCCTTACTTTCTTCCCAATCCTCTCTCCTGCCTTCCTGTGAATAAAATGTTAGATCTTGCCTTTCCCTTTATGCAGAGATACCATCTATCTAAATATTAAAGAATTACTTCATAGACGCCCTACATCATGTTTGTTCATATGGCATAGATCAATAAATCCAGCCATCCAGTCTGCCATTCTGTACTTTCAGACTGGTGTCTAAAAATACCAGTCGCAGTTATGCTTTCTGCTCCTAAAGAACACTTTGCTATTTGAATATAGACTGCTTATTTTACACACTTCCCCTTACCTTTAACAAATGTAATCCTTATGCTTATGCTCTTAAAAGCTGGTAAGTGTGAAAATGTCAGTCTAATAACAAACATAAATTGTGAAGATTGAAACCAGGAGAGCCTGTGCTGGCAAATCATACAACTGAGAATATGCATACTTCCATTGATATAACAGTAGTGGCTGATGGTACTATGGCAAAAGTCTTTACTTCCATACCATGTATGGTATAAAAGAGGACACTGCCTGCCTTTACACTAGCAACTGCATTGTCTCCATCCACACTGTTTTCCAGTAAATTGAATTTAGAATAGAATAAGAGTTGGAAGGGACCTTGGAGATCTTCTAATCCAACCTCCTGCTTAGGCAGGATACCCTACACCACTTCAGACAAATGGTTATCCAACATCTTCTTAAAAACTTCCAGTGTTGGAGCATTCATAACTTCTGGAGGCAAGTGGTTCCTGTTCCACTGATTATTTGTTCTAACTGTCAGGAAATTTCGCCTTAGTTCTAAGTTGCTTCTCTCCTTGATTAGTTTCTACCCGTTGCTTCTTGTCCTGCTCTCAGCTGCTTTGGAAAATAGCTTGACTCTCTCTTCTTTGTGGCAGCTCCTGAGATATTGGAAGACTGCTATTATGTCTCCCCTCGTCCTTTTTTTCATTAAACTAAACATACCCAGTTCCAGCAACTATTCTTTGTATGTTTTGGCCTCCAGTTCCCTAATCATCTTTGCTGTTCTTTTCTGCACTCTTTCTAGAGTCTCAACATCTTTTTACATCGTGGCAACCAAAACTGAATGCAGTATTCCAAGTGTGGTCTTACCAAGGCATTATAAAGTGGTATTAACGCTTCATGTGATCTTGATTCTTTTTTTAAAAAAATACTTTATTGGTTTTTAAAAAGTTTTTTACAAAAAAAAGAGAATATCAAATCTCAGGTACATCTGAGGTGTCGTGTAATTACATATGTACAGTGCATATACAACAAGTATCTTCAGATCTATCACTATTAGAAATAGGTATATCCTTATAGTCATGTTCTATTATTCCACCATATATACCACCTTTGCCATACTGCCTTAAATTTTGAGTGATCTTGATTCTATCCCTCTGTTTATGCAGCCTAGAACTGTGTTGGCTTTTTTGGCAGCTGCTGCACACTGCTGGCTCATATTTAAATGGTTGTCCACTAGGACTCCAAGAACCCTCTGTGTGGTGTAGAACATTGCTGAGTACCAGATACTGTGATTGTGGGTTGGTTATTTCAGTGTGATATGCTTGCATTAGAAGCAGATCTGCACTAGCCATTATGAAAGCAGAAGGTACAAAACTGATCTCTCGTTTCAGGACATAATATTATGCTTTGGAAGTTTAGGTATCACTGGAAGAAATTCTATGAAACTAGATGAGATGAGAGGAGCTCATGCCTTTACGTGACATGCAAAAACTATACAACATCCTATCTTAATTACAATGAATTGAATTAATACACTGAATTTGGAATTTTTCAATTTCAGTATAGAAGTCACTAGCGTTCTAAAGCGTATTAAGGGTTTTTTTCCCCCCTTTCAAAATGAAATAAGCAAATAGGGAATACTAGCCTGTGAATTACTACTTATTAGTTGTATGAGTAATCCACCCAGGGAAATCCCTAATTCTGTAGCATCCAAGAGACTATTGTTCAACATTTTGGATTCTTTTTCAAATATTAGTCATTGAACATTAATGCTGGGAGGTAATGAATAACAGGAAAAAAAATAATGTACAGATGTGTGCTTGGAGCTTTTTTAGTCCACTCATGAGCTTCAGCTTGCTCTAGACAATTTAATCTTTATGATTTAAAAACAGGAAGAATGCTGGTTTTGAAATAAATAAATAAATACCATAGGATGTCCAAACATCTTGAGTTCCCAAGGAAGTGCTCCATTTCTCTTTGAAAACACCTTCCCCAATTGCATTGTTTAAATATATTACAATGGCTTTTTATTACTTCTTCTATATTGCAAACCATCGTCTTGAACAGATGGCAGAGGAAGTGTCAAGGGACTATTGCCATCAGAGTGCAGAGGCAAGGGTAAACATTCTACAAAGCAGGCTATTTTCTGGATCAGTCTAAAGCTCAGGAATGGAGAGAGGAATTTAAGAGGCTAGTGACAGAAGGTACTGTTTTACCTACATTCCCTCAGAAACTATCAAGGAATTACTGTGGGGAAGCAGAGGTTCCTGACCTTAACAGAGAAGCTCTATGAAGAAACTCAGAAATTGTCGAAGATTCTTAACATTCAGACTTGAATTTATACTCGATGACAATAGTAAGAGGTAGACAGGGAGAGATTCGAACTAGAAGATGATAAAAGACAGTACAGGAAGGGAGGGAGGGAGAAAGGGAAGAAGAGAGGAGGGAAGGAAAAGATGGATGGTGAGAGGGAAGGAGGAAGGGAGAAAGGAAAAGATGGAGAGAGGGAGGCAGGGAGAGAGGGAGAGAGGGAGGGAGGAAGGAAGGAAAGAGGGAAGGAAGGAAAAGATGGAGAGAGGGAGGCAGGGAGAGAGGGACGAAGGAAGGAGGGAAGGAAGGAAAAGAAGGAGGGAGAGAGGGGGGAGGGAAGGAGGAAGAGAGGAGGGAAGGAAGGAAAAGATGGAGGGAGAGAGGAAGGAAGGAAGGAAGGAAGGAAGGAAGGAAGGAAGGAAGGAAGGAAGGAAGGAAGGAAGGAAGACAGGCTGTATTCTTCAAATAGTTTTCATTTTGAACTTAACCTTTTTCCACAAGAATTTCATAAGATAGTAGAGGCACAATTCAAACTTATAGCTTTTCCTGCCGCCAGTGAAACTTTCAAAGTCACATTTTGAAAAAAATCCTGCATATTTGAAAATAGTTGTACAGTGAAAGTTTACATATATGAATTTAGAAATTTGTTTGATGGTTCTTAATTACAAGTAAGTAGGGCAGAAGTAATAAATCCTCTGCATATCAGTGATGGTTGTGGGGGGGGGGGGGGCTCACATATATCTGATATGGACTTGAAAGAGACCTCTTATCCCATTAAAAGTTGGCCTAAAAGTTGATGGAGGAATCACTTTCCTTTGCAATCCATGCTTTTTGTTTTTGCTGTGAATAGTTATCCATTTAACTAAGGTAACTAATACTTTTGAAAAAAAAATCCTATCATGAAATGCTTTGGACTACAGTGCAATGTATTCGGGAAATAAAAAGCAAAATGAAACCTCATCAGAAAAAAAAAAATGGAGCTTATTAGCAGAAACAAAAGAAAAACACCAACATGGAAAAACTTGATTCAAACTTCTGTTTTTAAAAGGAAAAGGTGTGTGTGTGTGTGGGGGGGGGGAATAAATATCCAAAACTAATTGAGACAAAATGATCACCATATAAAATGTATACTAAGATTTCCTGAATGTACTGAGCTAAAGAGAGAGCTTTTCGTTGTGTTAGCTTCCATGGGTATAGATGCACAGTCAGGATCCCGGCCAATAGAGTTCATTATCATTCAGAGGTCACTGCTCACACTCAAGGGAATGTGAATAAAATCTTCCTTTGCAGCTTTTGTGTCAACATTAAGGGCACAGCAGGCAACTTTCATTTGTCCTTCTTAGGACTAACTACTTCCATTTAACTATGGGCACAGATAAAGGTGTCAGATAAAGTATTTTTCTAGGCACAAAAAAACATCCCATTATATTATTCAGGATTATGGCCAAAGAACCTGAACATTGGGTGTGTAAGAATCTTTCTTTAATAGGCCAAGGTTAGTAATTCAAACATTTCTGAAGTATCTTGCTGGTAGCCTAACCCAAACCAATGATTTTTTTTTTTTTTTACTTCTTCTTACAGACATAAAGTAGGTTCTAAACATCCCATGATTATACTCGACAGAACACATTTTCAATGAAGTGCACTTACTTTTCGCATAATAGTTTTGCTAAAAAAAAAAATGCCAAACCACCATCAGCCAATGGGGATTTTTATCAAGTTCAAGTTACTTGATATGTTTATAAAGTGTCTTGGAAACCGAATTTAAAAGGAAGTAGGTGGGATTCAGGGAGGAGCAGGTGGGTTTGTGCAGTGAAATAATAAAATTTTAATATCCTCTTGAAACACACTGGGAATGTCTATTTGAAGGCATAAGACAGCTTATGACTAGGCTTCTGAAGAATAAAATGAATCTCACTTTTTAAAAGCTCAGATTTGGCAGGTTTACAGTTTTCTGGAATATAAAAAACCCACTTTGCAGCTGTTAGATACCATCACCTTGAAAAGTGACAACTTGGCAGGAACAGCATTTATGCTGTCTACTATGACTTTCTCCTTCTCCTCTTCCTCCTAGTTTAAAAGTAGCTGCCTTCCATTGAGATAGCAGGGCTTATTTTCAAGTACATGGATGTAAATTTAGATGCCACTTTCCTATGGGACCACTTTGTGCTTATTCCTTATCGGTGTCTCATGTTTCCTGTTTTGTAAGCTGAAAATAAAATTAAGTGACAGTTTCTTTAAACTATCAAAATGTTTTTTACGGTTACCCACCATTTGGAATAGTAAATACTTGTATAGTTTAGAAAGAGGAATGTGCAAACGCATAGTGGTGCTTTAACTTAAAGTTATTATATCATAGCCTTCATTAGAATAAATCTTGTTTATTGTCATAATAAAAACAATGTGGCAGTACAATTAATGTTCTCATTCTTAAATGCAAATTATAGTATTATCAGCTCATATTAGCTCTGGAGGCTAACTGGATGTTTTTGTTTAACAAAGAAAACGAAAGAAAAATGAGAAAGATATTCTGAGTACATAAGTAGCATAGCATGTTTTATTCATGGTGTGTTTATGTGTACATTTTTCAAATTATTTGTTAGGAGAAACAATCACTTGCAAAAGATCTAAGAGTGATAAAGACCTACTTATGCCTGTTTTTCATACACTGATATTGAGGAAAATCTCTTCTCCCAATGATGCAGAAACAATATTTTTAAAAGTTTTATCTATTTTACAAGATTTCACTCAAAGATTTTGAAAAATGATGTCACTATTCATGTAATTTTATAGATGAATGAGAGGCTCATATCGGGCCATTGGTTTCCATTCTTGGCGGTTTCCAATTTAAGGGGCTTTAACTCCCAAAGTACTCAACTATGGCCATGAGTCATGGATCCACTCCTAGACCCTTCTCCAGACACGACTTTAGAAGAGGAGGGTGAGTTTGAGTCTGCAGAAGAAAGTGTGGAAAGTGTGGAGAGTATTGGTCAGAGAATGCTAGCCTGATGGAGCACCTCAGTTGGGTGAATTGGACCAGCAACAATCTGAGACTGAGGGAGGTGAGCTACAGCAAGTTGGCCAGGAGGCTCCTGGAAAGTACCAGGACCAGCTGCTGCCCCTTAGCAAGGAGGTGGAGTCCATACCTCCTCCTGATCCAAGGACATGGAGTGTAGAGAGGAGACAGGCACAATGCTGGTCAGCTAGACTATTCATGTGGGGGCAACCTGTCCTCTTATGAAGGGTTGCACCAGCATTGTCTACTTAATCCTGTCCTGAGGACTTAAACATTGCTGGATTAACATTCCTAGTTCCATACCTTGTGGGGTCATGCCATGTATCCTGACTTGTTCAACTCATGGACTGCTTTCCTGTTCTTCATTTGTGCCCATTGGACTTGTTTACCAGTGACTCTTGCCATACCGAGCTCAGAATCCGGAACTGCACAATGAAGGTACTTTCCAAGGACTTGTTTGGGGGAGTTTGTATAAAAACCTGTAGAACTCTTGCCATATGTACGTGTTGGGGGAGGGGGGAACAGGGCAGCACACCATGATGGTTGATAGTTCACACATATGGAAGATGTAAAACTTCCAAGTATGTAAAAATAAATTGTGTTCTATTGGCTTGGCTTTATTTGTAATGTGTAAATTTAATTATGGCAGTTAATGTTATCGAGAAGCTATAGCTTTTTCCACAAAGAACATTCCAAACAAATTCCAATACAAGAGTATATTACCGTTTGGAAATTTGGCTATAAGCAACCAATGTTTATGTGACAAAATTAAAGGAAATCCAATAGATGAATATGCTAATATAAGTAACATTGGCTGTTAGCATTTCCATCCCTTCATCTGAAACAAAACTCTAGGGAAGTGATTTGGAGACCTTTGTCATTCAAATCCATAGAACTACAACTGTAGTCACTCAGTTTCAGTATTAAATTTTCATGATAAGATGATAGCAGCTCCTTCTCCTTCTGTTTTTTAAAACAAAACACTTCCACTACTTTGCTCCTTTGGAACCTTTGTACTTGTAGAACATTTGACATTCATCCTTGAGTTGTAGGCATAGAACATAGAATGTCCATGACCACTCGTGTACCTTTCTGGCTTAGCTTATTTCTCAGTCTAGGAGTTACATTCTATGACACCCATGGGAGGCAAAAAGACCTTTCTACCTGCTTGAAGAGCTAAAAGTCAACATTAAAATGGTTGCTGAAAAAGAAAAGAAAATCTTCAAAATGTGCAATTTTGCAAGCGAACACACAGAGTTCGTTAATCTTGCAAACGCCATAATATTTGTTTAATGTTTTTATTTATTTCCCACCATTATTATTTTTTAATAAATAATTCAAGGCAGTGGACATACCTAATAGACTTTCTTCTTCCTGTTTTCCCCATGAAAGAACCCTGTGAAGTGAGGTGGGCTGAGAGAGAGTGACTGGCCCAATGTCACCCATTGGGTTTTCATAGGGCAGGACTAGAACTCACAGCCTCACAGTTTCTAGACTGCAGCCTTAACTAATGGAGATTTGAAATTCCTAGTTCAATAATCACATCCATACCTCTCAGATAAAATTGAAATTATGCACTCATACACAAATGAAATGCAATTACATTCAGTTATGGCAGTTAGCTAAATTTTGTTAGACAACTTTTCCCATCTTATCCCTGCATGAAGAATACAATAGATGCAAATACAAACGTATTGCCTAAAATACACACACATAGTGTGCCTCCAAATGAATGTGATTCTATAAAAAGGGAGATTGCTTGTATCTTTACATTCAAAATGTGGAACGTAGCAGATCGCATCAGGGTTCCCTGCTCCTGTTTTAAAACAGTGCAATTTGTTCAGTTTGTTGTGTCAAAATACAACAAAGTAACTTTAAAGTGCTTGTCTTTATGCAGCCGTTAATTTGGACTGCAATTTCATCCTTGAATATTTCTCTTTATCATTACCACCACCACATGTATGTGTGGATAGATACAACTCTCAACAAATTTAAACCACGGCTTCACAAACCTGGGAAAATTATCCAAAATTGGCTATTAAAAGTGGTTTTTCTATGGGTAATAACCAGTGGTGGGATTCAACATTTTTTACTACCAGTTCTGTGGGCATGGCTTGGTGGGTGTGGCTTGGCAGGTGTGGCAGGGGAAGGATACTGTAAAATCTCCATTCCCTTCCCAATCCAGGGGAAGGTTACTTCAAAATCTCCATTTCCTTCCAATCAGCTGGGATGCGGGAAGCAGAGAATAGATGGGGGCGAGGCCAGTCAGAGGTGGTATTTACCGGTTCTCCGAACTACTCAAAATTTCCGCTACTGGTTCTCCAGAACTGGTCAGAATCTGCTGAATACCACCCACAAACCCATTACCCAATCACAACAGGAACTGTTTTAAATGTTTTATTCACAAAGGGAAAAAAGGACATTCTAATAAGTGACTTTGGGCAATGAGGGAAAAAGTTTGGGAAGCTCTGGTTTAAATGCAGCCTAGAGCTCAGAATCAAATGGATTTATGGAAATGGGTTTCTGCTTCTTCCTTCTTTTGGCTGTTCCCAGGTCAAATGTTGCTCCTCAAATCTCAAACAAAGGCACAAAGTTTTTCGGAATGGGTGAACCGTACAGCAGGTCAGATGGACCACAAGTCTTCTCACTTTGGCCATCAGTGGAATGAAATCACTGGATACAGCTCAGTGTCAGAGCATTTAATTCATGCAATGATGGCTCCCCAAACAACAGTAGCATAAAATTGTCAGTTTTGGGATGAAGCTATAGAATAGTATCTTACCTCTGAGTTATATAAAAGGCTAATGAAATTTGGAATCCCCTTCCATAATTTTATCTACTGTTCTATCTCAGAAAAAAAGAAACTTTTTTTGTTTCCGTTGAAACCATATATCTCCCTTAAACGACATACCAATCTTTTTTTTTTTGTTTGTTAAGCAGAAGCCAAGTTATACAGGAAAGCAGAATTTTTTAATTAATCCTTAACATGCCATTAATAACTCCATCATCAGAAAAAACCTAATCATTGCTTAGTTGATTTCTGGCTCTATTATGAAGATTTTATAGTAGATTAGAGGCATCAGATATGATTTATACGTAGCTTTCTCAAAGCAGCTGACATCTAAGAAATGACCCCCACTAGCCTTAGCTAAATCTCCTTTCAGTCAAACATCTGTTCCGTGTTTGTGCTGATTTGTTGATTTGTTTGTTTGTTTTGCCTGAAAGAGAATTGGGCCAGAAGTTTGTATGCTCTGTCATTATAAAACTTGTACAGGGCTGTTCTTTTTGCTGCCCCCTTCCCCCCACCTCATTTTCTTTTCTTTTCATTTTTCTTTATTCAGGAAAATCAGCAGAGTCTTGTTTTGTAAAGTAAGCAAAGGATTTTCTCTGTGGATTAAAAATAATATTTCCCAGTGTTATGCTTTCCATAAGTACTGTTGTTTTTACATAAAGCACAGCGATCATACCGCAGCAGTTAAGAGAAACATTTAATCAAGAAGGGCTATAATTGTTGTGCCTTTATGCATAATATTTGCCATATTTTAGTTTCACAAATCATCCCTTTTTTTAAAAAAAAAAGATTTCATGCAACTTTTCATATTAAAAAGTCTTCTGAAAGCGGCTTACGATCAAAGTCTTCATAAAATAAAATAAAATCTTAAAATTAATTTGTTAAACTAATTTCTGCCAAAGCAGCCATTCTAATTTATTTAAAGGCTTCTGCATTAACCATGCATTTGAATAGAACTTTTTAGGTCTTATTAAGATATAGTATGATTGTCCAAGCTGGGAACAAAGAAATCATTTGAAGTACACTTTAGAAATCAGATGTGTTCTGAGGTGATAACCAGAGTGCATTGTTCAGAAAGACAAATAATAGCATACTTTGAAAGGATTATTTTGCCCTGGACAGAATAATGTAAGATTCTATATAACACTTGGTTCACATCGATGTATACATGCAAACTTATTTTTATTTCTCTTCAACAGGTGACTGCACTAGAGGCAGAAATTAGGGAAAAAGTTGAAGGCTGTCCTTTTGCCCAAATTAAAATTACTCTATGTCACATGATATCGAGAATTTTCAAGAATAATTTGAACACTTTTAAATATTCTTCACTCTTTGAATTTTTGCAACAATAAGATCTAACCATAGCCAGTTATCTGAAATGGTACAAGGAGGTCCAAAAACATCCTTAATATTGTATCACAGTTGCTTTCACAATAAATGAATTTCTTATTTATTTATTTAATTTTAAAATGCAAGCCTTAATTGGTAAGAACCAGTTTGGTCTAGTGGCTAAGGTACCATGCTAGAAAGCAGGAGACTGTGAGTTCTAGTTCCACCTTAGCCATAAAAGCCAGCAGGGTGACTTTGGGCCATTCATTCTCTCTGTCAGCTCACCTCACCTCACAGGGTTGTTACTGTGTGGAAAATAGGAGGAGGAAGAAGTAGTAGGTTTGTTCTCCGCATTGAATTATTTATAATACCTGAAGGCCTCTGTAGCAGATAATAGAACTCCAGGTCAATCTGGAGATCTGTTATTGGCTGCAGAGGCCTTTCCTGAAGGGCCTCTGATGGTGAAAAGGAAGCAAAGGGAGATGTGCACATCAATCTGGAGCCTGTTTCTTGGCTCCAAAGACCTTTCTGTGAAATGGAGCCCTGGGGCAATACACACAAGTGGCGGCAAGCTGCCACAGAAGAAGTGGGCTGGGAAGGCAAGGCAGGTGCCAGGGTGTGTGAGGCCTGGCTGCAACTGTCTGAAGGTAAGTAGTAGGGCAGCTCCATACACCCCCATCCCCACCCTAGCTTAATTTTTACCTGTGCATCCTGGAGTGGGGGAGGGTCTTAACTAGGGCTTATTTAACTGGGGGGAGGTAGGGCTTATATTGGGCACATGTGTAAAAATCAAGCTAGGGCTTATTTTCAGGATAGGTTTTATTTTTGGTGAAATTTATTATTTTGGTAATAATAAATGCTGGATTTAAAAAAACTAATAAAAAACTATTTTTATGCAAAAATAAGGAATTTATTGCCCTCTAAATATTGATGCTTTAAAATTACATCCCAGAGTTCAGTGCTGGCAAATATTAATATCAGAATCATGGTATCATATCTTTCAAAAATCCTGGGGTACCAGGGAAGTATCTGAGAATTGGAAAAGGTTGAAGGTTGTTCCCACCTTCAAGAAAGGGGAGAAAAACAGACCGAGGAAACTACAGACTGATGAGCCTAACATCAATCCTGGAAAAGATAATAAAAAAAACAGATCTTTGAACATCTAGAAACAAATAAAGTTATAACTAGTAGCCAGCATGAATTTGTTTAAAAAAATGGAACATGCCAAGCCAATCTTATTTCATTCTTTGATAAACTGACTAAATTAGTAGACCACCAAATGCCCTGGACACAGTATATTTAGATTTCAGTAAGCCATTCCACAAAGTAGACCACAACCTACTTCTTTGTAAGCTAGAAAAATGTGGAATAGGCAACATCACTACTAGATGGATTTGTAGCTGGAGGTTTTTAAGAAGAGATTGGACAGTCACTTGCTTGAAATGGTATAGGGTTTCCTGCTTGAGCAGGTAGCTGGACTAGAAGACCTCCAAGATCCCTTCCAGCTTTATTCTATATATACTCCCTCTATTTCCAAGTTGGTTAGAACAATTAGCTGTTGTCATTCAACTGTATCTAGAGGCCACAATTTCCTCATACACAGTTGCCTTGCCTGAGTCACACCATTTTAATTATTTAATGGATGACACTTAAATGGAGTGCATTTTTTAAAAGAAAAATATGTCTCTATTACAAGAGACATGCTAAACAAAAATAGTGAATGGCACAGCAGCCACTACTAAATAGGTTTCTAGCAAAACTACTTCTATGGAAGTTAATAAAAAGAGGCATACCATTAAGATCAAAGTGCTTGCAAATGCAGCATGTCCCTCTTTTAAAATGTAGGTCATACACAGAAAGTAAGGTGTAACAAGCTTGTGCCCACAAATTGATTTCTACAGCAAAATATGTTGCACTTGCAAAGATAATAATGGAAACTCAAACACAAGCCATTTGTAGAATTCTTTGAACTTTAGGACAGGAATTTGAAGAGTGCCTTACAGTTTAGTGATCTAAAAAAGAATGCCAGCATTATAGGAGTTCCAGATGAAATAACATGATTGGGAAAGATTTTATACGCACTAAAACAGCCAGGTTCCCGAAATCTTTAGTCTTAAGGCACATTACAAAGCAACATTGACAGACATATATGCCATAATAATATGTGTCATCCATGTGCATTTTAACTGTCATATTCCTATCCCCCCCTCCCCAGTTTTTGGAAACAAGACTAGAAAATATTAATTTCAGTGAACCTAGGTATAAAGAAGCACGTCCTTTTTGATAATTTCCTTTTGGTAAATGCTTTTCTTCATGAGGTCTTTAATGGACTTCCTTATAGTTCTCCTGGAGTTTCTGCCATTTGGGCATTACTAGGAGGCATCACTGTAGAGCAAATGTTTCAAAGTAATCACCCTGTTTGTTGCATTTACAACACATTTGGCCTCAAATTCAGTAGGGAGACCAAGTTGTATTGACACATGCTCTTTCGTGGACTCTTGTTATTTCTAGTTCTTTGCAATTTACGATAGGATTTCAGAATATAAAGTGAAGAAGCTTTGTTTAAAGGGAGGGAATAAACAGCATTTGTTTTTTTAAAAAATAACTAGAAGAAGGGATTGGTGTCATGGAAAGGGGTCATTTGGGCAAGTCTTTGCTCGCATATCTCTTGTCTGACAATGCTATTCACACTGACCACAAAAAAATAGCTAATAAGACAAAAAATGCACGAACAAATATACTGATTCCCTATGCCAAATTCAAAACAGTTTCATAAGTGGCTAAAAATCATGGTAGAAATAGCATTCAATATTAATAGGATGAGAATGAGATACTCTCTCGCCCATGGCTGTAAAACTCGCATCGTCATGGCGGCATCACATGACGTATTGTGACTTTTTTTCCCTTTGCTAAACCGGGCATGGGTGTGGCCAGCATGGGACACATCCGGCCTATGGGTCGCAGGTTTGGCTAGAGCAGGATAGAATAACAGTAGCAGAATGTCTTCCTTTAAAGAGCTGCAGAGAAAAGCAGGATCACTCTTTAATTTTAGGAACTAGGAACAGAATGAAACACTGATACACTGAGAATAAACCCTTCTCTGATCTTCAGAACCAGACAGCAGTCATCTGCACTTTGGTGACCTCCCAATATGTTAGATTCTGAGTTCCATAGTTTTAAGACAACATGTTCAAAAGCAATTGATCCGCAAGTATCAGATTGAGAAGTATGTTCTGCAACTGATATGTTCCAAAACAACAGAAGTGTTTGAAGGTTCCCTCAATGTTAGTGCAGACTACTGGATCTCATCCTAAGTGATAACATGTCCAAAAGAAGGCAACGTTTTGCTGATTTTAGGTTCACAGCTCCATTATGGTATCAGTAGAAGAGATCGTATCATTATGCTTGTCTAAAGATCTCCCTCTACAGCAAACATCCATAAAAACTGCTGCATGGTTCCCATAGATGTAAAAAGGACTTGCTGAAGGGACAAGTGGGGAGCTTCTTCTCAAAGAAATATTCACATTTGTAAAGGTCTTACACTTTGCCAATACCTTGTAACGTCAGCGATCACATCAACAAAACTCTCTTTCCTTCCCTTCCAAAGATATTTTTTTGGTAGTGGTGATGGGAGGCTTAATGAAGACGCAAGCAGATGTTAATATTGTGAAGCCACTTGGCTGCTAGTTGAGAACCAGAAGGAAGGAGGAGGGGAAAATTTCCTTATTATTTTATATTATTGACACCACTGCCAAAGGAGAAGGGCAAGTGAAGTTAATATTTTCACATTAGAGCAACAGGCCCTTCATAAATTATTAAAACCCATACAATTTATTATCCTGTCCAAAGCTATAAAAGTTATTTAAAAAGTATGTAGCATCACAAGCCATTTTACTTAATTAATGATTTTATTTTTTGAAGCCAGGATGTGTTGTGGTTTATAAATCATTGTGCTAAATCCTAACACTTCCTTAAGAGAGAGTGTTGGCTTTTGCTAATCAGCTGTTGCCTATGGGGCTGACACATTACTATATCCATGACTCCTGCAGGAAATACTTTAATGCCAAGCTCCAACACTCAGCAGACCAAATGGTAACCTTTCACATAGCAAGAAATTATGTTTAAACAAAGTGGAAAGGGAAGGAACTGAAACAGACTTCTATTCAAATGTGTTTTTTTATCCGTGTTCATACTTGTCTTGTGCTCTATCCACAAGCAGACAGAACAGGCAGGCAGTGGCAAGTCATTTAAAAATATTTATTTCTTAAAAAAAAAAAAAAAGGAGGGACATTTCAGGGTCATGGTCTTAATGGTGGATAAATTGATCCATCTTCCAATGCATTTACTTCCCAAACATACAAAAGCATGCATTCATCTCCTGATCTTACTAGTTAAACCATGTCTTCTAAATAAATAAAGTTCAAAGCAAAAAAAAAGTTTGAAGATATACACAGAAAAGTATTGATTATGGAGCTTCTATTGAGGATTTGGAAAAAAAGGCATTGTAAGATTGACAATTTGCACTCTGGACAACTGCTCCTCATGAGGAGATTATAACTGGAAGTCAAAGGATTTCAATCATGCTCACAGCTGTAATTTCAATCTATTACATGAGCATAACCAAACCTCATTTCTTAAACATGTGGGTACAGTTATTTTAAAGCTAAAGAATTATCACATTTTTTTTTAAATGTAAGGATAATATTCCATTTGGTGAATTATATTTTTATGGGTTACAAAGGAATAAAGAAAGAAAGAAAAGATTTTAAGGATGAAGGAATTTTTAGAAAAAAGTAAAGAAAAAATGGAAAAGAGCGAAATGGAGGTGTCAGAAGAGATTACATAAAAACTCTTAACAGATGCAATGAGAAATGTGAAATTTACATTATATTATAATCTTATATAGAATTTTTATAAAATGATGTATCATTGGTGTAGGTTGCCAGATCAATTGTCTAGAATGTATTAGGGCACTTCAAATTTAAAATTATTTTTTTTTTATCGTTTGGTTTATATGTAAAAATTTTTGGGTTCAAATACATATAATAGAGGATCTTGAAGATTAGTATACAACTGAAGCCAGAGTGTTTCGACAAAGAGTTGGAAATCATTTTTTTTTTTTTTAATTTGATTTATATGCTGCCCTTCTCCGGAGACGCAAGGCGGCTTACAATGTGCTCAGCAATAGCCTTCATCCTTTTGTATATTTATACAAAGTCAGCTTATTGCCCCCACAACTGGGTCCTCAATTTACCTACCTTAGAAAGGATGGAAGGCTGAGTCAACCTTGAGCCTTGGCGAGATTCGACCTGCAGTAATTGCAGGCAGCTGGTCTTAATAACCAGCTTAATAACAGGGTGCCTTAGACCACTGTACTACCAAGGCTCTTTTGTTTGTTTGTTTGCTTGCTTGATTGATTGATTGATTTGTTTGTTTGTTTGTTTATGTATTTTGTACATGGTATCTGCAATGAGACTGCTATTGTGCACAAGGATGGAAAGAGTCAACTTACCCACAATGGTTGAATGGCTGGTAAAATTGATAGAACTTGCTGAGATGGCTAAATTAATTTATTTGATTAGAGGAAAGATAATATATACATTTACTGCCGACTGGAAAACCCTTTCTGACTTTTTGCGTGAAACAGGATTTATGCTTTTGATGATTAGACAGAGTAGATTATAGAAAGAACAGAGTTAAGTTGTAACCATAAAACTTATGTTTGTATTTATCACTGCTGTGAAGTAAACTGGAAGCACTTCTTTGTAGCTTTTTTTCTTTTTTTTCCTATTTGTCTCTTAACGTTTTCCTTTCGTGCACTTTTAGCTTTTTCTTTGATTGCTTTCTCTTTTCCTTTCCTTATTTTATATTGGTTTGTTTTCATCTTTTATTTTTATTTTTAAAAGCCTTAAATAAATTTCATGAAATAATAATAAGGAATAAATAATAAGGAAAACATTAAGTAGAGCCAAGTACACAAAGATGAAACTGAATGTTTGGACCACTGTCCATCTTTTAGAGGCAGTTATTTGGTTACTTTTTCAAAGTAACTTACAATTTAAAAAAAAACTCCAAATGCTTAACTGTATTCTATTTAATACATTTGGCATCAATTTAAAAATATAAAACTGACAGTATTGCTTTTACATTTTTATTGTAATCACGTAATTGTATTTTTAAATAATTTTGGATATATTTATTTAAAATGTGAATGGCAATTAAAAAAAACAATATAGAAAACAAAAGATAAAATGGCTAAACAACAGTTTCATCGAAACCTGCTATACCAATAAATTATTGAGAAGTAAAATAAATTATAAAGATTTTAGCACAGACCTACAGGTGAAATAGCTGAAACAATATCTTTATTCTATTGGGTACTTAAATGTGGCAGTAGAAAGAGTTGATAAGATGTCAGGATATGTTCTTCTTTAAAATTGAAAAACTAAGTCTAATAAACTCATCTGATCATTTGAATGTACTTCATCATCTTTTTCATTTAAAAAGTTATTACAGAGATGTTGGCCCTTGGTCACTCAGCTACCAAATTGTGAATTATCCCCTATTTTAAGCACGCGAAAAGGACAGGTGATCTAGGGGATTATCTAGTACACAATTACAAGACAGGAAAATTTTTATCCTGAGATAATAATTCCTTTTAAGTATGGACATTGAGTATATGTCTGCTCAAATGATTGAAGCAAATGATTTCATTTTTAAAACAAAAACCACAAAGCAATAGGCAACATGTAACACAGAAAAGCCTATTTAAACGTTACACCAATGTTCACTTCTTTACACAAAGCAAATTCTAGAAAATAAAAGATCCCATTGTTCGAACATAATAAAAGTAACGAGCAGAATTGTTCTATTAATGCAGCACTTCAAAAACAGCTCCTGCAAGTTTGAACAAATGAAGTGCTTAGTTACAGGGAAGGCAATTACTAAGATTGGTGAACCAGAATTTAATACTATGATGCAATCTAGGGATTTTTTTCTAGAGTTTTAAACTAGGAACTAGTTGATTGGGATTTTTAATTTTAAAATGGGAAAGTAAAATATTTTTTTAAAAAATATGCATAATATCCATTTTAAGAGGATAGATGAATCAAAAATAACTAGATTGATTAGCATTAGATACTTAATTTGATAGGATATATCTTTTAATAAGAAGGTTATCTTGAACTGAAAGATTATACCATTAATTGAGTGGGAATATACCACATAAAACTAGCAATTGAACATACGATTCTTAAATAGTTTGCTTAGAGACAAGAACTTTTATGACAACAATATATCTGATGTTTTAATACAAGAGCTATAAATAAACCCGTACATCGTAAAGATCACCAAAGGATAACTACAAAAATGGTGTTGATAGTTTTAGTTTAATTTTTGAAACTGATACTCTGACTTATCTAAGTGAAATGCTGTTAGACAAATAACATATTTCTCGTATATTTATAAGAACATATTTTGTTTTGATTGAAGACATAAGCAAATGTATAGATAAAAACAGTCTGCATGCCACAAAGGAAAATCTGTGGTTGAAATGTTTTGATTGAAGGGAATTAGTGATACTTTATATGAAGATGTAATGTTCAAAGATGTAAAGCTCAATGTCAACATTTGGAACAGGTTGGATTTGCACTTAAATTTTGGATATAATTACCTGGATTGCTCATCATCCCATTTGTGTACAAATCATGCAGCAAATAACAATCCAGCTCTCAAAAATCACAGCTCACAATTTTACTTATGGCAGGATCTGTCCATAATGGCTATGGATTAAAGAAAATGTAGGTTTCATAGGGCTGATCATTCCAACGTGGCTCAAATGTTAGAGCAATTAAAATGACCGTGTACAACAAGTAAAAAAAAAAAAATCATTGAGAATTAGAACCCTGTAGAAAAAGTGTTTTAGGGTCTTTAAACACATACTGCTAAAGCAATCTAGTCAAATTGAATGCCCGCTGTCATGAATGCAGCCAGAATCCTGATTAGCTGAAGTTGTTTGCTTACTCACAGATGGGATGAATTGAAAGATCTGCTCCCTGCATTTAGATGCTTGAAACTATCTTTACACATTTAAGTACATGATCAAAAAGTAATGGTTTGAATGAAGGTTTTATCCAACAGCTAGGCCTGTGGGCTTGTGAGAAAGATTTGAAGATTTACTTACTCATTTATTTATTTATTGGTTCGATTTATATGCCACCCTTCTCCGGAGGGCGGCTTACAATGCATTAAGCAATAGCCTTCATACTTTTGCATATACCTGCTTAATAGGGCTTTCGTCCGTCCCCCCCCCACAGCAGTGTTCTTTTTTATATAAAGTCAGTTTATTGCCCCCACAATCCGGGTCCTCATTTTATCTACCTCGAAAGGATGGAAGGCTGAGTCAACCTTGAGCCTGGTGAGATCTGAGCTTGCAGTAATTGCAGGCAGCTAAGTGCTACTTAACAGCACTTTAGTTTGCTGCGCCACCAAGGTTCGTACTTACTCATTCCCCTGAATTCAAAAATTCTTGTATTGGCTTTTCAAACAAAAACTTATACCATGTGTATTTATTTCCTGCCTTTATTATTTTTATATGTAGTTCAAGGTGGAGAACATACTTACTATATTTTTCAGAGTATAAGACACACACCCAAAAAGAGGGCGAAAATATGGGTGAGTCTTATATCTGAATGTAGCCCCATCCAGCCTCTGAAACAGAGGTTTGAGAGGCTGAAAAAGGCCTCTGAAATGGAGGTTTGAGAGGCTGAAAAAAAAAGCAAGGCGCAGAGCTCACAACCAACAAACCTATTGCTAAAGTTCACCTCTGGGAACAGCTGATTGGGGGTATTCTGGGAAGCTAATCCACCTCCAATCAGCTTTTTTTCCACCTCCCCAAAAACTAAAGTGTGCCTTATACTCCGGTGTATCTTATAGTTCGAAAAATACGGTAATTGTCCTTACTCTTCCTATTTTGCTGACAACAACTCTATCAGGGGGTTGGGCTGAGAGATAGAGGCTAGCCCAAATCTCTCAACTAGCTAGCTTTCCTACTTAAGGAAAGACTATTTATTTATTTTATTTATTTATTTTGTCAAGCATATATAAGATTACAAATATAAGTATAAACATGATTATGAATACACGAAATGGATACACATAAATGGGGAAATTAGGACAGGGACTGTAGGCACGTTGGTGCGCTTATGCATGCCCCTTACAGAGCTCTTAGTAATGGGGTGAGGTCAACAGTAGACAGTCTAAGGTTAAAGTTTGGGGAGTTTGGGGAAGAAACCACAGAATCAGGTAGTGCATTCCAGGCATTGACCACTCTGTTGCTGAAGTTGTATTTTCTGCAATCAAGTTTAGAGCGGTTTACCTTAAGTTTGTATCTATTGTGTGCTCGTGTATTGTTGTGGTTGAAGCTGAAGTAGTCATTGACAGATAGGATGTTGTAGCAGATAATTTTATGTACTAAACTTAGGTCAGGCCAAAGGCGGTGTAGTTCTAAGTTATCTAAGCTCAAAATTTCAAGCCTGGTGGCATAAGGTATTCTGTTGCAAGGAGATTGATTCCACTTTTAATAAAAATAAAAGAAATACATATACAAAATCAGTCCGGGATTCAAATTAGTGAGTTCAGATTTACAGAAACGAATTTAATAAACTGAATTTGAAATTTGTTTTAAATGATTGGCAGTGGGTTTAATAGGTTTCAGGAAGCCTAGTCCATTGTACCCTTCACTCCCTGACACCTAATGAGTGAAACAGTGTTCACATTCTTTTTGTCTGATGTTTGTTAAAATTATAAACAAACCTTAAAAGGTGTAAGGTAGGAAAAATCAGAGTGATTGGTCAAATACTGAGTGAATCTGACAGAGCAGTAGCTCTGTGTTAACATAATGTCACCTGTGATTGTTGCCAGACATTTATATCCTGACAACCAGAATCAGACAAATGAACAAAATTTTGAAGACTACCTATTTATTTATTTTTTTAAAAAAGTGTCTGAGAAGTGCTTTGGCGAAAGATTCCATGCAGCATTGTGAACTACGCAAAATTTTGTCCAGTCCTCCTGTTATTTATGCATGCATCACATAAACATATATATATTTTTAGGACAGAAATAAATTACCATTCATTTGGACTTTTCTAAAGAGTGATTGCAAAGAACAACCGGCTGTTCAGTAGGATTCCAGAGGTCTCTTAAGTATTATTAAGCCTCCAAAATTATTGCGAAGGCCCAGAACTACAAAGGTAAAGGAATGATTTCATCTGTATCTGATTTTAATCAAGCTTGGCTTACTGTTAAAAGGCTTGTTTAATGAAGACTGCATTTCCCTCCAGAGAGACCCGAACAGGCAGGCAACACGCTCTCAGCCAAGCAAGGCTTATTGCTGTAACAATAGCTAGAGGGTTGACCACAAAAATGTTTTCCTTTGAGTCTGCTTCTGATCATATACGGGGGGGGGGGGGGGGGGGGGGGGGCTAAACAAGACAGGGAAGGAGGGGGAAAATTGAAATATATAACCATTAGCATCAGGGAGGGGGGGGCACTAATCCAGTTAAATTATAAACTGAAGCTATTTGATTGGTTTTTTTTAAAAAAAAATGTCCTCAATATAATGAATATTTACAGTTTGTTTCTAATTGTCATTTTTTTTTCTTTTCCACACAAAAACATTTTGAGCACACAGTCACTTACAAAGGATCTTATGCCCAATGAAAAAGAAAAAGGCCTTAAGAAAGGAAGTGCACCCGTCTGCCAAATCCATAACAAGCCAGGTACCCTGAGATTTGTGAATTTGGCTTGCTTGCCTTCCACTTTGGAGGTTGCAAATTATGACATTTGCCTTTTGAAACTGCCCATATGCTATTATTCCCATTTATGGCAAAGGGACACAGCCAAAGGAATGCACGTACTTTCTCAAAATTTTTTCCCAGAGAAACGTCGGAGGAGATTACAGATGTGAGTGTAGCTCACACACTTGCTTGGGGTGCTGTGTTGATTCTGAACTCCTTCCAATTGCCAAAGGTACTTTGCCGATATTTAGAAGCGAAGTCCATTTTGACACATTTTGTTTAGTTAAGCAGAGAAGCCCATTTTTTAATAGAAACTCTGCTGCCAAAAATATAAACAAAGCAAACGCTGATGAATATAAATATTTGAGAGGCAGCACATTTTGCAATATCTAACAGCAACAGTCGCAAGAGAGCAGATGGAATCCTGGCTCATGAAGGAGAGGAAGCCACTAAAATATGCCTCCCAAAAAAAGCTGCCATCAATAGCGAGTGAAATATTGTGAGATGAACTGAATGGATCATTTTGTCGGCAGCTGAAATGGACACTCTGCTCGTTTCCAGTTTGTGAGGATATTACTTAAAGCATAAACCTCTTTAATTAAAGAGGAATCATTAAGTTTACTCCAATTGCCTCCTCTGAGGCTGGTTTGCTAATAAGCAACTGGACAAGGGATGTGTGAAATGAATAGCTGAAGGAAAACTCCAATAGTCAAAGAAAGGTCTAGAGGGTAAGGTTGGTTGATTAGACACCGTTTGTCATGAATGGGTCCACAGCACATTGAATAGTAAACCCTAACTACCTTAGAAGATTAATTCTGAAGAAGGCACTCTTGGGTCAAAGTATACATAAGCGTGTGCCTAATCTCAGAGAAATCAGGCTATTTTCTCACAGCAATTAAGGAGAGGTCTAGGGTTTCACCCACAATGTATTTAAATGCAGGATACAATTAAATCCCACAGTATTAATATCTTAGCTATGCAAAATTGGGAAATAGATTTTGCTGTCCTCTCAAATGTAAAGCAAAGCAAATTAAAGAGGACAATTTTAGTGGACATAATTATTCCTCTGAAACAAATACTAGGTGTTCCTTTGAAGCAGTTCTCTGTTACCTTCATGTGTTACAGAGAAGTAAATCTCAATATAGAAATTGCCAAGAATTTAAGTTGGGTTTAGAGATAGGGAAAGCAGATTTTCTTTTAAATATATCAAACAGTAACTCATCTATATCCATTCTTGCAACTACTAGAAAAATAATGTTTCAATGAAAGCTACCCATGACTAACAAAACAATATCTCTTTCTAGCCTTGCACTCCATAAAGGCAGAAAAAAGGGGGAATAACCGTAACATCCTATTGATGTCCTATGAAGAGTTTAGAAATATTTCTTCCTGCCATGTTGTCTAAAGATTTTATAGTACCATAAGCAAGGACTGGGCAGTAAGACTCAGACAAAATGAATACCGATTTGAAACAGTGCTTGGAAGGAAGAGAATCAAATTTTCAGTTCACAATATGTTATGAATCATGTATTGATCTGCTGCAGACAGATATTGTAACAATTCAAGTTTTCTTTTTATTAAATAAGCTATCTCTTTGATTTGGTTTCTAAATAACCTAGTTGGTAGACTTAGTTTTTGTTTCTGATTGTTTAATTCTCTCTCTCTCCCTCCCTCCCTCCCTCCCTCTCTCTCTCTCTCTCTCCATCCATCCATCCATCCCTATCTATCTCTATCCACCCACCCACCTATGTTAGATTTATAATACTATTTACCACAAATGCATTTTTTTGCATGAAAACCAGAATCAGTCATTCTTTCCTTCATTTATTGTTGATGGACATGTATTCACAAAGAAAGGTTGAAAGTTGTGAGGCCAGATTTTCTATGTTGTTTCTTATCAAGTGCTGAATAACATACATACATACATACATACATACATACATACATACATACATACATACATACATACAATTCAGCAGCCCAATCATATAAACATTTACTTGGAAATATAGAACATACTACCTTATAAATGCATATAATTTGTAGCATAATTTTACATGGAGAAAGTCCACTCAATTTTCTGCAACCAAGAATAACTTACATTTAGAAATATATCCTTGTGATCATTGTAGATCAGTTAAATAAGAACAAACGGGTAAGAATCAATTAACTCTCAGCTTCATTCTTGTCTGCAAAATTGTCATAATCTTGAATGGAACAACTCTTTGGTGGTATATCAGATTTTCAAGAAATGTACAACACTACAGTTTTGACTTTAAAACAAACCAGAGATTTCTTTCTAACACCACAACCTATTTAAATTTTTTGCTAACCTTTTAAAATGCAACATTTACCCCTCATACAAAAACATGCATTTAGTTGCTTACTAAAGACTTTTTTTTGCTTTTTTTAAAAATGAAAGTCTGACCTTTTAAATGATTGTTTTTTTCAGCACTTTCAAGAGAGACCCTTTCACCTATCATCTCTACGTTTTAGATGTGCTGTAGTGAATGAACCTCTAACCTTTTCTGCAAAATGTGACTTGCTGCAGAATAGCAAATCCCTTACTAATTTTAATTATGCTTATTAGTGCTTTCATGTGGGAAGGGAATGAGTTTTAGAATGGCATTTGTTTTTAAAAAGTTTGACCAAAAAACAGTTTTCCAATAGCTCAGGTTTAATATAGTCATTCAGATTTTTCCTTCAATTTGTTTCAATTGAAATTGAACTAAAGTTGCAATCTGGGTTCTAAGAGAGCTGAAAGATCAGAGGCATTTTTTTCCACTATCTGTACACAGAGTCTTATTTGTGTAAGATTTGTCTCATCTTCTTGCAAGTATCAAACCAATTCTTCATTTCTGCCTGCTGAAACACCATTGTTCAAGTAAGTTACTTCAAATGTTATTCCACTAATAGTGACAGCATAGCCCGTTTCTTTCATTTTTTTCTATGAGTGCATCATTGAATAAAAACCAAAGGAAGATAGACAAATTAACACAAATTCTCTCATTTCACAATGTTTGAAAATGTTCTGTTTATCATTATACCGTTTAGTCTTCACATATAGTGAGGGCCTGGCTCATTCATTCTTTCATTATTCTAAATTAAGGGGAAAAAATAAAACAAAGCTATAAATATGTGTATAGGATTCTATATTTGTCCTCATTTGTCCTTCTATATTTGTCCTCGATGTTTCATAATTTATGTATAGGAAATATTTTAGTGTGCTCTTAATTGGAGCAATTTAATCTTTAATTTTTTTTCAAGGTTTAATGATAGGACAGGTTTCATCTTTTATCAAACACATCAATAATTTCCATCTGAGTATAATGTGAACATAATATTTCTGTTCAAGTATTGCATTATCAGATATATTATATTCATACACAAAACTAGTATGCATGTGCATCAGTGGTGAGTTTCAAAACTTTTTACTACTGGTTCTGTGGGTGTGGCTTGGTGGGCGTGGCATGACTTGGTGGGCATGGCTTGATGGGCATGGCAGGGGAAGGATACTGTAAAATCTCCATTCCCTCCTCAATCCAGAGGAAGGTTACTGCAAAATCCCTCCCAATCAGCTGGGATTTGGGAGGCAGAGAATAGATGGGGGTGGGGCCAGTCAGAATTTTTACTACCGGTTCTCTGAACTACTTAAAATTTCTGCCACCGGTTCTCCAGAACTGGGCAGAACCTGCTGAAACCCACCTCTGATGTGCATCAATGATCTTCACAGACCTGAGGAATCATACATAACAACTGTAATTGTTGTATCCTGTGCTTGGAAAATAGACCTACTTGTTTTGCTGTCCTGATGACTTGAGACCATCTTTCTCCTCTGCTCCTGCTGTCCGGTGATAATACAAATTTATCCAGCAACTAAAATTACTGGAGAAGAAGGGCATTTTGGAGATATTAGCTACTAGTTGGTAAAAAGTGATAAAAAGCTGAGAATTGAATATTGGGAATCCAGCAGTAGAGCTAACTTCATATTATTTCAATTTACCACTGATATCTAGATGGAAACAGTAAAAGTTATTTATTGGTGGTAATTCCTATTTGTTCTTAAGCAAGGTTCTTTTTTTTTTTAATTTTTAAATTTTTTATTAATTTTAGAAACCACATAATACATTTATAAATGCAAATAAAACAATTTACAACAAACATCATCTTTATAACATCTACCTATAATATCTAAATTGTTACAATATCAATATCCTATATTCTTCAATATACAATAATTCTCTCTCCCTATATAATGATATTATTTTATTGATATCTCGTATCTCTTAAATTTCATTTGATGTAAAAATTTATTTTACTCTATTGATATCTTTTCTTTTATTTAATTTTTCTTTCTTCTTTTTTTTTTTTCCACTTCCCTCTAACCATTTATACCATTTTTGCCAGACCAGATAATATTCAGATTCTTCCTTTCCTTGGATCTCCTTGGTAAGTTTATCCATCTCAGCGCATTCCATAATTTTGAATATTAATTTCTCTTGAGTCGGGACCTCTTCTTGTTTCCAATTTTGCGCGTATATAATTCTTGCTGCAGTCAAAATGTGTGTTATTAAATATATTATTTCTTTTTCATATTTGCTTGTAGGTATTCCTAATAAATAAGTTTCTGGCTTTAAGGGCACCTTTTGAGTTATTATTTGTTCCAGTTGTATTTTTATATTGTTCCAGAATTTTTTAGCTTTGGGACATGACCACCATATATGATAGTATGTCCCTTTATGCGCTTTACATTTCCAACAGAGTGGAGATGTGCCGGGAAACATTTTAGAAATTCGTGCCGGTGGTAGATGCCACCTATAGAACAATTTATAAGCATTTTCTTTGTATGGTACAGATAATGTTAATTTATTAATATTTTTCCACAAATTTTCCCACTTATTTAATTCTATTGCATACCCAAAATTTGTCGCCCATGTGATCATATTCTCTTTAACTACTTCCTCTGCTAGTTTATATTCCAATAGAAAATTATAAATTTTGGTTATTAATTTCTCATTGGGGCCTAATAAAATTTTATCCAACTGATTCGGTTCCATTTGAATTCCAGTTTTTTCCATATCAGATTTATATCTGGATTTTAATTGCAAATATGACCACCACTCTATTTCCACATTTTGCATTCTCAATTCTTCTCTTGTTTTTAGTTTCCCTTCTTCATTTAAGATGTCCTTATATGTTTTTAATTTATTTGTATCTATTGAATTTGGATAAATATGTGCTTCCATTATGGAAGTCCACCTAGGAATCCTATCATAGTGATATTTTCTGATTTCATTCCATATTTTAAGCAAATTATCTCTTACAATATGTTTGCGAAATTGTTCTTGTTTTGTAATTTTCTCTCCCCAAAGATATGCATGCCAACCTCTTGTTAAGTCAAAACCTTCCAATATTAATGTTCTTATGTTTTTGAGTTCGATCCAATCTTTTATCCATATTAACGCTGAGGCTTTGTAATAACTCTGCCAATCAGGGAGTCCCATTCCCCCCCTCTCTCTTTTGTCTTGTAGATGTTTTAATTTGATTCTTGCTTTTTTTCCCTGCCAAATAAATTTTAATATCATTCTGTCTAAATCTTTAAAATATGTTCTTCCTGGGTTTACTGGTATTACCCTAAATAAATATAACACTCTTGGCAGAATATTCATTTTAATGGTAGCAATTTTGCCTAAAAGAGACAATTGGAGTTTTGCCCATTTTTCCAAATCCTTTTCTATTTGTTTAGCCAATTTAATATAATTGTCTTCCTTCAAAGTTGATATTTTGTTTGTAATCCATATTCCTAAGTATTTAACTTTCTTTGCTATTTGTATCCCTAATATATTTTCCAATTCTTCTTTTTGATACTTGTTAAGATTCTTTGTTATAATTTTAGTTTTTTGTTTATTAATTTTCAATCCTGCTACTTCTCCATATTGTTGTACTTTTATCATTAATTTTGGTCCAGATTGTATGGGTTTATCTAAAATGAATACTATATCATCCGCAAAGGCTTGCAGTTTATATTCTTGATTTTTTATTTTTAGTCCAGTTATTTCTGTATCTTTCCTGATTTCTTCTAGTAATATTTCCAATGTTAATATAAACAATATAGGAGATAATGGGCATCCTTGTCTCACTCCTTTCTTTATATCAAATTGTTCAGTTGTATCTCCATTAATTTGTATTTTTGCTGTTTGGGTATTGTATATCTTTTTAATCATTTTTATAAATCTTTCTCCAAATTTCATTTTTTCTAATTGTGCTAATAGAAATGTCCAGTTGAGATTATCAAACGCTTTTTGCGCATCTAGGAAAATTAGAGCTAACTGGTTTTCCGATCTTTGCTCATAGAATTCCAGAGTGTCAATAATTGTTCTTGTATTGTTATGAATTTGTCTTCCAGGAATAAAACTATTTTGATCAGGATGTATATAGTATTTGACTAGGTTTTTCAATCTCTGTGTTATAATTGATGTGAATAATTTATAATCTACATTGAGAAGAGAAATTGGTCTATAATTTTTAATTTCCGTGGGATCCGAATCTTGTTTTGGTATCAATGTGATTATTGTTTCATTCCATGACTTCGGAATTTCAGCTTCCATTAATGCATCATTGAAAACTTGTATTAATATATCATCTAATGGTTGTTGGAATGTCTTATAAAACTCTGCCGGTATACCGTCTGTTCCCGGTGTCTTGTTATTTTTTTGTTTCTTTCTCGCTTCTATTAATTCTAACATTGAGATTGGTCTGTTCAATAATTCTATATGTTCTTCTTCTAATTCTTGAATCTTTATTTTATTTAAATATTCTATGATATTTTCTTCTCTAATCTCTTCCTTTGCGTATAAGTTTTTGAAAAATTCCTTTGCAATTCATTTTTTGTCTTCAATATTCTGGTATAAACAACCATCTACATCTTTTAACTGTATTATAATATTCCTCTGTTTTTCTATTTTCAATTTATATGCTAACCACCGTCCGGTTTTGTTTGCATGTTCAAATTGGTTTTGTTTAGCGATTTTTATTTTTCTTGCTATTTCTGTTGTGATCAAATTTAATTTATGCCTTGTTAAATTTAATTTCTCCTTAATTTCTTGATTATATGGCTGTTTCTGTAGATCTAATTCATATTGATGTAATATTGTCTGTAAATTTTGTTTTATTTGTTGTTTATTTTTATTTTTTTGTGCAGTATAGGCAATTGTTAAGCCTCTGATATATGCCTTGGTTGTGTCCCATAGATTTTGTAGACTGGTGTGCTCTTTCACATTAATTTGTAGAAATATTTTCAATTCTTTTTGAATCATATCCACATATTGTTTGTCATTTATAATATCTCTATCCATCATCCATCTTTTACGCTTTTGGTGTCCCTTCCATGTTATTTCAATGGGGCTATGATCAGCCCATGTGTTTGTTGTAATTTCTATTTGTTTAATGTCTGCTATAAGCTCTGCCGTCATCCAAGCCATGTCAATTCTGGACCACGATTGATGTGGATTTGAATAGAATGTGTATTGTTGTTTATCATAATTGAGTTCCCTCCAAGCATCTTGTAATTGAAATTCTTCTACTATATCATAAAATGTTTCTGGAAGTGTTTTTTCCCTGGATTTATTATGTGTACAACTCCTATAGTCCTTCTCTATGTTTACAATTGCATTAAAATCTCCAATTATGCATATGTTTTGGTATTCCAGTTCCTTAATTTTGTTGTGCATCTTTTTAAAATAATCAATTTGGGTTCCATTTGGTGCATAAAGTGATACTAGTAATATCTTCTTCTTTTCTGTTTCAATTTCAACCATCAGCATCCTACCCTCCTCATCTGCAAATAATTGCTTTGATTGTATATGATTCCGGATGTACATTGCTATACCTCTCTTTTTTTGTTCTGTTAGTGCCGTATAAAGTTTTCCTAATCTTTTGTTCTCTAATAAACTGCGTTGTTGTTTTTTAATATGAACTTCTTGTAATGTTATAATATCTATCTTCAATTTTTGTAAATTTCTAAAAATACG
Source organism: Arizona elegans (assembly GCA_022577455.1). Taxonomy (NCBI): domain Eukaryota; kingdom Metazoa; phylum Chordata; class Lepidosauria; order Squamata; family Colubridae; genus Arizona; species Arizona elegans. The sequence continues at coordinate 129,960,406 of JAKOOJ010000002.1, forward strand.
TGATCTCTTTGATGGAATGTTTAGTCCATTTATGTTAATCGATATCAATTTTAAATCTTTCTCCATTTCAAATTTCTATTTTCTTGATGTTCTTATTTTCCTAGTGTTTTTTTTTTCCTGTAATTTGTATTTTATCCCTTGTTCCCTCTCTTTCCATTCTTTCTTTCTCCCCTCTTTTTCTTTCTTCTTGCTGTATTTTTCTCGATTTGTCCTCCTGATTTGCAATTTCTTGCTGTGTTTCAGATTCTTGTTCTTCCTCAGGAAAAAAATTGCTATCAAAAAATTGCTGTGCTTTCTCTAGTGTATCAAGTTTATATTTTTTATCTTGCCATGAAACAAGCAGTCCCTCTGGCGTTAACCACCGGAACATTATTTTATGTTTGTGTAATTCTGTTGTCAGAAAGTTATAATTTTTCCTTGTTTCTCTTATTCTTCTTGGTATTTGTTTTAATGTAATTATTTCTTTTCCCTTATATAAAATTGGTTTTTCTCTCATTTTTTTTGTATATTTCCTCTTTCACCAACTTCCTTACAAATCTAATATGAACCTCTTTTGGTAACCTGTTTCTTCGGGCGTAATTTGTGAATACTCTATAAATTTCATCAATTTCCTTATTAATTTCTTCTTTATTCTTTAACGTTGCTTCAGCCAGAATTCCCACCATTACATCTCTCAAATCTTCCTCTCTGTTTTCCACTATATTTTGAAATCTTAGGTAAAATAACGCCTTTTCCATTTCTAAAAATGAAATTGAATCTTCCAGTTCTTTATTTATTATTGTTTGATCACATTCTGACTCTTCTATCCTTTTTTCTACTTTGTCCATCTTATCTTCAATATTTTGGATCCTTTGTTCATTTTTAGCAATATTTTGTTGAATTTTCTCCATCTTATTATCCATTTTTTTTAGATTATCCTTAATTTCACCTATGTCCATTTTCAAATCCTCATGGTTTTTCCTACTTTCTTGATGGTTATCAGCAATTGATTCCTGTGTTTTGTTCATACTCTCTTGTATCATTGATAATACTGAGTGAATGTTTTTGATGTTAATTGATTGAGGAGATTTTTCTTTTTCTGAAAGTAACATTGTGTCTATTGTTTTCTGTTGTGCTAATGATGTAATAGACATTGCTTGATTGGCTATTGCCTTTTTACCTGGTTTTGTCATTATTAATGAGCCAGTAGTTGTCATCTTAATTTTCTAATTTAATAGTTCCCAAATTTTCACGCACTGTCTATAGTATATAGTAAATTTTCCTTCTGATAATTACAGAAGCCAATATCACTTGTTTAGTTTTCAAATACAGTCAAATTTCAAACTATAATATCATTATATGAGGGATTAATTAAATTTAAATGAGGAGCAGGGATAAAATATGATATCTCAGCAAGTCATATTTCAGTTTCTAAATTAAATAATCTATTTTAATATATTATTAATTCTAATAAGTTCTATTAAATCTTTAGTTATATCTCTAATAAATTTTATCAATTTTAATAAATTTATTCTTATTTAAATCAATATATATCAATATTAATAATCAATTTTCAATTCATTCTTTTAACACCATATCAATTTTTAAATTAATATTAAATTGTGTCACATAAAAAACTATTAGAATAGGAAAACACGCTAAAACAGAAATAAGAAAAAAACAGATATGCTATGTGTTATATTATTATATCTATTCAAAACTTATATATTCCAACTTTTCTTACTTATATTAAAAAGTATATATTTAACATTTAAACTTAAGTAATCCTAAACCTTATGCTATTTGGACTATAATATTATATACTATATTCTATATTAAAACATTAAGTATTACATAAATAAACAAATAGATAGATAAAAGTACTTAAAAGTACTTAAAATATTATTAAAATAATTCAATTAAAATAATTCAAATAAATTAAGTCTCTCAAACAATAAAATAAATTTCTTTCGTTGTATTAGGTTCCAGAATTGAAGTCTTTGCAATCCTCACTTGGTTTTGTGTCTTTTCAGTCGTCCAGTTTGTAATTGTTTCCAAAGTCCTTCAATTTGCCTTCTAAAAATATTTTAAACACCTCTTCCAGAGCCTCAATGTTTTTTATTTATTTGCAAGTTAATACTCTAATATAGTTACAGTATCTGTTCACTGAAGCTCTGCCACCGTTACAAAGTTTTTAAATCCCTCACAGTCACTCCCGAAACTAGATACTGTTTCTTCTTCGTCTCTTCTTTATTGTCTCCGCACCACCTCCGTTTCTTTTTTTAAAAATAAGTCCAACACTTGGATCTGTATTTCTTTCCCCAAATGAATAATCTTTGTCTATTTCCCAATTTCTGTCTGGTAAATCTATAACTATGTGTTTTATTTCCAATCCACACCTCTGTGTTGCGCTTCCTCAAAATCACCTCAGTTCCGTTGCCTGTCAGTTTCGCCCCCTCACACTTCAATTAGCCTCGTTAACTCACTCCGTTATATTTTCACTCCATTTCTTCTTAACAATTCTGCTTTGCCGATCAGTTTCTCTTTTTAGCTATGTATCCGATGTTTTAAATATTTAAATGTTTCAGAATAAGAGTAATTAGTTATTCTTATTGATGCTGTTTGCTCGATCCTCGCTTAAGCAAGGTTCTTTAGCGTTCTGTGATTCAGGACTCAAGGAAAAGGCTAGGACTAGGCAAAACCGTGAGAACTTGCATTGAGAATCAGTTGTGGTGTGGGTTGAAACAACCTGTGAAATATTATGATGGGATGATAAGGGTAAGAAATCCTGAGGAATAAGAAAAGTGACGCACTGATCAAAATAAAAATGTCTTATATTTTAAGCAATGCCTCCTATAAAAAAATCATTTACTTCTGAGATCATGAAGCATTCCAGATGTCAGATATTAACTTTTATTTGTGGCTCTGCAGTCCAGTGGATTCCGATGGTTTGTGATGGTGAATGGAGTGGGAGAAGAAGGAAATTCTTGGGCATGGAGTATTTCCCGAAGCTGATTCAAGGAAGATATCTGATTGGCTCTGTACGTTATTTAACTGAGAGAAATAAAGCCAAATTGAATTCCTGTCAAGTCTTCAAAGTACCCCAGGGTGCTAATTTTGTATACTAGTGACAAGCATGGCAGGAAAGATGAGGACTTGATTCAAACCAAAATGTTGCAGTTTATATGCCTATAAAACTAAGTATTTGCACTGCTGTAAATGTATATTTTTAGTGAGTGTTTTTGCATCATTTTTCTTACTAAGCCTTTTGAACTTGTGCTCATGTCCAGGAATGTTTTTTTAGCTTTCAATAGCAAAAGGTCCAACAAAACAGAAAGGGCAGTTTCTGAAGGCTTGGTTAACTAGCATGTGCTTATTTCAGAGAGGCTGTGAGGGAGGAGTTATGGAATAAAATTCATCTGTGTGCATGGAGTCCATTCCAGTCACAGATGTGAGTGGTTAACTGTACAAGCAAGGAGAGCAAATCCACACAACAATACTTCATTCACCAGAGAAATCTGCAGCGGATTACAGTTTCTCTATGGTTACGTCTGTTCTTAATTTACTGCTTTTATTCAGTTTTCAACCATAAATGAGCCCCTTATGAGACATTCGCTATGCAGAATTGACAACTCTTTTTATCTGCTTGAAAAATATTTTTGGATAATAATTTATGGTTAGGAAATATTTTAAGCAGCTTCAATAGTTACATTATATTCATTCAAAGCTTAATGATGCAGTGACTCCCCATTTTTATTTTTTAAGAAAAGAAATCCAGGACAATCTGGTAATTTCACATATTTATAACAAAACATAGCTGCTTGGCTGAATAGGAAAACAATTTTTTAAAAGACATATTTCATGGTACTGTGATATGTTTTTTCTCCCCCTCCTCCATCCAAGATTTTGAAATGTTACTTCTTATTAGAAAGCTTATTAGGGAATTTTAACAAATATTTGTGTAGGTATGAAAAAAAAAACAATAAAATGATGTATTTATATTGTAATGTTCTCTTCATGTATGCACATATTGTCCACATAAGTATATGTATGAGTATATGTTCATAGATTTTTGTTCTGATGTGTCAGAATTGACTGTTAATGTTTAAAGGCACAAGACAGGGGTACTATAATATTTATCTATCAAATTAAAAAGTAAACAGAATAATATTATTTCCTTAATTAAAGTTTATATTGTTATTATTTTATCCGATGACCTATTGTATGGAGTTAATTATTATTTTATATTTCAGGGCGCTCATGTAGGAAACAGTATAAAATATATTAATTATCAAGTTGTATAAATCATTGTAATATTAATAATTGGCTTTACTTTTGCCTTCTGTTGTGCAAACTTGGACTTTTTAAAAAATAAACCATGAAGTTGATCTTTGAATCATAATCCCAGGGTGGACCATAAAAACAAGGTATGGCAAGACAGAAGGTTGGACCATTTAGGTCAGTACTGTCTCCACTGAAAAGCCAAAGCAGTCCAAAAATTCAGATAACTGGTCTTAGTAGTTACAGAGATTGACTTGTGAGCTTTTCTATGAAACAGATGAACACTGCCTCTAGAGCTACAAATTTTCTTAAACTTGTAAATGGCTCATAGGTGCAAAGAAGAACATGTTTCAATTTCTGCTTCTGATTCTACAATTTCAGGGAAGCTATATGACAATGGTTTAGATTAACATAACTGGACTGATTATTACATTTTAATTTGCAGGTTGAATTAGTAGGGCTCATGGGAAGGCTTGGCACCTGGATGAAAGTTATGTTTTAGAAGGGAACTATGATTTTGTTCAAGGCAACTACTTCCAGCAAAGAATCAAGTATAATCATAGATTTTGTTACATCGTGATTTCCTATCTGCTTCGATATACATCCTTAGAGAGACACCATCCATTGGTGTCATAATTGGCTACAAAAGAGAGAAGTCGCTTCAGTGATATGAAACACTTTTATTAATTGAGACAATAGTGATGAGGCTGTAGAAAGCCTTCCAAGATGGCAAATTCCCTTTTGTATTATTTTAGATTAATTTAAAGTGCTGGCATACAAACTTTACAACTTGATTCTTGGCAGAATATGAACATTTTCAGACTCATTGATACTTAGGGAATCTTATGCTATGTCAGAGGAAACTCCCAGAAGATAAACAAAGAAAAACACTTCAATGAGGTTCTTGCGGTGTTTTCCTCATTAGCAGCTACCGTGTCTTGAGCGGGGAACAAGTGCTTTAGGATAAATTTTCCTGGTATTAACAAAAAACGACATTGTGTTTACTGGCAAACACACTTTATGATTTTTTTAAAAAAAATATTTTTGGGAAGCCATAGGTATCTGAATTTTTAAAAATATAATAAAAACAAATTAAATAGTAGATTTCAAAAAGAATAAAAAAATAAAAGGATATGTATAGCTACTGTATTCAATTTTACTCCTGTTCAGTGAACTAATTTTAGGTTACTTTAAAGTGTTAACTCTTCTGATTTAGGGGTTCCAGTTTTTCATTTCTTTTCAATGAGTAGGTCTGATTTCAGATAAAAGTATTTTTATCCTATTAATTCTCATTGATACACTGTGGTTGCAAACTAAGTGTCAGGTGTGCCTCCTTTCAGTACTCAAGAAAGAAAAACCCTGACTCCATTTTCATAGAGAAAGGTACTTTTACTGAGTATAAACTGAATGCAACCAAAGAAAAGCAAGGTCTGAGGCAATAGGCGCAAAAATCACATATAGAAAGCATCCTTAAACCCCCCCACCCATCATCCAGTCAGCATTATCCAATCCACATCCCCACCAGGGGTCATGTGGGGTGCAGCTTCCGATGGTGCTATCCTCCTGGTATGCCACGATGGTTGACCTTGAGTGGTTATCAGCGCTTTTCCCAGCTGCATAGAAAACACTGAGGAAAACTTTCTCCCCTCTTCTCCACCAGCTCACTTCCCCTCTCCCAGACATTCAAATAGCTTCCCCCTCCCCCGTTACAATGGCAGCCGAGCAAGCAAGCAATAAAAAAGGTGGAGGCTCCTCCTCCCTAAACCCCCCTCCCCCTCCCCTCCCCCCATGGTTTCTACAAGATGAAATCCAAATTAATATCACATTATATAATACTTTACCACCCTTTTACACCACCCCCTATGTGCTTAGCACTTCTTTCTAACATTATTATTATATCCCCCCGTATACTATACATTTCAAAACAGCATTTGGCTATAAAACTATGTAATAGATCCTAATTTGGCATTTATTCTGCTCATAATCTACCCATTTCCTCCACTCCCATACGTATACCTCTTAATTTAAATCTTTAAAGTATATTAATATCTAAACATAACATCCCTTTTCCTAAACTAAGCAATCAGTAACGTTACCTATCACCTTGTACCATGTCAATTTTATTTCACCCACTTTCCTACAGGTCTACCATACATAATATATTTAATATCTTTATTCTTCTGCCCATATCACTAAAAGATATTTCCATATATAAGTAAAACCCTCAAATGACTTTAAATTTATATTCCATATAGTATCTTCTGTAATGTCTTTCAGCTAGATTGTTAATTCCATCGACCATGTTAGGGTAACATCAAGTCCTGCTTCCAACAGTATTTTCAGTATCTTCAATTACCATCTGCCCCCATCATTAATAAGTATTTCTGTATATATATATAAAAAACCCTGAGTGACTTTATATTTATATTCCATATGGTATCTTCCGTGATGTCTTTTGTCTGGATTATTAATTCCGACAACCGCGCTAGGGTAACAGCCAGATCATCTGCATGCCCCAATTCCATAGTTCTTTTGCCTTATAGCTCAACATATACATAATCCATTTTTCAAAGAGTCCAAAGTAGAAAGTTCCAATCCGCTCAATCACAGGCCATCTTCCACATCCCAAAAACACCAGCACTGCAGAGATCTGTTATTCTTCTCAAAATAGTATAAGTCTATAATTTGCCTCAGCTGTATTTTCATGTATCAGCCTTCTATAAATCCCGCTTATTTTATTTAATCATCTCTTAAATTACTGGCATTAGTCTGTTGGCTAAAAAAGAATTGTAGTTTAAAATTTTTTAGTTTTGTAGGACCTTCTTCTTCTTTTCTTAACTTGTTGTGGTTTAGATCTCCACCCTGGTTGCCTTTCTAGGACTTGTATATCGGCTGATTGAATTACATGCTGGTCTTTAACTTGATAAGACATCAAATCGAGATCCAAAACCGCCTCTCTTGTATTTATAGGTGATCCAGCTATAGCCTCTGAAGGAGGATCCAAAAGCGGCTCATCCAAAAAGCCCTCTATAACTTGTCGTTTTTCCATTACCTCCATCTCCATCTGCTTGGCCTGAGTTTCAATCTCTTGTTCATTTTGCTTTTCTTTATCCCCTTCCTGTATTCCTGACACTGATGACATATGTGGAGATGTTGGGCCCATTTTAAAAACCTTGTAGTAAAATTCTTCCGCTTTTTCAACAGTGTGTAATTGATATCTTTCTCCTTGATATCTCAATATTATACCAACTGGAGCATCCCACCTAAATGGGATGTTTTGTTTCTTTAGCTCAGTCACCAAAAATCCAAAGTCCTTTCTATCTTTTAACATCTTGGACGGCAGCTCTTTATATATCCAGATCTTCATTCCATTCAGTTCTAGAGTGGAGTCGAAAGACTTTTGCACAATATCATTTCTTATTCCTTTATCAGTAAAATAAATCACCACATCTCTAGGCAATTGTCTTTGCTTTGCCACCCAAGAATTTACTCTGCAGGCCTTATCAATCTTACAGAGTACTTCAACGCTGACCTTTAAGATCACAGCCAGAACTTCAGCAGACATCTTTCTCAAGTCTTTGTTATTTTCCTGTATTCCTCTCATTCTGATCGCAAATTCCATGGATCTAAATTGCATCATCGTAACTTCATTTTCAATCCTTTGCTTTATATTATCTGCATTGTAAGTCTTGTGATCAGCTTCCTTCATTTTAGACTCTACTTCTGAACTATTTTCTTGAATCATTGTCAAATCATTTTCAATTCTTTGTATTTTATTATCCAGATTATAAATCTTATAATCAGCTTCCTTCATTTTAGACTCTATTTCTAAATTGATATCTTTATCCATCTTTAGAATTATTTCTGAGAAACTTTTCAAAGCTGTTACAATATATTGCTTCAGGTTATCATACTTTTGTTGAACCAACTCTTTAATTTCCTGTCTAAATTTTTCAAGATTCTGATTCATAATCTCATCATGTCTTGCCATGTCCTCCACAACAAATTCCTTTAAATTTTTAAAAACATTATTCTGCATCTGCGAGCTCAAAAATTGCTCTTGTGATTTATAAATGGTGGAGCCCCTCCCCCACAGCTAGGTTGTCTGGCTTTGTCAGTTTTAACGCCATTCTGCCACACAAACAGACTCTTTTTAAAGCAAAAGTCTTCTCTCCACACAATATCAATATCAAATCTCTAAGAAAGGAAGAAGCATGAAACAGAATTTTTCTTCTTCTTTTTTTCTGTAGCCAGTGATATTGCTAGATACTTTGTAACATATTAAACCATTCAAACAGAAGGACTTTCGCTTTCAGCTTTCTTCTTAAGCCTCTTCACTCTTTCTTCATTCTTAAAATCAATCATAGGGTTGTTACAAATACTTGCGATTTAGAGTCCCAAATCCGGATTTCATCCTGCTTATTCAATCAATCTGTTAGTTTTCGCTGATTAGGTTGGTCACATCGTCTAGCTCTGCAAAGCGCAGCATTCTCCCGCAGCCCGGAGCAGCAGCAAGCTGGATAGGGAGTCTCATCCTGCTTCCTCCCCAAGAGTAAAAAAAAAAACTCTGGGGACTTCGCAGAGGGCTCTACCTGCTCTCGCCGGCTCACCTCACATTTCCTTAAGGAAATGGAGTTTTTCGAGCCACCTCCCAGCTGTAAAGGCGGCTCTTTACGGGCGGCGGGGGTGGCAGTCCCAAAAGACCATCTAGCGATGATGGAAGCCAAACCGGAAGCCCCAAAAAGGTGTGTCTTATACTCCAAAAAATACGGTAATCTATTTAAAATATACTGATGGAACAAACACTCTTCTCCTTTATCAATGATTTTAAATTCGGGTAAGTTGCTTAACCCTCATTTACCTGATGTTTTAATTCCATTTTGATGAGTGGCAATCAAACTGTATCATTAACATGTTAGCAAAATTAGTTGTTACTAAGATCTAGAATGCAATTATTAAATGAGACAGCCCAAAAAAGGAGACATTTCAAAGCATCCCTACATGTCCTTATCAGTCACAGAAATAACAAAGCTATAACTTTTATTCACACTCAAACCAAGGTCCACTCAGTCCCAAGCACATGCAACTAACAATTCTAAAGCACAAGGACATTTTAGGATCCCTTTCCCTAATGGTTATTTTACCTTCAGGGGATGGGGAGGACTGCGAAGCCCAGAGAAGCAATGCAATCAGTAACTGCAACTGGAATGTCTATAGACATATTTCAACAACATTGTTATTGTGGCTGGAATTTTGAAGGTTTTCACAAGCTAGCATTGTGAAATGTGTGACAAGGTGGGATTTAGTTTTCAACAGCAGCTGAGAGTATTGCCATGTTTCATTTTCTCTTAAGCAAAAGGGATAAGAAATATTATTAGAAGAAAATTTATTACTTAGCCTTCTACGTGTTGCCTGAGTTCCTAAGAACAAATGTTCTAGGCCATAACTGTTCACAGATCTAGAAATTTTACAATTTTATTAGAAAAGAAATTTGTGTTTCAGTACTTCATGATGACAATTGAAGTTACTGATTAATCTAATGCTATCTTGGAGTCTCTTTGATTTCATTTTTTTCTAACTCATCATCTGCTTGTCTATTTTAATTAAAATATGAAATTATATTTCTCCAGTCATGACTACCTTTGGGGCCTAGAATTATCATCCACAGTGATCTTGTGGAGACTAGCTTAAATACTATCCTTCCTTACCTACAAAAAATTTGATAACCACTAATATTTTGTTAAAGTATCCCTGTCATTCCAAATTAATTGTTATTTAGAAATTACTCTGTTTCATTCTTCTCTATTCCATACATTTTCATTCTGATTAGTACACATATTACTAATCTACACACACGGAGACTACATTAGTTATACTACATACTATTACACATAGTAATATTGTAAAAATATAAATCCATTAATTATGCTTCAGTCAAGGCTTCTCAAATGTGATTTGTGTCTACCTGGAAAGTAGATCACAAACAAATTTGAGGAACAATCCCACATTTTAGTGGAAGCATAATCAAAAACATATTTCTATTCTGCCTAGACAAACTTACAGCCAAGTCAAGATATTTCACAGTTGCTGCTTTAAATAGCATGCATCAATTCAAAATTAATGTAAAACAAGAAATAAGAGTAGGTAGAATTACACAAATTAAGCATGCCTTTTCCCATTTTCCCATTATCCTTTGTTTGGTTATCCTTCTATAATATAATCTATTATATACACACAACATATGATTTAGACAGCTTTATTATTAATTTCCAATGAAAAGGCACTATTTTATGAAATTACAAAATTATATTATTATTTTATAGATTGAAACGGAACCATTGAAAAGACTAAATGTATTTTTTTCTTCCTAACTCTCAACCCCCCACCCCACCCCCAAATCATTAGTTTTATTATTGGAGATCACACCATCACAAAGATGGCAAAATCCTTGGGTTAAGTCATATCTACCAGAACGTTTACAAGTACATCACTAATCTGAACACTCTTCCTTTCAGGACAATCTGTCTAGTTGGCCTGGTGCATGGAACAGCTTTCTGTTAAACAAAAAACAAAAAAACCTCCTATTATACTTTTGACTTCTTACTTCTTATTATCTCATTCACTTTTCACCTGTCTAGCCATGACATATTTTAATGGCTTACAACCATAACAGATAAAAAAAATATAAATATATAAAACATATAAAATATTATATGAAGTTTTGAATCTCTATAAACCAGTTCAAGCTGAAAAATAAAAAAAAAAATCCTCTGGATAAAGAAGAAGCTTTTCCCAAAAGGCAAAACAGCTTTTAAGGGAATTCATTTTGGCTTGGGGAATACAACAGAAGCTCTCTTTCTATATGACTAACCAACAGAAAATGAGGTCATTTTTAAAGGACCTCTGCTACTGATCTTATCTCTGGACAGGTTCATAATAAAGTAGCCAGGACCTAGCGAGTAAATAAATTGGAGTTTCAGAGTCTCTCAACTATATTTCTTTACATCATTGGTGCAATACACTATTAACTCTAGTGGTATTCAGCCGGGCTGGTTTCGGGCGAACTGGTAGCAGCAATCGTGGGTGGGCCTACCCACCGGCCCTGGTGCTATGCTGTCCTATTTAGCCACGTTTTCAGGGTGGGTGCATGTGCTGAAGGGTTGTTCACAAGCAAAGCGCATGCACAGAAGGCCGGCCCATGCGTGGAAGGTTGGGGCAAACCAGTGGTAAAAATATGTGGAACCCACCTCTGACTTTAGCACTTTGTATCAGATTGTCAAGATCATGCAGGATATTCTAGGTCTTCGCAATTCATCACTTTCTCTGCCTAATTATTAAATCACCCATGACTGTACAAACTGATATGGAATTAAAAGTGCAATAATTATAAGCACTGTAGGAAAGAGCAATGGATATGCTTGTTATCCCTTGTTACATGTCAGTGATGTGCTAAAGGAAGAATTTCATTTATGATGTTAATCATGCCTAATCCAAATGAAAGAAATAATAGATTAAGACATGATAGATATCAGTTTGAATTAAAACAATTTGAGAGTTATTGGGTCCTATTCACCATTGTACAGCTGAGAGAATTGCAAACCTACTGAAGGCATTTTATGAAACTGATTTTGAATTTTGTTAACAGTACCAAAGAACAGGAAATTTTAAAGCCTGCATGAAGATGAAAAAATATATTAAATATTGTATTTCCTGTACTTTGTGTCATTATTAATAGTTTAATGTAGCAATATATTGCTTTTGACAGGGATTAATTTGTTTTCATGATTATAGAAGCACCGGACTCATTCCCACTCTTCAAATTTTATCCTTCCATACCTGAGAAGAAATAGGTTCTTGAATGTACACTGCATTCAGGACAACAAAGGTAGAGTTCTTATCTCAAGAGCACTTAAAAAGACTTAAGAATAGTTGATAATTATTAACCTATTGTTAAGACTTGCACTATTAGTTCAAGGCTGTTTTTAAATTTCCCTTCAAAAAAGCCTGTATCAAAATGCTTAATTCAAAAGGATTTATGACACTAAATTAAAGGGAGGGAGGGTTTTTATCTGGAATCCCACATTATGACACTGCAAGCTTCCCGAACTCGGCTATCTATTGTTCTTGTACATCTATCATTATATTTGTCATAATTGACTAGGAAAATGTTCAAGGTTTCTACTTAATTGGAGATTTATATGTACATAGGATTATGATAATGTCAGGTTAGATGAAAGACATGAAGTAAATTGAATAGCAGCATATTTTGTATAACTGAGATACAATTAATAAAAAAAACTACAGTAGGTAGTGATAGTGTTGAGTTTATCTTTACTACAGATTGACATCTTCAGGATAGAAAAAGACTAGTTAGTTATTACCAGGAGAATGTATGACAAAAATTTATGAGTGCTATAACCTACGGTTGCAAATAAATGTTTCGATGTAATGAATATATAGCATGTAGAAAATCTTAAAATGTGCATGTTCAAATGCCCTCACTTATGTATTGCCTTGGTAAGAAATTATCCCTTCTATTCCTTTTGTACGATTGGAGCAGGATTCATTCACAACAGGAACAATATGCAACCACAACTTAGTAGGATCAGGTTATTTCCATTTCAGCAGATTACTTTCTGAAGAGAAAGTAGTACATTCAGGGGAAGTAATCATATACTTCTGCCAACTATATGGTAAACCATGTATAGCATATTATTGTAATGTGATACTACAACCATGGTAAGTACTTTCCTAGCAACTACAGCAAAAATATTGAATATTGAATAAAGCTTGAATAAGGCTAAATAACTGATGTCAGATGTTATGAATGGAATTTGCTCTCAGTATGAACTTAGTAGGATTGTACAGAAGTGAAGCATTTTTTCAAAACTACTTCACAAAGGAGTGTGGGTTCCTTCCTACAGAAAGCACAGTGGCTACATTGCTTTACTTGTTCTGTTTTTTCCCACAGTGATTGTAGCTAAAAAAGGCCTTTGAGGATGTTACACATTCACAGCTACTGGAACTACTGGTTGTAGTTTCAAGATGACGCAAAATACCTTGTCAAGAAGATCAAACTACCATTTTGCTTTAGTGGGAATCATTATATTGCCACTTCTGTGTCACAGCTTGTCAAATAATATATTTTTTTTAAAATAATTTTATATATGTAGGTAGGGAGTCTTGTGGTTTCTTTTCAACTGCTGTTTCCCTCCTTACATTTCTGATTTCTCTAGAAATAAATGTTACCTCACATTCTTTCTATCTAATCATGCTTTGGGGCAAGGACCATTGTAATTTTAGAGTTACCTTCAATTCGGGTAAATTCTGAATTTGCAACAAGCTAATTGTACAATTATTGTAAGCATTAATAATGTATTGTAAGCATTAAAAATGTAGAGCTGAGGGGGTGCAGTGGTTAGAGGGCAGTACTGCAGGCTACTTCAGCTGACTGGTAGCTGCAGTTTGGCAGTTCAAATCTCACCAGCTCAAGGTTGATTCAGCCTTCCATCCTTCCGAGGTGGGTAAAATGAGGACCCATATTGTTGGGGGCAATATTCTGCCTCTATAAACAGCTTCAAGAGGACTGTGAAGCACTATGAAGCAGTATATAAGTCTAAGTGCTATTGCGACTGCTATTATTAAATTATAATACATATAAGAGCCGTGGTGATACAATGGTTAGAATGCAGTATTGAGGCTGACTCCGCTCACTGCCAGAGGTTTGATCCTCATAGGCTCAGGGTTGACTCAGCCTTCCATCCTTCTGAGGTCTGCAAAGTGAGTACCCAGATTATTGGGGGCAATTTGCTGATTCTATAAACTGCTTAGAGAGAGCTATAAAGCACATAAAGCAGTATATAAATCTAACCGCTATTGCTATTAAGGAATGTTGAACTGTTACTGTTGCTTTTCAAAGTCTGGAACAGTAGCAGTAGCATGTATCTTAAAATACTAGGATTCAGCAATACCTCTAGAGGAGACCTGAGCAATTTATGCCTAGTGACTGTTCCACTCTGGGACTGCGAATAGCATATTATTGCAATGTGATACTACAACCATGGTAAGTACTTTCCTAGCAACTACAGCAAAAATACTGAATAAGGCTTGAATAAGGCTAAAGAACTGGTGTCAGATGCTATGAATCGAATTTGCTCTCAGTATGAACTTAATAGGACTGTGCAGAAATGAAGCATTTTTTCAAAAGTACTTCACAAAGGAGTGTGGGCCCATGGACTGTTCCACTCTGGCAGACAGCAGCAGGTTGGTGGGGCAATGGGGCATTGGTGGCAGGGATGGGGCCAGTGGTGGGTTGCCGCTGGTTCAGACCGGTTTTATAGAACCAGTAGTAAAACCTGTGGGAGGCTTCGCCCACTGACCCGGATGTCATCAGAAGCGATCTGCGCATGCGCAGAAGCTTCTGTGCAGAAGAACACGTGCGCCACGGGCACGATGCTAACAAGTAGTAAAGGTAAATAGAACCCACCCCTGGATGAGGCAGCACCATTGGGGACAGGATGTTGGCAGTGGGGAGTGGGTGGCTTCACTTGGGGGTGGGGCATTGGTGGGGCAGCAGCAGCAGCAGCTCTCCACAACAGTCGCAATTTCTCATGTAGCCCCTTGGGAAAATTAATTTTCCACCCCTGTTCTAGTGGTAAGATCTTAGTTGGCTTAATTCTCTACAAAGGGGATGCTTTTCTTTATGCTATCATTGGAATCATGATCTATAAAATGGAGTTATGTAGGTTGAGGCCCAGATTTCAAGTTATCCATTTTCAATTATATTAAAGATCTCTCCATATCCTGATATATGGAAAGCTAAAACACTGGTCATTAGAAAGAAGTTGTAATTATTAGTTATACAAATAATGCAAACTTGCTTGCAAAAACTGATTATTGTAATAGGAAAGGTACCTGAGAGAGCAAAATTAGGGAAGATGCTGGATGAGGAAGGTTTTTGATGTTCAAAATTTGACTTAATAAATAAAACTGGGAGTCATAATTTCTGCTGTATCCTCTTCTGCTGCAGAAATTTGAAGGCTTGCTGTTTCCTGGGGAAAAAAAGAAAGGAAAAAAAAGAAAAAGTGTCATTTATTTAGTGAATACTTTTTACATATTACATTTAAGATAATTATAATAATAAATTCAGATATTTATGCTTAAATTAGATTGTCAAGAGCCTCCATTTCTTCCATCAATTTTAGCCACTCAATAGTGAGTGGCTAAAAAAATAGTTTTTAAAAATTGTATTTCCTGTTCTTAGTAGTAGAGAAAGAAATTGCCACTTGACTTATTTTAAGGTTCTTTTCTTTTGCTTAATGTAGATTTGATGTTCTACAAATTGTAATGGAGTTTTGTAAAAAAAGCCATCCCATTCTGCCTGGTCAGGCTGGTAAAACCGAGTTTAAATGGTGATGGCCAGCTAAGGATTTTTTTTCTTTCTTTCCTTTCCTTTTTGTGAATTCCCTTGTATGCAGCAGATGTAATTAATGGAAAGCAATTTGCTGATATCTTTTCACACTTCCTTTGTGGAAATGTACAAAACTAATCTCCCCAAACAAAACGCAAAACAACGGTTGAAAGTCTGTCCTTTAACCTTTCAATGAATTTTAAAAATGCCTATTGGAGATGCACATTAATAATGGCTTTAAGCTCAGGGGAATACTTTATATTCATCCGTGCTTCATCAGGCAGGTTCGTGGCCTCTGCCGTACTGCAGTGGCTCCCTCTATTCCAAAAACAGTATGGGGGAAGGACAATAAGTACGACTTGGTAATTAAAAATGTTACTAGAATTGTTACTGAGAAAACCCCTAATGCTAAAAATGTTTCTGGAATAAAAAGTCAGCGTACTAAAATTCAAGAAAAATGTGCCAAATTGTGCTCTGTGCTGACAATCCAGAACAATTTATATGCGATGGCAAACTGATTTTCAGTGCACGGACTCTGTCATCTAATGCTGGTTTTCTCCCAAACATATAAACAGCATTCAGGCAAAATTAAAGAATTAATTTGGGAATGGATCTCAATGATACAAAGGAAGAAAAGGAAGTACTGTAAAAAATGGAAAATTGGGATTTTTATCTGTTTTCAAAAGCAGCTCCAAAATATTTCACACAAAGCGCTAGAATTAAAATAGCCTGTATGACAATGTGGCGATTAAAGCTATGAACAATTGATCAGACACTGTGATAGTCTGATCATTTCATCTCAAAAAGTATATCATAGAGTGGAAAATTAAAGGTATGGAATATCTTTTCCTTGACCTTTTTTTTTGGGGGGTGGGGGTTCATTTTGGAATGAATGGCTGCTAGCACTATTGTTCATTTGTACTGTGTAATTGTTTAGGCTTTTCTTCCTTTTTTCTTGGAAAAAAAAACAATGTGATTGGAAAAATAGGGGCTGACATCATTTTGTCACTGAGGCAAGTTGATTGTGCTATGAAAGCTTTGTCTGGAAGGATTCTTTACAGCAAGAACTGTGAAATCAATTCAGACGTAGGCCTTACCATGGGGGGGAGGGGCAGGCCGGGGAGCACAATAAATGTCAAAGTATTGGGAGTATAGTAAGATAAAGTATATAGTAAGTAGAGAAATATATGATTCTCAAAATGTCATAATTTGATCATACATCTACCAAAACAATTGATGTTAAGATCAGAACAAATGGATATAAATGTATATAGCATATAATCAAATGAACTCAAAACAACTATAAACAGCAAATAACACTTTAATTGTGAAAAATAAAGCTGGGCTGGCAAAGAGCCAGGGAGCTTGCCAATGGTGCAAACTTTAAAAAGATAAATAATTAGATAGATAGATAGATAGATAGATAGATAGATAGATAGATAGATAGATAGATCTGTTTTTTTTTTTAAAGTAGGCAGAAAATATGCCAGAGAGATATAACTCATGAAATTTCACATCTGGAGTTCCACAACTCAGGTTAAAAACATTTTCTGAGATTTCAACCGTTTCCCTGCTATTTAAATTAATAGTTCCTTGGGGATCATTGTCAGATGTTATGGCCCAGGTTCTGAGAGACACAGTGATAAGATGTTTAAAATTATGAAGCAGTTTCATGGAATGTGGATATCAGTTACCTCCATTTTAATTTTTTATATTTCAGGTCCCACTAATTATTCCTTTGACTTTTCTACTCTAAAATATAAGATGCATTCTTGCTTTTCTATACACTTGCATACATCAGCTGATGAGAGTGTCATCTGTTGAAGCTTTTATCCCATAAAAAATAAATAACTCACAAGATTCTTGGCTCTTTTTTTGAAATAATATATGCTGGATTTTTTTTTAATACAGCAAGAAACTCCACAGAATATTAAAAATAATCACTTTCCTGAGTAGCTAGAACTTCTGAACTTAATAATTCTTTTTAGATTTTGTTCTTTGTGTTATTTTAAATTATAGCAAAAAATTAAAATAAAACTATCGTCAAAGAGAGTATTCTGAGTTTTAGCAAAAGAGAAAGAGTCAGGTTTAAATTTTACTTCATCTACATTTCTGTTTACTATACGGGATGAATTTATAATCAAAACAACAGTTTTTTAAAATTTTAAAATACAAATTCTACAGCTGTTTCAACTGCTTCTTTGTATAAACGTTTAAGAAAAATAATTTAACCGTATTAATAGATATATTTAAATAGTAGCTTATAATAGTTTTATGATAAAAATATCAAATATTACAGCATGTCACTTCATTTTCTCACAATGTTAACATGTAAATGCATAATGCCAGAATAAGGCTGCTATTTTTTACATAGCAATGTACTTCTAATACATATCTTGCATGTTTGTACACTGAGGAAACAGAACGGCAGTATAATAAATTTACGCCATGGCATCTTCAACTACCTCTTTACATTCCTAATTACTCATCCCAACTGCTTTAACTTATTCTAATGTTCAAACTGTAGTAAATGTGAGCAGTTTTGAAAACATTGAACTTTCTCAGTTATCTGACATTGGAATTCCTTGAGGGATAACTTCCTGATTAAGTATCACATTTATTAAGCTGACTTGTGCTGAATGGACAATTAGTATATTCTCTGACAATGAAGTGCAGGTTATGTATCTAATCACAAAAAGCAATTAAAGCATGTGCACACAATACAATATAAAAGACAACTTACAAACAGCAACCGTAGTCAGAGAGGAAATTATCAACACAGCAGAGGCAAAAGTGAAATTTTTAATCCACTCTTCTTTAGAGCTTGAATTCTGATTGCCTGACACTGTCCTATTATTTGCATTTCTGTAAAATATGCAAATAATAGTTGCATAGAAAGGATAGGCAGCCACCTACCAAATGGATTTAGGATTTTTCAGCAATAGACAGGTAATCCTCAATATATGACAACAATTGGGTCCAAAATTTATGTTGCTAAGTGAGAAATTTGTTAAATGAGTTTTGCCCCATTTTATGACTTTTCTTGCCACATTTGTTAAGTGAATCACTGCAGTTGTTAAATTAGTAACATGGATTGTTAAGTGAATCTGGTTTCCCCATTGATTTTGCTTGTGAGTCAGTTGTCAAGCATCCAAATGTACATTGGGTGACCATGGGGATGCGGCAATGGGCGTAAGTGTGAAAAATGGGCATAAATCATTTCTTTCAGTGCGTTTGCAACTTTGAATGGTCATTAAGTGAATTGTTGTAAGTCGAGGCCTACCTGTACTAACTTTTTATAGCTGAGCTAAAGCTGAAGAGAAATCATAAAAACATGTGTAACTGAGTTTACTAAAATTGAGATTATGTTAGAATTACTCAGATTCTACATACAGTATAAATGAACTCAATATTTGAGAAACTCTAGTGTAATCCAGTAATAGTACTTGGCTGTCTTTTAGTCAGCTATTTAACCAGACCATGAATATTTTGGAGAACTGAAGTGCCAGTTTTCATGGAATATGAAATAAAATTGGAATAAAATGCATCATGAAATTCCTAGAAGAGCTTATTTTAAAACTGTAAACTATAACTGGTTTTTACTTCCTAGGTTTCAGTAAGAAGGATATAGTCCAGAAAATAGCAGTGACATTGTAAACGACACAATGAATACAGAAACACAATAATCATTATGCCTGCTACACCAATGAAAAGTTAAAAAATACTTTGCAGTTTAATTGATTTAATTATTAAAAGAACCAGTGAGAGTAGCTATTCTGTAGCGTAACATTTGAAAGTGATATTGTTTTGCTGTTTTGCAGATTGTTTGAATTATCTGTCCCATTCTTAATTGAGGAGATTACTCAACAAAACCTAATGTTCATTCAACAAAATTTATGAAATATGTTGTGGATTACCAATATCATCAGTTAAACCTGTTTCAAATTTATTGCTTTCATTCAAGTTAAATTATAAAAGAGTCCATTTGTACTACCACATGTATGTACATGAATTCAGCTTTCATCATTTCCAACAAGTTTAATCCAGTAATTTATGGTTTTGACACAGTTTTGCGGGGAATCTGTTCAAGAAACACAGACAGCTTGATAGAAGGGTTAGACTGGATTAATGTGCTATGTGCCAAGTTTCAAAGCAGCCCATTAAAACTGTTTGTAGAAAGAAAAAAGAAATGGGTAGGATTTTTAACAATCTGTATTTTCTTAAATTTCTAATCATTTAGCAAAATGAATGGAGTTATGATAGAAAATGAACTTTATTATTTTAAAAAAATGTTAGAAAAGCAAAGAAGCAGGACTGTCTTTCCTTTATGCTCAGCAGGAAATAAGGTTGTTCAAATTACAATGTTCTGATATCTGAAGAGTCAAGCCAAATAGCTGTGTGCTAACTTCTTTTGCAAAATTATCTTCCTTTTAAAACTTTTCAATTTATATCCATTAAGAAAATCCTTATATACCTCAGCAGACAAAGAAAAATGAAATGTAAAACATTTATCTCTTATATTTCTCCTCACAGGTGGAGAATACCAATTTAAGTTCAAGGGAAATGAGGTCAAGATGACTGAAATTTTCAAAACAAAACTAAACAGGATGCCAGGATTTCTGTCATCTGATGCTTTCTGCATACACATGAAAATTCAAAAATTGACTGTTTATCTATTCTGTTGCTAAACAGTTTTCTTTAAAAAAAAAATCTAATCACACAACTTTAAAACACTACACTATCACTCTTTTATCCCCCCTCTAGCCATCAGGAGGAATGAAACATGTAGTTTGGCAACATCTGTGGAATAGATTAGAAGACATGCTTTAATAGATCAAAAACATGATGGAAGTTATGAAAGACATGGTAACTCTGATCATCTTGGCTAAATTTCGTGCACTTCATCTCAGTTTATTGGCTGAATTTATAGTCTCTAGAAAGAGCCAGAGCTGAGGACACAATATAAGCTAGTGTGATATAATAAAACACCATTCTAGCAAAGGAAGATTACTAGTAAAGGTAGTACTAGAATTAGTGAATCCTTGTAAAAGAAAAGGCAATAAGCAACCAAACAAACAAAGTCTCCTTCAAGTAAGTCCAGTCTGAGCCTGTGTGACTGAATCCTGCTGCACACTGCAATTTTCTTGGAAACATTATGAAGTTATTGCCTATTGCTTTCTTCCAAGTTGTGTTTTGGTTCCTTCATTTAGCTGATACCTCTGTTGTTTCTCCTGGCAGTCTCCTAAATCCAAGTATAACAATGTCCAGTGTAAAAGAAATAGGGAACAGCCTTGAAGGACAGAAGGAAACACTACTTTCAAAGTGATAGTCAAACAAACAGAGCTTGAGGAGCCCATTCCAAGAAATTAATTTGAGTATATGTCTCAGACAGGCCTTTCCCTAGTTCAAATGAAGATAAAGTCAGGAAGAGAGAAACACATTTAGGCCTGCAAGATGCTTTTATTATAGCTGTTATAATAAAATTAATCCTGACTTAGTTGGCATTGGTTTCTTAGTCTGATGTACTTTAAGGACTCACACCAGATTGGAGTTTAGCTTCCAATCCCATGATGCCCATGAGAAATATACCAATTGAAGAGATGGTCCTCTTCCATAGACACTTCTTAGTACTCACCACTGTACTAAGCAACTACAGATAGTCCTCAACTAACAACTGTTAAATCAGAAACCAGTTGAAGTTGCAAAAGGGTTGGGGAAAAAAAAGAACTTATGAACTGTGCCCAAAGTTACGGGGTGTTGCAGTTTCCCCCAGACATGTGATCAAATTTTGGACAATTGGCAGCTCATCCACCCAACTGGTGGAGTGCCCCCACTCCCACAGTCAAAGAGAGCTGGGGCAGCAGAACAAAGAGTAGCTGGAGTGGCCTCAGGGTGCAGAGTGGTGAGGACAACTATGAGACTGGTCTGGGAGGCACTGTGGAAGGCATTCCCACAGCTATATGGTTTTTGGGCTGCTTGCCACCTCACAAGGGAGGGAGCAGTGCAGCCAAGGCACAGATCTAGTGGGGAGGGAATTATATGGACTGAGAGTATTGGGATCAGTCTTTTACCTGAAGCTTGGTGCTGGGAGGAACCAAACCTAAAAAGCCTTGGATTGGAATGGGTAGTCACTTAATGAGTCACAATTCTCAGTAAACCACCACAACGAAGAGGGCTAGGATTGTAGTCATGTGATATTACACTTTAAAACCACACCAATTTGTGACAATCCTGGTTCCAATTTTGATAATAACTCAAGGACTACCTGTATGTCATCTCAGCATTGGTAGGAAAAGCATACAAATGTTTTAGATCTCTGTTCTTCTAATAAGGCAAGAATTTATATCTGAAATATACTTTATTGCAGAGCAATTTTTTTTTTTATTGAAAAAGTTTTCAAATACAAGTTTTTCCCCCTTTTCCCCCCCCCCTCTTCCCTAACCCACCCTTTCCACCCAACCCCCCCTGTGACTTCTTCACAACAATAGGCTATTTCATAACTAGTTACATACATAATATCTTCCCTTTCCCTTAATCCCTTCTCGGAATACTGACCCTTAACTTGTTAATCTTATAACTCCCATTTTTACGGTAATCTGCCCTTTTTCTCCTCCCCTAAACTTATTGAGTATTATTACAAATTAACCTTTAATCTTTTATATATATTAATATAACATTTTAAATCGGCCTTCTCCCTGCAACCAAATTTGTTCAATTCTGTCCACTTCCTCCACTCCTCTAAATATATGACTTGAAATCAGACAATACAATTCTAAATATAATCCACTACCCACTTTACTAGAATATACACATATCTATATATGCATCCCATTTTATAACAATCAGTAAACTAACCTATTTCAGCCCTTCAATTCCTACAAAATCATGCAATACGATTCTAAATATAATCAACTGCCCACTTTACTAAGATATACACATATCTATATATGCATTTCATTATGTAAAAAGAGAAAAGACAATAACTTTAAGTTTATGATCCATATAATATCTTCTTTGATGTCTTTCCACTAGATTGTTAAATCCATCACCCATAATAGGGTAAAATAACATGCTGGTGCAACAGTTTGTTCAAAATCTTCAGTTATCTTCTGCCCCCATCAGTAGTAGATATCCTCACACCTGTATAAAAGTAAAAACAACCACCCGAGTGACATTATAATTATAAATATATCCGTATGGTTATAGTTGTGGTATTCATCAGGATTGTTAATTCCCGTCATCCTACTGAGTAACATCCAGATCTTCTGCATGCCCCAGCAAAACTCTCCTGCCTTATAACTCAAAGTGGTTATAGTATATTTCCAAGAGAAAAAAAAAGTAAATAAGAAAAAATTAGATGATTCAAATCCAACAAAGTGAGGCTCTTTCCACTTCCCAAAATCATGGCCTTGCAGAGATCTGCCACAATCCTCAGGATAGTATCAGACAATTGTTCGCCACCACTGTCTTTTCTAATATTCATTCATTTTTTAAAGCGCCTGGCTTCACTGTTGCTTAGTTTGGAAATTGCTGTTTCTATAAGATCTGTTTCTTTTCTTTTTCTTTTTCGGGTTAAATTTCCATCCTCTTTTCTTGCTTACCAATTGTATATCTGCTGGTTGATTTTCATTCTGCTTTGTGGATTGTTCTTGTTGGGTTAATTTTATCATCTCATCTTTCTTCTCCATCACTTGTATATCAACTGATTGATTTGCGCACTTGTCTGTGACTTGATAATTCATCACCTTGGGTTCGGATGACACTGCTCTCTTATTTATAAACAGTCCAGCTGGGGTCTCCAAGGAGTCCAAAGACAATTTATCCATCACAGCCTCTGTAATTTGATGTTTTCCTTTTATTTCCAACTCCTTTTGCTTATCCTGTATTATGCCTAAAGGTGTTAAATTCATTTTTAGAATTTTTTGATAAAAATCTTCCGCTTTTTCAACAGTGTGCAATTGATATCTTACGCCTTGATATCTCAATATTAAACCAGCTGGGATGTCCCACCTGAATAGGATATTTCTTTTTTTTAATTCAGTCACTAAAAAGCCAAATTTCTTCCTCTCCATTAACATCTTGGGCGGGAGCTCCTTGAAAATCCAAATCTTTCTTCCATGAAATTGCAAATTGGAATTAAAAGAGTTCTGCACAATATTATTCCTAATTTCTTTATCTGTAAAATAGATCACCACATCTCTAGGCAGTTGCCTTTGCTTTGCCCACCAGGAGTTTATTCTATAAATTCTATCAATCCTGCAATACACTTCATCAGGTTGAACCTTTAAGATCCCAGCCAGAATTTCAGAAGATACTTTCCTTAAATCATCTCTATTATTTTCCTGCAGACCTCTCAATCTAATTGCATATTCTGTAAAATTATATTGAATCATTAAAACTTCTCTTTCAATCCTCTGTTGTACATTTTCCTCATTACCAATCTTTTGGTCAGTCTCCATTTTAGATTTGTCTTCCAAGCTATTATCCTGAATGTTTATCAAATCCTTTTTAATTTTTTGAGTCATGTCATCCAAATTCTCCTCGACTTCCTTCATTTTAGTCTCTAATAATTCAGTCTTTGCCTCCATCCGAATCAGAAAGCCTGATAAACCATTAGCAACTTTTGAAATCTTTTTATTCAAGAAGTCAGACTCTGATTTCACCAATTCACCAATTTCTTTAATTTCCTGCTTAAATTTTTCAAGTTGCTGATTCACAATCTCATCCCTTCTTACAATCTCTTCAAGGATAAATTCTAATATATTAAAATCGGGTTTCTGACGCTGGAGAGTTGAAATTTGTTGGCGCAATTTCTTAAGGGAGGAAATTCCCCCCCCCTGTTTGTCCAGCTGTATAAGTCCTGATGCCATTTCCCACACAGACAAGATTTAGCAAAAATAAGAGAAGAAATAGAAAACAAAAAGACTTTCCCTCATTAAAAAAAACTTCTGAGCAGCACAGGAGCGAGGTTTCTCTAGAGATGTAGCCAATGATATTTATTCTGCTACATTGTAATAATGAAAAACGGAAGGACTTTCCCTTTTAGCCCTTCTCCAGCCACAGCAGACGCCATTTTGGAAGGCTCTTTTTCCCTCTTTTCCTCTGCTCTTTTCTTTTCAATAGTTTTTGAAAGGGTGAGATACTTGCGGTTCAGTATTAAGGGTCCAGTTCTTCATTTCTTTAATTATTCTTTTAGATTCACAGGCTTGCTCTTGACGCCTGGCTCTGCATAGGCAGAGGTCTCCCAAAGCCCGGAGCAGCGGCAGGGGATATGGGGCTTCTCCTCCGCTCCGTCCCAAAAGTTAAAAAAAAAACTTTTGGGACTCTGCGGGGAGTTCTACCCACCCCTGCCGGCTCTCTCTCCGTTTCCTCTTGGAAACGGAGTTTTTTCGAGCCGCCATCCGCTGTAACGGCGGCTCTATACAGGCAGAGGGAGCTGACGATCCCAGAGGAACGTCTGGCGGCGGCCAGCAGCAAACCGGAAGCCGCAGAGCAATTTTTAAATGATTTTCTAGTACGACATTAAACCAATCCTGGATTACATCACAAGGCAAACACTTTCATGTTTTACACAGTCATGAATCCAGTCATGAATATGAAGAGTTTGTCAATTCATCTAATTAAAAAAAAAATACTAATCACTTCATCTTTAATTTTTAATATGCATAGAGAGGAAATTCCCAAAACATACGTTGGTAAAGGTTTTCAGGAATGAGGGGACAATAATGCAAAGTGCTATGGACAGACACCTCCAATTAATGTGGTAAGAATACTTCAAGCTGCATTTTTTAAAACTCTTCAGTAGTAAATTACAACTTTTCAAACAGTTCTGTGTTGTTCAGTAAACCCTCTTGCTCTATCCTCCTACAGGCAATGAGTAACCCAAACCTTTGAAAAAGAATGTTTTTGTTTCCCAAGATGTTTGATTCAAGCTGGAACTCCTCAACCTTTTTACCCGTAATTCTTATCAAAGTTATGTGACCTTGAACACATATATTTCAGCCTAACAAGAGAGGAAATGTGAACAGTGTTGCTTTCAGAGATACTGAGTAGAATCCTATTTGGCTAGTTACATCCAAGCATGTGATTCAAGACATACATAATTAGAAGTCTCCCAATTTTAATTACTGCAAGATTCCTAAATATCATTTGCACATAAAAACAAATGGTCTGAAAGAAATACAATAGGACCTGTACTAGTAAGAAAATCACAACAGTATTCCAGTGTTCTTGTAACCAGGCACTGGAGTTGGTTTTTAAGTTTTCATAATGGTAAAATGTTGCTCTGAGTATCTTCAGCACACAGAGGAGATAATTTTTCTCCTCCATTTGCATACTATATTACATAGTCTCTCTGTGTATGTGTGTGTATATATCTGCATTTATAACTTTCTGCCAAGATGATCTGTACTGCTATTTAATTCTAAAACAACATAATAATGAATTTTAAAGCAAAGCTCACACCATGGGTTTTGCCAAACATGGTAAGGAGGAAGTATTTATCAAAGTTCCAACTTTCAACCCTTTGTTTTTTCTACCCTCATGTATTTTATTTTTTCCTGTGTTCTTATTGTCCTAATCGGGTCAGATTTGAAAGACGAAGAGCTTTGTGCTTGCCTTTGTGACATATTATCAAAAGAACATCTTGTCCCTAAGCAAGAGGAAGATCTAACTTGTTGAAGAAATAAAGTACTATAGCCTAGAGTCTAGAACTGTGAGAGCCAGATATGCTGGAAGGATTTATGTGCTGCAACTATCAGTGATTAAATGTCTTCTCCACACATCCACACTCCCCATACTACTAGGCCTGATCATGAAGAGATAACACTCATATTTTTTCAATAAAAAAATGTCATCACCCCAAAAATTAAAATGGATCGGTCTATTTCTGACATTTGTGCATCCATGGGCATCGGTGAATGTATAAAAAAAATGATTTTTCTTAGGGTCAACTGAAAAGTTACAAAATTAAAAAAAAAACAAAACACTTTCGTAAGGTTCTTGGTCAAGTCTGATATTATGGAAACATATAAAATTTGCATAATATTAAAAATAGTATTTGGGGACATGATCAAAAAGTGTCAGAATGAGCAATGTCTCAAAAGTATCCACTTTTTATACATTTTTTTTTCTTTCTTTCAAAACTCACAAATTTGTAAGGAGAGGAAGGCCCTGTGATATCTATGGCTCATATGGGAAAGTTGTACTGGCAGGGAAACTAATATTGGTGTGTTTTGATCTCAGGGCAGATGTGTCTAAAATAGCTGTAAGGAAGTAGAACATGAGCCCAGAAGTATTTAAACCAGCTATTAGACATGCTGGGATGCCCACTCAGATTTCCGAGCTATCTTGACTCAATGCAAAGGTCATGCTACAGTAGTTGAGCTTCTTGGAAGTTGAATCTTGGGTCATGGTTAGGAACATTATTTGGGAAGTGCTGATTAGAAACGAACACTATGGCATTTCTTCTTAATGAACGTTTTCCTGTCTCCATCTTCAGTTGTTGTTTTTTTGTAACGAAAGGAAATAGCTAAGCCACTAACACAACACCAGAAATGTTCCTGTTACAGCCACATTTCCTGCCGCCAAATAATTACAGGTAAAATAATTCAAAGTGGACAATTAGCACTTTTTAACGTAATGTGAATTTGATAAAAATATAATATTAGAAGACTTCATCTCCCTTATATGTTAAAACGTACAGGCACTCAAAGCAATTGTGTGTGTCTCTGTTGTGTTTGGTAGAGAAGTAATAAAGTTTCACATATTAAAATGGTATGGGATACATGGCAAAAAGAGCCTGGTGGCGCAGCAGACTAATAGCCTGTTATTATCATTCAGCTGCCTGCAATTACTGCTAGTTCGAATCTCCTCAGGCTCAAGGTTGACTCAGCCTTCCATCCTTTCTAAGGTAGGTAAATTGAGGACCCAGTTTGTGGGGGCAATAAGCTGACTTTGTATAAATATACGAAAGTATGAAGGCTATTGCTTAACACATTGTAAGCCGCCCTGAGTCTCTGGAGAAGGGCGGCATATAAATCAAATTAAAAAAAAAAAAAGTATATCAGCTATGTCCATAAATATTTTTTAACATGTAAAATACATATGTCCCTAATCTTTAATTTAGCTAAAGTTAACTGTCTAATCTGTAAGGACTTCTACATACAATATAATGAGTCACATTTCTTCAAACCTTTTCTGTCCTGATGAAAAATGCAGTGCTATATTCATTTATGTGAGAATACCATGGAATTCAACTACCGTTAACCTGAATAAGTTTTGGTTCAGCTAGGTACAGCCTGTAATTTATGACTGTACCTGGTGCTCAAATCCCAACTCAGTGTGTATAACTGTCATCAGTTCACTGTATCTTAGACTTGATTCCTATTTTCTTTAACAGGACTAGTAATCTTAATCTGACCATTATTTAAGGATGTTAATGATTATAAGGGACTTTGAAGTGTTGAACAAATATGAACGATAGTTTATCTACCTAAATCTTATTATTCAGCCTGTGTCTGTTAGAGATTTTTAAAATGTTGGTCTAAAGTTTTTTTTTTTTCTTTCAAATCACAGAGTATTGTTTCTACTGGGTTTAAC
Source organism: Arizona elegans (assembly GCA_022577455.1). NCBI lineage: Eukaryota > Metazoa > Chordata > Lepidosauria > Squamata > Colubridae > Arizona > Arizona elegans. Next base: position 129,988,676 of record JAKOOJ010000002.1, read on the forward strand.
GTGAGCTTCAATCAAATCTAACCTGAAAAGGAGAGCAAAAAAAGGTAGTTTGTTTTCTAGTGTCAGTATGAGAAAGGATTAAGAACTAATTCAGCTCATGGTACAGCATTTATTCCTTTTGCATTATCAGTAACAACATTTTAGAAAAATCCATCCAAGATCAAATTACATTTCTTTAAGAAGAAAGGAAACTCAGTCTAACCAATAGCAAATGAGCCTTGCTTTTCCCTAGTAATTTTTAGGTTCTAACCCTGCTATTTAGGCTTCTGAGCATAAAGAAAACCTGTATTCCAAACCACATACAGTATATAAAAGTTGCCATGATTCATTCAGGTGGTTCTATTTCTATGGTTCTGGGATTTGCCCATAATGACAAAACTTGGTTTAACATAGCAGCTGGAATAACACATGTTCCCTTTTTCTTCTGGGGAAATGATTTCTGCAACTCTGGGAAGTCTCAGTGTAAAGGTAAAGGTTCCCCTCGCACATATGTGCTAGTCATTCCCGAGTCTAGGGGACGGTGCTCATCTCCGTTTCAAAGCTGAAGAGCCAGCACTGTCCGAAGACGTCTCTGTGGTCATGGGGCCGGCATGACTAAATGCCAAAGGCACATGGAATGCAGTTACCTTCCCACCAAAGGTGATCCCTATTTGTCTACTTGCATTTTTTACATTCTTTCGAACTGCTACGTTGGCTGGGACAAGTAACAGGAGCTCATCCCGTTATGCGGCACTAGGGATTTGAATTGTCGACCTTTCAATCGACAAGCTCAGTGTCTTAGCCACTGAGCCACGTATCCCTTCTAAATGTAAACCAGCTTCAAATTCTGAATTGTTTTATAGGTTGTGAATATACCGGAAGGTGTTCTAAGGCTTCTCCTTCAAATACTACAACAAGCCAACTTTTGTATAAAGTGACCCTAAACTTGGCATTATAGTCTATGCAGGAAGAAAGTGGAGGGGAATGGGAGTCCCATGTTTTGGTTGGTTTTCTTCCAGCTAATGCATCTAACTCTAAACCCATACTTGTGTACAGCATCTGGAAAAAATAATTGTAACATCAAACCATACTTTCTATAGGAAAACCTCTGGAATACAGCTTGCTATATGGAAGTTTGGGAGAACTTCAATAAGATCTGGAAACCAAATGTCTACTAATGCTAATATATTTCATCATTCTGTCTCCAGCATCTGCACCACTTTCCTGAATAAATGGGAATATTCACGGTGGGGAAGCAACATTTTTAAACAGATGGCATCGATGCATCAGGCTGGAAAGAAAGAATGACAGAAAAGACAGACAGAAAGGAAGATATTTAATAGATTCTGCCATTTGCCAGTCTGCTGGGAATTTCAAATCACTTTTTGGCATTCTTCATCACTCCAGCCTGCTGAGAAAAAATGTATGCTTTGAAAATCTGAATGTAGCTTTGAAGCAAAACCTGTCTGCAAACCTTCGACAAATCTTTCAGGACACAAACGTGCAAGTGTAGTTCCTAACATTAGCAAGGAGAGGCTTAATGACAAGAAAAAAAAGCATTTATCATCCACACTCTATGCATGCCATTTACGGAATAGGGTCTAAATACAAGTGTATGGAAGTGAAATTGCAACCCAGGCAGCTGTTTTTATCAATCTGGCTCCTCGTTCTGGAATCTCCATTTCAAATAGTTCAGTGCAGAGTCAGCTAGTGCCACCTGCCTTTGACTTCTCACTACCACTGAAGCCTAGCTTGACCGAGTCATGTATGGTCTCATTCAATGGGCTTCATTTCAATAGTTAAATATGAAACCATATGTACTAATATAATTTGCAGCCATTTTTAACAGCTCTGAGTAAGAAAATATGGATCACTGAACACTGCTCATTGAGTAGGATAAATATAAACCAATATATTTGCAAACACACTTTTATGTTAATCAGACCAATTATATTTCAATAAAAACCTATAATCTTACTTATAAAAATAATCTTACTTATTTCTAAAGCCCTTATGACAAGGGTGAAATGCTACCGGTTTGCTCTGGTTTGATGAACCAGTAGTGATAAAAACTACTGGTTTGGTCAAACCGGTAGTTAAAAAAAGCTACCGGTTCCTACGAACTGGTATTTCCAACAATCAGCTGTGCCGTGGGGTTTAGCTTTGCTAGAAAGAAGGAAATCCTGCTTTCTAGCAAAGCTAAATCGCGCGGCACAGCTGATCCCCTCCTTGCTGTTCTACTTACCTTCCCAAGCCTCCTTTTGGTGCATATTGCACATGCGCATGTATGCTACACACATTTGGTGTGCATTGTGCATGTGCATGCTTGGTGTACATTGCACACTGCGCATGCATGGCCAGCAAACCAGTAGCAGACTGGTTTAGATTTCACCACTGCCCTATGAGGAATTTTCAGACAAGAGAACCCAACAATGAACTTCACCAAACAGTAACAGGTCAACAGAAACCAAGCTTTTTTAAAGGAACCAGTAAGCTAAAGTTTAGGTACCTGAACTGGATAGGAAGATGTCCCAAAGGAGCTTTTTCAAGAGGCAACTGGATTTTTTGGCTTTTGTATGAAGACGTTTCACTCCTTATCCAAGAGCTGAAGAAGCTTCTTGAATGAAAAGTGAAACGTCTTCAAAGAAAAACCAGAAAGTCCAGTTGCCTCTTGAAAAAGCACCTTTGGGACAACCATGACCTGGATGACTGAGAATCTCCATAGACATGGATAGGAAGATGTGAGTTTTCTGCATGAGAAACTGTTTATTCTCTGTAGAAAAGTCATTATTTCATTGTAGCTTTGCTCTTCAGAGTTTAGAGGGAACTGACTTAACAAACAACTCTTTGAATCTAGAAAAATATTTATGAGTCTTTTTGTGGGATGAGAACAATTATGTAGACTGCAGGGGTGTTAAACTGGCAGCCTGCAGGCCAGATGCATCACGCGCAGGCTATGCCCACCCCAGCTCTGCAAAGGCAAAAAACATCGTGATACATCACATGACATGATCGAATTTGACCCCCATGATATAGAGGCTTGCTGTTCTAATAAAGCAGAGGTGGGGAACTAGGGCCTCTTTATGACTTGTGAACTTCAACTCCCAGAATCCCTGAGCCAGCATGGGAATTGAAGTCTATAAATCATAAAAGGGCCATAGTTCCCCATCCCTGTAACAAAGGAAAATTGAGGAAAAAAGGAACCCAATTTTAATTTGCTATGATTCCCATTACTGACCTCTTCTCTATCCAATCAATCTGAAATCTCAATAGGTGTCACTGATTTCAGAGAATTCCAGATGTTTACAAAAAAAGATGACTTCTGGAAACTAGATAACAAACAAGTTAGTCTGCATTGATAGCTGGTAAGATACATTGAGACTTCTCTACATTAAATAATCCTTTATGATTAATCTGGGAACAGGTTCCCTTCTTAAGCTCATTAAAAGGTTCCTTTTAGGAAAAGAAGCATTAAATGTTGCTTCTTGCATTATACAAAATTAACATTACCCAAGGCTGAAAACCACCATGATGTCTTGCCTTAATTCGCTAATTTATCTTAATTTAATATATGTAGTTTAAAAATACCACCTAGACATGTTGAAATTGTTAAAAAAAAAACTAGTTCACTTTGTAGCACTACATTTTTAGACTACCATAAAATTTTACAGCAAAAAGAGCAAAGAAACAACAATCCAAGATACTCACGCATATTCCTTGTATTCGCCTGGCCTAAGAAAAATAGAAGTCTTATTTTACAGGAGAAAGATTTGACACCACTTATAATTTCTGAAGTGCACGGTATAACATTGGTTAAGAAAACAAAGTACTCTATGTTAGAATGCTAATATTATTTGCAGTTTAACACTGGAAATTGCTTCATAACAATGTACTATTCATGCAGATCCCTTCCAGTTTGTTGTAAGTTTGCAATAAATAAAAACACTTGCAATATTTCTACTCCACTGCCATCTGCAAGCATCTAAATTTTAATAGCTGGGACAATTTTGAATCCAAACATCATTTCCTTTCCAGCTGTATGTATTCATCATCAATGTGCCTCAGAAGAAGTGAATGTCAGAGGAAAATGTTAACATTCCACCAGTGTATTGGGGAAGATATTGACAGGAGTGTTCCCAAAATAGATTATATCAAAACATCAAATATATTACTTTTACCTCAGTGGTAAGCTTTTATAAATTGAACTCAAATATGTAATCGTTGAACTCTTGGCTATGATGATAAAAGAAACAAAGAACGATGGCGCAGATTTATAGATGAAGCTGTTCTAAACATCCCTTCTCTAAGATATAGAGTATCTTAAGAAATATTGGAAGGAACTTCTGTTTGATGCAGGCTGCCTACTTTGAACTTGACATGGAGAACAGCCAAGATTTCACCAGGAATGCAGAGACAGAGTTCATGGGATCCCAGATGAAAATCCTAACAAGAAGGTAAGGCATCTTGATACTGAAGCCCAGTTTGGGAACAAATAGATAGAGCTGACAAAACCCATGGCAACCAGTGCAGGTTGTTTGTTATTAAATGCCACAAACAAATGGTAAAGGCAGTAACCCCACTTACTCAATCATTCAAACACACACACACACACAAACCAATCACTCAGAAATAGCCAATTGCCTTGGTGGCCACACAGGATTCCTATTTTCATGGATTTCATTAATACAATTGCAATTAGGCAGTTTTTAGAAGCCATGCTCTGTTTGGAAGCCCATCCATTCCCCCATCCTGCCTTTCCATCAAGAAAACAAAGCAGCATACTTATTGTTCCTTTTTTCTATTTCTTCTTCTTCTTTTTTGTGTAATAACAATCTTGCAAGGTTGGCTAGGTTGGGAAAGAATAAGTGGCCTCAAAGCAGACAATGAACTTCCATGCAGTTTGGGTTTTTCCACAGCTAGACCTAGACCTAGTTCAATCACAACACCTTTGTTTTTCTCCCCAATGCAAATAATAGATTTAGAGTATATATTTTGCTCAAAATGGCAGTTCGGGAAAAAAAAAGACCTCTTTCTTCATGCTTGCTGCGATTCTTTGCTCTTTCAGCAATATTTGCTGCTCTATGCATTCTAAATATTTGGCATGTCACAAGGCAAAGATACATTTCATATTACACCTCACTAGGCCCAAATCAGATTATTTAGAAATACTAAGTAGGTGTCATCTGATGGGACCCAGGAGGCCTGACCTTCGCTCTGGAAGAGGTTTTCCCCAGGAAAGTCACATGGCCTGGCTTTATTTTCCTTTAAAGCTGCTCTGAAGATCTGGCTCTGTGTCCAGACTGTGACCCAGGGTAGAATCTGGGCTCCCTCTGTGAGAAATGTATGGGCTTGTAGTGGATGTTTATTGCACTGGAACAGCCTCTTTCCTCTAGGACAGTGATGGCTAACCTTTTTGCCATCGCATGCAAGGAGAGGGGGGAGGGGGAGGGTTGCGCACGCACATGCCCATGCGCATGTGTACGCAACCCCTCCCCCCTTCACCCCCCCCACTCCTGGCACATGATGGCCTGGTAGGCCCGTTTTTCTTTCTTACCTGGTTCCAGATCCTCTCTGTGTATGTGGGAAGAGCGGAAACAGCCTTTCCCAGTCCCTTGGAGGCCCTACAGAAGCTCAAAGGGCCCATTTCCCCACTCCCGGTGGGACAGGAAGTGACGTTTTTTTCTGTCCCCAGCCTACAGAACCTCTCTAGGAGTCTCTAGGAGCCTCTCTGGGAGTCTCTAGGAGCCTCTCTGGGAGTCTCTAGGAGCCTCTCTGGGAGTCTCTGGAGGCTGGGGACAGGAAAAAAAGTCACTTCCTGTCCCACCGGGAGTGGGGAAATGGGCCCTTTGAGCCTCTGTAGGGCCTCCAAGGAAGTGGGAAAGGCTGTTTTCGCCGTTCCCAGATACACAGAGAGGATCTGGAGCCAGGTAAGAAAAAAAATGGGCCTTCCCCATCCCCCCCCAGGTCCTCCAGAGGCAGGAAACAGCCTGTTTCCCTACTTCTGGTGGGCCCAGAAGGCCCGAAAATCAGCTGGCCGGCACGCGCATGCGCCCCAGAGCTGAGCTGGCGTGCCCACTAATATGGCTACGCGTGCCACCTGTGGCACGCATGCCATAGGTTCACCATCATGGCTCTAGGATTTAATTGTTTTATTCCTTTGTTTTGAATTCTGTTTGCTACCCAGGTGAATTCAGTCATCTTAGAAGTGTGTTAGAAATCTGAATTATAAATAAATTCCACAACTGATTATAAAGCACAACCCACAATCTGGGCAGAAAGAATCAAGGCATACAAAGCACTGCTGAGCCAGGAAAGGGGACAGCTGCTGAACAAGATGAATTTGTGCAGAATTCTTCTTGATCATGGATACCGCTTGCTTGTCTATCCATAGCCAGGAGTCCAGTAGGACCACCGAAGTCAACACAGCTTCCATTTGAGGAAAGGCCACCCTACCAGGAGCAAAAGAAAGTAAATTTCCAGAATTCAGGGCTGATCTGTGAAACCAGATATGCAAAGGTTATGTCCAAGTCACTGGTGGGTTGCTCCCGGTTCTTGCAAACAGGTAGTAAAACTAGCGGGAGGCTCCGCTCACCCACCTGAATGTTGTCATAGATGATCTGCGGATGCACAGAAGCGCAGCACGCACGTGAGTGAAGTGAGTGCACGCGCACGATCCCGTTGCGAACCGGTAGTAAAGGTAAGTAGAACCCACCCCTGTTCCAAGTCTGTTCCCTCCCATCCAGAGTTCCAGACCCTATTCAGCCTCTAGGCACCAACACATTTTCCGTATTTTATATAAAATAGGACAACAGATACATGCTAGTACATATAAACAATTTATAGTTACATGGGACAATAGTTCTAGTAGGATTATAAACAAAATAATATCAATTCAGTACTGAATCATTAAAAGAGTAGCATAAACTTTTTAAAAAAGTCATATGGAAATTGCTCCATGTGATCCTTCCAATGGGGAAAAAAACCAACAACATCAAAATTATCAAACACATACTGGCAGATGGTTCTCAGGTAGCGTTCTAACAGCATCAAGTAAAATATATGCAAAGTACAATTTTTGCAAATAGATTACTATAGTTTACCCACTTGGAACACTCTTATCTGGTTCAATAAATCCTATTGGACAATATCTAAGCATGTACAGCAGAGGTCTTCAAACTTGGCAGCTTTAAGATTTGTGGACTTCAGCCAAGTTTAGTATAGCATAGCTACGCTACGCTGCCTGGAGAATTCTGGGAGTTGAAGTCCACATGTCTTAAAGATGCCAAGTTTGAAGACCTCTGATGTATAGGATGACTCCGTAATCTTCTGGTATAAATAATGATGATGTCAAAATGATGAAACATGCATCAGGATAATTGAAAACTATGCCATTATATAATTTGCATCAGTCACATCATATTGTAAAATGATATGGGAACCAAATTCATATCATTTGTGTGAGGATATCACAATGAACGCAGCACCCTTTGTCTCGCATTGTACATGATTCTGTAAAAGGATGAACTGGCACCATGTTTGCCATTTCTCAGGATTAGTAATGGTGTGTATTTGAAAAAAAGACTTCCTGTAATACTGAACGCACCATTGCATTTATGACTCAGTTAAAATGATACTTAAATGGGATATGTCTTACATTTATCACCGTCTTATCTGCTTCTACTTTCAACAATTGATACCTCATCTATCTGAAACTAAACTATGTTATCATTTCTGCCTGGAGGAGTGAAAAAATTGACAGGCATTTCTCTAATGCTGCCTGTGGCTCTGTGCATAAGCACAAAAATCTTCCTGCCTTGCTACCTCACCTTTGTGACGCCTAATTGACTCAGTATCTGTCTCTCAACTGAGGGAATGAAACCAGTTAGCAAACTATGTTAGGAAGCCTTTGCCTTAGAATTTCCTGCTTGAATTGCATCACTGAAACTTCTTTGTTAAACATTTGCCTCTCTATAGGTGTGGGATATATCTTTTCAGATGGGCCCTAGGCAAGTCTAGAGAACAAATTAATGACCACAAAACCCAGTTAATTCGCAACTTAGTAGTTCCAGAAGAAATCTGAATTTCATGTTTAATAGCTTGTGATATGTATGTATGCGAGGTGGGTTTCAGCAGGTTCTGATCAGTTCTGGAGAACTGGTAGCGGAAATTTTGAGTAGTTTGGAGAACCGGTAGTAAAAATTCTGACTGGCCCTGCCCCCATCTATTGTCCCAAGTCCCAGCTGATTGGCAGGAAATGGAGATTTTGCAGTAACCTTTCCCTGGAGTGGGATGGGAATGGAGATTTTACAGTATCCTTCCCCTGCTACGTTCACCAAGCCACAGCCACAGAACCGGTAGTAAAAATTTTTTGAAACCCACCACTGTATGTATGTATGCATGCATGTATGTATGTATGTATGTATGTATGTATGTATGTATGTATGGGATGTGTGTGTGTGTGTGTGTGTGTGTAACCATACCCTTACATTTAGAAGGATAAGTGGCACAATATGACTAATTTTGGTCTTTATCACCAGCATATGAGGATCAGCAATTTGCAGGCCACAAAAAGCTGTTCCAACTGAATTATAATGATCTTCAAAGGGAAGGGACAAGGGAAGAAGAGATGCTATGAGTGTCACGATTTCATCTCACAAATGACATGGATCGTGCAATTTGCACCAGTAGTCTGAAAATGTCATGACATTTTTACTTCTGTACTGTGGGTCATAGTAAATTGGGCAGCTGTATACATTTTCTAAATAAATAATGTTGGCACACAATATGCAACATATGGTGTCCATTAGATGCCAATGCAGAATGTCCAAACCTTCCTAATATATATTGTAAGCCACCTAGAGTCACCTTGCATAGTGAGATGGGCGGCATATAAATGTAATAAATAAAATCAAACCTCCTTTCTACTAGCAGATGCTATTTTGCATTGGTGATTAGGCAATTTAAAAAAAAATAACAGCTACTTGATATGGATTGCTTCCTTGTTCTTCATTGCATTAAGTTTAAATGCTTTGGGCCCTGATTAATTGGAAACTTGGATGTACCAATTCTCTTGCTGTCTGAGGTCAGCCACAGAGAATCTTCTCAACTTTCTACTAAAGGAATTTAACCAGAAGCATCTGGTGAGAAACTGTTCAAAAAAAATTTCAAGATGGAGTCTGTATCTAAGGGACAAACACCCTGTCCCAGTTTTTCATCTATTGCATGTGCAATATACATGAAGAACAGGGCTTTAATCATGTGGGGAGAAGAGTCATCTCGGCTGTTTTTGATACCAGCATATACTAAGTATTCAAAATTCTGCAAGTCATTTCCATTGGTGGTTTAATTGAGGCTACTATAGAAGAGTTGAAAAAAAAAAATCCAGAAAATTTTCTTTGTTATCTTCTGGATTTTTGCTGCTCAGATACATTAAGTCTAATTTAATCCATTGTTTCTTTTCAGGCCTCTCTATTGCATTCTCTGCTCTGGATTTTTCTTGAGTTATATTTTTGCTCTGCTAGTGAGAATTGCTGTCTTCTTAATTTTTAATTGTAGTTTCTTTTATTGCATCCATTGCCTTAGGAGTTTATAATCCTTAAAAGTCAGATATGATCCATAAAAGGAATAAAATAATTAAAAGTTAAAAAAATGCAGGTGGTCACTAATACAAAATTTAACTGTTTATGATGAGTAACGAAAGTCAGATGTACCGTACTTTATGCCACTTACACTAGAAAATTTTGATATTTTTTAAAAAAATCTGAGCTTTCCAGGAATTAAACAATATAAAGAAGAGCTTGTTCTTCTTAAAGGTGTGGGACCAGGTGAATTACTTGAAAACCAAAGAGTCAACTGTGTTTCAACTTTCTAATGTAAAAAGCATTAAACAGTTTCCTTCTGCATGGTGGGAACTCAAGAGAATTGTAGTCTCCATATGTCTGGATTTACCCCAGGGAAAAGAGATTAAAATGAAGTCTTAACAAGGCCTAAAAAGCAACATGGGAACTGAATTTGCTAATTTGACACTGAGCCGTGGATTTTAACTGGTCCTCAATTCTTGACACATTTACCAGACCACAATAAACAACTTGCTGGCTTAAAATCTGCAATTTGGCGTCAACCCTAGGGCTTTTTCTAATATCTGTATTACTGACCTTTCTTCCAGTACCTCAGGAAAATATGTCAGCATACTTTGCACTACCCTCATTGGTGAGCCCTAAATTGCCTAAGTAGTAAGTTGGAGAATGGGCTGTTCTTACATTTTTAGTGCAAAACAAGTGATTGATGGATTTCCCTGGGTGTCCTACCAAATGTGACACAGACAACAGGATAAACATCCATGACCTCTTTTAAACATAGACTAGCCTGCCACAAATACCATAGTTAGAACAGTTGTTTTAGCCACAAATCAAACCTCATTGTATTCCAAAATAACTTAGAAGCATCCCTAAAGTTGCATCCAAAAGAAGCTCAACCAGCAGTTGAGTGTCTCCCTCTTAAATGTTCCATGGAAACGGCACTAAATGTGCCACATCTTGACTTTTTGCTCATAAACTAAGTTTAGACACGGTTAGCACCTTCAGAAGGATGAAAGATTGACATCCTTTGTTCAATATGGGAAAATCACTTCTAAAAGTGGTGGCAAGAACAGGATCAAAATCATTCTCTAGAGCTTTATAACATTATTTGGAGTTAAGCCCTGATATTTACAATCATCTAGACTCTGCTAAAGTGAGAAGCATTGGAAGCTGGTCAAAAATTTTCTGAAAGGCACAGTCTCCAAACACAGGGACAGTAGCCTTGATTGTAGCTACTGAAAAAAATTACAAGGAAAAGACCAAGGAAAAGGAATTCACCTATTTCATCTCTGCCAACTGATGCAGTAGTTTTGGCATTTAAATTATAATGTTGCAAATACATGCTTCCTTGAGAGTCAGTCCCTTTGAATGCACTGGATGATGGACTTCAGCAATAGAAATTTGCTCTAGACTGTATGATTGCAGTATGGGTAGGCAAGCTTGTATATACCTAATTAGGAATAAAGTGAACTTGAAAGAATTTCCTTGCTGAAGAAGGTTTAAGAAGGAATCCTTAGGAGACTGCTTCTCTGGAGGTGAAGTGTACAGTCATTCCTGAAGCCCAAGCCAAAGCAGCCATGGAGGGACATAGTGGCATTTGGAAGAAAGAGTTATATCCAGAACAATCTCAAGTAGCCAATAAAAGCTGGTTAGTTTTCAGACCTTGTCTGAATCATGCAAAATGATCTCTATAACAAGATGTATATTGAAAGAAAAGGAAAATGTAGCTTTTGAACTGAACTAGTTACATTAGAATACGCTCTGCAGTAGTAGTCAGGGGAAGAGATGAAGGTGATGTCATGAAAGATATGTCTCTATGACAACCTCCTTCTGTAGTTATCAAAATGGCTAATTGTAGGGCCAAAACCCTAATCTGCACTTGTACAGTGGTTGGTTTTTCCTGCCTAAGTGTACAACCTTGCTTTTTTCCACATTAAATTCCATTTTGTTGGATAGGGCCCATTGTTCAAGTCTATTAAGATATTTTTGGATCCTGAGATTGTCTTCTGGGATGTTGGTTATTCGTCTCGGTTTAGTGTAATCTGCAAGTTTGAGGCATTCTCCTTCTATTCCCTCATCTAAGTCATTTATGAAGATATTGAAAAGTACTGGACTGGGCCTAAGACGGAACCTTGTGGTACCCAACTGTTTATTTCTCTCCATGTAGATGTAGTACCATTAAGGACTACTCATTGAGTATGGTTTGTCAGCCAGTTACAAATACATCTGGTGGTGATGCTGTCTATCCCCATTTTTCTAGCTTACCAAGAAGTAGGTTGTGGTTTACTTCGTCAAATGTCTTGGTGAAGTCTAAATATGCTATGTCCACAGAATTTTGCTCGACTACTAATTTAGTCACTTTGTCAAAGAATGAAATAAGATTGGCTTGACATGATCTGTTTTAAACAAACATGTGCTGGCTTTTAATTATAACTTTATTTGTTTCTAGATGTTCATCAATCTATTTTTTTGGTTAACTTTTCCACTATTTTCCCAGGTATTGATGTTAGGCTGATTGGTCTGTAGTTTCCTTGGTTTGGGTTTTTTAGGTTTTTGTTTTTTTTTTTAATGAAACCACATCAGCTCTTTTCCAATCCTTAGGTTTTCCAGGATTTTTGAAAGATATGTAAGGAAAAATGTAAGGTTATTGATAAAAAATAAATGGTACCTTTTTGAAATGTCCGCTTTACGCTAAAATTTCTAACACCATATTACTTCAACAGAATCCTCTGTATTGTGGGGAATAAACTTGGTCAATTAAGGAGGCATTTGGTGTCTAAAATATTATGTCAGCTAACTTTCTCTCATTTAATCTAATTACATCTACACCCACACAAAAAACCACTATGTACTATGTATGATTGGGGGTGGGGGAGTACACTTTTGAAATGCATATCCTATCATTCAGATTTAGTCCTTACTTATTTGTCATTCTGGAAATGAAAAGATGGCACTAATTTGACCACTTTGTGGCATAGTCAGTAGATTAATGGCTTCCATCCCTGAATTGCAAACTTTCCCCTAGGTTACTTAGAGATCCATCTTCTACATTATTATTTTTTTAAAAAAAAATCTTATTCAAAATATATTTGCCATCAGGCAAGAGAACTGAAGAAATATTTTTAGCTTTGTTCTCTGCTGGAAAATAGGTGATTCTTTTTTTAAATCCTTTTCAGAGACTTAAAAACCAAATACAAATCTATGGTTTTACTGAGAGTATTTTTGGTTTTATCTGGATTAGACCTGGCTAGGAACTAGAAAATGATGCAGTTTAACTGTGGCCTTGGTACAAACTATGGATAAAGCAAACTGCAACAAAAGAGAGACATTTCTATTTCTAGAGCCTAAAAATCTCTTGGGAGCAGGTGTGCTGGATCAAGTTAATCATTTACAGTATTTGTTTGCACCTGTGTAGCCTAACACAATCCTGACCATTTTTCCTGTGTCCTGATAACTAGAGCAGATGTTGCTAAGCCAACTGAACTACAACCATGGTTAAATTAGGACACTCGCCTACCATTACACATTTGGGCTACACTTGCAAAATGTCAGTTTATCTTCATTTTTCATCTGCCTTCATTTCCAGCAGATAGGATGTTGAATACTTACTTGTTTATATAAATCATATTTTGGACTACTTTTTATTTGTCATCTTTATAGTCTTTGAAATTTGGGTGGTTTGGATATCTAATATAAGCATTGGTGGGATTCAGGTAATTTAACAACCGGTTCTCTGCCCTAATGATTTCTTCCAACAACCAGATTGCCAAGCTGCTCAGAAAATTAACAACCGGTTCTCCTGAAGTCGTGAGAACTGGCTGAATCCCACCACTGAATATAAGTCAGTAGAAGAAGTAAAGGAACACCAAAGAAAGGGATAAGGATTCTGGAATGCTTTCCTTAATTAAATTAGAATAAAATAGAGTAGAATAGAATAGAATAGAATAGAATAGAATAGAATAGAATAGAATAGAATAGAATAGAATAGAATAGAATAGAATAGAATAGAATTTTTTATTGGCCAAGCGTGATTGGACACACAAGGAATTGGTCTTGGTACATAAGCTCCAAATTAATCAGGTTCTTTGGTGGATCTGTCACTAGAAACTAAATACATCCTATTTTGATAGGGCTAAAAAGTGGAATATATAGGGTATTTTTTAATCGTGGGTTGTTTAATTTTTCACTCCTAATTCTACTAGCTTTGGGTTTAGCTTTGAGTTAGATGGTGTTATATTTTGTTATTGCACTTAGAAAATACTTCTGTTTCTACTTCACTGGTTATATTATACTGTTGTACAAATATGTTTTGCAGGATAATTTTAGAAAAATAAGCAATGCATACATTACTGTTTTGGGAATAGATTGGATCCAGACATACTCCGATCAGAGCCATTGAAATTGATTAATTAATTAATAATGATTTATAGTTAAACTTTCAATAAGCAATAACGATCCGTTCAAAGGCAATTAAAATATAAGAATATGAAAGACAGGCAATAATTATAAACAGTTACATATGAGAGTTGCAAAAGTGCAATGATCTAATAAAAACCAGTTAATAACTAAAACGACAAAACTAATTAAGATCCATGCGGTCTCTTATCACAACAAAATAACCAATAGAATAAATCAAATAAAAATCATTTTAGAAAATAAAAAAATTACATGTTTTCTGCCTAGCTAAAGATTAGATTCATATTTTTATGCAGGCCATGAGCAGCTTCTTCTGTTCTGGGAACTATTTTTTCCCCCCAAACTCTTCATAAAAAAAATATTAAAATAGCTGGTTGTTTGAAAAATACTAAGCAGCTGATTCCAAAGCTTTGCAGATCCTGGAAAGTCCTTAACTGTGAAACATCTGAGAAACAAAAAGCATAACAAAAGAAAATAAAAGGGATCTGGGCATATGGGTCCCAGAAAAAAATTACCAACTTTTTAACAATTTCAGAGATTGACCTAACAACTGTGGCAAGCAAAATGGGGGAAAACTCACTTAACTGTCTCGCTTAACAACAGAAATTTTGGATTCTGTTGTGGTTGTAAGATGAGGACTATCTGTAGTCTAAGCTGAATCTCCAATTAGCTATTACTTTTCCATAAATAAAGAAGAATCTCCTTGAGCCACACATTTTATAAATCACTTCCCACCAAAGCAGAAACTAATAGGAACATTGCAGTTAGAAATTCTAATGAAGCAGCGTGGCCTACTGGTTAAGGCACCAGTTTAGAAACGGTTTAGAAAGTCCCGCCTTAAGTATGAAAGCCTGCTGGGTGTTTGGGCCAGGTTATTGTGGGGGAAAATCGGAGGAGGAAGTTGTATCAGGTATGTTCGCTGCCCTAAGAAATTTATCAAAATAATGAAAGCAGATAAAAATATGAATGAATGAATGAATGAATGAATGAGTGAATGAATGAATAATGATGATGTATAATTACTGCTTTTTCAGGGGTCAGGATGATTTTTGAAGCTCCTACCTCAGCTGTTGATTGAAGAATACAAGACACAACAAAGTTTTGCCTGAAACGTTCTGTTGCTCCAGGCAAAGGATAAATTGTCTCCTTCTTTATTCCATTTTCATTAACTAGTTGGACTGTCAAAAAAGACAGAACTGAAAGGTAGGCAAGTTTCCACATGTAGGTTTGTCCTCCAGCACTGCAACCTGAAGTAACTGATGAAGGAATAATGAATCGGCAATAATCAGTGAATACTGAATGCTCTTGTTCAGGGGTAGGCAACGATAGCCCCTTTACGACCTGTGGACTTCATCTCCCTGGCTCAGGAATTCTGGGAGATGAAGTCCACAGTCATAAAGGGGCTATAGTTGCCCATCCCTGCTATTGATTATAATAGACCACCCAAAAGAAGCAAGATTATTTTCTCCTCAATTGCAGCTCTTAAGAAAGTTTGTTTTGCAGGAATGGTGAAATAATAGTAAAGTTTAAATAATTCCCATCTCTTGATTCTTATTTTCTATGCATTATAACGATTTATGTCTATCTTTCATAATTAGCCTCTCACTACTGCCAAAGATTCAGCCTTTATCTCCCACTCCTCCGGCGTAATCTCTAAATGGTTCTACCATGGACGTGTGAATTTTCATCTGTTGGAGATATTTCTACCATTTATATTGAATAATTGGACAACTCTTGGAATGGCCTGTTGGTAAAAGCATTTAGGTCATCTGTCCTTTTTCTTGCTTGGGGAAAAAAAATGCATGTTTGGCCAAGGGGCATTTTGTACTGAACTCTGATGCACAGTCCATTGTAATAACAGTAAAGTTTAATGATGCATGACTTGGAGAGACTGACAAATTTCCAGCCAAAGTATTGATTCCAAGAGAATTTATGAAGCACATTCTGTATTCTGTGTCATTACAGTCCATTTTTGGCTGAAAGAATCATGTAAAATAGATTTTTAAATGAGTGGTAATAGCCAGACATAAAGGCGGTATTGACGTGTGTCATGAAGGGTGAAATAGCATGCCAGGTAAAGGCATATAACAAATTGAAAACAACAGCATTGCAACTCCCTACAAATGTAAATTTGTTTTTAGATTTTAATCAACCCTTTGTTTCAGCGCATATGAATTCTGCCACCTACACAAAAGAGTAATTTTTTTAACAAAATAATTATTTGCAGTTTGATTTCAGGCTTGACATTTCAATAGGAGTCTTAATATGAGTCTCTCAAACACACACCTCATTCATAGACACATTAATCAATGTGTATCATGTATTATATTACAACAACAACAAAAAAGAGATCTGATTTTATTAAAGGGGGGGAAAGGACCCATTTTGCTTAGTTGAGCAATATGTGAAAATTATTAATTTGAGTTTTCAACAAGATTGCACGAAGTTAAATTAAGAATTGAGTATGTCTCCAATATTAAACCATATGATGTGACAAGGTTTTTTTGGGTTTTTTTTAGAAATGATGAGCATTGAAAGGATACCATTGAAGGAGGGAGACTAAAGCGGGGAAGCTCACACAAAGCTGGAAAAAAAAAAGGGAGAAGACAATAACTGATTGGGTTGCTAAGGTTTTACCGCAAAGTAACACTGCATTCTAATTGCATTCCAGCCGTCTCTTTTTGAACCAAAGAGAGAATAAGGGTCACCTAGGTCTAGCTGTGTTACGGCCCCTACATAGTCCAGACATAAATATATCTCCCTCATACCCGAAGCACCATGAGAATCGGTTAAATCCTCCTTTGAGTAGCTGTTTTTTAACAATTCAGAAGTATATCAGCTTGATAAAGAAAGGAAAAGAAAGGAGGGGGTTGGGGGGAGGAAGCATGGTTGAGGCTGACAAATTCAATAGATTTCTTGGTGTCCTAGTGAAAAACCCTTCATGGTTTCAGTGGTCACTGAATAGGGCTTCTAAGTTATTCCATTTGCTCATCCTGGAAAGAAGTCCAGAAAAAGGTTCTTTTGCTAAATTAATTCTTGAGAATTAATTTAAAAGAAGGGTTCTGAATAATGCAACTGGGAGAGGTGTTTTTTTTAAATTATTATTATTTCAGCTTGATCTTGGAAGCTGTTTTCCATTTCTAGGATCTAGTTCTTCATTATGTACAAGTATACATTACATCTGAATTACTCAAACTAGCACCTACATGTTTGTTTGTTTTTTTCCTTATCAGGCAGAAGAAAGATTTTTGGTTCAAGAGCTGGCAATTGAGGAAGAACCTATAACTCATTTTAAAGATATGCAGCATTCCAGAGGAAGAGGCACTTTGGTGTAATGGTTAAAGATCTCAGGATAGAAACTGGAAGACCATGAATTATAATATTTTATTTTAATTAATTAATTAATTTCAGGAAGCATGTATTTTATGACAGATACAAGTGTAAACATAATTATAAGTACATGAAAAGGATACAAATAAAAGAAAACATTAGGACAAAATAAAATAATAATAATAATAATAATAATAATAATAATAATAATAATAATAATAATAACGACAACAACAACATTAGGATAGGGACTGTGCGCTTATGCATGCCCCTTACAGAGCTCTTAGGAATGGGGTGAGATCTACAGTAGACAGTCTAAGGTTAAAGTTTTGGGGGTTTGGGGAAGAAACCACAGAGTCAGGTAGTGCATTCTAGGCATTGACCACTCTGTTACTGAAGTCGTATTTTCTGCAATCGAGTTTGGATTGGTTTACCATGAGTTTGTATCTATTGTGTGCTCTTGTATTGTTTTGGTTGAAGCTGAAGCATTCATTGGCTGGTAGGACATTGTAGCAGATGATTTTATGTACTATGCTTAGGTCAGACCGAAGACGGCAAAGTTCTAAATTGTCTAAGCCCAAAATTTCGAGTCTGCTGGCATAAGGTATTTTGTCCCACCTTAAGACACAAAGCCAGCTGAAAGCCAGTCACTTTCTTCCAGCCCTATAAAGAAGACAATGGCAAGCTACTTTCCCCCCAAAGAAACCTTGCAAAGAACACTATATGGACTTGTCCGGATGGTCACTAAGAGTCAAAACTGACTTAAAGCGGCATGCATATATACATACATGCATACATACATACATACATACATACAAAATCTGTATTTGGAATGCTTTCAGTACAGTTACAGCCTTGAGGACTAGCATGTAAAATAGGCATTTTGCGTCAGTTCTTTGGGTGATAGTCCCCATTACACTGGGACTAGAGATGGTATCGATCAGGATAGTAGGAAACCAAAGCGATTCGTACCTGAAATGAGATTCCTATTGGAATGACCCAGGAATTGTTTTTCAAGGCTCCTGTTGATTAAATGTAATGTTTTATTTCATCACAGTAAAGATTATGGGATGCTTCTCCTGATAGTTGCTACTTCAGTCTGTCCAGTATCATTAGAAATTGAGCAGCATAGAAATTTAATACATTATTATTATATAAGAATAACTACTAATTAATTTTCCATGAGTACATTATGCAGTGTGGCAACACATCAAAAATGCTGTGGTGACCACAGTATATTTCAATCACCTATAGCACCAGAATATTTTGGGAATGAGGGCAAAAATTTTCCATAACAGAAATCATGAAAATAGAGATTTGTAATTTTTATATAGAAGTTAGTAGATAGCAAAATCAGTAGATTCTGCAATTTGAACCCTACGTGATAGCAGAAACCATTTTATTTAAACATAACTTTGTTCCATTAGTACGGTTAAAATAACAGGGTTTTTTTCCCTCTCTTCTTTAATAGCTTTTTTAAGAGATCAAAAGTGATCCCTGGACATGAATCTTCATCTGCCATTGATCTAATTCCTGGTTGCTTTTCTATTACAGTGTTTTGCCCCCATTATTGGATAAAAGTCACAGAAATAGGAAAGAGACGAAAGAGAAGTAAATGTCATCATTTCCATTTTATGCAAATAATTGGAGTTAGCACTTGCCTGTTTCAGATGGGACTTTTCTATTACGTTTCTCTTTGTTTTAGGGGGTTTGAGCCTTTACATTTTCACCCCAATTTTCACAGGACGTACAAGTCTGACAAACGAGGAAAATATATTAGTTCATGGCTTCAGAAGTTTATATTGTCAATGTTCTGTTGCATATTAAAAATTATACTCCATGGACCATTTCCCTTTAGTTCACATTCTCCTAGATGTTGCCGGTTTTAGACAGGCCACCTCTCATGTCTTTGTGGTGAATCTGGATATAGAAATAAGATAATCCAAACCGTAAATTGAGATGTATGTAATTAGCACACCGGACTGCAACAAATCAAGTTTGTTCCAATAGAACTGTCCCTTTTATCAGGATACTAATGGCTGAGTATAGAGAGAAATGAGTCAATTTAATGGTTTATTAGATTTAGCAAATAAGCTATCCCCACCATTGTTAGGCCATTTGATGACAGGCATTCAAAAAGCAACTTTGATCACCGACAAGACCCCACAAAAGAACTGTATAAACCATGATAAATACCTATAATTAATATTCTCAAGTTATTTCTGACCTACAGCAAAGAAATGACTTCACACAGATCAGAATTTTTCAAGTTGTTTACTTACCAACCCCTACTGCTCTCTGTGCTTTCAGCCTCTTTGCCACGCTAGACACTTTTTTCTTTCTTTTTTCTAATGTACCAGCATACAAATTGTATGTACAAAAGGGTATTTGTAGTATAAGTGGTTAGTTTTTGTGTTTGAATAATTATAGCAATTGCAGATGAAAAGTGGGTAATTGTGTAATAATAATTGGCCATTTCTGCAAGTCATTTGGGTGTTTTTGGCTTAGTTGGTGGTTGCTAGATAAGCAATTGTGCAAGGTGGCAAATTAAGCAACAAGTGGCAATGAAATGTAGGCCCTGTGGCTTAGAGCTTCTAAGCATTTCATGGCTTGCATTATTTAAGACAAAAAGCTGTCTGTAGCAAAGGTGCCAACTCAAAGGCTATTGCTGAGTCTGTGGAAAAGATCAGTTGGATAAAAATGTTTCCAAAATCTGGCAACATTTTTGAAATCAGACCGAAATCAGTCTATTACCATCAATAAAAGCTTCCTGTAGATTTGTTCATCAGAAGTAATCACTACAAATAACTTCCTTCCTTCCTTCCTTCCTTCCTTCCTTCCTTCCTTCCTTTCTTCCTTCCTTCCTTCCTCAGACATATTAATGCAGCATTATCAGAGTAAAAGATAAATGAATCTTTACTCAAGGTAAGGGTAAATCCAGATTCCAATAGAAGAATTCTCTCTTGTATGTTGGTGTTCACAATATTACTGTTAGTATCTATAACACAAATCTTGGCCTAGCATTTCAGGTTCAGTTAGTAAATTGAAAATCTATCCCTAGAAGGATAGTTATGACTTTTTCCAGACTTATCTTTCAATAGTGTAGTAGCCAAGTGTCTAGACTTGTACCTGACAATCTGGCCCACATCTAGCATAACAGTGGATAAAAGACAATCCTATGTCTGAAATGCAGGACATGGACATGTAATGGATTTAGGGGTGAAATGCTCCCTGTTCGGACCAGATTGCCCAATCCGGTAGCGATGGAAATCCCTGCCCCTCCCCCATGCCCAGCTGAGCCGTGCGATCATCAGAGGCTTTTTTTCTTTTAAATGCCTCTGACGATCCAAACTGAGTTGCCTGATAGGCAGAGGCTTTTTAAAAACTCAGCTTGTCAAACTGAGTTTGATGATCTAAGCTGACGATCCAAGCTGACGATCCAAGACGATGCCTAACGATCCAAGCTGAGTTGCCTGATCAGCAGAGGCATTTAAAAGAAAAAAAGCCTCTGACGATCAAGCAACTCAGCTGGGATCGTCAGAACCTTTTGAAAGCATTTTTTTACAACCTCTTCATGGAAGAGGTTGTAGAAAAAATGGTTTTAAAAGTTAAAAAAAATTGGCCACGCCCACCCAGTCACATTACCCCACCACCAACAAGCCACGCCCACAGAACCGGTAGTAACAAATTTTAGATTTCACCACTGAATGGATTCATACATTAAACGTAAGCTTTTTGAAATGGTCTTTCACAACAGAATTGTTAAAATTCATGCTATTTTGAATTTTTCTGACCATTCTCAGTCAGTCTAAGAAAATAAATTGCTTTTGAATTTTTTTTTTCAGATATTAAATGTAATTAAAGTTTCCTAACCAAATACCAATGTTAGCTTAAAGTTCTCTGAAGAGTGTGACTGTCTTCTTTTTCAACTTATCCAGAGGCATCAGCTGCCATGTAGAGCAAGCCAAGGGCTATATTTAACATTCAGGAAGAAAGGGTAAAAGGTGAAAGACAGCTGGAAAATTTTGTTGTTTCATTTCTTGTTTTGTTTTGATGTGATACGATATGATATGATATCTTATGTTAGGGCTTGTCTTGAAGATATTGTATTCTAAAAATGATGGAAAATTCTGTTTGTTTTCAACAACCATGATCTGAAAAGTTCCAAAGACCACATTCAATCACGGATCACAGGCTCAAAGCCCCTCTGTAGTGTGAAGGTCAACTTTAAACTGAATGATAAAGATTTTTTACTTCCTTATTTATTTATTTAATTTGATTTATATGCCGCCCTTCTCCGGAGACTCAGGGTGGCTTACAGTGTTAAGCAATAGCCTTCATACTTTTGTATATTTATACAAAGTCAGCTTATTGCCCCCACAAACTGGGTCCTCAAATTACCTACCTTAGAAAGGATGGAAGGCTGAGTCAACCTTGAGCCTGGCGAGATTCGATCTTACTTTAATTGCAGACAGCTGGTGTTAAAATACAGTGCTTCTGTCTATTGAGCTAAACCAGGCTCCTGGTTAGCTTTATATCCTGCTTTTATTATTTTTATAAATAACTCAAGGCAGAGAACATACTACTCCTTCCTCCTCCTATTTTCCACACAACAACAATCCTATGAGGTATGAGTGTCCAAGGTTTCCCATAGCTTTCATGCCTAAAGTGGGACTAAAACTCACAATGTCCTGGTGTCTAGCCTACTGCCTTTACCACTAGATAAAAAGTTCAAAACCATCAGAAGAACTAAGTTGAACCGCCTCGTTCACAGAAAAACAATTCATAATAGTTGAAGTTCAATTTTGCCACAGTCTTATTTTTAAAAGGCAGCTGTGTAAGAATATTGAATTTTCCCTAATATTATATTTTCCTATTATCTCCTAAATGAAGATTATTCTTCTTTTGAAGAATAATTTGAATTATTCTTTTGAAGAATAATTTGAGCCCCCTGGTTGTCAAAATCCTTTCTTATTCATTCTAGCCAGTTCAGTTCTATATTTTCTTCATCTGACACACCTGATCCTTCCTAGACTAACTTAGAAATAGGAAGGGACCTTGGAGATCTTCTAGTCCAGCCCTCTGCCCAAGGCAAAAGTCCTTATTCCATGGTTGTCCAATCTTTTCTTTAAAATCTCCATCAATGAGCACCCACAATTCCAGAAGGAAAGATTGACTAATTGTTCTCACTGTTAAGAAATTTCTTCTTAGCTCCAGTTTGGGTCTCCTGAAGAAATTCCACCCATTTCTTCTTGTTCTGCCCTCAGGTGCTTCAGAGAATAAATCAACCTCTTCTTCCCTGTGACACAGCCCTTCAAGTTTTGGAAGATAGCTATCGTAACATCACTTTTGTTAATTTTAAGCCTCATGAAGTATTCATAATAACACAGGGAACATTGCCATTAACAGTCACCTCAGATATTCCTAAAGCTGTCATTTTACAGCCAATGAAGGTTAGTTTCTAATTCCAGAGTGAAATATATAAAAAAAAGTTTCTAAGTAATATTGGATTACGTCACTTTGCTGTTAAAAGTCCTTTTATGCTCAATACAAAAATATATCAAAATAGAATTTTTGCAGGAAAATATGTGGGTGAGTTGATAATTAGTGTTTTAGAAACTCTTGGAAAACAATAGTACTTGTAATCACAAGCATTTCTAGAAAACAAAAATAGTTAGGCGTGTTCTCTGTGATTTAGAGTTTGAAAGATGTCAAACAACAGGTTTCTTCTTGTTTAAAAAACACTTTTCTGAAAGATAATTCTATGCTTCTGTACTAAGATGTTTCCACCTAAGTTCATATATTTATTAAAAACAATGCAGTACCGAGCAAAACATCAACAAGGGGCAGCAGAGAAGCTTCAAAAGTCTTATACAGAAAAACAGAAGCTATTCTAGCTGTCAAGATGTTGTACGATATTTAAACAATAGAACAATAATCAGATCATAAAACACTATTACAATCTGTTAAATTCTACACTGAGTCTACTATAACACTTTTAAAGGCTAATTTTAAAAGATGTGTCTTGGCCCTCTTACTAAAAGTAGACAGATGGCAATTCTACTAAAAGAAAAAAATGTCCCACAATTAGGTGGGGACAAAAAAAAAAAAAAAGCCCCCACCCCTGCTGCTTCCATAAGAAGGCCTTTGCAACTAAGAGGACCTTCAAAAGAGTTTTTTTTACTAAGCACAGACTATCTCATAACTGCAAGGGCTTCCTTATAAATAAGATTATTATTTTAAGTACTACTTGTTGTATACAAAGTTGCAAGTTACTCTGCACAGGCCTGATTGGGAGACTTGGGGTTGAAAGATTTTTTGTTTAATTTTGCTCCTATCTGATTATTGACCTAGTATGGCAGTCCTAATCTATTATTAAGGCCAGCAGAAGGTATTCTACCATTTACTTCTCATTTCTAACCTGCTGTCAGCATATTAGACTTACCGACTTGAGTGTGTGAGACATTCATAGTAGTGGAGTTACACCCATGTTGATCTTTTTGAATGTAACCCCTCTGGTATGGACATGTTTCTTGCCACTGTCAGACATGTATGCTGTCTTAAAACATGTGGGAAAAGAATCTGTTCTCTTCCATTACATATGAATTATCTGTATCTTAATGTATCGGAAGAAATTTCAGTCTTGCTGAGCTCATTGTTTCCACAAGTGGCTCACTAAATATTTGTTAAAAATCTACATGCAAAAACTAGGGCACCAAGATCCAGATTTACAACAGTGAGTGGTTGCTCAGTCTCTGCCTGGAATTCTCCAGGCAAAGGAAGAAATGATCATTTTATATATTTCTGTTTAATAGCTCTTAAGTTACTTGCAAAAATGCAAGTGTGCATTTATTGCCAACTTTCTCTTCTCTACATTTCTGCCATTAAATATGCTTATCTTTCCCTGTCAGACTCATGATTATAAATTTAAACTTTTTAAAGCCACCATTTATTTTGTTACAAATTTGTTAAGCCAGCTTGCTCTAACTAGTTATATTAGATTTTAACTTCATCTCCAACCAGTTCAGTGATGAGATTCCATGTGAATCAGTACTTACCCCCCCTCCCTCCTGGAAACTATATTTTAATAGCTTTATATGATAATTTATGAGCCAAGGATAGTATAGGCTTTCTTAACATTTGGGTTGTTACTGAAGTTAAAGTGAGGGAAAAAAAATACTTGGGTTGGCCATGTATTATAAAAATTGGTTTGACACTTGACTGTGGACCCAGCTCTAGAAGACCTGGGGGTGCCAACACATCTGGTCAAGTTGGCACAGTTGCAGTTGAAAATCATTAATCCATTGTGCAATCAGCACAGGGAGACAGTAATTGGTTCAAAATAGAGAAAGGAGTGCAGTTATCATTGCTCTCTTTCATCTTCCTTTTTCAACCTCTTTGCCAAATTGATTATGAGGAAGCTGAAACTTGATTGATCAAAAATCAGAGTAAAGATTGGAGGAAGGAACATCAACAAGCATTAATATGCTGACAACACAACTCTCCTCTCAGAAACCAAGGAAGGCTAGAAACATCTGATCAAAAGGATTAAAGAAGAAAGTGAGAAATTTGGTCTCTTCTTGAACATAAAAAAGCCAAGCTCATGACCACTGCGAGGAATGGAAATGTCAAAATAACAATTGATGCTGAAGAGATCAAATGCATGTAAGTATTCACTTTCCTAGGATTTCAGATTGATCAAAGCAGTCGACACAATCCAGAAATAGTGTTGAAACGCACTGGGTCTCACAGCAGTTACAAGCGTAAATTGAGTATGAAAAAATAAGAGCATGAGTCTGGCAACTAAATGCAGATTATCATGTTTCCCATAGCTCTCTACAGTTATGAAAGTTGGGCCATGAAAAAACTAGACAGGAGGAAAATCCATCCATCTGAGCTATGGGATTGAAGAAAGCTCCTTCACATCCCTTGGGCAGCAAAGATGTCCCACAAGCAATAGCCTATAAAACCAAACATAACACTGAAATGCAGAATCACAAAATTCCACCATATTTATTTTGGTCATGTCATGTAATCAAACTCATTGGAAAGACAGTTGTTCTCAGAATGGTGGGCAATAAAAAAGAAATGACGTTTCCAAAAACCATGGCAGTTAGACCCCATCAAAGCCCAACTCTAGCTAGAGTGTAAAACAACTGAAAGAAATCATTTTGACTAGAAAATGTGGAGAGAATTGGTCCATAGAATTACCAAGAAGCAGAGACAATTTAACAAAGGGCATCATTAACACCATAGCCTGCTAATATTTTTTTTTCTATTTTAATTCCCCCTCACTACTTTCCAGTTTTTTTCCATCATTCTTCACTAGACCAATTTGGAAAACAATGCTGGATCACCCAGTAGCAATTCTATTCATACCTCCTATAGCAATACTTTGCAGATTTGGGTTAAGAACATCAGGAACCATGTCTAGTAACTTGTGGATCACTAATGGTGCCTTGAGACATTTATTTCCTTTAACACAGCTAGTAGATGGAGCAGTGGGAAATGATACTAAACACATATACCGATACTCAGTGCAACTTGGAGCAGTGTTCAATGTTGTTATATATATATTTTTCTCTATTATTGCAAATGTACATGTTTTTAAAAATCATTTTAATTATAATTTAATTATAACCAAGGTTGTTTTTAGCTACATCTGACTTCTTAAAAATGTAGCAGATTATCTGAAATTAACTACAGCTTTGTTTACCACCATAACCAGTTATCTCTACTTTAGTCCCATATCTACCACTCTGTTGCTTAAGAAAGTTGAATTAAATTTTGAAGAGTGAAAATTCAGTTAAATTAAAAAGAAAATTTTTTTGGTCAATCTCTGTAGCCCAAATACAGCCTAAATACTAAATTGTTATCAAGTCAATTTGAATTTCATTGCCTTGGGCGACTCCCATATTCCATATAAATCTTGACTACCCAGACATAGTGTCTTAAAATTTGTTTTTGTCTTCACTTTTGTGACATCTTGCCTGACATGGAAACATCTTGATGCCAGACACAGACTTCTGAAAAGCTTGCCTATTTTAAAAAATGCTTGAGAAGGCCTAATAAAGTTATGCTGTCAGATGGATAACTAATGAAATGACCAGAAATGAATATAACATTTGGCAAGGAAAATAAATACAATCTGAGACAAGTGGGATACATATAATAGAGTATCCACTATACTACTTTTCCATTAACAAAAAAAAAAAATATTTTTATCACATGGAACATGGGAATAATAATGTTTGTAAACCATAGAGTCCTGTTTTTAGAGAGTTAATGATATGAGGATGTAGGCAAATTGTACACTGCAACTAATTATTATCATGGGGGAAGACAGATAGCAATTGTTCCACAAAATCTATTTGTACATTCTTCCCATTCATTCTTAGTTTTATGCAGAAGACTGTGCAATTAAGCCTTGATTGAAGAAACAGTTATTCCTTTTTCAAATCCTTATATCATTTCTTTTAAATTAAGATTTCTTTCTTCTTTTGTCATTGTGCTATTTTTTTCAAGTACTTCTACTTCTTCAGTACATAATTCTGTGTCTGATAATGTTGACAGAAAATTAATAGTAATGATGATTAGTAGTGGTCAGGGCCGGATTTTCCTATAGGCTAACTAGGCTTCAGCCTAGGGCCTCAAGATCAAGAGGGACCTACACAGTGGTGGGATTCTGGGGCTTCTAGGGGGTTTGGCCGAACCCTTTGTTAAATTGCTGGCTCGCCCGCCCCTTGCCTACCACCCGCACGGCGCCAGCCTACCGTAGCCAGGGATAGGCAATTGTGGCTCTTTTACAACCCGTGGACTTCAACTTCCAGAATTCCTGAGACAGCTGGGAGTTGAAGGCCACAGGTTGTAAAAGAGCCACAATTACCCACCCCTTCCCTAGCCTGAGTTCCGTTGCCTGGGATCCACGTGGGCTGCCACGTGGTTCCCCACCAGCTCCGGACGCAAGAGAGCAGGATGGAGAAAGCAGCTTCCACGCCTTCACTCACCCTCACTCTCTGCTCTGTTGGATCGCCAGCCGTTCGCTTACCCTGCCCACTCCCCATCTATTGCTGCCTCCGATGGCTAGAGGAAAAAAAAACTTCAAATTCTTGCCGCGGGGCTTCAAAGGGCCGCCCTAGAGCCAGTGGTGCAGCCGAACCCTTTGTTAAATTGCTGGCTTGCCCCGCCCCTCCGCACCACTATTTATTGCCAATAAATAGTGGTGGGCGAGGGGCGGGGAGCCAGCAATTTAACAAAGGGTTCGGTGTTTTTTTTTTTGTAATTTTATTGGCCCAGGGAGCTTCAGCATAGGCTAATTGGCCTCCCGGCTCTCAGCTGATTTGTCTCGGCTGTTTTGCTCAGGGCTCTTCTGCTTCCTTGCAAAGAGTGCTGATTTTTTTCCCCCTAGCTATGCTGAGAAACGAAACTGAAACTGCTTTGCTGTTGCTGCAAGGTTGGAAAATTAGGCAAGCAGAATTCTTTTCTTTTTCCTCACCAAAAAAGGTAGGTGCAAACAATAGGAAATTTAGGGAAAAACAGGAGAGTTCAGGATTTTAAAACACAAAAGAAAAAAAGCTCTATTTAACTAGGGAATTGTAATAATTGAGATACTATTAATTGTATATTTCTGAAAGCAGAAATGATTAAGTTGTGGTTTGGAGGAATATATGGGGGAAATTATTTGGTTTATTATTATTGGTAAATATAATTAATTGATTTGTAAGAAATTGGATTGCATGGAAATAATTGGAATATTCATGTTCATATTGATTAATATACAAAAAATGGTAGTTATATAACTAATTGATTTATATTAAAATGTTGAATTTATATTAAACAACTAATATTACATAATTAACCAATGTGAGGATGCATATAAAAATAGATGACAATGGGAAGGGGTATAATATAGAATAGAAGGGAAAAATTGAATTTGATTAAGATTAGAGATGAGGATGAAGGGTAAAATTGTTTTTTTAAAAAAATAGATGAGGAATAAATATGGCAAAAAGGAAATATAGAAATTGTAAATTTAATTGAAATGACTAAACACTGTTTAAATTTGTGAACCGGGCAAATACTCTGTTCAAAGAAAATACATTGTATGTTTGTATGTGTGTTTCTAATTATTGTTATTTATTCATATTTGTTCTCTTTTATTCTTTAAAGTTTAACAATTCATTCTTTATCTTAATATCTTTATATTTGTTTGGGGTTGGCTTTCTTCCCTTTCATCTTTTTTATTGTACAGCAATCTTTCTCCTCAAACCTACCACCTCTCTCTTTTCTTTCCTTCTTACTTTCTCTTCCTCCCCCTCTTCTCCTCCCTACTTCCTCTTCCTTTCTCCTTCTCCTCCTCTCTTCCTCCCTCTCTTACCTTCACTCCTACTCTAATTTCCCTTCCCTTCCTTCATCCCTCTCTATTGCTGTATCCTTTTTTGCATATGGACTACTCAGAGGGCTGAAAAAGTTATTTCTGAGTGGTCCTTGCACTTTTGACCAGTCCTCGAACTTACGACTGTCCTCACATTTTATGTTTTTGCCCTATCTTGTCACCATGGTGAAGAGAAGCAGTTATGAAATGAGTGACACGGTTGTTAAGAATGCTACAATGGGCATAAATGATGACCAGTCATAAGTGCGAAGACCGGTCAAAAGTGTGAGGACCTGTCAGAAATCACTTTTTTCAGCCCTCTGGGTAGTCCTTTTGTGCACATGGACTACTCAGAGGGCTGAAAAAGTTATTTTTGACTGGTCCTCGCACTTTTGACCAGTCCTCGAACTTACGACTGTCCTCACATTTTACGTTTTTGCCCTATTTTGTCACCATGGTGAAGAGAAGCAGTTGTGAAATGAGTGACATGGTTGTTAAGAAAGCTGCACGGGCATAAATGTGAGGATGGTCATAAGTGTGAGGACCAGTCAAAAGTGCGAGGCCCAGTCAGAAATGATTTTTTTCAGCCCTCTGAAAAAAGTCTATGCACATAGCCACGCCCACCCGGTCACATGACGAGCTACCCACGCCTACACAGTCATGTGACCAGCTAGCCACGCCCACCCAGTCACATGATTGCCAAGCCACACCCCCAACTAAGCCACGCCCACAGAACCTGTTGTTAAAAAAATTGAATCCCACCACTGGTGAAAGGGCCTCATAAGTGGAATAGCCTAGGGCCTCTTTTCATCTAAATCCGGCCCTGGTAGTGGTAAAATTAAAAGTAGTGATGATTAGATCTTAAATAGATAAGGTTTATAGCATACTGTTGTCTATTGAGATAATGTAGCTGGATAATGTGAAAGCAAATTCAGTGGATCCTGGTTGGATGTTGTATGGAGATTTCCTAGAAGATAAAGTGATTTCTCTGAGAGTTGTATGTTTTAGTGTAGTGTTGGAATAATCTCGTGAACAAAAACGGAACTTTTATTATCCTTTTTAGTTAAAAATATAGTATTATCCCAAGGTAAGAATCTGTACCAAATGGAACAGAACATTTTCTTCTGGACCATATGGTGATATCATATTGAGTATAAAAAGAGAGGTAAAAATATTTCTTGCCTGTTGGTATGAACTGAAGCAGTTAATTCCACCTAAAGAATTGCAAAACTATTCATCCTATACCACTGTGGTTTTTTTTAAAAAATTTGATTTATATGCCGCCCTTCTCCGAAGACTCAGGGCGGCTTACAATGTGCTCAGCAATAGCCTTCATCCTTTTGTATATTTATACAAATTCAGCTTATTGCCCCCACAACTGGGTCCTCATTTCACCTACCTTAGAAAGGATGGAAGGCTGAGTCAACCTTGAGCCTTGGCGAGATTCGAACCCTGCAGTAATTGCAGGCAGCTGGTCTTAATAACCAGCTTAATAACAGGGTGCCTTAAACCCCTGTACTACCAAGGCTCTATTTAACATTTTATTTATTTTTCTTCATTAGTTTTATGCTACTGAATCCAAGAAGGCTCAAAATAGCTTATTGGTGGGGGGGCGGCAGGGCGGGAGACACGGGACGGGACAAAGATTAACAGATAAAAGAAGTTATTACTCATAACTAAAACAAACCAGCATCTAAAAAACAGTCAGAACATCCAAACCCATAAGAGAAGACCCCTCCCATTACAATTCTATTCTATTCTATTCTATTTCCATGGAAAAACATCTACAGAGAATAGTCATATCAGGTAAGATTATGGATATGATCTCAAAATCAAAGATCCACCTTTTGTATAGGGATATAACATCAGTATATATACAATGGCTTGCATTCTGATCACATGTACACCAGTGGTGGGATTCAATTTTTTTTACTATTGGTTCTATGGGCATGGCTTGGTGGGCGTGGCTTTGTGGGTGTGGCAGGGGAAGGATACTGTAAAATCTCCATTCCCTCCCCTCTCCAGGGGAAGGATACTGCAAAATCCCCCTTTCCTCCCAATCAGCTGGGATTCAGGAGGCAGAGAATAGATGGAGGTGGGGCTAGTCAGAGGTGGTATTTACCAGTTCTCCGAACTATTCAAAATTTCTGCTACTGGTTCTCCAGAACTGGTCAGAACCTGCTGGATACCACCTCTGATGTCCACATTTTATATGTTTTGACTTCCCACTCCAGACATTACTGTTCCAAGAACACATCCTACCTCTTTGATCCAAACTGTATTCTTGTTTTTCTTTGCATTGTCTCTTAGCTGCACCCAGAACTGCACTCCCCGACCCCGCTTCGTTAGATGTTGACTGGTTCACTGCAGTCCCCTACTGATGGATTGGTAGAAACATTTCTGATTTGACTGATACTGGAAAATGTCCCTGTAGATTAAATTCATATTGTAACTGCTGATTTTCTTACCTATGGCTGTTAATGAGCCGTGGTGGTGCAGTGGTTAGAATGGAGTACTGCAGGCTACTTCTGCTGACTGACGGCTGCCTGCAATTTGGCAGTTTGAATCTCACCAGGCTCAAGGTTAAGGTGACCAGATTTTAACATTGGTAAAGAGGGACATTGTGGGCGTGGCTTATTTTGTGGGCATGGCTAGCTGGTCATGTGACTGGGTGGGCGTGGCTAGCTGGTCATGTGACCGGGTGGCCATGGCTATGTGTATAGGGTAAGGTGAACAGATTTTAACATTGGTAAGAGGGACACCATTGTGGGCGTGGCTTATTGTGTGGGCGTGGCTTGGAGGCCATGTGACTGGGTGGGCGTGGCTAGCTGGTCATGTGACCGGGTGGCCATGGCTGTGTGTATAGGGACTCCTCAGAGGGCTGAAAAGTCATTTCTGACAGGTCCTCACACTTTTGACTGGTCCTCACACTTATGACCATCCTCATATTTATGCCCGTGCAGCATTCTTAACAACCATGTCACTCATTTCACAACTGCTTCTCTTCACCATGGTGACAAGATAGGGCAAAAATGTAAAATGTGAGGACAGTCGTAAGTTCTAGGACGGGTCAAAAGTGCGAGGACCAGTCAAAAATAACTTTTTCAGCCCTCTGAGTAGTCCATATGCATAAAAGGATACAGTAATAGAGAGGGATGAAGGAAGGGAAGGGAAATTAGAGTAGGAGTGACGGTTAAGAGAGGGAGGAAGAGAGGAGGAGAAGGAGAAAGGAAGAGGAAGTAGGGAGGAGAAGAAGAGGGGGGAAAGAGAAAGTAAGAAGGAAAGAAAAGAGAGGTGGTAGGTTTGAGGAGAAAGATTGCTGTACAATAAAAAAGATGAAAGGGAAGAAAGCCAACCCCAAACAAATATAAAGATATTAAGATAAAGAATGAATTGTTAAACTTTAAAGAATAAAAGAGAACAAATATGAATAAATAGCAATAATTAGAAACACACATACATACAATGTATTTTCTTTGAACAGAATATTTGGCTGGTTCACAAATTTAAACAGTGTTTAGTCATTTCAATTAAATTTACAATTTCTATATTTCCTTTTTGCCATATTTATTCCTCATCTATTTTTTTAAAAAACAATTTTACCCTTCATCCTCATCTCTAATCTTAATCAAATTCAATTTTTCCCTTCTATTCTATTTTATACCCCTTCCCATTGTCATCTATTTTTATATCCATCCTCACATTGGTTAATTATGTAATTATGTAATACAGTCGTTTAATACAAATTCAACATTTTAATATAAATCAATTAGTTATATAACTACCTTTTTTGTATATTAATCAATATGAACATGAATATTCCAATTATTTCCATGCAATCCAATTTCTTACAAATCAATTAATTATACTTACTAATAATAATAAACCAAATAATTTCCCCCATATATTCCTCCAAACCACAACTTAACCATTTCTGCTTTCAACACAGTATACAATTAATAATATCTCAATTATTACAATTCCCTAGTTAAAAAGAGCTTTTTTTTCTTTTGTGTTTTAAAATCTTGAACTCTCCTCTTTTGCCCTAAATAATTTTCCATTGTTTGCACTTACCTTTTTTGGTGAGGAAAAGGAAAATAAATCTGCTGCCTAATTTTCCAACGTTGCAAGCAAACCGCAAAGCCAACAGCCTGTTTTACTTTCAGTTTCGTTTTGAGCTTGGTTTGCACAAAGAGGAAAAAAATACTGAGCAATTTAGCAAGAGCAGAGCCCTGTGCAAATCAGCTGAGAGGGGGAAGCCGAGCTAATTAACGTAGGGCGGCCCTTTGAAGCCCCGCAGCAAGAGTTTAAACAGGTTTTTTCCCTCTAGCCATCAGCGGGGATTCAGGAGGCAGCCGGGAACCAGGAGGCAGAATGAAAAATCGGGACTTTTTTAAAACGCCGCGGGACGCGGGACAAATTGCTCAAAAGCGGGACTGTCCCGCCAAAAGCGGGACGTCTGGTCACCTTACTCAAGGTTGACTCAGCCTTCCATCCTTCCGAGGACCCAGATTGTTGGGGACAATATGCTGACTCTGTAAACCACTTAGAGAGGGATGTAAAGCACTATGAAGTGGTACATAAGTCTAAGTGCTATTGCTATTTGCTATTTAATTGATTCCGGAGCTCCCTTAATCATCTTTGTTTCTGATTCTGATCAGAAACAGAATCTGATTCTGATTCTAGGTGATATTTCTTGATCAGGTATTCTTTGCTTTTCTTGTTCTTCAGATTCTTTTCTTTCATCTAGTCTAACTTGCTTGCAGCTGATCTTAACATGCTGATCTTGTCCAAGATTGTCCAGCTTGATTTTCCATTTTGATGGTGCACTATTTGCCTTTTTTTTTTCTTTGTTGATTCTGCATTACAGGTGTTTAGTTACAACTGCAGCCATGCTTCCCAAGTTACTGTATTTTTTGGAGTATAAGACGCACCGGAGTATAAGACACACTTTAATTTTTGGGGAGGAAAATTTGGGGGAAAAAATTCTGCCTACCAGGTATCCATCTGGCTAGACCCAGCACATTAGTTCGCTTGCTGGTTTTGAGGTTGGGGCTGGTTGGGGCTGTGCTTCTAAAGCACAGCTGATTGTTGGAGGGAGCAGCAATTAGAAAAGCAGGCAAAGCACCAAAGATCACTTCGCTCATGTTGGGGCTGAAAAACAGCTTCAAAAGCACAGCTCCAGTGACTAAAGCAGGCAAAGCGCAAAGGGGTAAGAAAAGGAAGAAGCTGTTCCAGGTAGCCATTTTGGGCACCATGTGGGGTGTCAGAGTATAAGACACACCCAAATTTTCAGCCTCTTTTAGGAGGGAAAAAAGTGCGTCTTATACTCTGAAAAATACGGTAATTTGTTTCTTGCATAATTTGTTTCTTGCAGGGAACTGGTGATATATTTGATATTACAGTGTTGGCGTATTTAAATGCTTGTGCTAGCTATTTCTCTGGAACGGGCTTCAATGCAGGCAACCTCGTTCTGTTGTTGTTTTTGTGCTGTGCTAGAAGCTCAGTTATTCTTTGTTTCAATTCTTCTTTTATAATTAGAGGGCTTTGTTCCTTCTGAGCTGAAGGCAGGGCAGGCATTGTTAAACCAGACAATGAAAACAATTCAAGAACTAGGCTGGCTTCCTCTACTGCTGATTCCCCCTCATTTGCCTATATAGTCTGAACTACTTCAAATCTTAAGGGGAAAAAAATCACATAGAAAGCCAGAGTTGAGAAGACAGCAACAGAAAAAGCTCCCTTTGAAAGCTCCCTTTGAAAGAAGAAATAGTGGACCACTTAGTTTAGCTCCTGCAGGAAAATCGCACAGACTGACTATCAACAACGGTATGACAAAGTAGCAACAACTGTGCATTGGAAGATCTGCACAAAATACCATTTGCCTGCAAGCAAGAAATGATGAGGCCACAAAATAGACAAATAGGAAATAAAGATGCTAAAGTGCTCTGCATAGTAAACAGTAAACAAATATTGCATAACTATCTAGACTTAATAATTGTCAATAAGAAAGACAAAAAAGTATGAATCATGGAGATTGCAGTACCTGAAGACAGCAGAGTAGAAAACAAAGAACTGGACATAGCTAGTTTGGTCCATTGTTAAGACACTGGGCTAAAAAGGGGAGACTCTAGTCCCACCTTGAGATAAAAGCCAGCAGGGTGAGTTTGGACCAATCACTCTATCCCAACTCACCTCACAAGGTTGGTGTTGTGGGGAAAATAGGAGCAAGGAATATTAGATATATTTGCTGTCTTGGGTTGTTTATAAAAATACTAAAGGTGGGATGTAAATAAATAAAATCACAAAATATAAAGACTTGCAAATAGATGTAGAACAACTATGGAAAAAGAAAGCAAAGATGGTATCAATTTGCATATTGAGTGCAATCCCAAAACAACTCCTGAACACCATTGGCATTGACAAAATCACTACTAGTCAATTGCAAAAGGTAGTTCTTTTTGGAACAGCTTACATTTTGCAGTAATACGTTTAACACCATCAAACAACATCTACTTATCTCAGGTCCTTCGGAAGAACTAGATAGGTGGATTAAAAATGCCAAATCGTTTTAAGGGAGAAAAAAAAGTTAAGCATTAATGGGATTTTCAGGCATCTGAAACAAATATATAGAAATGTATAAGATTAAGGCTATTAGGATTAGAAAATACATTGTAATCAATCAAAAAGAGGACAATGAAGAAAATGAAACAATATGAGAGATATTGGGAGGGGAGGGGGGAGAGTCACAGTGGAAAGCAGACCACGAAGAAACATTTGTTAAAAAGAGGATATATTTATATGTGGTATGTTATGTGTTTGTCATAATGTGTAGTAATAAAACAATAAAACTTTTTTTTTTAATGTCAAATCTATCTGGCTGTCAGAGGAACCACAGTAAAGAAAAAGAAATAGAAAAATGTTTATGAAAAAAATAAATCCATTGTTATATCAATCATAACTGGAACCCTTGGAGTGATACCCAAAAGACTTCCTTGATAACTGGAAATATTGAATTTATCAGACCCACTTATCCTCATTTTACAAAAAAAAAAAAGCAAAACAAAAAAAAAAACCCTCAAAACCCTGCCTGAAGTTTCCTATGTTCTTAGATGCTACATTGATAATTCTTAGGTCCTTGGCTGGATTTAAATTATGAAGTTTCCACCAGTCTTAGACTGTCAATCTAACTGTAGATTATCCATGCCTAAATAGTAGTAGCAGTAGTATTTCTAGAGACCGGCAATTTAGAGGGGTTTAAAACTAAATTCAATGCTCATACTGTACTGTTTTATTAACTAGAGCTGTGCAGAGATCTAAATTTGAAGGGCAACATTGGATTCAGAGCTTGTACAGGTGCATTAATAGGATATTTCCAGAGTACCTTAGAGAAACTGCATTTTTTTCTTTGTTCAGATAGCTGCCTTCTACAGACGATACGTGATTTGTAGAAAAAAAATACATTTAATATCTTCCCCAAAAGCACTACAGTGAGTCTAGTAGTACTTCAAATCACATTTTTCGTTTTGAATCTGGATAACTGAATAATCCTAGGATTGATTGATTTCCACTTCTATTTGTCTACTTGTAACACCAAGACACAATTACAGAAAAAGTGTATTTTCCAAAGAATTTCCTCTAATGAACGAAGATAGGATTTTTTTTCTCCAGAAAGAAGACTTGGTCAATGCCCTTAGGAAGTTAAGACTATGGAGAATAATTACTCAAGCCAGGACTGCTTTGCTTTGTTACTTGCCATATGTTTTATCGCAACCCTGCTGGAATGTAAAATTTCAATGCTGCTGTAATTGCATCTTTGATTAAATCACTTTTTTTTAAAAAAAGAAGGCCTATTGTTTCAAAAATGGGCTAATCTCACTTACCTTTAAGGAACGCTTAACTTTCAAGCACTCATTTCATTTTAACATTACAATCGTCACCCAGATTTAAACACAAATTGTCCTTTTGAAGCAAATTAAATTGGCATCTGGACCCAATTTCATAACACAAGGAAAATGAAAAATTGATGGTTTTGATTGTTTGAATGAGAGAATGAGGACAAAAAAAAAATAATAATAAAATAGAATGCTCATTTAAGAGTTTTAAAGAACTGGTGCCATCCTGTGCTTAACTTAGCAAACCATGCTTTCATACACAGGCAGATACAACTACATGAAAGTTCCCAAACTCTACCAGTAAGAAGAAACAGGGCTTCTGGACTTGATATATGGGATTGGAAATTGCTTGATATATATGGTTGGAAATTGCCCACATGCTCTCAGAAGAATGCATTTTTCTAAACTGTTGTTTCATCATAAAGGAAACAAGCACTACATTCCCAATCTATCCTTAAAATAAATGAAAGAGACTAGTACATTCAAAATAGAGAGTGTGCTACTATTACTTAGCTCAGCGGTCCCCAATCTTTCAATCTTTCGATGGCAGTGACAGCGGGAGGAGGGAAAGCAGGGGTGAAATGCTACTGGTTTGGACCGGTTCTCCTAAACCGGTAGTAATAAATGCTACCGGTTCAGACGAACTGGTAGTAAAAAAAAATACTACAAGTTCGGGCAAACTAGTATTTCTGATGATCAGCAGTGCCACATGATTTATACCCCCTAGAATAAGGTGACCAGACATCCCGCTTTTGGCGGGACAGTCCCGCTTTTGAGCAATTTGTCCCGCGTCCCGCGGCGTTTTAAAAAAGTCCCGATTTTTCATTCTGCCTCCTGAATCCCCGCTGATGGCTAGAGGGAAAAAAAACTCTTTAAACTCTTGCCGCGGGGCTTCAAAGGGCCGACCTACAGCTGATCAGTGTTAAAAAAAAAATGAATAGACCCATGCCTGCAAAAATAGAAAAAACAGCCCCTGTTAACAGCTTCCGCTAGGTTAATTAGCTGCAAAAAGCTGCAAAAAGTTCCTGGAGCAGATTTCCCCCGCCAAGCTATACTGAAAACAAAGGCGAAAGCGAAACTAAACCTGCAACATGACAAAACGAGGCAGAGAGAGATTTCTTTCTTTTTCTTTTTCTTTTTCCTCACCAAAAAAGGTAGGTACAAAACTGCAAACAATGGGAAATTTTGGGCAAAAGAGGAGAGT
Source organism: Arizona elegans (assembly GCA_022577455.1). Lineage (NCBI taxonomy): Eukaryota > Metazoa > Chordata > Lepidosauria > Squamata > Colubridae > Arizona > Arizona elegans. The sequence goes on from JAKOOJ010000002.1 coordinate 130,026,449, forward strand.
TCAAGATTTTAAAACACAAAAGAAAAAAAGCTCTATTTAACTAGGGAATTGTAATAATTGAAATACTATTAATAATTGTATATTGTGTTGAAAGCAGAAATGGTTAAGTTGTGGTTTGGAGGAATATATGGGGGAAATTATTTGGTTTATTATTATTGGTAAATATAATTAATTGATTTGTAAGAAATTGGATTGCATGGAAATAATTGGAATATTCATGTTCATATTGATTAATATACAAAAAAGATAGTTATATAACTAATTGATTTATATTAAAATGTTGAATTTGTATTAAACAACTGTATTACATAATTACATAATTAACCAATGTGAGGATGGATATAAAAATGGATGACAATGGGAAGGGGTATAATATAGAATAGAAGGGAAAAATTGAATTTGATTAAGATTAGAGATGAGGATGAAGGGTAATATTGTTTTTTTAAAAAAATAGATGAGGAATAAATATGGCAAAAAGAAAATATAGAAATTGTAAATTTAATTGAAATGACTAAACGCTGTTTAAATTTGTGAACCAGCCAAATATTCTGTTCAAAGAAAATACATTGTATGTTTGTATGTGTGTTTCTAATTATTGCTATTTATTCATATTTGTTCTCTTTTATTCTTTAAAGTTTAACAATTCATTCTTAATCTTAATATCTTTATATTTGCTTGGGGTTGGCTTTCTTCCCTTTCATCTTTTTTATTGTACAGCAATCTTTCTCCTCAAACCTACCACCACTCTCTTTTCTTTCCTTCTTACTTTCTCTTCCCCCCCACCCTCTTTTTCTCCTCCCTACTTCCTCTTCCTTTCTCCTTCTCCTCCTCTCTTCCTCCCTCTCTTACCCTCACTCCTACTCTAATTTCCATTCCTTCATCCCTCTCTATTGCTGTATCCTTTAATGCATATGGACTACTCAGAGGGCTGAAAAAGTTATTTTTGACTGGTCCTCACACTTTTGACCAGTCCTCGAACTTACGACTGTCCTCACATTTTACATTTTTGCCCTATCTTGTCATCATGGTGAAGAGAAGCAGTTGTGAAATGAGTGACATGGTTGTTAAGAATGCTGCATGGGCATAAATATGAGGATGGTCATAAGTGTGAGGACCAGTCAAAAGTACGAGGACCTGTCAGAAATGACTTTTTTCAGCCCTCTGGTTAGTCCTTTTGTGCACATGGACTACTCAGAGGGCTGAAAAAGTTATTTTTGACTGGTCCTCACACTTTTGACCAGTCCTCGAACTTACGACTGTCCTCACATTTTACATTTTTGCCCTATCTTGTCATCATGGTAAAGAGAAGCAGTTGTGAAATGAGTGACATGGTTGTTAAGAATGCTGCATGGGCATAAATATGAGGATGGTCATAAGTGTGAGGACCAGTCAAAAGTACGAGGACCTGTCAGAAATGACTTTTTTCAGCCCTCTGGTTAGTCCTTTTGTGCACATGGACTACTCAGAGGGCTGAAAAAGTTATTTTTGACTGGTCCTCACACTTTTGACCAGTCCTCGAACTTACGACTGTCCTCACATTTTACATTTTTGCCCTATCTTGTCATCATGGTGAAGAGAAGCAGTTGTGAAATGAGTGACATGGTTGTTAAGAATGCTGCATGGGCATAAATATGAGGATGGTCATAAGTGTGAGGACCAGTCAAAAGTACGAGGACCTGTCAGAAATGACTTTTTTCAGCCCTCTGGTTAGTCCTTTTGTGCACATGGACTACTCAGAGGGCTGAAAAAGTTATTTTTGACTGGTCCTCGCACTTTTGACCAGTCCTCGAACTTACGACTGTCTTCACATTTTACGTTTTTGCCCTATCTTGTCACCATGGTGAAGAGAAGCAGTTGTGAAATGAGTGACATGGTTGTTAAGAATACTGCACGGGCATAAATGTGAGGATGGTCATAAGTGTGAGGACCAGTCAAAAGTGTGAGGACCTGTCAGAAATGACTTTTCAGCCCTCTGAGTAGTCCCTATACACATAGCCATGGCCACCCGGTCACATGACCAGCTAGCCACGCCCACCCAGTCACATGGCCTCCAAGCCACGCCCACACAATAAGTCACGCCCACAATGGTGTCCTTCTTACCAATGTTAAAATCTATTCACCTTACCCTATACGCATAGCCATGGCCACCCGGTCACATGACCAGCTAGCCACACCCACCCAGTCACATGACCAACTAGCCACGCCCACCCAGTCACATGACCAGCTAGCCACACCCACAAAATAAGCCACGCCCACAATGTCCCTCTTTACCAATGTTAAAATCTGGTCACCTTACCCTAGAAAGCAGGAAATCCTGCTTTCTAGTGAATCTAAATTGTGTGGCACAGCTGTCTCCCCCACACCCCGCTCTTCTATTTACCAGAAAAGGCTTCTTAATCCTCTTTTTTCAGCGCTGCGCAGTACTGCCTGTGGTGAACATGCGCATGAAGCGCACATTTGGCATGCACTGTGCATGCGCGTGTGAAATGAACTGGTAGCAGACTTCAGAGCATTTCATCCCTGAGGGGAAGGGGATGGTTTCACATGTAGCTTAGATCCCACACAGTGCAAATGAAGCTTTGTGCACTTGCCTGCCACTTGTGTGGCCCGGTTCTGAATAAGCCACAGACTGATACTGTTCCATGGCCCAGGACACACACACACACACACAAAACCGGACAGCAAAGTCCTACAGAGCCACAAATCTCTATGGCTGTGTTCATATGGCACACAAACCACAAGCCAATCAAACACAGTTTGTGGTATGAAGTTTTTTGTTTCAGACAAATCCAGAAACTAGGCCCATTCCATAAACCATGTTTAAGTTAACAATAAACAAGCATGTTGTATGAAAATAAGAATCACAAACCATCATGAATATTCAGATTTGAGAATATCATATAGTTAGAGGCAGGGGTGGGTTCTACTTACCTTTGCAGTGGGGCCGCGTGCGTGTGCTCGCTTTGCTCGCACACACACACACTCTTCTGCGCATGCGCAGAAGCATTTTGATGATGTCAGGGTTGGTGGGTGGAGCCTCCCGCCGGTTTTATTACCGGTTCTATAGAACCGGTGAGAACCGGGGGCAACCCACCACTGGTTAGAGGGATAAAATACCTTACAGCACTCCTATATGAAAAATAGAATAAAAAATAGAGTTTAAATAAAATTTAACAATGCTATATATTGCTTGGGGAATATTAAAAGATGGATAACACATTCATTTTTTTGGTGAGTTTTGACTGTATTGTTTGCATTATCCAGTCTCAATCCCATCCACCAATTAGGAAAACAAAACATTTAGCCAAGCCCAATTGGTCCCATCAGGCAATTAAATGTAATTTTCTACTATGCCCCTGACATAGCATTGCTCAGGGGAAATCTGTGAAATTAAAATGGAGGATACAGCAAATTTCTCTGTACCATCCTGGAGCCTTTCTTCTATGAGTGCCATTATAGCTAGCACTATCATGTATGTTACTATAGCCAATTTTTACTCAGCGTATTTTGCTACCCAAGACAAAGGACAAGTTAGCACACCTTCCTTTTAACTATAGAAATCAACTGGTGATTCAACCGTTATCGCAACAGAGGCAACTAGACAGTTTCACTGTGGCACCATGAATGTGGACTGACTCAGAGGCTGCAGGACAGGTCATATGAAATTCATTTCTACTTTAAGGTGTCATGCTTGTTTATTCATCACATTGATTCTTGAGGTCCTGCTACTTACTGAAATAAACATTATAATGCTTTGAAAGTGACTACATGAGTCACAAGAGCAAAGTAATACATTGACAGTTTGATACCTATTAGAAGATACCACCTGGGTAGAGTCATTTCACTGTTGTTTTTCAGGCCACTCATCCACCCACTAACCCAATGCAGGTAGCCCTTGATTTATAACCACAATTGAACACAGAATTTCTGTTGCTAAGTGAGACAGTTGTTAAGTGACTTTTGCCCCATTTTATGACCTCTCTTGCCACAGATGTTAAGAAAATCACTGCACTTGTTAAATTAGTAACACTGTTGTTAAGTGAACCTGGCTTCCCACTGACTTTTGCTGGTCTCCAAAAGTGATCACATGACTCCAGGACTCTGCAACCGTCAAAAATACATGCCGGATGCTAAGCATGTTGAACATGTGTCTACAGGAATGCAGCAACAGCATGAAAAATGGTCATAAGTCACGTTCTTCAGTGCTGTTTTAACTTTGAACAGTCACTAAATTGACTGTTGTAAGTCGAGGACTACCTGTAACTGCAACATACCCAATGTATATATGACATTTTTAAAAAGTAGACTGAGTCTACTGTTGAAATAGCCAGCAAGTAAGGTGCCATGATAATTCCCAGACTGATAAAGATTTAGGAGTCTTGTAACAACCAGCTGCAGGTTTTTTCATCATGAGTGAAAAGACCTGCAAGTTAATGGAGAGAGTGACAAAGAAAATGAGAAAGAGTCTGCCATATTGTTCTTTGGGATATATTGGTTGTGGGTAGGAAATAGTTCAGTTGTTATAATACTTGTAACCCCATTCCTTGTCAACAAATCTTGCTAAAGATACTCCATAGGACTCATGCTCAAACAAAAATTGCTTTCAGTTAGCCAGAAGCTAAGAGTCTGAGATAAGAGGAGTACAAGCTGATGACACAGAAACCCTGTTGATTGAAGGAGCACCTAGGACTGGGAGGGCAAACCTGTCACATGTGTGCCAGAGGTGGCATGCAGAGCTCTCTGCTAGTAGGCATGCCATTGCCCCAGGTCAGATCTCCATGGCGTTTCTTTCATGAGCTTCTACTTCCCTGCAAACGATGAAATAGAAGCTCACTAAAGAAAAAGATCTTATCTCTTCCCGTGCTGCAGTGTTGGGATCCCCCACCTCCCGCCAGCCAGCTGGTCTTCGGGTCTCTGCTGCACATGCTTGTATGTCCGTGCATGCACGCGCACATGTCTGTGCATGCACACACACACACACACACTCGGTGCCTAAAAGGTTTGCCATCACTGACCTAGGATCTAGCATCACCCCGGTCATTAAAATCCAAGCAGTTGTGGCACCTGCAAATTAGGATTGAAGATAATACAACTGTAAGTGATCCACATCCTTGATAATGATTTATAATGAATGCTGGAAACAGCTGTAAACTTGGTTACCAAGCATCTAAAATGCAATAGTGACCACAGGATGGGAGAGCTGCAGCAGTTGTAATTTCAAAATAGGGCTATAAGTACTTTTGGGTCACACTGGTGCAGTGGTTAGAGTACTGCAGGCTACTTCTGTTGACTGTCGGCTGCCTGTAATTTGGCAGTTCAAATCTGACCAGGCCAGAGGTGGTACCTTCACTACTGGTTGGCAAATATGAGCATGCATGTGCCACCCCTGCGCATGCACAGAGTATAAAAAATGGGATGTGATTATGTCCGAGTGGGTAGAGCCGCCCGCCACCGCCGCTACCAGTTCGCTCGAATTGGATAGAACCGGCTGAATGCCACCACTGCACCAGCTGAAGGTTGACTCGGCATTCCATCCTTCCAAGGTGGGTAAAATGAGGACCCAAATTGTTGGGGGCAATATGCTGATCTGTAATCCGCTTAGAGAGGGCTGTAAAGCACTGTAAAGTGGTATATAGGTCTAAGTGCTATTGCTATGGGCGGGGGGGGGGAGTGCCTGTCATAACTTCAAACAATCAGTAAGTGGCAGGTTGTATGTCAAGGACTAGTTGTACACATTTCTCACACTTTGGATTAACATTAAGCCATTTGTGTGAATTTGTGGCCGCTTAACTCTAATCTGCCCTGTTTTAGTGTCATCATATATGTAGAATTGAGTTACAAGTACTTACTTTAAATTACAAGCAGTTACAAGCAAAGAGAGGCAGAGCTCTGGCATTTGCAAATATATTCACATTCCGACAATGCCTTCAGGAGAGCAAACTCTTTCCCAAAAGTATTTGAATGACAAATGGGTAGATGAAAAACAGCCCAGGCATTTGGATGCCACAAAAATGTAGTTAGCTTGTCTGTTATCAAAGACTGGATATTCAGGAAATACTCAGGGATCACAGTCATGATACCATGGAGCTAGGATTGGAAAAGTCACCCTTGGTTGTTCTTCTGAAATAGACTGCAGAGGCATAGCCAAATTAAGACCATTACACCTTCAATTTTTTGAGCAGCTGGGCATCGGACTTGTGCTTCCCATGTTCCACATGGTTAATGGTTGAAGTCCTTTTGTACAGAGAATGCAGTGACAAAACAGTTTAAGGAAAACATGTCTGGAATAGACAGTCTTTAATGCAGTAAGATCTTCAGCAGAGCAGCAGTCCCCAACATTTCTGAGTGGGATGGTTTCCTACATACACCCTAATCATGTGTATGTGCAAATGGAGCTTTGTGCACTCTCCCACCACTTGTGCGGCCTAGTTCCCAATAGTCTGTGGATCAGTATTGGTCCATCGACCAGGGGTTGGGGATCCTTGCAGTAGGGAATACAGGCTACCGTGTCTTTCCATAAGTCAATTTCCTATTACTGTGACATTCCACCTTTCTGTTCCAGGAAAGCAATGGCTAATAACTTTCCTTTCCTGTAGGTACATGGATCTTCCTGGACACACTCTCGCACAGGAACAGACCCCAAGCTATTAAATGTTCAAAGCTAAAGAACAGCACCTTTAATTGTACTTAGAATCGTATTGTGTAATCATCTACTAGAGCAACATCAAGAAGAACCAGTACCCATCAAGCTGTTGTATTTTGGACCAGCTGAACTTTTCCAGTGGTCTTCAAGTCACAGTACAGTTCTGTACAGTAAATTATAATGATTTAACATTAGAGTTAGGATTATAATTGTATATAAACATAGAACACATAGTATAGAACTCATTAGACCCAATACATATATTTATATCTCTTTATAATGAGAAATGTTCATTTAGTCCTATATTCTGGTTTATTTTCTTTACTTAGTTACTGATCCATAAGAAAATCATTTCTGACTTGATGAATGCTAAGTTTGCCTGGGAATCTTCAGTCAGGGACTTTGTCAAAAGTCTATATAAATGTTATTACGGGATCATTCATATTCATACATATTCATATCCTCACTAACATTTTTCAATAGCTTGTTGGAAAACTTTAAGAGTTTTGTTGATTCATCTTAGCTGGATTTATCTTTCTATATGAATGATAATTTCTGTCTTTAATAATGCTTTCAGTCTATTTAGACTGAACATACTTTGAATTAAAAACCTGTAATTTCCAGGATAATCCAACATTTCTCTTTGTAAAATATTTTATAAGATTTGCAGTCCCCTTACAGGCATATCTTAAGGGTCTGATATATTTGATATATATCCTGTATTTTATCCTATTTTACACCCTATATTTTAAAATATGCATACTATCAGAAGCTTCATTTTTTGAATTCTTTAAAATGTCATTTAGTAAAGTTATTTATCAATTTCTAATCTGTTAATAAGATTTAGGTATTCATTTCTCCCTTCAGCTCATTAGATTCCCTTCCCAAAAATAACAGTTCAGAAACAGATATGTGCATTGTATATTTTCTATAGTAAAATGAAATGAAATATTTCATTTCTCTGTAATCTCCTTAGCACCCCCTGTGCAAACTGTCCACGTATACATAGCCAATTTCTCAGGCTCTGTCTGTTTCATTGTTGGTCTAAGCCATATGATCTTCAGTATTATTTTACTGAATCCCTTATTCACTATATTGGTTTAGTTTGTCTAAGTTTATATTTAATTATTTCTGCATTATTTAGATCATATTTCATTTTCAGATGGTTTTTTTTGTTTTGTTTTGTTTTTTTTTTTTGTTTTTCACTCCTGCATAGCTTTCTTGACATGCTCATTAAGTCCGTCAATAGTTTCTTTGACTTGATAGATCTCTCTTTTCTTGTAATATATTGTTTAACTGACACCTCCCAAGTACAGATAGTACAATTGTGGTCAGTTTATGACCACAATTGAGTCCCAAATTTCTGTTGCTAAGTGAGACATTTGTTAAGACAATTTTGTCCCATTTTATGCCTTTTTTGCCACAGTTGTTCAGTGAATCACTTAACTGTGTTAAGTTAGTGACACGGTTGTTAAATGAATATGGCTTCCCCATTGATTTTGGGAACACTGCAACTGTCATAAATATGAGACAATTGCTAAGCATCTGAATTTTGATCATGTGGACACGGAGATGCTGCAATAGTCATAAGTGTGAAAAATGGTCATGTCACTTTTTTCAGTGCCGTTGTAACTTTCAACAGTCACTAAATGAACTTTTGTTAGTTGAGAACTACCTGTATTCCTGAAAGCACTTGGTCCTTGACTTAGCTTTTCAGATTCTTTTTAACCAACCCCTTATTTCTTTCAGAAGCTTCATTTTGAAGTTAAATATCATATACATTAAATGTGAATTTTTCCCCTTATGTCCAAAAAGTTCAATAGTACAAAATTTGGTTGACCTTTATTATTACTATATAAGACATATTAAGTTCAAGCAATTAGCTCACATGTTTTTATTACAGAGGCAGAGGGAGAAGAGATGAAATGCATTTCATGATGACATACCACAAATCCCATATTCTACATACTACCATCTGATGTCAGGACGCAAGTATGAAAAACCATAATTTGCATGATGATGTCATGATATGTGTGTGTGTGTGTGTGTGTGTGTGTGTGTGTGTGTGTTTATTGTCATGGTGGCTAGGATTAGAAGCCTATGAGTTGGCTTGGTAATGTATTTTTATGGCAAGGGTTATACAGTTTCCATAACAGTTCAGAAAGGCATGAACAATATTTTGCCTTTTTGATTTCATAATCCATGTTATGGGATTTATTTGGTGGGGGAAATATTTTTTTCAATCTTTGAGCACAGCTGAGGAGAATATAGGTCAAACACTTATTAAAATATCTCCATTAAGTATGTGCAACACTGTATGTTCTTTGTTATCTGAAAACTGTGGGCTCATTTGTAAAATATAAACTCTTGTTTCACAGCATGAATTCCGAAGTCCCGGCAACTACTTTGAAGGAATTGATCAGGAAATTGGAGTCTGAAGGAACCCAACTCAAATGGTGAGGAATGAGGATGGGATAAAGGCAACAGTTTATCTCTCCCACAGTGACTCTTAAATTGGGTTGATGGATGGGAGCATCAGTCTATGCCACCTCCTTTGAATTATACAGAAAAATATGAGTGAATTCGAAAAGAAGGTCAAATGAAAAACCATTTAATCCTATGGGCCAATATTCTGTCATTGTTGAGTAAATGAACTGCTACTGACTCGGTATTTTATATGCAAGCAGAGTACCCTTTACATCTTTTTTTTTTTTTAAGGGTTAAGCATTCTGCAGCAAACTTATTGTGGAAGGCGCAAGAAATGCATTGTTTTAAGTCTCCGGGAGATTTAAGCAACAACATATAAATAGCCTAGCCCTAGCTGAAACATTCTAAAGATATAAGGAACTATATAGAGATGTCACTAACAGTGCTTTGCCTTTATGCTGAACAAAAGATAAGGAGGTGAATTTTGGCAAGCCTTGCAACAAACTTACAACTGTAAAAGGCGGAGAAAACCAAGAATTAGCAACTATATCAAGACACTTTTGAAAAATCTAGGTGCCAGACTTCAGTCAGGAATTCTGAAGGTCTAATTTCTCCCCTAAAATATTCTACATATCACAGAGGCCTATTCAGCTTAGAGAGTTTGGCATGCAAGGGAAACAGAGGAACGGCTGTACTAGTGTGCCATTACTAATTACGCTTGTTAAAAGCATTGCTGTACTTTTGAGTGTGACATTTTTTTGTCTTTATTCAGCTCTTCTCTTGCAGTACATTCATACTTCTAAAGAAAAAAATGATGTTACTGTATTCCTAATAATATTCTCTTTCTTTTTAATCCTAAGAAATTCCCCTCATACATAAAGCATGTAGATGGGATATGAAATATCTCAGATACTTCCATCCTTTCGTTCTCTCGTTTGTATGATGAGTAAACATAGTGGAAATAAAGAAAGTAAGTTTGCAAAAATAATTTTAAAAAAGGTATGGAAAGAAATAATGAACGGCGTTGGTATATCCTTTTCTGATCTTGGACATTTGATTGCTGTGGTTTACTATTTTTCCTCCCCTTCTTTTATACATAATGCTGCTTATCCGGAAAGGGAACAGCGGGATAGATAATAATGTCATTTAATTAATATCATTACTTTATAAATTATGACTATGTTTATCTTTGTTACAAAATGCCAAAAATAGCTCTAGGGATGCTTTATTTTACCAAGATCTTATGCTGAAGTTGCGCCTTTTGAAATAGAGTAAGGCAAACTTACTTAGCTGGCTTACTTAGTTATTGCAGTGTTTCAGGACAAGCGTGATTTCTCACTTGCTTTTAAATATTCAGTATTAAAAGACTGGCCTTGAAGCCTAGACTAGTTCTTTGATCAATTAGAATCCACTGGATTACCTTCTCAAACTGTTCTTGTTTATCTTCTCCATTAATCGTATCCAACATTAATCACAAATATAAAATAGCACTTGATCCTTGACTTAGCTTTTCAGATTCTTTTTAACCCACCCCTTATTTCTTTCAGAAGCTTCATTTTGAAGTTAAATATCATATACATTAAATGTGAATTTTTCCCCTAATTTCCAAAAAGTTCAATAGTACAAAATTTGCTTGACCTTTATTATTACTATATATAGGATATACATAGTATATATATATAGTATATAATGATATATAAGAATAGTTTCTTATATAAGAGATCCAGTATGGTCTAATGATTAAGACATGCAGGCGAGAAAGCAGGAGATGGTGAGTTCAAGTCCTGTCTTGGCCATTAAAGCTAGCTGAGTGACTTTGGGCCAATTACCCTCTCTCAATTCCACTCATAGAGTTGCTGTAGAAAAAATAGGAGGAGAAAGGTGTGTTGGATATGTTTGCCATCTTATGTTATTTGTAAAAATACTAAAGGAGGAAATAAATAAAAATATAAATAAATAATGCATATAATATTATGTTTTAGCACAGGGCATCTTGACACCTATTTATTTATTGTATTATATGATAGCAGTCAAGAAGAAGGAGTCAAACTATTCTTCAAGGCACCTGAGGGTAGAACAAGAAGCAATGGGTGGAAACTAATCAAGGAGAGAAGCAACTGAGAACCAAGGAGAAATTTCCTGACAGTTAGAACAATTAATAAGTGGAACAACTTGCCTGCAGAAGTTGTGAATGCCCAACAGTGGAAATTTTTAAGAAGATGTTGGATAATCATTTGTCTGAAGTAGTGTAGGGTTTCCTGCCTGGGCAGGGGGTTGGACTAGAAGACTTCCAAGGTCCCTTCCAACTCTGTTATTCTATTAATCTATTATTATATATAAGGCCATCTCCCCCCCCCAATGCACACACTTATGAGTGAGATAAATATGTATTATTACTGTAATGTTCTACAATACATTCCTACACTGTGATACAGAGCACATTTTCTTCATGATTGTATGGTGATTTTTGGTAATTTTTTTCAGTTTTATAATGAAGAGTCAACTACAATGTCTTTCAAAGTCCAAATTTGTACTTCAGTGTAACAATTCTGGACCCTGAATTAAAACATAAATTTTTAGTAGATATGGCCATCTGTCTATAGAGATTTTCAACCATCCAGTTTATGGTTGTTCCTAAGGTGCTTTTCCAAAAGGTAACTGGACTCTCTTGGGGTTTTTTTTCCCTTTAAAACATGTCATTTGTCATCCAAGAAACTTCTGCACATTTGAAGAACTGAAGAAGCTTCTTGGATGAGAAATGAAACAAGGAAATCCAGTTCCCTTTTGGAAAAGCCCCTTCAGATATTGCCAGTTGTTTATTATATTTGGGGTATCTGATGTTTAGTATATTTCTGGATTATGTATGTCATGCAAATATGGATTATTGGATATGTCCAGCTATCTAAATGGCTTTAGGAGCTTTGACCTCCTAAGTCTTTTTGTCTCGTATTTAACCTAGGACTTTTAATTGAAATACGATAAAAAGTACAAGGGAATAAAAGCTGTTTCCAAGCTAAAGAAGTATATATATACCTAATTCAAATTTAATTTGCACATTTAACCACATCTTTGGTTCTTATGTGTAGTATGAATGTTTCATAACTACATGTCTTTCACTGTTAGATGACATCACTTTATTGGAGAGAAGATTATTCATTAAATATCTCAGTCAAAGTTTTTTATTAAACAGTCTTTCTTCACACTAAAACATCTTTTGTGGGCAAATATATTTCTAACTAAAGTTTGGATAATAGAGCAGGAATTATGAAGAAATACACAGGGGTGGTCAGAAATAACCGAAACACCCCTGTGTAAGTCATGAAACTTATTCTATATAATAATGATATTATATAGATATTTCTATATACTATTAGATATTTCTATAGATATAGAAATAAATCATACATATCTAGCCAATTTTTTTGATTTCTAGCTCATGGCAATTTTTCAGCTTCAGCTTTAAGCCACTGTAAAATCTCATTTTAGCAAAGAGGATGTGTTCATCATAGGGCAGATGGCAAACATTGTTTTATTTCATAGTTCATCTAGTTTGTAATGAGTTCATCAATGGTGAGGACTTACAGAAACAACTCATTAGCACTAACCAGAAGGATTGCTTCATGACATCAAAAACAATGGCTACATGATCTCATTGTCTAATATCATCAGGGGGACACCACACTGCCACACTGCCATGTTACAATAGTTTATTTGTCATTGGTTTCCCACCAAGACTTTCAGATTGAGCAATAGTTTAGAAGCATTGTCATGTCCCACTTGTTGGCAAGTTAAAGGGAGAACAGCTGTTCATTAGTTAGTCTCTGTGTGATCAGAGTCTTATATACATATCATGAATGTGTTTCCTATTTCTAGATTCTTCAGGTCAGTATCTTAAACTAGAAATGCAGTAGCCAACCGAAAATGGCCAATTTCTAATAATTATATCAGACCTTGCAGAACAGATTCTGTGTCTACTAAATTCAAAGGCAAATGACCTACATTCTTCTGCTATTCTTCAGAGCAGGGGTGTAAAACTCAAGGCCCGAGGGCCAGATCCGGCCTGTGGGGTGCTTAGATCTGGCCCATGGGGCTGCCCTCAAAACAGCGAAGGACCGGCCTGCGGTGCCTCTGCCAGCAAAATGGAGCTCAGGAGGGTGGCCCTCCTGAGCTCCGTTTTCACTGGCAGAGGGTTGCAGGAGGCCATTGCAACCAAAAATGTAGCATGCGAGGGCTGTGGACAGCCCCCCCCAAGTTCCATTGTTGCTGGCAGAGGGTTGCAGGAGGCCGTTGCAGCCAAAAACGGAGCTCGAGAGCCCATTTTCACTGACAGAGTGCTCAGGCCACCACAGGCGCCCCCAACAAGAGTGATGTCGAGCTGGCCATGTCTGCCCTGGCCACACCCACCCTGGTCTACCAGGTCAAACACAACACTGATGCGGCCCTCAATGAAATTGAGTTTGACACCCTTGCTTTAGAGTATTACCTTCAGAATCTATCCATAGAAAGGAAAACCAGCAACTGAGTCTGCCTCACAGTGTCTCTGCTCAGCAACATATATCTAGGCAATGTTATTCCTCTCACCATATCCAGGGGATTCTTCAGTCATCTGAGGGAAGATGACATGTATTAGGTCTCTTATCTAATGCTTTTGAGTGTATTCATACACATAATAATTAAAGGAAGATAGAATTTCAGTCAAATTAAAAAGCAAAGAAAATGCCTAATCACAAGAACTGTTTGACAGTGGGAAACCAATGTCAATTATCTACAGCAATCAAGATCTCCTTCATTAAACAATTTCAAAAAGAGGCTGGGCAGCTGTTGAGGAAACTTTAATTTGATTCCTGATTTGGAAAAAAGATTGGAGTTGACAGTTTAAATGGAACTGACTTTTCTTCTTCTTTCACTTTCAGCTTCCAACTTCCACAAAATGTGACGTTATCATGAATATACAAAGAAAGCAAAAACCTATATCACTGGAAACTGCTAAATGCAATAATTTTGTAGCCCTGAAAGTGTATAATTTATAATAGACCAGGAAAGATATTAGAACTTAATCCATTCTGATTTCAGGTGGATACTCAGACTTATGATCCTACAAATCAGTGGTGGGTTTCAAAAATTTGGGAAATCAAAGGGAAAGGTTACTGAAAAATCCCCATTTCCTCCCAATCAGCTGGAACTTGGGAGGCAGAGAATAGATGGGGATGGGGCCAGTCAGAATTTTTACTACCGGTTCTTCAAACTACTCAAAATTTCCGCTATTTCTCCAGAACTGGTCAGAACCTGCTGAAACCCACCTCTGCTATAAATGCATTGTATGGTTGAATGGATAAACCTGCTGATTCTGAATTCAAATTTTAGGAGTGCTGATGGACACAACACCCTCAGGGTCTCCTGAAATTCTTGTTCCTTTTCTCAGTGAATGTTACTCATCTCCCCTGCTTTTGGTACCACTTGTTCTTTGGCCAGACAAAATCAATGAGCAGATGCATGTTGATAGCTTTTTCTCATGATATAGATTTCTGTCACTTCTTTTTCTGTCTGGTTGGAGTAGAAGATTGGTGAGCAAACTAATGAGTAAGAAAGAAGAGTACCAGTTCTAATGGGACATTGGTTTTAGTAGATGCCTTCCTATATCAGACTGTTCCTGCTAATTACACAAGCCAGAAGACCTACACTATGTCAAATTTAACCAGAAATAAATTTCAACTTAGTTCCTTAAGCAAACTTTTTGGGATTGCCCTTGTAAGGCTGGTATCAAGAGAGCACAAGGACAATCAAATGGATTTGAGATAGAATATGACTGTTATATTGTTCTATGTCTGAAGATGATTTCTCTACCAAACCTCCACTATATGTCATATTATCTAAATTTTGAGGGAGACACTCCACAAATAAGTTTGAATATTGACTTTACCAGTATTGGTATTATTATTATTGGTTAATCTTTAGTGAGATTCACAGCCTTTGAGGCTGGTTAATAGCTCAGCAGCTCGAGTCCTAACCAAGGACCTAGGAACTGTTAAGGTATCGTCGGAGGATGTAAGCTGTTCCAAGTAAGGTGGTTTTTTGTAGAGTCAAAATGTTCAAGTCCGGCAAATTTAGAATTTCTAAATAGCGGGGTAGCCCTTTGGGTATTGCTCCAAGGGCTCCAATTACAATCGGGACAACACACAATTTCTTTTTCCACAGTCGCTCAACTTCAATTTGCAAGTCCCGGTACTTTGTGATTTTTTCTTGCTGCTTATCTTCAATCCGTGCATCACCAGGTATTGCAATGTCAATGAACCATACTTTTTTCTTTTCAACTATTGTTATGTCAGGTGTGTTGTGGACCAAGTGCCTGTCAGTCTGAATCCTAAAGTCCCACAAGATCTTGAGTTTCTCATTCTCTAAAACTTTCTCAACCTGATGTTCCCAGTGGTTTTTGCTGTACTCAAATCCAAACTTCTGGCACAATTTCCAGTGAATGATCTTAGCAACACAGTCATGGCGTTGTAGGTAGTCAGTTTGTGAAATTTTGCTGCACCCACTGATCAGATGGTCGACTGTCTCATCTTTCTCATTGCAGAAGCGGCATTTGCTGTTGGTGGTAACATGTTGAATTTTTGCCTTCATGCAGTTTGTGGATTATTATTATTATTATTATTATTATTATTATTATTATTATTTGCTAAACATATACCAGAAGTTAAAATAATGAAAACTTTAAGTTTGAAATTGAAGTAAAAGAACATGGTGAGTGGAGATGACTGGTAGACACCATGTGAAAACTGTAGCTTTGCACAATTTTACCACCATTTGTCATACTTTAAAATAGAAAGACCCACATGTCATCACTATATTTTCCTGTATCCAGCAGTTATCATATTGCTATGAATTTCTCTGGGAAATCATGAAATCACAGTTCGATTTGCTGCAGTAGAAAGCTACTACTTATTGCCTTTGTTCAGTCTTGGGGAAATATATAACTCACTCTGAGAAGGAAAGAGCCCCATGAGCAAATTCATAACATATTTGAACAAGTGCAGGCAAACAGAAAAATAACCTGAACTACCAGTGGATGGATTCTCCTTTTTTCATGGTCTCAAACTGGTTAAAATAATATCATTACACATAAATGATTAAAATATATTTGGATTTTAAAAGTAAACCTTATAATTTCAATATGGTATACTTATGAGTAGGTGTGTGTAAGATCAATAAAGTCCTGTTCAGGAATTCAAACCCAGTGGATGCCTTGAAATTTCCTAGCTTAGCCCTCGTTGAGGACCACATTAC
Organism: Arizona elegans; assembly: GCA_022577455.1. Lineage (NCBI taxonomy): Eukaryota > Metazoa > Chordata > Lepidosauria > Squamata > Colubridae > Arizona > Arizona elegans. The sequence goes on from JAKOOJ010000002.1 coordinate 130,042,803, forward strand.
ACTTAAACTTATAACCTATGTATAATGATAATTATACTTATAATCTAATTTGCTGTTTTGCTTCTGCTACCTGGAATTTTGGAAACAAAAATAACCCTGTTCAATTTGAACTGATCATCATCTACCAAGAAGATGGGCAATGTTATTGCAAGGGTAGACTACCTCTACCCTTCCTGCTTTCCTTTTACATGTTCATATTAACCTCAAGGTATTTTTGTCCGCCTCATTAGGAACAACCGGAAGTTGGATCTGTAGGCTATAATAATAGAATCTTGCCTGTTGTATTACTACTACTACTACTACTACTCTTCCTCTTTGCACTTCAATGAAATTAGGGAGGAATCTATCTAACCTACTTCTGAATTTTATTGTACTAGATTTTGGAATGGCCTTGGGGAAAGAAAGGAAGAGGAATGGAGGAATTGTTAGTGCAAGTTTTCCAATGAAATAGATAAATTAACTTCTTTGATTAGAAAAAAGACATTACCTACATTTATGGATGATGGGAAGACCTTTTGTGACTGAACTCCTGGCTGTGGGCAGAGTCATCCTACAATACTACATTCTAACTGCTGCACCACCATGGTGTATATGAAGATTCTTCATTGTACTCCCGAAAGCCACCTTTTTAGATCAGCAACCAAACTAACTTAAAGAAGAGAAGGCATGATAGCAATGATATCACTTTAATAAAGATGAACAGGGGTATGGTGATAATTATTATATTAATGTAGAATTTAGAACTTTCTTTATGGATAACTACATTTATTTTTCTTCATTTTTTTAAGTAAAATATTTTTTTAGTACAAGGTAATTTAATCCTATATTGGGATCCATACTACAATTATATTGTCCCAGTTCTGACACGACTCCGATATCGCACTTTTTTTTTTAAGCTTTCTTTACAGATACCTACATTTATTTTTCTTCATTGTTTCAGCACAATATTTTCCAGCTAAATGTCAATCTTGCATGGAAAACATTTTTGCTATTAGCAGACAATGGAGATTTCTTTCTTTTTTTTAAAGTAGCCATGAGAAAGCAATGATTCTGATTAAGTAAATTCCACTGAACTCTTTCTAGTAAGCATTATTCAAGTCATGAATGCTAATTTGTCCTGCAGGGGGCTGTGGGTAATTACCCAGAAAAACTATCAGCTTTATTGTGTTGCTACAAAATATATTACTGAATGGTGTGCACTTTGCAGAGAGACAACTTTGATGTGTGAAAGACTATGAAAAGAGAGGCTTAAAAGAAAAAAAAATTAAAAGATCTCATGAGGCAGACCTGAATGAAAATAAGTGACCTTTAACTTCACAAAAAGAGAAAAAGAGAACAAAATATTCCAGGAGAGTTTTTATTTAATAGTCAAATAACATTTGCATGCAAAATTATGCCTCACAGAAGTGCCACTGTGTCACCTACAGCAACTGTAGTTTCTGCATATTTAAACTTGTATGGAATCCGAACCATCTTAGCAAAAAAATGAAGCAAATGTGCCATCTTGGCTTCATGACAACAACCACATCGAACTGCTGAGACTTTTTTTTATTAAAAAAACAAAACAAAACTAGATAATTTAATCCCATATTGGAATCCATACTACAATTATATTGTCCCAGTTCTGACACAACCCTGATGTCACACTTTTTTTTAAGCGTAGTTTTTTTTTCCTTCTTCTTCTTTTTTAAACCGTTTAAATTCCATTCACCAATAGAGCAATTTGTATTCACGAACATATTCTTGGCTAAGTAAGATGGAGGAATGGAAGAGGAAGGAAGAGAGAGCAAAGGAGAAGAATGTGTCATGGTAGGAGGAAAGGGGGTAAAGGTTTGTTATGTGATCTGGGTCTCTTTAGAGTTGATTACAAGAATACAAATGCTGTGCTGGAACCATTTGTGCATCTGTTTTTAATTGTGTCAAACATTCTTCTACAAGGACTAAAAAAAGAACACCCCACATTCTCCTCTCTTTAAACAACATTTTATAGGACCTCTGTACAATGCAAGTAAGATTTCTCTACATTCTATGAGGAGAATTAGAGCTTATAATAATTATATATACATACATACATACATACATACATACATACATATATATATATATATATATATATATATATATATATATCAGAAAGGATTCAAAAGCCCATGTTCACCTTCATGAGACAGAAACCAGAAGCGATTAGGCGACAGCAAGAATCAAAAAGAGTAAGAAAGGAAGAGGGCCCCCTTAGGGATTGTAGCTGTTGACAATTCTCACTTTTGTTAGAATCATTGTTTTAATGACCTGGCTTTCAAACAAATGTTATCCATCATGTAATTAATTGAACTGTACATAGTGACTCTCCATCCAAATATCCCTCCATCCTAATCATACTAGACGATAGGCAAGTGTAAAAATCGGTACTTTTTTTAGTTGGCTTGCTGATGGTGAGAAAACCGCACAGACATTATAATTGTGATGATCATCAAGGTCTCAGTTAGGTCCCCAACTTACAACTGGCCCCTTAACTGGTGGTGCAGTGGTTAGAATTGCAGGCAAACTCTGCTCAAAGTCTGGAGTTCGATCCTGATGGGGCTCAAAGCTCACTAAGCCTTCCATCCTTCCATTCTGAGGTCGGTAACATGAAGATCCAGATTGTTGGTGGTTAACACTGTAAACCAGCCAGAGAGATCTGTGAAGTACTAAGGGGTGATATATAAGTCTACATTCTATTGCTATTGATATTTGAAATCAATATATTTGAAATGGCAGACCAGCCCAAGCCTACTTACAAACAGGATTTAAGTTCCAACAGCTATCACCCCATCATGATCACATGATCACATTTGGATGCCTGGCAACTGACTCACATTTATTTATTTATTTAATTTATTTATTTTTTAAATTTTTATACCGCCCCCTCTTCCAAAAGACTCGGGGCGGTGAAAATTAAATTTAAAAAATTAAAATTAAAAAATTAAAAAACATACAATATAAACATTAAAACACTATAAAACAAAATTATATTGGCTTCCCCCAATTTAAAACCTATTACCCATAAAATTCAACAATTAAAAGATTTTTAACTCAGCCCAGCTTGCTGAAATAAAAAAGTCTTCAGAGCCCAGCGGAAGGTACGGAGGTCTGGGATCAGTCGTATCCCTGGGGGTAGCTCGTTCCAGAGGGCGGGTGCTCCCACAGAGAAGGCTCTTCCCCGGGGGGGTCGCCAGCGGACATTTCCTGACCGACGGCACCCTGCGGAGGCCCTCTCTGTGGGAGTGTATTGGCCGGTGAGAGGTTATCGGTGGCAGAAGGTGGTCTTGTAAATAACTGGGCCCTAAGCCATGGAGCGCTTTGAAGATAAGAACCAATACCTTGAAGCGCACCTGGAAGACCACTGGAAGCCAATGCAGCTCGCGCAGGAGAGGTGTCACGTGGGAGCGCCATGTCGCCCCCATAAGTACCCGCGGGGCTGCATTCTGCAGCAGTTGGAGCCTCTGAGTGCTCCTCAAGGGGAGCCCCATGTAGAGAGTGTTGCAGTAGTCCAGGTGGGAAATGATGAGGGCATGAGTGACCGTGCATAAGGAGTCCCGATCCAGAAAGGGGCGCAACTGGCATATCAGGCGAACCTGATAGAAAGTCCCCCTGGCCACGGCTGTCATATGCTCTTCTAAAGACAGCCGTGCATCCAGGAGGACACCCAAGTTACGCACCCTCTCCATGGGGGCCAATGTCTTGTCCCCAATAACCAACGATGGCACCAGCTAACTATATCGGGACGCCGGCAACCACAGCCACTCAGTCTTGAAGGGGTTGAGTCGGAGCCTGTTCCTCCCCATTTACAGATATTTGCAGCAGCCCGAGTTCACTTCTGATTTTCGGAAAAAAGTCCCATTGCTGACAATTGATTTGCTTAACAACTGATCTGTTCATTTAATGACCATTACAAAAAAGGTCCTAAAATTGTCTCGGGTCATGTGATGACCCACTTAACCACCGGCATGACTTATGACTTAATTCTGGGCTCAATCATGGTTGTAAATTGAGGGCTGCTTAGTAACTACTACTAGTGTATAATGGGTAATATATAATAATAAGAGCCCAGTGTTTTAAGTTGTTGAAAGAATTTACCTAAAACATAAAAATGTTAAATACTGTGTATGTGGCTGCATTTATTATTTAGGCATGACGTATGCCTAAAGAAGTATAGATTAAATTAAGTACATAGTGCACAAATGAGCATAAATCACTCTCACTTGCAGGATCCAATCTGGATTGGTCACTCGGACCAGAGGTTTTGTCTTCTGAGCTTTCAGACTTGTACTGGAGCCCATCTTCAGGGAACTTCTCACTTTCACTTCTTTTGAAGGTTGGGAGTACAGATATAAGGACACAACACCAACCCTAAATCTGCAGTATTAGACCCAAACCAGTGGTGGAATTCAATTTTTTTTACTACCGGTTCTGTGGGCGTGGCTTGGTGGGCGTGGCAGGGGAAGGATACTGCAAAATCTCCATTCCTACCCCACTCCAGGGGAAGGTTACTGCAAAATCTCCATTCCCACCCCACTCTGGGGCCAACCAGAGGTGGTATTTGCCGGTTCTCCAAACTCCTCAAAATTTCCACTACCGGTTCTCCAGAACCTATCAGAACCTGCTGAATTTCACCCCTGAACCAAACACCAAATCAAAACAGAAACAGGGTGTATGTATTATCTGGTAGCATGCTAGCAACAAACTGCTATTTCCAATATCTAATATCCATATTATAATCCAATATTATACAATATCCATCCCTTCTGCCTCCCCCAGTGCTCATTTTACACACCCCCTCCTACCTTGTTCGCTGCTAAGTAGTAGCAAAGATCATGTGACCTTTTGGTTATGATCACAGATCATGGACGGTAACATGATTTTTTGGGGGGGTAGGTGGGTGAAATACCAGACTGTATTGCACCAGGAATCTTGTGGTTTCTGAGCTATAGATTATGGCATACTGCATTGTGGGAATGCCACCAGCTGTAGCTTGTTCAGTTAACCATGAATGAACAAACCAAGGCTTGGCGCAATTTATTTTCTTTTTAGAACTTTATATAATGAATTTGAGCACTCTAAGAAAGAAGTTCAGTTGTGCTTCACATCTTGATTCCCCAGAGTGCCTCTGAGGCAGAGTTATTTTTGAAAAGACGTGTACATTATTATATTATAAAGCTATATAAGGCTTCATTGGACTTCTGAGAATCATTTTTTAGCCTTCCCTACAACCAAATGTACTTTGCCATTCTATCAGTTTCTTTACAAGGATGGAAAGTATAATTATATTAAAACATAAGTCTGAAAGGAAACCAGCATTAAGTACATTTCTTTGTGAAATCTTGAGTGGGAAAGAAATCTTTAATATGCAACCGGCTTCAATTTAAAAATAAAAAAGTATAAGAGAATTTTTTAAAAAAGCTCTAAAAAAAATTCCAAACTGTGATAATAATTTTAATTAATTTGAAGAACTGTTTCTTTTGTATTTTCCTTGGTGAGAAATTGTGTAATACTTGGATTTGTTAACCAGTGTGTAACAGTTGGATTTATTAAAATTATGAGAAAATAATATTTTTTAAAAAATGAGAAAGATAATTTGTGATGATGTGTATTTGGGAATATCATATTTCCATTCCTAATAAACACATTTTTGCTAAGCAAATCAACTCTAATGGTAACACTATATCCTCGCTCCTTTAGAAATGAATGAGGCAGCCTGCTGATATTCAGACTATACTACTCCATCTTGCTGGTATGTGACAAACTTAATTTAGATCTCTCAAAGATCAGTGGAGCTAACAAACAAATCCACCACCAAACTGAAGAACAAACAGCATGATAAATGGATGAGTTCAATTTCACTTTGTTCAGCCGGCTAAATTTAGGATTTTCCTCAAAGAATTTCACTTTTTTTTTTTCCTATCTCTCTGCTTAATGAAAAATTAGTTTTTTATCCTTTCAATATCTGGATGCAGCTGATTAAAATATAGGTCCTGATTTAGTGCATTACAGAAAAAAAGATAAATATGCAACTCATAACAAATAAGATAAACAATAGGCAAGACTAAATCTATTTTCATAGCAGATCATCCTGCTGGACCGTGATGTACCAATTAATTAAAATGAAGCAGTTCTTCCCAAGTCATATTCAGCTGTTCTGAAACAACTGGGAAAAATGATCAAATTTCTCAGCATACATATTTCTAAAATGACAGAAAAAAGGAACTTATGATCACATAATTAATGACATCTCTTAGTTTCACTTTTCAGGTCTGCTAAAATCTAATTTTTCATTTTCAATCAATATGAAATATGAAAAATTTGTTTTCTGCATGGCGGAAAGTAAAGAGAAAATTAGTAACATATGTACAAGCAACAGACTTTTTCTAGGAAATGTGTGAATGAAATTCACATGTGTGATTCTAATACAAATGGCATTTTTTAGCACTTTAGCCTATTGTAATTGTCATGAGGTGCTCTTGATTCCACTGATGTTAAAGAATCATAATTAATATATATTCAAGCATCTATGTGAAGATGAAAAAGAGCATGTTGCTAGGATGCATAAAATTTAAGAAAATTAATGTTGATCTACTTTGTTTATTCTAGTAGAAACAGGAACATGACAGAACTGCCTCCTCACATAGACTTTGTAAAGTACACTATTTTTTTTTTTTTTTTACATAGCTGCTGTTTGCTTCAGTCTATAATAAGTTCAAAATAGGTTCCCAGTACGGCTCCCTAGGTGGCTCAGTGACTAAGACGCTAAAGGTTGGCGGTTTGAATCCCTATAGGTCTCCTGTGTGAGCAGGTGGGGGGGGGTTGTACTAGATAACCTCCAAGGTCCCTTCCAACTCTGTTACTAGTAATCAAAAAAGATTAAAAGAATCTTTCCATGTGATTTTTGTAAAATCCCTATGTACCTTCCCAGAAGTCTGGACTAGCTGAATAAATTTGCCTTGTTGAAATAAGCATAAATAAGCATGAACAGTTATGCAGCTCATCAAGATTATGGAGGCAAGTTAGTCTAATTAAAACAAAAGATCCTTTTACCCAATATAATAATTCTTTTGCAGTAAGTGTATATATTATGTCCTTTATTTAAAGAAAGAATACAATAGCATAATGAGATTAAAATATTTCAAATAGGGAAGAAGGCCACTATAAGGCTTAGTGTATTGTTAGAGTTAGGAGTAAGAGAGAAGAATGAGATACCATAGTTTATATCCCTTGATATTCCCAGTGCATTCTCAGTGCTTCCCTTCCAGGTGGATATAATTCACATTTGTGGCTATAGAAATCAGATGAATAAATAAAGAAAAGAAAACAGTTCTCAGAGGAAGTGAAGTGAAGACAGATTGAATCTGAAACATTATGTTCAAATATGTGAAACCAAGATAGCCATTAGTACTTCAGATTCTTAAAAACATATAAATACTGCTCTTTGCTGAAGCTTCTTCTGTTGATAGTAGAATCATCAAATAATAACTATGCTATAAGTCTACTTCAAATATTCAACTGAACATGCAAAATGCTTCAAAGTAGCTAACGGATTACTCAATGAATCGAATTAGATTTGTTTTTATAAATGGGTTGTTCAGAAAAGTCAGTATATGATTTAGTTTTATGAGATGGAAAACATGATCCCCTACTCATATACGGATGCTAATGTCCTGTTGTAAGCATAGAACCAAAGCTGGTTGCAAAGCTGGAAAGCCTACTTATTAACTCAAGTTATGTGAATAATTTGCACGTTATCCAGCACAAATGAACAGTCTGAAAGGACAGTCGAATACAACACAACGAGTAGCCTAAGAATGATTCATTGAAAAGAATTCTCCACATGACAAGAAGCATTTTATTTGGCTAGGATTCCTTTTGTGTAAAAGCTGTCAGTAGCTGCATCTGACACATGGATGAATCTTTCTGATCAAAGTCAAATGGGTATCCATTAAAGTGGTCAATGCCTTAATTATATCACAATTTCCATGCATTTGTACAAATGAAAGAAGCCTAGCTTATCCCAAATTAAGCAGATAATTTGTCTTTAGCTATTCCATTAAATTTCCATTTTTGTATCTACGGTCCTTATACTTATTAGTGTTTTTCTTTTTAAAAAAAGATTTTTTAAAAAATCTTTTTTAAAAAAACCCTTTCCTCAGAAAGAATGAGTTTATTCTGCTTAAATTAGCAGCAAAACAAAAGTTACACGAGATTTATTCTACTGAAAGTCAAGCTAAGAAAAGAAGGGGAGCCTGTTGATGTATGAACTGTTCAAAGATATGTATTTAAGTAGGAATCACTTCTGTGGAGGCTGTGAAGGAAACAAAGCTCTTGCAGAAGATTAAAAGTTCCCGGGTCTGATTCCATTTGCACCAGCAGAGATCAGGATTAACACCACAGGATCCAACAGTGTGTGTGACACATTAAGGAGACTAAACTCGTTCCTACTGAGCACTGGATTAATGTTTTCCATGATCACAGTTTAAGTGAATATTTCACCTTTGAAAGGTTGTGTCAATAGCAGAAGTACAAAACAAGTGTTGCAACCAGCCAACAGGATTAGTCTTAATTTCCCTGGATGATAGAGGACATAATACTAAAATAGAAATACCTGTCTTTGAGAAAACCATTTTGTCATCCCATATAATACAGTTTCCTGGCTTTCTTTTTACATTTCAGTGAGGTTTTTTTTTTTAAGAGAGAGGAGGTCATAAAAATTTGAAACAGCCTGTTGGTTTACAGCACGGACAGTTATAAAAAACACACTACACACACAAAGTTGAGGTGTGAATCTGTCGATAATAAGCTCACTTTAATAAATACAATTTAAATAAATAGAAACATGTTTCTGCTGGCTCGCTTTCTGCAAATGTAAATATATATTTACATTAACACACACATGATAGATAGATAGATAGATAGATAGATAGATAGATAGATAGATAGATAGATAGATAGATAGATAGATATCAGATTCAACTTTTCCTGAACATATCAATTTCAACAAATGCAGCAACATTCAACTGTCCCCACTGGCTTCCTTCTGTAAATTGAGGAGAATCTGACTTTGAACCCTAAAATAGTGCTGACATACTTTTGTTAAATTACCATCATGACCCCTCTAACAGATTTACCCTGAAAGTTTTAGTTTGTACTACCAAGGAAGCACTGTGTCAATTGCATGTTATTTCATGTCAAGGTTTTTCTTTACGAAGGAAAAAGATGTGTGGCATTTTTTTAAAAAATATAACCAATATTATTTTATGAATGAAGGTGAATATATGTGTCCCATTTAATTTGGGAGCTCCTATTTGTGTACCATAATTTCCTTGTGTTCTTTAGCAAAGGACTCTACTGTTTGCATGCATTTAGAAGAAAACAATTATTACATGTTTGTATTCTGTATATTATTAGCTTGCCAACCAAGATCTTTTCTTTTTATTTACTTTTCCTTTTTTCTAAAGCTACGTTAGATGAAAAAAAAAAAAATCTACTCCCCTATTTGTTGAAGCTGCTGCTGTTTTATCTAAAAAGATCTAATACTCCTGAATATAAAATTGTACATAGTTATTTGGGAGTCCGAATGAAATTTGTGAAGGTTGAAATCCTCATATCTCATTTTGTATGAGAATCCTGAAGGTAAAAATAATTTATGAGCAAAGGAGGCTACTGCCCATAAATAGTCCATGTATTTTTGAATTAACAAACAAAAATGGGGGTTTATAAACAATACGATCCATAAAACCAGGTGAGGATTTTTCAAACCGTGTTTCACAGAAGCTTCATAAGAACTTGATGGGCTTAATGAGATATACAACCAGGTTCCTAGCACAAGAACTTTGTCTCTTGATCAGGGGTTCCGGGAATTTATTCTTTTAATGAACCAGTTATGTGGCCTCAAAAAAAAAAAAGAAAAGAAAAAAAAGAAACCCTTGCTTTATAGCCTTATGAAACACATAATTGAATGCACGCTTTAGAAGGACATGTTTTGTTGATTCAATCTCCTGTAGTATAGTAGTTATATTTTTCAAGTAAGGCTTAATGATATTGCCTGCCGACTACTAGAAAATGTTTATTCTCCTTGATTTGCAAGATTTATTTTGCAACCTACAAAATACCTGACAAGCTATGTGAAACATATGTGTATCACTTCATTTGTGCTTTGATTATAGAAGACAAAGTTAAAAGTATACCAATAGGACACATGGGAAAAAATCTATAAGAAGTCATTCAAATAACATGCAGGGCTTACATTGAAGGGAAAAAAAAATGAATTATAATTCTTTATTTCATGTACAGTGAAGTCAGCAATTTAATCCAATTCTTAATAATTTGCTTGTGTGATTGATAGTTTTTACATTACTTTAATGATTCATTTATATGTAAATAGAGAATCATATTAAAGTGATTTTATAGGAAAGGACTGCCCGGATCTCCGGAGAGCTGAATGAATGACTTTTGAAGACACTTTAAATTCTTTTTAACTCAATGATTCTATTCCCCACCCCCCTCATATGTATTGTCAGCCTAAGAACAGGGAAAGCCTCCAATTTAAAAAGATGATACAATGATCCACTAAAATGAGCTTTTCTTGCTCAACCATGTCAGAATAACTGAACAATATCAATAAAAATATCTTTGCCTACAGAATGTCAGTGAGAAATCAAAACATCTCAGTACGTGGATATCTCAAGGCTTCTCTTTACAAATGTTCTTGTCTGTGTTTTTCAAAGATCTTCAATCATCATCTGGAGCACAAGTTTAGATCTCCTGGCCTTGGGAAACTAGGTGTCTACTCACTGTGTAATTGTTGTTAGTTCAGGATTTTAAGATTCCTTTGAATATGTTTGTGTTCTTGGGTTATTTCATTTTTCTGGGGAAGAATAGGAAATTGGAAAAGGAGAAATACTGCATCTTCTTTCTCCTCACCTTATTGTTGATTCTACACAGGGAGTTGGAGCTGCTGTGTATTTTATATATTTTATATAGCATTGTATTGTATATTTCTGTATATTTTTGGTGGATGAAAAATTAAAACATACAGATGTTTCCTAGATTTTATATTTGATGCACTCATCAAATGTAAAACCTAGGAAACATCTGCATTTTTCTGAACATCTAAATTGGGTTTATGTTATTCTTTTATTATTATTATAAAAAATATCTTGCATGTAATGTTCTAAAAAGCAGAAGTTAAAATGTATATAGTTTATTTCGATGGGGGGATTGTCTACCCAGCATTTCTATATTATAGCACAAAATGACACCTCAGTAGCTGGGAGAGTGTTAGGTAATAGTGGTTTATTCGACTACTGAGTATAAATTCTAATAATATACCTCTCCAAACTACAACATATTGCTTCTGATTGTTTCCTGTACTAAATGAAATATATAACAAGCTTCAGGTTTAATGGCCTTTCAAAATTAGGAAGTAGCAAGTGTCCTTATTATCCATTGCAATGGATATACAACTATAAATCAAAGAAACGACTGCTACCAAGCTTTTGGTGATTTCCAAAGTTAAAGCAAACCTACTCTGCAGCTATTTCTGCACAGAACAGCTGGACAAAATTATTATATTTCCTGAGTTGACCATTTTTATGTAAGGCTGCAGCTATTATTTTGTTGTTTATTGACAGGAAATGGGGGATTTATAAAGTCTGGCTCAATGCAAATATTTAGAGATTTGTTTTGCTTCCCCCAAACTCCGTTCGAAACCCTTCCTTCTGAACTTCTGAACAGTGAAATCAAACTTTTGATAAAGTTGTTTTCATTTGAAAACTGGAATTCATGGCTTTCTTCCAAAGGGGAACTCTGTTGGTCACAGACAATTTATGAAGAATAGCTTGCTTGTTAGTGAAGCAAATATATGTAATCTGATGAAATTATTAATGTCATAATGTTAACTCTTGTCACATAAATACAGTTAGGAGAGCTGACACAGCAACTGCATCCAAATGTTTGGGTCTTTTGTTTATACACTCAATCTGTCAGTACAATATGTAGGGTATGAATTTCAGCAAGCACTTTGACAATGAACAAAAGAGATGCACGCTCTTTTTTAAAAATTAAAACTTGATGAAAGGTGAAATGATTTCAAGCAGTTGGATAGACTCTGCAGACATAACTTCCTTCCTTCCTTCCTTGAACCTTTATTATCAAATAAATGATAAATTTTGTGAAATTATTCTGCTCAAACTGAGTAGGATGAGTAGGATGCCAATCACACAAAAATATAAAAACATTTCATGAGTCTTGCATTCATGGTAAACTGTAAAAGCACATTTGTTTTCTTTCTGCCTTCATAAGATATTTATTTACTGCTTTATGAGACCAAATCAATATTAAAACATATACAAGTTAAAATTCATGCATAGAATTTTAGATAAAATTTTAGATAAAACCAAGACAATTAAAACTGTGAGGAAAGTACCAGTTGTTTGTATAAATTAAAGCACAGATATATAGAAAAATCCAAACCTTTGGTCAGAGACAGTAAGACCCCTGACTTCATTGTGCTTGCCATCCTTTATCTTTCTTTTTTTTTTTTAAAAAAAAATGTTATTGATTTTATTGGGTTTTTTCTATTGTTGACTCACTCAGAGTCACCGAGAGTCAGAAAAGCAGATAACAACAAGATCTGACAATGGATAAGAGTAACAACATTAAAGAGTCAACTGAGTTAATTCTGGCTTCACAAGACCAAGCCTTAGGAACAAATGAATACAAAGCCAGAAATGAGAAGACAACAACAAACAGCAAATGCTTCTTCTCCATAGAAGCTGAAGAAATAAAACATCTGGTTAGCTGTTGCAAGAAGATCTCACAGACTGATTAGAAACAATGACATGACAAAATATTAACGATGGTGAATTGGAAGATCTGTAAGAAATATAATTTGCCTGCAAGCAAGAATTGGGGGGAACCACAAAATACTTCCAGGCACATCTGGAATGTTAAGAATATGGTTTCAACAGACTCAGAAAATGGTTGCCATTCTGGTTATGGTCAATCACACCAAACTAATTTACCAGAAAGGAAATGTGTGCATTTTTTTCTACCTGTCTACCCCAAAAGTTAGACCAGACTAACAAACCAAAGCCATAAAGGTCAAGACTACTTTTATTATAACTGCAATACTGACAGCATCTTTCAGGGCTAAAAGTTCTTCCTCCTCCCTCACATTATCTTCATGTGAATTGCTGGAGGCTGGGGTGGGTTCTGAAAAGTCTTTCTCAAATTGTTTTCTTGGCCAATGCTCAAACCCCTCTTATTTGCTTTGGTAGCAATCTTTCCTCCTGTCCTTGAAGGTGAGTACTTATATTCTTTACACTATCACTTCTCTCAAGACTTCCAAGATGCCTACAGTTGACTCAATATATAATAGTTTGAAGATATCTATCTTTTTTTTTTTTTAAGAATACCTCTAGGCTCTGTGGATCCTATTTGCACTGCTGGTTATACAGTACAAATTAGACTCCAAAGCCTATTTCTAAAACAGAAATAAGGCCAAGAGCTTGATAAATCTTGAAGAAGAAGAGCATGCTTATGGAGCATGTATAGAATAATTTTGCTCCACTGTGGGATGATTAATTGTTACAAAGTTGGGAGCATTTTTCTAGGTCAGTGTTTTTTCCAGGAAAGGGCCTAAATCCCTTCTCTTGAAAATCTTGCCAAGATTCCATGTGTGTTCTCTAGGGGTAGGGTTAACATATTTTAAATTGAAATAAACCAAATCTCAAAACAAAAATGATAGGCTGTTGTCTTAAATCCTGTTCATGCATAATGAGGAGACTCAAAGGCGTGCCATCAAAATTCTGGAAAACTGGTTCCTCTTGCATACCACATGACATCAGTTTCCCTGAAGGCATCTGCATTTTCTCAGTTAATATCTGCAGGAGATAAGCTGCAACAACCTGGCAAACCACATGCCACAGGATGCATATAAGCTATTTTCCCACAGGCGTTTCCAGTGAGCTTCTGACTGCATCAGGAGGCAGGACTTACTGGTAATTGTTAATGAAATATTAGGTAGTGCTTGAAATGGGTTATTTCTTTATAGCCATTTTAAATATTACTTTTTGTTAAGGCATCCAAATGAGATAAATACATATAAAAGAGGACTTCATAAACTACATTTCTATTTCTCTTTGAGTCCAATAATACAAGCCATTCTAGTACAACACACTTAAGGGTGTTATTGTGGGATGTAGAATTGAGCAACTCTATGCTAAAGGTTCGTCTGGGTTCCTTATGGGCATGTTATTTCGAAAGACCAAAATAAAACTATTTCTCTGTTAACTTTACACAATGTTCTGAATGTTTTCTGTTTTTAAAATTGAGCTAGTTATATGGGAATCTAATAGCAAACCAGATTTCAGAATTAGTGGTGCAGTTTTCAAACTAATTTTAATAAATTGTGCTCCTTTTGGCCTTGGGTCCACGTGTGAGCTGTTAGCTTTGCACCTGAGCAATGATATCCTGTCAGAAGGTCAACAGCGATGTGGGTGCTAAATTTTCAGATGCTGTGATTTTGACAGGGCTGGCAACAGCTGCAGTCACAAAGCATACTGTGAATCTGAAAAAACATGAAGTGTTTCCATGTTACTAAGCCATGTAAAAGCCTGATTCTGACAAATGCCATATCTGAATCTACATCACTTTCCCATGAATCCAGACATTTGCTGGAAATGTTTTCACAATGCTCATATTGTAATACAGAGGTGGGTTTCAGCAGGTTCTGACCAGTTCTGGAGAACTGGTAGCAGAAATTTTGAGTAGTTCAGAGAACCAGTAAATACCACCTCTGGCCCTGCCCCCATCTATTCTCTGCCTCCCAAGTCCCAGCTGATCAGGAGGGAATGGGGATTTTGCAGTAACCTTCCCCTGGAGTGGGGAGGGAATGGAGATTTTACAGTATCCTTCCCCTGGAGCGGGGAGGGAATTGATTTTACATCCTTCCCCTGCCATTCCCACCAAGCCACGCCCACCAAGCCACACCCACAGAACCAGTAGTATAAAATTTTGAAACCCACCACTGTTGCAATGGATATATATTTGGGTCATCCCATCTGTTGCTTTTGTGTTTGGCGAAAGGGCTGTTTCACTTCATTGTTGATAAATTGATAAACTTTATCAAATATACATGCCTGGTGACAGGACATTCCTTAGCACTAATTGGAGTGATTGAGAAAAGATATATAAATTCATATTACCAGCTAGTATTTATCACACAACTATCCTGAAACATCCTGGAGTCAGAAAGTTGAAGTGATGTAGACTAAATGCTTACCATGAAGATTTAACAATATTCAAAATGACATAGGGACTCCAAGCTCAAGACAGAAGTATCTGACAAATTATTATAATTAAGTGTTAATTTACCTGTGGATGCTTGAAAGCATTACTTATCCATTTTTCTTATAAATCCTACTTACTTTTTTTATCTGTTTGGGGGAAATGTCAACATTTTTATCTAGACTCTCTGAATTTATGCCAATGCTTTTCATAGACATTTATAAAAACTGCATTAACTTGTTTCTAATGCTGTGAGATGCAATGATAGATAATCCCACTCTAAGCAATTACTTTCTGAAGTCGTGAGTTTTGCATATACAGAGACACTACTTTAGGTTCATTTCTTTTTTCATTCTCCATTTTTCTAAAAATATACTTACTTAATCTATACAAAATTCAATCACAAAATATTCAAATATTCATTGTTGTGAGGCTATCTACTTAGCCTCATTTAAATATGACATACATACATTTACCTGACTGAACAAAATGTCACTATCAGCTCCACATTTAATGTAACCCAACTGAACCATTTACATTAAATAATTTTATTTTCCTTGAAGCTAAATCCAAAATGGTATGTTAAAAAAAGTAATGCAGGCAGTCTCTTTGCAAAATTATTATTTGCTTATTTTTATCTGGCCCTTTTGTGCTGTTAGGGTTATGGGATCCATTCTCATTAAAACACAATCCAGTAAATACTTAAACTAAAGAAAATTATCTTAGCCACAAAGAAGTTCTGTTGAAATCGTACAACATCTGGCTTGAATTAAGATTTCAAGGTGAAGACTCCACAACTTCATCTACAGGAGGAAAAAATGTGTTTGATTGCTTACACATTATTTTGAGGTAGATAGGACGACTTAAGTGCTAAACTTGTTGTGGGCACTATTTGTGTTCCCTCAGACAAATGTATGAGCAATCAATTGTAGCTTTAGACTTAACAAAACAAAACAGAAACCCTACTTTCCTCACTCTTCACGATGAAACCAAGATTCATCACACTCACTTTTTGAATGGGAATTGCAAAACTCCTTTGTTATTTATAAAATTAGCTTTGAACTGTTGCCGATCATGATAGATGGACTATTTACATCCTATCCATATGTATAATCTTTCTTTTCAGCTGTAGCCTCAAATATTCTCATTTGTTGTGTGGAAAAATATATGTCCTGTGTTTAAAGTTGGTTTTGTTTTATTTTTCAAGAGATGACTCCAAAAGCTTCCCTTTTCAAAAGGTGGCTGCTAGGTGAATTCATACCCGTGAAGGGATTCAGAACTCAGAACAATTGTCATCTCTTTTCTCAGTGACAGAAACTGTAATTAATGATTTCTCCTGTTGTGGCTAAGGAGAAAGGAAAAGGATGGAGTTGACAGGCATTTTATTAATAGCTTCAATCACCTTCCTATACATAAAAAGGCTTTCTTACTGGCTCTAATACTTCATTGAAAGGTTTTTTTTAAAGAGAGGAAATGTTGAGGATGGATAAAAAATGAAGGCAATCTATCCAAGACTGCTGAATGTTGGCTCTTCAATAATAAAATTAAAACTATTGTGACAGTTCCTATTGTGTCATTTAACCATCTGCCTCCTACTGGCACAATCAATAATGACATCTGTGGGCATGTTGTCACCCTCACCTAGTTCTTCTGTATGTGACAACAAAACCTGTCAATATTGTGTCTCATGGCTGCTTTACCAAGAAGATTTATCATTCAACTAGGTGTGGTATAGATTTGAGTGACTGCTTCCCTATTGTTATAGTGGGAACCTACAGGGGGATAGATATTCAACACGAGGCACAATAAATTAGACATGCATCAACCAGAAGTGACAATGAGTTGCCCCACTAATCCACGGGGTGCAGAGGAGTGGAAATTTACTTGGAGGACTTGGCTATGCTTGGGAAATTAAAGTGACAGAAAGGGAATGCAAAATTCAACAGGACATTGCTCCATAAACCATTGCACAAATGCTAGCAAATAATCTAATCCTAACAATGGTATGTGTAGCTCCATATCCGCTAATAAAGAAAGGATGGAAAAGTATTTCTGAATGAACTGAGCTTATGACAGAATAGGAAGTGATGACCACATCATTGGTAGGGGCACAGTCATTAGAATATTCATGTCTGCTCAGACACCATACAGGGGAGAAAATGTCATCCCTTGGAGAATGGCAAAAAAGCATTTACATGCCTATTAAAGCGATGACTGTGTTTCCATAGCCTGTTGGAAGAGGACGGGAAACTCTAATAGCAGGTGTCATAGCTCTCTCCCATCTCGCAGACAATGGGAAAACCTTGCTGCACCATCTCAGAACAAAAGTATTTGTATACTTTAGTGTGCCTGTTCAATCTGAGCTAATGTGGAAGGAACGGAACTCATGAGCAAAGTTAGAGGAGTGCCAGGGTTAGCAGTGAACCACTGCAAGATGGAATCAAACTTCCATAATGCTACTTCCTGCAGATGGACCTCTCTTTTTCTTATGATCCTGATGAACTCTGTTCAGAAGTCTCAGAAGAAATACTTCACCTGGCAACTCTTAACTAGGAAGTTACGTGTGACCAAACCATTGCAACTAAATGCTATTAACAGAATGCAGACGAATATAAATATTGATTAAAAAGAATCAGTTTTTATATTAAGCTGGGAATTCCTCAAAACTTGGCATGAAAGGGGATGTCTAGTGTTTGCATGGATAAAATGCCCCATCTTTTCCCATGTTCACATCACATTTTTATGATATCGAAACATAGCATCTAGCATTTCCCATAATCCTGCCTTCTATGGAGAAAAACATTTACTCTTGAATGTTTTATATCGCCACTGGTAGGGTTCAATGTTTTTTTTTTGTTTTTTTTTTTATGAAAGTGTTTTACCACATGGATTCACAATATTGTAATCAGGGGAAAAAATAGTCGGGGTCCATTACAACTCACATAATCCTCTTTTTAAAAACAAACAAGATATTCAACAGCAAACGTCTCCATGTTTTATTGGGAGCACTGCTAAGATTTCCTATCCAACAAGGCACCTTTGCTACTGAGCCCTGTTGTGTCACAACTGGAAATCCTGACAGATTTATGTCCTTTAGTTCATTAACCAAACACCCCCTTAACCCCCTCCTGTTTAGGAGTTCTAAGATGGATTTATTTATTTATTTTATTTTACCACATCCTGAAGCCACTAGCTTCGAAGCCAGCTGGAAGTATGCTGTTTCCACATTGATCTTCCAGCAGCCATTCATTTTCCCTAGATTTTTTTTTCCCAATGTAAGCTTCCTTGTTGGGAATATGCTAATGACATCTGCCATGATTAGTGATTTTCTTTGAATCGCTATTCCTCTGTGGGCAAAGCAATCAGAAAGGGAGAAGAGGAGATTTACTTCTTCCTTGTATGCCTTCCTTCAGCCATCTGGTCTAGCTTAATTCATTTGAATAAGATTTGCAGTTTGAGGTTCTTTACTGTGGCATTCAGAGGCATTTTAAAGCTTAAAAAGGAGTTAGTGGTGATCTGTCTGTGTCAGCGGCATGGCCCTGTGATGGCTCGCCTTCTGATGGCTAAGAAGGCCAGATTAATTTTATTAAAATGAAGGAAAGAGGTGAGGGGAAATAAATTTCAATGCTCTTTAACAGCTTCATTATTTTAGATGTCTTTTGTGAGGGCAGTTATTATCTGAACATAAATGCCAGAAGATAGGAGAATGCATTTTAGAAAGCAACAGTATTTATTTTTTTTAAAAAAAACCGACATCGTTAATCTAAAATTACCTGGATGGAGAAGAGAACAAAAATGATGATGGAAGAATTATACTGTTGAAATAAGGGCAAGAAACAGTTCCTCACTTGTGAAATATAGAAAGAGAAAAAGAGTAAGCAGAAGGAAGAAAGAAAGAGGAAAAATAATGGAAGCTTGGAAGAAAAGGTAAGAAAAAAACATATTATTGTTGCAATAGGTGGGACCCGTCTTTATCTTAATTCCAATTAATTTTTCTCTCATTTAAAAATCTGCCTCTCACGGATCAAATTTGTAATACTGAATAGTTATAGACAAAATACCTTGAGTCTGACAACATCAAGCACACTGAAGTCAAGAAGGTTAGTACTGAATGCATCATGAGAGTGAAGAAGAATCTGAAATTCAAAATTTGTAGAGGAAATATATCAAATTAATTAACAACTGGGCAGTTGTAATCATTAGATACACAGCTGGAATATTGGACTGGATTCAGACAGAACTAAAAGCTCTGTATAGGAAGATCAGAAAAACAATGACAGATTATGCCCTTCACCCATGCAATAATGTTGACAGACACTATTTACCAAGGGAAATAGGTGGGTGTGGAATGTCGCAAATACACCAGACAATTGAAGAAGAAAAAGGGTCAGGGGAAGAATATCTGAACAACAGTGAAGAAGATGCACTGAAGCTAATATACTAGAAAGGTTTACTGTACACTGTAGGCACCAAGCTGGCCTACAATGAAGTCCAAAGGAAGAATAAAATCATGGCAAGGCAAAGTATTACATGGCCAGTACAACAACACCAAGTACAACATAATAACAAGCAGCAAAGCTGATAACAAGACCTTCCAATGGATAACAGCAGAAAAATTAAAGAATGAGACAGATGGACTAATTCTGGCTTCAGAAGACCAAAGCTTAAGAACAAATGCACATAAAGCCAGAACTGAGAAGACAGCAACGTTCAGCAAATGCCATTTCTGCAAAGAAGCTGGAGAAACAGTGATAAGCTGTGAAACATTTCAAACCAAAAAGAAAAGAAGTCCAGTTGCCATGACTCAATTTCCAGTGGATCACCTACTTAGCTGCTGTAGGAAGATAGCATGACAAAATAGCAACTATGGTGGATTTCAATATCTGCGAGGAATAGTATTTGCCTGCGAGAAGACCACAAAATAGATTAAGTAACAAAAAAATTAGAAAGCTAATTTTTTTAGCTTTAGAATTCAAATAGACAAGAATCTCTCACTCAAAATCCCAGACTTAACAATTGTTGGTAAGGAAAGACAAAAACGTCTGAATAGAAAACATTGTAATACCCCAAAGACGGCAGAAGAGAAGAGAAAGACTCAAGAAAATCACAAAACATGCAAGTTTGCAATTAGATGTAAAACGGCAGAAAAAAGCAAATATAGTGCCAATAGTGAGAGGCACTTTGGGTGTAATTCCAAAATATCTGGAATTGACATCTGTCAATACTATCAGCATTAACAAAATCACCATCAGTCAATTACAAAGGCAGTTTGACTTAGAACAGCTTACATCCTGCAATGATATCTTTAATATTATTAAACAACAATACCTGCTCATCCATGGTCCTAAGGAAAGACTTGAGAGGTGGACAAAATGCCAAATCCTGTCCAAACATCTGGTTGACGGTGCAACCCCCAATAATTAATTAATATTCAATGCTCTCAACAACCCTGAACACTTGAGTGAAAAATTCTGAACAGAAAATAACAAACACTGATACCAGATTTTACTTACTTGAAATGAACATTTGCTGTGCTTCTCATTAAACCATTATGAATTGGTTGATTAATAATGATTGGTTCACTGAAATTAAAAACACAGCTTTTCAGCTTTCTGTTCAAAGATACTAATACTTGAAATACTTACATTTAATGTTTGTTACTTAGCATCAAGTTTTACTTGCCAAGAACCTGAACTATAACAGTATTCAGCATACAAATTGTAAGTGGAAATTTATTTAAAATGTGGGCTACAGTCTATTTTGTCTGAGCTGCAGACATCTATAGTTTGTCTCTAAAGCAGGCAGAAGTCGGATGTCAAATCAGTTATGTTTCATACTTCCTGTAATGACTTTAGACTGAGCGTGGAACTTTTTTTCTACTTCCTTATGTTTCATATGGGCTGTTGGCTTTTTTTTCTTTCTCCCATGTGTCTTTAATATTTTAATATATTGCACAGTTTGCTTAACAACAACCATAGCAAAATAAAATAAAAATAAATAAATAAATAAAAATGCTCTGCAAAAATACTTTGTGATTTAAAGGAAAATTCCAACCTTCTATGTTGAAGTCTCCTATGAAGAAGACACGCCTCGCCTAGGCAATAAGTGTTGGGTAAATATGTTGAAATTCAAAAGATTGGATACTCTGGTTGCTGATGTTGAAAAAATGTCATGGGTCTGCCAAATGCTAATAATTGGGTAAAAATAGATATATTATATTGAAATTACTGAATGTTTTTCAACTTGTAGACCAAAGAAACAAAATTCTCTGTGTGAAGCTGATTAACCCCCTACCCTCACCCCTCAAGCTGCATTATAGATTGGATTCAATTGGCTTTTACATGCATGGGATTTTCTGCTATCCACAACGGAAGTAAAGAAAAGGTAGAGTCTTCCATCAATCCAGCAGCCACCTCCAGTGGTCCCAAGGCCAATTGGCAGAGCCAAATCTTCATGCTCTTGCAGAAGAATAGGAGGTGGGGGGGCGATCTTATCTTAAAGCAAGGGTGAGGAGCTATGGACTTTTTATAGTTTGTGACTTCAACTCCCAGAATTCCTGAACCAGCCACATTCACAGTTCACAAAAGCAGATTGCCTTTTAATAAAGCCACGTTGAAGTCAACAAGGCATAAAGGGACCATAGTTCCCCATCTCCACCTTTAGAACCCTTTAAAGGGTGAGCACTGTGGCAGAGAAGGCTCTTCTTCCGGATCCCAATAGTCGGAGTTCAGTTGACTGACAGATCCATAGTAAGTCCTCTTTGCCAGCACAATAGGACTGGCTTGTTAAAATACACTACTATATTCTGTAAATAGTTTATAGAAATGAAGGTTTTGGGTTTTTTTTCCCCTCCTCTGGAATAAATGATGCACATTCAATGTTCTTTCATATGATGCATGCTTAACATCTCTTCCACTCTGGCTTCACAAGGGAAACACTAACCCGTTTTTGTGTATCTCATTTCCTTTGCGATTCCTAATTACTTGGTTCTAAGCAACTATTTTTTTCCCCTGCCTGGCTCTTTTCTTTCCTCCTACTTCCACTTCTCAGAATCAGATGTCACAGTTCAAGCTGTTTTACAACCTTCAGCATAGCAACCCTCCCTTTTTCAACCCCCAGACCTGCTGATAGGCAGACAGTTGAATCTTGCTGCAAGTGATAACCAGGCTGTTTTCAGTCTTTATGTCCAGTCAGAGGATTACTAATTACTTAATTTACCATGTACAGCCTATACAAAGATAGAACATTTACATGCCAATAAAATTGTGAAATTTCATCCACAAAGTATTCATTCGGCAAAACTCAATTGGATCTAGATTTTAAAATATGGGAATAGTCTCTTTAATGCAATTTTAGAGCCATTACTTTGACTATGTCTACTCTTGGTAGGAGTAGACATTAGTGAACTCTACTATGCCTAACTCTACTATGCCTACTATGCCGGTATAAATATAATTGTTATTTCAGATGGTCTAGTCATATGCAATGAAGTATTTTTATTGCAACCTTAATTTATTTTGCTATATAAATATTAAATCTTATGCATAACTTTTTTTTTTTGCCAGGAAAAGATGGTCTGCCTGAATTAAATATTCTTCCAGCTATTTCCTTCTGGATATATTGGAATATAATTTCCATGACCCTTTGCTGGAAGGGATAGAGAGAATTTCACATCTCAACACATCTGGAAGGGATGAGCTGAACTGGCCTCTTTCTGCTTATAAACAACTCTGCAAGGAAAGCTAAGTTAGCAGGGTGAACACAAAGGACAGAACTTCACAGCAGAGGTCCATCGTTGTCCATCGTTCTACAATAAAACTAGGTCTACACTTAGCCATCTTGCACAAGGCAAGTTCATATCACATTCATATCACATATCAATGAGTTAAGAATATTTCACAGGCAACGGTAAAATGAGCAAAAAGCTTAAATTTACCTGCATTTCGGTTTTAAAATGCTTTCACTACAACTGTTGTCAAAGGATATTAAATAGTCAACTTGCCTTTTATGGCTCAAAACTCAGGAGCGACTCAAAGAGTTGCTGGTATTATTCAGCAGTAAAGAGAAACAAACTTGCAAGGGGCATTTACACAGTACTAAATCCTTGTAAAATTAGATTAAAACAAGCCTGCTATGTGACCCAACCTTTAGGCCTACTTAAACACCTGTGGATTTATGGAGTTCAGAGGTCTGCAAGGTCTCTGTTAACGTTCATTTTCAAAACTAGACCTCAAGTGACATCCTTTGCCGGGGTAGTTAATTTCAATTTGCTTCTAGCTTGAAAGGTGATCATATTAAGATATATGAGCAACACTTATCTTTATGCCAAAACTGCAACCTGAACAGGAGATAAATTCTGAATGCTACAGAGTTTGTTTTCAGAGGGCTTACTAAACAATATATTTCATTGAGTTTAATTTTGCAGTTCTTTCTGAACACAGCAGCTTACAATGTCAACAAATTTTCAAGCCAAACGTCTGCCTGACTTTTAAGGAACATGATTTCTTTTCTCAAAAAAGCATAAGAGCATAGAGAAACTTTCTCTTAACCTGTTAGCCTCCAGCTATAGTGAGAATATAATTTGACAGTGTTAGAATATTTTATTGGCCAAGTACGACAGCCAAAATTCCTAACCGGCATGCCATGCCATGCTGCCTTGGAATTTTGGGAATTGTATAATTGTAGCACAAGAATTCTAGGAACTGTACAATGTTTGGAAAGTAAACATCCTAGTTTATAAAGGTTTGTTAAAATAACATCAAATAAGAAATAAGTTTGCTTGAGAATATGTAGACCTCTGCAAGTCACAGTAAATATAATTAATCGGGATGAAACAAAACTTACCTAATTTAATGAAGCTTTCCCTACTTCTAGGTCCTGAACCAGACATACATGCAGAAATTGCATCTTTTCCTATTCAGCGAGCCCCGGTTATTTCCTCATTCTTGGAAGCAGCTATCATCCTTTCTTCATGCAGATCTAACTATGATGGCTGCAATACATCTGAAGTTTGTCTTGAGGTTTGAAAATGTGAACATAAAATGCCCGCTCAGAAGCATCTTAAAACCATCACGGTCATATCTGCTTGCAAAAAACATTAAATTACTTGGACAAAGTATTGTTTCCTCCTAACTGCTAAATAAACATTTTTTGGAATTCTGAATTTTGATTAAGATGTTAGATTAAAACTAAAAAAAAAAAAAAAAACTGGATTCAAATCTTCCCCCAGTCATGGACACTGCCTGGATGATTTTGGACCATCCACTCAAAGTCACCCAAGAAGTGTCCATGACTAAGGGTAGGTGACTTTAACCCTTTCTTATCCGCTAAATTGTGGCTGCTATTTTAATTGGAATTAATCATCCCACTAATCCCAATGGAAACTCCCTTTCCAGTACAAATGACAGATGTAGGACCATTTATGAGCAGGAATAATAGAGGTTGCCTACATTTAAAGCCCCTTCTCTCACAATACACAATCACAACCATAATAACACAAGGGCTATCAATAGATTCAACTCAATGTAATTCGTTCTAATCTTGATTATAGGAAATATGACTTCTGCAATAGAGGAGTAAATGTCTGGAACACTCTACCTGATCCTGTTGTTAGTCTCTCTAACCCCCATACCTTTTACCTTAAACTGTCTATCGTGGACCTTTCACGTTTCTTAAAAGGTCCCTAAGGGAGCGTGCATAAGGATACCAGTGTGCCTAACATCCCGGTCCTACTGTCCCCATTTATATGTAATCATTCTATGTGTTTATGGCTATGTTTTCCCTATTTATATCCTTTTATTTGTGCCAATTTTTTTTCATGTGTCCATATCTATGTCTATACTGTTACTTTTTTCCTTGTACTTGTTGACAAATAAATAATAATAATACAGGTCTTGAAAAAGAGGAAACAGAATACTACCTAATCTGGGAGAGAAGGTATAAATGGTTGGAGGAAAAGGGAAAAAAGGACAAGGGAAGACTAAATAATGGTTGAATTAGGAAGAGAAATATAGTAACAAATGGGAAGAAATAAAAATTGTGGAAAGGAAATTGGGTACATGTTTATGTCAAATGTAAACAAAACAATTAGAATATACAATAATTGGTACAGCCTCTGGTACGGCTGTGCTGAGCAAGGATTGAAGTGTTAGTAGCAGTGGTGAAATCCAAATTTTTTTACTACCAGTTCTGTGGGCCTAGCTTGGTGGGTATGGTGTGGTGTGGCTTGGTGGGTGTGGCAGGGGAAGGATACTGCAAAATCTGCATTCCCACCCCACTCCAGGGAAAGGATACTGCAAAATCCCCATTCCCGCCCCACTCCTGGGGGAAGAATATTGCAAAATCTCCATTCCCACCCCAATCTGGGGTGGGAATAAACTAGCCAGAGGTGTTATTTGCCTGTTCTCCAAACTGCTCAAATTTTCCGCTACTGGTTCTCCAGAACATGTCAGAACCTGCTGGATTTCACCCCTGGTTAGTAGCCTCTTTCAGTCTTTCTAACCATGGTTGGAAAGTTACTCTGGAATGTCTTGGCAAGTGCAGATTTATTCATGGATTACTCTACCGCACTTTGTCCACATAAGCATTCACCGCATGGGAAAATTGTCCCACCTTCCATCTATGTTATAAGCCCTCCTTCTGCACAGTGGGAATAATGGAAATGATATTGTCATTAGCTCACAGTTGTTTGCAGCTTCCCATAAACTATAAGTCCTCCCCAATCACTTTATTTTCCCCCAGTGTCTGTTTTATTTGAATTGCTTCAAGGATGATAAGAGTTTTGTTTGAAAATGCAATTGTTATGATATTTTCCATCCTTTCTTTTAAAAACCAGCAAATGTAAACCTCTTTTACTTTGATCATTCCTATTTGTATTATCTTTAGAGGGCAGAATATTTACATGAACCTTTCATACTAAAGAGAAAAGACGCATGATTAATGTGTCTTAGCCAATTTATATTCCAATCCATATGGTTTCTCAAACGGATAGGTGTGTGCAATAAAGCAATATCAAGTCTCATCTCTTACTGATCTATCTAAATTTACATGCAGCTAAATCTTTTTTATTGCACCTGACAATATGTTGTGCCTTACCTTTATATCTTAACTTACACCATTTATAGTATGGGTGTATTTTTACGAGACTGAATTGTTTTAAAAACTATATGTATATGTTTCTCTGGATCATGTACATTTTAATGATCATCAGCTTTCTTAGCTTTCTTTTTTATTTTATACTTTTTTTAAAAAAAAATCCGTATAAATATATATATTTGCCGCTCCAGATAGTTCCAGCAATTCACTAAGTCATTAAACGAAGGAGTTGTTAAACAGCTATATTTATGATCATAGTTCAATTTTCCTTTTCTTTGCAGACCTGCAAAAGTTTTTGAGGTCATAAACATGAGGATTGGTCACAAAGTTTCTTTTATATCACATTTCTAAGTATGAACAGTCGCTAAATGAGGCAGTCCCTAAACAAGGACTAACTATATTACATAGCCGGTAATCAAATAGGTTCTTTATTTCTGGTCAGAGAGTTTGATAATTTTTTTTAGCTAAATAAAATCTTTTTTCTCACTTCTGTAATGAGTAGGCAGTATTTGCAATGGGAAAATAAATAAATATTTCCGATATTGCAAGCTTCATCCATGGAAGATTACATCTTTACATGGGAAAAGCAAAACAAAACACACAAACCATCTCGGTATTATTGCTTTTAAGCCATACAAGTTCTTTCAAATTCATATAGTCAGGATAGGGAAGGACCCAGTTTTCTGGTAAAATACAAGATTTGTCCACTGACTTAATTCCTAATAAAGATGTACAGGAATTCCACCATAATTTCATTTTGAGAGGAAGAAACAGGGATTGTGGTCATCCTTTTCCATTAGATTTTATAGCCAATCAGCTTGAATCTGAATATTTTCATCTCTTCCCTCAAAAATAACCTTAAACCCTAAATCGTATCCTTACAGTTTATATTGATATTGTTTCCTAATTGCTTATTTGTACCCTATGACTATCATTAAGTGTTGTACCTTATGATTCTTGAGGAATATATGTTTTCTTTTATGTACACTGAGAGCATATGCACCAAGACAAATTCCTTGTGTGTCCAATCACACTTGGCCAATAAAAAATTCTATTCTATTCTATTCTATTCTATTCTATTCTATTCTATTCTATTCTATTCTATTCTATTCTATTCTATTCTATTCTATTCTATATCCTATCCTACCCTACCCTACCCTACCCTATCCTATCCTATCCTATCCTAAACAACGAAATGGATGAACTTGAACTAATGGTACCCTAATGTGATCAAAGATGAAGACAGGACTCATTTACTCATTTTTACAACCCTAATTTGTACTTTCTCTTTGGGCATGTTATGCATGCCAATTCATTGGAGTCAAGTAAAGAATGCTGGCTGGCTTGAAAAATCAAAGTTTATACAAAGTTGAACATACAACAATTGAAAGAAGCCGTGCTTGATGGAGTAGCGTGGGGAGCACTTGCCTATAAAATCACCAAGAATTGGACACAACTAAATGGTTAAAAACAAAGAAACAAAAAGCTCCAAGTAGAACTAAGAATGGTTCTGCTATGAAGTCCTGGAAAGATGCAGTCAAACAGTTCTGAGCTACATACATGGTGTTGTTCATATTGGATGTAAGAAAGTTTTCTGTATTTCTATTGATCAGCATGTGACAATACTGATCTCCAATATGGAGAAATAAATGGATGGATTCCTCATACCTTGTGGCTGGCAACATATCTGGGTCAATAGTGGGTTTCAATTTTTTTTTTACTACTGGCTCTGTGGGCGTGGCTTGGTGGGTGTCGCATGGCTTGGTGGACGTGGCTTGGTGGGCATGGCAGGGGAAGGATACTATAAAATCTCTATTCCTCCCCAATCCAGGGGAAGGTTACTGCAAAATCCCCATTTCCTCCCGATCAGCTGGGACTTGGGAGGTAGAGAATAGATGGGGGCAGAGCCAGTCAGAATTTTTACTACCGGTTCTCTGAACTACTCAGAATTTCCACTACTGATTCTCCAGAACTGGTCAGAACCTGCTGAAATCCATCTCTGATCTGGGTATTCAACTAAAGGTGAAGCCAACCTGCTGCAGATACATATACAAAACAAAACAATATAAGTTGTGCAAGCAAGCAAAAGAATATGGATCAAGAGAAGAAAAAAGACACTTCCAGGACAATCCTACACTCACTTACTTAGGGATAAATTCTGGTGAATTCAGTAATTTTGTTTAAAATATTTAAAATCCATTGCTACCCTTACTGTAATTCATCTCCAAAGTTGGGAAGGTTAAGATGTGAAAGTGTTGCCAGAGTCTGGTAATGGTTTGATCTTTAAATATAACTATTTCTGTATGGCTTTGTATACCTGCTGACTTTCATACCAGGAGTAAAATGCACATAGTAAGAAGTTCAAAGGTTTCCTCTGAGGTCTTTGACTAAAAGTGCTGCAGTGTTGTGGCTCCAAAGACACTCTTAGCTCAGGAAGTTCTAAAGTTTTCCCTTTCATAAGAATAAACAGTTTAAGTCACCTTCCATGTGTTTCAGGCAGTATCAAATCGGTCAATGAAATTGGAAAAACTGTTACAAAGAATAAATATAGGCAAAATTATGGTAGATGGATAATGTATTGTCTTCTCCCAGGGCAGCCAGTATTATGCTTATTTGTTTTGATGTTGATCCACCATGGTTAAAGTCAGCTTTATGAGGTGGACCCGGCGAAGATCTTAACACCACAAGAAGACTGGAACCAGTGGTGGTATTCAGCTGGTTCTATCCAGTTTGGGCGAACCGGTGGTGGTGACTGTGGGAGGCTCCGCTCACCTGCCCTGATGTCATCACATCCCATTTATCCAGGTTTCTGATGCTCTGCGCCTGCACGCGCTCACATATGCAAACCGGTAGCGAAGGTAAGTGAGTGCCACCCCTGACTGGAACTATACAATATTGAAACAGACTATAATAATTGTTCAGGTCTTCGCTGTTTTATGATCCCCTCCATCTGATTCTGAGAGAGGGAGGGTCTATTCTGAGCCTTTTAAAAATAGGCTTCATTCCAGTGGTGGGTTGCCCCTGGTTCGCACTGGTTCTATAGAACCGGTAGTAAAATCGGCAGGAGGCTCCACCCACCAACCCTGATGTCATCAAATCGCTTCTGCGCATGCACAGAAGCTTCTGTGCTTGCGCAGAAGAGCATACGTGTACGTGAATGAAGCAAGCGCGTGCACGGCCCCACTGCAAACTGGTAGTAAAGGTAAGTAGATCCCACCCCTGCTTCATTCACATTGTCTCATCAGCTTTTGTTTCCCTTCTCTATAGCCATTTCCCCAGTGCTCTAGAGTTTAATGGGTTTTATCCTGAATCCTGAAACCATGAAGGTCAAAATATGTTTTCTTTGGTTCCCGAGTGCAAGATCTAATAGGTTTAATATATAAAACTGAACAACGCAACTCGTTGTGCCTGCGTGACATCCCTCCTGCAGGAGCTGCACTGGCTCCCAGTGGTCTTCCGGGTGCGATTCAAGGTGTTGGTTACCACCTTCAAAGCGCTCCATGGCATAGGACCCAGGTACCTTCGAGACCGTCTTCTGCCACCAATAGCCTCCCACCGACCAGTCCGTTCCCACAGAGAGGGTCTCCTCAGGGTGCCATCAGCCAAGTTATGTCGGCTGGCAACACCCAGGGGGAGGGCCTTCTCTGTGGGAGCCCCAGCCCTGTGGAATGAACTGCCCCCAGAAATACGTAAGATCTCCGACCTCCAGGTGTTTCACTGCGCACTGAAGACCCTGTTGTTCCGCCAGGCAGGGCTATCAACATAATAATTTTAAATTGGGGTATTTTAAATTTTTGGGGTTTTAAATCGGCCAAATCTATTTAATTATTTTAATTTTTAATCATTGTTGTGTCCTGTGTTTTTAAATTGACTGTACACCACCCTGAGTCCTTCGGGAGAAGGGCGGTATAGAAATAAAATTATTATTATTATTATTATTATTATTATTATTATTATTATTAAAAAAAACAACCTAATTTGTTACCTAGTTTGGGTAATGAATATCTACAAGAAAATGTCTGCAAGAAAACAACCAAGTTCAGAGAGCACCAAGGGCCCTTCAAAAACAAAGACAAGTTTGATTCAATTGTCCTTACCAGAGGTGCTCAAGAGGTAGTTAGATCACCCTCTATCTGGAATGCTTTCATTTGTATGGCGAGGTATTGGCTATCTTGGCTTTTGTGACCTCTTCAACTCTGTTTTTATGAACAGCATTGCTTAAGCAGCTACTGTCTTTTCTCCACAGCTATTCGGTGAAAATCTCCATTGAGGAAAATTAACTTTGCTGTGATGTGAAGTCATTATTACGAAAGTATCATTTCCAAATTTTTATGAATTACTGCTTTGGTTGAACCAACAGTAGCAGCATAAAGTTCCCAGGGGAAGGTATCAGTCCACTTCCCTTTGAACTCTATTTCTGCATTAGGTTTCGGAACAATTACATTTCCTTTTTCACTTTCCTCTGACAATTTATTTTCCTTCTGCGAGAGTTTCCTGCTCTGTGACAAATGCTGAAATACACTGGAAAAGGCCTTCATCAGAAAGCTAAAGGGTAGCTATTTTTAGTTTTCCCTTTTTCGCACGAATATGCATGCGCGCACATACACGCACATACAGATACAATTTTGCATGCTGTCCTGAATTTTAATGAACAGCCCCGGTGATAATCAGTGAGCAGCTATATTTATAGAATCATCATAAACGTGGAACTGTATTTTTATATATGTCAGAGTGCTCCATATGTTTAAATTTGTGTGTTAATTTATTTATTTTTTATAGCAAATGAAATATGAGAATTTCTATTCCCTCCCCACCCTTTCTGGTGAAATTAGACATAGGCTTGAGTATTTATACAAATATACTTTCCCCCCCTTTTATGTACACCGAAAGGTTCTTAAAAATCCATTCATCTTCTGAGTTATGTTCATACACCATAGATGATATTTAATAACAAACAGAACAAGAATAGCAGATCAATCCTATTTCTAGGTCAACACAAATACTTTTGAGTTTTAATTGGAAAAGGGTGGTGGGGTTGTTGCATAGGCGTGCATTTCTTTACAGATTAAAACATTGGACACTGTTTAGACAAAGTCTTCTTTTCTTTCCACTTTCCTTTGTCACCATCTCTTTTCCCATCCAGTTGGCAGCTGGGCAACAGACAAATCACCCTTTTCAGGAGCCTGAAGTCCTTAATTGAAAGGTGCAGTTGCATAGTAGTTAAGTCTATGTCTTATAGCAATGAGAGGCGTATGTTGCTTGTACATGTTTTCAACTATCTGTGCCATGTAACTGTCTGTCTAAGGACATCCAGAGCACCCATATAGGCAAGAGTTTTGTTAAGTTTGCTAATGTTTTACAAAATCCTTGCAAGAGTTCTAGCTTCTAAGAACTTTGCATCAAGTTAGAAGCCATGGTGTGTGTGTGGGTGGTGGGTGGGGCGGGGGGATGGCATTGGGGAGAGAGAAGAAAAATCTGGTTCATCTTTTGCTGGTATTACAGGCAGGATTATCCCGTGTTCCATTCAATTTCAGGTTTCTCTAATGACTTATATTTATATTTATTTATTTATTAAATTTATATGCCATTCGTCTTGCTGTCCAAGACCGTTCTGGGTGGTTTAGAATATAGTTCAAAATAGGGATGTAAAAACAACAACACAGACATACACTGTCGTTAGAAACTGATTTTGATGATTAGAATATAAAGGGTTTTTTTTTTTGATAAATGCATATATATATATATAAAAGGAATATATATATATATATATATATATATATATATATATATATATATATATATATATATATATATATATATATATATATATTTGTATGGATGTGGATATAGATATAGATATGCACACAGGCTACATTACATAGATGTTTATGATTTTTCATTTCTGCCATTCCCTGTCTGCTTCCTTGGTAGTTAATTTGGTGATATTTAAATTTAAGAGCCAATTATTTTTAGTTATTTAAAAAGCAGTTAAAGTGGGAAGGAGACAGGAGACCGGCTGCCACAAATTTTCTTGGAATCGCACTCAAAATATAAAACATTATATTAAAATGAGATATATGGCCCAAAGGATAGACTCAGTTTAGAAAACAGTACAAAAGGGATAAATTGTGAATTCTTTCAGCTATAAACCTATAAATTAAAAATAAAATCCTATCAGAAAGAAAAAATAATAATTAATCACGGTATTTATCAGTTGAAGTTCTAATATTTAAAACTGAACATCTAATTTTTGATAGGATGTATCTCTGTGTTCCAGATAATGCATTTGTAGACCTAAAAAAAAAATAAGATATCATGTTAACCTTAATCCTGATTAACCTGGAATGCTTAAAGAAATGGAAAACAGCACTGGGATTATACTGCTCCACAATGCAAATTATGTACCTATTAAATATGGCACATGCCATTTCATAATTATGTGAATCCCACTGCTATGTTTGTCCTTTGCATAAAATTTGCCATAGAATCATAAAGAGAAAGACTTTTGAAGTTGCTGCTTAGAATTAGCATCTGAACTAATTGAGCAGGCACACAAAACATCGTAGTATAATGCATTCTCTCACAGACACACATATTTTGCACTGGTGTATATGGTTTTTTTTTATAAACATGTGTTTCATTTTTTGCTCTTTTTCATTTTTGGCAATGCATTTCCCCCCCACTCAGTCAGCCACTCCACTACGTGGAGCTGGGTTTGCTGGAAATGTGTGAATGCTATCTATACCTTAGCAAACATATACAGGCCATGAGCTACTGTATGTGTGTTTATGACGTTCCACTATCTAGTGCACTGCCCATCCGTGTTTTTATGATAAAGCATATCAAACTATTATGGAGTTATTTTTCATTCTTCCTTTTTTTATTAACTTCATTATACCAAAATTATCATTTGCTTCTACTCAGAAATATTTGCACTTCACAACAGTGATGGAACTTTGCTATAAGACTCTGATGCTTCAGCAATAAAAAATCTCTCTGAATTTTTTTTTTTTTTTTTTTTAGAAAAAGGATCTCAAAGCTGTAAAAATGGGTTTGCCTTACAAATCTAATAAATATATTGGGTTTTCTAGGTACCATTCAACTCAGCTATTATTTTTTTAATGTGTGTTTTTGTTATTATTCAATTAGATAAATATTACTATTTGAAATAAAGTGCTAAGAAATAAAACAATAATTTTAAATGAGAAGCATTGTATCTTCATCCTTCATAATCCAGTAGCAAAATCAAAATACTCCAGTAACTTTAAAAGTTCATGGAGATGAAGAATGAATGATAATTTCCTCTCATAAAAGATTTTATTTTGACAACAATAAAATAAAGTTTACATTGAACATCTGATGAATCTTCCTTTAAAAAAAAAAATTAGGCAGAGCAAAAGAACGAATTTTAATCAGCACTTCTGGATGCATCTCTCCCAACCAGTTTTTACACTTAGAATAATAGTAAGAATATCAATACCAAAAGGAAGTTTTTTTAAAAAAACAAACAAACCCAAAAATCAAAGCCGGAAGGATTCTTGCATCTAATTTGGCTAATTAGGAATTGCCTAAGGCACAACACAAAAGAGATGAAGAAAACTATTCTTTTAAAAAAAACAACAACAACAATTCTTTTCCAAAAGCAAGGACTACATTGACAATAAAAGTCCCAGCTGTAGGAGGAGGGGATAAATTGAGGTGCGGTATCAGCCTCTTTTTGTCACATAGCTAAAAGTGATTAAGTGCTAATTAGGGGCTCATAAGCAGAAACTTTCAATGAAAACTCATTGAAAGTCTTGATCTATATCTTGGCAATTCTTCTCTTATCTCCCCCTACAGAACCCCAAAGGATACTATGTAAAGAATTTTTTAAAAAAAAGAATAAAAAAGTATATGGTGGAAACCCATGTATCTTTAGAAGTAACTTTTGACTCATTCGTGGTTCCCACTATTGACTTCTGGAATCACTGTAAAATCATAGTGTGTGCTAATGCAGAGTAACCCTGCCTCTGCAGAAAAAAAAGCTTTCGAAAATTGAACATCAAGCAAGAGGTTGAATTGTGATCATCAAAAGAATGAAAAGTAAAAAAAGGATCCATCTCCATCAGGCCTCTTAGGACATGCTTACATCACATTCTAGATGTAGATGATTGTTATTGTCACTTATTATCTCAAAATGCTACATTAGGATGTTGCTGTGCATCTCACTTCCTGCCCCCTGCCTGGGACCTTGGGACTATAAATCTGGGAGTAAGAAACAGTGAGGAAGAATAAATATTGTGCTGTCAATTCTCAATGGTTGTGTTACACACACACAAACACATACACACATATAGACACACACACACACACACACACGAGAGAGAAAGAGAGAGAGAGAGAGAGAGAGAGAGAGAGAGAGAGAGAGAGAGAGAGAGAGAGAGAGATACCATAGCAACCAAGCATTAATATATACTGATTTAGCCTAGTGATATGATGCTTTAATAATTTAAAAGGGGATTACTTAAATTCAAGATCTATCTAGGTTTGTTTCTCTTGAAGACTCAATCTTATTTCTAACTGTAGTTGGAGGCAAGATACCCAAATATCCATAGTGATAGTGTTGATAGTACTAGTGAATACCCCAGAGGCATCTGGCAGATCACTGAGAGAGAGAGAGAAACGTTGGATTAAAATGAGCCTTGAGAAAATCCAGAAGTTCTGTTTTTATATCTTCATGAATATTGATATTTTAACTACATGTGTTTCTCATAACAGTAAGACACAAAATCCTTAACTAATAGAGGCACAAATCACTTCTTGTATCCTGTTGTAAGGGGTAGGTATTGACAGAAGGACAACAACGTGGGTATGAAATAGATTATTCAGATAGAACTATAATTTTAATTTATATTGCCATGCTTTGACACATCAAATTAAACATTGGAACTATTTCCTGACCAATCTTATTTTGAATGTTTTTATAATGACATCATTTATTACGTTTTGGTTATTTACTTCACGGTATTTCCATTTCATATATTTCCCAATTCTTTTGGAGTTGAAGACACAAAGGTCAATTATCAAAATTCAGGCACATGGCCACTGGCATGTATTAATGACAGTTACACTGACCCAGGACCATCTGTAACCTTCCCAATCACCTTCCAACAAGCAAAGTCAACAAAAGAATTCAGATTTACTTAACGGCATGTCTGATTCACTGAACTCCTATAATGATTTGCTTAACAACTGTGTCAAAAATTGTCATAAAATGAGGCACAACTCACTTTAACACATCGGCCACACTTAGCGACAGGAATTTTGGGTTCAATTGTGGTCATAAATTGAGGACACCTGTACTAAAGTGACTTTAGAGTTAGCTTACCAGCTTGTCATCCATCACCTTTAAGACAAACTTCCATTTATTGACAATGTTACAGTTACTCTGGTTCTGTGTTTTTCTCAGTTAATCTGAGTATATTAAAATCCTAAATATATGAATTACAGACCTTTGTGTGACAATTGAAAGAGGAAAAATGCTAGCTTGATGAAAACCTGGCATAAATTAGTCACAATACATTCAGAAACACTGTCTTATCTCTGAAGAACACAGAGGATCTGCATAAAAATCGGATGTAGTGATTGTTTCATCTAAAGAGTATTTGATTTACTCTCCCCTATTTTAAATAATGCAACATAATAAAATATGAAATCTGTTTTTCAGCATATCTGCAATTTTATTCAAAGTAATACCCTTTCCATATGTTTTTCTACCTACTTGACAGTCTTGCTAGAGACTAATTGTTATGTCTGAACAATATCAACAAGAAATCTTTTGAGGATATTAGAAAAACCATCCATCCATTTCTCCTCTGTTCTGTGATTACATTTCTATAATTCTGTATTATCTTAAGAGCTTTGATATCAAGCGAGTTTAAATTGTCAAGTATAGTACAGTAAGCTCATAACCTATATTTAATACAAAAGTAGCATATTATGAATAAGTCACCTTTGCCAGCTTTGGAAGCTATTGCTACTATATTAACCCAGTAAACATAATGAGAAATATTAGATAATTACTATTCAGAAACTGAATTTGCCACCATAATTGTTACCCCATATAGCCATTTCTTTCCAGCTATAAAGAACGTTCATTTTTCCATTGTTTGATAACAGACACACTTTTGAAATTCACTGTTTGATTGAGACAATTATTAAGAAATTGCAAACCAGCAATTCTATATGAAACAAAAGAAAGACATAACAGAACACGTATTACTGGTTAATCACTTAAATTAAGATCCAAAATTTGTTGAAAGCCAATGTTCTTATGTGAATAATCATCGCTGAAATATAAACCTACAATATATATTTTTTCTTCTTTGAAGGGAATATATTTTTTATATATCTTTTTTTTTTTTTTTTGAGTACTGAAAATTTGCAACATTGATTTGGGATGTTCCACATCATGCAACTTTTACAATGCATATTGAAAAGCTTGAGTAAATATCTCACTGGGCATTGTGTTGAATGGATGTAGTAACAAGAGCTCCTATATCGGCTGTTCTCTGTCCACTTGGTAGCGGAAAGCGGTTGTATTATAAAGGAATGAATGGATAACAATTAACACTATAAAACTGTGTGAATGAAAAGAGACCTGGGTAACTTCCACGATTCCAATTTCCATTTATTCTTTTTCACCATTTAAAAACAAACGCGGAGGGCTCTGAAAATAAATGAAAATTGATTGCTCTTCAACAACATAAATTACACTTTTGTTTGAATCCAGCCTTCGTGAGGTGGAAGCGCAAACCTGCATTTGAATTCCTAATGATTCTTCCCATTGTCTCCTAGCTGTTAGAACCTGCCAGTCACCAATGAAAGGTAATAATCACTACCAGAAAATTCCAGTGTGGTAGACAAAAGTACCAGCCGGGGCAAAAATAAATAAATAAATAGAACCAATTGGTCATGGATAGAAAGGAAATTTCACTCGGGAATGAACTGCACAATGGAATTGATTAAGTCTAGCTTCCCTCACATCCAAAGGCTAAGACTTAAATTTCAAAGTCAGGCAAACCTCGCCAAAATAACTTATATTCATTATCTGTGCTCTGTCTGAACTGCTGTGAAATCTCATGGCTGTGACAAGTGTTTTTGGCTTCAACAGTAATGGAAGCAGTCATTGTCGTTCCCGTCCTCCTCGCCCCCCCCCCCACGTGCCTTTTTGTCTTCTATGTTATGAAAGTAGTTACAGTCAGATGTAGTGCTTAGAAATCCTTTAATTAGCTCAGATGCTCTTTTGCAGGCCTTTCCAAGCTGATTTCTCTCTCTCTCTCTCTCTTTCTCTCTTTTTAAAGATCTTACTAATTGTATACGTTTATTAGGACATCTCACACTTAATACTCCCTATCACAGCAGGGGCTCTTCAGCAACAAGCCATAATGGCTTGCAAAAGCAAGACATACAGAGAAGAGCCGTACAACACACTGTTATTTCAGGTCACAGGGACATAAAAGCAACCACTGGATTTTTGTTAAAAATTTTGAAAAAGAATATAGTAAATCTTATGCCCTTCACATTTATAAATGTTTATGAATTTACAATTGTACTGGGGGAAAAAAAACCCACACAATTGTACTATGAAGGAAGACAAGCATTGCATGATGATGATGGTGGTGACAATTGATATAGCATTAAAAGGAAATAATTGAAAACAACAATTATTATTTTTCTTAGTATACACACACACAAACACATACTTCTTTTCAGAGCACAAGCAAGATATTTTAATTGCTTAACATTTAACAATTGGACTTCAGAGTTCAATTTTCTTGGGTAACTCACAGCAAAAGTAAAGCTTTTTTTTTTTCATAACTAAAAGAGAGAAAAAAATTCACACTAGGGTATTTCCAATATATGTTGTCGCTTTAATTATGTATTTATGCAGTGATGCAGTCAAGCAATGTTTGTCTTATATCTTTAGATGGTAATATATATTACGTTCCCTACCTCAAAAAGTAATAATCCAGTTTGGATTTATTTGAGGAGAGGAGTTATAATATTGCCTTTAATATATATGTTTCTACATGCTTATGTGTTGAAAGAGTTGCTTTTAGAGGACTTTATTATAACCTACTTGTCAGTTCCAAATATTACTGGTAAAAACAAGGCAAGGAAAACATACTATATATTAATCCAGGCAAAGTCTCATATCGTCCATGAAAACTCAATGCTATTTTTTATCCACCCTCCACCCTCCAAGGGACAATGGAGGGGGGGGGGGTGAGGGAACAGACAGCTCAAGAAACTATAAAAGAAAGTGATTGTGGGAGTAGCCCTAATATGTGTTTTTTTCCATGTAGTCATTAAAATGACAGAAAATTGTGTCTGTGCGCCTGTGTGTTTGCAGTCCCCCAAAAGCACTTCTAAAGTTTCTCAACAGAGATGTTTACATGCTGTTGTGGGGATGGTAAGAGCCTTACAATAGGGGTCCTTAAATTTATACAATACTATGACACCTGCCCTCTAAAATAATTCATGAATTTTCAATATATAATGTGTGAATAAAATTAAGTAACAAACAAACAAGCAACACAACTAATACAATTGGGGGATAGTTTTAACAGGTGATGAGTCACCTCCTCAAACTAGTATTCAGTATAACTGTCCAAGCAAGCCCAATTAAGGCTTGTTCAGATAAAGTGAGAACTTGTTTTAACAATGCTCCCAATTTTCTCCCACAAGCCACAATCAACATTTAAAAAAAAAAAAAAAAACCACGTTTGCAATCCTCTCTAAATGATTTGTGACCTCTTGGGGAGTCACAACCCACAGCTTAATAACTTCTGCTTTTAAAAAAAAAATAAAAAAAGAGATGTATGGTATTATAAACTGTTTTGGACTTAGGCTTCTTAAACAGAAATATCCAGAAATAAGCCATTGTGATAAGACAGAAGTACATCTGGATGAGTGTTCAAAGTTAACAACTCTCTGTATTTTACCACTGGATTATAGAAGCATCTGACTGATTTTGGAAAATGACTTCTTTATGTCTCTAAGCCATGCCACATTGGTGATACTTCAAACACAAAATTATAGGAGTCAGTGGTGAAATCCTCCTCAGATCGCCACCAGTTTGCTGCCCACATATGTGCGGTGCACGCCAAACACACACTGCGCATGTGTGGTGGATGCCAAAAGCACATTGCGCACGCACATACACAACACGTGCCAAATGTGTGCTTCATGTGGAAAAAGACTTCACTGGGTAAGTAGAACAACGAGGGGGAGGGGAATAGCTGTGCCATGCAATTTAGCTTCACTAGAAAGCAAGTTTAGTGAAGCTAAACTGCGTGGCACAGCTGATCATCAGAAATACCGGTTTGGACAAACTGGTAGCTTTTTTTAACTAGTGGTCCCACCTAACTGGTAGCTTTTTAAACTGCCAGTTCACCTGAATTGGCAGCTTTTTTAAACTACCAGTTTAACCGAACTGGTAGCTTTTTTTTACTATCAGTTCGCCTGAACCGGTACTTTTTATCACTACCAATTCACTCAAACCGGAGCAAACCAGTAGCATTTCACCCCTGATAGGAGTACCATCTGATAATGCCTTTCTTCATATCCAAGTGCTAACTACTGATTTCTTCATAAAAATGAACCATGTAACCAATAAAGGAGAATATTTGTAGCTCAGGGTTGAAATGAAGGGTTCCTTGATGCTCTCTAAGCTTGCTTGTTTTTTTGCAGATGTTTCATTACCTATATGAAACTAGATAACATCATCAGTGCTAGTAAGGAGTGCTGTTTGCTGTCATTTATATTCTGGTGTGTTGCCGGTCTGTGTGGGTGAAACATATACTCAACATAGGACTGAAATAATAGAATATTGATAATTCCCAACCATGTCAGAGTCATGACAGCAAATGGTTAAATAGAGTCTAGCATTCTTACATGCCCTGATTTCCAGCTGGATGCCCAGATGTTCATCTAGATTTTCAAGAATTCTTGATTCATGATGCTGTTGTATTCTGGCACATTTTATATTTAACCTGTTTGAATCCTGTTACTGAATATAATGCAGGGCAAAAGCATTCCTTGGTTACATGTACATATGCCAACAAAACACTTTAGACCACTCAGGACCTCATATTTATGGGCAAGCATCCTGTGTTAGCATGAAAGGTGAAGTGCTGGGTTCCTTTTATTTTCCAAGCTAAATTCACCTCCTTTCAAATAGTGTCCTGCCTTTCTAACTGAGATGTTGGGTTGGACAACTTTCTGGCAAATACCCATGAAGCAAATGAAAGCCAGTTTGGTCTAGTAGTTAAGGCATTAGGCAAGAAACCAGGAGACTGGTTCTAGTTCTAGCCCTGTCTTATTCATGAAAGCCAGATGAGTGTCATTGAGCCAGTCACCCTCTCTCAGACCAAGTCACCTCTCAGGGTTCTTGTGAGAACAATAGAAGGTCCTCCTGTACACAGATACAGAAGCTGTATTGACTATATTCTCCACCTTGAATTATTTGTAAAAAAAATAATAATAACAAAGGTGGGATATAAATAAGTAAATAACTAAATAAACAAAGTAAGTAAGTAAGTCAATTCATATTCTTGCCATCATGCTCGTTCTATAACAGTTTGACCAGTTTGGTTCTGCAAATTGACATAAATAATGACCTAGCCAATATCCAAGTTTGGAGCAATTCTAGAGAAGGAGAGAGAAAGAGGTCAAATTTGTTTCATGATGATTTGTTTTATTTGCATAGTACGGGTCCTTCAGGCACTTTCATCTTCGGGCATATTCATCCACAATGCCAGCTAGTCCTTCAGGGTTGAAATGCTCCCAGTTCGGACCAGATTGCCCAATCTGGTAGCGATGGCAGTGGGTGGTTCAGAGAAATGGTAGCAAACATCCCTGCCCCCCCCCCCTCATGCCCAGCTGAGCCTCACAATCATCAGAGGGTTTTTTTTTTTTAATTTTTAAAAGCATTTTCTACAACCTCTTCCACTGAAGTAAAAGTAAAAATATCAAGTAAAAGTTTTTTAAAAGTAAAAAAAAGCCTCTGATGATCACGCAGCTCAGCTGGGATCGTCCGAGGCTTTTAAAGAGGTTGTAAACAAAATGCTTTTAAAAACTTCTGAGGATCCCAGCTGAGTTGCCTGATCATCAGAGGCTTTTAAAAGCATTTTTTTACAACCTCTTCAGCCAAAGAGGTTGTAGAAAAAATGTTTTTAAAAAGAAAAAAAGCCCCTGCCGATCAGGCAACTCAGCTGAGATCGTCAGAGACTCTTAAAAGAGAAAAAAGCCTCTGCCAATCAGGCAACTCAGCTGGGGTTATCAGAGGCTTTTAAAAGCATTTTTCGGCTGAAGAGGTTGTAGAAAAAAATTGTTTTAAAAATAAAAAAAAAGTTGGCCACACCCACCCAGTCACATTACCCACCACCACCACCAAGCCACGTCCACAGAACCAGTAGTGACAAATTTTACATTTCACCACCATGTAGTCCTTGGATAAATATGGATTTACTCAAAGCGTCTTTCCTAAGCCTTAAAAACAACAATTATTTTTAAAATAATATTCAGAGCTGTTTGCCATGCAGGAGCAAATTGAAATTACTTTCCTGGATGGATTTGCCAACAAGCATTGACCCA
Source organism: Arizona elegans (assembly GCA_022577455.1). Taxonomy (NCBI): domain Eukaryota; kingdom Metazoa; phylum Chordata; class Lepidosauria; order Squamata; family Colubridae; genus Arizona; species Arizona elegans. Next base: position 130,084,854 of record JAKOOJ010000002.1, read on the forward strand.
AAAGAAACCTACAACCTTTACTATCACTTTAGATTCAGCTGCTGTAATTCAGAACATCATCAAATGGATGTTAGCTCCATTAAGTCATAAAGCAGCACACTGAGTGTCCAAAGATCTGTTTTATAAATACCTGCCCTAATACAAATGTGTTCGTTCATGCTTCTCAAAAAGGAAAGAAATCCTTCCCTTCTTCTTCACTTCATTGTACAGCCAAAAACTAAATTGGTTTAATTTTAAATCTTTAAATTTTGCAATTTAATTTCACATAAACGCAAAAGATTTCTGCAGGCTTTGTTAACTCCTACTACTGTAAAAAAATAAATAAAACAAAATAGTAGCTGAATTAAAGTAGACGTTAAAAGTAGTCTTCAATTATATTTGAACAAGGACAATGGTAAATGGAGAACAATGAATTGCAATGTACTGTGCAGTTGAAACAGTAATTATCAGATAACAGAATTTTAATGTCAGTAGTGTAGTTTGAGAGATATTTATTATTCTATAAAGGTAGCATTTTAGTCTGCTTCTAAAGGACAAATTAGATGTACCCTTTAGCCGTTGCATATAAAACATATAATAATTACAAAATCTTCTACTATAATTCCTGGGCAACTTCCTAACCAGCAGCACCAATAAAGTAATTTCTTTTATTCATAAAGTAGAATTTCAACATGCAGCTTTTACTGTGCAATATAGGAAATAAACAAATATCACTTTTTTAAAAAATGGCAAAGAATCTCAGGATTCATTTCAGAGCAATGATAATTGTGTAGCGGAGCATGAACCAAATGTAACATGCATTCAATACAATGTTCAACTTGGTTGATACCTTATTTAGAGTCTTGGAAAGCTGTTCTCAGCAACCTTGAATTAAATGTGAATATTTTCAGCAATTCCAACCATAGCACTGATGACGTTACCTAGTTTGGACAATGAAACTTCCGCAAAAAAACAACCGAGCTCAGAGAGCACCAAGGATCCCTCATTTCAACCTTGAGTTACAAATATTCTTCTTTATTCATTCCAACACTTGTGCTATCTGTCCATCCTGATTTTTAATAATGATAAGTTAGTAGCTGCTGTCTTATTCCAAAATGTGATAAGCAGCTCAAAACAATTTGTTGCTTTAGATAAAAGTAGGTTGGTACCCATTCCGTACTCCAGACATAAATATCTGCTAAACTTGCAGCTAAATTTTATATCATGTCTGATAGTATTCTCATCACATTCTGAGATAGAATGTTTCCCTAAAGGGAAGGAATACATTCCAGTAGAGCAAGAGATCACAAAGTTCATATAATTTGTGTGATAGAAAGAGGGAAAAGATGGGTCCTTCCCAATAGTCCCAAGAGTATATGTTTTATAGCCCGTCAGTGGCCTGTGCAGCTAGTAGCTGATTCAGACAGCGAGGAGGCTGGTGTGGTGCTATGCCAGCAGCCTGTGCAGCTGGCACGCGAGTCGGAAAATGAGGAGGCTGGAGAAGATGTGGTGCCAGAGTACCACATCTTCTCCAACCTCCTCGAGAATAAGGCTTGGTGCTAATTGGCCATTCCCTTAGCCTATTTAAGGAAGGACGATAACTGTGGCAATTTGCAGGGAACAACTTCATTCACTCTCCTTTGCGTTTTGATCTTAGTTCTCTTATCAGTTTCCTGCAAATTGCTTCTGGGCTTTCTGCCAATCATAGTAAGATTATGACTATTTATTCTTTGGATTCTTGTAGGCTGTTAAGAAAGTTAATTAACAGCCTTTGTTTGAAAAAGACTGATTTAATTTAATAAACTAAGGTTTGTACAGACTTTGTGTGTGCTGCGTTCTTTGGGGTTCATAGCTGGGGCAGAACAGTAGTCTGCTTTAGTTTGGTAAGATTGTGTATACAAGTGAGGAACAATAGAACAATTTGTTTAGAAAAATCATACTGTGTCTTTCTTGGTTTTTAAAGTCTGACAAAGGTAGAAGGCTAATTTAGGCGGTCCAGAAAGATTAAAAAAAAGGGGGGGGGAGGGAGTATGGATTCCAAATGAAATAGTGAAAAGCTGTCACTGTTTTCCTTCTCTTACCTGCTGGCCAAGAAGACTCTTTTATTTTGCACAGTGATAGAACCAATTCCGTCAACCAATTCAGGAAGCCTATAAAGAATTGCCAATTTTGAATGGTTCTCTAGTAGCTCATTGCATTAATCCACAATACACTAATAGTGCTAAACTTTACATTCATTTCAAGGTCCTGGCTGCAGTAAATAGTGATTCAGTGAGGAGACCCTCTCCTAATAAACACATGGGAACAAGAGGACTTTGATCTATGGACAACATAAAACAGTGATGCAATTAATAGGCAAATCCTATTCATTAGCCAAAGCATCCCAGTCTTGAAGTGGAGCCAAAGCTCCTTTTACACAAAACATTGGTCAGTGAAAATGTGGGACAAAAATTCCGGAAACAGAGAGAGAGAGAGAGAGAGAGACAGAAAATGAGTGAGACAGACAAATAAACAAACATACTGTTGGCTGGCAGGGAAGACATTTTGACAGGGAGATGTTTGCTTCTCTATTTCTAGGGCATTTTTGAAAATGAGATTGAAATTCAGGCCATGGGTAAGTCAGACAGCTGAGTGGATTTAGGACTCATCAGCTTCTTAACTCCTTTAGCTCAGTCCCTAGCCCCTGGCATAACCTGTTTCATTGTCTGAATTTTCCAATCTCAGACAGAGTTGGCTCAGCCGTGGGAGGTGAAATTCAGGGTAAGATCCCCTTGTGTGCTTGGAGTCTCTTCTCCATTCTAGCAAGTGAAAATGTTCTAACATGAAGACTGGCTTATAAAATGTACAACTTTCTCATAACTTTCTGATGAAGGGAGCTTTTTGGTGAATTATAAACACCGACTTATGTGCCTCCATTATTCAAAGCCCGAGTTGCTCAAATCCAGATAATGAAGCCTACAGTTCCACCATAGATCCCCAGTTTCCATTTTTCATTTTACATTTAGAAGGTAAAGGTAAAGGTTCCTCTCGCACATATGTGCTAATCTGTTTCAAAGCTGAAGAGCCAGCGCTGTCTGAAGTTGTCTCCGTGGTCATGTGGCTGGTATGACTAAACACCAAAGGTGCACGGAACGCTGTTACCTTCCCACCAAAGGTGGTCTCTATTTTTCTACTTGCATTTTTTATGTGCTTTCAAACTGCTAGGTTGGCAGAAGCTGGGACAAGTAACAGGAGCTCACCCTGTTACGCGGCTCTAGGGATTCGAACCGCTGAACTGCAGACCTGAGCTTGTCGATCGAAAAGCTCAGCGTCTTAGCCCCTGAGCCACCGCATCCTTCTTTTAACTTTGTAGGAAATGCAAAACCAAAGAAACTGCAGCTTTGTTAAATGAGTTCATCAGGTGATCACTTGGAAACAGGGAAAACATATTCTTGAGTTATTGTTTTCTTTTCAACATAGGTAAAAATTTGAATAATGGTTGATGCTTTCAGTTGATTCTCTGAATGAAACTATGTACGGTTCTGGATCAGTTCTTTCAGAACTTTTAAAACTTTGATACTGAAAAATTAATCAATTCACCTCTTTTTCTACATGTTTAACATATGGATAAATAATAAAGAAGTTATGGGAAAATTGGTTTAAACCCCACACAACTTGATGGTTGAAAGTTAAATTCCATCTGCTTTTAAGCTATATATAATTTTTCTATTTATGTAAATCGTGATGTAAATTGCAGTTACACGTCATCATATGGTTATAAAGTTTTAAATGTAATAATTTTAAATGTAATAGTTTGGTATACATTTTTTTAAAATTAATTAGAAGATAGTAAAGTGAACTTTTTAGGACTTATGCAAAAAGTGCATCATTAACCATTGTTCCGTTCCTAAAATGTTCAAAATGTAACAAGTGTATCCATTTTCAGAGGTGGGAAAGGAGGCTAATTTTATCAAAGATTGACATTAATCATTAGTTGCTGACTCATAAATAAACAACACACCACCTTTCACTTTCCCTGAAGGAGGATCCCACAGAAGATAATGCAGGTTTCTAGAATAGCATTTCAGCCTCAAATGAGGCTGTGTAAGACTGAATATTCTATGACAATTTTATTTTATAGGACTTTTTGTGCAGTCAAATCTACTTGCCCTTTTTCAGTATGAACATGGAAAGAAAACAGTTTAGGAAAACTTTTGAATAATTATATTTAACAATGAATAAAGGTAATATTAATAATTAAAAGTAAGCTAAAGTGATGGCAAAAATAAAGGTAGGTAGGTAAGAAGGAAGGAAGGAAGGAAGGAAGGAAGGAAGGAAGGAAGGAAATTTCTAATATATATCATAATTTATATCATAGATATTAACTGCAGGTTGTGTTCATAAGTAACAAAAAATAAATACAGAAGAAAATTCAAAGTCATAATTGTAATTTCTTAAAAGAATCGATCACAACAATGCAGTAATTAGAGCATCAGAATAAGCCTAGTCACCCAGCTCAAATCTGCTCCAGCAATTTTGCACCTGTGTGTGCTCCATCCTTCCACTCAGCCACATGGTCCTTTGAGCCAGCCAATGGGGGTGAGCCCAAAACGGTAACAATAACCACATTCAATTACAATCTTTGCTAAATGTCTATGGAGATTCTCAGTCATCCAGGTCAAAGGTGCTTTTTCAAGAGGCAACTGGACTTTCTGGTTTTTCTTTGAAGACCTTTCGCTTTGAAGCTTCTTCAGCTCTGACTGGATGGTGGGGAATGGAAGGATTTAGGTGACCTTAACAACTTGCTGAGGCTCAGTGGCTAAGACACTGAGCTTGTCGATTGAAAGGTTGGCAGTTCAACAGTTCGAATCCCTAGTGCCGCATAACAGGGTAAGCTCCCGTTACTTGTCCCAGCTTCTGCCAACCTAGCAGTTTGAAAGCACATAAAAAATGCAAGTAGAAAAATAGTCACCACCTTTGGTGGGAAGGAAACAGCATTCTGTGCACCTTTGGTGTTTAGTCCTGCCGGCCACATGACCATGGAGACGTCTTTGGACAGTGCTGGCTCTTCGGCTTTGAAACGGAGTTGAGCACCACCCTCTAGAGTAGGGAACAACTAGCACATACGTGTGAGGGGAACCTTTACCTTTTAACAACTTGCTAAAAGAATGCAAATGTCCAGCTGTCTGCAACAGGGGTGGGTTCTATTTACCTTTACTACCGGTTTGCAGTGTGGCTGTGCGTGTGCGCGCGCACTCACTTTGCTTACGCACACTCTTCTGTGAAAGTGCAGAAGCATTTTGATGACATTGGGGTTGGTGGGCGGAGCCTCCCGCCGGTTTTACTACCGTTTCTATAAAACTGGTGCGAACCGGGGGCAACCTACCACTGGTCTGCAAGGAATATAAATCCTTCCATTCCCCACCATCCAGTCAGAGCTGAGAAGCTTCTTGGATGAGAAGTGAAATGTCTTCAAAGAAAAACCAGAAAGTCCAGTTGCCTCTTGAAAAAGCACCTTTGGTACAATCTTTGCTGTTCCTGTTTCCATGATTTTTCCTCATTCCCTTTTACAGAATGGGGTAAAACCAATGGAAGCTCCACCCAAGGCCAATGGGCAAAGGATGCAGCAGCCCTTCTCTCTCCCCTCCCTAAGTGACTGGGGAAGATGGTAGCAAGATGTTATGACACCTTGACTACCAAAGGGAGAGGAGAAATCTCTAAAATCAGCAGACGGCCAGAGGGATTTCTAATGAAATATCTGCCCAGAAATGACACTGCAAAATTATCTGCTGGTGTTTTCTCTGGAGAAAATAAGCAATCAGCTCAAATTTCCAAGACTTATTCAAGTCTCATGAGCACTGTGGGATCCAGGGCCCAGCATTAACCTCTGATCAGTGCAGGCGTTTGCACCCCCCACCCCCTTTAAATTCCCCTCCAGCCATGCAATTTCCTATATCACATAACAATGATCATTGGCCCCTAGCCCAACATACCAAACCTGATGGTTGGTATTTGGGAGGGAAAACAGTATACTCTGCCTCTGAACTTCTGGAGAAAAAAAGCAGATATCAGCAGAATGAATAAATAGCAAACCTATAATACATTTAGCTACAGCACATGAAAGAAACTGCATTCACAGATAGACCAGGAAACAAATCGGCTTTAAAGCCAAGAACCTGTGTGAATAAAAGGGTACAGACTAATGAAAGAAGGCTAGCGCAGATGGCATTATCCTGGCCTTACTTAACAAGGAATTTCTAAACCTGGAGCAACCATGTAAAGATCTGCTAATTGGTCCTCTGATGATAATGGCAGAGAAAAAGCTGTTTCTAAATATTGCATAAGAAAATGTGATGATCAAGCCGTAAAGTTTTGGCATCCATAACCTGAATTCCCTTCAAAAGTGTAGATGTCCAAAGCAATTTGCCCATTCTGTTTGTTTGGTAGATTCTATAAAACATGTACGTATGGAAAACCAGACAGCTACTACTGATACCAAAGACAAATAAATTATTGGAGCCTCTTCTAGTGTTAAGATAAAGTCTTCTTCAAGCTGAGCTCAACCCATCAGGGTTCATTGCTGTTTTCCTGGCAACTGGACAGAAATGTCTTGCAGTTATTTATGATGAGGGTGGGTGGGGAGACTTTCTCATCTAGCCTACAGTCTTGGCAGTCTTTAATAGTCTCCCAAATAGTAACCAGGATCAATCTGCTTAGCCAGAAAACACCATTTTGGTGCTACAGCATGTTATGTTCCATGTCAGTGTTTCTCAACCTTAGCAACTTTAAGATATGTAGACTTCAACTCCCACAATTCTCCAGACATCATGGGAATTGTCTTAAAGTTGCCAAGGTTGAGAAATACTGCTCAGTGCTATTAAGATTTTCATAGATACAATTCCTGCTTCCAGAGGTCAGTTGGTCACATGCTACTTATCTATTCATTGTTCTGACCTAGGCTCTGTTAAAAAGCAGGAAGCAGAGTCTTGGTCCCGGCAAAACCTCTTTTATTTATCCGACTGTGAATTACTTTCATTCACAGTCAGCAAGGCTTGTCCAAACAGTATTTCAAAGGCATAATTATCAACACACCTTATCTCGCTTGGCAAGCTGTCATGTAACTTGTTTCCAAAAGCAGTATAAGGCAAAACTTAGAGTCTCTTAGAATCACGAACAGAATTTTCCATTCTTGAAACAACTGACCGACCGAATTGTTTCCTGCAAAAGCCCACTCCCCATTCACTCCTCTTTTGTTTCCTATGGGAGGGGCCAATTACTTCCAAAGTGTGGCTTTACTCCCAAGTCGACCCTGCTTTCTGAGTCGTTCTTGTCTTCTGGCAGCTCTGCACATGCGCACATTGGGAAAAGTCTCCAGCTGTTCCTCTGCCTCACTGCTGTCTAGCTCCCTGTCTGCCTCCTACACAGAGCCCTTGTCTGAACTTTCCCCAGCCCCCAGGATTGGCCTATGTTCCTCCCCAACCTCCTCACTGTCCGACTCTGCTGCTAGCTCTGCTGGACACCAGCAGGCCACAACATTCATTTTGAACTCCATCTATCTCTCTCACCCCCTCCCTCTCCCTCTCTTTCTTGTAAACATTTTTAATTTTGTGTTTTTCTTTGATATAATTTTATCAAGTCACATATTAGGATATAGGATATATCACCTTCTTCTGCCTTTGGATTTTGCACGTGTGACTCTAGAAGGAAATGCAGGTGTCTACAAAATGCCAGCTAACCACAAAAACTAAAACTGCAAGCAACTATCTGACCATAAATGCTGTTACTTTTTCCAAGAATCCTTTCTTGGTCTAACTTGCCCTCTAAGAGACCCACAAAGTTCTAAGCAAGAGTTTCTAAACTCTGAAAAGGCTTTTTGACAGATGGAGACAGTTTAACATCACACAAACTGAAAGAAAGCCATACAAACATCTTTAGAGACATTTTCCCCATGCCCTGATTTTTAACTCCCTCCTCCTTTTTCCCTATTCTCTGAAGATTTATGCATTTTGTAACCGTTTATTAAATCACAAGTTAAAAAAAGAATGAAAACAGGTCTGATTCTTAGTCCTCAGGCATATGCTTTAACTTGAAGAACCTAAAGGGGTATAATCCAAATGTTTGTGGCATGACCATACCCAACGGAGTAAGAGAATGTAAGTGAATGTTGCAGATATTCCTGGAGGAACAGTCAACTGACAGCCCCAGATAAGTAAATATTAGAAAACCTAGTGGGATGTGGCTAGAATACAAGGTTGACTGACAACCATTCCCCATAACCCTATTAAATATAGGATACTTGCAAAGAGTCTGACACTGATGGATCCACATTGAGTTGTGTGACTCTAGAAGGAAATAAACGTATAGATAGACCCTGAGCCACATTAAATTTGCTATAAAATATTCCAAAAAGTCATTGCTGGGGGATTTGACAAAGCTTGAAAACCAGAAGACCAAGGGGCCAAGAGCAGAGAGACAGCACCATGGAGGGTTTGAAAAAGCTTCATTTTTCCCATAAAATGAAAGGAGTAAATTGGCCCCAACTGACTTGGACTTAATCATTTTCCAAGCCAATTTTTTTTTTAAAAAATGCACCATCTCTTCAGCCAGCTCTTTAAGTCACTTTTCTGCCCTTATCTGCCTTTGAACCTTTTGAAGTCTTGCTTTTATTGAGAGGCAGAAAGAAAGAAAGAAAGGAGGAAGGAAGGAAGGAAGGAAGGAAGGAAGGAAGGAAGGAAGGAAGGAAGGAAGAAAGAAGGAAGGAAGGAAAAAAGAAGAAAAAAGAAGGAGGTATTATTTATCAAGCAACAATGACAAACCCACCTTTAAAGTAAAGTTTTTGTATAAAAGTGTACACAAACACAAAAGACTGCACAGAAAGACCAGTTCCATTGCATTTAAAGCACTACTTGTAAAATGCTGCCCTAGCCCCACAAAATGCCTTATAGACTTCTCCTGCAGGAACTGTATCAATTAAGGTCTCTAAAAGCCCTAACATGGATGGGCTCTGCACACAGCGTGTCTGCCAATGTTTTATTATCAAGTCCATTATGATGAGTTCTTGTCCCAGACAAAGGAAGAATTGAAAAAGAATTCAGGCTGACAAATTAGACTTGAAATCTGTTTCATTTACATAACGACTGGAAGTTCATTAATAACAGAGTTTTAATTATTCATGCTCTTGTTTCAGTAGATACAGCGGGTTTTTTCCTCCCTGCTGTGCTAGATGTCTGGATTAGCTAAAATGAATTGTGGCAAACTGATAGACTGTTCAGGTTTTGTGATTCCTTGGGCATTTGGCACCATAAAAGAGAGGGCAGAAAAGGGATGTAAATGGGGGGTTTGTCTATGTGTGCCCACTATACGAGCATGTACAGCACTGTTTCATTCATACAACTTTCAAGCATTCTTGTGCTTGTTAAAGAAATATTTGCACCGGGAAGAAGCTTCCATTTGAATTGGAAAGCAGTCTCGTGAATAGTTACAAAGTGAGATCTCAGGGTTTTGAATATATTTGTCACTCAGTAATTCTTTGCATAATGAATGCTAAACTTTCTGAAAGAGCCTTGAGAGTTGTCACTTTATAATATGTTTTCCTCCAAAAGCTTGTTGAACTAACACGGTTACCCTGGACATAATTCAGCTGTGAGCAGATAGCATTGGGTTCCAAAGCGGTAATCTTTCAGGAGTTTGGCACAATTCAATTATTTCCTAAATATTTTTAAATGAAGAAGTTACAAATATGCCTCTGAGCCAGTGGTGGGTAGCTCCCGGTTTGGACCGGTTCACAAGAACCGGTAGTAAAACCGGTGGGAGGCCCCACCCACCACCCCGGATGTCGTCATCAGCGATCTGCGCATGCGCAGAAGCAAGGCGTGTGAGAGAGCGAAGCGAGGGCATGCATGCAATCCTGTTGCGAACCGGTAGTAAAGGTAAGTAGAACCCACCCCTGCTCTAAGCATATGCAGAATATCATGCTCTTTCAGAGATTTCTTGATTTTCTGAGTCAGGGCTCAGAAGTTAAGTCAGGAAACCTAATTTATTCTTGGTTTATTCACCAACATATAAAAGCACTATGTCTAGAAATGAGGATTATATAGCAATAAAGCCAAACAGCTGCATTTTTTGTGGATTATAACAATATGTTTGCAGACATATGAACATGGAGAACAACAGTTGTGTGTGCTTGCAAAATCTGAAGAGGAAAGGAAAGCCAGCATCTACTTTCAAATTTGAATTGCTTTTCTCAGAGAAGACTGCAGCTTAGATGGCAGAAGTGGAGCAGAAAAAGAAGCAAACTTTCTGGAAATTCACCTATTAAGGTGATGACCTTGATCGGCTTCTCAACATGTTATGTTATGAACAGCAGATGCAGTTATATAGCATCCACCAGGGCTGGAGGCTGAATCATGGTTTGTGCTGCAAACAACACTCACTGCTCAAACATCTTCAAAAGGCCAAGAAGGAGGCACTTCCCATGGAAAAGCCAGAAGTGGTGAAGATCCACTTGCATGACATGATCATTATTCATGGTGGACAGCAGGATGGGCATGTACAATGGGAAGACCGTCAATCAAGTGGAGATCAAGCCTGAAGCAATTTGGGAGAATTTTCTATCATATACAAGCCTGTGAAACATGGTTGATCAGAATCACCCATTCATCTAGGTTCATTCCTCTAAAACTGTTGTGGTCCGCCAGCAGCCTGCAGAGTTCGTAGTGGAGTCGGACAGTGAGGAGACTGCGGAGGAACATGGGCCAGTCCTGGAGTCTGGGAAAGGCCCGTACGAGGGCTCTGCGTCGGAGGCAGAGATGGGGCCAGGGCCATCTGGGAGTGATGTGTAGACTCCAGAGTCTCCAGAGTCAGACAGCAGAGAGTCTGAGGAACAGGAGGAGCCTGTTCCTAGTGTGCACATGCACAGAGCTGCCAGAAGGCACAAACAGTTAAAACAAAAAGGACTACTTGGGAGTAAGGCCTGGAGGTGATTGGCCGCTCCCATAAGGCTTAAAAGAGGAACAAAGGCACATGGGCACTTTGCAGGAAAGCAACGTTGTTAATTCTGTTCCCAGTCGTCATCTCTGTTTGATTCTGGAATCCATGTGGCTTTGCCAAGTAGGTCTTTGGCAGAGTGTCAAGGGAGATAAAGGTTGGTAATTATCCCGAAGGACTTTCCTGAAGGACTTTTTGCAACTAATTGGGACTCAGCTGTGAATGAACATAATTCACAGCTGTTACAATAAAAGAGGTTTTTGGAACTACTCGTGTGTTTTAATGACTCAGGAAGCCTAGGTCACAACAAAACCAGGGTTGTCAAACTTGTGTCGTCACATTGTCAAGTGATGTATTGCAACTTTCCCTCCATTCACTAAACTGGGGGTGGGCGTGGCCAGCACCTGATGCATCTGGTCTGCGGGCCACGAGTTTGATACCCCTCTTCTAAAATGAGAGTTTGGGGAAGAATATTTATGTGTAAATAAAAACAGTTCCCAAACAAAAGAAACCAAATCATTGGAAAATCTACGCAAATTAATGATCAGAAATAGTAAGTTTTTGACCCTCTTGCCATACAAAACACAAAGATTTCACATTACCATCTATGGCTCAGTGAAACTTTACAGAATAGCTGCAGCTCTAACTTTTATATGAATAAGAAGAAATAGTGGTTTCTTTTATTGAAGGATGTCATTAGGCAAAAAAAGTCACATTCCAAAAATGGGAAGCACTATATGTCTCATTAACATTAACAGACCTGCTACTTCCATTTCCTTTTGATTCTCCTAACAAGCTGCAGAAAATATATTTTTTTAAAAAAAAAAAAAACCAACCCAGAAATCATTCCCTTCCTTTCTCTGGCACAACAAGACTGCACAGACCCAAAACCCTGAGCTAATCCACTGTGTAGAACATGAACTCCAATGTTAGTGAGATATTCCTACTGCTGAAAGAAGTTGTTGGATTCCTTAAGTAGAATTACACTACATTCAGGCAAGAAAATGTATTGGTCCAACTACAAATTTAAGTGACATAAAGAGAAAAGTGCCTTGTCTAAGAACAATCTAAGCACTACTATTTGTGCTTCATTTGTCTTCATTTTTTCAGAAGAGAAACTAGGGAAGCCAAGAGAAAAATGTCTTGTCCAAGACTTCAGATGGAACAAAATGAAAAGGTTAACTCTTCCAATGATGGTAATTTGCCTCCTAAATTTCAGACTTCACTACCGAAAAGAAATTCTCCATTTCCCTCTCCTTTCTCCTCTAATGCATTTCTCATGTGTATCAATTTATTTCCTTCCACTAGACTCATGGAAAGATGGGTTCTGTCTCTAATAGAAGAATTGGTTCAGAGGATTCTTTACTTTCATTATTTGCTCCAGGTATATAATATCCCTGGAACAAAGGAAAAATAAAATATTTTTTTAAAAAAAGATCTGTTGAGAACGAGACAATGAACGAGACATCTGGATAATGTTTGATGTGGCAGTGCTGCTCTGAATTCCCTCTCAGCTTGCTGCTGTGTTCAAACCTGAGGGTTCCCCCCCCTTCCTTCCTCCAGTTACATTTGATGTCCAGGTGCAGGTGTGCTCTCATGTAAATCCTCTCCAGATGTTGCTGCACATCTGTGTAAATCTCCAGCTTTCATTTTTATGAGCCAAACACATCATGTTCACCTAACTCATGCCTATTATGGGATTCCTAAGCACTCTAGCCTTCAGGATTCCCCATAAAAATAACAGTCCTATTAAAAGACAAAAGGGAGAGTGAAAACGCCCCGTTTTAGCTTTTAAAATTAAATCATTTAAGGTTCTTTATAGAAAAATAAAATTACAACTTTTATAGCCGGGCACTTCAGGGCTTTCCAAAAGAAGCTTTAAGTGGATTGCTTTCTCCATGTCTTCGCTCTGTCACAATTGGCTTGGTTTAGCCATAAGCAGACTTATGGAACATATTTTTACTGCTGCCCCATTCTTAATAAGGTGCTTATTTTAACTGAATTTGATGTGACTTGTAATCAGTAAAAATAAACAGGATGAAAAGAAGAAAATCACTAAACCCTTGATTTATGGTGGTAGGTTACAGAAGTGCCTGGAGGTAGAATGTTCATTTGAGCACCTCTATTTTTTAAAATTGCTTCCTATGTCAATATAATTTTTCTTGATTTCTTCACTGAAGTCAATTTTCCAAGGAGATGAGAGGATGGGGGAAATCCAAAAATATGAAATAATTATTGGGGTTATATTTTAAGTGATTGATCCATTGAATGAAAAGTGTTAGCAAAACATCTGATCATTTTAACTGCTGATCCCATACTCTGGATGCAACCTGGACAGGCTGTCACCCCCCTCTAACTCTTCAAGTTACTTGGACAATTTTGACACGTAAAAGATGTTCTGATGAAAAGTGACAGTATGCAGGTTAAGGCATTTGGGAACAGTCAAGGGAGCTTTAATGAGTCACAAACAGGTGTGGTGGTGAAGCTTTTATGTACTCTGAAGTGCTTCTTGTCAATCACATCCAAAGCATAGCCAAGCTCTATTCAGAACTTGGAAATATACTGATTTAGAAAGAAACAGAATATTTGTTCAAGAATGAGGCAGTAGTTTCCTGGACTAAAATCCCCACATAACTATCACAAACAATCAAGGTAGCTAACTTCAGAGGCCAGATAATAGCAATAACAATAGCACTTAGACTTATATACTGCTTCACAGTGCTTTACAGCCCTCTCTAAGCAGTTTACAGAGTCAGCATATTGTCCCCAACAATTTGGGTCCTCATTTTACTCACCTTGGAAGGATGGAAGGCTAAGTCAACATCGAGCCTGGTGAGATTTGAACCGCCAAATTACAGTCAGCCAGCAGTCAGCAGAAGTAGCCTGCAGTACTGCACTCTAACCACTGCACCACTGTGAAAAGAAGCTGCTTTCCCCTTTGTAGTGTCTTACAAACTGGGACTTTTCTGGGGAAAACCATTGTGGACAAGGAGGCCTTATAAGGATCACTTATAGCTGAGACAGTGTTTCTCAACCGTGGCAACTTAAAGATGTGTGGCCTTCAACTCCTAGAATTCCCCAACACAATCTTGGAAGAAGGACCATTCATGGTAAGACATGCATTCTGGTGAACCAAATGTGTCTTAACAGTGTACAATAGCACCCCAGATTCTCACCCCAATTATTCAATCAAAAGCCTAACAGAAGAAAAAAGAAGTTGTATTGAGTGTATCAAGTAAAAATAAAAACATGCGTTCCCACCACTTTTACAATACTATCGTAGGTATGCCTACTCCTTCTCATAAATTTTTGTTGGTCCATCACTAAGTTGTGTCAAACTCTTCATGACCCATGGACCACAGCATACTAGCCCCTCCCTGTCCTCCACTGTCTCCCCGAGTCTGCCCAAATTCAGGCTCTGCCGATGACCAAGTGGTGAAAACCAATTTTTTTTACTACCTGTTCTGTGGGCATGGCTTGCTGGGTGTGGTGTGGCTTGGTGGGCATTGCAGGGGAAGGATATTGCAAAATCTCCATTCCCACCCCACTCTGGGGCCAGTTAGAGGTGGTATTTGCCGGTTCTCCGAACTACTCAAAATTTCTGCTACCGAGTTTCCAGAACCTGTCAGAACCTGCTGGATTTCACCTCTGTCTAACCAGCAGATTTTCTGTCATTCCCTTCTCCTTTTGGCTTCTTAAAAATAAGTAATAGGAAATTTAGGTAGAGAAACATAGAATTAAAATCATAGGTTCTTCAATAATTTGCCTTCAATTTGTATCTAGGTTGCCATCAAGGCTGTGCCTCTGTCCATTTTGACAGGCTTTCATTCATTCTGAAACAAGAGCCGAAAGATTGTAGAGCTTCTTAGTTGGTCTGGGACAACCAGAAAGTACAGGTAGTCCTCAATTTACAGCTGTTCATTTAGTGATTGTACAAAGTTACAATGGCACTGAAAAAAAGTGACTTTTGACTGTTTTTCACACATGCAATTGTTGCAGATGATCAAAATGTGGACACTTGGCAACTGACTCATATTTATGACAATTGCAGTGATCACCTTTTGCAACCTTCTGACAAGTAAAGTTGGTGAGGAAGCCGGATTCACTTCGAAACCGTGTTACTCACTTAACAACTACAGTGATCCATTTAACAATGGCGGCAAGGAAAGTTGTAAAATGGGGCAAAACGCACTTAACAACTGTCTCGCTCAGCAACATAATTTTTGCATTCAGTTGTGGGTTGTAAATCAAGGACTACCTGTATAAGAACTCTAAAAGCACCTCTTGGACCAAAGCATTTATTTTTGTACATGTTAAAGTATCTGCCTGTACTTTGCTTTCCTTTCTTCCCTTTTCAATTCACTGTTATTGGGAGATCTATCAAATGCTTTTAGTGTCCATTCCAGAGACTGACCTTTGTTGCGCATATAAATAAATTGAAACTGAAAACAGCCTTGTGATTTTGAGACTAAGATGGGGGGCGGGGGGAATCTGAATAACCATTAGATGAGAGCAGGGATAGAGTTCTCTGTATCTCTTTGCTGTCATCTGTGGTCACATCTGGATTTTTTTACCTTAGAAGTGGGAACAGTACATGGGCACGAACATTGTAATGGTGAAAGTGCAAGCAAGCAACCGAGCAAGCAGGTTGCCTGTTAAAAAGCATTAATATTTTTAAGGGGACATAATGTGTGCATTTAGTCTTTTAACGGGACCTAAAAATTTATGGGTTAATAAGAACATACTGAATATTCAGATTCATGCTTTCTTAACTACTCCCAGACCTGATCAAGTTTATAAGCCTTTGAGTCATTTGATTTATTATTTGCTTATTTTTATCCCATCCTGAAAAGCTGGATAGTATTTGTGAGGTTCACAAGTGGTTTTCAGTGCAAGTAATCAGATCCAGACTGGTTTAATTTCAACAAGATGGCTGCATCCTTTGCCTTTAGATGAGACTAGACAACTCGTGACCCATTGGGCCATCCTTTCAGTGATATTTCCTCACCTAAAGAGAAAACACTAAGACCATGGGCAGATGGCTATTGTTTTGGTTTTAAAATTAAAGAAAACATTTTATTAAAGAAGAGAGATGGGTAGCAAGACAAATATACCACTTTCCCTATAACAGGATGTTTCGGATGAAAACATTGTGGTTAATCCTCCATTCTTTAATACTCTAATGTTTCCAATTTCTTTTTCCTCAGCTTAAAGAAACATACAGCTGACCAAGCTGGAATACCCATTTCTCCAGATAAATCAGCACATTCTCTATAGTTTGTCCTTGTGCTTTATGTATAGCGAGAGCAAAGTATTGGGAAATGTGTCCACTGAGGGCCATCTTCACCTTCTGATAAACTGAGCATAATTCTTGAAATTGTGACAATGTCATTGTTGAATATACCAATGTTTATCTTTGTTACTATTTGATTTTCGAGTTCTTTCATAATCTTCACCTTCTGATTAACTGAGCATAATTCTTGAGATCGTGACAATGTCATTGTTGAATACACCAATGTTTATCTTTGCTACAATGTGATTTTTATTTATTTTATTTATTTATTATTTAAATTTCTATACTGCCCTTCTCCTTTCGGACTCAGGGCGGTGAACAACAAGAATAAAACATTTGTACACAAAAGTTAAAATAGTTTTAAAATAATTAAATAGAATTTGGCCCATAATTTAAAACATTTCAATTAAAATCAGTATCAATTTTAAAAACCAATATAAAATCAGGCCAGCCCGGCTAACTGAAAGAAATAGGTTTTAAGGGCCCGACGAAAAGTCCGGAGGTCTGGGATCACTCATATCTCTGGGGGTAGATTGTTCCATAGGGTAGGCGCCATCACAGAGAAGGCTCTCCCCCTGTGGGCCACCAGCCGACATTGTCCGGCTGAGATGAGGCCTTCTCTGTGGGAGCGAACTGGCCGGTGGGAGGCAATTGGTGGCAGAAGGTCCCGTAAGTACCCTGGCCCTAAGCCATGCAGCGCTTTAAAGGTGATCACCAACACCTTGAAGCACACCCAAAGTCCACTGGAAGCCAATGCAGCTCGCGCAGTAGAGGAGTCACATGGGAGCGCCCCATCGCTCCCATAATCCCCCGCGCAGCCTCATTCTGCACCAGTTGGACCCTCCGGGTGCACCCCAAGGGGAGCCCCATGTAGAGAGCGTTACAATAGTCCAGACGAGAAGTGACAAGTGCTTGAGTGACCGTGCGTAAGGGGCACATTGCGCCCCTGATATGCGCAACTGGCATATCAGGTGAACCTGATAGAAGGCCCCCCTGGCCACGGCCGTCATATGCTCTTCTAAAGACAGCCGTGCATCCAGGAGGATGCCCAAGTTGCGGGCCCTTTCCATGGGGGCCAATAACCAGCGAGGGTGCCAGCTGGCTATACCGGGACGCCGGCAGCCACAGCCACTCGGTCTTGGAAGGGTTGAGTCAAAGCCTGTTTCTCCCCATCCAGACCCGCATGGCCTCCAGGCACTGGGACATCACTTCCAAGGCATCGTTGGGATGGTCTGGGGTGGAGATGTTTTGAGTTCTTCCATGATCTTCTGAATTCCATTGCAAAACCTTGGACGATACAAGAGTGTCTTTCTTCAATTCCTGCTTATGTGGTGACAATCCAGAGAGTTCAATCAATCAATCAAACTTGATCAATCAATCAATCAATCAAGGAATTGTGTTGAAAATTAGTAGTATTATCTCTTTCACTAACAGCATTTAAGGAACAATATTATTTCATCATTCCAGGGAAGTGCTTAATGCATGTGGAATTGATTTTTATCATCATTTCATTGACAGGAACCAAGATACAATTCTTGTAGAACAGTTCAGTAGGATTGTGAAACGCTGGGTAGGTGAAATCTACACATTCTTCCATAGTTCTTACAGGCAGAATCATATCTTCAGGTAATTTTATTTCCTCATTTTGATTTTTATGAATTTTGAACTTAAAATATCTTCCCTCTTCCTCACTCGACTGCATGTTTCTCTTCAATTGTAACTTGGCAAAGCTTTTCCATAATTATGATTTTTGATGAATACATTCTTTACACCATCATCATTTCGTATTTCTACAACTGGTAGAACCTGACAGAAATTTCCCCAAAACTTTCATTCTTGCCACATATATCAAGAAGAGTCCAATCTATGGCTTCAAAGCTCTCCTTCCTAATCATGAGGCTGTTATCCCAAACAATAAATCTTGCATATTGAAGCAAATTTTCAGTATTGGAGTTTTTTCATGTTACAAAGAGCATTTTCATTCACTTGGAGGAATATCTTGAATCTTGAATGTGCTGTCCTATCAGCAGGCCTCAATGTTGCTGCAGTACTGAATAATGCTAAAGCAATAGCAACATCTCCATCTCCCCAGCTTTAGCGAAGATCCAAGTGATAACAAATGTCTTTCCTATTCATTCTGATGCATCAATGACAATTATTCAACAGGGAATCATTGTATAGTATAAATTATTGCTGTTTTTCTCTGCCGAATCGTGCTTCATGCAATAATTCCTGATTGTCACCATTTTAATTAATTGTATCATTTTTTTGGCTTTGATAAGTTATATTCTTGAAGTCTTTTTTTTCGAATCTCAATTTTTTCCTAGAAATATAGAAAAACTTGTTCATGGTATCTCTAATTGATCACGATGTTAGGATTATTGATCACTTGATTTGGAGGAAACTTTCAGATACTGCGTTCTTGAACTGGTTCCAGAATTGTTGTCGATTGTTGAGTTCCATGTTTGTTACAAGATGACAAACAAATCTCTCATTGCTCTGGGGATTCTTTTCTTGGGGTTCCTTGGTTCAAAAATTGTTACCTTATGATGTACCATTTCATCCAGGTACAGATGTATTTTAGTAATATACAGATGCAGGCAACTTGCAAGAAACTCCCATCATTTCCAGACCATGCACCTAACAGACAGTGATGATAGGAATGTATATCCAACAATATTTAGAATAGCTCAATTTACCAATATTGGTTGGAAAGAAAACACTGCTCCTGCCATTGTTGCAATATATACTTTTACAATAGATTAAAAAAAAAATGACTACCACCTCACTTTTGTTATTAAAATCCTATTACAATTGAAAATTGATTATAGAAAGTTTAGTCTTTCATTCAGTTAATCCAGTAATTGTATTAGATATGTGTACATTATAGTTTGTGTTAAAACAGAAGTCATACTTCCATTTTAGGCAATACACACAAACTTCATCCACTGTGACCATGTGCATACAAGCTGATGATAGAGGAGGGTAAATTGTATTTTTAAAATGGGATTGGGAATCTGGGATTTTTAGAAGGACTTGAAACAACATAACCCCCCTTTCTTTCTTTCTTTCTTCCTCCCTTACTTCGCTACCTGATTAATCAGAAATGTTTCTGTACAATAACCCTTATTATTTCTCATCCCCCGTTAAGGTAGCTGAAGCTGCCAGGAAGCATTTTAAATAATTAAACAAATCCAATCATCTATCGGATTAATGGATGACATATTGCAACCGTAATTCTTTTCCATAAGACTTCTTCTTTGCCACCCCAAAATCATTTACAGTAATAGAACCCCACTGACAACTTCCATTCAGGAACTTCTGATTTGGCAATTATGTACATGCCCAATTTCAACTGTTTTAATGATGCTGGTTTTATCTCAAGATGTATCTCTCATGGTCTGGGCTGTTGGAGTTGAAATGATATGCCTCTAACTTCATAGAAGGGAATCCATACACTGGTCTGAATTGCTTTTAGCAATTGCTCACTGCTCCCACTAGGCATGCAGAGGAAACATGCAAAACACACGAAAGATTAGCTGCAACAGTTGCAGCTTAGTTGCACCTTCTAAGGTCTCAGGTCCTTAGGCAAGAAGTGGCATCAGTGCCCATGTATCCATTGGATAAAGAGAAAAAGGATTACCCCCCCACACACACACACACAAAAGCTGAGACATTTAAGGCAGCCTTCTCCAAATTGAACAGTCTGATACAGATTATAAATTCCAATTTTTCCGCCATTATGACTGTATTGGTTAACTTTCCAGGTCTTGCATTATCAACATATTTGTATGACCCCAATTTGTTGAATGTCTACATGAAAAGGTAATGGGTCCAAGCTATCTGAGAAACAAGCTCACCCTGATGGGATCAGTCCACTCCACCCTTACTGGCAGAAGAGGCATGCTGTGGGCCTTGTCAGTCAAAGAATTCCAGCTAGCTGGAATTTCTGCCATGGCTCCTGCCCTCTGCCTATTCTGCCCCCTGAGGTCAGGTCCTCTCCCACTCTTTTGGCCTTCTGAAAGGCCTTGAAGTATGAATCTTGCTAATAGCCTGGAGTCCCAATGAGGGCGTGGGTGGCACTTTGGAAGTGGTTAATGGAATAGATCATCTTACTTCCTCCCTGTATTCACTTTGCTCCGTCCATCTCCATCCTGCTTAGTTTTATTTTTATGAATTTTAAATGTAAGATCCTTATTGTTTTAATGTTTATAGTACATTTTATTCAATGTCTGTAAGCCTCCTAGAGTTGCCTTTGGCAAGATGGGCAGCATACAAGTTTGATAAATAACTACAAATTTGATTAGTAGAGATTTCAGGTTGGCCATGGCATTTAAGGAATAAACTGCCAAAGCAGAAAGACATCAGGATAGGCCTTTGAAGTCAGCGCCCTTGTAAATGTTGAGATCAGGCAAAATGGTTCTATATACACTTGCTAAATCAGGACAACAACAGCATATCAATCTATATGAGCAATGCATTTAAACCTCGAAATGGATACTTAGACAGACTGTCTTTTGTCTGACAGCAGATGTATATTCATTTTATGGTTATAGAGAGTAAAATGATTTAGGACTGAGAGACATTGATAACCCAGGGTTTTGAAGTCAGTTGCCAAAAGCAGCTTGATTTTAATGATTCCAAATCCAACTATCTGGGTTTTCTGTGTGTCTTGTGTATCTTAAACCAGGTAATTTTCAGCTGAATACTCAATTTTCCCCTTTAGTTCCAATGAGCAAACCTCCAGGTAGGTTTAGTGCAAAAGATTAAGACCGCATTAAGATTAAGTCTGAAATGTTCTACTACCAATTAGCCCTCTAGTATTTCTGTAAGCCTTGAATTTTTGATGCGATCAATGACACCAAGTGGAGCCATCTTCAGTGGAGAGGTTATTAAAGATATAAAAATCAATGCAAAGATGATACTTGGAAATCCATATCACGAGATAATGAATCACCATGAGAGCCAACTAAGAAGGAATGTCAGCAAAGCAAACAGAAGGTTTGTGCATAAGAAAGTATTTGATGCCAGAAGAATTTAAGCTAAATTTTGCATGAGACAAAAATCTTCAGGCAACACTTATGATACATTTACATGGCAACGTTTTAATGAGATGACACAAGCCAAATGAAGCACAAAAAGTATGTATATGTGCATTAGAAGGATCTATGAGTATATGGGGAAAAGAACAAGGATTATATCAATATCTGAGTACAGTGTAATATTCTGATCTGTTTCCTTCCATAAGAATATACGATACTTTTTGGAGTATAAGATGCACTTTCCCCTCAAAAGTGGGTGAAAATTGTGGTGCGTTTTATACACCAAATGTTGCTGAAGCCCCGCCCACCTGCCCACTCCCACCCTTCAGCCATTTTGGCCTCTGCACGTTGTATTTTCAGCTTCCGCATGCCCCATTTTAGACCCATTCCAGGCTGCGGGAATTGCCACATCACATTGCTGCCAATATCCACCTCTGCACGTCACTTTTTGGTCAGTTCCAGGTGACAGGGTTCGGCGGTGGTGATCTCCACTGCCTGGAACTGGCCGAAAATGTGATGCGTGGAGGCCAAAAATGGGGCGTGTGGAGGCTGAAAACGTGACACGTGGAGGCCGAAAACGTGAAGCGCGGAGGTGGTGATCGGCAGCAATGTGCTGTGGCGATCCCTGCAGCCTGGAACGGGTCTAAAATGGAGTATGAGAAGGCCAAAAATGTGATATGCGGAGGTGGCGATGGGCTCTGGCGATCCCCGCAGCCTGGAACAGCTGATTGGCAGTATTCCAGAAGGCCAATCCAACCGCCAAGCAGCTGTTCATTCTATATCAGGCTGTGATAACGTGCTGAAGCTAACCAGGCTGTTTGCTGTTAGGACGCTAGCCAGATGAATACCGATGGATGCTGGTAGGCAGAGGCAGAAATTTCTTTTCTTGTTTTCCTCCCCAAAAATTAATGTGCATCTTATATCCAGAGTCTCTTATACTCTGAAAAATATGGTATATTTATTTAATTAGTTGTAAATTTACTTGCATTTTAAATGCATATTCCTAATAGTTATGCATATGCCAATGGATAGCCCATTCCATGTTTTCCTCTGTTAAATAAGAAACATTTGTACTTTATATGAACTCAATCAGCTATTTGCCAAATTCTCCAAAATTCCACCCAATGTGCAGACCCTTCTTCCCTTTCTAACTCATGACCTTTATATGACAATATAAAGCTTGGTTGATGTCAAAAATATTTGTATTTGATGTCAGAAACCATGAATACTGTAAATTAGATTAGATTTTATTTTTTTTTAAAGTCTCATAAGAAACAAATGGTACCACTTTCATATTATTGTCTAGGTAAGTATATGTTGGGTCTTTACTTTTTTAAGCATATGCTTGCATCTATTTCAATATTAGGTGTGTGGAATATACTAAATCTGATTATTTTATTTCATAGGGACCAGATTCACATATCCCTCCAGAAATTGGCATGCATAATTTTGGATTACTGAATAAATCCAGCGTGGATTTATTATGAGGTTGAATTCATGTAACACTGATGCAAAAATAAAAAGAGCTCACAAATTATCCCTCAATACATTTGTATTGCATTGCATTGCGACATCTTTGAACTCTACAAGAAATCAGAGATCTTTTCTTTCGACTTCTATAACCATATGTCACCTTAAAACTAACTTCAAAAAATATCTGGCACTCAAGTCAATAGTCTTAAAGGACTTTCTCTACAGTTGGGTTACCCATGCCTGATTAGGTAGAAAACAACACCAGTGTGATTTCTTTATCCCCATTTCTGTTCTTTATCTTACCCTACTGACTCTCTTTCAACTTCCTCAGTCATCCAACTTCCTTCCAAGACAATGGGAGATAAACCCTAACAGACAACCCACCTTGAGGCTGTTCTTAGATGATGATGAAATAAGACAGAATGCACAACTTTAACACTGATGCCATTAAGGATAACCTAAAGGCTTTTTCATTCATGGCTGAAGATGCAATGGAGGCATCTTCCTTGGGACATGGCAGGGGGGAAAAAAACGTTGCCAAGGCATGGTTATGCAGTGGTATGGTAAAAACAAAGGTTCCCCTCCCACATATGTGCTAGTCATTCCCGACTCTAGGGGGTGGTGCTCATCTCTGTTTCAAAGCCGAAGAGCCAGCGCTGTCCAAAGACGTCTCTGTGATCATGTGGCTGGCATGACTAAACACCAAAAGCGCACGGAATGTTGTTTCCTTCCCACCAAAGGTGGTCCCTATTTTTCTACTTGTATTTTTTACGTGCTTTCAAACTGCTAGTTGGCAGAAGCTGGGACACGAAACGGGAGCTCACCCCATTATGCGGCACTAGGGATTCGAACCACTGAACTGCCAACCTTTCGATCGACAAGCTCGGCATTTTAGCCACTGAGCCACTGCGTCCCTACTGGTATGGTACAAGTGGGTAAATCTCTTAAGCAGTGTTCCACAACCTAATGATTGCCGGTTGGGTTTTGTTGTTGGAAAGAACAAAGGGAGAAAAAGGCACCACTATTACTTTCCCTGTCAGAACGATCTCTGGAGAACATACAATAAAGGCCAGAAGATTGTTAACTTGACTTTCATGGAGAAAAATGCCACTGAAAATGTTCGATGTTTTGTGTAATCCTGGTTCAATTTCTTCTAAATGAAAAAAATGTTTATTCTTTAACTGCACATGGTAAATGGAGCTACATCCTTGAGCTCTACAGGATATTCCAAATTTAATTTGAATTTGGGGTTGATTCAGATGCCTTTAAAGTCAAGTTTCTTTGTCTTCCAAATTGAGCTACTGCATAAGGCAGCAAGTTCATTTGAGCTTTACCACTGACAAAGTTGTCTCTGACATTATCAACATTTATGGCATGTTTGGCTTTGCATAATAACACCTGCTTTAAAAAACAAAAGAAAAGAAATAGCTTGTACTAGGCAATCTAATAGATTCTCTTGTTACACTCTGAAAAGAATGCAACTCTCAAGCTAAAGGAATCTGTGAAGGAATTCTTATTTAACTATTCAATCTTCATTTACTTATGCAGTGAAGTCTGAGTAAATGACCTACTTGTGCTGCCTTTGATCCCTGTAAATTCTTATAACTTAACTATTTCCACAAGCAATCCACATCAACCTTCAACCAGCCTATGAATCCCTGAGAATTCAAGTGAACTGCACAACTAGCAATGGCACCAACCTTCAACCAACCCATGCAACCCTACTCCTAATCACCACTTCACTTCCCAATGATCCTCAATGATGTGACCCACACCTGATCCATCACGAGACATAGAGCAAGACCCTCACCTGATATGACCCTCCCATCACAAGACCTACTGACCACACAAAGCCCTTACAAGCAGGACACCACCAACACTGACATTCCCTAAACTCTGCTGAAGATGTTACCTAGCCTAGTAACAAAACATTTGGAAACCAATCGTCAAGCTCAGAGAATGAACCTCCACCCTCATCCTACACATGAGCTAGAGATATTTGTCACTATCACAAACTTACTATCTGTCTTGCTGCCAACCTCCCAGCAATGTTGCGTGTTGTATCAAATGTGTGTATGTAGACTCATGTGTGTTTATGTATATTTACTGTATGTGTGCATAGTCATATACAGTATTGGCCAAAATTGTGGAAACCTTTTTTAGAAAAAAGGTATTTTTGAGGTCTGATGGCTAATAAAACCCATCTTTTTTGGGGGGTTTCAAGATAATCATATTCCACTGCTGGAATGGCCTGGGAATAGCCCAGACCTTAACCCAATTGAAAATCTATGGAGCTGACTAATGAAACTTGTTAGTCAGAAGCGACCCAGCAATAAAACCCAGTTAATAGAAGCAATCATTCAATCTTGGTTTCACATTATAACATCTGCAGAACTAAAAAACTTGGTTCACTCCATGGGAAGCTGTTGTAAGGCCATAAATCATGCTAAAGGTTACAGAACTAAGTATTAACTGACTTGATAATTTTTGTATATCTCATTTTTTCTATGGTGCTAATTTTTGTATATTTCATTTTTTTCTATGTTTCACTTTTCTTCTTTATACTGTAACTGCTATTCTAATAGCAAGTCCTTCATAAAAGTTATTGCATCACATTCTTGATTAAATCATCTTTCCATTGATACATACTTTTATGGTACTACTCCAAAAAAAAGTGGTGTTATTACTAGTTTTAGAAAATACACTTTTCCCAAAAGGCTTCCACAATTTTGGTCACTACTGTATATGGATCCTCTGAGAGAGGATGCCTACAGAGGGGAAACTGGTGTGATGGACTATAGCATGGGTTGGCAACCTTAAACACCTTGAAAAGCCATTTGGACCAGTTTCCCACAGAAAAGAAAACACCGGGAGCTACAAAACATCTAAAATGAAGATAGCACTGCATATATCGTTTCTTACCTTTATGCTATGTATAAAAAAATGATAGTGTGTTGCATTTATGAAATCAATGAACTCTACAGAGAAAACAAATTTGTATTTCTCCGTGCAACAAAAACATTTTGAACTCCGAAAAAAAGGGGGGGGGTCAGAAAGCTCAATAAATCATGTGCCGGTGGGTGTCGCACATTGGCGGTTGTGACTCATATTTTGAGCAACAGGGAGCCACAGCAGAGGAATGAAAGAGCCACATGTGGCTCCAGAGCCACGGGTTGCAGACCCCTGGACTAAAGTAGCAGTTTCCCAGGAAGGAGGGAGCACATTTCAGAAAATTGTGGGACAGAAAGAGGCAGCCCAGCCCAGAGCTGGATAGGGAAACAGGAAGAGAGAAAGAATAGCCACACCTTGGAATCTCCCAGGAAATATCCATTAGGCTGAGAATAGTCAGAGTTTAGTCTGGCAAGCTTCTGCCTATTGTGTATAAGAAAATAAGGAACTGAACTCTGGCTGACTTGTTGTACGTTGTTCTTGGGCTTAGCCTGACAGATCCCAAATTCTCTGAGTGAGTTTCAGGTTTGGTCCAATCATGAGCATTTCCTTGTCTCCTTATAACTTCCACAGAGATTTTCCCCCAATGGCACTGGAGTTGCACAATAAAGAGAACCCACATTCATTCCATTGTGTTTGAAATCCATTCTAGATTTCAGTAATACAGATTCAGGAAAAGATAAAACATTTGGATTAGTATTGCCTTACCAGCCTTTGTTCTTTTATTATTCATTGGCTCTGATTTATCTTTTAGGCATATATTTGTGTATTGTTAATGTGAATTGCTACCTTTTTAATGTGTACTGTTATACTTCTGGGATGATAGAAAGGCAATGTTCTTTACAGAATTTCTAGAAGTGAATATTCTGACTCCCTCCATCTTATCTTTACTCTTCATATTGTCTACTATTGCCAGTCATACATCTTTATGTAAGAAGATTACAAAAAGCTGTACAATGTGCCCAAGTATCAATCTTGTATTCTTATGGGTTAGTTATGCACAGACACAACACTTTTGCTTTCCTATAAAAACAAAATCAAGCCAAAAGAAACCCGAAAGAAAGAAAATAATTTATATTATTCTTTTTCTCTTTTCATAATTGTTCAATTCTGTGTGCATTGGCATCAGGATTCTTTGGTTTCATAGTTCATTACGGCCAAGCATCTAAAATGCTTTTCTTTTGCATATAACGTTGCAGCTGCCAAGAATCAACAGCCAGAGATAATCACACCCACAATCTCAGCCTCTTGTTCTTTTTAACAAATTAACTGCAAGGCACAGTTTTTGGTTAATCAGTAACTGGCTGTTGATTTTTAAACAGAGGCAACATCCTAGGTTTTCTTTGGTGTTCTGTAAATTATTAGAACAAAGCAGGAAATGATGTAACCAAATATACTGATTATATAAATTATATGAACAGAACAGTCTGGAAATCATGAAGCTTTCTAACTTTGTAACTACCCGCGCACACCCAAGGTCAAATTCTTGCAAAGTGCCGTTTTTCTTTAGTGCAGCATTTCCCAGAGTTGTATTGCACAAAAATGTTGGATTATACCTGCTATTGTTCCTATAGCCATTCTGACTATTGCTGAAAGGCCAACTAGAGTTGATGGGAGTTGCCATCTCATAGAAGTTTGGGGCATTGCATTAGATTAAGGTGCTCTAGACCAGGCCTGTCAAACTGATAGCCAGTGGGCTAAATGCATCATGTGCAAGCCACGCCCACCCCTGCTCCACAAAGGCAAAAAACATTGCAATACATCATGATACGGTATGTGATGCGATCAAGTTTGACACCTATGTACTACATCAACATGGGTGATTTAATTTCTCCACATCAGGCAGAAATGATAATAATGTATGTTTATAGGCCAAATAAGGAGATTATATTCAGTAATCAGGGAATATAATACATGGAAGCTCTTAAAAAAAGAAATCGTAGGACTGGAAGGGACCTTGGAGGACTTCTAGTCCAACCCTCTGCCAAAGGTAGGAAGCCTTATTCCATTCTAGATAAATGGTTCTCCAGTCTTTTCTTGAAAACCTCCAGTAATTCAGCATAAGCATTTTATGGGAAGCATCAATTGCATGGTTGAATTGTACCAAATGGATTTCGATAAAATGGGAAAATTCAAAAAACGTGTCCCGACCACTTTTTATTCTCCAAATTATATTGCAATGCACTATAAATGGTGCAGAAAACCGTGTTCTCTGAATTTTTGGGTAGATTTATATATTAAGTATCTCTTGAACTTATAGGCAGAGTTCAATATATTTGCAGACTGAAATAAATGCCTCTTTGGAATATATTAATCAGTGCATTATTAGCCCAATCTCCCCATAATTTAGCTGGACTCAGGTCACACATCCTAAAGAATGGCATTAGGAATTTTTTTTTAAAATGTGTGATCATTCCAGATGTTTCATCTCCATGTACTGGTGAAATGAGCTGCAGATTTTCCCCACTTTAAACTAAAGGGTATGTTTTGGCTCTGGAGAGAAAGTCATGTCTGTAGATCATTTCTCATTTCTGAAACTCTTCCAAGGGTTTGAAAGCAATGCTCTTATTTCTTGAGAGGCCATTCATTCTCTAGTAGTACTTATTTGTTTGTTTGTTATTAATCTTTTAAAAACACAAGCACAGCTTTGACACACCTGTGGACTTGTAACTAGTCAGCTCCATTTTGATTTCATACTTTCCCTTTCTCTCTTACTCCCTAAAAGCTTTGAAGGCAAACCAACAATCACTGCATAATAATAAGAATTAGCATAGCTGGAAATGACACCAGCTTCTTGCCATCAACTTGTCTTCCACAATGCATAATGTCTTTGCTGCGGTTTAAAAACCTTGCAAGTTCTCAATTGTTCTGACACTTTTCATGGCGTCTTTTAAATGGAAATATTTCCATTTAAGTTTTTGCTACATAAATGAAAACAACACTGTCATTTTGTTACAGGATTCAGGTCTGTTAAAGTCACCAATATCATTTTTTTAAATAATGTTTTATTGCTTTTAAAATAATTAAAGGAAAAAAAAAACCCAGGGGAACAAAACAGAGAGACAGATAGATTATTTAAAAAAATTACAAGTGGTTAAAAATAAACAAAGACAAATGCTGTTGTAATAACATTATATCCTGTTTTTTAATTTTTTTAGTTCTAAAGCCTCCATCAGTGTAAACTTATAAATGTACTTTTTTTTAAACTGTTCTAAATTGTGCCCCTTTTCTGATTGGTTCTATTGGTCTTAATGTTTTTTTTTTTTTTTTAAGATTCTGCTAATTTCCTTTGAAGTCCTCAGAAAAGAAATTCAGTACAAAAGACTGAGCTGAAGAGGTCTGCCAAGTATTTATTAAATAATAGTGTGAAATTGAGCCTCCATTTCTAGGAGCAATTATACCTTTAATTAATACATGATTGAATGCAAGGGATAAGGGTTATTCCTTTCTGAAACCCTGATCTGACCACTTCAGCAAAAGGATACTTGATGAAACATGGTTTAACTCAGCCAAGTGCAAAGTATTGTGAGGTTAATCTAATATCATTTTGAATTAATAGCAAAAGACACAGGCTGAATGATATCTGTCTGCCATGTGGAATAAAGGGAGCTTCCTTATATTTCATGATGATCTACTAAAAGGGAGATATTAATCACAACCTTAATCTTCCTTTATTACTAGTCTTCCAAGATACTTGAATTATGATTCCTATAAGCCCAGCCCTGCAGGCACGGAGGTGACATATGTTGTCAGCTAAAAATACTTTTGGGTAGTAAGAGGAGACTGTGGCTGTGGTTTTCCATCCTTCTCTGGACATTTTGTAAGACGTATCTGAGCTGATCATATTCAGAAGAAAATATAAGAAAACACATTTCTTGTTTGATAGCAAGCCTAGTTTGTTGTTTACTGTGCTTATCAATCATATTTCTACCAATTACCCCTCACCTCTATGGGACAGGCCTGTCTGACCCATAATGGCAGAGGAGGCTTCATAAGGATCCCATCAGCCAAGGAACTTTGACTGGCAGGGTCCAGGAGAAGAGCTTTCTTTGACATGACCCAGAGGTAGGCTTCAAAAATTTTAGCAAGGGGTTCTCTGCGCAGTTGCTGTGTGGGTATGGCCATGGTGGGTATGGCCTAGTCAGCCTCCTGCACCACGGTGGGGGGGGGGCGTTTTTGCTCGAGCCTCCAGGTGAGTGAAAACAGCCTCCTCAGGCTCTGGAGACCCTCTGAAGGCTGGAAATGGGCCCATTTCTGGCCTTTCCGAACTTCCAATAGGCCCATTTTTTGCCTTCCCTGAGCCTCCATGCACATCCTGCACTTACCCACATCCAAAACAGACTGTGTGGGGACTCCTGGGAGGAGTGTGGTGGGGGGGCCAGCTAGGAGTGGGATTTGGGGGGTTCTCCGAACTGCACAGAATCTTAGCTAGAGGTTTTCCCCAACCCCTGTGAACCCCCAGCAGCCCACCCCTGACAGGGCCCCAGCCCTTTGGAACATTTTGTCCCCTGGGGTGAGATTGCCTTCCAACTTCCTGACTTTCCATAAGAGCCTGAAGACCTAGCTCTGCCAGTTGGCTTGCGGCCCTGATGGGGGAATTTCACACTGGAGATGACTGATCAATTAATAGCAGTTCCCACTGTCTATTACTTGGAACTATTACTTGGTTTTATTACTTGGAACCCTGACACCCACCTCCCTGCCCGTATATTCCCTTCCCTTCCTTTCTATCTCTAGTTATAGCTTGTACTTTACTGTAATTTTACTGTGATTTTATGTCTATCTACTGACACATTATCATTTGATGGCAACTTTGGAAGATGGCACAGGGTCTTATGTGACCTTGACTTAAAAGAGCCCTGGTGGCGCAGAAGACTAAAGCACTGTTATTAACATCAGCTGCCTGCAATTACTGCAAGTTCAAATCTCACCAGGCTCAAGGTTGACTCAGCCTTCCATCCTTTCTAAGGTAGGTAAAATGAGGACCCAGACTGTGGGGGAAATAAGCTGACTTTGTATAAATATACAAAAGTATGAAGGCTATTGCTTAATGCATTGTAAGCCGCCTTGAGTCTCCGGAGAAGGGCGGCATATAAATCAATTTTTTTTAAAAAAAAAACTGAGTATTCACAGAGTATCTAATGTAATCACTCTACTGTAGAACAGAGATATTGAACTCATAATGGCTTACTAATTTAATGACAACCTTTCTAGTACAGTTTTTTTGTTTGTTTGTTTTGTAAATAGGATGTTTTGTTATAAATCTGTAGTTAAACTGGAGCTTGTTCAAAGGTGGTTTTCAAAGAGGAATAACCATTTTTTTGAAGAACTGAATTCTAGGGCTAGAATATGGAGGCCACTTGGGTTGGATCAACCAAGTCATGTTTTATCTAACTCAGTCACAGTGCCTCTCTGGAATTTGAAAAGTTCTTAATTTTCCGTACCTATAGACAAGGAATTGAACCAGCCTTATTCCTGCATGCAAAGCATGATTATATGTTTAAGGAAGTGGATATATCTATTTGCCTATTTATTTAAAGGCATGCAAATAGTTCATGAGTGAAAAGTAAACCTGCTAGGAAATAAACTAATTAAGGATCATCATGAGCTGACCAACAGCCATTGGGCAGAAGAAAATGGACCACATGGAAAATCCATATCATGCTTCTTCTTGTGGGAAAGCATCTGAACTGGGTTTTTTTTTTTTTTTCTGAGATGTCTAGAATTACTTCCTGAAAAACACACTGATTGTACTCCACTGCCTGCATCATGTTCAATTTGTTTCGCTAAAAAAATGATGCGGCTTGGGAGCCACCTGTTCCAGCCATTGATAAATTTTCTTTACTTTTCTTTTTTTTTTCAAAATTCTCAAGAAAAATTAAAGTAGCCTGTTGTTTAACAGAAATCTTAATCAGCCATAAAAATACAGCTGCGTCCATTTAAAAATACAGCTCCGTATTAGCCTGGATGACCTTGTAAAAAGGTTTTTAGAGTGTAGTGTTCTTTATCGCTGGAGTGATCAGCACAGATTCTTATTTTTCTTCTTCCCATTCTTCTCCAGTGTGGGATAATTGGAAGGGCTGTTAAACAAGAAAGCCTTTTTTTTTTTTTTTTGGCACAATCAAGAAATATTATGACTTTGTATATCACTTATAACTCCTCTTCCCATATCATCCTTTTGCTCTTTTCATGGTTTTTCCTCTCACAGATTAAAAATATAAATTAAGGAAAACTTCAGTAGCTTCCCAGTATATTTAGATTGGTAATGCTGGCAATTGTCCAAGTGAAAGTACTTTGGATTAGTCTGGAAAGACACAGATTTAAATATCTACTGAGAAGTAATGCAACCGGTTAATTTACATCTACGTTGCTTCACTTGGGAAGCCCATAAGTCATATTATTCCACTGCCATCCCATGCTTTGTAACTTTTCTACAAAAAAGTTTCCTCTTCTAATACAGAAGAGTTTGCTTCTGCTGCCTTAATGTTAGATGCATTTCATTGGGGGGCGGGGGGAAGCACAGTTTTGTTGGGAGAAAAGTATAATGTGTTTTACAGCAAAAAGAAAATGATCATCTGAGCCCAGGTCACCAGTGATGATTTCATATAGTTTCTCCCCATTAGTAAATCTTACATATTTAAATGAGTGCATATGAATCAAGGAGAAACTGATTATTGAAGATTTCTTATCTGTTTATATAAGTAACTTAGATTGTGAACTACGATTGTACCATATATCACAAATGAGGACCCGGATTGTGGGGGCAATAAGCTGACTATGTATAAAAAAGAACACCGCTTGGGGGGGTGGGGGGCAATAGCCATACTAAGCAGGTATATACAAAAGTATGAAGGCTATTGCTTAACGCATTGTAAGTCGTCCTGAGTCTCCGGAGAAGGGCGGCATATAAATTGAACCAATAAATAAATAAATGGCAGACTTAACTAATTGATGACCCACCAAACGGAATGGCACATAACTGAAAGGCATATTTGAAGCCTTTAAGCATTTGAATAACATATGTATTCAAAGTGGTATGTAGGTAGTAAAGACAAGAGCTTCATCAAGATCCTGTTGGATTATATGGCACATAGCCTTTAAGATGTGCTTGGCTGGGTTGATCCCATATGAAGTCTGGTGAATAACCACATAAAGAAAGCCTGTATCAAATGGTCACAATATGGCTAATATAGCCTAATTTATAAACCTTTGGAAACATGCAACTATGGATGCATGTTTACATGCACGCTGGTCTTTATAGGCTTGGGCTACAAAGTTTTCATGACTTGTGGATTGTTCCCATGTTTAAATTCAGTCGTTCCCAACCTGGTGTTAAGCTAACACCCCCAAAATTCTGCAGGGAGTTTGGATGTTGGTGAAGGTGGCTGGGAATTAATGTCTTCCATTATAATTAAATGGCACTAGGTTGGAAGAAAATTGCTGTAGACCAATCAGCCTTTGGTTAGTATGTTTACATTATTCACATCTCTTATAATAGAATAAAAAACAAGCCTTGAAGACTTCATGGACATACTTGTGAATTACTTAGCAACAGTACAAAAGTAATTTACCATTGTATACTCTTGAAAGGTATCTTTGACATCTCAATCCAGCCCACAGTCTTGGTATTTTGGGGATCTCCCATTCAGGTACAAAACATGTACAATCCTGCTTGGTTTTTTAATCAATTAGGTGTTGTCACTTAGCTGAACCCATATATAGAAAAGAGTGAATTAAAATGTTGTTGAATCTGGACTTTGGACTCTCCTTCCCCATAAGCATATTGTTTTTTCCTATTTATCTCTAGAATATTTCCATATAAATGAATAACACTACACACAGTGAGAACAAAGTGTCAAGTAACTGTACCAGATTCACATCAGGGCTCAAATTAGAAGAAGGAAACTACAGTCTCAGGTGGAGCTGATTATTTCTTTTATTATTTCCAAACAACCATCCTTTTGGCCTCAAACTAATACTTGAATCCCACTAAGGCTCTTTGGATCTGTTTATAAAAAACAAACCTTTATTCAGGACAAAGAATTCTTATCTGAATTCCATAAGACTCCCATCAAGCTTCGTGCTTTCATACTCACTCTAGCTACATGATAAACAGCCTTGGTTTCTCAAGCTTATTATTTTCTTCTTGCTTTGTTATGTCTCAGTAACTAGAAGACAAACAGAATCAAAGCTGTGGGAAAGGAGCTCTGTTCAATAGGCCACCCTGCTGATCTTCTAAAATAATTGTTTTATCTCTGTAGCAGTACAATCGGGTTTTATTATTATATCTTGTTTTACCAGCAAGCATAATTATAAATGACAGTGGCTTTCTACAGACCACATGAAACGACCAAGGGGGGAAAAAAAAAAACCCAGCCCAATAAAATACAATATCTGAAGGTCTGGAAAAATAAAAAAATAAAAATCTGAGCATTGGATCAGGTCTTCCTCTCAAACTAATCTGCAGCCTTTCTAGATCTTGGAAAGCCCCTGGTTGATTTTTTTGGCAAATAAATTATATTACAGTAAATCTGGCTTCTTGTTCATTTCAGATTGCTATGGTAGAGAAAACAGTTAGCAATAACCTGAAGGTTAGAAAATGAAATATTTTAGGGTGCTGCATTCATAAATGTGGAGTAGTGAAAATATATTCAGCTGTAGGAGTAGGAGACAGGATATTGGTTGGCATTTTTGCCCCGACACTTTCCCTTTCATGAGTAGGATAACCTTGAACTGTTTGGTGAACTTGGATAAGGCAGAATTATTCCCAGGCATATGTTCCCTTTGTTTAGATCAACATTCAAGGAAGAGACATTGATAACGAAACCTTATGTTCCAATGTTTGAATTTCAGCTTGGTCACCAAGATATCTTGAGCTACAACCTCTGAACAACCCCAATTTAGCAGTATCTGAAGAGGATTCCCCCGCTCCCCATCCTCAGATTTCCCCAGGCAACTTTCCTCATAGTTGGCTCTGCCCCATCTCTTACTCTCAGGCTTTTCTTCCTATTTCTGTCACAAATTCTGCTCTTTGATCCAGTTCTGCTTTAGAAATGTTATTAATTGTTTATGCCCCTCTTCATTTTGAGGCTCGGTTTCTTACATTAGTGTATGTATTTTGGTCACTGGACATGCAGTCAAACTGAAGGAAAAATACATATGGGGTAATTGTGTATCTCTAAAATGAAAGAGATCTATGCTATTTCTCTCTAATATATAGGTAGTTACTAGAGGACAAAGAATTGGAGAGCTCATTCCAAAGAATATGTTAAAGATTTCCCAAATATTCTTCCTCTGCATACTCAATTTCCATCTAATAACAGCTACCTAAACTTTCAGATAATAACTGTTGTCTAGACCAATGGTCTAGGATGTTATTATATAGGATTAATAGAAAAAAAATCTTCCAGAGTAAAAGCTTACACGAGCATTCATAAATTAGAAAACCCAAATTGTTCATTTTATTCCATATTGTGCCCTTTCCATCTTTATTAGTCATTGAATACTTCTGAAACTTAGGAAAAAATGAGCTTAACGATAAACCAAGAAATATTTGCAGTACAGAAATGCTTATAAGATACAACCAGATCTATTTCATAAGGAATAGACATACACTTATTTAGAAATTTATGTGAATCTTTTCTATCAAAGATTGAGAACTTTACCAACTGCTGGTATTTTTTCATGTTATTTTCATATACACATATATATGAAAATATATAAGCACACACACACAAACACACGTAGAAACAAATCAGAATGTTTTGCATGCATACTCGTGGCTTGCAGTAATACTGCTCAGGTGACAAAATACTGGGACATTTTATGAATTTAATGTTGATCTATGCAAAATTCTTTTCCTGCTCTTTATATTTCTAATAATCTAATTGAGCCTTGCCATTTCAAGTGATATGAGAAACCTGGAAATCTCATAGCAAAAAATATGTATGTTGTTTCCATCATCCTGAAATGAGGATGGAGGGATTTTAGGTTTAGATTTCCAAGTCAAAAAGTTAGAGGGATTTTTATAAAGATGGAGACATTGTCATCAAGTGAAATTGCCCAGTGTTCTCAAGGTAATCTGCACTTATCTGATGCTTGCCAGTTTTTTTTTTTTTTTTTTTTTTTGTATAACAGTTTCCATAACTTGTACCTATGTTGGCCCAAGATATAGTCCAATCCAACTGTGTGACAATTTATGGATGTAAAAGTTTCTGCTGGAGTAGACTGAAGATTGCCACTTGAATGTTGATGCTAGAGAAGGCTCTTTTTGTGGGGATGGCCAAGAAAACAAACAAAGAAATCATAGAACAAATCAATCCAGCGTTTACACTTGGAGGCACAATCTCCAAATTATTATATTTGAGAAACATTATGTAGACACATAGCTCTCTTCTCTCTTTTGAGATGTCTATAATCCTATAGAAAAGGTGAAAGAAAGGGAAGAAAAGGAGGGCCAGAAGCAAGATGGATGCAATGGAATGTGTGAATGACGTTGGAGAATGAGGATATGAAATGCTGCCTAGGAATCAGGCAAGAGTGGCAGGAGAGTTCAGTGGCTTAACAGTCAGAGAAAGAAACATAGGAAGGACCTGTTGTAATGGGTCAAGAAGTTAGAAGTGGCAGTTGGAAGTTTGTACTTTCAGACTTGCAAGATTCTGTTAACGTGGCTTTACAACAGAGTACAATTAAGTCATCTATTTGTGTTTCCTGTCTGGTTTACCTGGGAGTATTGACAGTGGAGAAATTGATTACAGACAGAGCCATGGGGCGCGTTGGTTAGAATGCAGTATTGCAGGCTAATTCTGCTGACTGCCAATTGCTAGCTGTTTGGCAGTTTGATTCTCACCAGCTCAAGGGTGATTCAGCCTTCCATCCTTCTGAGGTCGGTAAAATGTGGACCCAAATTGTTGGGGGCAATATACTGACTCTGTAAACCGCTTAGAGAGGGCTGTAAAGTGGTATATAAGTCTAAGTGCTATTGTTACAGCATTGACGAGTGCACTGTTAGGAGAATAGTGATTCTTTGCAACAGAAAGAAAAAGAAAATGATGCTTGTCTTTTTCTAAAGTCTTAGAGTACTTAAGTACTCTTCCCTCCTAAAAAAACTGTTTTTGTACTGTGATCAGCTAATAAAATCCAAGGCCAATAATATAAGCTGGGAAGTTCTTGGTTCATATTCTACATCTATGATATCGCCTTAGGCAGGCCAAAACCCATGCTTTACTCCTGGCACAAGGTAAATCACTTCTGTTTTGTCTCCAAGAAAACTGCTTGGCATGACCATTAAGTCATCAGGACCACCAAGACTATTACCACTGCAAAAGTAATAATCACAAGTCCAGACAAGAAGTCACAGCAAAGGTGCCAAAACCCTGTATGTAAAGCCCAGCAACTTCTGTCTTACTGTGGTATACAGAAGCAAATCTGGATCACAGCCACGCCAGTCTCTTTTTCAGCTTTCAACCTTCAAAGGCCTTCTGCCTTCTTAGCCTCTTTCCTCCTTCTTAGGAATATTGATGATTCACATGCCATGATACATTTTAGTGCCGCACCAAGGCTGAAACAAGCTGGAACAACTCTCCAGCTTCCCCAACCATCTTTTCTTTTTCTGACAAATGTCTGGAAGAATATTGTTGGTGTTTAGATTGAATTTCAAGGAATGCTGGCCTCTGGCTGCTTAGTATCAGAGGTGATGTTTTATTAACCAACAAGCCAGGTTCCCAAAACATGCTTTGAAGTTGGTTTGTATAGAA
Organism: Arizona elegans; assembly: GCA_022577455.1. Classification (NCBI taxonomy): domain Eukaryota; kingdom Metazoa; phylum Chordata; class Lepidosauria; order Squamata; family Colubridae; genus Arizona; species Arizona elegans. Next base: position 130,122,311 of record JAKOOJ010000002.1, read on the forward strand.
ATGGATTGCCTGCAGTTGGTGAATATGTAAAAAATAAAATAAAATAAAGGCAGCTTTGTTGAAAATGAAAATTCAAAGCCAGCAGTGGAGGAAAAAATAGGTAAAACATGCAAACTCAGACTTTGCATACTTGTTACACTTTATGCAACTTGCATTCAACCATAGTTTAGCAGGATATGCAAACTGGGCCTGTTCGATTCACTAGGTACCAGTCAGATGTTAGCTATGTACTAACATCTCTGAGGGAAGATGTTATTCATATTTATGTGGACTGGTTCCACCTTGTACAGCTTTGTGATTCAAGCTAGATTCTTGGCCTCTTTCTCTCTCTTTTCTCTTCTTAAAAATCTTGAATAAGAGGGAAAAATTTCATATCTATGAAAAGAAGGACTTTCAAACTTGGGCAGTGGAATTTTATTTATTTTGATTAGTTACGTTTGGCCCAGTTTGGTCAAGTGGTTAAGGTACAAGGCTAGAAAACGTGAGACATGAAAGTCAGCTGGGTGACTTTGGGCCAGTCACTCTCTTTCAGTCTAAGAAAGAGCCCAACATTCACAGGATTGTTGTTGTGGGGAAAATAAGAGGAGGAAGATGTGTTGGATATGCACATTGGATATATTAGCTGGCTTGAGTTATTTCTAAAAACCATAAAGGCAGGATAGAAGCAAACAAATAATTTCTAAGGAATTATTTGATTCACTGGGAATTCCAAAGGGGAGCAAAAATCTTGACATTATGCTAGTGAATCCAAAGCTGCTGCTGGGTGTATGGATGTTGGTTTGGTCCAGGTTAACTACATGATTGTTAAGAGTTGGTATCGATCTTAATTCCTGCAGAAGAAGAAGCTTTTCCTCAGCTTGGGGTTATTGTGCTGTTGCTTCCCTCTGGTGAGAAATGAAAAACAGTATGGTCTTATTTCACTATTTGGGGCATATCCAAAGGAAATCATGCCTTGGGGCATGATTATTTACTGTGAGGAAGGAAGGGAGGGGAAAGAAGAAAGACCTGGGAGGAGATGGGAGTTGTTTGTTTTTTGTTTTAGAGAGTAAGGCAATGTTCTGAACTGCAAATGCTAAATTTGCAAGAAAGTAGAGGACAGTATTTAATCTCTACTAGGGTGGAGGAAACATGCAGTCTTCCTGTAAACCCTTGTTTTTCATGCTGAAGTTAGGTAAGTGTGAGAGAGAAAGGATAAAACTGACAAAAATGCACTCCATAAAAAGCAATGAGCAAATACTCTAGGAAGAAGTCTCTGACATAGTCATACCAAGAGAATAATAGGAGGTTTTCAGGCCAGGAAGTCCATTTGTATCCTGGAATTTATGATCTAAAGGTGGGTCACTAACAGTAGCAGCCAAAATATTGCTCTATTCTGTATGCCTTAATGGTGCTTCTGTTTGATCTCACAAGAGTTGGATGTCAAGGATACAAGGAATGGATTTTTTTTTTCATTGTACCCTTTTCTTTTAACATTTATTTTCATTTTCCTCTCCAGTAAAAAGCTTTTAGTAGCCGAATGAAGGTCTGATTTCCCCAGATTAGAATTTGAAAAAGGCCTTGCTGCTCAGATAGTTCTAAATTTGGGAAGCTTTTTCCATCTGATGCAGTCACCCAGTATTACCAGCTATCAGAGTCAAGCACAGGAGAAGCAATCAATCTCTCCTTCAGAAAGTGAAAAGAGAATAGGTCATCCACATGTTTCTATCTGTGTCTGTGATCAGAGCACATGTCACTGGTTGTAGCCAGGGGTGGGCTTAAATTGTTTTAGCAAGAGGTTCTCTGCCCGGTTGCTGGGTGGGCAAGGCCATGGTGGGCATGGCCTAGCTGGCCTCCTGCACCACAGCGGGGGGTGTGTGTGTGTGTGTGTACCTTTTTTGCTTTCCTTGAGCCTCCGGGAGGGTGACAATGGCCTCCCCAGTCTCCAGAGATCCTCTGGAGCCCAGAAACGGGCCCATTTCCAGCCTTCCCGAACTTTTTCACCCTCCCTGAGCCACCGTATGCGCCCTGCACTTACCTGCATCCAAAATGGGCCATGTGGGGACTCCTGGGAGGGGCGGGGAGGGGCAGGGCAGGGCAGGGCAGGGTGGGTGGGCCCAACCAGGAGTGGGATTTGGGGGTTCTAGAGAACTGCACAGAATCTTAGTTAGAGGTTCTCCCAAACTCCTGTGAACCCCCAGCAGCCCACCCCTGGTTATAGCCCTTTCTTTCTTTCTTTCTTTCTTTCTTTCTTTCTTTCTTTCTTTCTTTCTTTCTTTCTTTCTTTCTTAAGTTTTTTATTAGTAATTCAAGTTAAAAAAAACAATGGGCATGGTTTAACGTCTCAGATTTTCACCATTATCATCAAATTTAAGCTAATACATAACATACTTCTTTATTTTTGTACAAATTTACATTACTTCTTACATGTCAAGTATATAAATTAATTCCTCCTAAACAGCTACATCAATATTCAATATAATCATATCTAACATACAGATTTAACATATATTGTGTCACAAGTAAATGCCTTATTCTTTATTATTAAATAGTACATGACCAGGATATCAGGGGTTAACTTATTCTTCACTACTTAATATATTCATACTTAACCACTCCTATATCTAGCTCCACCCCTTGTATATATAAGGAGCTGTATGCTTTCCTTCTGTGCTTCTATCTGTGAATATTCAGTGAATATAGAATGCCTACTGTAAATAAACAGTGCTATATTTGAATATCTAATTCTTAATCTACTTATTGAGTCTGATCCTGAAAATATCGTAACAATTTGGTAGCAGAGGATGGTTAGATTGACTCAATAAAACTTTAAATATGTCTGAGAGAGAAAACTCCAGAAACAAAAGAGAAAGACCCAACACCAGGGCATACAGTAAAGAAATGGAAGCAGATCAAGAAAAGATCGATAAACCCACGGCTATGACACCAAAAGAAACTGAAGACTACACTACAGACAACGAGGAAATAATTGATGGAATGGATGAACAAAAGGAGAACGAGTTGAAAGGCAGCCCCCTCGGATCAGAGGTACTGAAACTGCTGAAACTCAACGCGAAATTCCAAAACGTAATAAAGAACAGCGGAACAGCGAAAAAAAGGAGTATCGTAACAGATGATCCCAAAAATCCAAAAATGGTGAGCGAATCATCTACAGAAAAAGGAATAATGAAAAGAAAGACCAACGGTCCCGCTCAAAATTTTGAATGGCAGCCATCTTGTTTTCAACCGATCACAAAAAAGAGCGAAGCAGAGTCAATCAGAGTACATCATTCAAAATCTTTGGCGCGAAAGGATTCACATAATATAAAAAAGAAAAAAGAAAAACTTTACTTTTCAGAAAATTCTGATACAGACTCAGAAGAAATACCTATTGAACTAAAAGTCAAATCAGCTATAAGAACTCTCTTTACAACATTCGGTCCAGGACTGAAAATTACAAAAGAACCGACAAAAGATGGCAATCGAGAAACAGGGAGAGAACAAGCAAGAAAGCAAACGTCTCGGAGTCTGCCCGCTTCTCCTCAATCAACGAGAGCACCGACACCTGAGCCCAGAGAACCTTGCAAATACCACCCCACGCCGCAGACGATGTCAGAAAACAGCGATCTCAACAAGAGTCATCGCAACAGAAAGACACGAGCTTCTGCCACCGCCTGGACACCGAAGATCGAGCCAGAGACTGAATCATCGGAAGAAGAGCGCTACGAGGGAGCTGCAGCGACGAGAACCTCTCCCGACAGCTTCAGGAGCGAAATGAACAACGCGCATGTGCAAGACTACACAGACAACTTCGGGGGACATGAAGAACAGAGAGAACCATTCAGAATCATCGCAAGCATACCCACGCCATTTTGTAACTTTCAACATTTGCAAGACCACGGACTGCCTCCAGTTGTAAGTAATGGATCCAACAATATTGGGAATTTGCCCAATGATTTCCCAAAACTGAGAATAGATGGCATTAATTTGCAAGAATGGTGTCAGCAGCTCCAGGTTGTCTTTCTAAAAGAAAACTTATTATTTTTTATCACTAATCCCCCCAAAAGACCTTGGACTCTAAAATTAGACTGTCTGCACCATAGGGCATTTTTCTTATTAATTTCCAGTATATCTCCTGCCATGTACCACAGTATTAAGCAAAATCTAACTGTATCAGAAATTATTCAATGCATGTTTAAATTGTTTCACAGTGAAAGTGTAGCTACTACAACAAGAATGTCTAAAGATTTCTTCTCAGCTAGGATAAATCCAGGGGTTACCATAAGTGAACATTTAATATCTTTAAACAAAATTAGAACAGAACTGCATTTAAGGGGGGAAATAATTTCAGATCAAACAATGAAGAGTGTTATCATTAACTCACTAGACCCATCGTGGGATAAATATATATCTCATTTAGACACAATCAATTTAGGATATTTATCCATAGAAAGTCTATCTAACAAGCTAATATCTGAAGATAATTCAAGGAGAAGTCATTGTAACAATCACATGGAACATAAACAATATAAGAGGGTAGTTTCTCAAGAAAGATATCATGAACCAATAGGATGCCACAACTGTGGATCCAAAGAACATAATAGGAGAGACTGTCCAAAACTCCTCAGAAATAGAAAAAATCCTGACTACAGAAATAGGTATCAAAACAGACAGTCATCAATTGATAGACATAGATATAGAAGTCCACCCATCTATAGAGAACATAGAGGGGGCAGGGATAACTCAAAAGATAGAAAGTCTGGTTCACTGAATGGGTTAAACAAACATGACAGCACTAACATACAACAGACAGAGGACAATGATTGGCTTATCGATTCTGGAGCAACCAACCACACTACAAATAATAAAAATATACTATCTTCATTTGTAGAGGATAAATTCGTAATTAAGGTAGCTAATCAAGAGAAGGTTCAAGTCATAGGTAGAGGAAATATAACCTTACCTGGCCTAGGAAAAATAGAGGGGGTATTGTTAATACCTGAAATACCTCATAACATACTTAGTGCAATAAAACTAAGCATAGATTCTGGCATAAATATTGTGTTCTCGAAAGGAAAAGCAACATTAGAGAAAAACAGAACAAACATAGGTACTGTGATTATTAAAGGAGGTCTACCTTATTTAATGACAAAAGAAAAATGGTTACACAACATTGATTCCAACATGGAAGATAACAATAACATAGACAACGAAAGCGGTAGCAATAGTGACAATGAGGAACATGAGATTATCCATAATCACAAAGACACACCCAACAACAAAATACCTAATATTGGTAAACCAATTCATGATGAGTGTGCTCATGTCTTACATAGGAAATTAGGACATGCCAGTTTTCCTGTAGTTCAAAAGATGACTGAACATGCTGAAGGTGTTAAAATAAAAAATTGTAAAAACTATTTGGAATGCTCAGTATGTAAATCTACAAAACTCAAAACTAGCTCCAAACCCAAAAAGTCAACAAGATCAACCAACAAAATTTTTGATTTGGTACACATGGACCTAGTTGGTCCATTAACACCATCAATCACATATAGAAAACGTTATTTCCTAACCATTGTGGATGACTATAGTCGTTATGGCTTTGTCTATACACTAAAGCACAAAGATGAAACTTTTCAGAAATTTAAGGAGTTTTACAAACGTACAGAAACACAACATAATATTAGAATAAAACAAATTATGACAGATAGGGGATGTGAATTCATGTCAAAAGAATTCTCCCAATGGCTTAAAGACAAAGGGATGTTGCATTACACGTCTAGCCCTTTCTCTGCATTCCAAAATGGAGTGGCAGAGAGAAAGAACTCGACATTACAAACCATGATTAGATGCACATTAGAAGATGCTGGCTTAGGAAAACAATTCTGGTCAGAAGCGTTACAATATTCCAATTATACACAAAATAGAACTTGGTCCAGCATTGTTAACAAGACACCATATGAAATGATGTATAATAGGAAACCCAAAATAGCTCATATGCACATATTTGGAGTCACTGCAGACGTACACATACCTAAGCAATTAAGACGTAAAGGTGAGAACGTATCTAGGAGACTCAGGTTCATGGGTTATGAAACAGGAACAAAAGGGTACAGATTTATCGATAATAATAACAGATTTATAGTATCCAGAACGGCTGTATTCCATGAACAGGCCAACTGGTCTAAAATACATCTTAATGAAATTTTCCCAAACAACTATACAAACACTAAACACCAAGAGGAAAGAACTGGAGAAGAATACAATCACAACATACATAAAAACAAAAACAGAACATGGACAAACAGTCAATACAAAATAAAGACAGATTCATTAACAAAAAAGGAAGCTAGGTATTTACATGACAATGATAGTAAACCAAAAAGAACAATCAGGAATAACAGAAACCAAATACCAAACAGATACAAAGATTATATAATGTATACGGATGGAGAAACATCAACACCAAACACATACGAGGAAGTGCTAAAACTTCCCCCTGAAGAAAAGGAAAAGTGGGAATCAGCCATGACTAAAGAGATGGATAGTTTGCAGAAATTGAATGTATTCACACCTACACATGCACCTAAAGATAAAACTGTTATTGGTACTAGGTGGATATATAAAATCAAAAACTTAGAAGGAGGCAACACCTTATACAAAGCTAGACTAGTTGCTCAAAGTTATGCACAAAAATATCCCGAGGATTACACGGATACATACTCTCCCACAGTAAGAACTGAGAGTGTTAAAACTGCACTGGTCATAGCATCAGCACTTAACCTTGATGTATTCCAATACGACATACAGACTGCATATCTACATGCAAAATTAGATAAAGAGATATATGTAAGAGCGCCTCACAGTCAATATACGAACAAAAATGAAACATGGTTACTAAATAAAAGTTTATATGGGTTGAAACAATCTGGCAAAAGATGGTATGAATGTTTAGTCAAAGTGCTCAAAACTATGAATTTTAATGCCACTACTGCTGATAACTGTTTCTTTGTTAAAAAAGAGGATGACTCTTTAGAATTCGTGTTAATTTATGTGGATGATATTTTGTATATAGGTAAACACAAAGAGAAGAGAGAAACATTTGTAACGAAACTAAATGAACATTTCTCTTTGAAGTCATTATGTAAGGTAAATAAGTATCTTGGAGTTCAAATTAGTAAAACAAAAAGGGGATTCAAACTTTCTCAAAGAGATAAGATTATAGAACTTCTGAACAAATGTAACTTAAATAATGCTAAGCCATGTGACACTCCCATGCAAACTGATTTCTTGAGAAACACAGATGAGTCATCCCCTGAATTTAAAGATAATACACTTTACAGATCAGTCATCAGTTCCCTTCTATATATTTCCAATTGGACTAGATCTGATATTGCTTTGCCTCTCAACTTGTTTTTTTTTTATTGCAAAAGTTTTACAGTTACATTTTCACCCCTTTTCCCCCCCCCCCGCAACCCACCCCAAACTTCCCAGCCTCCCTAACCCACCCTAACCCTCCCCTCCCCCCAGACTTCCTCACAGTATACTCATGTCAAATAAAAGGAAAAACCCTCCTTTATATATAAAACTTGAACCCCTCCCTCCCCCTTACAAATTTTCATCTTCATTACATTAACCTATTACAATCTTAATATAATATTTTCAAATAAATTTTCATCCTGATTACCTTAAAAATATTTCTATCTTGATATAACATTTTCTAACATATTTTCATCCTCAACCTTAAAATATTTCTATCTTGATATAACGTTTTCAAATAAAAGCTATTTGATACTTCCTAGTTTGATATTTATTCTGAACATAATCTATCCATTTCTTCCATTCCCATTCATAAGTCTCTTGAGAACAATCTTTTAAATATGCTGAAATCTTCGCCATCTCTGCAAAACTGGCCATCTTCAAAGTCCATTCCTCAATCGTAGGCAGCGCTTCATTTTTCCAATATTTACCTATCAACAATCTTGCTGCTGTTATCATATACAATATCAATTTTGTTTCACCCAATGTAAAACCCTTAACTATACCCAATAAAAACAGTTGTGGAGAAAATTGAATTTTTTTCTTCAAAACATTCTGCATGACCCACCAAATTTTTATCCAAAAAGCCTTAACTTTCTTACAGGTCCACCAAACATGATAATATGTAGCGTCTAGACAATCACATCTCCAACATTTAGGCTGCACATTAGGGTACATACACGACAATTTTTTGGGGTCTAAATGCCATCTATAAAACATTTTATAAAAATTTTCCCTCAGATTCTGCGACTGTGTAAATTTAACATTCTGAACCCAAATTTTTTCCCATGTTTCCAACATCACTGATTCCTCAAAATTTTGTGCCCACTTAATCATGCAGTCTTTAACTAATTCAGTTTCTGAATCCCTTTCTAACAAAACATTATAAAGTCTTTTAATATGCATTGGGCCTTTCTCTTTTATGTGTCTAACTAATTCTTCCTCATACATCATAATACCAGTTTTTTGGTCCTCTTTCCATCTCAATTGCAATTGATTATATTGTAACCAAGTTAGATTAATCCCTTCAGCCAACAATGTCTGTAATGTCTTCAGCTGCCATCTGCCCGCATCTGTAAAAAGAACCTCTTTGTATAAAAACCCCCCGAGTGACATTATATTTGTATTCCACAAAGTATGACCAAGATCCAGCCATAGCGGTATTTTATAATCCCAATTGTTTCGGTGCTTCTTCCAGACTCTCAACAATGAATCTCTAAGTATATGGCTTTTGAATACTTTATCCACTTTACTGTCATAAAATAAGTAAGCGTGCCATCCAAATTCCAAATCAAAACTTTCTACGTTTAGTATTCCAGTCTTTTTTCCTCCAAACCAATCACTTACTAAAGTCAAGGCTGTTGCATCATAATATAATTGTAGGTTTGGAAGTTTAAGACCTCCCCTTTCTGGAACGTCTTGCATGATTTTCATTTTTACTCTTGGTTTTTTCTCGTTCCAGACAAACTTGTTCACACCAGTTTGCCATACTTTTAATTGTTTATCATTTTTGAGCACCGGAATCATTTGAAACAAAAAAAGAAATCTTGGCAAAATGTTCATCTTAACTGCTGCTATTCTTCCCAGTAAAGACAGTTGCAGTTTTTTCCAAGTCTCCATATCTTTTTGCACCTCTCGCCACAACACCTCATAATTATTTTGAAACAATTTCATATTTGATTCTGCAACCTGAACTCCTAGATATTTTACCTTTGGTACAATCTCAAAACCTGCCCTCCTTTCTAGCTCCAGTTTACGATCTTGTGTCATATTTTTGACTACCATCTTAGTTTTTTTCTGATTCAATCTAAAACCTGAAACTTTACCATAGTCTTGTATAATGTCCTTCATCTGGATTATTGATTCCATTGGCTGTGTTAGGGTGACGACCAGATCATCTGCAAATGCCTTTATTCTGTAATCCTCTTGCCTTATCGTTATACCTTTCAAAGTATTAGAATCCCTTATTGTATTTAACAAGACTTCTAATGTTAAAATAAACAACAATGGGGACAGCGGACATCCCTGTCTTGTTCCTTTTTCGATTTTAAACTCTGTTGTCAAACTTCCATTAATAATAATCTGTGCCTTTTGATCTTGATAAATTGCTGAGACCGCCTGTATAAATTGGTCCCCGAAGTCCATCCTTTTTAAAGTCTTTAGTAGAAAATTCCAGTCCACTTTATCAAAGGCCTTCTCTGCATCCAAAAAAACCAGCACTGCAGGGATCTGTTTATTCTTCTCAAGATATTCCAATAAATCTATTACATGCCTTACATTGTCATTCATATGCCTACCCTCAATAAATCCCGCTTGATCATCATGAATCACCTTTTGAATCACTGGCATCAGTCTGTTGGCTAATACTTTTGCGTAAATTTTGTAATCCGTATTCAAAAGAGATATCGGTCTGTAGTTCTCTGGTTTTTTGGGACCTGCTTGTTCTTTTGGTATCAAAGAGATATAAGCTGTAGTCCATGATGGGGGTACTTTTCCCCCTTGTTGTATATTACAAAATAAATCTCTAAGTTGTTCCACCATTTCTGCCTGCAGAGTTTTATAATACACTGCAGTCAGACCATCCGTTCCAGGAGCTTTAGCTGTTTTTAATTGTTTTATTGCTGCTATTATCTCCTCCTCTGTTATAGGATAATTCATTCTTTCCTTTTGTTGCTCAGTAATTTTTGTAACTCTTTTGTTGTCTAAATATTTTTCTATAAGTCCATTCTGCACCTCCTCTCTGGCATATAGTTTAGTGTAATATTCAAAAAAGGCTTCTTTTATTAATTTCTGTTGAAAAACTTCTTTCCCTCCAATATCAATACTATCAATAGTCCGTATGCTCTGTTTCTTCCTTAATGTGTAAGCCAACCATCTGCCCGGTTTATTGGCGTTGCAGAATGTATTATGCTTCGCATATTGTAAATTTGTTGCAACTTGATCCACTATAAGCATTTGGAATTGGTCTTTCAAAAGTTTTATAACACTAAGTATTCTTTCATCTGTTGGATTTTTAATAAGTAACTGTTCCTTGTTCTTTATTTCTGCTTCCAGTTCAAGTCTTTTCTTTTGTCGAATCAACCTATGTTTAGAGTTCATATATATAAGCACCCCTCTCATATAAGCTTTGCTTGCGTCCCACACAATTTCCATTGGGGTGCCTTTATTCAAATTCATTTCAAAAAACTCTTTCAAATACTTTTTAAGTTCTATTATATTTTTTTTTCATATCTGAACAAGTTTTCATTTAATCTCCAAGAACGTCTCTCATTCTTGCATGTCTCAATTTCTATCCACACTGGGCTATGATCAGTCAAAGTTCTTGGCAGAATCTTTGTTCTTTTTGTGCTGACAAGTAAATCATCAGACAACAAGATAAAGTCAATCCTGGAAAAGGATCTATGTCTGTCAGAGAAGAAAGTATAATCCAGTTCTTTTGGGTTATGTATTCTCCAAATATCTTTTAATTCCAGGTCCTCTTTCATATCAAAAAAAGTCTGTGGTAATCTAATTCTTAACTTTGCCAAAGTCTTTTTGTCTAATTTAGAATCAATTACTCCATTCCAATCTCCCATAATTAAAATAGATCTGTAATCCCATTGAAGTATTTTAGCATGCAGCATTTTATAAAAATAGTCCTGTTGTTGATTAGGGACATAAATTCCTATCAAAAGAATTTGATTATTAGCAGAAAGTAATTCTATTGCTACAAACCTGCCATCTTGATCAGCTTCTATAAGTTTGGCTGTAAATTTTTTATTTACGTAAATAACCACACCATTCTTTTTTTGGTTAGTTGAAGATATAAAATGTGTTCCTAATTTGGAATTTATCAAATAGTTTTGATCTTGAGCTGTAATATGCGTTTCTTGTAAGCAAATTATATCATTATTATGTTGTTTTAAATATGCAAATACTTTCTTCCTTTTTTGTGTTACATTCAACCCATTCACATTCCAAGATAAACATTTAATCATCATTATTCTCTTTCTGGAGCAAAGAGCAGAACCTTCGGATTTCATCCGAAATCTTCTGTCCTGCATTCCCCACGGCCCCAGCCTTTTCCTTTTCCTGCTGTAACTTTTCTTTAAGTTGCTTGGCTTTTGCTCGGGTTATACGCTGATCCTTGACTTCAGCCGCCCAAGCCGGCTCCAAAATTGGAGAAGGTTCCAGCAAAGGCTCATCCAGAAAACCTCCTTCAGCACCCTTCAACTCCTCTGATTCCTGCTTAGATTGTTGTTGCGATTCTTGAGGTTGCTTCTTATCACTCTCTTTAATCTCCAAGACTGTAGATGTTCGTGGGGATGGTGTTCTTTCTTTAAAAATTTCAGTATAAAATTGCTCCGCCTTCTCCACAGTATTCAAACGGTGTTTCTCTCCCTTATATCTCAAAATTATGCCAGTTGGGGCATCCCAACGAAATGGGATTTGATTATTCTGCAGTTCTTTAACAAGAAAACCAAAATCTTTTCTAGATTTCAACATCTTAGGTGGAAGCTCCTTGTAAACTGTAATCTTGGATCCGCTCACTTGCACAGAAGTGAGAAAAGATTTTTGCAGAATATCATTTGTTATTGCTCTGTCTGTAAAATATATGACCACATCTCTAGGCAATTGTCTTTGTCTGGCCACCCACGAGTTGACTCTGTAGATTTTATCTATTTTACAAAGGACCATCTCAGGATCAATTTTTAAAATCACAGCTAAGGCTTCAGCACAGATCTGTCTCAGATCCTGTCTCTCCTCTTCTCTAATTCCGCGAAGCCGTATAGCAAATTCCATTGCCCGGAATTGCATCATAACAATCTCATTCTCAACTCTCTGCATCTTGTCATCAACATCAAAAAATTTATGATCATTATTTTTCATCTTAGCATTAACTTCTAATTTAAATTCATCCACTTTTGACTCAACTTTCATAATAAATCCTGCCAGGCCAGACGCCACATCTGTTATTTTTTTGGTCACCTTCTTTTGGTTCTGCTGCATTTCCTGCATAATTTCCTGTTGAGACTTTTGGATTTTTTCATCTATTTTATTTATTTTATCATCCATTTCTTGTTGAGCTTTTTGAAATTTATCATCCAGAATATTTGAAATGAATTCTTTTAAATGTCCCATATCCAGATCTTTTTTTTGGGCTTGTGACTGCATGTCCTGTTTGCGTGTGGGGGACCCCCCCCTGTTTTGCCTTCCTGCTTCTTTGAAGCCATCCTGCCACGTAGACTAGCTTTTCTAAAAAGGGAGGTTCCGCCTCTTCTGCTACCTCCACAGTACCTTCTAAAAAAGTCCCCCAGATTTACTCAAGGCAAAGCTCTAATGCAGCAAAAACAGATGAAAGGGAGAGATTTTCCTCTTGTTTCTGTTGCAGCCGGAGCAACTTTATAGCAACTTTTTAACTTTGTAGCAAGACAAAATGACTTCACCAATCCACACCCGCTGATTCGTTTGCTCTAATACTGAGCGCCATATTTTTTCAGTCACTTTCACTCATTCAGAAACTTTCACTTCCGTATGAAGAATCAGCAAAGGGCTAATACTTGCAGTTCAGAATTTCAGGGTTCGGGTGGATTCGGTGTTTATTTGGATTATTTCCCTCGCTCTTTGAACGTTTCCTGCAGTCGGCTTGTTCTGCGAAAGCAGAGACGTCCCACGCCGCCCGGAGTCTCAGCAGGTTGAGAGGGAGCCGCGCCTGTTTCCTCCCCAGAAACAGTTCCCTGGGGGGGTTGCAGGGGCTCTACCTGTACCCTGCTGCCTCTTCTTCATAAATCCTCAGGATTTTGAAGATGTCAAGCCGCTTCGCGATCGAGAAGCGGCTCTACGAGCGGCGGGGTTGGCGGTGCTAAGAGAAGGCACCGTCGCCGCCGAAGAAACCGGAAGTCGCCTCTCAACTTGTTGTCTAGGCACGTCAGCAAACCATTATTATATCATTGGGAAGCTGTCAAGAGAATATTAAGATATTTAAAGAATAGTTTAGACTTCTGTTTATTATTGGAACCTAATAATGTCAAAGAGCCCATCCTCACGTGTTATGCTGATGCGGATTGGGCTGGTGATACCACATGTAGAAAAAGCACATCTGGCTATATATTTTTCCTTAACGATTGTCCAGTTTACTGGTACACTGGTAAACAAGATTTAGTAGCCACCTCTACGACTGAGGCAGAATATGTTTGTTTGTCTAAAGCCTCAAATAACCTCGTATGGTTTAATGACTTATTGTCAAACACTTGGAAGAAACCTTCATTACCATTTATCATACACGAAGATAACAAGGCTGCTATTGAAATATCTAGATCTGATGCTATTGGACAAAGGTCCAGACATATAGATATAAAATTCAAACATGTGAGGCAGTTATCTCAGGATGGATTTATTAAAGCAGTTCATTGCAAAACATCAGAGCAAATAGCTGACATATTGACAAAGCCTTTGCCTTCTAAGCAGCATAAATACTTGACTTCTAAGTTACAAGTTTTATATTGTTCTGAATCTGAATGTAATTGTTGTAATATATCGAATCGGCATTTAGAGGGGGATTTGTCACAAGTAAATGCCTTATTCTTTATTATGTAAATAGTACATGACCAGGATATCAGGGGTTAACTTATTCTTCACTACTTAATATATTCATACTTAACCACTCCTATATCTAGCTCCACCCCTTGTATATATAAGGAGCTGTATGCTTTCCTTCTGTGCTTCTATCTGTGAATATTCAGTGAATATAGAATGCCTACTGTAAATAAACAGTGCTATATTTGAATATCTAATTCTTAATCTACTTATTGAGTCTGATCCTGAAAATATCGTAACATATTGACATGCCCATTTCTAGACATTCACTACACCTTCATCTTGGCATTCCTCCTCCTGTCTAACCATTCATAAAATGTAGTCCAGATTTCATAGTACGTTGATTCAGTTTTATCTTTGAACTCCAAGGTAAGCCTGTCCATTTCTGCACAATTGAGGATTTTGATTAGCACTTCTTCTTCCGAGGGGATTTTTTTTACTTTTCCATTTCTGGGCAAAGGTTATTCTTGCTGCTGTTAATATATGTAATATTAGGTAGGTTGTGTTCTTGTTATAATACCTAATACCCTCTATAATACCTAATAGGAAGAATTCCAGTTTAACCTCTATTTTTAATATTAGCATCTCTTCTAGCCAACACCTTATTTGATGCCAAAATTGTTTGGCCTTTGAGCATTCCCACCACATGTGGTAGAAGGTCCCTGGGATCACCTCACATTTCCAACACATTGGAGAGTATTTTTTACTTATTCTTGCTATTCTTGTGGGTGGGAGATGCCACCTATAAAACACCTTATATAAATTTTCTTTGTATGATGTTGCTAAAGTAATTTTTATGTTTTTCCCCACAAGTTCTGCCAATTATCCAAATCAATACTGTTGCCAAAATACTTGCTCCAAAGTATCATGGTCTCCTTTATTTGCTCTTCTAACATAGCTTGTTCTAATAAATAGTGATATAGCTTCCTTATGGCCTTTCCCCCCGTATTTAGTAAATTTTTATCCAGTTCTGTTGATTCTGTTTTTATAACCCATTCCTTCTTGTCAAGTTGTAGCCCTTTCTTAAGGGTGCATGTTTTATCTCTGTCTGTCTGTCTGTCTGTCTGTCTGTCTGTCTCCATCCATCCATCCATCCATCCATCCATCCATCCATCCACACACATTCTCCATCCACAGACATATACTACACATATGTGCACAGACATATTCATTATCTCACACTGAGGGTCCTAAAGAGAATCTTTATCACATCTCCAGGTCTATTTGTCCTTTTTATCCAGAGATACATCTAGATAAATTCAGGTTTACCACTTTTATTGTTCACCCTCTGAACTAAAAGCTCCATTTATTTCCATATTTCCTTATTGAAAAATGCTGCCTAACCTAAAATATAACTAGCTTTGTATGCAATGGCTCCAAAATGTTGTAGTTCCCAGAAACTTCCAACAAGCAAGTTCCACTCTGGCATTTTTTCCACACCTGTTGGATTCTTTTCCATTTGAGTACCATTGACTCATTCAACCTCAGATGGAAAATATCTGTTGTTTTGTAATATATCTTTTTGTGTGAGGATTGTCTCCTCGTCCTCCTCCTCCTCTTCCTCCTCTTCTTACTTTTCCTCTGTCCTCATGCTGTGTAGACAAACATCTTCACCCCAAAAAAGTCTTTCTTCTTCTTCTATGCCCAGTTTTAAGTAGGATATATGCACTCTATTTTTCATACATCCAGTGTAGGATGAAATCGACCTACCCAGAATGTAAATCTACCCAGCCATAGAAATTACTGGGTAATTTTTGGCTCAGTCATACTTTCTCACCTCAACCCCACAAGAAAAATGTAGGGAATAGAGCACTAATTTTACATCATGAGCTTTTGAAGGAAAGAGGAGATAATAATAATAATAATAATAAAAATATTTGTAATAAGAAGCATACTTATTCCTGTGTGTGACATATATAAGAGGTATCATTTGTAAATATGTATATGTCTGCATTAATTATATAGGGGCCTAATTAATTATCCACAGATTCAAATATGTAAACTATATAAAAGCAAATTGAAACAAAGAAAAGAGGTGATTTTTAATGTCAGCTCAGTAACTAGAGGAACTGAACTACAGTAACCCCAGTGTCTTTTGTGCCATTGCAGAGAATGAAGATGGAAACAAAATCAGATCAGCTAGCAGGTTTCAACTCACTGTCTTTTCTTTTGTGCTTTGGGAGCCTTGTCTAGGCAGGAGGATTAGAAAAGGTCCATAGATGAATTAACCAATAACTGCCTCAGGCATGCCATACCAAAATATTTTGAGTTCCCAAAGCAGCCTTAAACTAGATTTGGAGTCTGGGAAAGCCTGTTAATACAATTTTGACATTTTCTGAATTCCCATAAACAGACATGGATAGTAATCCGGTTGCCATATGAATAGAACAGAAATTACCTTTAACTGAGGCTTCCTTGTTTCCAGATTAAAAACTCAATCCAGTTATTTGAATCATATAAGGACACATGTCTTGTAGACTTTCACAACATTGATCTTCATAGCTCTAAAACTTAAAGTTCAGTAAGTTTCCTTACTGAAATGTTCTTACATTTTGATATCATTGAATAAACTACAATAATTAGGAACAAGTCCAATGGATCCAACTGAAAATGACACCATCTTAGCTATAGAGAAGTAGGAGTTTCTTCAGATATTATGCACTTATTGCATAGTAAGTCAAAATTATGCATGGGTGGGATCTATCACTCCATAAAGGCTTAGTAAGAACACACCTAGAATACTGCCTGCAGTTTTGGTCACCACACTATGAAAAAGATGTTGAGACTCTAGAAAAAGTGCAGAGAAGTGTCAGGGTAATGCAGATTTAAAGCTGACCAGCCGTTGTAAGGATGTGACCCTTTAAGACTGAGGATGAGTCAGCAGAGTTATTGGCCTTTAAGAAGCTGCTTATATATAGGAGGCCATTAGAGGGAGTCTCTCTTTCCTCGTGTATCTGCGTTGTAGCTCTCTGTGTATGCTTCCAGTTATAGTTGAAGAATGATTGATTTGCCTGACTGTGCTTAGCACATTATGTATATATACTGTATATAACTTGTAGACAAACCACTGTTTAAAAAACCTCTGTGTACTGTATTTTGTTCCTGGGTTGTCTCAAATTATCAGTCACACTGTGCACACTCTGACAAAGAGCAACCACAATGATTAGGTGCTGGAGACTAAAACATATGAAGAACAGTTACAGGAACTGGGCATGGCTAGTCTAGTGAAGAGAAGGAGCAGGAGAGACATGATAGCAGGGTTCCAATATTTGAGGGGCTGCCACAGAGAGGAGGGGGTCAAGCTATTTTTCAAGGCACCCAAAGGCCAGACAAGGAATAATGGATGGAAATTGACCAAGAAGAGATTCAACCTAGAAATAAGGAGGAACTTTCTGACAGTGAGAACAATCAACCAATGGAACAGCTTGCTTTCGGAAATTGTGGCAGCTTCATCACTGGAGGCTTTCAAGAAGAGATTGGGCTGTCATCTGATAAAATGGTGTAGGGTCTTCTGCTTGGGTGGGAGATTGGACTAAATGACTTACAAGGTCCTTTTCAACTCTGTTAATCTAATTTAATCTATTATTTGTTTGTTTGTTTGTTTGTTTGTCCACTTTATCAGATCAAGTATGCTAATATTAATTATCCTTCTGAGACTCCACGGGGGATCTATACTAATGTTTTAATCAACCACGTGATCAGAAATGCATGAGGGATACAGTATTTGGGCCAGGCTTGTGTTCCCAACCCTTACTACCAGTTGGAAAAGGACATTTGCAGAGAAAATCCAGCTATGTTTCTGCAAATTACTGGCATAATGTAAAATCCTGAAAAATAAATGTTTTAAATCATCCAGAGCATAATTTCACATGCAGGTCCATTAGATTAGCAAGAGGATAGGTTCCACTCCATGCTTTTGTGTTACTCTTCCTTTACCAATTGGGGGATTTAAAGACCCAAGTAAATTTAAGTGTTCCTTTACTCACAAATCTTCTTGATTAATTCTGTCCCACTGTTTAACCTTACTCTTATATAAAAACAAATAAATAAAAAGTTTACCTTTCTTTTAAAGAATCTGAGCCATTTGTTGGAATAGAGATATTATCCATAATCCACCCACCCCCCAAAGCAAGAAGTGGATTCTTTCATCCTGCAATCATGAATATACAGATAGTTCATATGTTTGACATGGGCAACTCACATGTATGGACTGCCTATTATGAAAAATGGTGGGTGGCCAGGGGTGAAATGCTCCCGGTTCGGACTCAATTGCCCAATCCAGTGGCAATGGCAGTGAGAACCAGTAGCAAAAATCCCTGCCCCACCCCATACCCAGCTGAGCCACGCAATCATCAGAGGCTTTTTAAAAACTTTTTGCCAAAAAAAAAAAAATGCTTTTAAAAGTAAAAAAAAAAAAGCCTCTGATGATCGCGTGGCTCAGCTGGGATCGTCAGTCTTTTAAAAGCATATTTTCTACAACCTCTTCTGCTGAAGAGTTGCCTGATTGTCAGAGCCTTTTAAAAGCATTTTTAACAACCTCTTCGGCCGAAGAAGTTGTAGAAAAAATGCTTTTAAAAGTAAAAAAAAAAAGAAAAGTTGGCCACGCCGACCCAGTCACATTACCCCCCCCCCACCAAGCCACGCCCATAGAACCGGTAGTAACAAATTCTAAATTTCACCACTGTGGGTGGCATTCTTCTTCCTAGATCCAACAAAGTTCTGAAGCTGCACAATATTTTCACGAACCACTGAAGCTGCCTGATTTTAATAAGCAGCTTGTTTTTAGTGATTTTCAGTGTTTCATGAAAACTTTGCGTGGCTTCAGTGGTTTGGAGGTTTGAGGAATGCTTGCCTTCCACAATGTTTAGTAGTAGAGAGCCTGTTTGTAAATATGAGTTCTAATTTAGTTATAAAATCAAGTTAAAGACTTGCCGATACTTCAATAAGAAAAGCCAGTTTGGTCTAGTTGTTAAGGCACCAGGCTAGAAAACGGGAGGCTGGGACCTCTAGCCCTGCCTTAGGCACAAAGGCATCCGAGCCAGTCATTCTCCCTCAGCCCCAGGAAGAAGGCAATGGCAAACCACTTCTGAAATCTTGCCATGAAAACTGCAGAGACTTCTCCAGGCAGTCATCAGGACTCCAAAACTGGCTGGAAGCAAGGAAGCAAGGAAGCAAGGAAGCAAGGAAGGAAGGAAGGAAGGAAAGGAAAGGAAAGGAAAGGAAAGGAAAGGAAAGAGAAAGAAAGAAAGAAAGAAAGAAAGAAAGAAAGAAAGAAAGAAAGAAAGAAAGAACAGTAATGTATGTGTGTGTGTGGGGGGGGGGGTTGCCTAGGGATATTCTGCATTTGCATGCTAAAGCAACATGCTTTTATTTTCCCACAGGAACTAAAGAGATGACTTTGCAAACAAAGACCTTCCCTTAAATTAAAAGTAACCATTTCTTTTAAACAGTAAATAGAGAGAAGTAATTGATAGGGCATTTAGTTCACTGATCCTACATACTGATATAATTGCAATTAGACACTCAGGAACTTCAGTAATAGGAAAGAACAAGAACACCCAACCAAGAAGTTCAAAGGAAGGATTTTAAGGGCTTTGGAGGAAATACATGGGTTCAATTGGCTTGAGTGGCTATATAGTATATTTCAAAGAGTGGTGAAGTGAAACAGTGCATAAAACTTCCTAAGGTTGAAATTGCACTTACAATTTGAACAAATTGTGATCAAAAGCTCACTAATATCCAGTTCTATAAATTTAGAGCTCCCTAGCCCCGTGAGAGAAGAGAATGACTGTAGCATGTGCAAAGTGCCTCCTTTTCACTCTTCGGTAGGCAACAATAAGATTTACAGTTTCTACAATTTGAAAAAGTGATGCAGTATAAAATGTTAAGAATAGCTCTACTAAGGCCCATCAGTCTAGCATTTTGCTTTTTACAATGATCAATTGATTATTTTGGGTGGTTCACACAAGCATAAAATGAAGACCTATCCCATTCCTATAACTTAGGAATATCCCCCCCCCATAACTTAGATTTGGCAGATCCAGAGGTATCACTGAGTCTTGACCATGTAGAGTCTTTGAAAGGCCATAAATATGTCTTATCTGCTTTTAAAAGGCCAAGTATCTCATTGAGAGTAACTGTTTTCAGAAAACTTTAAAATAAATCATATTGATAAGCTTCTTTCTCAACATTATGTTGTCCCTATACACAGTATACCAATATATAATTATTTCTTCAGGAGTGCCAAATACTCCTTTTTACAGCTGACCCTGCTATATTTTGCCATTAAAAGCATCTTATTGTTCTAAATCAGGAAGTGATTTTTCTATAGAATAAAAAAAACTTTCCATGCAGAAGACCAACGCAAGTTCTCTTCCAGGTTTTTGATAGCACAGCATACTTCCAGGTGGAGCTGCAGTAAAGCTCCCTGCTTCTTACACTGGAGACTGGTAGGAATTGTCTTTTAACAGCATCTGGAGTGAAAGAACTCAGAAGTTGATCAACTATTGATTGTGACACCACCCTGATGCTAAGTTTTTAAAAAAATCACCTACTAAATTTGTGTCTGTAACCATGTTTTCAATTATGTTTTTTTTTTAAAAACACTCTCAATTTGCTTCTAAGTACTGATTAGTACTTAGTCAAAGTAAAAACTAAAGTGGGTGGGTGGGTAGAAATCTTTGAAAATTTTCATGAGAATTTGATTTTTCTGTGTGTGTTTGTGTATGGCTGTATGTCTCTGTGTGTCTGTGTGCCTGGTGCTGTGGAGTCAGGGTACTTTTTTTGAGGGGGGGGGGGTGTACCTGGAGACTGTCTGGACAAACCCTTGAAGTTTTCTTGCCAAGATTTTCCAGAAGTGATTTGCCATTGTTGTTTTCTAGGGCTGAGAGACAGAGTGATTGTCTCAAGGTCACCCAACTGGCTTTGTGCCAGGGGTGGGTTCTACTTACCTTTACTACCGGTTCATAATGGGGCCGCGCACAAGCGCAAAAGCTTCTGCGCATGCGCAGAAGTGTTTTCATGATGTCAGGGTCAGTGGGCAGGGCCTCCTGCCAGTTTTACTTCCGGTTCTATAGAACCGGTGCGAAACAGGGCCAGACCACCACTGCTTTGTGCCTAAGGCAGGTCTAAAATGTAAGTCTCCTGTTTCTAGCCTGGTGCTTTAACCACTCCACCAAACTGGCTCTCTGGAATTTTGTAATATACTATTATTTATTGTTTGTGACATTACAAGTGCCCAAAATGATAGTAAGCTGAATGGTCTCTAAATCACATTTAAAACAAAACAAACACATCAATCAATCTATTTAATGTTTGATCAGGCCTCTGATCACATTTACTTTTAAAAGGCGCAATACTATTTTTTAAATTTTATAACAAAAGTGTCCTACGATATACTCATCTCATCCCACTCCAGTGTTAAAAGTATTATAGGCTGAGAGCCGCATAGTTACAGATGAATTATCCAGAATTGTTTGATGCTTTTCATAATTTATAAGAGAGGACATTATTATTGCTTCCAAAGTCTGATCTTGCCTTTTGTGTTGCTCTCATGTACATATCAATGACTGTATTTATAGAAACTGACCAAAATGATTTCATTTATAAAATTGCTACAATGCAATACATTTTTAGAAATGATCTAGAGGCTGCAGAACTGATACAAAATTCATAGGACTTGTCCAGGTTGGAGAAAACTGTGGCTTTCAAAATGTTGAGATTCTGACTCTCATCAGCTTAAGCTAGTCAGGCAATGACACTTAATGATGGAACTTGTAGTCCAACATCTGGATAGTATTTCTAGTTCATCCGAAGACTTCCATGGTCTCCTAATTCCTAATTGATGCAGAATACTTTCCAACTCTAATACCTGAAATTATTATCCAAAAATTTCTTTGTTTAATAAATAGTGTGGCCATGGGTTTTGGATTTCTTTTCCCACATGATCAACACTATCACAGATAGTGTTAAAATACACCCTAGTTGTATTCAGTTCTAGTTTTACTAGCTGTTGTTTTCTTACCTGCTTATTCTTATACCACTACAATCTGATGCCAGGTTTATGTTCTGTATGCTATATTGCAGCTAAATCAGCCTTCCTAATCTGTGTGCTGAATTATTTGAAAGCACCAGGACTGGGGAAGGCTGCCCTAAATTCAAGTAACAAGATCAGCAATTAAAACAACAAGCAAGACCTACCCAAACAGACATTCCCCTGTCTCTGTTTGTCCTAAAAAGTTTTTACCATCTCTCACCATTAAATAGGCTAAAAGTTGTAATTTAGCAACTGCCGGAAGTCCATTCTCCCACTCCCAAGCCAAAGTTTTATTGTTTCCTTGAGTACCCAGAAATCTGCCCAGGTAAGGGGTTGCTTTAATATATAGGTCAAGACAGGGGAAATTGTGAATCAGAAACAATTCTGACTGGATGGAGGCATCCCTTTGGGACGCCATTTTTATTATTCCCTTGAACATAGCAATTTAAGCACTTTTCTTGAATATACAAAAGTAAGAGTGAAAGCTAATTCTATGTCAAACAGAGATGGATTCACTGTTAAAGGAACGTAATTGAACTCCTATTCAAAGGCCAGGGATTGAGAAGTACTTTTATGATGGGGCTGTGTCTTTGGGAGAGATTAGTATGGTTCAGAGTAATCCGTGGATTTGTTCAATGGTTATCATTCTATTAAGCTCAGTGGATGCTAAATCAGATCTGTAGAAAGCTTTCTGGGAAAACTGAAGACTTGACAGCTGTCAGGTGAAGTAACAATCCACTGTGAAATTCTTAATGGCAGGTTTTCTTTTTTGACCCCAGAAACTACTTCTTTTTATTGCACGGAAGCAACCAAATGCTCCTTTGAGCTGTTGAGTCACATTGGTTTCACATCTCGTTGACATTATGGAACCTTTGTTTCCAAAAAAAATTGTTCCCAGTTCTCAGAGAAGCACTGTGTAAATGAACTAGATTTTCTGGAATCACTAATCGGTGATTGGCTCACAGATAGAAACTGGGCGGTATCAGTGAAAAAGAGCAGGTGTATTTTTAGAGTACAGGGACCAGATTATTCATTGATGAAAGCTTGAAGGCTGTTCCATATTATGCTTAGCTTGTTGTGGCCCCAGGCAGTCATTGCAACTTCTGGGATAAAACATATGTTGTAATGTTCCATTCCAGTGTTGCTTTTTATCTAACTGCATCTCCAAAATTGTATTGCAGCTATTGTGCAAGTTAAGTATTTCCATGTAGCCTGTTAAATTGGCTTTTATCTCTGCATCCAAAATTCAGCTCAATAGTCTGCAATCCATGATAAATTGTTTCAGTTTTATAACATCCTTCATGTATGTGTGTGTGTTTGTGTGCGTGGCAAATAGGTTTCCTATTGTTATTGAGCCATTTTGTAGAAAAATATTCAGCAAATGAAACTGTACTCTGAAATACTAAATATGTCATTCAGTCTACTTTAGAAACTGATAATTTAGCTGCTCTATGCATGGAAATTCATTGTAGATTTATCTGGAGATATATTTTTTCCTTGTTCATTTCTTATTTTCAAAGAAAAGGACAAAAATTTAAACAAGCCTGTTATGAGAAGTGTATTCCTCTTTTATATGGTGATGAAACAGCTACCCAACAATCTCTAATTATAATAACTGGCTTAAACTTCTATAACCTTTTGTATATCCATGGCTCTTATTGGTTATGTCTCTGGGAAAAAAGAATTACAGAATGTCAGCACTCATGTTGATATAAATCCATACTTTGGATTATTTTCAACTGCTTTTAGCAGCCAGTAACCAGCATTATATTAGCCGTGTTTCAGTCCATCAACAGAATGGGCTCAAGGAGCTAGCTCCAAACTGATGTATTGCTAATAGATACCGTTTTCATTCCAACCAGCACAGATGTGGAAATGGGCAAGAAATCAGAAATCTATCCAAGATGAGTTTTTCACTGCAGGCTAATTCCACTCAATGGGATGTAGATTCAGACACAAAGAGTCCAAAGAATTGCTAAAAATGAAATGCAGTAAACCAGGAATTGGAACCAGCCATCTTTTCTTAAAAAAACACCAGAATTATGCACTGAGAAACAATCCAGAATCACGTTAATTGGCACTATGCAGGAAACTTCAGACAATTTCTTAATTCATGTCTATTCTGTGGTTGAGGTTCTTCAGCAAGAAGGCATTAACGTACACCTGCGTGCTTTCTCATGAGCAAAACAATTGTGCCATTACATTCCTGCTTAAAGACAAGCCAATGAGTTCATAGGTATTTTGCACATATCTTTCTTTGCTCAAGAAGCTTACCTGGTTGTACAGATGTCTACTGAGAAGCAATATCACAAGTGCAACAAGTTGTGAGCTAAACAGTCTAATTCATTCCTGGCTCACATTATTGTGTATGCTTGGAATAATGCCTGAAGAAGGCTAGAGGTAGTAGATGTATAAAGCTTGGATCAGCATGTCCCCAGCATTGATTTATACATAAATTTATGTTGACAGTCATGATGTTTGGTAATGTAGGACAAAATGTGAGTGCTAACATATAGCATAGGTATCCAAAATAGTTTTTTCCCCCTCTACTTTTCAATTATGTGCAAATCCTAAAACTAAATCTCAGCCTTTAAAATCTACATGTTTTATAAAACTTGTAAGGAAATTGTTGCAAGTTCTCCCCAATCAAGTTTTCTACCACAGCAGGGATGTTAGATAAGAAAAAAAAAAAATCAGTTCAGCTCAGGTTTTTAAAGTAAGAAGAGCCAACCATCATCTGGCATCACAACCGCTGTCAAAAACTAGGATATTGTTTTTTTTACAAAGATTTCCATTGGTGCATGGGGAGAAATGCCTGCAAAACTCAGGGAAAAGCACAAAACAGATTCAGTATATGACTGTCCACTTGTCCTTTTAGGACTATAAGCAGACTTTCCTTATACATATTAGGCTTCTGTTGCCCTTCATGGGAAAAGAATATGTAAAGGAATTTACAGCCAACCAGAACTAACAAGCAAGTCTTACTTATTATCAGAGCAGATGGAGAACCCTAGTTCAATGTGCAAAGCTTGGAATTAATACCTTCGCCCCAAAGAAGAGGCAACACCCTGCTTTCCACAGCTCTAAATAACTGGCCGTCTCATTTAAGTACAAAGTTTCATTACACAATCAGGAACATGACTGTTGGAGAAGTCATGAAGGCACTCCACCCTCAACAGGATATTCAGCAACAACACTGTCAGTTAATACAGAGTTTGCATCATAAGAACAAATTGCAATAACTAATGATTGGGTTCCCTTGATGCCACTGAGAAATTATATTCACCACACCTAAGGAAGGAAGCCACAGATCTAGGACACTAATCAGGTTGCTGAAATAAAAGTTGCATTACAAGTAGAAAGTGACCTAAGGAAAGAAAACAAAATGAGGGAAGTTGGTTTGACATCATGACCTGAAAGCTAAGATTACCAAGAATCATAAAATTGGAAAGTGACCATGGTGCTGATGGTGGGGATGTTCCAATGGAGCTCTTCTATCTGATTACTATTAAACAGGACAGGCCAAGCATCTCTTTAATGATAGACAATCCTTTTTTCTATAATATGTCTCGGTACCAATATGACAAGCAAGTGGGATAGTATACTAATGGACATATGTTCTCCAGACCAATAAATAACAGAATATTTGGGCATTCCCAAATGCTGGGATTTCTACAGGATACCCAATAGGCACAGCATCCTGGGCAGCCACCCTTGATCCCTCCTCAACCTAATTTTTAAAAGTAATATTCTTTTGAAAATGGGAATTTAGCAGGCTGCCATCTTGAAGCATAATCTGGATTATCATCAATGTCAATGTGTCCCCTATATACTCAACTGGCTAGTTGGAGTCCAAAGCTTTTTGTTCATGAACCCCCAGTAAAAGATAAAGAGAAGCTGTGGGGGCAGAGTGCATGTTGGGAGATTAGAAAGATATCATCCTAAACAACCTTGCCATTTGCTTGATGGTAAATGGGTAGTTTGCTATTGGTCGTATCTTCTTTGGCAGCCATCTTGTGAGTCCTTTTTCTAGTAGAACAATCAAGAGGTTCTATTAGGCCCCCAAATTTGGTGGTCTTTACAGACAGGAGTTCTACCAGAGGACAAAATCCAAGCCTCTGAATTTTTTTTTTTTTTTACTTAATTATGCCTTTTTTCTAACTTCAACAATACCGGTTTGAAAGCCAAGGGCCTTTGTTTGTTTTTATATCTGTTTTTCTGTTTGCTTATTTTTCCCACAGTGTTGTACTGTTATTGTTTGACTGCGAACAAGAAAGACTTTCCATTTTTCCTTTTTGTGTGTTAAGCTTTAGATAAGGTTATTGTTATATATTATTAATCAGAGCTCTGCCAAGGTTATCCATAGAGATCCAGATAGATTTAGAATGGGAGAATATATTTTCTTTTGCCTTCACAAATGCCATTTTGGTGGTTATCTCCTGTTAATATTAAGAGTGGAAATCTGAGCTGACAGGGCATCACCATAACAAATGTCTATGCTGTTCTCTAACTAAACTCTATGGCTTCCTCTCTTAGTTTTTTTTCTCCTAAATTTATTTCACTGGGAATTCTCCATGTGGAAACCTGAAATAGATATTTCAAATCTAATATATATAGATATACATAAATAATTTTCCCCCTATTTCTCATTCTTTATTGAAAATAATAACTGCAATACAACTACTACTATTACAGTTAGACATCTTTGAGTTGCCTTTGTTTTTCTTGAGTGGATAAATGCATTGAAATCTTCATTTGCAATTGAAAGCTGTCTTTGTAGTCTCCAGTTTTTGATCACAGATGCAATTTGGTGGCTACTTCTATGCACAAACAAAAACCTTGAGTGGAAATGGCCTTTCCCCCAAATCACATCTAGTTTAGTAATTTGGGTTGCCTTATTGCAACAAAATCCAATGATCTACATTCTAAAAAAGAAAGAAAGAAGAAAGAAAGAAAGAAAGAAAGAAAGAAAGAAAGAAAGAAAGAAAGAAAGACCAGCTGCCTGCAATTACTGCAGGTTCGAATCTTGCCAGGCTCAAGGTTGACTCAGCCTTCCATCCTTTCTAAGGTAGGTAAATTGAGGACCCAGTTGTGGGGGCAATAAGCTGACTTTGTATAAATATACAAAAGGATGAAGGCTATTGCTTAGTGCATTGTAAGCCGCCCTGAGTCTGTGGAGAAGGACGGCATATAAATCAAATTTTTTAAAAAAACAACAACAACACTAAAATAAGCCAGAAAATATTGCATTCTTGTGTAGGTGTCTGCTTTTATAATAGACCTAACAGGTATTTCACATATTTAAAATGGAATGTCTGATCCTGACTCTTATAAATTTCATATATTGTATGGAA
This sequence comes from Arizona elegans, assembly GCA_022577455.1. Lineage (NCBI taxonomy): Eukaryota > Metazoa > Chordata > Lepidosauria > Squamata > Colubridae > Arizona > Arizona elegans. The sequence continues at coordinate 130,149,794 of JAKOOJ010000002.1, forward strand.
GACAGCAAGACACAAGACAAGCTGAGTGTGCAGTCAGAATATAATTATACTGTTTCATGCAATCGGAAACCTTGCACCATGCCAATGCAAAACTGGCATTAGTTTTATTAAAAAGAGAGATATGTATTTTGATGTGAGACTAACACATATAATATGCCTTTTAGCACTCATAGGTTTATAGGAAATACAGTTTGGTGGCACAAAATTCATGTATATTGTCTGCCAGACTTTTTTTTTTTTTTTAAATGACCAGGTCAGTTTAGAGCTAGAAGTAAAACAGTAAATGGTGTATTGTTCTACATTACATCATCCCAATTAAAGAAGCATTGTATTGTATCCTAGCTCAGTCTTCCTTAACCTAGGTATTCTTCATATATGTGGATTTCAATTTCCAGAATTACAGATACACCAGTACCTAGTCCTTGACTTATGGCCACAATTGAGCCCAAAATTTCTGTTGCTAAGCAAGACAGTCATTGAGTGAATTTTGCTGCATTTTATGACCTTTCTTGCCACATTTATTAAGTGAATCACTATAGCTGTTAAATTAGTAACATGGTTATTAAGTGAATCTGGCTTCCCCAGTGACTTTGCTTGCCAGGAGGTCGCAAAATGCATGCCAAGCATCCAAATTTTGATTTTATGACCATGGGGATGGCTGCAACAGTCATATGTGTGAAAAATAGTCACAGGTTACTTTGTCAGTAATATTCTAACTTTGAACGGTCACTAAACAGATGATTGTAAGGTGAGAACTACCTTTTTTTGGTAGCAGGTGTTAAGTGAATAGCACATTTCTTAAGTGAATCCATTTTCCCCAATTTATTGGTTCAATTTATTTATTGGTTCAATTTATAGGCCGCCCTTCTCCAGAGACTCAGGGTGGCTTACAATGCGTTAAGCAATAGCCTTCATACTTTTGTATATACCTGCTTAGTAGGGCTTTCAGCCTCCCCTAAGTGGTGTTCTTTTTACACAAAGTCATCTTATTGCCCCCACAACCCGGGTCCTCATTTTACCTATCTTGAAAGGATAGAAGGCTGAGTCAACCTTGAGCCTGGTGAGATTTAAACTTGCAGTAATTGCAGGCAGCTGGTGCTAATTAACAGCACTTTAGTCTGTTGCGCCACCCAATGGATGTTTTATGCCAGAATCCAGAAGTAAAGACCGGAAGCTGGCAAAAAATGTCGCAAATCATGGTCATGTGACCAGGGAATGCTTCAAGTGGTCATAAAGATGAGCTGGTTGCCAAGTGCCCAAAATGTCATTACGTACCTCAGGATGGTATGTGCGGCCATTGTAACTTTGAAAATGAGTTGTATGTAGTTTTGGGAAGGTCTTGTTGAGGAGAAAATAGGGAAGTGAGTTGGATATATATGGTGCCTTAAATTATTTGTAAAAAATAAGAAAGTTACTAAATAAATAAATACAGAAATATATGAAATAACTTTGAAAAGTTATGGCTGCAGCTCGGGGAGTCAGAAGAATATCTGCTGGGCAAGTCACTTATAGGGTTGAAATGAGAGGTCCTTGGTGTTCTCTGAGTTCGGTTGTTTTCTTGCAGATATTTCATTACACAAACTAGGTAACATCATCCGTACTAGTAAGGAATGGGGTTTACATTCAGTTTATATTCTAGTGCATTGCCCTGTCATTGTTGGTGGGGGTCGGGTCTTAGAGGTTCCTTTGTGCACTAATGATGCTTCCTAGTTTGGGTAATGAATGAAATGTCTGCAAGAAAACAACCAAGCTCAGAGAGCTCCAAAGACTCCTCAAGTCGCTTACAGCCTCATCCAACGACTAGCGACACTGTGACTAACTTCAATGTCCAAACAACATCATGGGATAGGATTGCTCAGCGAAAAACCTTTCTCTCTCTCTGTTTTGGCAACTCTCTTTCTTTCCTACACCCCTCCTGTATATTTTTACCGAGCTAAGTTGTTCTAATTGTGCATCATCATTTTGGAAGTGACTCTCAAGGGCGATTTGGACCAGCTGAAGTCTACTCTCTGATGATGAGTAGTGAGGAAAGAAAAGGAAGCCTGTCCTTCAGCAACGTTTCTCACATTAGAAGAACACCTTTATATTCTTTTTCAGAACCATGCCATTCGTCTAGGAGAACTTGGGAGAATTTTGATTGCTGCATAATTACCTCAAGCAGCTCCTAAACAAGTATATCCTGTTTTGCTTCCTGTATGCTCACAAGGGCAGCTCATCTGAATGCTTGACAGTCTTCTAGCTTCAGGAAGAAAATATTCAGGGTCATTTCTAATGGCAGATTTAAACCTACAATTCCTCAGCAGCAGGACTCTTTAGCCCCCCAACTATCAGCGAACAATTGTCCCATAGTTTACTTGTTAGTCAGAAACCACATTTCGTGCTTTTGTTTTTTTCACTCGATAGGGCATTTATAATCCTAATAGCTTTATAAGCCTCCATACATTTCCCAGAGGACTCAAATCTTTGCTAAATAGATTAACATAACCCAGGCGGGATGCTATTTGTGACAGGGTTCCACCATCATTTGCATTTTTTTTTAAAAAAAGAAAAATAAGTTGTCAATGCTTACATTTTCAGATAAATAAAATTTCAAATGCAGATGCCTTATTATCATTACAGGATGAAAAATAGGCTGCTGATGGATAATTCAGGAACACTGTGTTAGCATCACTCATCTCATTACACATTACAGTATTTTTTTTTTTAAAAATATATTATTATTAATGGAAAGAAAAAGAAGAGGCAGGGGAGGGAGAGGTTGAAGACGGGTAAATCAGGTGACTTCACAAACATTCAAGGAACACACATGCCACTACAAATTAACCATTAGCAATGCACAGCATTCATCTTTTCTGTCACACACTGTGGGAAACATGCCTTATTAGCATGGCACCATAGAGTAATGGTATCTCCAACTTAACACGCTGGATGAAAAGGAGAGCAAAGGCAGACAAACGGAGACCCAGGCACCCGGCTGTCCTAACATTGGACTACTTCCTACCCCCTCCCCCTCCCTGGTTCTTACTCCCCCTTCTCATTCCAGATTTATGCTTGCGATTTAAGAAGGCCAAAATACAATAATCCTGCAGCCTAAAATGTGTGGCCTGGCCTATGCATCTCAGCCTGCCCTGGAGTTTGCATTGTGCGGTGGAGTTTGCATTTTTAATCAGCTTTAAGCATAAAGCAGACAATGAACCCCGTTGCTGCTGCCGTTTCTCCCCATCCCGTTCCCTCACTGCTGTTTCTCATTGCCTTTGAATTTGAATAATACATGGCACACTGGGGCCCTTCAGGGAACCCAGATGTCAAATTATAGGCTCTATCTTATTGTGATTTTGTCCCCTCCCCATAGTAGTGAGGTTCATTGTTAATTCCCCACTTGAGGTTCAAATCTTAGCAAAGGAATCTCCAAGTTTCATTTGATTGTGAATGAGGTTTGTATTCTCTCTCCTTGCCCAAGCAAAACCAACTCAGTTTCCTTTTTTAATGTTGCATTTGTGCTCTTATAGAGTAGCATTTTCAACAGATCCTTACAAAAAAGACTGAGCTTGCCAAAGGCTGCTCGCATCTGATTCCTGGACAGTCTATAAAAAAGTCACGAGAAATGATCATTTCTTCTTACCTGACCCTCCCTCTTTCCAGGCTGTTTTATTTAAGAAATCAGAAGTGTACTTCACAAACCCTTGGCCAACTAAAAAGCAAACTTTTACAACACAGAAGTGCCTTTCAAGGGGAGGGTAAAACCTATGGGTTGTTTCACTGGCTTCTTTTAGAACAAACTTGTAAAAATAAGAGATCTCTAAATGCCATCCAATTTAGTAAAAGCTAATGTAGCGGCAAACTAGAGCCTCCCACTGAGCTAAAAGCAGAGTTGGTATTTTAAATGTTATACTGCTGTAACCTAAGCGGTAGAGGTAGAAGGGTGGGGGGAATTCATGACACAATGTAACCCAACACAGTATATTTCCTCAGCATAAACAAAATCAAACAGGGAGATTGGGAAGTTTGGTCTAGTACCAACTCCAGTTTCAAAATAATTGAAGATTTCTGAGAAACACACTTAACACCGAATAACGGATAAATCAAGAGCTACGTGAAGCCAAAATATACCAGGGCTGGTCTTAGAATGTAAGTGGAAAGACTTAACTTAATAAGAGAATGGATTAATAATAGGAAAGCAATACCTTCTCTAAGGCAGCCCAGCAACATGTACTCAGCTAGGATAAGGCATAGTAGCCAGCTTTGTTTAGAAATGATGTGAAAGATCAGGATTTTTAGCAATGGAAGTTCATGTTGCTATTGCACGACCAATCAGAATAGAGCTGGAAGGAAACTTGGAGGTATTCTAGTCCAACCCCCTGATCAAGCAGGAGACTCTATACCAGTGATGGCAAGCCTTTTTGGCACTGCATGCGTCTGGGCCGCAACCCGGAAGAGGAGCTGCCCAGGGTGTATGCGCCCGCCCAAAAATGAACTTCCGGGTTTCAGCTATTAAATTTCCGGTTTCAGCCAGCTATTTTTCTGGGTTTCTGGTGCGCATGCACACAGGACAATCAGCTGGCTGGCATCCATGCTCACGCGGGAAAATAGAAGACCAGCTAGAAGATCTTCTAGTTTCCGGGACTGCTGCATGCAAAAAAGCCAGCTGATCATCACGCGCACATGCGCACCAGAAACTGGAAAGGGGAACAGGCTACACCGTGCGTGCCAGGCGACATGGCTCCATGTGCCACTTTGGGCATGCATGCCATAGGTTTACCATCATGGCTTTATACCATCTGAATGCCATGAAATGAGTAGAAACTATAAATTCTATGTATAAATTCATATTTGATAAAAGTTTAGTATTAATCCCAAAGGTGATTTTTTTCAAGAGGCAACTGGAGTTTCTGGTTTTTCTTTGAAGATGTTTCTTTTCTCATCCAAGAAGCTTCTTCAGCTCATCAAAGCTTTGAAGAAGCTCATTTGGCTTCTTCAAAGAAAAACCAGAAACTCCAGTTGCCTCTTGAAAAAGCACTTTTGGGACAACCATGACCTGGATGACTGAAAATCTCCACAGACCTCTAGTATTAATGCTACCCTCTGTCAAAACTCTGTTTTTCAATTTTCTTCCTGTATGAAAGCATTTTCTATTAGTCTTCTACATTTTCAGGATGCTTTAGAGAAGGATTCTCCAACCTTGGCAACTTTAATACTTGTGGACTGGCTGAGGAATTCTGGGAACTGAAGTCCACAAGTCTTAAAGTTGCCAAGGTTGGAGACCCCTGCTTTAGAATTTCTCTTCCATTTCTTTTAGTGGTGTTTTTGAGCTCCCCTTACTGGTACATATTGCATTCTGACAAACATCTCCATAACTCTGGTGTAGCCTCCCTGCCTACTTGCCTCCGTTTTCCAGATGGAAACTGTTCCATGGAAAAATTCCTTTCTTTTTTTTTTAGCATCCTGTTTAGATGGAGAGAAGGATACCTAACGAAAGAACGCGCATATTTAGAGCCCTTAGCCACTTTCTATCTGAGGAAATGTCACTAGTTCTTCTCTTCGACAAAATACTATTTTCTATCAAACTGAATTAAGAAGGATTCACAATCTGAGAATTGGGCACCAAAGCACTAGCTAAAATACAATAACCTGAGTTGTCAACACTGAGGAAGGGGATGGAGACTGCTTTTTCCTCTCACCCATCCCCACAAGCACTGATATGTTAAAAAAAAAGTCATACTAGAAAAAAAAATCTTCAGTCAATCAATACTCATATATCTTGCCCATTTTGCATTATTATCAGAGCTGGCAGGTCTTCCTGGTGTTTGCTACCAAAAGTAAGTGCCTTACCATATGCTCATTTTGACAATAACTCACAAACCCTGTCCAACTGCAGAGGAAGCACCCCAAATACAGTAGATGTTGTGGTCTATATAACTTCTATTCACAGCCAGGAATTTCTATCCCACCATTTTTCTCAGGCTGAAACAGTAACAGCTGCAGTTACAAGCTGCTGCGTATCTCACCTTTGTTTTTGCTCCTGCATTTTAGCTCTCCCATTGTGCTTTACACATGTTAAATATATTACTTTAAAAAAAGGGGGGGCAAGAACTAACAGCTTTCATTATTTAAAACTGGACTAATTATATTTAAGCACCAAAAGAGAGGGAGAGAGAGAGAAAGAGAAAGAGAGAGAGAGAGAGGAAGGCTGGTTCTAAGGAAGAAAAGCTCCTTCTATTTAGCCAGCTGCTTTTATATAATGCAAAGATTGAGGAAAAAAACCTGCTTAAATAACTTTTTTTATTCTCCCTTTTAAATGTGTATTTTCAAAGCGCCTGGTCTGCCCCAATATGGGAGAGAGCCATACACATAGTTCAAATCCGAGTAAGGGTATGGCTAGCTGATGAGAGCTAAATAGCTTGAAATAGATCTATACTAGTCTCCCTTTATTTCTTTATCAGCAAATATAAATTTGATTATATATATATATATATATATATATATATATATATATATATATATATATATATATACATACATACATACATACATACATACATACATACATACATACATACATATATATATATATATATATATATATATATATATATATATATATATATAATATTTCACTTTTAAAAACACATGCTTTCCCAGCTGGGACTGGATTGAAACTTCAGTTGTTCTTGGCACTAACCATGGTTGGGACAAATAGGTATTGATTGGAGCCAATAGATTTTTGAAAGCCACAGTTTACCTATAGATGAAATCTTTTCCTAGCCTGTCCTTAGTTCCTTGATACTAAATAGAAATTAGCAGTGCAATACTTAATGTCTGCTTCATTTCTTCAATGAAGTTCAAAATAGTTTCTTAGGAGTGCAAACAATAGGACATGGTAGACCGTTTTTCTCCAGCATTAGAATTGGTTAAACAGCTAACCTTGGCTCCATATATTTATTTATTTAGAAAATTTATATTGTCGCCTACTCGCACATGGCAAGTCAAAATGGCTTACAGGACATAAAAGCACAATATAAAAGAAATAAAAATAATAAAATAATAAACCCCACCCCCACCCCAGTGATAACACACGTTCATACCAGCCATTTAATGAGCTCCATCCCGCTCTAGATTCCCCAGGCCGACTGACAGAACCACATATTGTCTAATGTCTAATATAAGACATTAGAACCATGATATTGATTAACATGAAAGGGTGATCTTGTATCAACTTAGGACATTCAAGTACCCTGAAATGCAATTAGGCAAGAAACACTGGTGGGGATGTAATAACAAAGAGACAAAAATCAAAAATCCCCAGTTACTATGAACGGTAAATAGGCTTTGTTTCTTTCCAATACTTGAAAAGAGCTTCACTATGGAGTCCCAACTGGTCAACTCAAAACAACTGTCATTGAAAGAAGAAAAGAAAGAGTATAGTTATCTGCAGATTGAATTGTAGTAGAACTTCATTTTATAAATATGCCACCATTATGACAACATTACAGCAGGACATATTCCTGGTTTTATTATATCAAAATTGGGTCTGTGCTAAAGCAAAATGAAGCTGCCATATTAGAATAATAGAGTTGGAAGGGACCTTGGAGGTCTTCTAGTCCAATCCCCTGCCCAGGCAGGAAACGCTACACCACTTCAGACAAATGGTTATCCAACATCTTCTTAAAAATTTCCAGTGTTGGAGCATTCACAACTCCTGCAGGCAAGTTGTTCCACTTATTAATTGTTCTAACTGTCAGGAAATTTCTCCTTAGTTCTCAGTTGTTTCTCTCCTTGATTAGTTTCCACCTATTGCTTCTTGTTCTACCCGCAGGTGCTTCGGAGAATAGTTTGACTCCCTCTTCTTTGTGGCAACCCCTGAGATATTGGAACATTGCTATCATGTCTCCCCTAGTCGTTCTTTTCATTAAACTAGACATACCCAGTTCCTGCAACCGTTCTTCATATGTTTTAGTCTCCGGTCCCAATTAATATTTATTTATTCATTATTTATTTATTTAGAAAATTTATATTGCCGCCTATTCGCACATGGCGACTCAAGGCAGCTTGCAGGAATATAAAAACATCCTATATAAAAAATAAAACTAATAGAAGAAAACAATCAAATAATCAAATAATATAATAGCCCCCACCATTGGTGGGTTTCAAATTTTTTTACTACTGGTTCTGTGGGTGTGGCTTTGCAGGCATGGCATGGGTTTGTGGGCATGGCTTGGTGGGTGTGGCAGGGGAAGGATACTGTAAAATTTCCATTCCCTCCCCAATCCAGGGGAAGGTTACTGCAAAATCCTCATTTCCTCCCGATCAGCTGGGACTTGGGAAGCAGAGAATAGATGTGGGTGGGGCCAGTCAGAATTTTTACTACCGGTTCTCCCAACTACTCAAAATTTCCACTACCAGTTCTCCAGAACTGGTCAGAACCTGCTGAAACCCACCCCTGGCCCCCACCCCACCACCTATTCCAGTGACAACACATCACACAAGCCATTTAATGGGCTCCATCCTGCTCTGGGTTACCCAGGCCTATACAGTGGAAAAACAATTTATTTTTATTGTGCTTATAGCTCTCTGGTTTTGTGGGAGCTCAAGATGGTGTATATGAAAAGAGGTGCTCCCTAAATTTTAGTCCTCCAACACTTTGAGGTGAATTGACCTGGAAGAGAACAACTTGCTCCAAGTCACTCAATGAACTATATAACCTAGTCTTCTGTGTACAAGGCTAAATCAGTACATTACAACAGCTTTCACGTTCTACCACCAATTTGTTTTCTTTACTATTCCACATCTGTCTTTCATTAACAAGAAACATACTCGCTTTTCATGTCCCACTTTTTCTGGGGGAAACACCTACAAGACAGGAAGCCTTAGACCTTTCTTTGTTCAGGGTAGAAGATTTTGGTGCTATACCAGAGGCTGAAAAGTCTCACAATGAACTAAGTAGCTGTTACCTTTTAAGTCTTCTGTATAGCCACCCCATTTCCTCCAACTATAAAGCATAGGTAGTTCTCGACTTACAACAGTCCATTTAGTGACCATTCAAACTTACAACAGCATTGAAAAAAGAGACTTAAGACTTATGACCATTTTTCACAGTTACAGCCTTTGTAGCATCCCCATGATCATGCAATCAAAATTCAGATGGTTGGCAACTGGTTCATACTTATGACCATTGCTGTGGCCCAAGGTCATGTGATCCCTTTTTGCAACCTTCTGACAGGCAAAGTCAATGGGGAAGCCAGATTCACTTAACAACTGGATCACTAATTTATCAATGGGAGCAATTCACTTAACAACTGTGGCAAGAAAGGTCGTAAAATGGGGCAAACTCACTTAACAAATGTCTCGCTTAACAACAGAAATGTGGGTCTCAATTGTGGTCGTAAATTGAGGACTACCTGTACAACCAATACTGGAGTGAGATATGTGTTGTTTTTGTATATAATGTATTAAACACTTATTCTATTTCCTCAAATTATTTATGTCTCTCCAGGAACTGTATCTTAGAACCTTTTTTTTTTTTTTTTTTTGTACAATGTAGAATACAAGAAAAAAAAAGAAACCAAAGTGTTGCTCTTAATATTTTATAAAATTTGCAGAATGAACACCCATGCCATCACGCTGGTGGCTATAATCTGGGAACAGTATTGTTGTGTTGTGGCAAATAAATGTCAGGTTAATAAACATGTTTTTCCATATGCAAACTGTAATTACTAAAGGTAGATTCATAGCAAGGAGAGAAAAGGATGAACTAATATAGTTGCTACTTTCCTGCTTCTTTAGGAAGAGTTTTGTATCTATACTTTAGTTCAGTGGTGTGACAGCAAGTAGGGCTGAAGGGTCTGCATAAGCAGGTCACAGGTCGCAGATCAGAGATTATAGGGTTGTGTGGGAGAGAGTGGGGGAGGGAGGGAGGGAGAAAGAGAGAGAGAGAGGAGAAGATGAGGGTGGAAGCGGGGAGTAGATGGGAAGCTTTTCCAATACTTCAAAGCAGATTTGACTTTGACCTCCCAATCACTCTACCATCCATGTCTCTTGTTGTGTGTCCCCACCAGGCAGTAACCTCTTTTTTGGGAGGCCTCCTTATGAGAAGCTGCATCATAAACAGGAGAGCCAGATGGCAGCTTTGTAGATTTAGGATGGTGGGAGGAGAGAAGATCTGGGTTAAAGGGAGAGTGATCTGTTCCGTCTGAAGATAATGGCAATGTGTGTGGTGTCCCTCTCGCTTTATGTACGAATATGATAAATGCCATGCACGGAAGTGTCTCTGTGTGTGGGTGTACGGAATGTCGCATACCCTTGAAGCCAAATGGGTATGTGATTATTAAATGAAGAGTTTTGCCAAGTGCCAAAAACAATCCCTGTCCCTCTCAGAATTACAACCTTCTTCAAAGCCACTTCTTCTAGGGGTTTATTTTCTAAGAGCAGATGAGAGAGCGAGCGAGAGAGAGAGAGAGAGAGAGAGAGAGAGAGAGAGAGAGAGATCACACAGGCACCCCAGACACATAAGTTACTTTCATTTAGTAAGAATATCTCTCTGAGGGCAACACATAAGCAGCCATAAGCACTCATCCAAGACTAACCATGGGTATTAGGAATTCCTAGCTGCCACTTTTACACCGTGCTGTCGTTTATTATTTGCTCTAAATCAAAGCTGAATACCACTGTGTCTGTTAGAAAATCATTACAACGCCATTAAAGCTGGAGTTGCAGGCTTTGAGAACAAGATGTATGCCGTCTATGTGTCTCTCCATCTGTGTGTGTGTGTGTGTGTCTGTTGTGTTCTGCCTCCCCTGATTATCTAGCACTAGTTCTGGTCAAGAGATACAGCTGTCATGAAACACTCAACAGATGGCAGTTGCCAGGTGATGCCTCATCCATATTTGGATGCACTGGTGACATCTGAGCTTGTGCCTTCATAAACGCTCTCGAGCCGTCGCTTTCATTCCCATAATGCAAAGCTACACAATGCAGAGAGTGACAACATTCATCTTTCTTAGGAATGGAGATAAATAGAACCACCCTATGAAAAGCACTGTGTAAAATGCTCAAATTTATTGTCCTTTAAAACTTTAACTGGTATAGAGAGTGGCAGCTGGGGGAGGGGGGAAGAAGAATCTGACAAATTGGGAGATGGATCCCTTTGTTATGGAGACAAGAACAGTGGTAAACGCCTGTTTTACGTCTTAAAAGGGTCTTTAAAGATTGATTTAACTCACCCCAAAAAGAGAGAGAGAGAAAAAAAAACCCAACCCTCACAGCAATTTCTCTCCAGATGCAGGAAACTGCTCGGATTCCAAGAACTTTGGAAAGCAATTGTACTGATCAATTTCTTTGAAAATAAAATTAAAACAACCAAAACAATTCATGATTTCCTGGGGCCTCTTAGGCACTGGAAGTTGCTTGGTAGTTTTTGGTTTAAATTAAGTTTTAACGTTAATTCATATTGGATTCTGGATGCTCTTCAAGCTGATGGTTTATGCTAAGGAAGGAAATGGTACCACTTTAAAACAGCCCCTTTTTCAGGGACTTCCAAGTCATTGTTTTCTAGAACTGTATGAAAATTTACAGCTAAACCGGACTGAGTGTTAGTAAACTTTATATGGACATCTGTCTGTGGCTAATGTAAATATTTTATAGGCACGTGTGCATTTTAATTGCCTAAAAAAGCTTTTTGAGTACATAGATATGCACTCTCTGTCCAAGGGGCTAGTAACTTGGGTAATTTTCCAGCTCTTTTCAAAACTATGTCAAATCCATCTACGGTTCTATTGCTATAATTTTCAAGGTCCATAATAGTGCTTTAAAAATAAATGTACTACCTTATCTGAGTTCAAACCTTAAAGGAAAAGAAAAAGAAAAAGAAATCTATCTGGATCTGTGTTTGTTCCTCAAGCCATGATTGTAGAAAGGAACTGAAATTTGAGCCCGGGTGATTGTTTTAGCTTATTTATTCTACAGAGCAGTTTGCAACTCTGCCAAAGTTAACTGTTGGATAGGCCTCTACAGCCAGACTAAGGTAGGAATTCAAGAATGCATGTTGAAGTAGGTGCTTTGTTTTGTTTTATTTTTGATTCTGGGGTGGTTCTGTGTTTCCTTCCACTATTTCTAGAACAACCTGATCTGAATCTGATCTTTTTGTTTTTGTTTAGAAACAAATTGCAACGTGGTCTTTTCTTCCTGCATTTTCTGTGGGAACTTGATCAAAAAGAATCATTTCCAAAATTAATGGAACTGCCCTATCAAAAAGACTGTGTGAAATGCTCAGATTTATTCTCCTTTAAAACCGTAACTGATATAGAGAATTGCAGCTGGGGGAAAAAAATGGATAGGCTGACAAATTCTTTTAAAAGGTGGGGAAAACAATGAGTCATAATGATATTACCATTAACTGGTCTGTGACCAGAAAAGTAGAGTTACAAGATCTGCGCTGCATCTCTTTTTTTCAACGATGCACCTTTGCTAAGGGGCCCCTGCTTGGGGCAAAAGCTTCCTTCTATGCAGGGATGGGCTTCAAAAATTTTAGCAAGGGGTTCTCTGCCTGGTTGCTGGATGGGCATGGCCATGGTGGACGTGACCTAGTTGGCCTCCTGCACCACGGTTTTTCCCTTTCTCGGGTTCCAGAAGCTTTTTTTGAGCCTCCGGGAGGGCAAAAATGGCCTCCCCAGGCTCTGGACGCCCTCTGGAGCCTGGAAATGGGCCCCTTTCCAGCATTCCCAAACTTCCGGTAGGCCTATTTTTTGCCCTCTCTGAGCCTCTGTGCACGCCCCGTATTTTCCTGCATCCAAAATGGGCTGCATGGGGACTCCTGGAAGGGGCGGGGTGGGTTGGGTGGGGCTAGCCAGGAGTGGGATTTGGGGGGGTTCTCCGAACTGCACAGAATCTTAGCTAGAGGTTCTCCCAAACCCCTGTGAACCCCCAGCAGCCCACCCCTGCTTCTATGTTCTACATCAATGAGGTTATAGCTTCCCAAATGCACTGGGGAATGGTAAAAAAATTCTCTGTGCATTTGGTTTTGTGTAGTCATGATGAGACCGAACTCCGAATCAAGTTAGGCATGACTTGATAGTTTGTAAGAGTTCTTCAATTGATCTAAAGTGCAATCAAGTATGCTGATCATTTCAGATATTTTTACTGTATAATGTAGAATGAAACAAAAAAATCAAACCAGGTTCGTTTTTTTTAAAATGCAGATTTTACAAGAATATTTCACCAAGCTGTACCATCACTTAACTGACCTTACCTAAAGTTAGAAGTCAAGAAGCGTGAGGCCTGGAGAATTACCATTATTACTGAAAACTTCAGCAGGAAATTAAAAAAAATACAAATATTTTGGAAGAAGCAAATCTATCTGTAGGAGTGGGAATGAGAAACACAACTTGCAATCTGCTCTCTCTTACTTGCATGCAGTGTGGCAACCAGACACACTTCTGCAGTCACTTCCAGGCCAATTTATCATTTGGGATGTCTTTCTGGATGATCTAGGAACAGTGCCTATGAGAAGAAGGCCATGTCAAACCCCATTTTATAACATTCTCTGGAAAACCAGGGGAATAAAATGATCGGAAGTTGAGTTCAAGCTTGTGGAGATTATTTAAGCGTTTATTATTTTTAAAAGCTGGAAGGAAAGTATAGCATTTGCTTGACAAGAATTGGATAAGTCCGGAAAAGAAAAAATAATCGGTTCTTGCTCTTAGGTCTATGCAAGCGTCCCTTAAAAAGAAAATAACAAAACAAAACGAATAAACACTCAACGTAACCAGGTGGGAAGCTAGACACAAATATCACGCCATAAAAGAGTCCTTTGTCTTACTTGTCTATTAGTCAGATATTGGCTGATTTCTGCTTAGTCACTCGTGGAATCCCAGACTACATTCATTTAGGTTATTGGTGTGGCATTACCTTTTTATTCTGTTACTATTTTACCATACGAAATCTAAAGCAGTGGCAAAACACCAATGTGGCTGATTTCAAGAGGACCACTGTTGTTTTAACTTGACAAATGAGTAATGTTTTAGCATTGAATACAAGTCATCTCTCATTATACCGTGTTCAAACAAAAACAGCAGCTATGAAGGTAATAGTAATACTGAACATCTAACTGAAGATATATATATTAATTGTCTGTACCCATGTACCCATGGGTGTTTCATTTAAGCTTTCTCAACATGAAAAAAAAGAGATAAGAACGAAAATATTTCACCAAGTGAATCATGCCCGAATTAAAAATTGAACCCAGTTGGTAGGCACATGAAGGACAACGTAAGGCAAGTAATAGATTTATTGGAATATCTTGAGAAGAATAAACAGATCCCTGCAGTGCTGGTCTTTCTGGATGCAGAGAAGGCCTTTGATAGAGTGGATTGGAATTTTCTATTAAAGACATTAAAAAAGATGGACTTTGGGGACCAATATATACAGGCGGTCTCAGCAATTTATCAAGAGCAAAAGGCACAGATCATTATCAATGGAAGTTTGACAACAGAGTTTAAAATTGAAAAAGGTACAAGACAGGGATGTCCACTGTCCCCATTGTTGTTCATTTTAACACTAGAAGTCTTGCTAAATACAATAAGGGATTCTAACACATTGAAAGGTATAATGATAAGGCAAGAGGATTACAGAATAAAGGCATTTGCAGATGATCTGGTTGTTACCCTAACACAGCCAATGGAATCGATAATCCAGATGAAGGACATTATACAAGACTTTGGTAAAGTTTCAGGTTTCAGATTGAATCAGAGAAAAACTAAGATGGTAGTTAAAAATATGACACAAGATCGTAAACTGGAGTTAGAAAGGAGGGCAGGTTTTGAGATTGTACCAAAGGTAAAATATCTAGGAGTTCAGGTTGCAGAATCAAATATGAAATTGTTTCAAAATAACTATGAGGTGTTGTGGCGAGAGGTGCAAAAAGATATGGAGATTTGGAAAAAACTGCAGCTGTCTTTACTTGGAAGAATAGCAGCAGTTAAGATGAACATTTTGCCAAGATTTCTTTTTTTGTTTCAAATGATTCCGGTGCTCAAAAATGATAAACAACTAAAAGCATGGCAAACTGGTATCAACAAATTTGTCTGGAACGAGAAAAAACCAAGAGTAAAAATGAAAATTATGCAAGACATCCCAGAAAGGGGAGGTCTCAAACTTCCAAACCTACAATTATATTATGATGCAACAGCTTTGACTTTAGTAAGTGATTGGTTTGGAGGAAAAAAGATTGGAATATTGAATGCAGAAAGTTTTGATTTGGAATTTGGATGGCACGCTTACTTATTTTATGACAGCAAAGTGGATAAAGTATTTAAAAGCCATATACTTAGAGATTCTTTGCTGAGAGTTTGGAAGAAGCACCGAAACAACTGGAATTATAAAATACCGCTATGGCTGGATCTTGGTCATACCTTGTGGAATACAAATATAATGTCACTCGGGGGGTTTTTATATAAAGAGGTTCTTTTTACAGATGCGGGCAGATGGCAGCTGAAGACATTACAGACATTGTTGGCTGAAGGGATTAATTTAACTTGGTTACAATATAATCAACTGCAATTGAGATGGAAAGAGGACCAAAAAACTGGTATTATGATGTATGAGGAAGAATTAGTTAGACATATAAAAGAGAAAGGCCCAATGCATATTAAAAGACTTTATAATGTTTTGTTAGAAAGGGATTCAGAAACTGAATTAGTTAAAGACTGCATGGTTAAGTGGGCACAAAACTTTGAGGAACCAGTGATGTTGGAAACATGGGAAAAAATTTGGGTTCAGAATGTTAAATTTACACAGTCGCAGAATCTGCGGGAAAATTTCTATAAAATGTTTTATAGATGGCATTTAGATCCAAAAAAATTGTCGTGTATGTACCCTAGTGCCCAGCCTAAATGTTGGAGATGTGACTGCTTAGACGCTACATATTATCATGTTTGGTGGACCTGTAAGAAAGTTAAGGCTTTTTGGGTAAAAATTTGGTGGGTCATGCAGAATGTTTTGAAGAGAAAAATTCAATTTTCTCCACAACTGTTTTTATTGGGTATAGTTAAGGGTTTTACATTGGGGGAAACAAAAATGATATTGTATATGATAACTGCAGCAAGATTGTTGATAGGTAAATACTGGAAAAATGAAGCGCTGCCTTCGATTGAGGAATGGACTTTGAAGATGGCCAGTTTTGCGGAGATGGCGAAGATTTCAGCATATTTAAAAGATGGTTCTCAAGAGACTTATGAATGGGAATGGAAGAAGTGGATAAATTATGTTCAGCATAAATATCAAACTAGGAAGTATCAAATAGCCTTTATTTAAAAATGTTATATAAGATAGAAACATTTTAGGGTTGAGGATAAAAATTTGTTAGAAAATGTTATATTAAGATAGAAATATTTTAAGGTTAAGGATGAAAATTTGTTAGAAAATGTTACATTATGATAGAAATATTTTTAAGGTAATCAGGATGAAAATTTATCTGAAAATGATATACCAAGATAGAAATAGGTTAATGTAATGAAGATGAAAATTTGTAAGGGGGAGGGAGGGGTTCAAGTTTTATATACAAAGGAGGGTTTTTTCCTTTTATCTGACATGAGCATACTAGGAAGTCTGGGGGGAGGGGAGGGTTAGGGTGGGCTGGGGAGGTTGGGAAGTTTGGGGGGGTAGGGGGGGGGAAAAAGGGGGTGAAAATGTAATTGTAAAACTTTTGCAATAAAAAAAAAAATTGAACCCAGTTCATGCCTCTCAAAGTTGCCAAGAAAACAATTCATTTTTCTTCTAATTATAAAAATTAAAATAATTCATTTTGACAATTAGCTAATGCATATGGGAAATAACATTGAATCAAGATCAATTGTAATGTCATTCAAAAACCACCTCACATTTCACTTAATTCACATTTTGAACTAATGGAAAGGCTTCTTTTGACTACTAATTGAAAAGAGAGAAAACTTCAGAAATATTGTTTGCCTTACATGACAAACTTTATTCTTTGTGCGTTCTTTTTGTTTTCAGTTACTTTTCATCAAATCGTTGTAGGGGAACAGTAAATTGATAGGGGAAAAAAACAGAAATATAGTATGTAGAAATATTATCAATTAAGTCGCTTTCAAATTCCTCTAGCCCCCTGCTCTGCCACACCCTCAAAAGCTTTCTTAATGCAATAATCTTTTGTTTTCATTCTGTGCTAGTTGAGCTTCAGCAGAAAGTAGATTAAAACAAACTGCTGTACTTTAATTTCTAACAACATCTGTACATTAGGGTTTGCCATACAAAGAAGCAGATTATATGAACTTTCATTAAAATCACAGTGCCAGAGAACAACTGTTGCCTGGTTACAATTACAAGTAATCTCTGGATGGTCTAGCAGAGATCAAAGTTTTTTTTCTTTAAAACGTTGTGTTCATTAAAAAAAAAAAACAAACCATACTGAGCAGGGATTCTTACAAAAAGGACCCAAGCAGTTGAAAAGTAAGCAAGTGGATGATGTTCCTGTCATGGAGTCTGGTCAACTTGCCATTTGTTTGCTGTGATCAAAATTACTGCAACAGTGATGGGCCTTAAACGGTGCAATTTTTTTTTTGAGAAATTAATTAAGAAGAAGAATCAACTTTGATCTAGTCAGTAATGTTTCTTTCAAGGTAGTAGGGTAAGGACACATAGCTTGCACGTAGTTCTGAATCTCCCTCTGCCGCAAAAAAATAATAATAACAAATTGTCAAATTTTAGTGTTAATCAGAGAGCTGCCACATTTCTTCAGTGAAAAAGAAAGTGCAGGAATAAAGCTGTTTTTCCCACTTTTGCGCTGTGTCAGCTACTGTAGTTTCTGACCCACTTACCACTTCTAGTAAACCAACCATAAAAATTGCTTACAATATCCCAAAATATTACCAGCCCAAGTGGATCAAAGTGCTATAAGGTTACCACTATCCTATGCTGGACCTTACATGCCTTGCTGCTTATTCTTTTCCCCAATCATTTTCCTAGTTCCTGAAGCTGCGAAGACCACTTTGGTGCTTTCAGAAAATCCTGGATCTTCTCCATTCTTCTACTGATTCTCTTTCTCTCTCTCTCTCCCCACACACACACCCAACTTTTCCAATTCCAATAGCAATAGCACTTAGACATATATATCAGTGGTGATTTGCCCCCCGTTCGCACCGGTTCTATAGAACCGGTAGTAAAACCAGCGGGAGGCTCTGCCCACCAACCCCAACATCATCAAAATGCTTCTGTGCATGTGCAGAAGCTTCTGCACTTGCACAGAAGAGCACACATGCACATGAGCAAAATGAGCACGCGTGCATGGCCCCACTGCGAACCAGTAGTAAACGTAAGTAGTACCCATCCCTGTTATATACTGCTTCACAGTGCTTTATAGCAGGGGTGGAATTCTACCAGTTCAGACCTGTTCCGGTGAACCGGTAGCTCTGATGATCAGCTGGGAGCAAACCGGTTCACTCTAACAATCACATCGGGCCGCCCACCTGCCCCTGTGTTTTACTTACCTTTATCTTCTCAGCTGATTGACACGGCAGAACGGATTGCTGTGCCTCAGCTATGTTACTCCCAAGTGGTAACACAGAAAGCTAGTATTTGTAAAATTGCACACAAGTGCATAGCACGCGTTAGGTGCGCAAGCACACAAAGCGTGCAATCACCGAAGTAGTTGTTAAACTGGCAGCATCCCACCACTGCTTGATAGCCTTCTCTAAGTAGTTTTACAGAGTCAGCATATTGCCTCCCAACAGTCTGGCTCCTCATTTTACCATCTTCGGAAGGAACGAAGGCCGAGTCCAACCTTGAGCTGGATAGGACCAAACCCCTGGCAGTCAGCCGAATTAGCCTGCAATACTGCTGCATTCTAACCACTGTGCCACCATGGCTCCTGTAGCTAATAAGTTTTCGTTTGCTCTTTTCTCCATCATACTTTCCAACCTCAATTATGGAAGCCACAGCATCTACTAGTGCACAAGCTGGTTTTCATAGTCAGAGGCCTGGATGATCATTTAGCCAGACAGTACGTAATGATTTCAAAAGAGAGTCCCAATTGCTATTTTCTTTGGCACAGGGAAACAGTAAAAATAACAGTAAAAAACAAAAACAAAACTGGAAGCAATTTATTATTTTAAAGGTGAGTGTGGGTGGATTAGTTCAAATTATCTAAAAGGTTACATATGGCAAGGTGTGTGTGTTGGGGGCACGGGGGGGGTTGCATTTAATTAAAATTATTAATGGGAGTTTTTTTCTTTTAAAAATCAGTCTGTGCTGAAGTTGAGTGGGGGTACGTAAGATGGAAATCATGGTTCTTTTTTTTGTAATGTAGACTTGTAGTAGTTTTTTTTTGCGGGGGCTTGTCTTAGGATAACATTTTCCTTTCCACTCTTATCAGAACTCTCCTCCCCACAAAAAATCCAAGGACAAAGGAGATGAAAACTATTGTATGCAAAGTATGCATTCTAATATAGATTGTCTTTGAATTATGACCATAATTCAGCCGAAGATTTCCATTGCTAAGCAAAGTAGTTGTTAAATGAGTTGTGCCTCATTTTAGAACATTTTTGTCACAGTTAAGTGGATCCCTGCAGTTGTTAAGTGAATCATGCAGTCATTAAGTGAATCTGGCTTCCCTTTTTTATCAGAAGCTGGTTTGGAAGGTTACAAATGGTGATGACATGACCAGGGCAATTATTATAAATACATGCCAGTGGCCAAGTGCCCAAATTTTGATCAAGGGATACATGGAGATGTACAATGCTTGTCAATGTGAAAACCAGTCATAAGTCACTTTTTTTCAGTGTAACTTTGAATGATCATTAAATGAATGGTTCTAAATCAAAGACTACGTGTTAGCAAGTTAGCAAGTTCCTTCTTTAATGGAAATGTTTCCCTCTGATGACTTTAGAATAAGCAGGTAGAAAGATTAAGCTACAACAGGGGTGTCAAACTCAATTTCATTGAGGGCCACATCAGAGTTGTGTTTGACCTTGGGGGCCCAGAGCGGGCATGGCCAGGGTGGGCGTGGCCAGTTCAACATCACTCATTGTGGTGGCCAGTACTAAGGCAGAACTTCCCTCAGACCCTCCCTCTCTCTCATTAAAATCTCCTTCCTTCCTTCCTTCCTTCCTTCCTTCCTTCCTTCCTTCCTTCCTTCCTTCCTTCCTTCCTTCCTTCCTTTCCTTTCCTTTCCTTTCCTTTCCTTTCCTTTCCTTTCCTTTCCTT
Source organism: Arizona elegans (assembly GCA_022577455.1). Lineage (NCBI taxonomy): Eukaryota > Metazoa > Chordata > Lepidosauria > Squamata > Colubridae > Arizona > Arizona elegans. The sequence goes on from JAKOOJ010000002.1 coordinate 130,170,002, forward strand.
TCCTTTCCTTTCCTTTCCTTTCCTTTCCTTTCCTTCCTTTCCTTCCTTTCTTTCCCTCCTTCTCCTTTTGTTTTGTTTTGCTTTTAGTTTGTTTGGCTAGCCCTCTGCCAGCAAAAATGGAGTCTGTGAGGTCACATGAAGCCCCCCAGCCATGTTTTTGGCCATATCAGCCTCCTGCAGTCCTCTGCCAGTGAAAATGGAGCCTGGGGAGGCCATGCACGAACTCCATTTTCACTGGCAGAGGCACCACAAGCTGGTTCTTTGCTGTTTCAAGGGTGACCCTGTGGGCCACATCTAAGCAACCTGCAGGCCACATCTGGCCTGCGGGCCTTGAGTTTGACACCCCTTAGCTACATTATCCATTGCAAAAGAAGGAAGATCACTTCTTAGACTCCTTTTTTCACTTTCAGGAGAAACTGTAGTGGCAAAATTAGTTCTCTGCTCAGTGATCAGCTTTTGCTTAGGGCATCCCCTTCTTGAAATGCACACTCAGCTGCAAACGTCAGGGTGGGAGAATCTCTTGTTAATGCCACATGGTGGCTGTTGGCAGTTTCACCTGGCAAGTCATGTTACCAGCTGTCCTGGTCCATTTAATGAATATTAATATTCCCTCTATAAAATGTATGCCTGAATTTCCACAAATGCTTACCCAATAAATGGGTAAGGTTTTTTTTTCACCCCTAGAAAATGTTCTCTATCCTTATCATCACAAAATTTAAAACTGATTTATGACGAGAAACCAATGCAATAAAACAAAGTAAATATATATCTATAAATATTGTTGTGATGGGTTCTTGTTCAACTATTGCTGTTTTGAGTGAACTGTAATGTTCTCTGTGTTTCTGCTTCTTTGAGCTTCTTTTATACCAAATAAATAATAAGACTGTGATAGGCACAACGTTTAGTATTGATTTAAGACTCAGGAATGTAGCTCACAGCCTGAAGAAAAGTAGCTACACAATTTAGAAGATAGTATCTGATGGAAATCTTAAAAAAACAAAACAGAACAGCAACTAAAAACTTTACAAAGGCTCCACAGTTCCCACTTCATTAGATCAGATTGCATACTGAGCTATCAGTTCAATTAAAACACACCTAAGATGATTGGTCAAAGAGAGTAAAATAGTTATTGCTAGGTTAATAAGCAGTATTGCCTTCATATTAATTGTGCAATACCTTTGCCTATTGTTCTGGTTATTAACTGGATGGTATCTATGTGGGTGGGAAAACTTAGTCATGAATGTCAGACAAACACTAATCAAAAGGTGGCAGGTGAAACCAAATGCAAAAGGACCAAAGCTCAGGTGGCTGCTGTTGGCCAATATGACCTGAATTTCACCACAGAGGATACAACCCACAGACTGCTTAAGGTGCATATTTGGAAATGAATTGGCTGGTACAGCTGGTGTCGATCAAGGAGCAAGCAGTTCAGTACAATTGTATTGATTTCTTGATCACTTGGTGGGACTATTTCAGTGCAGAAATTAAGACAGAGAATCGGAACCATATCCAGATCATCCAATTGTCATTTTTTAAACTTTTTTTTTTCAAGAGATATTTTGTCTTACAAATGATTTTCTGGAAAGAAATATTTAAATATGTTGAAAATGCATGTGTGTGTTATATTATTAAGATTATACATTATCTGCGCCTACAGATAAATAGATATTGTTATCTCTTTTATTAATTAAACATGAAACTCAGTCAACTGAACATTTAAAAATGTATCACAAATATCAATGACTGGTGCTAATGGTTGATACAGGTTGCATCCTAGGTATCAACTAAGTATCTTCTTAAAATTTACGATGTTCCGAGTAGTGCAGTTTTTTGCAATTCCGCTGGTGTTATTGCAGGAAGCTGCAATTTCTTGATGTATTTTGCAAAATTCTTGGACATTATTGGATGTTGGATGTCCTGGATATTATTATTATTATTATTATTATTATTATTATTATTATTATTATTATTATTTAGTCTTTAATGAGATTCACAGCCTTTGAGGCTGGTTAATAGCTCAGCAGCTCGAGTCCTAACCAAGGACCTAGGAACTGTTAAGGTATTGTCGGAGGATGTAAGCTGTTCCGAGTAAGGTTGTTGTTGTTGTTGTTGTTGTTGTTGTTGTTGTTGTTATTATTATTATTATTATTATTATTATTATTATTATTATTATTATTATCCTGCCTTTTTAAAATATAAGTCAAGGTGGCCAATAGATCTGATATTCCTACCACCTATTTTCCCTGGAACCACAGCCCTGTGAAGTGGATTGGGCTGAGAGAGAGAGTGACCAGCTATGCCTTGAGGAAGGGAGGGAGACCTAGAACTCAGAGTCATCTGATTTCTAGGTCAGCACTTTAATCATTACACCAAGCTGGTTCTCTCATACAAATAAATAGATGTAAATAGAGGTGGTCTTCAGCTTATGACCATAATTGAGTCCAAAATTTATGTTGCTAAGCAAGAAAGTTGTTAACCGAGTTTTGCCCAATTTCACAACCTTTCTGGCTACAGTCGTTCAGTGAATCACTGCAGTTCTTAAGTGAGTAACACAATTGTTAAGTGAATCTGGCTTCCCCATTGACTTTGCTTGTCAACGGGTCACAAAGGGCGTTCAAATGATCCTGAGATCCTGCGACCATCATAAATATGAGCCAGCGTTCACATTTTGATCATGTGACCACAGGGATTCTGCAAGAGTCGTAAGTGTGAAAAACAATCATAAATCACTTTTTAAATGCTGTTGTAATTTCGAACAGCCATTAAATGAATGGTTGTAAATTGAAGACTACCTGTATATAGTTTCCTTTCCTTTCTTAATTTTCTTATACAATCTTTCTACAAATTATTCAATGTTTCCTCTGCTGTAATAAAAAACAAAAGAAATTTAAGATATGGCTAGAAGAAATGATACAACAACATATTGACTTAAAACCGAAGCTGTTCCTATTGGGTATCCTCCCAGAGAAAATTATAAAGAAAAGATATATTTGATTATTCATGTAATAACAGCAGCGAGAATTGTATTTGCGCAAAACTGGAAAGCAGAGAAGATACCTCTGGAAGAGGAAGCAATTAAGAAAATTTTAGACTGTGCAGAAATGAATAGATTAACTTTGATATTTAAAGAAAGAGAGGATTCAGAATATTTTAAGATATGGGGTCAATTCTACCATTGGTTAGAAGACATTTAAGATTCTCCCACGGGCAGTTCTCAGATCCTGACATTATTGTTATTGTTTCTGCTGCTGCTGTTATATTTCTCCTCTTCCTTCTCCTAAATTAAGTAAAGGCAGTGACCACCCTTAGGAATCTGGGTTCCCAAATGCCTCCTGGGAATATTGGATGCTAATGGTCTTGGGCTGGTAAAGTCCCAAGAGTTATGCTTAATAAAACTCTGGTGAGTTGCACTCATACATAATGCTTCTTGAAATCGATGTGACCTAGATGGGGACAAGATAATGTAAAAATATGTCAGAGAAGAAAGATCAGGCAAGAAACAAGGCATGGAAAACTCATTCCCATTACAACAAAACTATCTTATCCTAAGAAAACACCTAGAAAAGTTATATGTTTCCTTTGGTATAGCCTTAAAGAGAAAAGGCAAGAAATCTTAGCTCTATTATCTTGGGTTGCTTCTAAAACAATTTTAATAAATCATAATTCACATTCACACATTCATTAACATTCTACATTCCTGTGAGTTTATTCTCCTTCATTATGGGGGTTAGTTGAAAAACTAACCCCCATAATTTCAGCTTGTTCACATTGTTTATATTCCTAGTCCTGCCCTGTGTTAATCCTGCCCTGCTTACCTTCTTTCGATATTTGACAAGTGCTCTCCTGTTTGGGCTTATCATCTAGACAGGCAGTCTCCAGGTCCCTAATAATTGATTTTGTTTTTCTTTGAACTCTCAGCAATGTGCCAATAGATTCCAGGCAATTGGGTGTCTCGAACTGATAACAATATCCACCATCGCGTCAATAAAACACAGAGGACCATAAATCTCTGATGTCAAAAAAATTGGGGCGGCTGTCGTAACGTTGCATATTATTTTGCTATGCAGAGTCGGACATGAAGTATGCTTCTCTGCTTCCCCATTTAAACTATGCAGGGGATGTGATGGAAAGTTTGTCTGCTTGAGATATCTCCTATCTTAAACTTAATCAGAATAGAGCTGGAAGGGACATTGGAGGTCTTCTAGTCCAGCCCACGGCTCAACCATCTTATACCCATGGTGATATCCAAGTTTTTTTACTACTGGTTCTGTGGCCGTGGCTTGGTGGGCATGGCAGGGGAAGGATACTTCAAAATCTCCATTCCCAACCCACTCTGGGGCCAGCCAGAGGACGTATTTGCCGGTTCTCTGAACTGCTCAAAATTTCCACTATTGGTTCTCTAGAACCTGTCAGAACCTGCTGGATTTCACCCCTGCCTATACCCAGTGGTGGGATTCAAATTATTTAACAACCGGTTCTCTGCCCTAATGTCCGACTGAGTGGGTGTGGCCATGGTGGGTGTGGCCAGGGGGTGTGACAGGCAGCACTTGGCCTCCCTGCAGCTTCCTGGAACAAATGTGGGCCACGGGTGAGGGGTGCCGCACCCTACTGACCCCATTTTGGGCCTAGTAGGCCTCCCTGCAGCCTCCTGGGAGCAAAAATAGGCCACATGGGGCTGCATCGCACCCCCCTGCGCCCTGTTTTGGCCTAGTAGGCTTGCCTTGGAGCCAAAATGGGAAGCATAGGGACTTCTGGAAAGGGTGGGGCGGGGTGGGGCCAGCCAGCAATTTAACAACTGGTTCAGCTGAAGTGGTGTGAACCGGTTGAATACTACCACTGCCTATATCATTTCAGACAGATGGCTATCTAGTCTTTTCTTAAAACCCTCCAGTGATGAAGCAGCCACAACTTCTGAAGGCAAGCCGTTCCACTAGTTAATTGTTCTCTAGGAAGTTTCTCCTTGATTCCAGGTTGCTTCTCTCCTTGATTAGTTTCCATCCATTGTTTCTTGTCTTGCCTTCTAGTGCTTTGGAAAATAAGTTGACACTCCTCTTCTTTGTGGTGGTCCCTCAAAGACTGCTTTCATGTCACTCCTAGTGCTTTTTTTTCCTCTAGACTTGCCATACCCAATTCCTGCAATTGTTTTTGTCTCCAGGCCTTTAATCATCTTATTTGCTCTTCTCTGCACTTTTTCCAAAGTCTCAACATCTTTTTTGTAATATGGTGACCAAAACAAGATGCAGTATTCCAGGTGTGATCTTATTAAGGATTTATGAAGTAAATAAAGAAAATATAGTGTAAAGTAATTCTGAAGACTTCTGATTTACCTGGGAAGAGACATGGAATACCACTTGAGCTTCTGCCACAGATACAGACAACAAACTCAGACTGTATTTTATTGTTACCTCTAAGCTTATTCATCTCTTAATAAACTAGTGTCGGATAGTTTCTCCTGTCTTCAGTCAAACATGTACACTCCCCATACATATATTTTTCAGATAGATTTTTAGCAGGGGACAGAAAATATCAGGTTGGTGTTCCATCACATTGACGCTGTGATTGCTAATGTCTTGATAAAAATCCCTAGTGTTTATGCACTTGCTATATTTCTATGAATATAGTATGATACAACTGAGATTAAATTTAAAAACCAATTTTGTTTAATACTTTCAATGAGGTATTTCTAGAGTCTTCTTTTATAAATAGCAGATAAATTTCTTTCTTCCTATTGAATCTTTAGAGTGTCAGATAACTAATTTTTCAGAATTATTTATTTATATCTAAAATAATGCTATGATAAGGAAAGTCCCTGCATGAAATGTTCCACTGACAGATACCTGAGGCGGCAGACATTGGGAAATTTTACCAATGTTTGAAAAAGCTAGGTTAAAAGATGGTACTGAGCAGGAGTGAAATCCACTTACCTTTGCTACCGGTTCGCAAATATGAGTGTGTGTACCCCTGCCTGCACATGCGCAGAAGTCAAAAATGGGATGTGATGATGTCCGGGTGGGTGGGCAGAGCCTCCCACCGCCGGCACTGCCGGTTCCCCTGAGCCAGATAGAACTGGCTACATTTCCCCACTGGTACTGAGGCACTGATCATAGCAGCAGAAGAACTGGCACTAAGCACCAGTATCATAGAACCAGGGATCTATCACACTAAACAAGATCCAAGGTGCAAACTATTGGATTGAGAGACAGTCCTATACATAGTGGCAGGATATAAGAGGCAGGCAGGAACAGCATACATTGAAAGGCACAGCCAAGTACCTGGCACTGTGTACAAGATCATCTTCACAGTGTATGGGGTAGACCCTCCCAAGTCTCCCAATTGGAGATCCCCCAGAAGGTTGTGGAGAATAAGAGCTAAGATCCGGTTGGATTTCTAGATCCAAACAGACAGACAGATATTAGCCAATCAACCAATCGCTGTGATAGTACACAAGGACCAGAAGATAGAGGTGGTGATAGGTGTAGCAATGTCCAGTGTCAGCAACATCAGGAAGAAGGAATATGAGAAGCTGGAAAAGAACCAGGGTCTGAAGGATTAACTAGAGAGATGGTGGAAAATAAAAGCTGAAGTGGTCCCATTGGTGGAGGAGAATTTGGGGCTGTGAATGGTTCCAGGAACCACTCTCCAGCTCTCTCTCTAGAAGAATGCAGTGCTAGGAACAGTTAAGATCCTACACACAACCTTCAACCTCTAATAGAGGACAGCAATTGAGGAAGACACTGTCAACCAAGGAGCGAGAAGGGCATTTTATATATAAATATATAGAGACATGCACTGGTGTGTGTATAATGAAATGTTTTTCACACAGAAGCTAGCTGTTCTGCCCAAGCTGTTCTCCCAATTTTCAGTTGGGAGAAACAAGACTTATTGAACAAGATGAGTGAACAGATAATTCGATAACTCCCAAATGTAGAATTATTTAAATCACAGGTAAAGCAGGTAGATGTATTCATTTTCTTGGAAGCCTTAGAGTTAAGTAGTGAGAGGAAATAAATAAAAGTTGCCTGAACCATGAGCATTATGTAATCTGGTAACACATATACTTGACATATGATAAAGAAAACTAATAACAAGTAGATGTATTTTCAGTTTTAAAGTATTATATCGGAATGTTTCACTTAGAGATTTGTTTCTTTTTCTATATATGTAGCTCTTATGATCATAATAGCTAAACTGCTACACTATGGGTCATCTCTTCTAAATGAGAGAGATACTGTTTTGGAAGAGAAATTTAGCTATATAATCTTCCATTCATGGTTGATATAGGGTTGCCTTGGAGATATTGCAATGTTTTAAATGGATCACTGGACAGTAACAACAAGAAAAAGGAAGAGATTGCCAGTTTGATTTTCTGACTATAGAACAGACAGATTCATTCAGAGAGCAAGAAAGAGACATACCCTCTGAATTGTAAACAATTTTAATGAAAAGTATGGATAACAATTAGAATTCCTCACTTACCAGAAGTCATTTCATCTCAAAGGTTCCAAGCCATTTAGCAAAATCTATATGGAGTCCATTCTACTTGCAAAATATTACTAGGAAAATATAACAGTCATATATAAGTGATAATTAATCACTGATTCACTCATTAATCACTTATTCACTCATTCATAATTGGGGGTATGGAGCAGAGGTCCATTTCAGCAGGTTCTGACCAGTTCTGGAGAACCGGTAGCGTAAATTTTGAGTAGTTTGGAGAACCGGTAAATACCACTTCTGACTGGCCCCACCCCCATCTATTCTCTGCCTCCTGAGCTGATCCTCCCCATTTCCTCCAGCTGATCAGGAGGAAATGGGGATTTTGCAGTAACCTTCCCCTGGATTGGGGAGGGAATGGAGATTTTACAGGATCCTTCCCCTGCCACGCCCACCAAGCCATGCCCACCAAACCATGCCATGCCCATCAAGCCACACTCACAGAACCGGTAGTAAAAAAAATTTGAAATCCACCACTGGTATGGAGAGAGAAGAACAAGACAGTGGAGAACTACTAAATAACAGAGCTTGAGAGATTTTAAGACAATATGGCTTATGTGCTTAAACAATTTGCCTTGGTCTTAGATACCTAAAGTTAAGGGTCAAAACGTTTAGTCTGGCAAATGGGCAAGACCAATTCTAAACGTTTGTAGTCATCCAATCAAAACAATATACTGATCCAGCTATGGATTTTACTGAGCATATTGCTTATTGTACTCCTGAATTTTTTTCAAAATACAATTTGCAAAAAATGACCATGCCACTATCCACAAGCTTACAATGATCATGCTATCCACAAGATTACGTGACATTAAGAGTATCTGAAAGTACATTCAACTTCTCAAACATTCCAAAAGGGCCTTATGATTGTCTATTCAGACATTTTCTGTAGGAAAACTTCGCTGAAAAAGAATTGCATGACTGAGACTAGACATTGAAAACGTATTTCTATGAAGCTTTCTGACTGAAAAGACATTCTTTGATTCCAGGTTTTTCCTTGATAAGGATATCATCATGACATCAATATCATCAAGACATGTAGGAAAAGCAATTTCTCAGATATGTTGGGTCTGTTTTTTTCCTAGAAATATCCAGTTCTAGATGTATGTGAACATAAACCTGTGGTCCAAAGTCAAACTACTAATCTAACTAACTCAATAGTCCACTCTTCCTACAACCTAGTTTAATGCATCTGAATCTTCTTAATGATCTTCAAATATTTTAATTTTCTAAAGCCAGACAGGTAAGCATCTTTAATATGTGCTGGTCCAATCAACCATAGTCGGCTCATCTGGAAGAAGAAGAAGTCCTGGAAAGCTGACACTGAAACCCAATTTTTAAAGTGGCCTTGAATAGCCTTTGTTAATGGTGGCAACAAGATAGAAGTAAATGGAAGAATAGGGAGTGAGAAAGTTTAGAGGCAGTTGAAAGACACATAAAATGCAGAAATATCCCTGGTGACTCCCCATGATTTCATTCTGACCACCCAACATACCTTTTACATTACTTTGGGACAGTGGTGAAATCCAATTTTTTTTACTACGGTTCTGTGGGCGTGACTTGGTGTGGCTTGGTGGGCAGGGGAAGGATACTGCAAAATCTGCATTCCCATCCCATTCCAGGGGAAGGATACTGCAAAATCCCCATTCCCACCTCACTCTGGGGCCAGCCAGATCAGGTATTTTCCTGTTCTATGAATTACTCAAAATTTCCACTACCGGTTCTCCAAACTGCTCAAAATTTCCGCTACTGGTTCTCCAGAACCTGTCAGAACCTGCTGGATTTCACCCCTGCTTTGGGAACAGAACTAGAGGAGCAAAAAAATCTACATAATGAGAAATCATACAGGGTTGCAGGGTGGTAAGTCGATTATGTGTTTAGCCTTTCTATAATGTTATGAAGTTTGGGATAGTACAGTTTGGGATGAGAGTGGATTAGAAACATATGCAATGTTTTACTGTTGATTTCTTTACAAAGAAATATATGCAGGAACAAGGAGGATCCCTGACATAACCCAGAAAAATGGATATCCTGAGGTAGAGTCGCAAAAGAAAATCAGGGGTTACCCATCTCTCACTTTTTGTTTGCTTCCGGTTCAGATAAATTCCAGTTTAAAAACTTCTAACTCTCTGCCTCATTCCCTTTCTCCCTACTGTTACATTTCAACAGGATTCCTTATCTGCCAACTCTTATTAGCTGAAGGGTGTCATGTTCCAAAAGCAGGGACAGAGTTTCCAGTCATTAACTCTCATTCAGAGTATATCAGCCAACTGACTAGGAAGCAATTAGCTCAAGGATAGATGGTTGTCCAGCTGCTTTAGCATAGTACGGCCAAGAAATAAAACCTGGATACATTGATTCATATAAATAGACAGGGCTATATTGTTGGGACAGAACTACTTGATTGCTAATAACCCACAGCACCAAGTGTAGAAAAATGGCTTAGTTTACACTCGCAATGGAATTCCTTGCAGGATCTGTTTATTTGGGGCTATTTATGTATTTATGAAGTAGGGCTTCATAAATACATAAATAGGTGTGTTGCTGATATACGGAGGGCAAATATCAGTCAAAGGGATTTTGCAGAATGCTTCTGCACAAAACAACTCTGTATTTCCCAACCTTGGCAAATTTCAGATGAATGCACTTCAATTTTCAAAATTCTCAGCAATGGCCATAATGGTTGGGGAATTTTAGGTACCGAAGGCCAAATATCTGGAAATCGCCAAAAGAAATTTACACTCTTCCCCCCCCCCCTTTTCCTAAATGATCTGCCAGTATGGAGTCTTTCACAGCTCAGCCATCAGTAATGCGAAGAATTCACTACTTTTTAAAATGATAAACTATATAAAAAAGAAATACATACCTTATGATATATTACATTAAAAATGAGTAAATATTACCAGATGTCACATACACAACAAATCACATTCAGCCTAGTTGTGTTTGAAATTGCATATACTGACAGAAATTGGGTATAAAACTGTACCTCTTCGGTACACCAAGAAATGCAGAGTTTTCTTTTGCTTATTTATAAAATAAGTTGCAGCAAATCTAACAGAGTGAGACAATAAGTGAATACAGATGACACCGAGTTGTACTGGATTTAGTTTAAGCCGCACATCTCTAACCAATAGAACTGACATCTCTAGAAGTCCTCGTGAGAAAAAAGAAGAAATCCCTACCTAAATTTAAGTACTGTATTGAAGAAAAATTTGTTACAATCTAATAAATACCCTGAATTGAAAATAACTCCAATATCATTTTTATAATTTCTGAGTCTTAATCTATTTCTATAGCATATGAACCTTGTCATAAGGCGGAGGTGGGGAACTATGGCCAGTGGTGAAATTCATTTTTTTTTTACTACGGGTTCTGTGGGCGTGGCTTGGGCGTGGGGTGGCTTGGTGGGTGTGGTTTGGTGGGCGTGGCAGGGGAAGGATACTCCAAAATCTCTATTCCCACTCCACTCCAGGGGAAGAATACTGCAAAATCTCCATTCCCACCCCACGCCAAGGGAAGGATATTGCAAAATCTCCATTCCTACCCCACTCTGGGGCCAGCCAGAGGTGGTATTTGCTGGTTCTCCGAGCTACTCAAAATTTCTGCTACTGGTTCTCTGGACTGCTCAAAATTTCTGCTACAGGTTCTCCAAAACCTGTCAGAACCTGCTGGATTTCACCCCTGAGTATGCCCCCTTTAGACTTGTGGACTTCAGCTCCCAGAATGCCTGACTCTGCATGGCTGGCTCAGGAATTCTGGGAGTTGAAATCCACAAATCATAAAAGGGCTGTAGTTCCCCACCCCTGTGAAATAAGGCAAATCATTATCCAAACAGTTTGAAATATATTTAAAGGCTTTTTAAAGATATCACTTTTGGTCTAATTCTAGAAAGCACCACTTTCTATCCCTTGCCTGCCCCCGCACTCCCATAGCATAGTTGCTCAACTTATCCTGCTGCCTCTCAAATGGAGATTATTTCTTTTTCGCATTCTGCCTCTTGATAAACTCTGTGGTGTCATGGCAAAAAACAATCACAAGTGACAGTGACTGAACTGTACAAACATGCAGACAACTGATTAAACAAAAATAAAACAAGAATCAAATAGCTCTTCTGCATAATTCCTAATTTGCATGCATAAACAACAAGGTGGCAAGACTCCAGGATCCCGTGTATTTCCTAGAGCACTTTGAATAATTTCGTTGCCTGAGTTCCTTCACCGACAGGAATTTCAGATTTTTTTTTTTTCCACTCAAGTACCGAGGTAGGAAAAATATGACTGTATACCGATCTCAAGAAACTGGTGTTTTCCCTATTGTAGCAAGAAGGCAGCTTGCATAGCTATTTATTCTTTCACACGTTGGGGACCAAAACATTCAGGAAGGAGCATATGGAAAAGGAACACATATGGAAAACAGCCATCAGTTTTCTGGTCATCTAAAGATTATGACTGACACTAATTTCAAGTTAATTTTGTATCCAGGGATCCTCCCAGGCTTATATCTAAATGAAATATAAAGATGCTGTGGTAACAATTTTTTTCTGCGGTGTTCCTTTGATATCCTCTTCACTTCCTACCCAGTTTATGAGCTGTACATAATTGTGTGGGTTTTACAGTGTTTCTCCCTTACCTGTAAACCAACAACTAATAGCAGCCACCAATTGGGTAAAATCAGTTATGTTTTACTACCCATTATATTGGAGGCAAAGCAGGGGTGGGTTCTACTTACCTTTACTACTGGTTCGCAACAGGATCGCGCCTTACTTCTGCACATGCGCAGATCACCAATGATGACATCTGGGGCGGTGGGCGGGCCTCCCACCAGTTTTACTATCGGTTCTTGCGAACCGGTCTGAACTGGGGGCAACCCACTACTGAGGCAAAGTCAAGAGACAGTAGTGCATGGATCTGAGCAATGCTTAATGGCTTTTTCAAATTGATTAAGGCTCATACCTTCCCTTTTGATCCAAAGTGTGGTCTACCACCATCTGCCACTGTTTCCCTAAAGACTAGAGATAAGAGCGTTGTGCCAATGGTTTGTTAGAATGGAGCAATAGCATTCGACTACTCAGCCAGAAATACTGTACATATTTTCATTCTCTTTTCCTTACCATTCTTGTGCAAGATTGAAAGAATATTACACCTGGTATAACAGTATAATATAATAGTGAAGTAGTATAGCAGTAAAAGATTGTAACAGGGACAGTGGCCATTTCGGCAACTTAGCAGCATCTTAGGAACCACATTTCATCATTGTTGAAGTGATAAAGGCCTGCTTTCATCATCCGTATGCTATCCATCTCTGGAGAAAGGTAACCATAGTGGGACAGGCTGAAATAGCACAGCACCAAAATGATTAGATGAGTGTCAAGCCCACTGTCTCTGGAAGCAGAACCTGGTGGAATTGGTTAGTGAACTTTGGGGGAACTTATAAAGAAAGGAAAGGGAGAGAATTTCCAAGTAAAAATGCTTTTGTGGCTAAGCTCTTGGGATTCAAATTTTGTTTCTTGCTTACCATTTTTCAGTTTTGATAACAATAAAAAGAGAATAGGGCTAGAGACAATTCTGGAGGGCTTTCTAGAATTCCAGGGTCCTCTCTAGAATTTATCACTATGCAGGAGTGGGATTCAGCTGGTTTGGACCGAATTGAGTGAACCGGATGCTAATTTTACATCTGGTTTGCTGAACCAGTACTTGTAAGGACTGGCTGGCCCTGTCCCTCCTGCCCCTCCCCTCCCAGGAGTCTCCATACAGCCTATTTTGGATATCAGGTAAGTGCAGTGCGCGCATGGAGGCTCTGGGAGGGTGAAAAATGGGCCTCCCAGAAATGGGCCTGTTTCTAGCCTCTGGAGGTCCTGTGGAGCCCAGGGGAGGCCGTTTTCCCTTTCCTGGAGGCTCGAGGAAAGCCTTCGGAGCTTGGGGAGGGTGAGAATGCCCCCCCCCACTGTGCTGCAGGAGGCCAAGTAGGCCATGCCCACCATGGTCACACCCACCCAGGAACTGGGCAGAGAACCGGTTGTTAACATTTTTGAATCCCACCCCTGTCACTATGCGCACATATGTAGCTAACAGCATTGGGCAATTATATGCAATGAAAGACAGGCAGGATAGAGACTGACAACCGGCACAGAAAAATATGCCATTACAATATTTCCCTAAGTTAAAGATAGGTCATCACTGTCATTAGCCATTCATTGTGTCTGACCCCAACCACTCTGTGGATCAGCAGTCTCCATGCCCCTCTGTCTTGCATTGTCTCCTTCAGATCCACCATAGTCAAACCTGTGTCATCCTTTATAGTGTCCAGTCAGCCCTACCTGTTGACTCTTCTCCTTTTTCCACTGATCTTTCCTAATGACTGACTTTTGGAATGACTCAGCCTGCATGAGATGACCAAAGTATGACAGCCTCTGTTTGGTGATCAAGTGATATTTTTGGTGAATTCTGTCTAGGATTCCTTTGTTATGTTTGTTTATTTTTGCAGTCTATGGGATGCACAATAGCCGTCTCCAGCACCACAGTTCAAAGGTGTCCATCCTTCTTCTATCTGCCGAGTTCAGTTTTGCAGCCACAAGAAACAATTGGAAAAATTATTGGATACGTAAATGGCATTAATTCAGTCCCAAGGGAAGACATTTGGCTTCTGTCACATAATGGCCCCAGGGAAACTATGACTTTCTGATACTGAATATATATATGTATATCAGATGATACAATAACATTCTATACCACAGTTCCCCAACCTTTCTGGGTTGGTGGCCTGGAGGAAGCAGGGGACAGGCGATTTTACACACGCATGCATGTGACAAAAATGGGGCAGGGGTAAAATCTACTTACCTTCCTTACCGGTTTGGAAGTGCATGCACAGAGGGTAAAAAACACATTACTTCCTGGTTTTAACCAGGGCGGGTGCATGGAGCCTTGTACCGTCATCGGTACCAGTTCTCTGAACCAACTACCACAATCACCGGATTGCCTGATTTGGTCTGAACCGGGAGCATTTCACCCTTGAAATGGGGACACAAGCCTGCATGTGATGCTAGTGCTTGCATGATCCTCACAGCAATGCTAGCATGACTGGGAGTGTGTGCATGCAGATACACACCCCCTGGACACCTACTCACATGGCGTGGTGGCCATGGCCTGGGAGTGAGCCATAGCCACAGTTGGAGACCCCTGTTCCATACTATCTACCCTCTTACATCCTTCTATTCCACAGATTATCGGATGGTGCCAATTTATATAATTGCATCAAAAGCATAATTAAAAATTATTTCTATACCGCCCTTCTCCCGAAGGACTCAGGGTGGTGTACAGCCAGAAATAAAACCATGACAATAGAAAAATTATAAACAAGTTAAAACAATTAAATCAATTGGCCGAAAATTCTAATAAAACAACCCATTAAAATAATAAAAATATGATTATTATTTAGGCCAGCCCTGCTTGTTGGAATAGTAATGTTTTTAGGGCACAGCGAAAGGTACGCAGGTCAGTAATCCTATGAATCTCCGGGGGCAGCTCATTCCAGAGGGTAGGAGCCCCCACAGAGAATGCTCTCCCCCTGGGGGTCGTCAGCCAGCATTGTCTAGCTGACAGCACCCAGAGGAGCCCCTCTCTGTGGGAGTGTACCGGTCGATGGGAGGTTATCGGTGGCAGAAGGCGGTCTCGTAGATACACAGGGCCAATGCCATTGAGCACTTTAAAGGTGGCAACCAACACCTTGAATCACACCCGGAAGACCACCAGGAACCAGTGCAGCTCATGCAGGAGCGGTGATACATGGGAGCATCGGGTCACTCCCATAATTACCCACGCGGGCGCATTCTGGACCAGTTGGAGCCTCCGGGTGCTTTTCAAGGGGAGCCCCATGTAGAGAGCATTACAATAGTCCAGACGGGAAGTGACGAGGGCGTGAGTGACTGTGCATAAGGAGTCCTGATCCAGAAAGGGACGCAATTGGTAAATCAGGCGAACCTGATAAAAAGCCCCCCTGGCCTCAGCCATCAGATGGTCTTCCAGGGACAGCTGCAAGTCCAGGAGGACACCCAAGTTGCGAGCCCTCTCTGAGGGGGTCAAGATCTCACCCCCCTTAGTCAGTGATGAAGACAACTGAATATGACGGGACGCCGGAAACCACAGCCACTTGGTCTTGGAAGGGTTAAGTCTGAGCTTGTTCGTCCCCATCCAGATCCATACAGCTTCCAGGCACCGGGACATCACTTCAAGGGCATCATTGGGGTAGCCCAGAATGGAAATGTACAGCTGAGTGTCATCAGCATACTGATGGAAATGCACCCCAAAACCACGAATGATCTCGCCCAGCGGCTTCACATAAATTTTGAACAGGAGGGGCGAGAGGACCAATCCCTGTGGCATCCCACAGACTAGGCGCCTTGGGGTCAACCTCTGCCCCCCTGCCAACACAGACTGTGTACGGCCGGAGAAGAAGGAGGCGAACCACCGCATAACGGTGCCCCCCACTCCTAACCCCTCCAGCCGGCGCAGCATGATACCATGGTCGATGGTATCAAAAGCCGCTGAGAGATCTAATAGGACCAGGACAGAGGAACAGCCCCTGTCCCGAGCCCTCCAGAGATCATCAACCAATGCAACCAATGCCGTTTCCGTGCTATACCCAGGCCTGAAACCCAACTGGAATGGATCCAGATAATCAGCTTCATCCAGGTGCTGAGGAAGCTGTTGTGCCACCACACTCTCAACAACTTTCGCCACAAAATGAAGGTTGGAGACAGGACGATAATTTGATAAAACAGCCGGGCCCAGGGAAGGCTTCTTGAGGAGGGGCCTCACCAATGCCTCTTTCAAAGTGGCGGGAAAGAAACCCTCACTCAAAGAAGCATTAATAATCCCCTGGAGCCAGCCTCATGTAGCCTCCCGGGAAGCCAGCACCAACCAGGAGGGACATGGGTCCAGCAAACATGTGGTTGCATTCAGCCTACCCAAGACCCTGTCCACGTCCTCCAGAGTCACAAGGTCAGACTCCTCCCAGCTAACATTCTCAAGACCTGCCTCCGTCATCCCATCTGAACCTATCCAGTCGGAGTCCAAGCCCTCTCGAATCTGAGCAATTTTGTTGTGCAGATATTACACAAAGTCCTCAGCCCTACCCTGCAAGGGGTCTTCCCACGCTCCAGTATGGAGAAGGGAGCGGGTCACCCTGAACAGGGCAGCTGAGCGGTTATCGGCAGACCCAATCAGAGCAGAAAAATAATTAAACTTTGCCGCTTTGATCGCCACTAGGTAGGTCTTAATATGAGACCTCACCAGTGTTCGGTCAGATTCGGAACGGCTGACCCTCCAACCGCTCTCCAAGTGTCTTCTCTTGCGCTTCAACCTTTAGCTTTTCTGATCAGCAGGACACAAATAGAATGGGTGTCAGCTTCACATTCAGTATCAGCTGCCATGAACTCTAGGGGGGCTGGATAAGGGGTGTCTTCAGCAGGTTCTGACAGGTTCTGGAGAACTGGTAGCAGAAGTTTTGAGTAGTTTGGAGAACCGGCAAATACCACCTCTGGCTGGTCCCTGAGTGGGGTGGGAATGGAGATTTTGCAGTATCCTTCCCCTGCCATGCCACCAAGCCACATCACACCCACCAAGCCATGCCCACAGAACCGGGAGTAAAAAAGTTTGAATCCCGCCACTGGGCTGGATGGGTGGTGGAATGCTTCAAGGAAATGAACCTTCACTGTATTTCTCCAAGATGGGCTTTAAGGACAACTGGCTATTAATAGAATGCAGCTGCATACCAAACCTATGCCCATAGTGACCATTCTAAAAACATCTTGTTTGAATTTGATTGGACATGTAGGCCCAGTGATGGGAGGCAACTAAGGGAGGGAAAAGTTAGACTTGGAAATTTTGGCGTGTGCTTTTTCAGTTCCGGCTATGCATTACTGTAATTCACTTGATTTCTAGTAAACCATACCTTTCTCAATAAACAGAGTTAAGGATCGTTCTTAATTAGAGATTCAAGATGAGGCAGCAGGTCTGATAATTGGTGGCACAGACATCACATAGCACCACTTCAGAAAGTCAATTGGCAAGTGACATTTGAGTATTCTCCAACTTACAAACGAATGTAAAGGTGCTGCCTTACATAAATCATACCAGTGGCCATTTAGCAAATGCTTTGTTGGGCTTCAGGTCAGACTTTTCTACTTCTGTTGGGGGAAACTTTAACCCTAGGCCTTTTCTACAAGAAATGTTTCTCTTCTGTCCCAAATGATGATTCTAAATAAAAAAAAAAAAAACCCTGCATAATTTTATATTCAATGCATTGTACTCTGGGATGCTCTAAAGCATCTGTCATCATTCCTCTGCTTCCTCATTACCTACAGTGATTATTTGGGGCAGAAAGGGACCTGAGACCCAGCGATCCAGCAACAAAATAGTGCTATTTCATTCAGTTTTCCTAGAGACAGAAGCTGCATCGGATCACAAAAGTGTATTCTTATCTAAGTATGCTGTTAGAAATCAGTGGAAACCCAAATAGCCTTATCTTCTGCACACTGTACTGTCAGATTAAGAACAGCTTACATTGTTAGCATATCCCAGCTTCGCTAAAGAACCGCACCGACGGATACGCAAAATCAAGACTCTTATAAATCTGAATCAGCCACTGAGGACAGACACTCCAAATGATGTTACATGATAGAGAAATTAATGTTCCCCTAAATTAACATATCACAGTGGAGTGATTTAGTGATTTGTCATTATGAAACCTGCCAACACCAAAGGAAAAGAAAAGTGGCATTAACCTTGTTAAATAAGAGGTTTCGTGTGCAATGGCTATGAAGCCCTCTTTCAGATACTATATGTCTGGAGTTGCAATAACAATATACCAAGGAACAAAAAGTGAAATTAAGGGATTGGCAAGCACGCTATCACAGGTAAAAGCCTAGGAAGCATGAAACCAACTGAGTGAAGAAGCTTGTAGAAATTTTCCTATCACAACCTTCTCCCACCTTTTTTGGTACTCCCTTTTTGTGACATGTGGATACCATGGGTTCCTTAAGGCAGGTCTCCAGGAGAATTTAAAATAAATTCCATATGTATCTTGAAATACAGGATTATTAAAAGCTTGGGGAGGCTTTTGGGAATCTTTTAAATTAAACCAAGATTGTCTGGCTAACTTGTATATCTGAAAACTATTTACAATAGAGAAATCATAACAAAGTTCAAAGTCAGTCTGCAGTTGTGATTCTTTGGCCATTCCAGACATAATTGCTAGTGCTGGTTATTCATTAATTTCTTCCCTTCCTTTCATACACATGTGAAAGTCCTTACTTTTTTCTTTTTACATTAACACATTGCATACCCAGAATTTCTAGTCATGGCAAAGGTACTAATATGGACAATCGGACAACATTTTTGTAGTAAGCTGATCAATGACTAGCAGAATTCAGGCAAAGGAATAGAGATTCTGAATAGGAGTGGCCCACAGTAGAAAAAATGGTGTCTTTACCTCTTGGAAAACTGGGACCTGCTCACTCATTGAAACTTCTTTTGTAAAAAACAAAACAAAACACCACCAGATGTGAATGAAGGGTGCCTGGTGGTAACACATTTGGAGTAAATGAAATAGAACAGAGGAAGGAAACCAATCCACTTACAGTATATATAATCAAACTGTGGATTATGAATCTAATGTATAAGGCAATTTACCCAAATATTAAAGGAAGGAGGAGGAAGAGGAAGAATAAGAGATTAAAGGTATTTGTTATTCGATAGAAACTGGTTTGAATAGTTCAAAAAATTAGGAATAGTTCAAAAAAAATGAGGAATAAAAAAATACATTTAGAAGTTCAAACTGCATTATAGATTTAGTTCAGTAATCATTTCTTACTCAGATATCCTGTAAATTTTT
Organism: Arizona elegans; assembly: GCA_022577455.1. Taxonomy (NCBI): domain Eukaryota; kingdom Metazoa; phylum Chordata; class Lepidosauria; order Squamata; family Colubridae; genus Arizona; species Arizona elegans. The sequence goes on from JAKOOJ010000002.1 coordinate 130,189,388, forward strand.
ATTCTGAATTAGGGTGCTACCTATTAGGGTGACAACTGATAGACACATAAGCTTTCCTATATGAGAGCTGAACTTGTTTCTGTTCAGGTTTGTAGATAGAATCTTTCTCACATTATTGAATTACATAGTTATTGATGCATCAATTGTACATCTAATGATGATCAATTTTAATACTTCAAATTCTTAATAACTCTGATTACCATTGTGGCTGGGCAGTTGTTACCCTTCTCCTGGGTGAGTACTCTTTACAAACCTTCAAGAAGGATGAAGAATTCTCTCTCTCTCTCTCTCTCTCTCTCTCTCTCTCTCTCTCTCTCTCTCTCTCTCTCTCTCCTCCCTCCCTCCCTCCCTCATCTCTTTCTCTCTATAATCAAGTCATATATACAGTATACACACACACACACACACACACACACACACACACACACACATATATACACATACAATTCTACTTCAACCAAAGTAGAACCTGAAATTATGATTGTAAGTCATTGAGGTCATTAACCAAGATATCGTGTGCCAAATTTAACAACCCTTTTTGCAGGGTTTGTTAAACGAATGCCACAATTGTTAAAAGAATGCCACAGTCATTAAGTGAATCCATTGTATCCAATGGGTGTTTTTTTGGCAGAAAACAGGTATAAACCCCGTAAACCAGTAAAAAAAAACATTGAAAATGGTGGTCATGTGACTGTGGGACATGCAGAATGGCATTATAGGTGAGCCAGTTAACAAGCAGTCAAATGTGATTGCAGGGAGATAATGCAGTCAACTTTGAAATCAGGTCATAAGTACTATTTTTTTGGGGGGGGGGAATCTGTCGTAACTGCGAATTATCTCTAAGCAGCCAGTAATTGCTTTAGGATTTTCTTTCAATTTTAGCATTTCTTTTGATAGTTCAGGTATTATAGGCTGGTTCTTTTATTATGTTTGGTCTTGGAGTGTAAATAAATTTTGATTGATTGAGCAATCACAATGCCATAAAAGAATGTGCAAGCTTTCAGTTTTTCCAAAACTTTTCTGCATGCTGCATGACACAGCACATAAGGGATGGGAGAAGTACAAGACAAAGCCATATGTGATTTCCATGAGGTATGCAAGTTTGAAGATGGAAAGTCAGACTAAAGAATTAGTAGCATTTGCAGGTATCAGATCTACTATTTTGGGCTAAAAGAAGTAATGACTGACTGCCATAGTTAATACTAAAATCATATGTGACTGATGGGCAAAACACAGTGGTACCTAGTTAGGCAAGGAACAGAAATAATAGGCAATCATCATAAGTTTTGTATTGGCAAAATCGGAGAATAATCACAGATGCTGCACTAGACATAAGAATTAAATAAAGAAACTGGACTTTCAAACTCTGAAACATCTTGCAGATGACAGAAAACTGTCTTCATAGTTTCTGACCTAAATAATTTCCCCCCATGAAAATATCCTCTCCCTACCAGGTAAATATCAAAAATTATCATGACTCTTGTGAGGGCGAATTCATTGTAAAAGAACATCCTGGATTAAAGCACCTCTCATTACTTTTTGTCATGATATTTATTTATTGTGCAATATATGTGCTAGTCAGATTGCTAAATATAACACAGCAATTATTGCCTTTTGGCTAAGGGATAACCCATGTTCAAGATAAGAAAATCTTTATTATCTTTCTTACTGTATTTTGTTGAAAGCCTTATATTTAATTAATATTCGAAATGTCTAAATGCAGTTTTGACAAATGCATATAAATGTATTATACTGTATAACCTACAGGGGTGGGTTTTGAAAATTTTAGCAAGGGGTTCTCTGCCCGGTTGCTGGTGGGCATGGCCATGGTGTGAGTGGCTTAGTCAGCCTCCTGCACCATGGCAGGGGCCCCCAAAAATGGTGTTCCCAGGTTCCGGAGACCCTTTGAAGGCCAGAAACGGGCCTGTTTCTGGCCCTCCCGAACTTCCGGTAGGCCCGTTTTTTGCCCTCCTTGAGCCTCCACACATGCCCTGCACTTATCTGCATCCAAAACAGGCCATGTGGGGACTCATGGGAAGGGCGGGGCGGGGTGAGTGGGGCCAGCCAGGAGTGGGATTTGGGGGTTCTCCGAACTGCACAGAATCTTAGCTAGAGATTATCCCAAACCCCTGCAAACTTCCAGCAGTCTATCCCTGAACCTATAGCTTTGACATACACTTCTTGAATCATGTGTATATATATGCAAAAAATTAAAATCTCGGATGTTTTCCCGCATCATGTTAAATAAGTTAGTTAAAATGTTTAAAATTCTGGTTAAAATCCTAGCTTAAAATCTTCCAAAAATCCTTACAGAGCACTCTGCAAGGTCCTTTAAAACCTTAGCTAAAATCCTACCAGTACCTTAAAAGTTTTTCTTTCTAGCAACATTTCGACAGACTCACAACCCTGTCATCTTCAGGCTCTTGTTTAGTTTAGAAGCTATGTGTGTGTTGTGAGGTCGGAGCTGTCGCTTTTCTGTTTGCTGCTGCTGACGTATGCTGGTTAGGCTGTAACTCTGTGTCCTGATTGGAGGACAGCAGTTTTTCTTCCTGCTTCCTCATCCTGGCTGTTTTGTTCCTCTTGTTGTTTTTTCTTCTGTCTAGGTGTTGCATGTTGGATCATATTGATGACTTTATTTCTACAGAACCCATTTGATGTCAGTACATTAGTTAGTGTATATAATTCTGTTTGTAAATGTGCTTCATTTATATACACTAACTAATGTATTGACATCAAATGAGTTCTGTAGAAATAAAGTCATCAATATGATCCAACATGCAACACCTAGACAGAAGAAAAAACAACAAGAAGAACAAAACAATGGGAAAGCCATCTTGTCCTATATAAGGGGAACAACAGATAAAATTAGCAAAGTACTACATAGACACAACATCAAAACCATATTTTGCACAGATAGAAAGATATCGTCCATTCTGAGAAACCCTAAAGACAAAATAGAATTAGAAGATCAAGGCATATACGAAATCCCGTGTGCTTCCTGCCCATCAACATACATTGGACAGACCAACAGAAGAATGAGTGTGTGCATCGAGGAACACAAAAACTCAATACAAAAGCAAGAACACACATCATCATTAGTTCAACACATAAATACAACAGGACACAATATTAATTTTAACAACACAAAAACAGTTGCAAAAATAGAACATCTCAATGGCAGAATAATCAGAGAAGCAATTGAAATAGAAAAAAGACCATATTGCATGAATAAACGGGATAACACTTCACGTCTGCCTACTATTTGGAAACCTGCTCTCATAGATAGACGAATCTTAACACCAAATATAAAACATAGATCAAACATTAATCAAAAAACAAATCCCAACCAAATCATATTCAAACCAGCCACAAAGATGAAGCCCTGCCACCTAGTGGAGAAAAACCGACCATACACCCGAAGCCAAGCCAATAAACACGTACTGGGACTCCCAACCAATCAGAATGAAAAGGTGGAGCCATCCCAGACTACCAGCACCAGATTTGAAATAGTAACGGCAGTTACTGCAAAAGACTCCTCACATAAGCCTGATGATGGCAGATGAGATTCTGTCGAAACGTCGCTTCTACCCTTTTAGGGATATATCCACAATTACACGGGAAGAAACCCAAAATATTAACTACACACACACACACACACACACACACACACACACACACATATATATATATATATGCCTGAAGACAATTTACAGTAATCAAGATATTCAGTTTCCAAATAGAATAAAGATCTCACATTTTTAAATTGATATACCAAGCCTAATATAAATATTAAAATTCAGCAATATTTAATACCTATGATTCATCCATCCAGAAGCCCAGTGCTATCAAGAAGAAGCTACCAAAGCCAAAACAAAGTCCTTATATACTTCAAGAACTCTGTCTCCCATAATTTATATATCTGAAGCCTTTCTGTCCCACTATCCATTTTATTTGTTTTTAGAACAGATATGAGAAGGATGCTATAGATGACCTTAGAATGGAAATGGGCTGTAGGACTGAATGGTTATTCCACTAGTTTGGTCTTCAGAAGTTTCACTTTTTAAGAGTTACATCTAGCACTAAAAAAAAAAAAAAAAAGATCCTATCTTCTATAAAATTACCGAACTGGAATAGGTCACTTAGATTTTGAGTTCAATCCTGCCCTATGCAGGAATCTAAAAGATAGGTAGTCCTTGACTTACGACCACCTTTGAGCCCAACATTTCCATTGCTAAGCAAGGCGGATGGTAAGTGACTGTTCACCATTTTACAATCTTTTTGCCACAGTTGTTAAGCGAATCAATCCAGTTGTTATAAGGGAATTATGTGGACGCTAAGCAAATCTGGCTTCCCCCATTGACTTTGCTTGTCCGAAGCCTGCTGGGAAGGTTACAAATGAGTTTCACATAACCCCAGGACAGTACAACTATCATAAATACATGCCAGTTGCCAAGTGCCCAGTTGCCAAAATTGGCCAGTTGCCAGTTTTGATCACGTGATCTTGGGGATGCTGCAGCAGTTATGTGAAAACTAAGTCACTATTTTCAGTGCTGTTGTAACTTCAAATGGTCACTAAATGAATAGTTGTAAGACAAGGCCTCCCTGCCAAGCATCTTCAACAGGTATGTACCAAGCTTTTTAAGCATAGCCAATAAAATGTATTATTTCCCACAGTATCAAATCCTTACTATTAGAATGTTTTTCCTAATACGCTACTGTGAATTGTCTTTTATAACTATATATTAAAAAAATCATTATTCGGTGTCCTACATTCAGAAAGAAGAAATTATTTTTCTGTGTTGTAGTTTTCTTTGTCATCCTTCAGGTGCCTGACGAGCTACTGTATCCTCCTTCAGTTGTCTTTTCTCAAACCTGCCTCAGTATTTACTCAGGGAACGTATTTTCTAGATCAAGCCCTATCCAAGTTATCTAAATCTTTCTTAGAGCATACTTCCCAGAACCGGAGATAGCTTCCTCCGTGAAGCAGGAGCTGACCTGTGCAAGGGTTTTTGCCTCCCGCCTTGAAAGAGGTGGTGGTGAGGCCCCTCCTCAAGAAGCCCTCTCTGGACCCAGCTGTTTTAGCAAACTATCGCCCAGTTTCCAACCTTCGCTTCTTGGCGAAGGTTGTTGAGAGTGTGGTTGCGCGACAGCTCCCGCAGTACCTGGATGAAACCGTCTATCTAGATCCGTTCCAGTCCGGCTTCAGGCCCAGGTACAGCACGGAAACGGCATTGGTCGCGTTGGTTGATGATCTCTGGAGGGCTCGGGACAGAGGTTGCTCCTCTGTTCTGGTCCTATTAGACCTCTCAGCGGCTTTTGATACCATCGACCATGGTATCATGCTGCGCCGGTTGGAGGGGTTGGGAGTGGGAGGCACTGTTTTACGGTGGTTCTCCTCCTATCTCTCCGACCGGTCGCAGTCTGTGTTGGCTGGAGGTCAGAGGTCGACCTCAAGGCACTTGGTTTGTGGGGTGCCACAAGGGTCGGTCCTCTCGCCTCTCCTGTTCAACATTTATGTTAAGCCGCTGGGTGAGATCATCCGTGGTTTTGGGGTGCAGTGCCATCTGTACGCTGATGACACCCAGCTGTACATCTCCACCCCGGACCACCCCAACGATGCCCTTGACGTGATGTCCCGGTGCCTGGAGGCGGTGCGGGTCTGGATGGGGAGGAACAGGCTCTGACTCAATCCCTCCAAGACTGAGTGGCTGTGGCTGCCGGCGTCCCGATATAGTCAGCTGGTGCCATCGCTGACTATCGGGGGCGAGACATTGGCCCCCACGGAGAGGGCGTGTAACTTGGGTGTCGTCCTGGACGCACGGCTGTCTTTAGAAGAGCATATGACGGCCGTGGCCAGGGGGGCTTTCTATCAGGTTCGCCTGATACGCCAGTTGCGCCCCTTTCTGGATCAGGACTCCCTATGCACGGTCACTCATGCCCTCGTTACTTCCCGCCTCGACTACTGCAATGCTCTCTACATGGGGCTCCCCTTGAGGAGCACTCGGAGGCTCCAACTGGTGCAGAATGCGGCCACGCGGGTACTTATGGGGGCGACATGGCGCTCCCACGTGACATCTCTCCTGCGCGAGCTGCATTGGCTTCCAGTGGTCTTCCGAGTGCGCTTCAAGGTGTTGGTTCTCATCTTCAAAGCGCTCCATGGCTTAGGACCCAGTTATTTACGAGACCACCTTCTGCCTCCGATAACCTCCCACCGGCCAACACGCTCCCACAGAGAGGGTCTCCTCAGGGTGCCGTCTGTCAGGCAATGTCGGCTGGCGACCCCCCAGGGGAGAGCCTTCTCTGTGGGGGCACCCGCCCTCTGGAATGAGCTACCCCCAGGGATACGACTAATCCCGGACCTCCGGACCTTCCGCTGGGCCCTGAAGACTTTTTTATTTCAGCAAGCCGGGCTGGGTTAAAAATTTTTAATTGGGTGAATTTTATGGGTAACGGGGTTTTAAATTGGAGAAGCCTAGGATAATTTAATTTTGTTTTAATGTATTTTAATATTTGTATTGTGTGTTTTTAATTCTGGCTGTTCACCGCCCCGAGTCCTTCGGGAGAGGGGGCGGTATAAAAATTTAATAAATAATAATAATAATAATAATAATAAATTGAATCATTTAATCTAGCCTAAATGTGTTTTTGCTTTTTGCCTAGCCATGCCACAGTACTGAGTCATATTTAACTGCAATTGTCAAAGGAGAAGAAATGTTTTTTCAAAGTACCTTAGCATTGATTTATTTAGATTACGTAACACATTTTGGATGTGCATGGCTTTTTCTACTATTCTACTTTGAAAGGCAATCATTGGGCAATCTAAACAAAACATTGATATTTGAAAATTCATATACTGTTAGGAATTCAGATATGCTCTACTCCAGTGATGGCTACCCTTTTTGCCATCGCATGCCAAAAGCTGGGAAGCGCGGGGGGGGGGGTCACGCGTGCGTGTGCCCAGACCCATAATTCACGACCCCACACTCTCTCCCTGCTTTTGGCACGTGATGGTATGGTGGGCCACGTAGGCCCAGTTTTTGTCCTCCCCAGACTCCAGACCCTTTCTAGGAGCCTGGGGAGGGTGAAAATGGCCTTCCCCACCCCCGCAGAGACCCTCCGGAGGCCAGAAACGGCCCGTTTGCTGACTTCTGGTGGGATCGGAAGGTCTGTTTTTTTGTTCTCCCCAGGCTCCAGAGGCTTTCTAAGAGCCTGGGGAGGGTGAAAACAGCCTTCCCCACCCCCGCAGAGGCCCTCTGGAGGCCAAAAATGGAAAAGACACTCATTTGGGTTAGGGTTAACCCTATTGAAAAGACCTATATGAAAACAAAAGAAAAAAATTGCAAACTAAAGTACAGAACTTTCTTACTGAAAAGAGAGAGAGAGAGAGAGAGAGAGAGAGAGAGAGAGAGAGAGAGAGAGAGAGAGAGAGAGAGAGGGAGAGGGAGGGAGGGAGAGGGAGAGAGAGACTAGAATGGCATTTTACTGGGAGTATTTTATACTGTGCCAGTTTGCCCTTTGGCATTGTATAGATTGCTTAGGAAATGTGTGAAATGTGAAGCATTTCATACTTTGACATCCTATGGTTGGCATTCTGTAGATTTCCTAGGCATTCTATAAAATGCCCAATTTCGCACATTGATGGTAACAGATATACCGCATACCTAGATCTGTACATTGAATTGCTGCCTCTATTAACATGAAGTTGTGCTGTGGCAGTCTATATTTTTTATAGGCAGCATCCAGCCTACACTCCCATTGGCTAAATAAATAGATATTATTAAACACCTATCTAAGGAATATTGCTTCTTAGATTTCATGGCTACCTGCACATACTGAGGTCTCATTATAAATGCTGATATTTTTGGTCATGTATTTAATTAGCATAAAATACTTTCTCTTGGCTTCAGTTTCATTTTCTATTGCATTTCTTATCTAAATATGCAAATGATCTTTGAGAATATTTCTAATGGCCAAGTGAATAGTACCAATGCAAACTCTCTCCCCCTCTCTCTCTGCGTGAATGTTTAGATATGTACTGAATGTATATGTGTGGATGTATATACACACACACACACATTTTACAGAGGGAGAAATTATAATAATTTTCTTCTGACTGAAGAAAAAATATATATTGCAGAATGTAGTTTTATTCCTGTGGATAACACATTTGCTAAATAGGAAAATCAGTGAATATTAGGCATTGGAAAGTCAGAAAAAATATTATCAAAAATATATAAAATTAAATTTTATATATTTACTATATAAAATTATATAGTAAATATGGGATACTCAAGGTTGTAGGAGAAGCATATTTTACTTTGATTAGTTGGCCAAATCCTTTTAATCTGTTGTTGCATCTACTTAAATTGAAGAGAATATACAATCTGTAGTGTCATTTTCAGCTTGACCTATCACATACACATATACTCTGATTAGAATTTGGTAATCCTGGAACAAATTATTGAATGTTACTGCTAACTTCATATTTTTGCCAGAATTAGACGTGGCTTCTGTCATATCGAATATCCTTGGAAAATGTAAAAAAAAAGTATGTACTGAAGTGTGCACTATTTGTTGTGAGCAGATATGACATATCCTGGACTGAATTCCTTTCCTTTTACTTTTTTTAAAACAAAAATACTCAACAGCTTTGTTTATAAAATTGCTTAAACGTCCTTTCTCCCCTCCCCCCACCAAACTGGGGTAGAATAAACCTTATGGAAGTGGTTGTAAAACAAATTACAATGTCCCTTAATCTGTAGGAAGATATGTTAATTCTAGAAATGAAACTGAGAGCTGGAATTCAAAAAACATAGAAGATGGATTAAAAATGGCTTCCGTAGACTGGATTCATTTAATTATGTACCATTAGGTATGGAAGGGAAAATCCCAGCAGGGGATAAACAGTGTCAACATTGTGGGTACAACCAAGATGATCAAAATCCTACCCCTTTTTAGTTTAGGCAACGTAGAGTACACCATAAAAAAAGTGGGCCTTCAAATGCAGGTTCCCACCTTGCCAGTTTGACACTGTTGATAGTCCCCTCTCAGAGACCCTATATCAGGGGTGGGTTCTACTTACCTTTACTACCGGTTCGCAACAGGAGCGTGTACGTGCTTTTGCGCATGTGCGGATGCACAGATTGTCAATTATGATATCCGGGTGGGTGGGTGGAGCCTCTCGCTGCTTTTACTACCAGTTCTAAAGAACCAGACAGAACCGGGAGCAACCCACCACTGCCCTATATATTTATTTACAAAACAAGCCTTTGTAATACAGTAGGTTGTGAATCTGGACTCAATACTGTACTACTTCTCTGTTCTAATTCCTCACTGCAAACGATAATCTCTATTCTGTACTCAAGGTACAGTCTTACTGATGTAAAGTTGATGACTCTTCATTTGTCCTCTAAGGCCTTCTTAGTTCATTTTGTACACTTGCCAACACACAGGTTGCCCTTTGTGCCACGTAGGAACTATGAGAAGGCGTAATGAATGGATAAAGAGTAGAGGATCAGGTGTGATCCTGATCAACCTCTATGATGCATTCACTCATTTTGTATACAATGTTACTATTGTAAAGCATTTAACCAGTGTTTAGGATTTAGATGGCTGTATCTACATTTACCTTGTGTTGATTGATTTGGATTCCCCACTCTTAGAAAGCTACAGATACCTAAGATGTGATTGTGTCTCAGTGAATTAACCGGAAGCATGCATTTCAATGACATTTTCAATCTTTTTAAGATAAGAATAAGATTCTAATAAAAGCAACATATAGAACCTAAAAGCAAGTACATATTTGGTTTCTTCAGACCAACACAAGCTGTGAAAATATTTAAAGAGCTCTCAGATCCAGGACATAAATTGTTTCAACTCCTACCCTCAAAACGACGCTATAGAGCACTGCACACCAGAACAACTAGATACAAGAACAGTTTTTTTCCCCGAACACCATCACTCTACTAAACAAATAATTCCTTCAATACTGTCAAACTATTCACATTAGGCTGCATTACTATTGCTATTGGTCTTCTCATCATTACTGTCACCCATCTCCTCCCACTTGTGACTGCAGGACTGTAACTTTTTTGCTTGTATCCTTGTGATTTATATTGATATTGTTTCCTAGTATGATTTGATTGCTTATTGTACCATATGACTGTCACTGGGTGTTGTACCCTGTGATTCTTGACGAGTGTATCTTGTCTTTTTATGTACACTGAGAGCATATGCACCAAAGACAAATTCCTTGTGTGTCCAATCACACTTAGCCAATAAAGAATTCTATTCTATTCTATTCTATTCTATTCTATTCTATTCTATTCTATTCTATTCTATTCTATTCTATTCTATCTGGTGGAAGAAGGTATATAGAATGGAGAAATTGGGAAAGGATTAAAGGAGGTGATTTGGGAATCTGTTACATTGAATTTTCATATGAACAAATATTTTTACTTTCTGGATTAGTAAGTATATATTGGAATGTAGCTTTTCATCAGATATTGCACTCTTCTGGTTATTGAAGCACAGTTCTCAGATAAAACTCAGCTGTCGTGCACCACCCAAAATCGCCTCCGGAGAGATGGACAACTAGGGTATATAAATTTGATTAATAAATAAATAAAAAGTCAAATATAAAATCTAATGTATTATGACATTATACATTTATTATATTAAAATGCTCATACAATGCACAATAGAACAATTTCCCCCCAAATCTTTGATCAATCAAGAAAGCACTAAATACATACAAAAATCACTGATGGAAATTAATCTGATTTTTTCTATTCGTGCTGATGAGCAAATTTGACCTCCCTTTAAGAAAACAACCAGTGACGATTCAAAATAAGCATAGTTTCTTGATTTATAGTGTATTGTTCAGTGGCTTCTTTTCATTTGCTATCACTGGACATATAGTGAGGATGTCAGTGGACATATGCAAAATGGATTACTTTGTACACAGAAATTGTTTCTTAGCAAAACATGAATAGATGCTACAAGTAAGATAGAATAAATATCATTTTGTTCCATATCAGGTTATCAATTATTCAAGCAAGCAGGACATGAACACCCATATTTCAATTATGAAATGATAATTATGTGCTTTTTAATCTCCATCTTTCCATTCTTACTCCTATTTAAAGAAAAGGGAATATCAACTTACAGGTCCATATGTTTCAAAACTGATAGCAGTTATCATTAAATAGCCATTATATTGTAGTCAGTGTCAAGTAGTGCTTACATTGTTGCCTAGGACCAGACATCCAGATTCCAGAGTTATAAACAAGGTAAATAAGTAAATGTTATTGTCGGTATTTATCTAGAAAATAAATAATAGTTATTGGGAGATTTCGGGTTACCTTTTAAAAAAAGAATACCTTGTTTCCCCGAAAATAAGAACCTGTCTTATATTTTTTTGAATCCTGAAATACAGTCAGGTCCAGAAATATTGGGACATCGACACAATTCTAGCATCTTTGGCTCTATACACCACCACAATGAAGTTGGAATGAAACAAACACAATGTGCGTTAACTGCAGACTGTCAGCTTTAATTTGAGGATATGTACATCCAACTCAGGTGAACAGTGTAGGACTTACAAAAGTTTGTATATGTGCCTTCCACTTATTAAGGGACCAAAAGTAATGGGACAGTTGGCTTCTCAGCTGTTCCATGGCCAGGTGTGTGATATTCCCTCATTACCCCAATTACAATGTGCAGATAAAAGGCCCAGAGTTCATTTCAAGTGTGCTATTTGCATTTGGAATCTGTTGCTGTCCACTCTCAAGATGAGATCCAAAGAGCTGTCACTATCAGTGAAGCAAGCCATCATTAGGCTGAAGAAACAAAACAAACCCATCAGAGAGATAGCAAGAACATTAGGCATGGCCAAAACAATTGTTTGAAACATTCTCAAAAAGAAGGAATGCACCGGTGAGCTCAGCAACACCAAAAGACCTGGGAGACCACGGAAAACAAGTGTGGTGGATGACCGAAGAATTCTTTCCCTGGTGAAGAAAACACCCTTCACAACAGTTGGCCAGATCAAGAACACTCTCCAGAAGGTAGGTGTAAGTGTGTCAAAGTCAACAATCAAGAGAAGACTTCACCAGAGTGAATACAGAGGGTTCACCACAAGATGTAAACCATTGGTGAGCCTCAAAAACAGGAAGGCCAGATTAGAGTTTGCCAAACAACATCTAACAAAGCCTTCACAGTTCTGGAACAAGATCCTATGGACAGATGAGACTAAGATCAACTTGTACCAGAGCCTTGTACCTACACCGTTCACCTGAGTTGGATGTACATACCCTCAAATTAAAGCTGACAGTCTGCAGTTAACGCACATTGTGTTTGTTTCATTCCAACTCCATTGTGGTAGTGTATAGAGCCAAAGATGTTAGAATTGTGTCGTCCCAATATTTCTGGACCTGACTGTAAGTGCTTTGCCTTATTGCCATGCGCTCAAAAGCCCAATTGGGCTTATTATCAGGGGATGTCTTATTTTGGGGGAAACAGGGTAGTAAGTTCTTGATCATAACAGCAGGGGTTTTGTTGTTGTTGTTGTTTTTTACTAATGGTATTATGAGGTTTGTTCACCATTGAATGTATAATGGGCACATTAGTAGTAAACATGAGATACAGTTTCTATAGTACCTTGATATCAGAACATGGACAAGTATGGTTTTCATAAGGAAGGCTGGTACATCTGCCTGATGTCACCTTAATGGACAATACATCAGTTCAAACAGGTGAAACATTTCGGGCATGACATATGTAAAATGTTGAAAAAAATATCTTGGAATTGTCTAGCAGATGGAGAATCTGAGCCGTAGAGAAGATAGAAATCCCAGACTCTATCAGTTTGCAACAGTAGTGGGTTGCTCCCGGGTCGATCCGGTTCTTGCAAATCAGTAGTAATGGCGGCAGGAGGCTCCGCCCATCTGCCCGGACCTCATCATGAACAATCTGTGCCATGCACAGAAGCTTCTGCGTGTGCATGCCCTGATTGTGGACCAGTAGCGGAGGTGAGTAGAACCCACTCCTGGTTTGCATATCTTGATCTCAAATCCTCTGCTTAAATTCGGGCAATATTTTTTTAAAAAATAATCACAGCTGTGGTGAATATTGGTAGAACAAAAAATCCATAGTATAATCAGATCATGATTAATTTGTTTTCTTAGGAAAGAAGCAAGCCTATCTACAAGGGAAGTTGGACCAAGGATTTGTTTCAACCAGAACCTAACTAGATCAATTCCTAAATGAATCCCAAGGAAGATGCAACCTAATTCTAGCTGAATAAGTGTGCTAAGAGTTGAATGAAAGATAAATTGTATAGCTTCCAGGAATTTTGATGAAGTAGTTTCTAAGTTTGAGGTGTTCTCATAGATGCACAACTGAGTACCGTTTAACAGCAAATTCAGAACTTTGGCTTCAAATAATTTAATTGCTGCTGGGGCATAGTTGTTACCGTACTTGCTTGCACATTTAATGATCACAAGGGATGCTCTTAGATTAAGGTCAGTCATTGGTTGGTCCAGCAGGTAGTGAATTGAAAATGGAGACCTAAATACTAAAGGTTTTGATTTGTGCAATACGTCTTCCACTGATCTTCTAACTAATTGGAGACTTAAACCACTCTCTTGAGAATACTGAAAACTTTGCTTTGGAGTAATTAATGTGGAGGTATTCCCTACAGCAGTAAGACAAAAGTGCTTTAAGGCATTCATACATACACATATAGGTTATGGCTGCATCATCAGCATATAGAATAGAAACAAAGTAGTGGGTAAGAAATGAAGGATGGAATTCAACTTAGCAAAAAAAAAAAATGATACTGTTAACATATACATAGAACAGTAGTAGGACAAGAATACATCCATGTTTTTAAAAAAATAGTATGGGAGTAGGTTCAGTCAGGACACCCAGTTTGGTGTAAATATTAAGTTACTAGGTTAGAAGCTGGGAGGTCATTACTTCTAGTCCCACATTAGACACAAGATAGCTGAATGACCATTTGGAGCACTTACACTCCCCCAGCCCTAGGAGGCAGGCAATAGCAAACTACCTCCAAAATCTTGCTAAGAAAACTTCAGGGACTTGTCCAGGAAGTTAGCAGGAGTTAATAGTGACTCAAAACCACACAAACACAGGTTCAGTTAAATTGTCACTTCAATTGTCTTTAACATGTGTGATAATATCAATATATAATACTATTGCCAATTTAAGGAGATGGGGATTGATTGATGCAGTGGCTGAATTCCATCTGTCACTTATTATGGAGTCAAAGGCCATGCCTTAATTAAGAAAATCAAGAGTGAATCAAGGATTTCTCAGCTAGGTGATGTTAAATTTTGCACTGATCCTGCTAGCACCTAATTCACCGTTTGTGATATAAGAATCTAGCATGTACATAGCTAAAGCCATGGTGGCGCAGTGGTTAGAATGCAGTATTGCAAGCTAATTCTGCTGACTGCCAGCAGTTCAATACTGACCATCTCAAGGCTGACTCAGCCTTCCATCCTTCTAAAGTCAGTAAAATGAGGATCCAGATTGTTAGGGGACATATGCTGATTCTGTAAATTCTGTAAAGCAATATGGAGTGGAATATAAGTCTAAGTGCTATTGCTATTGTTATACTTCCTCACAATGTGTTCCCATAGTCATCTCTTTGCTGCTCAGATATGCTTCCCACATCTTGCAATCATTATTGCACTTAGGAGAAAAGGGAGGGGGCCAAAGGACATAGTTTCAAAGTCTATTCTCCCCAGTTCACTTTGACTCCTTTTAGAGACAAAAGCAAAGCTTTATTGAGCATCTCCTTCTTTAGCCATTCATCACAACTCAGTTGAAATATGAACAGCAGCAAGGTGGCTCAGGATGGATTAGCTAAGCCATCTCACTTGTCATATCTTGCGTTGGCTCTGAAGTTTTCTCAGTCATTGTTGTGCATTATCCTGTTGTGCAGGTATTCTGAAACCCATTTTACTGTCAGTGTCAAGCCTGGAAACACCTCATCACTTCCTTAAAATCTCCCTGGAGAATAGATTTGGAAGAAACAGTTTAAAATGATGGTCCTGCAGAAGAAATCATGGTCAGTGTTTTTCTTCCTTGTCCATGATATATGTCTGAATTATAAATATATTTGATTCAATATGGCACTGCCAAAGAAGAATGCCACTATGTTCTTTCCTATATCATGGTCAACATCTTGGATTAGAGGCCTTCATTTTGTCTGAGTCCATAGACCTTCACAAAAAGAATGAAGTTGTGGTATCCCATTTAATCTCTTCTGATCTAGTGGTTTAGGCCCCAGACCAGCCTGGTGGGTGACCTTGAGCCAGTCATTCTCCCAGCCCAATTCACCTATGTTGTGGGTAAAATAAGAGGAGGAAGGAAAATTAGGTGTCGTCCCACCTTGAATTGTTTATAAAAATAAAGGCGGAATATGAATAAACTGGGGAATTTTTTATAATTCTGCAGGCAGGACCTCCTGCAAGTGCAAATGATTGAAGCTTACAGGAAATCAAGTGTCACCACCAGTGGTGGGTTTCAATTTTTTTTACTACCGATTCTGTGGGTGTGGCTTGATGGGTGTGGCAGGGGAAGGTTACTGCAAAATCCCTATTTCCTCTCGATCAGCTGGGATTCGGGAGGCAGAGAATAGATGGGGGCGGGGCCAGTCAGAATTTTTACTACTGGTTCTCCGAACTACTCAAAATTTCTGCTACCGGTTCTCCAGAACTGGTTAGAACCTGCTGAAACCCACCTCTGGTCACCACATACAAATACTTGGCGAGAATGTTTTCTGTATAGTTTTTTCTTTGCATTTTCAGACCAGCAAAGCACTGGACCTCTGAAATGTCCCTTCAACCTTAAAGTAGAAAATGAAAATCTTACGGAAGATGTTGCTTGCAACAACAGGACCCGTTGATGCCTCTGTCCAACATCTCCCTAAATACTTGATTTTGCAAAATCATGTATCGGTTTCCCCATCCCTTTCCAAAAAGGGAAGACCCATCATGTACAATTTATTTAATCCCAGTAAGTGACTGAAATGGGTAAATCTCCTTCCTGTAAATTTTGGCAGCACACAATTTTATCTTCCTGATGCAAAGTCTCAATGCTCTAAAGAGACTTTATAAAGTCTCAACCTAAGAAGGGAGGGGAACCCTGTGAGCTCTTGAAACCAAAAAGTACTGGGATAGCTTAGTTTCTCCAGGCTGATGTGGAGAGGAAGGGAAAAAGAAAAAGAAAGAAAATTGGCAGGGCTCCAAATCCCAATTCATTCTCTCCCTCCCTCCCTCCCCCTTCTCTCTCTCTCTCTCTCTCTCTCTCTCTCTCTCTCTCTCTCTCTCTCTCTCTCTCTCTCTCTCTCTCTCTCTCTCTCTCTCTCTCTCTCTCTCTCTCTCTCTCACACACACACACACACTACATAGCCCAATCACTCAGGATGCCTACTTTGATAATATCCTCCTTTCTAGAAGTCCTCCTCCATCCTTTGTAAGGTAGAAGCATACCCGGAAGTGTTAAACTGTAATTTAATTTATATTGTAGGGTTACATTAAAAGAATTTTGCAAATCTAAGCATACTTGTCTTCCAACTTGGTTTTACAGTCCAGGAACCAGGGATGTTCCTTTCTGAAATGTTTGCTATGCCCACATTCCTTCCGCAGACTCAGCTGCCGCTTATCTGATCTTTGTCTAGTCTGCAGATCTTCCATCTGTCTTCCAAGGTCATTCTCACATGCTGTTACACTCCCCATATCCCTATAGCCAGAGAATATAAAATAAGATACCAGAAGGAGGAACTTAAAACTCCCACCACCCCAAGAGTCAGGCACTCCTGCATCCCCTAAATCACGGGTCACCAACCTTTCAGACCTCAGCAAACACTAAATTCATAATTTTAAATCCCGCAACCACTAATATGATTTTTTTAAAAAGATAAATAGTATTTAGTGCAATATAAAAATGCAAATAATTTTTCTGCGGACCACCAAAATTTTCTCGCGGACTACCAGTGGTCCACGGATCAACAGTTGGTGACCGCTGCCTGAAATGCCTCCTGGAAAAACAAGGTGCCTACACTCCTTGCAAGGAAAATGATGTATTTAATGAGAGACAAAAACAACTCAAGGAGATTGCTGATTCCAACTACAGGTAGTCCTCGATTTACAATTATTTATTTAGTGACTACATGAAGTTACAACTGCACTGAAAAAGTAACCTACAACTGTTTTTCACACTTACAACCATTGCAGCATTCCCATGGTCATGTGATCAAAATTCAGATGCTTGGCAATTAGTATGTATTTATGACAGTAGCAGTGTCCTGGGGTCATATGATCATCTTTTATGACCTTTGGACAAGCAAATTCAATGGGGAAACCAGATACATTTTATATGAATCAGCCCCGATAGTGCAGTGGTTAGATGCAGTACTAAAGGCTACTTCTGGTGATCACTGGCTGCCAGCAGTTTGGCATTTTGGGTCTCACCGGCTCAAAGGTTGACTCAGCCTTCCATCCTTCCAAGGTTGGTAAAATGAAGAGCCAGATTGTTGGGGACAATATCCTGACTCTTAAACCACTTAGAGAATGCAATAAAGTACTGTGAAGTAGTATCTGAATCTAAGTGATATTGCTATTGCTATCTTTGTTACTAACTTAAAAACTGCAGTGGTTCACTTAACAACTATGGCAAGATAGGTTGTAAAATGGGGGCAAAACTCACTTAACAAATGTCTTGCTTTGCAACAGAATGGTTGGGCTTAATTGTGGTTGTAAATTGAAGACTATCTGTACCAGAGACAGAAGGCATCCTAGGAAGGAAAAATATGAAATAAATCTCACACAAGGAATCAAGAGTTTATCCCTCATATCTAGGACAGGCAGGCCCTGGAAAATAGTCCAGAAGACTTGAGCCCCACCATCTTTGTGCCTAATCTCAGAAAATATTCACAATATCCCATCTGTTTCCAAGTGCAATTAACACTCCTCATATTTTTGAGGAGCATTGTTTATGGGTCATCATCTATGCTGACCACATAAACAATGCTCCTCAAAAGTATGTGGGTGTTAATTGCACTTGGAAACAGATGGATATTGTAAATATTTTCTGAGATTAGACGCAAGGGATTCCTCTGACAGTTCCCCTGATTCATTTTGACCCATATTGGATAATTAATGCTTAGCCTGAGAAATGTTTGCAGGTGGCCAACAAGCATCAAGGAAGCTTGTTCACTACCAGTGCAGTGGTGGAATTTTACCAGTTCGTCCCGGTTCGGGTGAACTGTTAGCTCTGACTATCAGTGGTGACAGAACCGGTTCCCTCCTATTTTGAAGTGGGTCCACCCCTGCATTATACTCACATATATTTCCATTTCTGAAGCCCAGCTGATAGGTGCGGCAGAGTGGATTGCTGCACCTCAGCTGTTTTTTTTGCCAGCAACTATGCGTAATGTGAGTTTTCTCCAAACTGTGCTTGCGTGCTTAGCAAACTGGTTGTTAAACCGGTAGGATCCCACCTCTGTACCAGTGTCAGTATCCTAACAGAAAATCTGGATTTTCCAAGCACCTCTAACTCTTTCTGGAGAAATAAGAGCCAGTACTGAATGAATGAAACTAGGTAAGATAATGTATCTCTCTATGGTTTATTGGGCTATGGTGGTTATAGTACTGTGGTGGTTTTGATTAACACCAGTGGTCTGCAATTGCTGTAAGTTCAAATCTCACCAGGCTAAAGGTTGACTCAGCCTTCCATCCTTTCTAAGGTAGGTAAATTGAGGACCCAGTTTGTGGGGGCAATAAGCTGACTTTGTATAAATATACAAAAAGTATGAAGGCTATTGCTTAATGCATTGTAAGCCGCCCTGAGGCTCCGGAGAAGGGCGGCATATAAATCAAATTAAAAAAAAAAACCCACTTATTCTCATTCCCACAGCTACCTAGGTTTTAGGGTTCATATTACACACTGATCCTTCCCATGACTCAAGCTATTTTTTCCCCTACCAGATGCTTATTGTATCTTCTCGGCATCACCAGCCATTGTTAAAATGACATCAAGCCTGCCTTCATTATGGTTGCTTTGATCCAACAATAACTTAGAAGATGTTACAAGTCACTAGGGTGGAAAGGAAAGCACCGAGCATGCTGTGCAAGGGCAGTCATAAAACGGCACACGCAGATGCTGCAGGACTTCCTATGGGTTGCTTTACAGTTCTTCCTCTGGAGGAAGCTATGGCAGAAGAACAGATTGAGCAGAACCACTCTAGCAGGGTTTTTTATTTGTACCTACAAACACAGCCGTGCTCCTTGACTGACCACACATTCCAGAGGGGAGAAAGAAGGAGAAGGGCTCCAATTGCTTTGTCCAGGCTGATGTGGAGTGGGGGCTGCTAGGTTTGAGCTGGAAAAATGTAGATGGTTGCTACTTAGAGCAAAGAGATGCACAAAATCTTAACTTTTGTTGCTGTCTATTGATCATCTAGATCAGCGGCCCCCAACCTTTTGGGCACCAGAAACCGGTTCCATGGAGAAAGGTTTTTCCATGGACCAGATTTGGGGGTGGGGTGGGGGTGTAGTTATTTGCATGGCCCAGTTGCTGGCATGTCGCAGATCATTGCCCGCCAACAGACCTGAGGTCAGGGATCCCTGCTTTAGATTATTAGTTGCCCAGATTATGTATCCCTAATGCAGAGAGCACTGGTTAAAGGTCTATCTTAAATCTGAATGAATAAAAGTGTTCCATGCAGACAATCTGGCGAGCAGTGCAGGGAATACTAGTTCCCTGCCTTATTGAGATAAGGACAAGGTCTTTACTCAACAATAGAGATTTCCTGTCATCTCTTAATCCTCATATCAGTAAGTGTAGATAGGGGGCTGGATTCATATTTTGGTCCAGATCCAATCTCTCATTTTTTTTTCTTTCTTTTAAAATGCATATTGAAGCCTATCCAAAATAAACATACACTCTGGGTAGCAGGTTGGAAAGTTCAGATTGCCAGCATCCCTATCCTATCACCTGCAGCAAGAGATTTCTCTGATTTTGAAAATGAGTAAGTATCTCTTAGCTTACTACTCCTGGTAGTAAGTATCTACCTCCCAAGGTGCTGAGATTATCTGTTCATGCAAAAAGCATGTTCTTTTTTTCTTTTCTTTTTTTACTGCTGTAAAATTTGCAAGTGGATGGAGAGGATAAGCTCTTCTTAATAGCCTTAAATTCTTCCCGCCCTCCCCCACAAAAAATTAAAGACCCCCCCAAACATCTTCACAATGGGGACTCTCACCATCTGCCAACTGTTTCCTCCAAGAATAATTTCCAGACCACACGAAACTACACTGTGAGTGGGTCCTTAAAAAAACACAATATCCAACTAATATACTAGAAGGAACAGCCCATGTCCTTCTACATATAAGCATACATGCTCAAGTACTTTTTATAAAATAAAACAAGACAACTCACACTGGTCACCCCGAAACTAAAATGACCTCTTAATTTTTCCATGCTCCCTCTTAATTCATCCCCCTCCCAACTTTCAAGAACAGAAATATTTAAATGTTAACAGTTTGGGTAGCTCCACTCATACGGAGAGAGTCATCTTCAAATGCCACTCATCTGACAGTCCCACTTATCAATCAAACCCAGAACAATGAGGCATTCTTCCTCTATAGAAACCTACAACAATCCTGTGCCTCCTTGTTAATCAATCTGAGAATGACAGGCTTTGTGCTTGGCAAGCAGGCTATTAACCAATGGTCAATTGAACTGCCACCATAGGAATGTGAGTGAAGCACTAAGAGAGAGGCAAATTAGAAAATCATCTTTTTTTCTCTCCTTGTTGTCAATTCTTTAGTCAAACCATTACCCAATAGCGCAAAGAGAAATCAAATCTACAATCCAGGTCACCACCTTCATTCAAGTTCATGCAATAGGTGACTTCTTATTCAGGGTTGGCAAGGCACTGCCATAAGGTCAAATTGCGATCACAAAATGAAATCTCAAAGCCCATGAAGATAACAAATTAAAAAGATTAAGAGTCAGACAAGATATCTTGCAAGATCTCATGCAATCTCATTAAGAGTTAGCACTATTATTATAGTAGAAGCAACTAGCCAAAGAAAATTACTGACCATAAACAATACAGAAGCACTATTTCATAGCAATAATGGCATATTGCTATAGCAATAGTGGCATAATTATTATAATTATTATATTATAATTATTTATTAGATTTATTTGCTGTCCATCTCATTTCAAAGTGACTCTGGTGGCAACTATTATTTTTATTGTTGTTGTTGTTGTTATCTCTTGTTCATTAAACATGAATTTCAGTCAACTCTACATTTAAAAATTTGTCACAAATACGATTGACTGGTACTAATGGTTGATACGGTTTGCTGCCAGCGTCCTAGGTATCAATTATTTTTATTGTTATTGTTGTTATATTGGGGCATAATAGTAGTGTCATAGTGGTATTTTCTTCTATCCAAATTAATTCTAAAGCATAGCACAGTCATGTTCACATATGTTCGTTTTACAATTTAGTCTTTGGATTACACTTATTTCTTGATATTGGCATGGAGTAATAACAGCAATAACTGTTTTAACCTCTGCTATTTTTTTCTGGAACCTTCCAGATTCTTTCATTTTTGTGCTTTTTTTTTTTTTTTTAAAAAAAAAACCTTTGGCAACAATGGAGAAATACTGCAAAAAAAAAAAAGATTAAAATGCTATTTGAATTAAAATTGGAGATTGTGCTGATTGCTGGTGCATGATGAGTCTCGTAATAGATTTCCATAATCATAATACATTTTCCTAACAAGAGAAAGACAGATAGCTGTCAGGTTGGCTCATTACACATATACTCTTGATCATTTCACTTGTTTTATTTCACTTTGCATTTCCCCATCTGAATAGAGTTATGAGTGATTGCCCATTGGTTTATAGGTTTTATTTTAGAAACCACAGTTATATTTTCTCGGCAAAATCCATGTAATGCAGTTCTGAGTATATCTGTAACGAGAAATCAGTAATGTGCCCGATAAAGATTACAGCCACTTACAAAGATAACAGCTTTACATTTCTTCTGAATGAGATGTGAATCCGTGATAATAGGGTAAGAGAAATTCAGTCATCACTTCCATTTTGGTGTGTATGTCTTGGGCCCTTGCCATCTTGGGACAGAAAAGCAAGACAGAAATGGCAAGTATTGACATGACATGCAATTGAAAGTGGAAGGAAAACCAGGCCAAGTCTGGGTTTACATTTCTACTTGTTGAAGTGCCTCCTAGTCTAGGAATGTAACTCTATAACTGCTTAAGATCATGTTGAAAGTTCAAGTCTCTTTTAGCCTTTTCTTTTCCATATCCATGCTACCCTTCACTATCTCTATGCTGTCAAGACCTCCTGGTCACACAGGAAGATTGGTACCAGACTATATTTTCTGGCTATTGTGGTATACACATTTTCTGGGATGTGCACCTTACTTTAATCTTGCTTTGGTTACTGACGTCATGGGAATGTATTCCTCCTCTGTCTGAGGAGGGCCGGCATGCCTTGACTTGAAAATAAGAAAGTTGTGAGGTAAAGAACCTTAGAGGTTCTGAATAAAAACACTCTTTTCCACTTGTTCTGCTGTCCTCCTCCCCTTTAAGATTGGTAAGATAATGATGTGGAATGGGAGGTTGCTTCCAGCCATAACAGCTTTTCCACAAAACTGACTTGCCATGTGTTTGAATCATGACTCCTTTCCACAGTCCCTAATGTGCTCATTTGAGCTTTCGTCATGACTGCTGGTTGTTTAGCAGGGTGATAAATGTGAAGGAGGAAAGCCACCTTTGATAGATACTCAATTGGACGCGCCAGCAAGCAAGTCTCTCATAAGTAACCCATTAATATTAGGAGCAATGGCTGTAGGCTCTCGTTGTGATTTTGTTCACTGCGAACGAGTAATAGCTATTCCCCCATATCTAACTAGAAAGCACTAGAGTGTTCAGAATTAATCAAGGCACATTTAAAACTATGACTGATGCCTTGAAAGAGGCTCACTTGAGGAATGCTTTACTTGGGCAGAATAGGAAATAAGAAATAGCCCAGAAATTGTCAGATTCTGAAGAAGAGATCCCGTTCCATCAAGAAATTCATGGTTTGAATCAATGATGGGTTTCATATTTTTTTACTACCGGTTCTGTGGGCGTGGCAGGGAAGGATACTGTAAAATCTCCATTCCCTTCCCAATCCAGGGGAAGGTTACTGCAAAATCCCCATTTCTTCCCGATCAGCTGGGACTTGGGAGGCAGAGAATAGATGGGGGTGGGGCCAGTCAGAATTTTTACTACCGGTTCTCTGAACTACTCAAAATGTCTGCTACCAGTTCTCCAGAACTGGTCAGAACCTGCTGAAACCCACCTCTGGTTTGAATGGAAGAGGTCATCAGAGAGCCAAAGATTAACTGGATCTATTATTTTCATTTAATCTTTCACCATCCCTAGAATACTTTCAAAAATTTCACTTCATATGGACAGACAATATGGAAATGTTCAACAAATAGTGATTCTTGCAAGGAAACCAACTTACGCTACATTAATCTAACTTTGTTGTTGTGTATTGGGTGGGGAAACATATGGCTCTTTAGCTCTACAATACTAGAAATCCTACAAAGAAACATTCATTACTGGAATTTTCTGCATTTCTACATGAAACTCTGTAGAAAAGAGAAAGGTAAGTTTACACTTTCCTTATTGGTGCTACGTGAAAAATGAAGCGGCCAAACACTATAATAAATACTATGTATATAATTTTATCTGAATTCTAGGGAAGGCCTTGAACTCAGTGGTTCTGATTTATGGACATTGTCCTGTTCACGACTAATATTTGTGAGTCTTGTTTAATACTTGAGTCCTAAATGCTGCCTGGATATTTTATCCAACACATCTGTTTGTTTCTATGCATCTCTGAAATTGGAGCTCCAGGCAATTCACAATGGAAAAATATTAAAGCAACGATGAGGCAAGATTTTATGTTTGAGGATTGATTTCTTTAAATCATGTATATCAATAGGGTTTGTGTGTCCTATATATGTACATTTCTTAGAGCTGATGGAAGAAAGGTTAATAAATGCACATTGATGAAGAATGTCAAAGAAATGTCAAAAATTCATCCCATATATATCATTCACCTATCTTATACGCTGATCATTACTTCAGTCACTGTTGCAGTAATGCTGAATGCTGTTTGGAGTTTAAAAAGGGGGAAGCATAAATCCAAATAAATAAAGAAGAGTAGGATCCATAAGAAAAAAATATCTGAAATAAAAGGCTTGTGGAAAGAAAAATGGCATAAATCCTTCAATTGTAAATCTACATCTGGAACTTAAAAAAAACATTATTAAAGCCAAAGATAGTACATACTGGAAACTAGGATTTGCTATGAAACACCAATTTATTATAAATAATTCTTTGTGATTTCTGGAGGGATTTAATCAAAGCTTTATCAGCCAAGCTTTGTTAGAATTAATTGGGTCTTCTGGAATTTGGACATGCAAACAGATGAGAGGAAAGAAGGAAGGAAGGAAGGAAGGAAGGAAGGAAGGAAGGAAGGAAGGAAGGAAGGAAGGAAGGCTTTAAAGTTATAATTGGATGGCCAATACAAGAACTTACTTACACACAACCCAAATAATTTGACACTTAATGATAGAATAATAGATATAACAATTTGATGAGTAAAATTCAAATTCTTCGAAACCATTAACTAATACGTCAGATACTAGCCGAGACCCAGAAATATAGTGCCATTTTATTTACTTAGTCTTCTAAGAGGGAAAAAAACATCTGGGGGCTTTGGCTGAAGAACCGCCAAAAAACTGGCTACACAGACATATCTTTCCGACCCTAATTCAATTGTTACCAGTCTGAAAAATGGAGATGTTATAAAGCCTTGCCAGTAATTTCCTGGTTCAGTGGCCCATAAGGTACCAGATGCTTCTAACAGAAAGAAGGTGGAAACTCTTTGTTTCCAAAATAGCAATGTTCAAACCAGTTTGTGTGCCTTATGTGTCGCCATAAGGAGATTTGACTGGATTAGTGAATGTTTGAAGAACAAGGCTATTATCTATATTTTGTAGTTGTGCTCATAATCATGTCAATTAGCCTTTTCTCTGTGCCTCCTCCAGTAGTTTTCTCAGGCTAGCACTCTTCAGATGTGTTGGAAATTAGGGCCCCCATTTGGGATTTGACTTGTAGCCTGAATATATCTGGAGATTGAGAAATGATCTATGTAGGATTTCTTGATTCTCATTATTGAAGTATAGATGAAACGAGCAAATTCACCCACGTCTTTAAAATGTAGAGTTTTAAAATGTAGAAATTATAGAAAGACTTGGATGATATTATGTAATTACTTTGAATGTACTACATTCAGAGAAGAAGTGGGTTTCGGCAGGTTCTGACCAGTTCTGGAGAACCGGTAGCAGAAATTTTGAGTAGTTTGGAGAACCTGTAGTAAAAATTCTGACTGGCCCCACCCCCATCTATTCTCTGCCTCCCAAGTCCCAGCTGATCGGGAGGAAATTGAGATTTTACAGTATCCTTCCCCTACCACGCCCACCAAGCCACGGCCACCAAGCCACACCCACAGAACTGGTAGTAAAATATTTTGAAATCCACCACTGATTCAGAGATACTTTGGCTGAGAGCCTTTTAGTTCCTCCAACCCACTAAGACACGGGTGTCAAACTCACCACATCAATTTGCCGTCATATGGTGTTTCACGACATTTTTCCCTTTGTGGAGCTGGGATGGGTGTGGGCTGCTCATGACGCACATCCAGTCCACGAGCCCCCAGTTTAACACCCTTGCACTAAGAGGAAGCAATGCTTCACAGGTCTATTTAAACTATTGCTGCAAGAGGCAAAGATTCACCAGCTTTAGTTGTTCAACCAGATGATGCTTGGTTGTACTAAACATGTGACTATAGCCTTCTTCTAACAAACAAAATATAAAAATCAGGCTCCAGTATATCTGACTGTTGGAAAAGCTATTCTATATAACTTAAGTAATAAAATACTTGTACTCCTGTAAAATGCTTTCATGAAGATGTACTGATCAATCGTCTATTTTATTGAACTTACACTCTGAAACTTTGCATTTCTTTCTCACTCTTTCCCAGCTTTCTTTTTCTCTTATATTTAGGCTGCCCTATGGCTCTCTGTCAGTCCTGCCAAGCCTCTGGTAATCAAACAACAATCAACCTAAAATTAAGCATATTCTGCAAGGATTTATCTAAACCATTGAAGACCTAACACTTCCTATGAAAGTTTGTGCAAATAGCACATTAATGGTCATAAAGATTGACCTCACGAAACTGACCGGTGAATCTACTCTTACGAGGTCTTTACAAATTTCTCAGCATAGCAAAAGTGTTGCAGTCTTTTGGGCCTGTCTTTCTTAAGACATGCACGGTCAAAGCGGTATTAGTTAATGATTGACATCCTACAATGTTCATGGAACGTCTGGAAAGATAAACACATAGAAATATGTTCATTGTACATTTCTGAACTTGGTTTAAGTTTTAAAAGCTTATGTGATATATTGTGTATGACCCTGATCTAATATTGAAATGTGTGCTTTAAAATGTGGCTACTCCGAGAGAATTATGCATGTTTTACTTTTTATTGAAGTTCTGCAAAGGATTTGGAGGACTTCCTCATACCTCAGAAAGTATGCTGGTGTGACCCTCTTCAAAACTCTGAGATAGCTGCATCTCTAGAAAGCTTGGCACAGTTGCCTTTAAGTCTTTTCCAAGTTTTGTGTGTGCTTGTGTGTGTATTTTGGTGTTTGTAAAGTCATTTCATTGGCAATCCCAGCAGATTTCTTATTTGTGGACATACATGTAGGCAAAAACAGTTGCGTTAAGCCTTCTCAAACACATAGCAACTTCAAAAGTGTTAAAGAGCAGCACTGCACTTATACTAATACTCTGTTTGCGTATCAGTGCACCTGCGTGCAAGGTCAAGGTAACTGGTAGCTGCCTACCTTACTTTGACCTGTTAAAGGATGGTAATATAATGCTGATCATCCCTCTTAAATTATAACTCCAATTTGTCTCAATGTTTACACAAAGTGAGTACCATAGGCAAGCAAATAAGTCAACAAGATTGATTGCAGGGAACACTTCTGTTGTGCGGTAAAACTGATAGCCTTATGTGCTAAAAGGAGTCTGGCAGGCATGTCTAGTTGGGAACAATTGTAAGAAAAATGAGGTCCTTCACTGGTCTTTTCCTTGACCTTTTATGGCCAGTTATAGAGGAAATAAAAATTATTTTTAAAATGAATCCAAAGATGGCCTTTCCAAACTACGATTGGGAGTCACCTGCCTCAGTTCTTCCCATTACTTTATTGATTTTATTAAAATAAGAGCAGGTGGAGCAAAAGGGTTTTTGCATAAGATAATATTGCTGCAGACCCAAAGTCTTACAGAGCTGTTCCATTTCTAAGAGTAGCAGGTATCTGCTTTTGGATGCCCTCTTCTTTGGGAGTTCTATTAATCAGAAGGAGTCTGGAAAACCTTTTCAAGGCCATCAACCTTTCTGCAATTTCCTTGTTCAGAGCCAGGGGGAAACTTCGCTTAGCTCAATTGGCTCATTTACCTCCCCTCCTTTTTGTCTTTTTATGACTCTTTTTATTAGCCTTAACCATCACTTTTATTCCCACCTTTTCTTCGGTAGAATGATCTGGACTAGCAGTACTTTTGCCTAGGGCGGATAGCTCCTTTAACCAGTTCTCTTTTCCTCCCCACATAGCTAAAGTTATTCATGAGAACTGTAGAGAGGAGCAATTGGCTTTGAGGTTTCCTTTCTACCTGCTAATATTTTAGTTTAGTTTAATATCCTGGAAATAGATCACTTTGAGCCTTATAAAGAGTAACCTGTCTCATAAACTAGACTTGAATCCAGCCAGTGTGACTCTTCAGTCTTCCACTGAATTAGACTTGCATTACATGTAGTCCTCAACTTACAACCACAACAGAACCCAACATTTCTGTCAAGTGAGACATTTGTTAAATGAGTTTTGTTCCATTTTACGACCTTTCTTGCCTCTGTTGTTAAGGGAATCCCTGCAGTTGATAAGTTAGTAACCCGGTTGTTAAGTGAACCTGGCTTCCCCATTGACTTTGCTTGCCAGAAGGTAGCAAAAGGGAATCCCATGACTCGTGGGTTACTACAACCCTCTTAAATATGAACCAGTTGCCAAGCATCTGAATTTTGCTCACATGATCATGGGGATGCTGCAAAGCTCATAACTGTAGAAAATGATCAGAAGTCACTTTTTTCAGTGTTGTTATAACTTTGAACTAAAGTCACTAAAAGAAGTGTTGTATGTCAAAGAGACTGTTGGGTATTACAGGTATTGAACAGTCCTGCTTCCCTCCCCCCATCCATAAATTGCCAACTGGTAAATCAGTGGTGGGTTGCCCCCAGTTCGCACTGGTTCTATAGAACTGGTAGTAAAACTGGCAGGAGGCTCCACCCAATGACCCCGACATCATCAAAACGCTTCTGCACATGCACAGAAGCTTTGTGCGCGCAGCCCCGCTGCGAACCTGTAGTAAAGGTAAGTAGAACCCACCCCTGTGGTAAACTTAGTCTAAATCCCCAGGGCAGCCTTTCTTAGTTGATTGTTCCCATCTAGAAGAATGAGCAGGCTTTTATCGGAGCAGCTGGATCCAAAATCAGAAAAAAAGGAACAAAATCAGTTCCAAGTTACCTATTCCTTAGACTGAGCTGTAAAAAAAACCAAGATATAAATATTAAGCAGATCCAGACAAAGAACATTGGCAAGTAGGCATTAATAGAAACCTAGCATCTTCTTTCTTCTGAGATTCATCCGTCCTGTGTACAAAGAGCAAAGGAAATTGATTATTTTTCCTTATCTCCTCTCTCTCTCTCTCTCTCTCTCTCTCTCTCTCTCTCTCTCTCTCTCTCTCTCTCTCTCTTTTCAGTTCAAAAACATTTGCTTTCATTTGCCAATACAAAAAAGGGGGGCCCTCCTATTTAGGAAATAGAGCCACAAGTGGGAATGTGTGAATCTTGCACATTTCTCTCCCTCTTTGTAATACATTCTATTGAATGGTGATTAAATTAGAGGGAGCCGGAACTAGGAAGGCGAATACAGCCTCCTTTGCAGCAGCTTGAAGCAATAACTGAATAATCACTGAATAGCAGATTCAATCATCCTGCATTATGTGATTCTGGACCATAAAGTTGGGTTTATTGACCAGAGAATAATGGTTGGGTCATTCTTGTTATACTAACATAGCCCAATACTTGGCATTATTGAATATATTGCAAAGTGTATCAAATAACAGAGGAAATATTTAAGCAACAATTCCTTACTTGAAGATGTTCAATTTAGCCCTACTTTGGTCAATAATATAACATCACTGATAACCACTATTGTTGCATGTTATAAATCATTGGGATCAACAACTAGTTTCTTTCCAGATGTTGCTGAATTGCAACTCCCTGATTCTTCTCCCCATGTTTTCTGTGGATCCCAGGAAATGTGATCAAGGGATCTGCAGAAGGCCATAGATTTTCAGCTTTTGTGCATTTTCTCCTCTAAGAATAAGTAAGCATTTCCACCATGTTTTCTGATTTAATTCTAAGCTTTCCAAAAACTTCAGACACAAAGAAAAATAATGTTCTTGTCAGACATAAGACTTCATACCTTCTCAGCTAGTTAGAGGGGCACAGCTGGATGCAAACAAAATGTTAGTTTGCTTCCAAGGTCAGCAGTATGCGAATCCTTGAAAAATATAAACTCGGTGACTGACAAAACTGTGAGTAATGATAAGGAAATGAAAGAGAAATTAATCTCTCTTGATGTAATAAATCAGATCCAACAAGGTGGGGAAAGTGAAGTGTCTTGATAAATGGAGACAGAGAGAGGATACTGTTGTTTGAGATGAAGGGATCAGCTGGAGAGAAAGCATAGAGGAAGGTAGAAATAAAAATGACAGAATAATACAAAAAATATGTGGCGTTTAAGAGGAGAAATATGATATAGAACAAGGAAAAAATTGTAATCTAAGGTAGAGGGATAACAGTGTGTTATTAAGCTTTCTAGATACCACTTAACCACTTTTTAAATTCATCAAACATGTTCCCAAATAAAGATTAAGGCTTCTGGGGGATATTTGGGCACACAGATTGGACACTGGAATAACATAATCTTTCTTTTGCTTTAAATAGCAAATGCAGCCTGTCTCGCCTTCCATTCCATTCCAGGAAATAATTCAACAGTAGAATACTAGGGACAGTTAATTTAGCTGTAATGACCTAGAAGGTTTCTGAGACTGAAATGGCATAGGGTTTCTTACTTGAGCAGAAGATAGGACTAGAAGACCTCCAAAGTCCCTTCCAACTCTATAATTCTGTTATTCTATTAAGATGACAGCACTCTCTTCTTCAGCTTTGGAAAGACAAGTCAGGAAGATTTTTGGAAAAATACTGTACTAAATGCATCCATCTGACTGACGATCTTAACTGGGCCTTAATTTTGGGGTAGGGCTTATATTATGACCATCCTGAAAAATCATGCTAGAACTTATTTTCCAGTTGGGTCTTATTTTCAGGGAAACGCGGTACCAAGATACTTGGTAACAAGGAAGATGATCTTGACAGAAATATGCAAGAACTGTTAGCTAGGCAAAAGTAGATGAAACATTTCTTAAGCCCTGAAAAATAAGTTAATATCTGGAAGCAGCTTAAGCAGATACCTCCCTGATTTGCTGGAGTACACAAATGTTGGGAAGGGGATTTGAATATTGCAGTCAGATTTGCAATTATTGTTTTATTATTGTTCATTATAGGCAAATCTCAATAAAATTATTTTTGCCTTCTGTGGAGTTTATTTCCTGACCTAGTCTACTTAATAGGGCTGACTATGGCCCTTAGGTTCTCATCTTTGGATGGCTACTCTTTACAAGGAAATATTTTCTATAGTATCTTCTTTTACTTTTTGTTCACTGAAGTTTTTAATAAACATAGTAAAAGCTAAGACAAATTAAACTGAAAGAAAACAAAAAGAAAAAAGTAGAAGGAAAAGAAAAGAAAAAGGCGACAAAAACAACAATAAAAATTGGCTTCCAACTTTCATCACACGGAACGGAAGCTAACATACTAACCTTTTACCTTTTTAAAAGTTACAAATAATCCTGCCTATTGTCCCCATGATTTTCAAGGGACTGGTAGCACATATGAAATGCTATATAGCTGATGGCCAAGAGCTTGTTTGGTTTAATCCCACATTAGGCAGAAAGCCAGCTGAGTGACCTTGGGCCAGTCAATCTCTCTCACCTCTAGGAAGGAGGCAATGGCAAGCCACCTGCAAAGCTTGCCAAGAAAACTACAGGGATTTGTCTAGGTACTTGCCAGGAATCAAGACTGACTTGAAGGCACACATACCATCAAAAGATTGATGGCCAAACAGCTTTGCCTCTTTGTTTTTTTCTCCATTGTTTGAAAGCTCTGAAAAATCCTCAGACACATGACAGATTTCTGGTCAATGGTCACTGATTCCCCTCCCACCTAAAAAGGCAAAAAGAAAGAAAGAAAGAAAGAAAGAAAGAAGGAAGGAAGGAAGGAAGGAAGGAAGGAAGGAAGGAAGGAAGGAAGAAAGAAAGAAAGAAAGAAAGAAAGAAAGAAAGAAAGAAAGAAAGAAAGAAAGAAAGAAAGACGGCGGGCTCTACTCCATATGGGTGGAGATCACAGACCCTTTTGTCGATAAGACAGAACTGGGGAAGAGAGATCTCCTCATGTGGGAAACAATGTTAAAAAAAAAAAGAGAGAGAGAGGGGGGTGGGGGATTTCCTGGCCTGTCTCCAGAGCAAGCGAGAGGGAGATAACCACTGTTAGCCCTACTGTTAGAAAACAAAGAAATCACAATTTAAAAGTCAGAGCCAGTGAGTGCTCAAGCACAGGGAAAGTGGCCTTCACAGTTAATAAAACACAATAGTATTACTTAACCTACAGAGAGTTCCATAAAAAAAAAAGGCTCATATCATTTAGAGTCTTTCATGGGCTTTTGTCGAGAAGCATTGCTGAAAAGATCAATTTTAAATGGCTCTGACTGTAAACAAGGCATCCACCTTTATTTTTCCAAGGGGAAAAAAACTCCTTGCATATTCTCATTTTTCCAAAGCTCCAGCAAACGGGTAGCTTAAAAATATATCAATGTTCAGTCATAAAAGGCAGGTTGCAAATGCAATAATGTTTTTATTTGAAAATGATTGCACTGACTCCAGCTAGTTCACTACACAATATGCCTTCACAAATGATCTTACTATTAAGATCTCTCTCAACAATAAAATAGACTAACACATTAGTTTCGTAAAGAAAATTAAGGTTATTTTTCTTTTAGTAGCAACACTCAGGGTACCAAAAATAATTCCAAAATGGCAACTTTGCTCTGATTTAATAGTTTCAACTTCTGTACAAATTTTATGTCACCTCCCCTTCTTTCAAATTCTGGTAGTAGTGCCAAAGGATAATTTCCACAATACCAGTTGTGTTCCATTAAAAAAAAAATATGGTACAAGTCGATTAGAGTTATATATTCTTGAAGAGCACCTAAGTATATGGAACCATTATTAAGTTAAAACCTATTGTGTTGTTTCTGGCAGCTCTCTTTCAAATTGTGTCCAATCCACTTTGTGTTTTGGGCAGGAAGTTCTGTGTTTTCTTCTCTTGGCAGGTTAAGGGAGAACTAATACAAAGAGGAATTGCCATGCAGACTAAGAAGTGCAGCAGAAGCTGCCTAGTTGATGACATCACCCCATCGTGAAGTCTTAGGCTCTGGAAATCAGAACAAGCTGCTGTCCGTTCATGGCTGTCAATCAAAGGAAAGGTATATAATGCTGAAAAAAATTAGAGGAAAAACTCCACCTATGAAATTCTATATTTATGCACTCTTCGAGTAGATTAATTCAGAAACCATCATCTCCTGCTGGATCATGTCATGTCATTTCAGTGTTTCTCAACCTTGGCAACTTTAAGATGCATGGATTTCAGATCCCAGAGTTCCCCAGCATGCTGGCTTGACATTTTCAGGTTTTGCTAATGATACAGTTGTAGTCCAGGTGAGACTCTGCTGTATTCAATATTGAGAATCTTTTGTCTGAGGACTATTATAGCTTGTTCTACTCCCAGGGATATCTTCTCAGTTGAAATCCTGACTTTTGAAAGATTATTTGCCAATTATTTGGGGTGGAAATCTGTCTTATTCAAGGCCCTTGCTATTGTATTTGTGAAAAAGATTAAAAAAAACTATAACAACAACAACAACACAACAACATCGGCATTGATATTCCCCATCAGTCAATTGCAAAAAGTGGATTAGTTTATATCCAGTGACAACACCTTTCACACCATCAAACAGCAACATATGTCTATCCCAAAGTTTTGGGAAGGACTTGATGGATGAAAGGGAAGAACCCGGTGGATTTAAATGCCAAATCTAGTCTAAACATCTGGCTGACTGTGATGAACCATAATAATAATAATATAATACCAAAGTACACTACTGCTTAAACCCTCTACTAGTTGGTGCCATATCTGAGAGATGACCTCGTATGACGCATCTCAGTCTCCAGCTATTATTTATGAAGTTGATATAATAGGATGAGTAACCATCATCTCCCAATCATAGTTGGCTTAAATTTCTTCCAAATAATTTTTGCAGAGCTGGAATCAAAGGCCGACTTAAGAGCTACAAAGAGGCAAAAAGTGCTGCCTTGGGTATATAATTCATCACATTCCCCTGAAGTCAGTTATTTTTTTTTACCCTGCTCCCACTCACATTCCTAATTCAGCTTCCTCTCTTTCACATCATAATGCCAACCCTCAAGTTACAATCCTTGGATAAAGTCCTTTACCTACATTCAGTTTCTATCTCCTCAGTCCTTCGCTTCATAAATGAATTCTTTCTTTAACGTGAAGAAACACAGTCTGTAATGGCTATATTTAAAAACTCAAATGACACATCAAACTGTGGTTAGTGCATTGACTTTGAACCCTGTTTGTGATTCCAGTTTGCTGGCTGGCTACAAAGTCAATGTGTCAGTTCAGACCTTTATAAAGCATACTTTAGCTTTCCCATGGTTTGGTTATGATGTTTGAATAGACTCCATAGTTTCTTTTTCAGCTTAGAAAAATAGCTGCTGCTGAGATTGTTGGTCCTTCTAGTTCTACACCATCAATGTTGTCATTGTGGATAGAGATTTCTGACTCTTTCTTTTCCAGCCTTACCTGAAAATGCTAAGGATTGGCTCCGAGTCTGCAATGTTTTCTTTCTGAGCCAGATCTTCCCTTCACATTTCAACTATAATGATCTGCTAGAACTGACAGAACATCCAAAATGCATACATTTTTTTAAAGGAGAGACAGATGACAAATCCAACATAAACTCTGCAGAGATTATTAGAAATGCCTCCATGAAAACGCCCCTTCCGAAACAATCTACAATAATGACAGATCTGTGGCAAAAAGCCTGCCTGTGATCGTTAGGCTTTAAAATAGCTTTTGATGGAACCAATGGAGTTAGTTTCAAACTTCCACTGCCATATAGGAAGCAGCTCACATGTTGGAGAATCCCCAAGAGATTAGACATAAATCTGGCATTAGGTGTAATGTGGGCGTTTCAGAAACCAGCAAGGGAAACATCTCACCACTCCAATGCTGGCCTAAAGTTAGCCATTCTTGAAGAAAGAAATTACATAAAATGACATTACTGCAAAATAAACAAGCTACTGTTCATATGGTTTTATAGCCTGAACGGAGACAAAAAAAAAAAAAAAAGTTTGTGTCATACCGAACTGCGGTTTGTTGAGTGGGCAGATAATTATCACTGTCTGCACATTATATATTTCTTTTCTTTATGACCTCACTGTTTATAATTCATAGGCCTGCCCAAACATGCATGCTTTGTGTTCTCTTTCAAGTAACACTTTATGCACCTATGGAAGCGTATTCAGATCACAGAAACAATGCCTTAATAAAAGTCTATTTTTTTTAAACATGCCACCAGACTTGGCTATTTCGGCTGAAGAGAATGAAGACAAAAATTCAATGACCATCAGTGCAAATTATTTTCTTAAAGCTCATGCTGCAGCAAATATTAATGTTGATTGGAAATCTTTATCATGTTACCCAAGATTTATTTGGTTTGGCTTTTGATGGAGCCGAGGAGATGTGAAGATGTCTGCATATGTAAATAGATGAATAGATCTGTGCAAAATTTAAAAATAAATAATTTATGTTCTTTGTCTTTCCTGCTCTGCAGTGTCTGTTGCTATATTGAAAAGTAATGTTTTAATTGCTCTCTTGCTTCCCTGACTCAGCATGTGTGACTCTGTATGCGTGTGTTTGTCTGAGTATAACAGAGTACCTTTGGAAAGATAATAATTTTCAAAAACACTGAATAGAAATGATATTAATAAAAAGTAAAATTGGGATCTTTTAGCTTCACTTCCTCCTATTATAGGAGTTCCAACATTAACAGCAGTGATGGGTTTCAAATTTTTTTATTACCGATTCTGTGGGTGTGGCTTGGTGGGCGGGGCATGGCTTGGTGGACAGGGCTTGGTGGGTGTGGCAGGAGAAGGATACTATAAAATTTCCATTCCCACCCCATTCCAAGGGAAGGATACTGCAAAATCCTCATTTCCTCCCGATCAGCTGGGCCTTGGAAGGCAGAGAATAGATGGGGGTAGGGCCACTCAGAATTTTTACTACCGTTTTTCCAAACTATTCAAAATTTCCGCTACCGGTTCTCCAGAACTGGTCAGAACCTGCTGAAACCCACCTCTGGTTAACAATGGTAAAATCTTCATTTTCAGTGTATTCTATCTGATCACTAGAATGCTTCTCCCAAAATATAATCATTTTCTGTTACATACTAAGAAAGCAAGAAAGTTCTCTCCAGCAATTAAGTACCCTCCTTTCCAATGGCACTGCCTTCATATAGTCTTAGGGTGCTTCCTCAGGGTCACATTGAAGTGCTACTCATTGGGGGGATGAGACTAGGCATGCTTTAGCCAACTTCTGGCTCCGTACTAGTATACTGTATTTTTAAAACAAAGCACACTTTTAATTAAAAATGATGCGATTTTTGGAGATCTAAGGATTAAGTTTTCAAATGGCAATTGTTCTCTGAACTCTCAAGGGAACTATATTCATATTCGGGGTTAGCTGTTTGTGAGCAGGTTGGCTGGAACTGTTGTTTTTTTTTAAAAAAAAAATAGAAAACCCTACATACAAAGCATTACAAATAAAATCGCTACACTAAAGTTTGTTGATATAGTGTTATAATTTATCTTCTTTTCAAGCTCCTTCTACTGTTCATCCCTTGGTTCCTGTTCATGGAATTCATCCTTGCTCTCTTTGATGGAGGACTTTCAGCTTCTCTCCCTGGAAGCACTGATGACTCATGCGGCACTTGATCAAGGAGACCTATACTTCTTCTCTTGCTCTGTTTCTGCCCATAAAGATTAATTACCCAGAACAATTGATGCAGTCCTGTGTATCTAGCTGGTAGATTTGACCACTGAGAGATTTACAATGAGGTTCGTGCAGTCATGCTGGAACTGGGAGGCCCTGTCCCTGCACTTATGGCAAGCAAAATCTTCTTCATCTTTGCATTTTTATCTCTATTGCATGTTGTGTTGCATTCTTGACATGGAATCCTGGCTGAACTCAATAATGAGTTTCCAACTAGGCTTGCCATTGCATGAAGCAGCTGAATGTTGCTCCCTGGTGTGCTCTCTAGCCATCCCACCATATCTGTGCCATTGATTGCTACTAAGTACCACCTGAACTATTGTTCTGCAACCGGGGAAGGTGTGGCACACAGCTTGGTGCAGAATATACATGGAGCACTTGGTTGCCTGGTACATATCAGATGTTCTTTGATGCCCTTGCGAAGTGCTGGTGGTGAATGTAATAGCTCACTCATGCTAGCAGCTAGCTCATGTTTCATCATCCTCTGGGTCATGTGCTGTAGGTAGGATATCCCCTCTCCCCAGTGGTGGGATTCAAGTAATTTAACAACCGCTTCTCTGCCCTAATGATTTCTTCCAACAACCAGTTTGCCAAACTGCTCAGAAAGTTAACAACCGGTTCTCCCAAAGTGGTGCGAACTGGCTGAATCCCACCACTGCTTCTCCCTTTCATCAACTGCACCATCACATGTATTCTTAGAGAAAACAGCATGCTCTAGAACAGCCAGCTGTACTAGCAAAGATAAGGACTGGAGCATGAGTTTAAGCAGAACCTGAACTGAGGGATGCATAAAAGAAGCCAAAGAATGCAAGTTTTGAGAGAAATAGAATGCCACCAGTAGGCATGGCCTTTGCTCTCCACTGTTCTTTCATTCATTTCCCATTTCTGATTCCTATAGTATATGAAAACAAAGCACTATATTAATCATAGCTGGTGGCTTATAATGTTTTGCAATCCTCTCTTTCCCAGGGATAGTTTTGTGATCCTCCTCCTCTTCCTCCTCTTCTTCCTCCTCCTCCTCCTCCTCCTCCTCCTCCTCCTCCTCCCCCCACCTCGTCCCATATATTTCTCCTCTATGTTTCTTCTGGAACATAGAACTCATACTCCAATTCCATATTAGATGAGGAGTGTGTTCAGATATTGTGAGTTGGCATCTGCCCCATGTGATATATCAGCAGGCTCCTGAATCCATCCCATCTGCTAATAAACTGGTTTTGGTGATCTGTTGTTCTTTGTTCTAGGAACTTGGGCTCACCAATCAGCTATACTTTTTACATGGATATGCAGACGCAGGTGGGTGCGTATGACTGTGCCTACATGTATGCCTTTGTGTGCAGGGAGGGAGGATATCTGAAGGGAAGTAGCATCATAGTAGAACTTTTATGGGCAAAGGTTCCTTGACCTTCCAATATTTCCAAAAACTTCCAATATTTCCAACTGGCTTCCTATGAAAATTCCCAATTCATTGTTGATTTTTTTTTCCGGGATGAGTCAACACTTCTCTGGCTATTTCAAGGAAATATTCCATTAAAAATGTAGAAAAAATCTCTAGAAACTTCATTCTAGGGAACTGCTTTCTTTGTATGATAGGGACAAGTAGCTGATGGACCATAAGGTGCATCCCACCTGTGTTCTTCCCACTTCTTGAAGAAGTGAAAAACATTTGGCTAGTGAAAGGCAGGTGTGATGCTGACATCTGGCAATGAGTCACCATCCTAAAGCTTCCACCATCAAATGAAATCTGGAAACCAGATGAAATAAACTACAGAGTGAAAAAAAAGTTGTTAAAAAAGGAAATAACTCCTATATTGTTGGAGATATACCAGGTATTCTTATGAAAAACAGACTCTGCCAAATTCACATTATGAAGCTTATTTAACTGCAGTTTTGAAAGCTGGTAAAGACTCTATGAATTGTACAAGCTACTGCCCAAATTTTTTGTTTCAGTGTTGATACTAAAAATTTAACAGCTACCTTGGCAAGATATTTACATGCAATAATTCATTCATCACAATAATGTTCTGGATATACAGTCCATTGGGCTGAGCCTAATATTATGCCTATTGCTAAGAAAGTCCCAAAACATGTAGGCAAATGTTTAGGTTTTGTTTATTGTCCATAATCTGTTAAAATTTTGGGAACTGCTGTCCTTAGTTAGTAGTAGTAGTTAGAAAACATTCTAACTACTAGATAAGTATATTTCAATTTGTATTACCCAGATGAAAGGAAATCTTAAGAAGAGGTAAAAAAAAAAAGCCAGGTTTGTGAGAAAAAGACAGTGTGGTAAAAATGAATATTGTAGTAAGACTGATACACATTTTAGGAGTGATGCCTATATTGGCTGTACTTAAATATTTTAAACAGATTGATGATGATTTTTTTATGCAGGGAAAAATACCTAGGAATTCTCTGTTAACGTTATAGTTTCATTTGGAGATAGTGGTCCTGTTTTTCTGAATTTCATAATGTATCATTGGGCACACTTGTTAACTTCAGTAATGTATTGGATTACAAATGGTATGGACTATTTACCAAAGTGGACTGAACTTCAGAGGAATTATTAAGCAACCATGAGTGCCTAGCATGTTCTTGGTTCTAGAGTAGAAACTCATTCATTTTTGCAGTACTGAAGTCATTCAGACATATTTGAGCCTTAATGGACAGAAAATTAAAATGTGACTTTAGTTCTTACGAAAAACCAATGCTCTGGATTCATTCCTATTTAAAAATGGCTGATTACACTTTTGTTTTTTTAAGAAGGTGGAGGGAGAAAATATTAACCAATAGTAAGATTTTTACACTTAATCAGCTAATAACATCAGTATCTCTGAAATTTGTTTTTGGAATGACAATAATTTTCCTACAACAGTTAAAGTACACTACATACACAAAAACAAATTGCTTGACTCCAGTGCCCTCCTACTCTCTGAAATTCTGGAGAAATTAAGTGAATTGAAAAGGCTTTTACTGACACTAAGCCTACAATTTATTGCTAGCATAATTTTACTAAATTAAACTTGAAAGCATTCCTGGAAAGATGCTAATGCATCATATTTTACAGTTGGCTTAATGAAATTTGTCAATTCTTAGGTCTTCGAAGTGGGTTCATATAGAATGAAAAGGCAAGATTAGAAAATATTGTTTAGCAATATTGCATCATTATAAAACTGGTAGTCAACAATGAATAAATAGAACCTTTAGAGAGGTTATAACCAGTAGTGGGTTTCACATTTTTTTACTACCTGTTCTGTGGGTGTGGCTTGGTGGGCGTGGCATGGCTTGGTGAGCGTGGCTTGGGGAAGGATACTGTAAAATCTCCATTCCCATCCCACTCCAGGGAAAGGATACTGTAAAATCTCCATATCCTCCTGATCAGCTGGAATTTGGGAGGCAGAGAATAGATGGGGGCGGGGCCAGTCAGAATTTTTACTACCGGTTCTCTGAACTATTCAAAATTTCTGCTACTGATTCTCCAGAACTGGTCAGAACCTGCTGAAATCCACCTCTGGTTATAACTATTGATATTTTGCAATTCTGTTTTTGCAGTTGGCCCCTAATATATATGGCAATCTAGACTTAGTTCAGATCCCTATAAAAGTCAACCAAGTTTATAGCTTCTGAAATTACAAAATTCATCCCTACAAAAGAACAAGCATGCTGTAGGGAAGAGTCAATGCTTCATTCTAGAACAGTTTGCTGAAAAAATACACCATCTTTTCTCACAGAAGTTTATTTATGGCATTTGTTCAAATCCGCCTTTCAGCTAATTTCCAGGGTCAGGCTATGGAGGAAATGAAAACCATCCTGTATATAGTATATAAGCATCTGATGATTTGCTGGGCTTTTTTTTTTTTCCTCTTGCGTTAGAAATGTTAACTGAATTGTCATGTGGAAGGTAAATGGCACTCTCTTAGTTAACATGGACAGTTATAAATACCACAACTCAATTTCTTATAATCCATTCCCACCATTTTACATTTCTGTTCCCTATGAAGATTCTCAGACACCCAGGTCATGGTTGTCCCAAAGGTGTTTTTTTCAAGAGGCACATATCATCTTTGTTTTTCATTTTTTGATGCTTTGCTTCTCGTCCAAGAAGCTTTTTCCTGGTGGACAATGGAAGGATTTATATACCTTGCAGTCATCTGGTCATTAACACCCTTTCTGAGAGTCATTGAGGCCACTTGGAGGTTTATCTGTGCCCTCAGGGTCACCTGAATAGTGCAAATGGGTGTGCAGCTTTCTTGGAACTGCTGAAAGGACTCTGTTGTAAACAGGAGATAGGTGTTGTTGTATCCCTTTGTAGTGGTGGGATTCAAATAAATTAACAATCGGTTCTCTGCCCTAATGACTGGCTGGGTGGGTGTGGCCATGGTGGGCATGGCCAGGGGGGTGACAGGCAGCACTCGGCCTCCTGCAACCCCCCCCGGAGCAAAAACGGGCCACTGGGTGGGGGGGGGTCTTAAAACAAAACTTTTTAAGACTTTTGCGCTTGTATATGCATGAGCTGTAATTCCTTTGGGGAGCTTAAAGAAGAGCAAATGAAGCCAGAATTTATTTGTTTTTTTTTTTCTCTAGCAGACAGAACTGAATTAAGGAGAGACTGCAAGGTTTCTCACTTAGCTGGAAGGTATTAATTTTGGGCCTAGGAGGCCTCCCTGCAGCCTCCTGAGAGCAAAAACAGGCTGTGGAGGGTCCGTTTTCCACCTCCCTGAACTCCGGAAGCTCTGTGGAGGCTGGAAATAGGCCCATTTCCCACCTCTATGGGCTCTGGAGGCTCTCTGGAGGCTGCAAATAGGCCTGTGGAAGGCCCGTTTTCCACCTCCCTGGCTCCATGCACCCCCTGCACTTACCTGGGATCCAAAACAGGTTGTGTGGGAACTCCTGGGAGGGGAGGGGAGGGGAAGAGTGGGGCCATCCAGTCATTGGAACTATTTGTTCACTGAACCAGACATAAAATTAACATGCGGTTTGCCCGAACCAGTCCAAACTGGTTGAATTCCACCCCTGTCCCTTTCCCTATGTTGAGAGAAGGCTTTTCAATTTTAACATCAATAGCCTCTTTGACCCCTCTTTCAAATCTCTTTCAAAGAGGCCATCTTCAAAAGTCCAGTTGCCTTTGGTACTTCTGTTCCTCAACCGTCACCAGAATAAATAAATAAATAAATAAATAAATAAATAAATAAATAAATAAATAAATAAATCAAGAAACTGTAGCTAAAACTGGAATATATGTGATTTTAATCAATAATCAATTAATTAATTTTCCACCCATCTCATCAGGAAGTGACTAATTTTTTGCACAAGGGGGTTGTAAGATTTCTGAAAGACAAATTTAATTCTAGCAAGTAGATTCTGAAAAGTAGCTTTAATCTTTAATATGTTCCTTTGCATTCATAATTGTCTTTGGTTTTGATAATGTCAGAAGCATGACAGATCGATGAATCTGGAATCTGGATTTAGGAAGAGATACAAGTTTATTCGTAACTGTTTATATACAGGGATCTCTAAGTGAGATTCACATTTGATTTCTTCCTTTTTTGTAACATATCCCAAAATGTCTGCCCTACAGCATTGTGAAAAGGCAAAAATCATTATATTCTACTTATCTAAAGTCTCTGTACTTTTGAAACACGCAAGATAGAAACTGTGGTTCTATGGATATATTTCTGTGTACCTGATCATACCAAAATGAAGTTGTTTATTGTTAAGATGAATTTGAGCAACTGAATATTATTTTTAATTTGAAGTCCAATCAACATTTGGACATTTACAGGTCTGCACTATACTATCAAGTTCCATGTGATGCCAAAGCAAGATACTATGTCCAGATTTGGCAAGGATTGCACATTTTAAAAACTTAAAAGATAAAAATCAGATTATCTTCATTTTGTAAAAAGTAGAAACTTTATTCCATTTATAGAAAAAAATGTTTGGTGCTTTTCTTTTTTACCATAATTTAATGATAAAAATGTTGTCCCAAAAGTGCTTTTTCAAAAGGCAACTGGACTCTGTTTTTCCTTGAAGATGTATTGTTTCTCATCCAAGAAGCTTCTTCAGTTCTTCAGTTCTACAGCCAACTGCTGACAAATGAAGCATTGATTCTTCCCTAACTCAAGCTTGTTTATTTGTAAGGATAAATCCTGTAATTTCAGAAGATATAAATTTGGTTCACTTTTACAGGGATCTGAACTAAGTCTATG
Organism: Arizona elegans; assembly: GCA_022577455.1. NCBI lineage: Eukaryota > Metazoa > Chordata > Lepidosauria > Squamata > Colubridae > Arizona > Arizona elegans. The sequence continues at coordinate 130,232,153 of JAKOOJ010000002.1, forward strand.
TATAATCTCTTGGAATTCTGTCTCATTAAATACACACATATGAATCTGTATGCTATGTTTACTTCCATGTTAAAAATGATTACACGATTGCAAAACTAGCACATCAGGATCAGATCTTCTATCCTACCCAAACAGAATCTGCAAAGCTTGCAACAATAAGTTTTTTGATATGGTACATATAAAAAGAAATTCTGAGCTCCAGGTTTGAGGCATGTACAAGTGTATTATTTGTTGTGCTAGAAATATGGATTTTTTTTAAAAAAAAAAATCCTGGTTTACATATGATGCCAAATTATTTCATATAACTCTGAATCATAAACTATGGTTTACTGAACATTATATAATCATGCCAAACCAATATGAACCATATTTTGCCAGGCAGCCCTGGCAATGTAGGAAATGGCAGCTAACATGGACCATCAAGGCAGCTATTTATAGCATATTGTGAAAATATTGGGCATGAATTAGCCTACTAAGTTTCATTGATTTCAGAGGGAGAATTAAACCTTTCCCATTTAAGCTAACAAAGTTTAAAAGCTACTTGCTTTTGATGAATCATACCCCTTGTGATTAGAGCTATATATACTGCAATTAGGAAAAGGGATTAATTATAGGAATATAAATTATCCTAATTAAAATGAATACTCATAAAAACATATTGCAAAGTAGATAGAATGGTGACATCCCTTTCTGTGCCTTTTCAAAGTCAACTATACTGTAGTTCTTTGATGATGATAAAATACAGTTATCAGAATATTTATTTAGGCCACGTACAATATTCATTCTTTAAAAAAAACTCAAAACAATAATAATTACCCATTTGAGTTACAAGTAGTCTCAATTTAGCAACCACAATTGTAACTGGCTACTCTGTATTAAGCAATGCAGTCACTAAATGGAAAATTGTGCAACCCTGTTTATGCTTTCTTTTTCCCCTCATCCTGGCACCAGCATAATGAGCAAGAAGGGAATTAACATTGATTGGAGAGGAAAGAATTACAAGAGAGTAAGAGCCACACAATGGAAATAAAGCCACCTTTTTACTTAGTGCACTTGCATCTCTCAGGCCTTAACACACTTGGGCTACAGGTATTACCAGATTCCAATATGTATTCCCCACTGTGTCCCTGCTTACTCTCTTGTTATCCCTTCCTCTGCAGTCTCTCTGTTTTATAAGAATGTGGGGAGAAAACAACAGGTCAGACATGGGACAATGCATACTGCCTGTAACGGCAATCATGGGACTGATGCTGTATTGGTTGTAAAGTTATTTTTCAGCACTGTTCTAACATCAAATGGTAACTGAATGAGGCAGTTGATGAGGACTATCTGTAATAACTGAGAATATTCTTGTTATATTCTACTTACTATATTCTCTATGTAAAGACAATAAATATCTGTTAATTCTAAATCAAACAATACTGCATTTGGTCATAAAGAACATCTTACTTCTCAAATAAATGTTTGGATACATTTGATTTTAGAGTACTGGTTAAGACAACAAATACTATCCATTGTATGGTTAAACAGATATAGAGTTTGCTTGTGATCTTATTACAGTCTGTGGCTGCAGCCATCCAAGCATGGAACATAACATTAGAGCTAAGGGAATAACAGGCATTCAACTTCTCCCAACATATGCAAGATTTGAAAGGAAAAATATGGTTGTAATTATTTTAAATTTCCTTAAAGAATGCCTTTAAATTAACTGAAACTGAAAATTATGAATTAGTATAGGTATGCTTAAAATATTCTCACATTGACACGTTGTTGCCTGCAACCCAAACAGCCAAAAAATTTCACTGAAGAAATAGTAATAGCATTTAGACTTATATACCGCTTCACAGTGCTTTACAGCCCTCTCTAAGTGGTTTACAGAGTCAGAATATTGTCCAACAATTTGGGTCATCATTTTACCAACCCGGAAGGATGGATGTCTGAGTCAATCTTGATCCAGGGAGAATCGAACCCCTGGCAGTTGGCAGAGTTAGCCTGCTAAACTTACTCAGATTAAAATATAAGGCGAGTTTCAAATCACACTTATAGAGAAATAAAGAGAAAGCTCACATATGCACTGACATAATTCCAAAAGGATTTTTGATTGTGTAACCCATGGTGACATGAAGCTGAAGGTGAAATCTAGCTCATTTGATGTTCTTTTTCGCTTCAATAACGCAAAAACTCTGTGGTTGCTCATTTCCACTCAGAATTCTCCCATGCAGTTGCCATGTAGGGGATACGCAGCCACAAACCAGCCCTAATTCTGCTGACATCTTTGGTGCCTAATATAGCTAGGATTTATTTATGGTAACTCTCAAGTGAAGAAGGAGAAAATATGAGAAAACTGCTAGTTAGTAGATGGAAAAGAAGCTGATTTGGGGGGGGGGGTTCTGATCTATTCTGTTCTGTATTAAGTTGTTTCACACACTAATGTGGAAACTAATACAAGGTAGTTCTTGACTTACAACATTTCAGAATTCAGATGTTTGACAACTGACTCATATTAATGATGTTTGTAGTATCCTGGGGTCATGTGATCACTTTTCCCCATAAAGTCAGTGGGGAAGCCAGATTCACTTAGCAACCGTGCTACTAACTTAATAACTACAGTGACTCACTTAACAACTGTGGCAGGAAAAGTCATAAAATGAGGCAAAATTCACTTAACATATGTTTCACTTAACAACAGAAATTTTGAGCTCAATTGTGGTATAATTGTCATAATTCTTCTTGTTTTGTAATGAACCGATTTGAACATGATGAACTGTCAGAACATGAGTCAGTATCAGAAAGAACAAAAAATAGTTTATTGATCTCATCTACTTTAAGACTAAAAAAAAAAAAAAACACCTTCCCATAATCCAAAATAGCTATGGTTATTTATTCATATCTTGGTACTATTGAAATACGTATTTCTATATAGATGTAAATATATGAAGAAATATATTATTCTCATGCTGTAGAAGCAGAATAGACATTAATGACACCGACTGTAAAATAGTTGTCCTTGAAAAATGCAATTTGCCACAATACAGCCCAAAAGTAAATGGCAGAGAAAGAATATATTTTAATTATGTTTTAAATATTTCCTCTTTTTTGTAAGGATTGAAGTGCCTTGTAGGACAATTGAGACTCATCATTTTGATCATGTACAAATATGCATCTGAATTACTGAGTCATTTTCCTTTTATGCCACTTCATAAATCAAAACAAGCCTGTGGATTAAAACAATCTTTTCTCTCTGAAAATATTTGAAACTGTACTGCCAAAATGAACACAGAGCTTTCAGCGTGATATGATTTGGAATAGGCAAGAGAAATAAATGCTGTAAAAATTGGGATTTATTAATGAATGGTGGAGGTGGGGGAAAGACACTTTCTCTTGCAATTTGGAGAGAAGAAATTGATATTATAAAGAGAAATATGTCATATAAGCAGTGGTCCTATACCTCAAATGAGAAAAATGTTCCTTTGAGGAACAAATGGAGAATGGGAAAGGGAAAAGGAAAGGGAAAGGGAAAGGGAAAGGGAAAGGGAAAGGGAAAGGGAAGGAAAGAAGATTGGTCAATATTCCGACTAATTCCAACTGAATAGTATATATATTCCACCTCTGATTGCATTAACTTTTACTGAGATATCACTGAAAAAGAAGCCTCAGACCCCGATGCATTTACAAACTCACCTGCCTTGAAGCAGGTTTAGTAGTTTTAATGAACTCAGTGGTACTGGTCACATGTTTTAAATCAAGCATAATTTTTAAGTACTTTTCTGGAATTGTGCCTTATAGTTCTTAGTTATAATTCTTTCAATGAGAAATTGGCAAATACAGATTACACCAAGTCCAGTATGGAAGGCAATCATTTCCTTCTTAATATGAATTTGGGGCCTTGATTTATCACATTTTTGAACCTGGAGCTCACCACATCTGGAATCTCTTGGGAACTCCTAGAGGAGAATTGTTTCCATCTCCCTTTCCTGTTCAGCCCAGCTATGATATCTTAATGCAGCTGGTTGTAAAGTAAAGAGGCATTACATGATGGTGCTATTTCCAATGTCCCTCCCAAGCCTATGATTCTTCTATGATTCTTCATTGGTATATGCATGTAAATCAGGGATGAAATGCTCCCAGTTCAGACCGGTTCGCCCAATCTGGTAGCGATGGAGGCAGGTGGTTTGGAGAACCAGTAGCAAAAATCCCTGCCCCCCCCATGCCCAGCTGAGCCACGCGATCATCAGAGGCTTTTTTTTTTATTTTTAAAAGCATTTTTTATACAACCTCTTCAGCTGAAAAAATGTTTTTAAAAGTAAAAAAAAAAGTCTCTGATGATCGCGTGACTCAGCTGGGATCATCAAAGGCTTTTAAAAATATTTTTTCTACAACCTCTTCAGAGGTTGTGGAAAAAATATTTTTAAAAGCCTCTGATGATCTCAGCTGAGTTGCCTGATCGTCAGAGGCTTTTTTTCTTTTAAAAGCCTCTGACGATCCAGGCTGAGTTGCCTGATCAGCAGAGGCTTTTAAAAGAAAAAGAGTCTCTGCCGATCAGGCAACTCAGCTGGGAACACCAAAGCCTTTCGAAAGCATTTTTTTGCAACCTCTTCGCCGAAGAGGTTGTAGAAAAAATGGTTTTAAAAGTTTTTTTTAAAAAATGCCCATGTCCACATTCCCCCCCCACAAAGCCCCGCCCACATAACCGGTAGTAACAAATTTTAGATTTCACTATTGATGTAAATATGTAAGAGGTGACTTATTTGAGAATAATCCCCAAAGGTTTTTTGTTTTTTTTTTTTCTGAACTTGCAAGTAAACTGTATTCAGCAAGGATTTTTAATACAAACCTTTTATTGTTTTTATCGTCTTTTCTAAAAAAATAAATAAATCCCTGCAATGAAAGAATTATGACACATTTATTCATCCAGTTTACTCTTCATTTTTCTACTCAAGCACCTAGTCAACATACTCATACTATGTAAAATAAGCTGGTTTACTTATGAAGACTGTCTCTCCACACATTCAACTTCCTTCTACTATTAGGGACTTTGTGTTTAAGACTTCAGTACCTACTTGATAACACGCAGCCACTTTGATTTGCTGATTAAGGACAGGAAAGCAGGAGACCATGAATTCTAGTCCCATACCAGGCACAAAGCCAGTTGGGGACTTTGACTAGTCACTCTTTTTCAGCTCTAGGAAGAAAGCAATGGCAAACCACTTCTGAAAAGGTTGCCAAAAACAACAAAAACAGCAACAACCTGCAGGGACTTGTCTAGGCAGTTTCTAAGAGTCAAGAATAAGTCCAACAATTCAGTTAATTCTATTTTGGAGTAGACATAAACAGTATCACAATGTTTTACTTTGGGGGTTCAAACTCTTGTTACCATTCCAGGAAATTACGTACCAAGGAAGAATTCAAGTCTTGGCAAGACTTGGATTTTTGTGATAAATTAAAATAGGCTCCCCTTTTCATTGACCAACACAACATGTGGGAATAGGGCTACTACATGCGGGCTGCAAAAAATACAGGTGCCCATTACACAGCAGTAAATAATTAAGTTGTTTTAATCTCTTTGCTGCCTTCTAGTGTTCATCTGACCTTTTTGCACATAGATAAAAGTGCTTTGAACCATTCATAGGACATTAAAGCACAAAAATGGCATGGGGCTAGGTAGATGTGGGCTTAGTGAATAACTAGCCAGAGGTTGCGTTCAGAAAATTTGGCTAAACTGAAGCCCAGCCATTTCTTATTTTGAAAATATGGGGTGGGGGTGGGGAATTGCTGCAAGCACTGAATGTAAAGAATGTGGTAGAATCCTAATAAGCATATGGGGCATTGAAATGTATTTTCCCAGGCAGGGGGAAAGTAAACAAAGAGTAAGTAAAGTCCTCAGGTCCTGCAGTGGGATTCCATATTGAATGCTGTTGTGGACATATCTTCTCTCTCTCCCCTCCCCTCCTTCCACCATTTCATCTTTTAAAAACCCAGTTCTAGTGAAAGAAACTTAAAGGATGTTTGCTCAATAAAAGTAATCATAAAGGACAGGTATTAATTGACAGGGCAGCAGAGGGAAAAACAATAAAAACAAGGAACTTTGTGGCTAATGGGAAAAAATCCCTCCCGGTGCCTAAGCCATTTGCTTTCCCCCAACTCATTATCAGAGGAGACTTCCTTTAGCTGCTTTTAGAGGGTTCTTCTGCTTTTGTCCCTGCATTAAATTGTTGACACATCTTTCTGTTAACATCAGCTCTGGGCTAAGGCACTTCACAGAGGAAGACATCTGACATTCCAAAAAGTGTGAGGCCCCTGGGTGTCCAAGACTTGTAAGAGATAAGGAAAGGAAAATATAGACGTGAGGTTGTGTTCTTTGTTTTTCTTATTCCATATGTTTTATTGAGGTTTATTGTAACATGAAATACAATGAAAATAAAGATTAAGGGGGAAAAAAGAGGGAATGCAGGATTTTTTAAAAAGGTTGTTTGTTTTTGCAAGGAGACCTAGGCTTTGATGGACAGAAATGGGAAAACATCTTCTGCTTAAATTACTGGATTATTTCAGCTTTTTTAGCTCAATACACAAACACACAGGAAGATCTTATCTGGCTTGTTTCTGAACTGAGAATGGCTCCATTAATAATTTTAACTGGTTCCATTCTAGTTAACTGAAGACAAGTCCTGTAAGTATTCCTTTAACATATCCAGTACATAAGTATTTTCCAAATGAAGGCACCCACATAAATATGATCCTAATTATTTAGTTCGATACATGAATAAGCTATGTCTGTATTTATTAGGTATTCATATCTCTGCACATAATTTAAGTGGTTTCATAAACAGTCTTCTGCAAATAGTCATGTAATGAAAATGGTTAATCTATGCGAAGTCCCTTGGTTTATAGAACTAACCTAGTTTATTACTGGACTGCAATAAAGTATCAAGTGGATTTACATATTTTTCAGTGCCATGGATTAGCCTTAGAGAATGTTTTTGTCCTTCCAAAAGAAAACAAAACATATTAATGAAGTTTTTTTAAAAAATAAAACCTATCCATCCCCATCTGCTCGAGCATCACCTCACTGCCCTTATTGTTTTTAAACAGTTCCTTCTTTCTTTCTCCACCTGATTGTCACCACATCAGCCTTTTCAATTCCATCAGCCCTTGGCATCCGGTGGCTTTCCAGGGCTTCTCTAGGCTACATCCTTTCCAATGGTAGATGCCAAGACCATATCCATCAGCTGCAGATGTGGTGAAACATGAGTTTGCATTTCTACCTTCTGTGTCCTTTTTGCCACCTCTTGCCTGTTCCGAAATATTGCTGCTCCAATTTGCCTTTGCCAATAAACTCCTGATGTCCTCTTACATTCATACCACATACTGCATCTTTCCTATCTTGTAACCACTTCCTCATCCCAGCCAAAAATTCCAGCTCCAAAGAAGTATTCACCCTTGTGCAAATGGTCGATACTCCCTAGAGCAGGGGCGTCAAACTCAAGGCCTGGGGCCCGAATCTGGCCCATGGGATGCTTAGATCTGGCCCACAGTGCCGACCTGGAAACAGCAAAGGACCGGCCCACAGTGCCTCTGCTAGCAAAAACGGAGCTCATGAGGGCTGTCCGCAGCCCTCCCAAGCTCCGTTTTCACTGGCAGAGGGTTTCAGGAGGCCGTTGCAGCCAAAAATGGAGCTCAGGAGCCTGTTTTTGCTGGCAGAGCACTTGGGCCACCAGAGGCGCCCCCAACACGAGTGATGTCGAGCTGGTCACACCCACCCTGGCCATGCCCAGCCCGGCCCCCCAAGATCAAACACAACCCTGATGCAGCCCTCAATGAAATAGAATTTGACACCCCTGCCCTAGAGTATCCCTAGAGTAACTTGTTCCTCAACAAAATTTACTCAGGTTCTGATCATGTTCTGGGATCATATTGAGCCATCAACTAACCATACAAAGACTGTGTTCACGTGATACTAAATCATCAGTGATCCAAGCATATTTTAATTTTATGCATTGTGCAAGCTCAGGCAGTAATGCAGGGAAATTTGTGAGAAGCATGTCCAACAAGTATCAAAAGGCATTTGGCCACCTTACATGGTGCATAGCTGCACTACTTCTCTGAAGCAAGAGATTTATCCAAGGGCCTTTTCATGCTGCCTTCCAATCAGTTAAGGGGAAGCTTTATTTGCACCTAATATATTCTAAGAGGGTCTTGGGGGAATGCCCTAAGTAAGAAAAGCAGCTAGGCAAATAATTTATTGTTTGTTTGGCAGATGGCCAAATGGTCTCATTGGAACCAGTTGCTGGGATCGCCAGGCTACATATGGAGTTCCATGTAACTTTCATCCAAGTATTTTTTTTAAATGTAAAGCAGCTTAACTCTTTCTCTCCCAACTGTTTTTCATCCACTGTACAAATTCTGGAAGAAAACAATGGCAAACTTATTTTGAAATGCTGCCAAGAAAACTGGATTTAAATGTCAATAAAAATGGACTTCTGGAATGAAGACATACTTGGGATTCCACATTTTTACTTGGTCTTTTAAATTATTTACAGATTTTCAAGTTATTCTTTCATGTTTTTAAAATGATTTTTATTCTAAATGTTGAGGTGGCCTAAATATTATTAACAATTAAAAATGGTGTTGATTTAATAAGATAGCGTGTCTTGCACCACGAATATTTAAAATGGATGGGAGACTTGATGTCCGTCAGAAAGTTTGGGCTACCATTCCACATTCTAAGCCATTGGCAGTGTTGTATTTGGCTGAGAGAAGCTAAAGTGTAAATATCTGGATTGCATTCTACGATTTTAAATAACATTCCTTTAAACACATTGCCCTAAAGATCCAACTGACAATCCTCTTGCAAAAACTTCTGGTTCGCCATTCATAATTCTGCCTAATATTTTTCTTTTTCTATCCCACTGTGCCTGCCAAAGCTTTAATTCTGTGGGGGAAAGGAGACCATCTACTTGAATAGATATTATGAACGTCTAGTACAATAGAGAGGCTGAGATCAGCAGGAGCTGATAGACGCTGCCAGAATTTGAACAATAATCAAATTGTGAATGTGGGATTCTCTTTCTGCTGAGGCCTTTGGTCTAGGTTAGTTGCGAGCCTCATTTAGGCTTAATCCTTGTGGTTTTACATTGATTTTGCTTGCTGTCCATTGTTTCAAACTGAACTCTTACATGCTTTGAGCACAGTTTTCATTGTGCGAACTCCAATGCTCCAGCTGAGAGACTCTCTGCCTGATCCCCAAGCAACCTTCCACCAACATTAGCATGAGACAGAGGAGAAATCTCAAGGAGCCGTTTGGTTTTTAGGTTTTGTTTCCCCGGGGTCTCTCTCAAAGTCTAGATAATAGTATTATTCCTTTATGTTTTTGTCTTGGATTGTTGGGAGAAAAGGGGAAGGGACTGTATTTCTATCATGAAAACTCCTGCCTGTATCATCTCCTTTTAAACACTGATTTCTATGTTTACCCATAAAATGTATTATGTTTTGTTGTTGTTGTTGTTGTTGTCGTTGTTGTTGTTGTTTTGCTATCCTTAAATGCACAAATGATGGAAGAAATTATCATTTCTGCTCAGATGGTTTGCTTATGCAGTATAACTGGTTATTGCATCTGAGTCTTATCCAAAAAAGCCTTTTCTATTTTAGCCCCTACCCTGTGGAACAAGCCTTGGTAGTACAGTGGTCTAAAGCACCCTGTTATTAAGACCAGCTGCCTGCAATTACTGCAGGTTCGAATCTCACCAGGCTCAAGGTTGACTCAGTCTTCCATCCTTTCTAAGGTAGGTAAATTGAGGACCCAGTTGTGGGGGCAATAAGCTGACTTTGTATAAATATACAAAAGGATGAAGGCTATTGCTTAGCGCATTGTAAGCCGCCCTGAGTCTCCGGAGAAGGGCGGCATATAAATCATTTTTTTTTAAAAAAAAACAGTTCCTCCCACACACAAGGTGGGGCTGGCCACAACCCTGTTGAAAATGGCTTTGTAAACTAGCCTGAGAATCCCATGATAACCTGTCAGATTGCTGCATGACAGTTAATGAAATCCACTTTCTGTAGATATCACCACCTTTTTTTAATCTGCTTTTATTCTAATTTTAAAATTAGTTTTTCAATGTTTTTTTTTTGTCCTTGATTATTACTAAGTATTCCATCCAGAGTTACTATGTGAGATGGGTAACTATATAGATATGATTAAATAGAGATAAATAGATGATAGATAGATAGATAGATAGATAGATAGATAGATAGATAGAAAGAAAGAAAGAAAGAAAGATAGATGATAGATAGATAGACAGACAGACAGACAGATGATAGATAGATGATAGATAGATAGATAGATAGATAGATAGACAGACAGACAGACAGATAGATGATAGATAGATAGATGTGTGACCAAGCCTCTGATCTTATGGCATATTGCAATGTTTCTTAACTTTGGCAATTTGAAGTTGTATGGACTTGAAGTCTTCATACTGCCAAGGTTAAGAAACACTGGCATACTGTATTATTAATAGTTAATGGTAACAAAATGACTGTCTAGTCACAAAGGGTTTACTTTAAACACAGTAGGCTATTATTACAACATGTTATTATAATTGTATCACTCAGAATGTTGCACATGAATCTGGAATTTGATCAGATTTGGTGCATGACTACTGTTAATACAGTTTTTGTCTTAGACTCCTCCCCTCAAAGGAGAGCAACACTGAAATTAAAGGACAGATATTAGAACAATATTAGCATTCATCATGTAATATTAAATCAGCATTGATTCCCCACTGATTTTAGTTATAAAGTAGGTCTGGCTTTGGCAGTTTCTTTTCATGGAACAGACTCTCTTTCTTGAAATTCTATACTTTTCTGACTGGCATAATCCAATAATGGGGAATATACTGAGGAAGTGCAAATGCTCAGGATGGAATTCCAAAATTTTACTGCCGGTTCTCTGAACTATTCAAAATTTCCACTACTGGTTCTCCAGAACTGGTCAGAACCTGCTGAAACCCACCTCTGGCTGAGAATGAGTTAATTCTCAACTGTTCTAAAAAAGTCTGTTTGTTTTGGAACTGTTTGCATCTAAAGTACCTACTTGGGCCTGGGTCACAACACCTCTCTAGTTCTCAGAAAAGTAAAAGGCAAGGGAGAAGAGGTCCATTCAGACTTGCAAGATTCCGTTACTGTAAACGTACAATAAAGATAGAATTAGTATCTTTGGTTTTGGTTTCCTGGACTACATCAAAGGGCTGACACTGTGGGATGGAAATGTAACCCAGGTAGACCTTGACTTACAACATTTTGTTTACTGAAAGTTCAAAGTTAAAATGGCTGTCGGGGTTCCAAATAACACCCTCAATGAAAGAAAACTCTGAGGCTCAGAGTTCCTCAAAGTTCCATTTTATTAGAGATGTCATATTGGCAAATCTGGGAAAACCTGAATCTGAAAGCTTCCAGGTTTTCTCCACCCAAATGAAAATCCAAATCCCTGCCCAGCATCCACATGTCCATCACATGGCCCAATCAATGCACCATCCCAACTGGAAATGCCTCCCAGTCACATCCCTCCAGGTGCAGGGCAGGATTGTCCTTGACTCCCAGAGAAAGGAATGTTATTATGACTATATATCTCCCCAGCTCCATACAATCCGCACCTCCCAGGCACTAAATGTGGCAGGCCTGAAGGTCCAATGCAAAAGATGGCTTCCAGAGCTGACAACGGCACTGAAAAAAGTGACTTATGACCGTTTTTCACACAACCTTTGCAGCATTCCCTGTGGTCACGTGATCAAAATTCAGATGCTTGGCAACTGACTCATATTTATGACGGTTGCAGTATCCCCTTTTGCAAACCTTCTGAGGAGCAAAGTCAATGGGGGAAGCCAGATTCGCTTAACAACCCTTGTTACTGCAGTGATTCGCTTAACAACTGTGGCAAGAAAGATCGCAAAATGTGGCAAAACTTACTTAACAAATGTCTGGCTTAGCAACAGCATCTTTGGGCTCAATTGTAGCCATAAGTCGAGGATTACCTGTGCCTGGAATGCCACACCTGTGCTTTTGCCCAGGACTGAGTATCAAGGATAGATAGGAGCAAGTGCCAAAGTGCTTTTTTGGAACTGAACCTGAAGTGGGCCCAGCCCTACGGGATATGGAAAGCGTGCAAATAACCGCTTCTCACTTTTAAAGATGTTTTATGAGTGAATGGAACATTGGTCTCCCTTCAACGATCTGACATTTTGCAAACCTATGGGGGAGGTGCTTTTTTATTATAAGTTTATTTGATTTTTGTTAAAATGGGTCATTTTAAGTCAATGTGATTCAATACATGGATTCCCTTTCACAAACAGCAAAACGCTCAGAGTTGAATGGTTTCTGTTATGTCCTTATAAGGACATCCGCCCGGATTGGCTGCCAGCCACCGGGCGGGAAAGTTTGAATCCCTGTCAGGGGGTGGTACGTCTGCCGGAGCGAATATAAGGAGAGCTCCGGCAGCGCACGGCAGTCTTGCTACTGTTGCTGTTTAATAAAGTTACTCATGTAACGAGCTGGTCACGTCTTCCATTCCTGCGCCAATCTAACACTGGCGACGAAGGACTAGAGAGAAGAACGAACCTCGCGGCACCAAGCCAACAAGACCAAGACTCCGGCACCGGGAACTACAGTAGGCATTTCCGTAGGCATGGCATCCGCTGAAGTCACTTTGCCAGCCCTTGCTCCTTTCCGGCCAGGGAAGGACAAGTGGAAATCCTACGTAGTGAAATTCCGGCAATACCTGAGAGGCAACAACATCAGGGATGCCGATGATGACCGGAAAAAGGGCATTTTCCTGGCCAACTGCGGCTCCGAGGTCCTCGACATGGCAATCGATCTCGTAGCACCACGAGACATCGAAGAAGTGCCATGGACAGACCTGCTGCAGATCCTGGAAGACCACTATGCCCCAACAGGAACACCGGTGGCGAACCGCTTCACCTTCCATCAAAGGGACCAGAAGGAAGGTGAGACGATCAAGGAATTCGTGGCCGCCCTACGCCAGATCGCAGCCAGCTGTGAGTTCGACCACGTGGACAATGCCATCGCTGACCGCGTGGTTTTCGGCATGAGGGACAGAGGCCTGCAAAAGAAATTCCTGAGCAGGAAGAAACTCGTGCTCAAGAATGTGGTGGAGGAAGCCACCGCATCCGAAATCTCGGAGAAAGCAGCTGCCGCAGTAAGCAGAGCAAAGAGGATCCATAAGATTCGCTTGACGGCGCAATCATCAACAGAGGATTCCACAGCTGGATCCGAGTCAGAGGGGGAGTCCACCGTCCACAAAGTATCCAGACCCCCAAGGCGGGAAACCACCCAACGGAGCTACAAGGGAGAGCGCTGCACCAGCTGCAGAGGGGACCATGCCAGGGCAACCTGCAAGTGGAGAGATGCGACCTGCCGACGCTGCAACAGAAGGGGTCACATCGCCGAAGCTTGCAGAGCCGAGGAACCAGCCCCAGAGCCCCCCAGCCACCGCTCCCGCGAGAACCGGAAGGATTACCAGAGATCAGCCAAACGGTCCTCTGGCCCTTCCAGACGCAGAGACGACGAGTTTCCCCGGAGCGGAGCGGTCCACCAGACGACCATCGCACACACGACTTCGGACAACGCCACCAAGTTCCACGTGACCATCCACGTGGAAGGAGCACCCTGCAACATGGAGGTAGACTCGGGCTCGGTCTACTCCATCATGGATTGGCAGCAGCTGAAGCGCCTGCATCCCAGCATCACCAAGCGAGAGCTGAAGCCACTACACTCCAAGCTCGTCGACTTTGGGGGAAACCCCATCGGAGTGTTAGGAAGAGCCGACATCCGTGTCACCTACAAAGAGTTCGAAGGCAAGCTCCCCATCACCGTCGTGAAGGACAGCCGACCGAACCTGCTAGGAGTGGAGTGGTTCAAGCCGCTGGGGCTTTCAATCGAAGGCATCAACCAAATTCGCAGGGACGAACTCGACAACCTCATCGAAGAGTTCAAGGAAGTCTTCGATGGTAAGCTGGGGAAATTTGTGGGGAGGCCAATCTCTTTCAATCTGGACAAGGGAATCACCCCAATTAGGCTCAAGCCCCGCCGAGTTCCGTTTGCCCTGCGGCCCAAAGTAGACGAGCAGCTGGATAAGCTGATCGCCCAGGGCGTCCTGGAACCGATCGATCATGCTTCATGGGAGACCCCCATTGTGACCCCACTGAAGCATGATGGGTCTGTGCGCATCTGCGCCGACTACCGTTGTACCATCAACAAGGCGTTGGCACAGAGCGCATACCCAGTCCCAGTGGTGCAACACCTGCTGCATTCCCTGGGATCTGGATCAATCTTCGCGAAACTGGACCTGGCCCAGGCTTACCAGCAACTGCCAGTAGACGAAAAAACGGCGGAGGCTCAAACAATTGTCACGCACAGGGGGGCATTCAAATGTAACCGCCTCCAATTTGGAGTCAGCGCTGCCCCCGGCATCTTCCAATCCATGATGGAACGCCTTCTCCAAGGCGTTCCAGGGGTGGTGCCTTACTTCGACGATGTGCTCATCTCCGGTGACTCAAGAGCTCAACTCCTTGAAAGGCTCAGGCTTGTCCTGCAGCGATTCAAGGCCAAGGGCTTGAGGGTCAGGCGGGACAAGTGCATCATAGGAGTACAGGAAGTCGAGTTCCTGGGCTACCTCATTGATAGCACAGGCATCCACCCCACCAAATCAAAAGTGGAAGCAATCCATGAAGCTCCAAGCCCAAAAAACAAAACGGAGCTTCAGGCTTTCCTTGGGTTGCTCAACTTCTACGCCATTTTCTTAAAACAGAAAGCCACAGTTGCTGAGCCGCTCCACCGCCTGCTGGGGAAATCGGCTTCCTGGAAGTGGGGCCAGGAAGAGGAAGCAGCGTTCCGGGCCATCAAAGGACTATTGACTATTGAAGCACCGAATCAATTGGGATTATAAAATACCGCTATGGCTGGATCTTGGTCATACTTTCTGGAATACAAATATAATGTCACTCGGGGGGTTTTTATATAAAGAGGTTCTTTTTACAGATGCGGGCAGATGGCAGCTGAAGACATTACAGACATTGTTGGCTGAAGGGATTAATTTAACTTGGTTACAATATAATCAACTGCAATTGAGATGGAAAGAGGACCAAAAAACTGGTATTATGATGTATGAGGAAGAATTAGTTAGACACATAAAAGAGAAAGGCCCAATGCATATTAAAAGACTTTATAATGTCTTGTTAGAAAGGGATTCAGAAACTGAACTAGTTAAAGACTGCATGGTTAAGTGGGCACAAAATTTTGAGGAACCAGTGATGTTGGAAACATGGGAAAAAATTTGGGTTCAGAATGTTAAATTTACACAGTCGCAGAATCTGCGGGAAAATTTCTATAAAATGTTTTATAGATGGCATTTAGATCCAAAAAAATTGTCGTGTATGTACCCTAGTGCCCAGCCTAAATGTTGGAGATGTGACTGCTTAGACGCTACATATTATCATGTTTGGTGGACCTGTAAGAAAGTTAAGGCTTTTTGGGTAAAAATTTGGTGGGTCATGCAGAATGTTTTGAAGAGAAAAATTCAATTTTCTCCACAACTGTTTTTATTGGGTATAGTTAAGGGTTTTACATTGGGGGAAACAAAAATGATATTGTACATGATAACTGCAGCAAGATTGTTGATAGGTAAATACTGGAAAAATGAAGCGCTGCCTTCGATTGAGGAATGGACTTTGAAGATGGCCAGTTTTGCGGAGATGGCGAAGATTTCAGCATATTTAAAAGATTGTTCTCAAGAGACTTATGAATGGGAATGGAAGAAGTGGATAAATTATGTTCAGCATAAATATCAAACTAGGAAGTATCAAATAGCCTTTATTTAAAAATGTTATATAAGATAGAAACATTTTAGGGTTGAGGATAAAAATTTGTTAGAAAATGTTATATTAAGATAGAAATATTTTAAGGTTAAGGATGAAAATTTGTTAGAAAATGTTACATTATGATAGAAATATTTTTAAGGTAATCAGGATGAAAATTTATCTGAAAATGATATATCAAGATAGAAATAGGTTAATGTAATGAAGATGAAAATTTGTAAGGGGGAGGGAGGGGTTCAAGTTTTATATACAAAGGAGGGTTTTTTCCTTTTATCTGACATGAGCATACTAGGAAGTCTGGGGGGAGGGGAGGGTTAGGGTGGGCTGGGGAGGTTGGGAAGTTTGGGGGGGGTAGTGGGGGGGGGGGAAAGGGGGTGAAAATGTAATTGTAAAACTTTTGCAATAAAAAAAAAAAAAGGACTATTGACGTCCAAAAGCGTCCTCATCCAATACAGTGAGACGCTGCCCATCAAGCTGACTTGTGATGCGTCTCCATACGGGGTGGGGGCAGTCCTCAGCCATGAACTGCCCAACGGCACGGAAGCCCCAATTGCCTACTTCTCGAAGACAATGTCCGGCGCGGAGCACAACTACAGCCAGCTGGACAAAGAAGCCCTGGCCATCGTGGCTGGAGTGAAGCGTTTCCACGAATACCTCTACGGAAGACGCTTCACCATAGTCACCGACCACAAGCCACTCCTGGGACTCCTCGCAGGCGACCAACTCACCCCAACCTTCATGTCCCCGCGGATGATGAGATGGGCCATCTTCCTGGCCGGCTACTCCTATAGGCTCGTGCACCAGCCAGGCACAGCCATAGGAAACGCCGACGCACTCAGTAGATGCCCATCGAAGAACCCGGTGGAAGACCCAGCCCCCACGCTCCATCTATTCCACATAGATGACGACGCCAGCTGTCCAGTCTCCTCCGCAGATGTGGCCGCACACACCCAGAGAGACCCCACCCTCCGCCAAGTAAGGTCCTGGATCCTCAGGGGGTGGCCATCGGAACAGACGGAAGAGAGGTTCAGCCCGTTCACCAGGAAACAGAAGGAGCTGTCCACCATAAAGGGCTGTCTGCTATGGGGAGACAGGGTGCTGATTCCAAGCACTCTGCAACGGCGGACGCTAGAGACACTGCACAACGGGCACCCGGGCATCGTCCGCATGAAGGCCCTGGCACGGAGTTACGTCTGGTGGCCCTCACTGGACAGAGACATCGAACAATGGGTCTCCAGATGTGACCCGTGCCAAGAAGTCCGTCCCGCGCCACCGCAATCTGAAGTCACGAACTGGGAGACCCCCAGCAACCCCTGGTCGAGGGTACACATCGACTTCGCGGGCCCGATGCAGGGGCGACACCTCCTCATCGTGGTAGATGCCTTCTCCAAGTGGCTCGAGGTGATACCCATGGCATCTACCACAACAGAAGCGACGATCCGAGCACTGTGCCGCCTGTTTGCCACACACGGGCTACCGGACGTGCTGGTCTCGGACAACGGCCCCCAGCTCACATCCCTGGCCATGGAGTCCTTCCTGGCAGGACTGGGCATCCGCCATGCCCTCTCCGCTCCGTACAGGCCGGCCGGAAACGGACAAGCGGAACGGATGGTCCGGCTCACAAAAGAAGCCCTCACCAAGATGGGCCCGGGAGACTGGCAAGAACGCATCGACAACTTCCTCCTCACCCAGCACATCACGCCACATGCCACCACCCACAAGAGCCCGGCCGAACTCCTCATGGGCAGAAGGTTGAGGTCACCCTTGGACCGGCTGCACCCCCAATACAGCCCGGAAGTGACCGCAACCGCCAGCCGGCCGCTTCGCGCCGTCAGCAAAGGGAATTCAGTTTTCGCGCTGAATTTCAACGGCTTTCCTAAGTGGCTGAAAGGGAAGATTGCCAGCACAACTGGCCCCAAATCCTACACTGTCGAGTTGGAAGATGGACAGGTCGTGAGACGTCACATCGACCAACTCCGGAAAAGGTGGGGGGGAGCACACGAAAACCAGCCTGACGAGGGAGGCCTACAACACCCAGACGAGGTAGGCCTACCACACCCCTACGAGGCAGAGCAACGCCATCCCGACGGGGTCGGCCCAGCACACTACCAGGCACTGTCACGTCGGCAGTGCAGCGAGGTAGACCGGGGCCAACCGCACGGGGGGTGGCAACACCAACCCGGCCAGGTGGGCACCCAGCACAACAGGCACAGGGACCCCCGACCCAGCCCGCAGGTAGACCAGGACCTGCCCAGAAGGGAAGCACCGCACCCTACCAGCGAAGGCAAACCACGGCAGCCCTACCAGGGAGACCTCAACGCAAGGCGAGTAGACCGGGGACCATCGCAGATGGGCACACCACAGCACATGGGTGAGGGTGGCACACGAATCCCCGGCGAGAGGGACCCCCGCCCAACGCAAGAAACAACCCGGCAACAACAACCCAACCCAGACGACCCCAACCACCAACTGGCGGTAGACCAGGGACTAGGGGGAAGGGAAAGCCGACAACAACCCGGCCAGGGAGGCCTGCGCCACCCCGGCAGGGGAGACCTCCACCGACCCGAGGAGGCATCCCCACAATGACACCCCGACCAGGTCGACCACCACCAACCCGACGGGGAAGGCCAATGCCTGCCCGGCCAAGGAGACCTGCGCCAACCCTGCAAGGTCGGACACCGCTACCCGAGCCAACACCACCTGCAGCGGGCAGACCGGACCCAAGGGCACCGGCCCGAACCACCCTCCAGACCACAGTGGGCCGGGCCGCAGCAGAACCGCAGCCACCGGGAGACCGAGGAAGAGCAAGTGACAGCCGGGGTCTTACCGAGACTCAGACGCTCTTCCCGGGTCGGAACCGAGCAGCACAGCCGAGGCGAAAGATCCACAGGCCAGGAGGAAGACCACCAGAACCAGCCATCCAGGGTCTGCGGTCCGGCCGGAGGCGCTGAGGGTGACCCCGCACACTTGCCAGCCGAACCGAGCCCGGTTCCGGGGAAGGATCCAGGAGCCACAGGAACCCCGTCCGTCCAGGGCGGGGACACGGGAGAAATGAGACTGCGCAGGTCAAGTAGGGTGCCTAGGCGTCCTACGTACCTGCAGGACTACGTCACGTTGGTTGACGAACACTGAACGTTTTTTTTTCTTGGACTAGGGGGGCGGAGTGTTATGTCCTTATAAGGACATCCACCCGGATTGGCTGCCAGCCACCGGGCGGGAAAGTTTGAATCCCTGTCAGGGGGCGGTGCGTCTGCCGGAGCGAATATAAGGAGAGCTCCGGCAGCGCACGGCAGTCTTGCTACTGTTGCTGTTTAATAAAGTTACTCATGTAACGAGCTGGTCACGTCTTCCATTCCTGCGCCGATCTAACAGTTTCCTATTGGAAAATTCATGCTGTGTAAAATTAACATTGACAGAAACATTTTTAATATATGTTTTAGGCTGCTTCCACATTAAACCCTTGAGGGATTTCTCTTTTTCCAGATTGCTGTCTTCAACCATGGGGGAAAAAAATAACAACAACATAGTCTTTGTATTATTAATTACCCAAGTTCAATTTCCCAGCATTTTCAGTAGCCATTACTGTATTTATCTTTTAATATGGTAATATCATATTTTGTTATTGTTTACTGAATATCAGAAATTTGCTGGGGACATCATAAGAAGAGGATGATAGCAGATTGATTACTGGGTAAAATCTGTTATATACAGAGACTTGCCTAGCAAAGACTCTGAGAAATGCAACACCTAGATAAAAGATGTACAGGCAGTCCCTTGACCTACAACCACAACTGAACCCCAAATTTTTCTTGCTAAGCAAAACATTTGTTCATTGAATTTTGCCCCATTTTACATTTGTTGTCACGGTTCTTAAGTGAATCACTGCAGCTGTTAAGTTAGTAACACGATTGTTAAGTGAATCTGGCTTCCCCATTGACTTTGCATATCAGAAGATCACAAAAAGGGATCATAGGACCCCGAGGACATTGCAACCATCATAAATGTGAGTAGGTTGCCAAGCATCTAAATTTTGATCACATGACTTTGGGATTGCTGCAACAATCGTAAGTGTGAAAAACAGTCATCAGTCACTTTTTTCAATGCCATCATTAACTTTAAACAGTCATTAAATGAACTTTGTAAGTCAAGGACTACCTATAGATCAAAGGGCCTTGATATCAAGAGCCTTGATAGTACAGTGGTTTGGTGCACCCTGTCATTAACACAGCTGCCTGCAATTTCTGCTGGTTCGAATCTCTCCAAGGCTCAAGGTTGACTCAGCCTTCCATCCTTTCTAAGGTAGGTGAAATGAGGACCCAGTTTGTGGGGGCAATAAGCTGACTTTGTATAAAATATACAAAAGAATGAAGGCTATTGCTTAACGCATTGTAAGCCGCCCTGAGTCTCCGGAAAAGGGCGGCATATAAATCAAATTAAAAAAAAGGGGGGGTGCAGTTATCTCAAGGGTAGGAAATTTTGCATCTCTGCCCATACGAATAGCTCAGACCAGTGGTGAAATCCAATTTTTTTTACTACCGGTTCTGTGGGTGTGGCTTGGTGGGCATGGTATGGCTTGGTGGGCGCATGGCAAGGGAAGGATACTGCAAAATCCCCATTCTCACCCTACTCCTGGGGGAAGGATATTGCAAAATCTCCATTCCCTCCCCATTCTGGGGTCAGCCAGAGGTGGTATTTGCCGGTTCTCCAAACTACTCAAAATTTCCACCACCGGTTCGCCGAACTGCTCAAAATTCCTGCTATCGGTTCTCCAGAATTGGTCAGAACCTGCTGGATTTCACCCCTGTCTCAGTCTCAAAAATGCATCCTTTCCCCATAAACTCCTAGTATACTGCTTGCTGACTTACTTGTTGGTGTTATGTGACAGCAGATTCAAATGTAAATCCTGAATAGTTGTAATAGTATGTTGGAATGACCTTGAGAGCAGGAGGATAAGTCTTGGTAGAAAAGATATTTGGGTCCAAAAAAGGAGGGGACCCTTCTTAGTTTTCCACAAAGTTAAACAAGGGGAAGGATAAAATATTTTCCAACTTCCAGGATTTTGTTAATGTAATCTTAAAATAAAGATAGAGCTGGTATTCATCTAAAAGGCTATCAGTAGTTATTTGAAAGATGATAATAGGGTCCGAATCTCAATATTGAAATAAAGCAACCCAAATTTCTTTGTGTATGGTTTGGTGCTTTGAGGCTTCCTTTGGAGAAAACGGGAAAGGTGAGGCAGTTTTGCAAGAATTGTTTCCAATCTTAGAAATTGTTAGGGGAAAATTTTGTTCCTAAGTCCCCAAAGGAGGGAAGGAGGGAGGGAAGGTTTCCCATGTCTTTGCCTGAGCTATGGTACATTGAATTTAGCAGCACCTATGCTTTGATCACCACTTACCTGGATACATATTTTGTGCCATGCCACTTTCGCCATGCTGTTTCTACCCTTGCTGCCCTATCTAATAGTGCCTGCCCCCTGCTCAATCACCTTTAACTCAATTCTTGATATACCTTCCTCTCCACTTGTAAAAACAAACCCCTCTTAATCTGAAATCTTCATTTACCCTGACTGCAGGGACATTTTTGCACATGCTATCAAGTTTTGTTTCTAAGTCCCAAAAGGTGGCTGAACCCATCTGGTTCAGAAGCTAAGAAGGGTGAGATCTGCTTGGACCGTGCAAACAGATCAACAATAAATAAACAATCAATCCCACAAGAGAATAGTGGCAAGCCACTTCTGTGCTGCTGCCAAGCAAATATCATGCATTCCTGTATTCACCGAGAGCTGAGCTGAAATTGAGTGTGACTTTATTACCTTTGTCTCAGAATGACAAAGTGAGCAGACACTTTTCTAAAAAATAAAATAAAAAAAAATTCCAAAGACCTACAGTCCCTATATTTATTTCTCTTCATCTGAATATATTTATCTCTAAAGTCACCTCTGTTACACTGTTAATTTTCAATAATGCTAATTAATAGGAAGGTTTGAAAATCCTTGACTGTTCCCACCCCCCAATCCCCAAATTGCAAACATTCAAATTGCACAAAAGGCCTTCAAACTATTTCTATGAAATAGTTAGGAGAATTTATTTTGTAGAGGTGATATTATTACTGAAAGTTGTTTTTATTATTATTTATTTATTTATTTATTTATTTATTTATTTATTTATTTATTTATTTATTTATTTATTTATTATTGTGATTTATATGCCGCCTTTCTCCCTAGGGACTCAAGGCGGCTTACAAAATGACAAACGACATTCCGTTTTATGCGGAATGTGAAATAGCCTGTGGGTGAGAAGCAAAATGGAAACCTTCTGCTGGATTCCATGTATGTCCAGAAAAGTTCAGATTTGAGACTTTGCACAGATCTAGGAAGAGGATAGTATAAATTAATCCATGCTGCAAATTATATCTACACCTGGTTGTTAGACTGTGTAATCTTACCTATACAAACAACACAAAAATTGAGCTTTTGGGGAAAAACAGATTTTACATGCGTGGAATCCTGTGTAATTAATGCACACTGTCTTGACAATTTTGGCTTTTTTACTATTTTTTTTTTCAAAAATGTTAGTAAGAGGATACAAATAGGTATTGCTAGAGTAAGAAAGAAAAAATTATTATGCTTGAAACTCACAATGCTGATAAGGCAAAAGAGTTAACAAGGGCTAATTTCCTCATACCTTACACCTGTATACCTTCCTTTAAAGATGCAGCTCAATTAACATTTTCAGAAAATAAGTGGCTCTCAACCATTTTTTGCAACTTCCCATCAAAATAATGAAAAGGGGGGGGAAGGCCCTTAGATAGTTAGATTGTCTATAAATCAAATGTTCATAACAATTCATGCTTTTTGCTTTTATTAAGACTTCAAGGTCCCAAATGCAATGGTAATTGATTCCTGAGTAGTGGTTAGCGTGCAGTTTGTATGTGGGCGGGAGAGTGATTTAAATCACTAGTCAGAGATGTGACCTTCAGCAAATGATTACTTGCAGCCTCAACTATTTTGTAGAGATGTTGTGCTGATAAGGTGAGATAAGGGTCTTCTGAGCCCTTTGAAGAAAGAGACAAAGAAATCTGAACAAATAAAAATTGAAAGCATACTCTGTATGACCACAGCAACTGAAGTCCGCCAATGAGATTATAGCTGATCCTTGAATAAGTAGACACAGAATTTTCCACAAACATATAAATGTTCCACAAACTGCAGTCCCATTGCAAAGTATAACCAAGTAAGTACCATTTGGAAAACAAAATGGTCCTCCTAGGTCTGGTTCTTGTTATCACTAGATCTTGTTAATATTACCTCCCGGTTGGTCATATCTTGATGGAAGAAGGAACCATGTATCTTAACCACAATCACCTTGAATTTATAGGAGGAATGATTCTTTTCTAATTTAATAAACTGTAATATCTATTGCAAATGTTGCTTGAAATTAATGATATTTCACAAAGTAAGATGAATGTACTCGTATACATATCATATTTAATTAATGATCACAATATAGTTTCCCTACAAAGAATTTCTGATGGATTGTGTTGTGAAAATGTATTTTTGGCTCTTGTAGAAAATAGCTTAGAGCATGAAGCTGTGGCTGTATTAAAAAATGGCCTTCTGGGGAAAATACATTGTTTTGATGTAATTGAACCTATACATTAAGAAATAAAGATTTGACATTTGTTTTCCCATCTTTTTCCAGAAAACCAGATCCATGCTTTTTCTAATGAAAGCATGATGAATGCAAAAAAAAAAAAAAAAAAAAAAAAAAAAAAAAAAATGTTATACCCCTTGTTGTGTGTTACATTTTAGTGCCTGAAGGGTATTCACAGAGAAAAGTGTGGGGCTCACTATTAGAAAGAATGTTGAGTTGTGCTTATTTGTAACACAACACAATACATTTCTCATTTCAGAAAAGGTTACTTTGTTGGTCTTCTTTAGTCAAAGTTATCAGAAACTATACAATTGAATGCACGTTAAGGCAAGGCATGACAAAACAGACCAGAAAACATTTAGAAGGAATATTTAGGAAAAGGGGTCTGTTCTGACTGGTTTTTCAGAACCAAGAATAAAAGCAAATAAGTACATTCAGTTCTTATTGATTTAAATATTCATAACATCCCATAACATCCCATTTCAAAGTGCAACACCTTTGGCCTAGGGCTTGAAGTAGCCTCTGAAAACTTTTGAGAGGCTTTAATATCTGCCCTTTTAATGGATGAGAAAAGGGAAACTATTAAGTGCTTGGAGAGTACTAATGTTAATGTTCTCATACTACAAATGAATTTTGAATTTAATTCCAGGTGGGTGTTGGGGGATTTTTTGTCTGATTACAGGGCTTGTTTATGCTAGCCTCACTCTCTTTGGGGACTGCAACTCCAAATGTGTCATTCCAGTGCCAAGAGTGATCCAAAGAAAATTGTATATCTGCCTTATATTGCAGATCAGGGGATGGGGATATAATATACAGAAAATAACAGAACCATCAGCAAACTTTGTAAAATACTTTCAGATTAGCACAAATTAGCTAAAGCCAACATCCTCTAAAAATTGGAAGGCATTTGAGATTACAACATCTATGAATTCTAGCCACTGTGATTGTTCAGATGAAGTCAATTTTACTTAAGGCTAAGTTCTGTCAGTTGGTGGTGCCACTTAAAAGTCCTAAATTCACATAGGAAAGGTAGATCAGAAGACTATCATAACCTTTTGGATTCTTCTTAACCTGGTATAAATGCCATATATTTCATGGTAGATCTAGGAGGAGGAGTATCTCCCCCTCCCCAAAGCTAAATGCTAAGCAAACTAGGGAGTTCACCTCTCACTATTCAAAGCTTTACATGGTGAAATGGTAATTTTAACATTCAAATGGCTATCTGACTTCATATTATATGCTGAATTAACAGGCAAGAGTCTGCATTTGGCAGTAGTAATGGAAAATGGCACCCCTATTTGAAAATAGATTACTGCCACTGGCTGTGATCCACAAATTGAATTTTTCCTCTGGAAATTAAAAAGTAGGGAACTAATTAATTCTGGAATGCAAAACTCATTCTGAACAGTCAGGGACATAGTTTATGGGCAGGTACTAGCCGATCCCTTGTCATATTTTGTCCTCAAAGAAAAGGCCCATCTCTCCATGTCACAAGTCGTGGTGTACCAATGACTAATTTATACCACAGGAGGAAATTTTCTTTTCCTTTAGAAGATGACCAGTTGTCCTCCTAGCTCTGGGAAAACAAACTAATATTTCAAATGTTGAAAGAGATACAGCAAGCCTTTCCTTGTGAAAACCCATGTTGCCAACCGCTAACCCCAAAGGCCTCAGATTTCCCTCCAGTAGACTTCTAAAAATAGTCTTCTGCTACTTCCTACCTCGGCTATGTGCTCGGTGCCTGAGAAATCATCTTATTAAAAAATTCCCATTGCTATCTATGAGAACATTCTGAGCCTTGCTCCAAATATATATATCTGGTTTGTAGATTTCAGCTTTTGATTGCGCTGCTGCTCGCCAACAGAAACAGGCTATTTCACTTCTCACAAGCTGCCTCTTATTAGATGTCATAAAATTGGAGATAACTTTCCTTTATAAGCTCCTGCCATTGAGGGAAACGCTAAAATTATTTGCATATGAAGCCTCGAGTCTTTTCAGCTTACTTTGTCCTTCATACCAACGTAAAGATTTCTGTGCCAACAAGGAACTTTAAAAGATCAGCAGCAGCTGAGAAAGAAAGAAGGTGGGACAAAATTGGAAAGGCTGTAGTTTCAATGAAGGGAGGAGGGGAAAACAAGGAAGAAGAGTAATAATCAAACTAATATCAGCCCTCTCCACTCTCATTAGCAATAGGATAAAGAACAATACCAGCGAACAGAGTGTACTCAAGGCTCCTTGCAAGAAGTCTTCCTTCTATATTATTTCCCTTGAAGTTTTCCCCGAGGTCGATTCATGAGGTCCTCCACTCTATAGCTCTGCACTGCCCCCTACTGCTCCAAAGGATTACCCAAGCCTATTTAAAAACTTGCGAGGAGGCCAAAAGTGAAAAAATAAATGAAATTAGACAAACCAACCCCACAACATTTCAGAGTTCCTTCTTGAAAACAGCAGAAATGCACCCATTGGGGATGACAAATGAAAGACAATCCATTTCGCAGCTGTCACCTTTTCTACAAGTTCATGCCTCACATTTCAAACAGACATCCAAAGGGCACGAGGAGGTCAATTTTAGTTTCCTAAAAGCCTAGATCAGGGTACTCAGAGACGTAGGAAATGACTCAATTCATTTTCCTAGAGCAAAAGAATTACATTTCGAGTTTTAAGCTAATATAGCTCTGAAGGCAGGGTTATAATGTATAGCACATAAGTGAGTTCAACTCTTAAGAGTATCCCTTTTAAATAGCAGTTAATTCTTTTCATGATATATCATTTTAAATCCTTGCTCTCCAACCCACTAGATTATTGGGGCTGTCAAAGAATTGAAAAATTAACACCACTTGCTGGTAAGGTAGAGCCAGGCATAGTTCTTCCCGCACTATTCAGTTATACCCACAGTTAAAAGCTGTATTTACACATCTTTGTTATTCCCATACCTGCTAATGCTACTATACCCCTGTATTTAATCTAGCCCCCTGGTGTGAGACATGCTGACATTTCTTAAAGCATAACTCCGGCTCTCACTCTTGATTTCCGATATGCCTCCTCCTCTGTCAAATAACTTACCATTTCCCCATTGCAAAGTCAGTCAGAACAATTGAGTCACTTCTCTCTTGAACAAACAATAGAACCCATACCCACCCAAATGACAGTGTTCAGGGTCCAGATCTTATAGGCCTGTCACAGGTGAATTCATTTGCACTCCAGGAAAATCCCTCTACTGCTGTGTTTCTATGTTCTCACCAAAGGCTCTAGAAACCCTCACCAAAATTAGTTTCGAAAGATTAATGGATTTCTATATTATGTATATCGGTGTGTGTGTGTGTGTGTGTTTGTGTGTCTGCAAACATGGATTTAAAGCTTGGCAGAGAAATTCTGGGAGCTGAAGTCCACAAGTTTTAAAGTTGCCAAGTTTGGAAACCCCTGGTCTATATATTTTTTTTTAAAAAAAATGATTTATATGCCGCCCTTCTCCGGAGACTCAGGGCGGCTTACAATGCATTAAGCAATAGCCTTCATACTTTTGTATATTTATACAAAGTCAGCTTATTGCCCCCACAAACTGGGTCCTCAATTTACCTACCTTAGAAAGGATGGAAGGCTGAGTCAACCTTGAGCCTGGTGAGATTCGAACTTACAGTAATTGCAGACAGCTGGTGTTAATCACAATGCTATTAGTCTGCTGAGCCACCAGGCCCTATATGAATCATGCTGCTTGCAAATGAGAACTGAAATACCAGTTCATACAGGGATAGTGATGGAGCTGGGCAAAGGACATGGGCTTGGAGTAATGGTCTTAAAAAGTACAGAGGTAGGTGCAATGTACTCTGTCGGGAACTATGGGAAATGCAGTTCTTCTAGATGTGCATCTCTAGTGTATGTCAGAGCAAATGGCAGCATCTAGCTGATGCTGTTTATTCTTATAAAAACATACTGTAGCATGTTATGACCAGTACTTAAATGGAAAGCTACCAGGAAATGCAGAGGTACAAACACAGAAGATACAAAACACAGTAAATTACAGCAATGACAAACCGCTTTTGTATCATAGCCAAGAAAACAACTTGTCCATATCCTGTTAGCTACCATGAACTGAGTTTCACTTGAGGAAGACTAAGCTAGATTTTATTTTACCTCTTCTGGGAATACAGTCCTAGAATGTGTTTGATGTACGACATAATTGTGTCAACATTCAGTGTTTTAAGGTAGGAATCAGAGCAAGAGACTGCTAGGAGGTGAATTAATCCCATACCTTGTAGAACCACACTCAAACTCTGCTCAAATGGCCAGAAATTTAACCATTTAGCTTGGGTATCGTGGCAACACATGTGCAAGGGTAGACCACTCCTGGTTTAGAGGTTGGTAGATCCAAACAGACACTGGCAGCCATATCCATCATTCAAGGCTTCAAAACAGTACTTTATTTCAATGAGCAAAGCACTTCTTGAATCTGCTTATAAGCAACCTAGTTTTCCCCACACAAGCCTCTTGTCTACAAGAAGCAAAGTAAATAACTTACTTTTCTGGGCTTCCTTTTCTCCAAATGCCTCCTCCAGTCCTTTCCATAGCCAGCTTCTCTGCATAGGAAAATGTTTCCCCATATAAGCAGACATTGCGACAGGGATTTTGCAGTCCTAGTGGTCAATCACTTAAATATGAGCCAGTAGTGTGCGGCAGCAGCCAAAACAGCTAATGCAATCCTTGGTTGTATAAACAGAAGGATAAAATCAAGATCATGTGAAGTATTGGTACTGTTATATAAAACCTTAGTAAGTCCACACCTGGAATACTGTGAGTTTTGATCACCACATTATAAAAAAACATGCTGGGATTTTGGAAGGAGTGTAGAGAAGAGCAACTAAGATGATTAAGAACCTGGAGAATAAAACATATGAAAAAAGGTTGCAGGAATTGGATATCACTTTATTTTTTATTTATTAAATTTATATACTGCCCTACTCCCAAAGGACTCAGGGCGGTGAACAGCCAAGATAAAATACATATAGTACAAATGTTAAAAACCATTTAAAATATATTAAATACCATGGCCCGAAAACAAATTTAAAACACCCCAATTTATAAGACAAATTTAAAATTTAAAACGATTTTAAAAAAGAGGTTAGGCCAGGCCAGCCTGCTGGAAAAGGAAAGTTTTAGGGGCACGGTGGAAAGCATGCAGATCTGGGATTTGCTGTATCTCCGGGGGGAGCTTGTTCCAAATGGAAGGTGCCCCCACAGAGAAGGCTCTCCCCCTGGGGACTGCCAGTCGACACTGTTTGACCGACGGCACCCTGAGGAGCCCCTCTCTATGGGAGCGTACTGATCTGTGAGAGGCTACTGGTGGCAGAAGGCGGTCTCGTAGATATCCTGGTCCTAAGCCATGGAGCTGTTGTGGCCCCGCCCTCTGAGCCTATCTCATCGGAGGAAGAAAGCTCCGAACATGAGGAAGAGGAGTCAGCCAGGCCTCCCTCTCCAGGCCCCTCCCCTCTGGCACTGTCTCAGGTGCCGGCCGAGGGAAAGGAGATTAGCCAGGAGCCAGGTGTCTCAGATGAGAGCGAAGGAGAGCTGTCATTGCTGGACGCATGCCAACGAAGGCGTGATAAACGGTTGCAGCAGTTAAGGAGGGCTAGGGATTAGAACTGAGTCACTGGACCACACCCCAGAGACTATATAAGAGAGGGTGGTGGCTGGTAAAACTCCATGACGAACAAAAACAAACTTTGGCTAGTCACTTGAACAACGTCTGAAGCTGCCGAAAGGGATATTGTTTTTGCTGGACTATTTGCAATGCGTATGTAATTTATATTATCTGTTACAGTAAAAGCTCTTGGCAGACGGTGATTATATTGCTGCCAAGTTTGAGATAACGACCTGTGTGCGTGCCAAGTACTTTCTTAACCCTCGGCTGGCTGTGTTTGTGTGTGTGTGTGGACGGGGACAGAACAGGAGTGCTCTAAAGGTGGTAACCAAAACCTTGAAGCGCACCCGGAAGACCACCGGGAGCCAGTGCAGCTCGCGCAGGAGAGGCGTCACATCACTAATCTAGAGAAAAGAAGGACTGGAGCAATATGATAGCAATGTTCCAATATTTGACGGGTTGCCACAAAAAAGAATGGATCAACCTATTTTCCAAAGCATCAGAAGATAAGACAAGAAACAATGGATGGAAACTAATCAAGGAGAGAAGCATAGTAGAGCTAAGGAGAAACTTCCTAACAGTGAGAACAATTAACCAGTGGAATGGCTTGCCTTCAGAAGTTGTGTGTGCTTCATTACTTGGAAGTTTTTAAGAAGAGACTGGACAGCCACTTATCTGAAATGTATAGGGTCTGCTTCTTGAGCAGGGGGTTGGGGTAGAAGACCTCAAAGGTCCCTTCAAACTCTATTATTCTGTATTCTTTAAAACCTAGCTTTTTATATGTATGTGAAAGTATAGTACCTTGCCCAGCTACTGGATGTGGATCTTGATGAGGCAATTTGCATTGTCTTGAACCTCAACAGAAAAAATAACACAGCTTTTCTGGATGTTGTAGTCATCTACAACATCCTCTCATCCATATAAAGGTTGATCTTTTTTAGTTCTTGTGTGGGGTCACCTGAGAAGTACTGGGTTGTAGTCTAGGCTGGAAAGTTGAAATAAATTCCTGGATGATAGTGGTGGCAAACCATTTCAAGATGATATCAAAAAAAAAAAAGAGCTTGGGTGTTTCTTATGAAAGTCACTGAGTACCAAATTTGATTTGAAGGATGATAAAGAGTTTAAAGAATGATAAGGGAGAATCTGGGTTATGTGATTGAGAGGGCAGTGAGAGAGAGGCAGAGGGCTTAGAATGGAGCAATCAACAGCATCATGAGTCATGGCCCAACTTCTCTGCCATAAAGCAACACAGGAGGATTTTTTATGGATTTTTTTTTCTTTGCAGCCCTCACCAGGTTCAGCACATTCAAACTTTCTTTTAGTCATGCCAACAACATGACTATGGAGACGTCTTTGGACAGCACTAGCTTTGAAACAGAGATGAGCACCACACCCTAGAGTCGGGAACAACTAGTACATATGTGCGAGGGGAACCTTTACCTTTACTTTTATGCAGTTTTTGGAGCATTATCCTCCTTCTGGAAGAGCAAACAGAGTCCTGACCCTCTTACTGTATGTAATTAGTCCCAACCTTCTGTTAGGTTGAAAAGAATTTTTAAAAATTACATAGATTTAAAATTTATCTCGAATTTAGGGTTTTCTTACAAAATAGCACACTGAAGAAGGTATTATTCATGCTTTCAAGAACATTTACATCAATATTTATAGTTATCCCTTGAGGCAATATTTGAAAACCCAAGGAATCACAGCAGTGATATATTAGTTTATGCAGAGCTTTGAAAGAGTACTCCAATTCAACAATGCTTCGATCAGATTATTCCATTGAAGCAGATTCATAACGCATTTTCAGGAAGACTTGTTTCAAAGCAGGAAATTGAATCAGGTGGCTTCAAAGTGCTTTACAAATTCAGTGGCTTTCTACTGCTCCTGGGATTGATACAGACGATATACAACATTGCAACTTCAATCTCATACATGAAGAACACTTCAGTTCCATATGTGGGAAACACTCAGTGACAGTGAGCTGAATTTTATTATCTCATTAAATTCTATCAGAGTTCTTTTGGCTGGTGGGTCTAAAATAGCTTTGAACTTCACTCATTTCCTCAGCTCTCAGTTTCTTAATTTGGTTGGCTATAAACTTTAACTTTGCTCTTTTCTGCGCTAATGGAATATTAGACTTCCCGCTGGTCCTCTTTCTTAGCATTGTGAATATGGGCTCCAGGTTGTTCTCCTTTTCAATTTTGCGTGATTGGAACAAGTCTCTCCTGACAAAGACTCAGTGACTATGAGGCTTCTACTGACTAGTCCAAAATTTTACTAATATAAAAAATGGGCAGGGTGGCAAGGCAGAAGAAATGCCATTTCTGATTTTTCTCCATTGTTTGCCTGCATGTTTATACAGATACTCTTTGTTTAGCTCGGGCCCAGAACTTGTTTAAGTGTTTATTAAGTAAGGCCATGACTGTATTTATTATATTAGCAATAGCAATAGCATTTAGATTTAGATATTATTTCATAGTGCTTTATGGCACTTTCTAAGCCAGGTTGCATCCAGAACCATTAGAATTATACAAAAGCCCACAAATGCAAGTCAGTGGCCAGTTTTCCAGATCCTGATCAAGTAGGATAAGTTTGGGATTAGGACATGCATAAACTGACACTTGATCAAGAGCAAAAAGATCCTTTCTAAGGGGGAATAAGCATGCCAATCATCCAGAAAACCCATATCTTATAGGAAACATACCACTACATAAAAGTAAATCAACAAAAAAGTTGGGAGCTTACTTTGCAGAAGAGTTAGTGAATGTTTTATTTTTAATTGGCAGTAGGATACGTTCTGCATCAGTTCAGCCAATCTATACTGGCTGTTTGCTGAATAATTTGGAGCGTTTGCTGTCCTTTCTTCATCCTTTTAATATCTACCCTGAAGAAGATGGTATATGAAAAAATGGTATATGTCACATTGATACGTACTGTGCATATAAAATGTATAGGGGTGTCCAATTTAAATATCAAAAGGTTAATGTTTTCTAAAACAGTGGCCTCCAGTCTTTTGGGCACCAGGCAGGGGTGAAATCCAGCAGGTTCTGACCGATTCTGGAGAACCGGTAGCGGAAATTTTAAGTAGTTTGGAGAACTGGCAAATACCAATTCTGGCTGCCCCCAGAGTGGGGTGGGAATAGAGATTTTGCAGTATCCTTCCCCTGCCACACCCACCAAGCCACGCCCACCAAGCCACATCACACCCACCAAGCCATGCCCACAGAACCGGTAGTAAAAAAATTAGATTTCACCACTGGCACCAGGGACTGGTTTCGTGGAGAGTAGCTTTTTTCACTCCCTTTTGAGAGAGGAGAGGGAAGGAGGGGAGGGAGTTGTTTTTCCATTATAGTTTAAGGCAGGGTTGAAATGCTCCTGGTTCAGACCAGATCACCTGATCCGGTAGCGATGGAGGCGGGTAGTTTGGAGAACCGGTAGCAAAAATCCCTGCCCCCCCATGCCCAGCTGAGCCGCGCGATCGTCAGAGGCTTTTTAAAATTATTTTTAAAAGCATTTTTTCCTACAACCTCTTAGGCAGAAAAAATGCTTTTAAAAGTAAAAAAAAAAAGCCTCTGATGATTGAGTGGCTCAGCTGGGATCGTCAGAGGCTTTTAAAAGCATTTTTTCTACAACCTCTTCAGCCAAAGAGGTTGTAGAAAAAATGCTTTTAAAAGCCTCTGACGATCCCAGCAGAGTTGCCTGATAGGCAGAGGCTTTTAAAAGAAAAAAAGCCTCTGCTGATCAGGCAATTCACCTGGGATCGTCAGAGGCTTTTTAAAGCATTTTTTTACCACGTCTTCACCGAAGAGGTTGTAGAAAAAATGGTTTTAAAAGTAAAAAAAAAAAAAGTTGGCCATGTCCACCCAGTCACATTATCCCCCCCCCACCACCACCACCAAGTCATGCCCGCAGAACCGGTAGTGACAAATTTTAGATTTCACTACTGGCTTAAGGACAAGACCTTTTTTTAAAAATCAAGTCTTCAAGTGACCTGCCTTGAATCAAGTTACTTCCAATTCCAAATTTCAAGCTTGAATTGAATTGTACTCTTTGTGAATCTCGTCTACAATTCAAAGACAGTCAGGGCTGATTCTTACAGGCATATTATATATTCCATAGATCCTAATTCTCTTATTAATTACCAGAAATGGAAATTACGTTTCTCATCACATAGCAATGCTGTCT
The DNA here is from genome assembly GCA_022577455.1 of Arizona elegans. Lineage (NCBI taxonomy): Eukaryota > Metazoa > Chordata > Lepidosauria > Squamata > Colubridae > Arizona > Arizona elegans. Next base: position 130,265,512 of record JAKOOJ010000002.1, read on the forward strand.
CTTTCTCGGTCACTACTACTAACTACTACCACTTCAACTACCTATTACTGCCATATCTAGGTAAGCAGTAAAGAGATTTTTTTCTAGTACATTATTCTCCTTATTATTTTTCCTCTAATATTTTTGGAGAACAATACGTATCTTCCCTTCAAGTAAAATGAATTATATGAAAGGAATTTTTCTGCTGTCCAAATATCCGGAAATCTGAGAGTTTACTGAAGCACAACACAATCATTAATGTATTACTGTTTTGCAGAGAACAGTGCACTGTCGAACTATTCAGCACTATGACTACAATATCTGCCTATATTGAAGATTTTGCTCTTGAGAGGGAAATGAAAGCCCCTCCCTCTTTCTCTCTCTCTCTCTCTCTCCCCCTCTCCCTCCTCCCCCCTCTGAATCCTTAACAAATTCTCACTGCAGAAAGTGGGAGGTTATAGTTACTCCACTTCCTTTAGTTGGTGAAATGCAAAAAAATTGTCTGGTTTTAGAAGAGAGGAATAGCCATGACAATTATACTGATAAAACCTATGTAAGCTCCCCAGAGATAGGGGATAGGCCCACTTCTAGGAACAGGAGGCCCACTCCTAGATACAGATAGGCCCACTCCTAGGAAGTTAAAGAGATGGTGATATGACAAGAGATGGTTTTGTCCTGATGTTAATGCATAAATATTTTCAAGTCCCCAAACCTGAAATACCTGCCTTAGAATAATCTCCCGATACTTGAAATAGCTATTAATGGCACACATACACACACAATCCATAAAACATTTACTATTATACTTTCAGTTCTGTTCTCCATCTTAATCCGGACACATTTACTAGATGTTCTCTATGCAAAATCACTTATATGCATGACTATTTTTTTTTTTTACTTATTATTTCTTCTTACTGTGCACAATGACATTACAGATAGTAATTGATTTACAATCATTCTTTTAGTGATCATTTAAACTTACAACTTTAAATCGGCACAGTGGTTAGAATGCAGTACTTCAGGCTAACTCACTACTCACTTCAGGAGCTCAATTCTCAGCAGGCTCAAAGTTGACTTAGCCATCCATCCTTCCGATGTGGGTAAAATGAGGATCCAGATTGTTGGGGGACAATATGCTGACTCTGTAAACTGCTTAGAGAGGGCTGTAAAGCACTGTAAAGCGGTATATAAGTCTAAATGCTATTGCTACAACCACACTGAAAAAATTGACTTACAACCAGTCCTTGCCCTTGCAAAACCAACACACTAACCCTAACCCTTAAGGTCACATGGTCAAAATTAGTGTGCTTGGAAACTGGCATTTATTTACAACAGTTGTAGCTTCCCTGGATCCAGCTGGCTTCTGGAAAGCTGGATTTGCTTAACGATATACAATTCCCTTGACCTCTGCAATGGTTTGCTTAACTACCACAGCAAAAAAAAAAAAATGTCATAAAATTGGGGGTGATTAACTTAACAACCACCTTGCTTAAAATTTTAAAGAAATTTTGTCCTCAGTGGTGGTCGTTATGTCGAAGACTGCCAGCATTTCCAAAGGCAATATCTGATTCTATTCTTTTGTCAGCTATTTCTCTATTTCTCTTAACTTAACTGTTCATCAAAGCAATTCTTGCCCCTGGCTTAATGCAGGACACTCAAGACTTTTTTTTTTTTTTGATAATGTTAATTTTATTTCATTTATACGATGAGCGTTTTATAACCTTTATTACTTAAACCTCAGATGTCAAGGAAGAAAAGTATGTTCGAGTGCTTTGTTGCTTATCCACTTAGCCGCAGTTTAGTGCATTTGTCTCATCCAAAGGCTGCATCAAATCATTATTTCACTGCAGTTTTTTCAATCATTGTGGAGTCATCCACCAGCCTTATGCTCATCGCCCAGATGAAACTTTTAGCTGGGAAGCCATTATATTAAACTGATACTTTGGGGTTGAAAGAAGACCTTTTATTGATGTGCTGATTATTACTATATCAAAGTTGTCTTCCAGTTTATGGAAACATCATTTTGGTTGTGAAAGGGGCTTTAGCATTTCTTTAAATCTTTTTTTTTCTTGACTGTGTTTCCTCCCCCCCTCCCTGTTTTATTGTTTCACATCTTCCTTCCTTCGACCATAATGGCTGTGTCTGCTTTCAAATAGGAAAAAAAGTTCCATGGGGCAGCTTATTTCACAGTGTCTCCCCTTGAGGTTTAACTGAACAGAGAGAAGCAGTAAACCACAGTAGAGATGACTGTATAATCAAAGACAGGATATAAGGTGACAACTCATGATCGCTTTATAACTAAAGGAGCTGCAATAGCCCTACGTTAAAAGAGTTCATTAAAAACAGTCTCAATCTCAGCCAGTTTAAGAGGTGTGGATTTCAACTTGCAGAATCCCTCAGATGACTGGGGAATTCTGGGAGTTGAAATCTACATGTCTTGAAGTAGCTGAGGTTGAGAAACATTGATTCATAATTTTACCCAGATTTGAAATGGGGTGAAAGATTCTTTCCAATCAAAACGCAAGAAAATGTTTTTTAAAATGCAGAAGACTTTTCAGCCAAGCACAAATATAATTAACAGCTACATGTATAGGTCGCAATATTTCCTACCAAGATTTATTTAAAACAAAATAGTTGATGTCTTTCTTTTGAACTTAATATATTCAATGTAATAAATACCTACAGCTGTTCCATGGAATATCTATACTCTCTCTCTCTGTGTGTGTATTAAAAACTAACATTTCTTTCCCACAGAATTCAACTTAACATATAGTTAGATCCTCATTTGAATAAATTAAGTTGGATAAACTTCACTATGCATCTAATTCTAACAGCCCAATATTTGTTTATTGGCGTTCTTTCCAGGTTTGGAGGTATAGGATTGCAACCTTAATACTCTTAATGGAAATTTATACTAGTAATATAAAATTTAAAAATCAGCTGCAAGATACCGGGAAATCATGCTGGGTTGTTTTCCCCCTTATGATCAGATGGAAATCTGTTGATGAGCTGATGTATACCAGTTATATTCAATATGTGATCAATTAACAGATGCAGTTTGCATTCCTCTGAGAGATTTATGGGTCTATCAGGAGCATTGAGTTGTTAAAAACTAAATAAAAACTCAATAAATATTCTGAAAATGGTTCTCTTTGCCTCCATACCTGATTGTTGATAAGCAGATAGATTCTTCTTTCTCTGAATTACAACTTGCCATGCTCTGATTTAAACTTAGAAGTAATAGGGAACAAAAAGGGTTTAGGGCAGAAATTTTATGACATTTTAGCTGTACCAAACAGATGCTTCTTCTGTATGGAAAATAAACACTGACAAATATGACAGAAATCAGGAATCTTTCCTTTGAATAGAAAGGATAGCTATGTTGCCCTCCCGGTAATTTATGGAGGATACATATCTAGGTTTCATTTTCCTTTTACAGCATCAGAAACAATTACCAGCTATTTGATACACATTTTCTTTCTTGTTCTATGATACGATCCATTATAAAGGGCAGAGCTCTGGTAAGCAGAAAGAAACAAACTTCAGATTTATAGCTTTAGTTTCCATTTTGTCATAATATTATTCCATAAGTTTTAGCCATGAACAAGCAACTATGGTTTGTTTATTCTTATAAACCGCAAGGCAACACAAAAAAACTCTAGTTTATAATTCTTTTTATGCTAGTAGAGTTTCTTCCAATGTGTGTCCCCTTCCTTTTTTTCAGTCTGATTGTGCCCAATGTATTTTTTACTATACTCATTTCAATAGTTTTCACTTCAGGAACCAAGGGGACCAGAGACTTTCAGGGATGATACCATTTGGGGTCATTTGTAGTCTGAATGAACCTGCATCTGTTCTTCTTATATGATGGTCTAAACCAGGGGTCAGCAACCTGTGGCTCTGGAGCCACATGTGGCTCTTTCACCCCTCTGCTGCAGCTCCCTGTCACTCAAAATATGCATCATAATCACCAATGTGCTACACCCACCGGCATGTGATTTATTGAGCTTTTCAACCCCCGGTAGGCCAACCATGGATAAATCCAAGAAAAGAAAAGTTTCAGAAGAAAACGGAACATTTAATTCAACTACATATGCTAGTTTTGTGGCCGATCAAGAAATAGTCAGGCACAGGAAGGGTTTTGTGGCTCCCAGTGTTTTCTTTTCTGTAGGAAATGGGTCCAAATGTCTCTTTGAGTGTTTAAGGTTGCAGACCCCTGGTCTAAATGCTTCATATGTTCTAATGTGGCTTTTGTTTCCAAAAGTGAAAGAAGCCAAGAAAAGTATAATGGTGGAAAACCTCAAAGGCTGTGAATGAGCTTGAGCTAAAAATGTATAGGTTTAGCTAGAAACGGGTGCTTTTGTGCAGAATTTTCAGTGAAGTCAGTGGGGTTAATTTAGCCTTGTTTGTTTCCTCTGACCTTAGCATACAGAGAACATTTGTCCAGTTCTGTTAATGCATATGTAGCTTCTTGAAAGATGTTTCTGAAAGCAATGAAACCAACCAAGAATGGGGATTTAGAACACCTGCCTGAATCATTTGAAGAGGATGATATTAGCCAGATATAGTCCATGGTTCTCTATTTTCTCCCCCTTGAATTCATAAGCATTAAGTCAGATAAGCTTGATTTAGTAAAGGTAAAACAACAACTATGGCTTAATCAAATCCTTACTACTACTACTTTCCGGTAGGCAACTTTATTATGCCATTAATACCCATACCATGCCATAACATCGACAAACATTTGAGGGAATAGTCCTGAAGAATCAAATTGGATTGCAATTTATCTCTCTGAATACCAGAAGGAATTTCTAACAATATTACTGAAGTCCTCTTTTAGGAGTCATTGCAGCTAACAACCAGCCTTTATTTTTATCTAGAGAAGGATGGGACTGTAAACTACATATATTCTTTTTCAGAGGGCAGATTTTTAAAATGAAATGTCTGTTCACAAGACAGCCAGTGTATAAACTACTTTAAAAAAAAATTCCTGCAGTTACTGTAATTATATGGAGCATTTTACAAGCAACCAGGGACTTCTTTAGATAGATGAATGAAAAGTACTTGGTATCTAACACAGACTGCTTTTCGATCAAGCTTCTTGTTTTCAAAATAGTACACTAGAACAAAGCCTAACTGGGATTTTTTTTTTTTAAATCACTTTTGATCTCACTTGGAGCATTATGAAGGAGAAAGAATTTCAAAGGTTTCATGCCCAATAGGGAACTGAAGATTGTTATGTCCTTTTCTGCTTAGGCATTGTTTAATATTTTACCTAAAATGTAGTTGAGCTATTCATGCTCTATTATTCCACGTTTATCTGTAACTTCTTTATTGTAAAGTGCTCAGATATTTTTCATATAATGAAACGCTCACACTCTCTCACACACACAGTGCACCAACTGGGTTAAACAGGCCACATTTATTCAAGTCTTTCAAGTCAACAGATATACTTGTGCAGACTTGCATAGAAGGTCCAAAGTATAGTTGAATATTTTATCATTAAAATGGTTATCTTTTAAAATTATTACACATTTGTACTTAACTAGGACTTCTGTCTAAGAGGCAAAGGCTATTTGCCTTTTTTAATTCAGAAAAATGCTTCTTTTAACAAATACGTTAATAGCATGTAGAGCAAACCTATTCTTGTCTACTCAGAAAGAAATCCCATTGAGTCCAGCCGGACTTACCTTCAAATGCATCTATTTGGAAGCAAGTCTTACTACATCCAGTAGAATTAAATGTTCACAAACGTAGCTGGAATCACACCATTAGATACTTATCTTCAGAGGATGTTTAATCCTTTTATTTTAAAAAGTACAACTCTCTTAAAGTATTGTTACTAGTAGTAGGTTAATATACATTAAGTTTAATGTTGAATTGTTAAAAACATGGGACCCTATATAAAGATTCTTTTTCTTTAAAAAAATGCCCTGATAGGCTGATATTATTTCTGCTCTAGTGTGTGTGTGTGTGTGTGTGTGTGTGAGTGGTGGGTTGTTCCCGGTTTGGACCGGTTCGCAAGAACCGGTAGTAAAACCGATGGAAGGCCCTGCCCACCACCCCGGATGTCATCATCGGCGATCTGCGCATGCACAGAAGCAAGGCACGTGCACAAGCAAAGCAAGTGCACACACACAATCCCATTGCAAACTGGTAATAAAGGTAAGTAGAATCCACCCCTGATGTGTGTGTGCGTGTGTGTGTGTGTGCGTGTGTGTTCATTTTCTTATATCTTGGGTGTTCTGATCTGAATAATTTGGTTTGGGCTCAGCAATAGTACACAAAGGGAAGCCAACATGAAACAAAAATAATTAAGACAAACCCAGGAATAAAGTTATGGGTATATAATTTAGAATACTAGAGCAAAAGAGCAAATAAAACAATTTAATTCAGACTATGAGTTTGAAACAATATGTTTTTACACATGTGCTAAGAACTTGTTCAAGCAATTGAAGTAGCCAGTAAATTGATAAATTACAAGAATTCAGTCCAATGCTCCATTTTAATTCAATGCTTTAATTTTAAAAGTTCTTGTAGTTTAGTTGAAGAGTACAAGAATTTAACCCAATTTTTCTGCTAGAATACACTACAATTGAATGAGAATTTTTAAAATGCAGAATTTTTAGCACATTATTTTTTTCTGACCTATGAAAAAAATATATAAACTGGCATTACAGTCAGTTTTTCTTCCTGGGGGGAGATGAAATTGTTGAGAGGTTTTTTTTAATACCCTATAGTAGTCATCTTAAATCTTTTTCTCTCCCAACCTCATATGACCAGATATATTTTTTAACAAGCACTTTTGTGAACCAAGTAGTTGAGCTCAAAATGCCAGTCTTGGAAGAATAATTGAAATTTATTTGCTTGTCTCTCAGATAATGAATCCCTAAAAAGTTAACCAAGTTTTTTTAAACAAGCAAGCATATTAAAATTTTGTTGATGTTTAGACATCATAAAAGGAGTAGAATAGAAGAAGAACTAAAAAAAAAAATTAAGACTTCAAGAATCCAATTGTATTTACCTCTTTCAGTACAGAACTTTTCCAGTTAAAAATAGTAATGATAGTTTATAAGATCATATGTCAAATATAAAGCAAAGTTTTAGAGAGCATGGTAAAGTGGGGGGGGGGGGAAAAACCCACAATATGTAGTGCTTTCCACCAGAGTTTAAGATGTACTATATACATATTTCCCAAACTTTACATCTTTTTAGTAGAAAGGAAAAATCTGATTTGTAGAGGTTGCACACTATCTCATACAAGCTATGATACAAGGAAGAACAATACACTAACAAATACCATGTTTATGAATTTGCAGCTTTCAAATTGCTTGGACGCTCATGTATCAAATGGCATAAATATGGAACTTCTGCTTTGGTCCTGCATAAGAAAACAGCTGTTGTATTTCGGGTGAGAGTAACATGAGAATGAGAATGCTGTTCAGGAATAAGCCTTGATTTTTTCAACATTTACCTCTGTTATATCTTCTTTTATCTAAGCCTCTCAGAAATATTTAAGTAGCACTGCTACGCCATTATGTTCCCATTATGTTTGGTGTTCCCATCTGGGTTTTTTCCCTATAACTTGACTGATAGCTATCAGAAAGGAGGTTAACAAGTCTGATGTTCATAAAAGAAACCAGGTGAGCTTATGAGAAAAGACCAAGTACCATGCAAAGGTCAAATCTACTCCAAGTAGGAAGAAAGAAACTGTGTGTACAATTAAAGTGTGAACCCTGATCTGTAAGGTTTCACCTTGCCCCAAACTCTATGTTTGACTTTGTTTGGTCCTTAATGATGATGCTGATTAAAATTATCACTTGCTGGACAAGGAAGAGTATTATAGATCAGTACTTTGGGCCTGAGCATGTTTATTTTATTTTTAACCACCTAAATTGAAATATTTTATTGGAACTGTTCTTGTCAATATCTACCAAGTACTGTAATGAATACATGAACCAATGATATAGATTTACAGGAAAAAATTGAATTGGAATAATGCCTGAAATTGTTACTGGAAAAAATATGATGTAGTTCTAGTGGATAAAACTGGTTGGGGGACATTGTGATGTCTCAGCTGAGCAAAATCAGATTTACTCTGTTTGACCTACAGTTTTAGTACTTTTGCCAAATTCATCTTAATTTCATTCACATACATACATACATACATACATACATACATACATACATACATACATTTCTTAGCAGTCCAAACTATTTAAACTGAAACATTTGATGGAGAAGGGAAAAAAGCAGTAAAGTATTATTAGCATGCTTTTAAAGGTTAAATTTAAACTAAAACTTTGACTTACGAACTTTTTATTGGAGTGTTTGTAAATATTGAAAGATATAACAGTTTCATAGCATGCATATCCTATACAATTTATATTTCTTAAAATAATGAATGAATCAAAAAATTTAACAGCCTAATTTTTAGCAAAGTCAAATTAATTTATTTGTGGATCTTTTCCAAGTAGAACCCTCCTCCCCAATTAAATTTGAACTCTTAAATTTGATTAGCATGATGGTTACATGTTTATCACTGTTGCTGTTATGGAACAATGCTTTGCTCTTTCGGGAAGAGAACATTTTTACTTACAGAACAGGTCAGCGGAATTCCCCCCCCACAGATGTTTTTCCTCACATCTGTTACTAAGTCTTTCTTTGTTGACAAAATTACAAAAGCAGGGAGCTCTACTGGGAGAAATCGTAAGCTTGATGGATGGGTATGCATTCCTATGATTTCTACTTTTCCTGCTAATGCTGTATCCAAATTATTCCTGTCCCCCAAGTCTGCATTTCTTCCAGTCTGAGGGGACATGTGGGAAAAAAAGAGAGATCGTCTTAGAGAACATCCCAAATAAAAATCATATTGTATTTTGCAGGTAGGAAACAGTTTTTTTTTTTATGTTAATGTTGGAACACCTCTTAACTATAATGAATCAGAAACACACATCTGAGACATTTAGTATAGCTATAAATGTGCCTCTCCACCTTTAGCTGTTACTGAAATACGCTTCAGAAATCTTGCTTCATAAACATGCTCAAAGCATGGTAAAAACTGAAGAATGAGACTCTTGTGGAGGATGGAGCTTTGTTAATAACCTTCAAGTTGAAAGTCAATTAAAACAAGGGGGAAAAAACAAAATGGAATGGGGCTAAACTAAAAGTCAGTAAAATACTATTTCGCTTGTTTTAAATCATGAACAAAAAATGTTCTATGCATCTATTTGAAAAAGGACTAATTTGGATTACGTTCAGAATTACTGTTGTGCAATATTTTTCATATGGTTGGATTAAAAATGAATAAATTTTAACCCTTTGATTAAATTCACTGATCAAAATCAAAATTCTTAGAATATTTAGATACAGTGTCTTGATTAGCATAGAAAATTAGGAAGCTAGTTAAAACAAAAAAATATGATGAAAATATAAATTGATTATGGATTCCATTTACTCTTGTTTTAATTCTTCTTTACTTTGCTTATACACAAAATTCCTGATGTGATATCAGCTATAACACTGACATTTGAATGCATCTGCAACAAACATTGCATGTACAATAATGATCTAAAATGATTATAAACTGCTTACAAATAGATATTCCTAAATATTTTTTACTTTTATTATGCTATGTTAAACCTATGTTATGCTATCATAAAACAGATTTGAATAAAGTAACTTGTTAAAAGTTTTGGACCTAAATAACATTTTAAAGCCTGTTCACTGAAACAGTTTCAAACTATATTTTGAATTCATGTTGAAATCAAGTTTGATGCAGTTTGAAACCATTATCAGTGAACAGGCTTTAAAATATTGTAATAATATATTTCTTCCTGAATTTTTTTTTTTAAATGGAAGAAAATGAAACTATTTCTATAATATAGAACAATACTGGTGGTTTTTCATACTATACTTAATACCCAGATTTTTAACAGGTTAAAATTCTTTGATTTTGAAAAATTAATGGTCAGTGCCATTAAGTTATTTTAATAAAAGCTGAGTTTGTTAAACATTTTCTATAATTAGTCACAAAGCACTATTTTTCCCTTAGTATATTTGTCCATAAATCTTTCTATCTAATTGTCTTCAGAAAGCACCTTACAGATATATTTTATATTACTGCCTACACACATACACCAAAAAATAGAGACCAAAAAATAATAATGAATCATGATTTTTTTTTGTTTCAAACAGCAAAAAATTGAGATAAGTTGAATTTAATGAAACTTGTGTATTACATGTAGAAAAAAAAAGAAACTTAATGGCAAAAATTTGCTTCATTGGTGTTATTATCTCTCAATCCCAGCAACTAAGAAAATTTCTGATCTAATTTTTAAATAGTTTTCCTTAAGGTTTTCTCATTTCAAAGAATGCACCTTTCAGTTCAATCATATTTAAGCTTAATCCTCCTTTTTTTACTAGATTAACTATTTTTAACACACAACATACTTAGCTCAACCTACAAAATCAAACAAGTAGCATCTTGGAGAATATGTGACTTCTTTCAGAACTTGACAAAGTAACTGACCCATAATATCACATTTAATTTGTTAATTCATAACTTCTACTTATCCTGTAATTTATTAAATCATAGAATAAACTTGTACAGCTAATCAGGTGGGATTTTTCCCCCATTCAGCCATGACCTTTAATCTATTTTTTCCCTCTTGATTATGAATGACAGTGACCTTTATCTAATTGAGTTAAGAACTGCTGATGCAAAAATATGCAAACTAAACATGTAAACTCCAAATTAACATGGAGAAATACTCATTCTTTGCGGGGTGGGGATGGAAGTACTGAGAAAGGAAATATTCATTTCATTTAAAGTACCTGAGGACAGAGAAGGGAAGAATTTATAAAAACAACAGTGAGCTTGGAAAAAGAGCTGCTTCACAACCTTAGATCTGTCTGACGATTTTTTATTGCACTTGGAAATATCAACATAAATACCAATACCACTTAGCATTTTATTGTGTTCACAAAAAACGATCACATGCACAATCAATAGAATTTCAGTTTCACAAGGATTTTGGAAATAATAGTTCACTGATATGACTCCGGTAACATTTTTCTCCTCAGATTATATTCTTTTTTTCTGCTAAAACAATCAATCCATCCAGTGACCTATTGTGTTCACAATGCTACCTTTGCTCCAGGTTTCTGACAGAAATTTAAGGAACCATCCACTGTGAGCGGCAAGCAGGTTATTCAGCTATGCGCTTTCAACTTAAAAGGATTTCAAGGTTCCATCTGATCATATTTAAAGATGAAACGTATTTTATAATGATTATTTTCCAGACACTGTTTGCAAGCTGCAGCTAAAAGTGCTATAATACAAAGGCCACTTTATAAGAAAGTACACATTTATCCCTCCTCCCCCAGCTTTTTTTTTTTTTTTTTTTGCCTCTCCATAAATATATTCTTTCCCTGGTTAAAAATAAATGAGCACGCGTTGACGGTGCCGGTGACAAACTCAGCCACATGTGAAAACTGAACTGCAACCTCATCTTCTAATCCAGATTTTCCGCTCTCTCACCATTCTTTACTATGAATAGTGTGAATTCAAAAAATGACCTTGCCTGTCAAGATTTCATTGTTTTAAAAGATGCTGGGACTAGTGGAAGTGGTTCACAAGAGCTTTATGAAACACATCTATGAACACATTGCACTGGCAGAAATATATCTATATCTATATCTATATCTATATCTATATCTATATCTATATCTATATCTATATCTATATCTATATCTATATCATCTATATCTATATCTATCTATCTATCTATCTATCTATCTATCTATCTATCTAAAAAAACATCTTATCCCACGATATTAACATGTATTTTCGGGATGAACTCAGGGGGTTGTCAGGCTGCTATTACTGAAAAAAAAGATTAATCTTGACAGATAATCAGTATTTTCACTGTCTAATACATGTTTATTATACAGTGGTGACATCATTACATTAAAAGCTCACTTATTATAATCTTTCTTAGGAAATTAAACAGGGCGATGAATATGTACCTATACATGTGTTTATATTTACCTGTACATGTTTGTATATTCAGACAAGATACATATACAGGTAGCAATGACAGATTTTTGTATAATATCAAAAGTAAGTAAAATGAAATCTGTGAAAGAAATCAAATGTATCTGAAGCACTAAGTAGCATTTCCCCCCCCCCCCTTGATATTCCAGGTCTAGTTTAATCAAGATCAAGAAAATTTAAATTTAGAATTTAGAACTATTAAAATATCATGAAACAAAGGGTTTGACCAACTGTATGATTTTTTTAAAAAAAAATCATTCCCAAACGTCCTTTTAAATTTGGAAGACTGCCACCTGACCTTGGAAAAGAAATAAATGCAATTAATAACTAACTTAATCACAAATGATTTATGCGACTTCAATTATTTTACACTACCTTTTCAACTACTTCTGGGCAGAGTAGTTTAATCCAGTGTCATGTAATCATCATGATATTCATTCATGCTTAGCTACCAATCATTGTAGATTTTATTAGTCTATAACAGTGGAGTCCTCTGAATGTTCACTAAAGTGAGGGAACTTACTAGCGTACGTGGTTGAATCCTAATTATTTTAAATGACTCATTTTATCTCATAGTACATGATCAAACTGAATTTACAATACAGTAAGACAATGCAACTCATATAATTTGTGCATTAGATTATGGATAACTTTAAATATTAAAGTTGGTGCCTATCATCTAGACAAAATTTAAATTGGTATTATATTCATTTTTAATTTGGAATATGTCTCCCACTGTTCAGTGGTTTTAATTCAGTGGTTGGCATAAGTTCCATAAGACTGCAGGCTTTATGTTAAGGCTGCTGAAATGCTTAGCTTTTTGCATGCTTAATACTATTGAATTATTTAAATTTTAATTACTATATAAAGCTACATACAAAAAAACCCTGCATTTTAAAGGTGACTTTAAGTGATAGCAAGCATTTAAAAAATTGATAGAAAAATTAATTTTAAGAGGAATCATGGAAGAAAATAACAACATTGTTATTTATAAACATTTGTGAATTTCTATTGCAATCATTAAATACAATATATGTTTATGTTTCTCATAGATTGGCCCATTAGGATGCAAATAATTGTAGATTACATTGTTCAAAAGTGATCAATGATGTGGAAGGACTAGTTTACACACTTAATGGTATGTTGGAAAAATAATCTTAAAGACAAAACAGAAAAAAATCCCAGACCTTCAAATTTCCATATTGCCTAAAAAGAAATGATATCAAAACAATCTCCAAATCTATGTCTGATGTAAAACACAATGATCTGTTAATCTTTTCCTGTTAAATTATTAATACTTCTGCCTTACTTTTTAATCCCGGAATGTCAAATTGAAAACCTATACTTTGCAAATATTGCTCTCTCTCACCTACATACGTAAAAAGGGCATTCATGATGGAATGAATATAAAAAAAGAATGTTCTTCCTAGCAGCTGTTGGCAGCATAAATGCAATATGGGTCTTTACATGCCCTACTGTGCTCTCAACCATGTCATAACTCCATATTCTTATTCTATCCATCAAAGTCAATGTGAAAGCTCTGACTGTATACATGGATCTAGTCCTCAGGATACCAATTATGTGACTTTTTTTCCCCTTAAGTCTTTATACCCAGATAAACTGGTTGCATTATTTGGCAGAGGACAAGCTTGATTCCCTGAAGGACCAATTTTAGATTCTTGTAATTTATGGCCTGCCTCTAAAATGTCTCATTTCTGAGCTCCTCTCTGAAACTCTTTGCTTATCTGGGATCTTCCCTCAGGAAAGCCAAGAGAAATTCTTGTAGTGGGACTCACAATTCTGACAGCATTTGAGAAGTACAGAAGAGGAGGAATTGGGAGATAAAAGTCAGTTCAGCAGCTGCTTCAGAAACATCAGAATAGCTCAGGCCTTTTATCAACGGAGGCTCTTTCAGCCTTGCAGATGCTAAAACCTTGCCCTCAGAGCAAGGATGACCTTAAAGGGAAAAAAATCCTCCTACATATGCTTAACACTGCAGATCACCAATATTATTTCCCTTTTTCTTAGAAATAGCAGAGTTAAAGTACAATAAGTAGAATTTTGTTGAAAATAACCAGGATGCACTTGCCAAGTGTACTTGAATGCAGACTTCAATTTGTTCCTCTTTAGGTATGAAGGGGATAATTTCCAAGAATTTCCAACTCAAACACTCATCTCTACTTTTCACACAACCCGGAAGAACTTTAGGTTTTATTTTAGTTGAATTTAGCTTTACATCATAATTAGGGTTAAGACAGTTCAACAATCCATTTTTAGACATAATTGCATTTGACTTGTTCTAAATTAAGAATTCATCCTAATTTGTCACATCAGAATACCGACAATTTTTAAAATAATTTTTATTGATTGGATATTGATAAATAATTGACTCTTTACTTTTACAATAGTAAAATTAAATACAAACTCAATTCAACAGAGAGAGATAAATAGAACAGATGATAAGTGCAAGGAATGAAAAAGTAAAGAGAGAAATTAAGTTAACATTAAAATATAAAGAAACGGCTTCCAAGTTTCTTTACAGCACTTATAAATGCATTAGATAATTATGCTGTTTTAGGTTCATCATAATTCCATTCTTTCTAATTGTCAAAATGTAAATTGCAAGTACATTTTTTTCTATATTTAGCAAAAAGTCCATAAAATTGTCAGAAAATCAGCAAATAACCATATCACCATAAACAAATATTTATTTCCATATGTAAAATTGCGCCAATTAAGCAAATTCAAGATTTGTTACACTATTTTTTTTTTTTAAAAATCATAAATATAACATGAAATCATGGTTTGTGTGATGTGCAAATGCAGTCTGGTTTACACATAATGCTGCTACCATATAATGCAATTTGCTTAATTTGTATTCAGCACATCAAACGGATAACAACATTACAGCTGCGTGTTATCTATGAATCAAGCGACCAAGTTTTAACATCCAGGAATCCCACAAAAACTTCTTGTGAACAATTAGAGACTTTTAAGAATGTAACAGCCACTAAATGAAACCACAGTTGTTGTTATTCCTGCTATTATTGAGCTCACTAACACTTATGGGTCAAAGCAGAACTCAGACCCATCACACTCCTTGTTCATTAATGCCCTACAGATTCAGCACTTGAAAGCTGTAGTTTAACTCAGGGCTTGTTGTTTTGGCAATCAACCCTCATTGCAACTATTCAAACAGTCGCAATCGGGTACCAAAAGGTGCTCTGTGTCAAGCCTAACATCTGTCAATATGACAGCTTCATGCTATGCCAACAAGGCCAGAGTGAAAGTAACGGCTACTGAAAAACCCCTGATAGCTGCGAGCTGAAATTATTGCAGTGAGTTGAAATAACCTTTGTTTTTACAGCTAGATTCTTATCTTTGCTCTCTGCTTTAAAGAAATGCTGATCTTTGCCCTGCTCAAGAAAGAGAACAAAAGAGAGCACTCTATAACTGTATATGCTGCCCACAATCATTTTGTAATGCTGGCTTCTTTGCTATCTCTAAAATTCAAGATAATAATTTTTTTAAAAAATAAAATTCAGGAGCAGAAACATCTCTAATTCAAAAGCCAAAGTAAAAAGACATGCTTTAAGCATGCTTTAAGCATCTCTTCGCCCAAACTTCAACAAAGATGGATTCAGAAGAACAAGTTATTTTATAGTTTACATTCTTAGTGGCAGGACATCTGCAAAATGTGTAAAAATCTGCACCTAAGAATATCTATACGTGCTGTGGCTAGTACAGGAAATGAACCTGGTGCTCAGCCATTAAAGGTTTCTATAAAAAGAATAATCGACTTGACTTGGACTGGTAAAGTCACACATTTGTTGTGAAAATAGAACATGCCCCCATCTGAGGAAATAATATATTTTAAAGAAGAGTTTTTAAGGGATTTGGAGACTTGTCATAATTTAGATGTAAAGAAAAGCATGTAGAATGTCTGTGGAGGTTCTTTAGTCATGATTGTCCCAAACCAACTTTTCAGAGCTGAAGAAGTTTCTTGGATGAGAAGTGAAATGTCTTTAAAAAAAACAACAACCCCACATCAGAAAGTCCAGTTGCCTCTTGAAAAAGCACCTTTGAGAAAAGCATGTAGAATTCTTGGTGTTTAAACAGATGGCAAACCTCACACTAACTTGCTGATGTTACCTAGTCAAGTAATGGAATGTCTACAAGCAAACAAACTCGAAGGCCACCATGGACTCAACAGTTCAACCTTAAGCTACAGGTATTCTCTTCTATTGGAAAAATGGAATGCCAGCGAGGCATTCTGGGTGGAAGAAAAGATGCTGTCTTTCTAAAAAAGTTTTTTTAAAAAAATCAAATATTGCCTGATTCTGTCTCCCAACAATCCTTAACTGGGCAAGCACATGCTTATACTAACATTCCTCATCACATATGTTAGGGTAAGCAAATAATCCCCAAAATGTTAAGGCAGCCACCTTCTTTGGGACGCTTGAAGTAAGTTTTCTCTAGGAATTTATGCATGATTGTGACTGCACAGAAAAGAATTCCCCGAGATGGCAAATAAAGTGACTGTACTGCATACGGGGACTTAGGAAAAGAAGCAACACCTAAGCTTCCATAGGACAAAGCTATTTTAATACTATTTAAGAATTTATGCTTTGCTTAAGCCAATATTCCCTATGAAGGACTCTTCCTAGATACTTTGTACAGTTCTGCCAAATGTAATATGCACAATCCCTGTAAAATAGAAGGGTGTGATGAAAAATACTTCTATTACTAAAGCTAAAGTTGAGAGCTAATAATTCACTACATAAAGAATCAACGGAAGTCAAACACGGTGGCAAGATTCATTTTAGGTTTATTTTGGTAAAGTCCCAATAATACTCCTTTGATTCAAGAGTTAATGGCTTGAATGTTGCCATTTGTTCCCACAGGACAATGTACTATTATGCAAAATGATGTTAAATTTGCATATTAACCTCATTGTTGCATTCAGTAATTAGGCCCATTTGATGTGCTTACAGGTTTGAACATATAGAGTTGCTATCTTTATGAAATAGATCTTGGTTAATCATGGTTAAGTTATGGTTAAATTCAGTTTGATGGTCTCCTCCCACCATTCCATCAGCAAAGGAAATAGTGGTTTTTAATGTTATTCTCCACAGGTGAAGAAGCTAAATCTAACTTCTAATACTTCATTCACTATTCAATTCAGTTATTGGATTGCCCTGTAACTTTCTGAATATTTGGTTTTCTCACAGATTCAGCCTGCTTTTTGCTAGCAGTGTTATTATCTTGGCACATGGAGAAGTTGAAATAGCGGTTACAGGATATAGTTTTGGATATTTCATTCACACCAGCATATGTTTATATAAGTCTCTGGGATTTCCTTGAAAATGTCACAACAGTAACAGAGTGATGGGAGTGAAATACTTTTGTGACAAACGCAATCCGTTCACAGAAATTTTTTTTAAAAAATAAAACTCTTGACAGTGCAATAAAGGTTGAAATCGACTAGTAATTCTTACAAGTCCATGGTGTAAATTCTTTTTTTATTAATATTCTGGGTTTCATTGCCTCAACTGGTATGTTCTTTTAAAACATAATCTTTGCAAATCAGTCATAATATCAATCAAGTCTCTGTTCAAAATCTTTGGAGACCTGGGTCAGCAATAAAAACAATGAATGTTCTCAATCTGTAGAATAACAAAGCAACTTTACAGGGTTCTGCAACATAAGGCCTTTTTAGGGATTGCTGGATATAATGCATATTATACCCATCACAGATCTTGCTGGCAAAGGCTGGTAGAATTTGAAGGTAACAATATCAGGAAAGCTACATATTCTTCATTTCTGCACCCAGAATTTAAACACTGGCATATTTAATAACAAAGTGAGAGGTAACAAAACAGAGCCATCTGCTCTTTTTACCAGATATTTGTGATTGGTCAGTACAGTTTATGAAAAAGAACTGGATTATTGAACCACGAGCTTAATTTTTCGGAAATTAATCCTTGCGAATTTCATGAATCAGGGTACTACTAAGTGGACTTATGAATAGGCTGGCAGGTTTATTTTGAGTATCTCAGCTCTTTGTACCTTACTAGCACATTTGCTTTCAATTTCTTAGATATGGAGATAAACAACATGGAAGAATAAGCTATTTATTATGATTATGCAAAAGGAAAGTACATTTGTGACATTCTAATATGCCAATAAATTTGCCTGAATACTGTATCTCTTGCATTTTATAAAGAATCTAGGACTCCATTTTATATGTTAATGTAAAATATTTATACTTCCCAATGATTAAAGAAAACAGCTTTGGAATCAAATTCTCTAAAGAAATTAATCTTTCCAACAGAACAATTGGGTGAATAGTCCACAGTAGCAAAAGAAAACAGTCAAAAAGAAAATAATTATTATTTGAACTGGTTGCCTGTATTTGCCATGGCAAAATTGCCACTGACATGCCAAAGCAAAACCATAGGTTTAGAGATTTTAAAAAATGAAGAGAGGGAGTGAGGGCCATATTCAGAATAACTCTGACAATCACAAAATATGAGATGACACAGCGGAAGTGTGCATGTTTCAGAAGAAAGCAGCTGTTTGCATAAAATATTAACTATTACCAGCACCGCAATAAAATTGCAAGAGGAAACAGATAAAGCCTCAAGATAATTTCTGCCATTACCTAGCATTTTACATCCATTGAAGAATTCCAAACATATAAAGGGATGTCAGTCTTTTTTCCCCCACGAAACAAAGTATTTTTTTAAAAAATGGTGAAGCTTCAAAGGCTGTCAGTGTTGAAGTCAGTCAATTATAGATCTGATTCACTTCTTAACCCCTTGAGGCATAAAGTAAGCTTTTTCTGCCCGGCAAACATTTTCAGTAGTTACTAGGATGAAAGACCTGAAGTTTGCACACTGATATTATAGTTATATCTATTTGAGCACAAGATAACGACCGGAGTTGTAAAATTAGAACACAATATAATTAATTATAGAAATGGATGAGAAACCTAACAGATTTTCATTTTAAGATGGCATGGACTATAGCAAATGATAGTTCCTTCTTGATAAATTTGTAGCCAGTTACATTCTTTGTTTGATGGACTGATTTAAAATTTCAACATTTAAAATAAGGCCTTGGATGTTCACATATGCTCAGCCTTGAGAAGTACAAGAACTCAAAGTCTAGATCATACCAGATGGAACATGTAAGAATTTAGAACACATTTGCACTCTGTTATCGCATAAATTAAAGAAAGATATTTGTCTGTGTAGCTATCTCCATAAAACAGAAAATATCCTGATTTTTTTAAGAAAAGTGAACTGAATCGTATACCGCCAGATTTACTGCATTAACAAGATGTGGCTAAAGTATAGCAAAAAGGAACAAACTGTACTTGATTGAAAATCTACTTGCTTTATAAGTTTATACTTTATTCAATAGAAGTCAAGGACATACGTTTCTAGGAGGCTAGAGAAATGTGAAAATTGTCTCCAAGCAAAGCAAGTGACCAAAACCTAGATTGTAAAGGCAAGAATCTTGAAAAGATTTCTAGGTCAGAGATTGGAATCAGATAGATTTGATGAGTGATGTGCCAACAAGGGTTTTTCTCAATTATACAACACAAAATATTTTTTTCCTACCTAAATTAGAACAATATAAATATAAGGAAAAAATTGGAGGAAATTTCCACCTTGGTTACACAAATGTGTATCATTCTGGAGTGATTATCAGTTTTAGGTTAAGTCATATGTGTGTGAATATTTTTTTTTTAAATCAGGTCACGTTCAGAAGGTATTTTCGCACTTGACTTGCGCTTGGTTAGGCCTTAGCCTTATCTAAAGGAATAATGTGGATACTGAAACATGAAATCTGCCTATATCTAGGAGATATTCATTCTGGATTAATTACAAATCATGGAAAATTAAAGATTAAAGATGTATTACTGGATCTGAAGGCAGCAAATCTGAATACATATTTCAGAAGCTGCATTTAAACCAATTGTTCTGAAATTATTCTTAATAAGGTGAGTTTATCGTGCATCTTATTACCTATAATGCCATGTAGGGGTCTTAGAGGACAATGGAAACAAATGCACTTATTACTTTTTTTAAAAGGTGTTTCAAAAATCTTTCATATTCTTTTTCATTTCTCCCCTATCTATAACTGGATTGTGCAATCTGAATTTATTGTTGAATTATGTTTCGACCATATGTAGTCAACATTAATCTTTAATGTTACAAGTTCATGAAAGATACCAATTGGACCTTTTTTTAAGGTCATTGGTATTATTTGTTTTATGATATAACTAATAAAATGCATTAATATTGTTGTATGCATTGTTTATCTGCATGTTATATTCTTTTATGGTAGCCATTTTTTAGCTTCTGTACTAAACAATTCAAGATGGTCTAGCAGATCATAGAAAATGCTTACTTTTTCATTTCTTTTCTTTTCTTTTCTTTTTCTCACTAAAAGTAAGCAGGAGGAAAATAGGTAAACCTCAATTATTTTAGTGGAATTTAATGCAAATTTTACATTTGGGTTTGCAGCTGAAAGTTATACATCCAGACTTCTACCATTCATGCAATTCCATGTTGAAATGTCACTCATTTATAACACACAAATTGGGCACAGAAGTATCAATTAACAAATATAAATAATACATAAATAAAAGGCATCAATAAGTAAAAATAATAATTTGGCAGCTTTTTAAATTAATGGCTTTACTTCAAAATTCAAAAGCTGAAAACAGTTATTTCTAATAGTGAATAGTTCTGACATCATCTGAAGAGTTCCCATTGAACATTTTTGCAAGGCTTATTTCTTTTTCTCCCTTCGCTCTAAGCAAACTGGTTTGCATACCAATAGGGTTAATAGGGCTGCAGAAAAAATGAACTTCATCTCTTTATAGCAGTAATAAGTATGTACTGATTTTTTTTTAATGGATGAAAAGCAAGGGCCTTCTGTACACATCCACCCTATTCCAATCCTCAGATGCTTTAGCAGACTATGGTCCACATACAGCACCTGCCTTTTGGGATATTGGCTATCTCTGTAGATTAATCTACAAGGAGCAAATAAATAACTGTTCATGTGATATGAACAAAATATCTACAAGTAACCCCGAAATAAAATCAGTGTGATTTGTCTCTGAGTAAAGAGAAACAGGACCACATTAGACAGAATATTTATTTTAAAAAGCTCCTTTTTGGTACTATGTTGCCTGTGAGCAAAAAAGGAGCATAAAATGGAGCTCTTCCATTTTCCAAATCCATTTGTTGTTTATTTGCAAAAATACTAAAGAATTACTGGATGGCATTGTATGTGCAATGTCTTATTGCCACCATTTATCCTTTAAACATTTTTCTGTTTTCATCCCAGCAGACAGGACTGGATCAGTTGTGTTTCCTTACTATGTTGCTTGAGTTATACTCATCCAAAATGGTATTCCAGTTGCACTTAAGAGATAAATCTTAATTTCCACCCCAAAGTCCAAGAAACAATTCTATGTTATCTTGCTCAAATTACTTAGAAGTTTGGATTTGCTATTATAGAAAGAAGCATTTTCTATGGCAGCCTGGGTTCAGATACTGCTAAGAAAAATCATGCCTGGGTTTGCCTTTTGAATGATTACTATGTACTTGCTGTATTTGTGTATGTTGCCTATTTCACTTCCCGTTTTGTTGCTGTAAAACTACATCTAGCAATTCCACTGCTAGAACATTGGAATGTTATATTCCACCATAACTCTATGGAAGGCCTGTTTGGAATGAGGCCTGCAAATTTATAAAATTGGGAAAAGAAAAAAAAAAAGACATCCCTATGAATGTTGTTGCTCCTTAAAATTTTCAACAGTTAGTTCAGTTTCAGGGAAAATCACTTTAATAAGATCCAAGGCCAGAAACAAAGCTGCCGAGAGTTTTGATTGGAATTGAGCCCTAGCACTTATTTAGAAAATGCCTTGAAAGAGGATTCTTTTTTTAAAAAAGAAAAAAAAATATTTAGTTTCATTATGGAAGGACCAAAATATGTGCTTGGAAGTCTGAGGATTGCAATTGCGGCAGCATCAAGAGCCTCTCCGATAAGATCTTCCTGGCCATTGTGCCTCTGGATAATAGCTGGCCAAATCACCATTTAGGATAACAGCCACTTAAATACTTTCAACTGTGCACATCGGTAACAACAACACTGGCACCCCACTTTTAAGAGGCAAGGCAAAGAGCCAGGAGCATCCTCCTCCTCGTGCACTGCCCACTCGGAGAACGAGCCAGGAGAAGAGGCATTTCCACGACTTTACAACAATCAGACTTCCTACCTTTCTTTCCTTGCAAAGAGAGTTGGAAGAAATGTCCTGCTTTAAAGAAAGTTGTAGGGAAAAACCAGGCAGCAGTTGCAGTAAATTGAGTCCTTTCAGGCAGTGGATACCAGCGAGCGGAGTTCTGGGGGTGGGTGGGTGAGTGGAAAAATAGAATGGGAGGAGCAGCTGTGAACGAGTGACCTCCTGAAGCACAGCTTGCTTTGTGAAGCGAGCACTTGGGAGCCAGTGGGTCGCATTTGCATGGATTAGCTCCACTCCAAGAGAGAGAGATTTAAATATATCTGGCACAGTACCAAGAGATGGAAGGGAAAGATGGAAAGGAGGAAGGAAAGGGGGGGGAGAGAGAGAAGGACAGAGGAAAATAAAAAGGAAGGAGGAAGGATACATACATAAGTGCAGAAATTCAAGATCGGTGAGAGAAGCACATGCAAACTGAACAAGTGGAAGAACCATAGCTCCCTCTTCATGTCATCTTGTAAGATAGGAAATGCTGTCATTAAGAGTTATTGAATACAAGGAAAAGGGAGGAAAGCGAGTTACCCTTCTCCAAACCTTTAGCTTCATCAGAAAGAAAAACAACATGCAACAATTGGGAAACAATTTCTCAAACCTTTTGTCACTCACGGGGTGATCGGGGCTAATGGGACTTGAGTGTCAAACCTCTGGAGACCACCAGGCTGCTTAACCCTGTGGAGGAATTCTTATCTAAAACTGTGTATTTAACCTGATAATCCCTGAAACAGCTAGGTAAAGGTGACTGTTCCAGTTTCTGTATTACAGGTGAATATTTAGTGGCAGCTTGCCAGATTGTCACTGAATCTCTATTTCCATACTCACTAACTGAGAGCAAGCCTGTCTGTGCTCAGCAGAGTTGTCTTTGGAGAAAATGTCTCAGCAATGGCATTGTGTTAGTTGTAAGTTGCTTCGGCATGGTTTTTCAATTAAGCCACACTTGGCTTGGTTCACACAATATGCTAACCAGTGATCCACGTGTTAGCTAAATAGTGTGTGGGAGCCCAGCCATTGTATAGAAGAATTCGCTTCTGTTTTCTTCTGAAAATTAATCCATTTGTTGTTAAATAAGTGGGAGGTGTTAGAACAATTCTATATATTTCTTTAGCAGTAACATATAAAAGATCTGCCTCAGCGGATGGCTTAAACCATGGACGTCTTACTTCATCGGCTCAGTAAGCTTTCTGAGTAAATATGCACAGCATGGTACTAGTCATCTATAACAGGGAAGATAAATTCAGAAACAAAATCCTATATCCAGTTAGGTTACAAGATCTGGGCTGCAAAACTCTGGAGAAACATTAGATGGTTCACACAACGAGCCTTCGTAGTACAGTGGTCTAAAGCACCCTGTTATTAACACAGCTGCCTGCAATTACTGCAGGTTCCAATCTTACCAGGCTCAAGGTTGACTCAGCCTTCCATCCTTTCTAAGGTAGGTGACATGAGGACCCAGTTTGTGGGGGCAATAAGCTGACTTTGTATAAATATACAAAAGTATGAAGGCTATTGCTTAACGCATTGTAAGCTGCCCTGAGTCTCCGGAGAAGGGCGGCATATAAATCAAATTAAAAAAAAAAAAAGATGAGACCACAGAATTGAAGTTAGTATCACTTTGCCACCATCTGGTGGTCATCTGGATTTTTGCAGCCCAGATTTGGCAGCTGCACATCTAGAATTTGTGTGAGCTTTAGAGAGTGCTTTAGTCTGTTGAAGGTTCAAATGAATCCCTGAAGTAAAATAGATTTACCATTGAATCAAGAGGCTATGAAACACTTATTAGATTTGATGTGTTTTCTGTTGTTGTTATTGACAATTTGCAGCATTGTAACTTCACTTATGTATACGGTGACACATTAGGGGGGAAGTTAAGTAATATTCTCCAACATAGCTATTCATGTCAATGCGATTTTTGTGACCTTATTAAGTTATCTACCAGAGTTCTGTGGACATAGCAGAGAGTAGTTTCATTCACTTTCTTAGCTGTGGTGTCTGTTGTGTTAGTAGAAACTAAAGTTGGTCAGATGTTTTGTCTTACACCAAGTCTTACTTTTAAACTTTGCACAATGTGAGGAAGAGTTCTATTTTTAAATAATGAATAGGAAGATACTATGCATCCTGCCCAACCTGATGCCCACTGAGGTTAAAAGGGTCATTTCTAGGAAATGCCAAGTTTTTAACAGATTAACAGAGTTGGAAGAGACCTTGTAGGTCATCTAGTCCAACCCCCCGCCCACGCAGGAGACCCTACACTCATAATGGCCTATGAACCTATGGCACGTGTGGCAGAGGTGGCATGCAGCACCCTCTCTGTGGGCATGCGAGCTGTCGCACCAATTCAGCTCCACCATGCATGCATGTGCACCTCCTGCCGGCCAGCTGGTCTTCAGGTCTCTGCTGCGCATGTGTGGGGGATGGGGCACATGCGGGGCACACATGCATGTGACGGGCACATGCAGGGTGTGTGTGCACATGGCATTTAGCGGGGTCATACACACATGAGCATATTCACGCACACGCATGTGCTTTGGGTACTCGGTTCAGAAAAGGTTAGCCATCACTGCCCTACACCATTTCTGACAAATGGCAGCCCAATCTTTTCTTGAAAGCTTCCAGTGATGAAGCTCCCACAACTTCCAAAGGCAAGCTGTTCCATTGGTTGATTGTTCTCACTGTCAGAAAATTTCTCCTCATTTCTAGGTTGAATCTCTCCTTGAATCTCCTTAGTTTCCATACCTTGTCTGCCTTCGGATACCTTGGAAAATAGCTTGACACCTTCCTCTCTGTGGCAGCCTCTCAAATATTGGAACACTGCTATCATGTCTCCCTTGGTCCTTCTCTTCATTAGACTAGCCATGCCCAGTTCCTATAACCGTTCTTCATATGTTTTAGTCTCCAGTACCCTAATCATCCTGGTTGCTCTTCTCTGCACTTTTTCTAGAGTCTCGACATCTTTTTTGATAGTATGGTGACCAAAATTAGATGCAGTATTCTAGGTGTGGTCTAACTAAGGCTTTATAGAGTGATATTAGTACCTCACTTGATCTTGATTGTATCCATCTGTTAATGTAATTTAGGATTGCATTGGCTTTTTTGGTTGCCACACACTGCTGGCTCATATTTAACTGGTTGTCCATTAAGACTCCAAGATCCCTCTCACAGTTACTTCTATTAAGCCTGGTTTCACCCAGTCTGTATGTGTACTTTTGGTTTTTCTTGCCTAAGTGTAAGACTTTACTTTTCTCTACATTGAATTTCATTTTGTTTAATAGGGCACAGTATTCAAGTCTGTCGAGATCCATTTGGATCTTGAGCCTATCATCTAGGGCAGGAGTGTCAAACTCATGGCCTGCGGGCCAGATGTGCCATGCACTGGCCACACCCACCCCATTTTAGTGAAAGGGGAAAAAGTTGTGATACATCACGTGATGACAATGTGTCATCACGAGTTTGACACTCATTATAAGAGATGGCTGACTGAAGTTGTAGTACTAGCAACTTTGGAAAATCAGCATCCAAATCTAAAGGCCATATTGATCTCTCATCCTTCAATAATCCAGCTTCCACCATTTTCTCTTTAGAAAGGCATTGGAGTGTAGCATAGTTCAGCTTGTGCAGAATCCATTTGGCAGAGACCTTTTCTTCAGATTGTTTCCATTTGAACCAGTTCTTACACATCCTCTGCAGCCTACAGTGCATCTCCTCCTCTGCTCTGGGAGCTACCTGTCACTGCATTAACCCCAATACCAATTCTGGCAATGAAACTCCAAGCTTTCTTCTTCCTTATTCTTTTACTTTGTTGTCAGGTGAGCACTGAAGAAAGTAGAGCAAGGCTAGCTGCTACATCATCCAATGGAACAGAGAAGAGGAATCTTTAGATTTCATGTCATACCTTCAGTGGACTGTACTCAAGAGAATATATTTTCTCACGTGCCTTTTCTCCCTTTAAAGGGGGAAAAAAGGGTGGTGGCTTCAGGCTCAGGCAGACTTTTGTTCATTTTTTTTTTAAATTTGATTTATATGCCGCCCTTCTCCGGAGACTCAGGGCGGCTTACAATGCATTAAGCAATAGCCTTCATTCTTTTGTATATTTTATACAAAGTCAGCTTATGGCCTCCACAAACTGGGTCCTCATTTCACCTACCTTAGAAAGGATGGAAGGCTGAGTCAACCTTGAGCCTTGGAGAGATTCGAACCAGCAGAAATTGCAGGCAGCTGTGTTAATGACAGGGTGCACCAAACCACTGTACTATCAAGGCTCTTTTATTTTATTGCTGGAGTGCTAAAATTAGCATCCACACTTCCAAAGGTTCCAAATTTGGAGAATACAATTCTATGCACATTCACATTCTTTCTTTTCCAAACACCTTATAAATAATTAGAAAAAATGGTATTAACCTAGAGCATCTATCCCCTCCGCTGTCATTTTTCTTCTGCTCACCTTGGCCAGAGGCATCTAACAAATGAGGACAAAGTGACAAAATGACAATTGTAGAGTGTGACGCATGATCCATCTTTGGGTACTTGTGTCCAACATGAGGCAAATGCAAAAAGGCAGAACATGTGACATTGCATTGCATGCTTCATTGTTTTGACATCTTTATGGCTAGCTGTGGACGCTTATGGCCTTGTCTATATTAATTTCAACATTTTCTTTACATATATATATATACACACATACATTTCATATCTCCCTTAAATCTATCTTCTGTCTTTGAAATGTGGTCATAGTTTCTCACCTACAGTGGGAAAATTCAGGGCATTATAAAATTTGAAATGGAGGCTGAATGCCAACCCAGTTTTTAAAGCTGCTATTTATAATGGAAGGAAAACAGGAAACACAAAGGACCTTAATTTATATCATATGCTTCTACTTAGAGTAGAGAATGATTAGACTATCAAATATTTGCAGGATAAGTATAATACGATCTCATGTTTTTAGTGATACATCCTCCATACCAGAAAAAGTTAACAGGTGCTGTTATAAAGTTCCATCATGAAGGAATATGAGTTCCTTAGAAATAATCACAGTGCTAAAAAAAAGTCACATCAGATAAATGACCGAATACACAGGGGAGTAAGTGAGAACATTTTAAATGTCATTATAATTATTCTGTGATTCAATAATTAGAAACTCTCTGTATCCTATAAACAATCTATGACTAATAAATATGCATTCAATTTTCTCAAGAAAGCAGAGAATGTAGGAGTGGAAACATATGATATCAAAGGCTGTAGGAAATGCCTCAAAACCTAATATACAATGTCTCTTAAATGCAAAAAACGGGGAGTTGTTTTGATCACCACATCAGGCAATATTACTGTGATCATACAGAATCAATCCATATGTTATACATTCTTTAATTTTTTTTCCTTTGAATTTTATATGTACTATTTTGAATTTTATATTTTACTATTTGATTGCTGCCTTGAGAATTCTTTTGGCAGACTGACAGTGTTACATTCACGGATAGTATAAGAAATATAAAAAGATAAATGTTAATTGCTTTAATTCATTTACATTGCAATACTAATATTTATTAAGAGTTCCGTGGTCCTAAACTTTGGAACTCTCCAGTGGTCTCGCCAATGACAGGTAGAACATCTCTTTTAATATTTCATCTCATTTTACAGAATACAGAATCATAGAGTTGGAAGGGACCTTGGAAGTCATCTAGTCTAACCCCCTGCTCAAGCAGGAGACCCCATACCATTCCAGACAAATGGCTATCCAATATCTTCTTTAAAATCTCTAGTGATGGAGCATCCACAACTTCTGGAGGCAAGCCACTGATTGTTCTAACTGACAGAAAAATTATCCTTAATTCTAATTGGGTCTCTCTTTGTTAAGCTTCCATCCGTTACTTCGTGTCTTGTCTTCAGGTGCCTTGGAGAATGATACTCCCACTTCTCTGTGATAGCCCCTCAAATGTCGGAATTGCAATCATGGCATCCCTAAACCTATTGTTAGATTAGACATTCTCTGTTCCCACAATCATTCATTGTATAGTTTAGCCTCCAGTCTCCTAATCATCTTTGTTACTCTTCTTTGTACTATTTCTGGAGCAGGGACATCCAACTCGCATCATCATGGCAGCATCATGTGACATTTTGGGACTTCCCCCCCCCTTTGCTAAACCGGTCATGGGTTTGGCCAGTGCGTGATGCATCTGACTCGCAGGCCATGTGTTTGAAAGCCCTGTTCTAGAGTTTCAACATCTTTTTCATATCTTGGTGACCAAAACTGGATGCAGTATTTCCAGTTTGCCTTTACCAGTATGTCAGCATTCCAGAAAAAACCCCGCTCCAATTAAAAACTCTGAGGCGAGCATTTTCTCAAAGTTCCATTTATTAGAGTAGGTATACTGGCACATCTGGGGAAAACCTGAATCTCAGAGTTCTGGGTTTTCTCTCAGTAAATCAAACCCCTCAAAACCATCCCCACACTCATAAGTCGATCACAAGTTCCAATCACCATCCGTTCCATCTCGAGACAGCACTCCAACCATTCCTTCTCCAGATGCAAGCTCATCCTGACCTTGACCGACGGAAAAAATGCTATGCTATTTTGTCTAAATACAAATCCTCAAATAAATCCCCCCTCCTACTTTCCTGCACATGAGAAGGTGGCAGCTTGGAAGCTTCCGGCTTAATATGGCTTCCAAAGCTGACACAATATAGGATAAAGCAATATTAATACTTCACGTGATTTTGATACTAAGCTTCTGTTAACGAAGCCTAAAATCACATATTGTAAGCCTCCCAGAGTTACCATGTGGCAAGATGAGTGGCTAATACATACATACATACATACATACATACATACATACATACATACATACATACATTCATCTCTCCTTGGTGAGGTTCAACAGCTGATCCATCCTTTTTTCATGCTGTGGGACCATCAACATCAGGAAGATGATTATGGATTTTCTTGTTTAGAAAGATAGAGGAAAGAAAGCAGCCTTCAGTTTTCCACTTTCATTTTGGGACCCCTTGCTTTTGGGGAACCAAATTTAACTTGCCCTAACATTCCTGGGACAATCTGAACTATAATATGAAATCATACTAATGGATTGCTAAAACAGTATGTTATGTTGGCTGAACAGTCTAAATTATTGCAACTAAGATACCTGATGAAATGATTAACTGGTACTGCATGTTTAAAAATATTGCAGAAAATTAAATAATCAGTCATAGCTGAATTATCTGCTTGCTTTAATACTATCTTTGTCTGGATTTAGTGAAATGAAAGGTAGCATTTGGTACTTTTCAGTCATCTTTCATTGTTCAGAATGATTGGATTGGATCTAGACCTTGCTGCATGAATAGAAGGGATATTTCATTACAGAGAAATGGCAGTGCAATGCAGACTTGATGAAAGGGAAAAAAAGGATTGCACTCATCTCCCCCCCCCACACACACACACACAGCCATTCACAGACATTCTCTCTTGTCACTGTAAACAAAAGCCATTTAACAATTCTTTGGAACAGCAAATGTTGCAATGGATGCCTGAGCTACAGGAGGAGATGGGAATCATAAAATATAATAACTCCATGACTTTCTTCAGTAGAGATCTTCACTGTATAAATTTTAAGTCAAGGTCAACTTCTGATAGCTTTGTATATATGATTATGCAGTTTCATATGCAATAATATGGAAGTAGTTCCTTTCTTGGTGCTAACCAAGTTGAATCCTTCTTAGCTTTCTCAAGGTCAGCCAAGGTTTGCTAAATGCTGTTCCAACTTTCAGAGTGATTATATGAACTATCAATTTCCTTTCATCTACATTTATAACATTTATATCTCAAGTCCTGATAATGAAGACTCTAATTCATTTTAGTAAATTCTGTACTGGCCTAATTCAACAGACACAGTGTCTTAAAGTGTGGAAAGGACTTGTACCGTATCTGCCTTTCTCATTGATATTAAAGATGAAATTGTCAGAAAAGCAGGGGTGAAATGCTCCCAGTTCGGACCAGATTGCCCAACCGGTAGTGATGGAGGTGGGTGGTTTGGAGAACTGGTAGCAAAAATCCCTGCCCCCCCCCCTTGCCCAGCTGAGCCGCACAATCATCAGAGGCTTTTTTTTTTTTAATTTTTAAAAGCATTTTTTCTACAACCTCTTTGGCCGAAAAAATGCTTTTAAAAGTAAAAAAAAGGCCTCTGATGATGATGCGGCTCAGCTGGGATCATCAGAGGCTTTTAAAAGCATTTTTTTACAACCTTTTAGCTGAAGAGGTTGTAGAAAAAATGTTTTAAAAGGGAAAAAAAAAGCCTCTGCCGATCAGGCAAGTCAGCTGGGATAGTCAGAGGCTTTAAAAGCATTTTTTTTAACAACCTCTTCAGCTGAAGAGGTTGTAGAAAAAATGTTTTAAAAGTAAAAAAAAAAAAAGTTGGCCATGCCCACTCAATCATATTACCCCTCCCCCACCAAGCCACGCCCACAGAATGCTCATGTTCTTTCTGTGCTGCAGATGTTGATCCTGCCTCATTGAATGGTAAAGTGTCTCTAGCAAGGCATACTTCAGAGTTCCATTGGAGTAGGAAAGACACACCCGTAATCATACCCAGGTAACTTCACTTTCTAGCAAAGAAACTGAAGATGAACATTGGTGAAATCCATATGTGAAACTACAATCATTCTCCACCTTGAGGTTACCTAGCCAGCAGCTTGCCAGAGGCTTTTGTGTTTCAATCTTTCTGGGAAAAGAACAATGTAATTCTGGGGAAGAGAAGATAGAGAGAGACTTTGAAATATTCAAGAAGGATTGAATCAATCATATGCAAACTTCTCCATGGACTGGTACTGTAAATCAGATTGAGTTTGCTAGTTTATTTTCCTCTGTCCTTGAATGGAATCAGTGCCTTGCTGAAGTTGTCAGAGAAGTATTTCCATTTTGGATGAGTCTGTCCATTGTTGTCCCTTTGTTTTCATTGACCCTTTGAAACTTATATTCTTTCTTACTGTTTACAGTTGTGTCTTAATGAACTAAATGCTATTTAAAACATATATTTTTCCTACCAGTTTGTATCTGCATTCATCCCAGCAGGTTGCCCTGGCTAAGTGGGGCTGGCCTATCAAACTGAATTGGGACCCAAAATAAAGAAAAAAAATCAGCAGGTCCCAGTCATCTGCCATATGTTTATTGTGCTACTTCGCCTGAACAAAAAAATAGGAAGGGAATGAGGCATCAACTCAGGCCTGCTTGTGCTTTTCTTCAGCGTCTTCTCCTTAGTTGGTAACTTGTATTTTCTTTACAGATCACACTACTCCTTATGTTTAGATGAACTGACATACAATTCCTCTTCAAACTTCCCATCTCGATATATGTAAACCAGAAGAGAAAAAATGGGAAAAAACTCCATCCATATTTTTCTCTACTCTAAAAGCTTTACACACTCAACATTAAAAAACAAACAAACAGGGAAATGCATCTTTTTTCAAAACTAGGAGTATATTGAAGTGATATGTGGAGCATATGCCACACCTTCAAATATGAGAGCAACCAAGATTTTTTAAAAAAATCTAAAGTGTACTTAAATTTAATTGAATAAATAACCATGTTTATTCCTAATTTATTTAACAGGTGTTCCATTCTAGTAATTAAAATTGCAGCATCACAACACTTTGGAAAGACATCTCTAAGGCTTGGGGGGCGCATTAGGATTTTCTGGGTCACATTTGGTAATATCAGACAGCAATTTATTGGAACATATGATTCCTTGAGCCAGAAGCTATTTATCTCAGAAGCTGTGGACACAGATATGCTAATATTTCCCCTATTTTCTGGCCATCTATAAGTAATCTATCAATCATGTGTTGTGTGCATTTAAAAAAGAAAAGAAGGAAGTATTGCAACTTATTTGGCCTCTTCATATTTCCTTGCATGTAAAACAAATTATGAGACAATAAGCAGATGATATTATGAATGGAATAAATATGGGTCATGCTTTGGAATCATAAGTGAGGAAATAAACGGTATTACAAAAATGATTTCAAGAGGAGAGAGAGAAAGACAGAGAGAGAGATTTAAAAAACTGGCAGTAAATCAAAAGTTGTGAGGCTCGTTCACACTTAGGGGATGATACAATTTGATGAACAGCTGCGATGGAAGTTAGATCGCATGCATATGAAATGAATTTTTTAAAAAGCCAATGAAATTGTAGCAGAAATTGAATGCTAATTTATGGCACCTATTGAAGGAAACAGGGCAATATATCTGCATATAAATGGCTTCCAACTAATGCTGTATGCTAACCCATTATCTAGCCAAAAGGAAACAAAACACATTTTTACTGTATTGAGTAATCATCGGAAGCTTTCTTCAGTCTCATTAGTTACAAAGTAGACTTTAAAGAAAGCTTGAGTAGCATTTGAAATAAAAGAGCACTTCATCCTTACATAAAGGAAGAGATGATAAAAGAAGCATACTATAAACAAGATGATTAACCCCAAAGGTAAATGAGCTGAATCTCTGACTGCATTGGCAACTGAAATTCTACTTTCCTCGACAAAGTTAATCAACTCTAGAAAATTCAGTAATGATCATCGTTTGGTCTAACCGAGAGTTGATTTTTGATTTTTGTTTAGATGTCTGTATAAAAGGGCATTGGCTAATTTTAAAGAGAGATGATCATACATTTCTGAGTTACTGAATTACCCTCATACAATGTAAAGATGTGTTTTACTACAATGAACAAACCGCCAAATCTTTTTTTCAATGTTATCATTTATTGTGGGCAAACTTAGTCATTTCATGCACCATCCAGCATACCCATACAAATTATAAATTGCAGATTGGTTAAAAATCATTAAAAGAATGATTTGTAACACGTTTCAGCTTAACTAATATTAAAATGATTGTTATTTGCAATGGGTGATGAGATTTATAAATAAATAATAGTAAGAATTGTTTTTGTAGAAAAACATTTGATAAAAATCAGACTACCTCACTGAGAAAAAAAGAACTGATAATCTTCCTTTTTTATATCTTACACAATGATCTGAAAAATAAAAGTAAAACAAAATAAAGCATTTTGGAACCACATTGTTACTTCACTTCAGGCAAAAGAAATCAATGAAAGCTCTTGTGAGTCATATAACTTTCTAGTTATAATCAGGGATTACATTTTTAAAACATCTTTTCAATAGATCCTTGGATACTGTTTCGGACTAGGTCTAGTTTAGGCTATTTTACAAAATGTATTTAAAAGAATTTGAAAAAAAGAACAGGAATACCTGTGCATGGAATAGACAATGTACTCTGGTTTGAACTGAAACAAAAAAAGCTTCACTTGAGACTTTTAAACCATAGTGTTGATCAATAAAACAAAATTTAAAATAGCTTTTGTGTCCCACTGTCACAATTGTAACAACAGCCTGATGATCTTTGCTTTTTAATGTGCAGAAAAAACAGGAGAAGAACGAGAAAAGTCTATGTATATTATATTATTTTAGTGAAATGTGGCCTATACCTCTACTAAATAATAAGTACCTTCTAGGAGAATAACACTACCCAGACTGATAAACTATGCTGACTGCCACCTACCTCTAAATTGTAGAAAAAATGGTAAAATGTATGCCTTTTAAAGTATTTTTAGAAAAACACACCCTGGAAACAATAGAAACCCAGCTCTGCTTTCAGCCACTTAACCATCTGTAGAAACTGCTACTAGAAGAATCAAGCTGTTCACAAAAGGATCATAATTCCTTTCAGTGTCTTCAAATTCACTGAGTTGTTCTGTCAACAAATTATTGGACTTAAAAACTAGTCTCTTTAAGATTCCTTTCAGTTAGGACGTCTATAAAGTTTCTGATTATTATTATTTTTTTAAAAAGTAATCTTCTTGGTCACAATGTCAGGAAAGTATTCCTAAGGCACCATGATTCAATGTTGACTAACAGGGGTTTGTTTATTGATTTACAATATTTGCAAGCTGTCCCAATTAGTTGAAACTCAATATGGAGGAGGTAAAACACCAGGCTCTTTATGAGTAAACTACAAAGTAGAGCATGAGTGCCTGAAGATTCAGTGCCTGCTGAACATAAAGGGTGTTCTGATGAAGTGGGAAGGGAGAAAATTGGAGGAGGAAATATTTTAGGAAGATGACAGATGAACAATGAGAAGGTACCTGCTGGAGTACCTTATTATTCTTGTAGAAACTATCTTCCACACTTGTGTATGCAACATAATGTCAAGGCAGAGAAGAGAAGAAAGCTGGTTCCTCAGGGATGGAACCCTTCCTCAGAGGGAAAGAAAGGGACCAGAGACCACACAAGTAAAGAGTTGCTAATATGCCCACATTTGAGGCTGAAAGACTTATTGAAACTGTTTATACAAGAGTAGGAGAACAGGTCTCATCTCCAACTGTCCAAACAATTTGCCTTCTTGGTTACACATTTTACTTTCAACTTTATGTTGAGCTGATGAAGCTTCTCAATCATCCAGGTAGAGTTGTCTAGAGGTTGAGTCATGGCAACTGTACTTTCTCCTTTTCCTTTTCCTTTTCCTTTTCCTTTTCCTTTTCCTTTTCCTTTTCCTTTTCCTTCTCCTTCTCCTTCTCCTTCTCCTTCTTCTCCTCCCCCTTCTCCTCCCCCTCCTCCTCCTCTTCCTCCTCCTCCCTCTCCTCCTCCTCCCCCTCCTGAATTCATGGGGGAGTTCCAGCTAGACATGGCTGCTAGATTGATGATGAGCTTCACCTCTCCACCACTGCTCTATGATATCTACCTGCCCATCTTTTTGGTTATCATATTTATGTATTCTTGTTGTGTTCCTTTTTCATTATTTTATTTTATTTTACTTCTCTTCATTTTCTTTTTTTATTATTATTGTAAGCCATCTAGAGTAGTCCCATGGTGAGATAAATAGCAAATAAATTCAACAAATACATAGATAAAAATTGGGTATATGTCTAGAAACCAACCAACATCTTGATTTTATCCTGGTCTAGATAGAGTTTGGATGTCACAAAAAAAGCTAATCAAGTTCATTGTTCTAAATATAATTGTATTGAAACATCATAAGCCAACTAATAATAATTTGATTTCATCTTGGCTTTATTCAAAATAAACCAAAACAAACAAGAATGCAAACCAAAAAAAAGACATTCAGAAGCAGGGGTGAAATCCAGCAGGTTCTGACAGGTTCTGGAGAACCGGTAGCGGAAATTTTGAGCAGTTCAGAGAACCGGTAGCAGAAATTTTGAGTAGTTTGGAGAACCGGCAAATACCGCCTCTGGCTGGCCCCAGAGTGGGGTGGGAATGGAGATTTTGGAATATCCTTCCCCCAGGAGTGGGGAGGAAATGGGGATTTTGCAGTATCCTTCCCCTGTAGTAGGGTAGGAATGGAGATTTTGCAGTATCCTTCCCCACCACGCCCACCAAGCAACACCACACCCACTGAGCCATGCTCACAGAGCTGGTAGTAAAAGAATTTGGATTTCACCACTGCTCAGAAGCATTCTGTGAGATCAGGAGAAGCTGAATATCATTTCACAAGCTTCTATGCTAAAGCAAACGGAGCTGGATTTTCACAAGATGAGCATTGTCTAATTAAATAAGTCCAAAATACGTCACCTTAAAGAACAAAGGAGAAACCATATTGGATCAGTTCAGTTTACATATCAAAAGGAAGGCTGATACAGTTTGGTGGATCCATAAGAAATGTGAGTCTTTGGCAATGAGCTAACTTCAATATTTGTAGAATTCAAGGTATTTCCTGCAGCTTACATTAAGTTATACACAAGAATACAGGAGAGAGTTTCAGTACTTATGAAGTGATGAATGCTCATCTCTCTACAGATTCAAGGGAATTTAGTGTGCTCAGTACATCCACATAGATATTCAGCAACCCCTGAAGATATTTTTTCTGCTAAGGATCTATTTTTAATAGGTTTGTAACAAACCGCTCAATAAACATTTAAGAAGAGAGGAAAGATAGGGATGCTCTAAAGATAGGGATGCTCTAGTTTAAAATTACTTTTGCTATTCAAAAGCAAACAACGTGATCAATATCAATAGAATTCCACAAAAGTTATGTTATATTTTCTCTTTCCTACTAATCCTACTAAGAAAGCAATTGATATCATGGTGTAAATGTGAGACATAATTGTGGCACAAACACAAAATACGGTAAGGGTCTGTGGTCTATTTGTGCACCAAAGTAATTGTAAACTAAAGCAACTGGCATTACAGTGCTGATGTATTCATTCTAATACATAAATGTTTCTACAGGCTACCACTTAGGGGTGTTTGGCTCTCTATATCCTGATTGGAATTTTCAGTTTGATTTGAATCGCTAATTTGAGTCAATCTGAACCTGCAATTCGAAAGAGTTAATTTCACATTTTCAATTGGAATGATCAAATTAATTCCATCTGAAGATTCATTTCAATAAAAATCGGTGGGTGAGAGTTCGTAAATTAAACTCTAGTTTTGAAGATACAGAATCTTTGAAACAATTGTTTCTCTGTGTCATACAATATACATGGGTATGTGGGTATATGCATAATTTTGTATTTAATTTTATTTTTCAGGTCATGTTTATTTACTGTATATTGGAGGTATATGCAACAAAATTTCATTTTAATATATGCGGATTAATGTATGTTAGGACAATCAAGTTATCCTAAGTCTAAGTCTAATTGAGGGTACAGTTTTCAGCTTCAGCACCACATTAATCTGAATCAATTTGATTTAAAGGGGAAAAAATAGACAAATTGCCTTCAAATTTAAGGACTGAATCTTGAATGAAAGCTTCATATAGTCCTATTGTTATTGCAATGTGGACATCCTAAAGTGACAAAAATGTTCAGACAATCAGATATGAGCTTCACCTGTTCACTAAATTTTACATTGTTGATATTAGTGGAATTTACTATATGTGCTGTGCAGATAATTGAATTATGTAGATACTGTTCAATAAAAGTAACATTACATTCTAATTGGCTGA
Source organism: Arizona elegans (assembly GCA_022577455.1). Lineage (NCBI taxonomy): Eukaryota > Metazoa > Chordata > Lepidosauria > Squamata > Colubridae > Arizona > Arizona elegans. The sequence goes on from JAKOOJ010000002.1 coordinate 130,302,826, forward strand.
GGGTATTCCTAATCTCGTGATCACCAGATACGTGTCTAATACCATCCCTAACATTCAAAATATCTGGAAGGAACTATAACTTGCTCAGTATTAAGTGGCCTTACACAATCCTATGGAACTTTCAGTGAAAATAATTAGTCTAGCCTTATTGCTATTAACATGTCGACCACAACACAAAGTACACGCACTGTTATGGGAAGCAGACTCGAGTCTGTCGCATGTGTGAGATCCGATTTCCCAAACCAAGGGAACTACTCTGTTCATCCGTTATGACAAGGCAGCTTTGCCGTAATTAGTGATTCAATAGCACACTGGTATTTGCTACCATTTGATCACGGGACACATGTTAAAAAGATTTTACATGGGAAAAGAATGGAGAACAATCAGATTTGCAACTGGGATGAGTTACCACCATAAATCCTTTTCCAGCTGGGAGCCCTAAGCCTTTCAGGGAAGCTAAAGAGGAAAAATGACTAAGAGCACTGCAGGACTCCACCAAGCCACCCAACCGCAGCACAGAAATGAATCTCCAATGAATCTGATGGCACGTATAATGCTGGACATAGTTAAGAAAATCCTGCCGAACCCCCGCTGGTGATCACTTTATACGGTGAAGCATAAGATGTGATTATGCAATGTTCTGCAGCTCAGAGAATGGCTGATGAGTGAAAAATCTACTTTGCGGAGGACCTCAATGGAAAAGCAAGCAGAATTCTGCCCCAGGATGTGTCCCAGAGAAGCAACATATCGCTTTAACTCACAAACTCGCTCCCTTTGTATTCCCCTAGTTTTGGTGTAGTTTTACGAGTGTTCTGATGTTTTTTTCCCCCTCCACACTTCCAAAGCAATCCACCAAGCCTCCTTCCTTGAGATTCCTCTATAAGGAACTTTTCCAACAGGGATTCATTTAAATTTCAGAGCAAGAAGCAATAGCGCAGATAATATTTTTGTAACAGACAGAGGTTTTTCCCCATTTTTTACTCTCTTTTTTTTAAAAAAATATTATGCTTATCATGGTGGCTTATATAGGTATTTTTAAAATATTTGTTTCTTTTTTTTTTATAAATATTTTTTTTTATTTTTTTCCAAACAAACATAAAATATAACTTTCAAGAACAGAGTCTCGATCCGGTCATAGATGATTACCACACTTATATTCCTTTAACAAGCTCTATTCACAATTTCCCATTACATCTTTTAAGAGTAAAAATTCAAAATATAAAAGAACAAATTTTAATATAAATTCTAGCATCTTCATCTAAACAAATCCATTATATCAATACAATTTTAATTTCAAATTAACTTTAGCTCATTCTTATATCTGTATATCAATCCTAATTATATCTTGTTCTTCTCCACCTTGTCTTTATCATATCTTTTGCCATCAGTGTCAAAGTAATTTTTAACAATATTCTAACTTCTTATTCTAATTATTTACCTTACAATTTTATTACCTCAAATCTTGATTTCAAATTCAATACAACTCCATTTTTATTACACTTTATAAAATAAAATTCTATCTAAGTCTTAATCTCTTGACCCTTTTCCTCGAATCTTAATATCTTAAACTTTATCAATTTGTCTCTGATTTTATCCCATTTATCATCTATTACACTTTCATGTTACACAGGTTTATCACAAAAACATATTTTATTTAAACTAATTTCCAGCATATTCTCTTTCATACCTATTGTTCATACCTCTTTCATATCTATTGTTTGGCTATTTTCCAGCATATTATGTTTGGCTGATTCCCAGCATAGTCTCCTCCAGAGCACCAACTATTTTTGGCTAATTTCCAGCATAGTCTGGAAATTTTGGCCCCCACAGAAAGGTCTCGCAATCTGGGAGTGCTCCTGGGAGTGCTCCTGGATATGCAGCTGTCCTAGGAGGAACATCTGACAGCTGTAACTAGGGGGACCTTTTGTCAGGTTCACCTGATTCGCCAGTTGCGGCCCTTTCTTGATCGGGATTCCCTGTGCACAGTCACTCATGCCCTCGTCACCTCTCACCTTGACTACTGCAACGCTCTCTACATGGGGCTCCCCTTGAAGAGCACCTGGAGGATCCAACTGATCCAGAATGCAGCAGCGCGGGTAGTGATGGGAGCAGCATGGCGCTCCTATGTAACACCACTGCTGCGCGAGCTGCACTGGCTCCCAGTGGTCTTCCGGGTGCGCCTCAAGGTGTTGGTTATCACCTTTAAAGCGCTCCATGGCATCGGGTCTAGCTATCTTCGAGACCGCCTGCTGCTACTGACGACCTCCCAAATCAACCCCTCCAAATTGTTTGGAAATCAGCCAAACAATTGCAGGAGAGTTGGAGGAGACTATGCTGGAAATCAGCCAAACAAGAGTGGGAGCCTTAGAGGAGGCTATGCTGGAAATCAGCCAAACATAATATGCTGGAAACCAGCCAATAAAATGCTGGAAATCAGCCAAAAAATAGGAGGCGAGTTGGAGGAGATTATGCTGGAAATCAGCCAAATGTAATATGCTGGAAATCAGCCAATAACGGTGGGAGGTTCAGAGGAGACTATTTATTTATTTATTTATTTATTTATTTATTTATTTATTTATTTATTTTTAAATTTATATACCGCCCTTCTCCCTGAGGACTCAGGGCGGTGTACAGCCAGAATTAAAAAACATGAAATACAAGTATTAAAAACAATTAAAATATATATAAATTTGGCCCAAAATTAAAAATACAAACCAATTAAAACATTTAACATTCCAGCCCGGCTTGCTGGAAAAAATGGGTTTTAAGGGCATGGCGGAAGGCACTAAGGTCTTGGATTCTCCTTATCTCTGGGGGCAACTGATTCCAGAGGGTAGGTGCCCCCACAGAGAAGGCCCTCTCCTGGGAGTCACCAGCCTACATTGATTAACTGATGGCACCCTGAGGAGGCCCTCTCTGTGGGAGCATACTGGCCAGTGGGCTATTGGTGGCAGAAGGCGGTCCCGCAAATACCCAGGTCCGATGCCATGGAGTGCTTTAAAGGTGGTAACCAGTACCTTGAAGCACACCCGTAAGTCCACCGGAAGCCAATGCAGCTCACGCAGGAGAGGTGTCACATGGGAGCGCCCTCTCGCTCCCATAATCCCCTGCGCAGCTGCATTCTGCACCAGCTGGACCCTCTGGGTGCACCTCAAGGGAAGCCCCATGTAGAGAGCATTGCAGTAGTCCAGGCGGGAAGTGACGAATGCCTGAGTGTCTGTGCGTAAGGAGTCCCGATCCAGAAAGGGACGCAACTGGCGAATCAGGCGAACCTGATGAAAAGCCCCCCTGGCCACGGCCGTCATATGCTCTTCTAAAGACAGCCATGCATCCAAGAGGACATCCAAGTTGTGAGCCCTCTCCGTGGGGGCCAATAACTCGCCCCCAATAGCCAGCGATGGCGCCAGCTGGCTATATCGGAACGCCGTAAGCCACAGCCACTCGGTCTTGGAGGGGTTGAGTCGAAGCCTGTTACTCCCCATCCAGATCCGCACGGCCTCCAAGCACTGGGACATCACTTCAAGGGCATCATTGGGATGGCCTGGGTGGAGATGTACAGCTGAGTGTACAACATAAATTCTGGGCTCAGTTATGGTTGTAAGTCGAGGACTACCTGTAATATTTTACTTTTCTCTTTGTAAAGGTAATGAACCATCTTGTTTGCAGAACATTCCCAAAATAAAATAAAATAAAAATTAAGGACACCAGGAGCTCTATGGATTATATTTTCATTACCATGTAGTCCTTCTATAAATAACATTTTTGATCTGTATACAAAACCCTATTAGCAATTTAGGTTATTTTTTCAATTACTCAATAGTATAGAAAATTAAAGAAAAATATGAAAGAAAAGAATAAAAAAAAGTAAAAGTGAGAAAACAGAATTGTGATTCCTGCTCTTCTTTCCATCAGTTACCATCCTAATTTTCCCCCTTTCTCTTTAACACTTTTTAATCCCCAAATCATCCATTCAGTCTTTTCCTCTTTGAACAAAAAGTCCATATAAGGTTTATCACCCCCACCCCCAACCAGATATTCAAACTTCAGAGGTGGAGTAGCAATAGCAATAGCACTTAGACTTATATACCGCTTCATAGAGCTTTACAGCCCTCTCTAAGCAGTTTACAGAGTCAGCATATTGTCCCCCAACAATCATGGTCCTCATATTATCGACCTTGGGAGGATGGAAGGTTGAGTCAATCTTGAGCCTGGTGAGATTCGATCTGCCAAACTGCTGGTAGCCGGTGATCAGCAGAAGTAGCCTGCAGTACTGCACTCTAACCGCTGCGCCACCGCGGCTCATATATATAATGCAGATCACATTGGGAATCTTGTTCTTTCTTTCTTTCTTTCTTTCTCTCTTTCTTTCTTTCTTTCTTTCTTTCTTTCTTTCTTTCTTTCTTTCTTTCTTTCTGTTTCATTTAGAATGTATGAGAGGTTTTAACTCTGATAAAAGCTATGGCAACAGTGCCACATAATACATTTGTAAAGGTGAGCAATATTTTAACCTTAATCTGTAACCAGAATTATAATGTCACCTATTCCATCTCAAGTAGGTTTTGAGAACAGTTTTATTTCTTTCTATTTCCCCCCCCCCCCAAAGAATCTTAATGCATTTGCCTATTCGGAGAAGCACTTACATACTGTTGCTGAGCACATTAGTATGTCCTTGAAATTTATGGACTGATGCTGTAAATGCAGCTGTATTATTATACATTTGTCCCTCTTGCCTCCCTGTCATTGGGCTGTGTCACTGCAATCAAGAGAAATTAAGCTACCTTTACATGCCTAAGGTGCTGCACAGCCTTGAAAATAAATAAATAAACAAATAAGGGCAGCCCTCATGGATTTTGGAAATGTTGTAATGCTGCATGTAATGAATCAAACAAGCATAAAAAGGTCAGGAGTTCTGCGTTGGTAGGCCTCCTTTTAACTCATTTTCATATTGACTCTTGTTTTGTTTTTTTGTTTTTTTAGAAATTAAAGATTATTCTTAATCTTTTATTTCTAAAAGTAAAAGATTATACAATGCCTTGGTAAGGCCACACTTGAAATACTGCATTCAGTTTTGGTCGCCATGATGTAAAAAAGATGTGGAAACTCTAGAAAGAGTGCAGAGAAGAGCAACAAAGATGATTAGGGGACTGGAAGCTAAACCTTATGAAGAACGGTTGCAGGAACTGGTATGTCTAGTTTAATGAAAGAAGGACTAGGGTAGACATGATAGCAGTGTTCCAATATCTCGGGGGCTGCCACAAAGAAGAGGGAGTCAAACTATTCTCCGAAGCACTTGAGGGTAGAACAAGAAGCAATGGGTGGAAACTAATCAAGGAGAGAAGAAACTTAGAACTAAGGAGAAATTTCTTGACAGTTAGAACAATTAATCAATGGAACAACTTACCTCCAGAAGTTGTGAATGCTCTAAAACTGGAAATTTTTAAGAAGATGTTGAATAACCATTTGTCTGAAGTGGTGTAGGGTTTACTGCCTAATCAGGGGGTTGGACTAGAAGATCTCAATAACAGAGTCAGAGTCCTTTCTGACTCTGTTATTCTATTCTATTAAGTTTTGTCGAGTAGTTTGCAGCATCTAAAAATAAAGGATTTCAGTTTTGCTGAGTAGTTTGCAGCATCTAGCCTTGGGTGTTCCTGAAGGCAAGCTAAGCAAGATCACGCATACCGTAATTAGAACCTGAATGAGAGGCCACCAGGAGATCCCATGGCTATAAGTTTAAATTCTGGAAATGGAAAAACTGTGGCAGAAGAAAGCAATGCGAAATCACCTCCTTATTATTGCAAAGATGGAGCAAGAGGAAGCTGTTGGTTATATAACTGAGCTGGACTCCTATAAATTTAAATATTACCAAAATAAAGGTAACTACATAACTAAATCAGAGTCCTCCATTAACATATTCCATGTTTTTGAAGTAATGTTTTAGTCATCTTAGACTGAACTCTGGGCTTCAAAAGACATTCAAGAACAAAACTTGTTAACATAAAACAGAATTAACACTAAAAAAAAAATGCCCTCAAATCCTGTCCATTCGACAGACCAACCAATTTGCTCTGTTTTTCAATAGCAAATTGAAATGTTTATTCTGTCTACTATCAAAAGGTTTGTTAGCAGGGCTGGCATTTTATTTCTATTCTTGTGTTTCATCACAGTTGAATGGCATCATTATCACAACGTCTAATAAATGATAAAAAGCTGACTGGTTTTTCTTCTTCAGTTCTGTTGTTCTCTTGATGGAACATTTTGAGGCCTGTTTCTCTCTCTTGTCCTTCTGGTTGGGAAGATCACTTTCTCCTTCACATCTTTCAGAGTACAAGTAAGATCAAATACATCAATAACTTGCCAGCCTTTAGACATCTCCATCATTGCCAAGCATCTCTCCAAGGGCACCCTAAGTATTTAAACAAGCATATGCTCTCAAGAACTCAAAGTCATTGGAAGTTTGTGTGTTTGTGTGTGTGTTGTGTGTGTGTGTGTGTGGTTGTGTGTGACTGATCTAGATCAAGGAAAGGAAAGGAAGAGGAAAGTTTGCTTCCATGTCCAAATGACTATTCCTGGATCAGACAAAGGCCAGTATTGATTTATTAAACCAAACATAATCTGCCCTATTTTAAGAAAATCAATGAAAAGATACAATGAACATAATGCAAATCTCCAACTCAGCATTGAAGCTGAAGAAGAAAATAAAAGCAAGCAGTCCAATGCAATCATCTGAACTACGGAACACATATTCTTCTCTTCACAAATTTGGCAAGATGTGAGCTACATGTGGGGGGGGGGGAGGGGGGCATCCTTGGCAACTTTAGGATTTGTGGATTCAAAGTGGGCTACATGCATGGAATTTTATTCTCCACTTTAAAAAACAACAACAAAAGAACAATTTCCTGCATGAAACTCTGCAGCAGCTCTTTTGACCTTAAAATGGTGATTCTTTCAGATGGAAGGCAAAAACCATCATCCTCATTCCCAGATCACTACGGAATTCATAGTTTGATTTAGTTTTACTCAGTAGAAGAGACCCGGGGAAGTTAAGCAATGCTTTCAAAAAACACAAGCAAGAAAGGAAATCTCAGGCTTTTTCAAATTGCTGTAACCATAACTAAATAGACTACTTTAGCTTATTTTGGCACCAGGTCCTTTTATCGATGCTGCACGACTGGTTGCTGATTTAATTAGTCTCCTTCCCCATTTCAACTTTTACCCTTTCCCCTTAAAAGCTAGGCTCCCGAAAGCATCCGCGGCAGTCTTGTTTTGATTCCTTCTTTATCTTTACAGGAAAGATTAGGATCAGGACCTGTCCTGCTCCTACCCCTGCTGACCATAATCCATTTTAGAAAAGAGTTAGCAATGGCTGCAGCAGCCCAAGCGAAATTCCACATTGCACTTGCAATTATCCATAGGATTTGCGGAGCACAAAGCAAAAATGCTGGCTTTCAGAGGACATCTGCTCTAAATAAAATGATGCCATAAATTTTAAAGACAACCATCGCCGGCTCTGTTGTTGTAAAGGCAAAACATTTTGGCTTGTCAGAGCAGGTTCTCATGTTCATCCTCTTGCCAATGAGGTCAGTCATGTTTATTTTTGGGCTCTCTTTATACACACCCTTCTCCCCGGCTTTAATGAAATTAGCATGTAATGCTTTCGACGCCTGCATATATCAACTTTCCTTCTTTGGGAAACATGTGAACATCATTAAAACACATTTTCCATCTCTTTCCCAAAAGAACCTCCTAAGATAATCAGTGAAACTCAAACTGGGCAGGGGTGTGTCTCCCTGATGCGATCTTGGGTTGCATCGCTTCTCCCTTTCCCTAGGGTCTGTATACTTTGTTTTTATAATATTTATCTTTTATGCGGATTCTTATAATTTTGTATTGATTGTTTATACGTGTGCTGTTTTATTGAATTGTTTTGCATCATGGCAGAATAGTACTTTTGTGAGATGTGCAAGTTGTTCAAATTTAATTAATTAATACTATTTAATGCTCCTTAAATATTAATGTTTTTCACAATTTTTTGTTTGAATTCCTAGGTTTCACGAGAAAGTAGATATTAATAGTGAATTAACATTTAGTATAAAGAGTTATAACTTTGATATAAAATATAACTAGGTTGCATTATATTTTTAAGTAATCATCAAGCTTTTTCTGCTATTCTTTTGAAGTAACAAGGTAAAAAATACTGTTCATTACAAAGACAGACCGATCATAAAAATTTTTTCCAGACAATTATTTTTAAAAAAACTAAACTTATTTTATTGATTGGCATATGTTTCACAGGTAGGTTCTACTTACCTTTACCACCAGTTCACATCGCGCCTACACGCGCTCTTCTGCGCATGCACAGATCAACTTTCATGACATCTGGGTCAGTGGGCGGAGCCTCCCACTGGTTTTACTACCGGTTCTTGCAAACCGGTCCAAACCGGGGGCAACCCACCACTGATATGTGTGTGTTGTTTCTGAAATCAGGAAGGTAGTTAGGGATACAATAACTTTTATCTAGGACTTTTTATAGTGTCTTTGAATGGAAAATATATCAGGGAGGTAAAGTGACTTTCACAATTCTTCTATCTTGCTAAATGCATTTTTTTCATCTTAAATATCTGTATTGCTAATTTAAGGGTTAGCTCCATGAGAATTGGAACCGATCACTCAGGATGCTTGGACATTCAGCTTTGTTTGCTTCTTTTTCAGGTTCTTCCCCTTTACCATCAATCAATGGTCCAAATTTTGCCATCCCGCCCTTACTTCCATCAAGATAATTGATTATTTGTTTTTCTAGAATCATTAATCTTACAACACTAAGTATTCTGGTCTACATGTTACTTCCAGTGACCAACGCTGATGCTTTAGTTTTTATTTTTATTATTTTTATTTTATTATTACATTTATATGCTGCTACCTCATTGATAAGATGGCTGTGATGGTTGCGTGAGAGGAGATGAAATAGGAATGCTCATATGCACATGTGTGATTCACAGCTTGGCAACATGCATGTTCATGTTCAGAATTGTGCCATAAACAATTTGGATTCGGATTCAGATGCAGAGGGCATTGCTACAACTGATGCAATACTCCTTGCACCATTTGCACACACTCCACTAGTCCATTAATGGTACTGAATAAATTTCAAGAAAAAGAAGCAGCAGTGAAATGCATCTGCCCATTAGATTTTACGAGATTCAAAACCTTAGACAAGGTATCATTTAAATACCGAACATTAAATTGTCTTAGCTATTAATTTCTTGTTTTAAAAAGACTTCAATATGATTTACGAGCACTTTGCTGCAGAGATTGAGAACAGAAAGAAAATGCATTAATTTTAACACCAGAGATATAAATATATCTCATGAACTAAGGGCAACAAACATTAGCTAAAAGTGTGAGTGTCAATCTAATAATAGCACTACTTTGATGTAAGTAATTGTCTAGGTGACAGCCAGTTTGGTTTAATTGTTCATTAGGCTAGAAACTGGAAGGCATGAATTCTAGTCCTGCCTTAAACATGAAGCCAGCTGGATATCTTTGGCCAATACTGACTTGAAGACACCAAGATAAATGGATGATAGATAAGATTAGATTGGTAGGTAGATAGGTAGGTAGGTAGGTAGGTAGGTAGGTAGGTAGGTAGATAGATAGATAGATAGATAGATAGATAGATAGATAGATAGATAGATAGATAGATAGATAGATAGGCAGGCAGGCAGGCAGGCAGACAGACAGACAGACAGACCAGAAGTGCCAGAATTTCCATTGTTAAGCAGTGTGGCCACATAAGATCATGGTTTATGACCACATCATTTGGTAATCAAACATCTGGCCTCATTTTGTGTCATTAATTGTAACTACCAGTATCTTTATTTTCATTCCAATTGTAACTATTTAATAAGAACTATTTAACTCTCTCCCTTCAGAGTTTTGGAAAGCAAAACTAAAGAATGTGTAGTACAGCGGCCCGCAACCTTTTAGGCACCAGGTACCGGTTCCATGGAGAGAAATGTCAGGGTTCCAAGTAATACACCCATAGCAAACAGAACTCCGAGGCAAGCAGGTTCCTCTAAGAACAGGTTTATTGGACACATCATATTGGCACAAACTGGTGAAAACCGACTCTAAAGGTTGCCATGGTTTTCACCTAACTAAAAGTAAACATTTTCTCCCCTTTCCCAAACAATCCATCACATGGTCCAATCAAGGTTCTGTCCGGTTGCTTGGAATCTTCACTCCTCCTTTCTTCAGCCACCTGTGGGAACATCCTTGTTTCTCAGGGGAAAATATTTTGTTTTGGCTAAAACTCCAACTATCTCTATTCCCCGCTCCCTATCCTTATCACCATTGTGGCAATGCTAATGACTACAAGATGGCCTCAGGCAGGCCAGCTTTAGAGTTGACAAGAAGTTTTTCTGAAGACTGGAGAGGGCATGGTTTTGCATGCTGCCTGCATCCTGTGGGTAGGGCTTTTCTTGTTTCTGGCATGCCATGGACTGGGGACCGCTGGTGTAGTACATTTTATTCCAATCTGGGGAAAAAAAACTTTTTTCAACACCTTTGAAAAAATATGCCCAATCAAAGAAAGGAATTTTATATAGTGTGCTTTAACTGAGACAATTATCCCCCAGTTATATGCCAACATCTATATTGAAGTTATAAATCTATCTCAGCATCTACTTCTGTCCTACTATTGCAGCACCATGGAGAATGTCCTGATGTATGGCATTCTTGCATAATATGGGAACAGCTCTGTAGTGGACAAAAAAGCTCTACAGAGAATTATTAAAACTGCCCAGAATATCATCGGACTCCAGCTACCAGCCCTGGATGACATCTTTGAATCTCGCTGTTTGAGAAAGTTGCATAACATTCTCAGAGATTCTTCCCATCCTACTTACAATCTTTTTGGACTGTTGCCTTCTGTCAGAAGATACAGAACAATTAAAATTCTGGGATAAATAGTTTTTATCCCAGAGCTATAATTGCACTCAACAATGAACTAGAAGGTCACAATCAGCATTACAGCATTACTTGGTCTGTTGTGTGGATGTTTGAGTGGTTTAGAGGTGGGGAATTTGTGGTGGGTGGGAGTGTGTTTGGGAATTGTTATATGTGTTGGACTTGGTCTTTGGGTGTTAAGTGAATTTCGTTGTATGGGTATACTGTGTATACACGTACAATGAAATTCAAGTTGTTGTTGTTGTTATTATTATTATTAAATGGTGCTATCATTGGAAAAGTTTGTTAATTAGGTTTACTGATAGATTAAGAGGATAAAATGTGTAACTCTTGTAATTTTGTATTATCATTTATGACCATAATAAATATTATGTAATTTTGTATTATCATTTATTGACCACAATAAATATTATGTAATTTTGTATTATCAATTTATGACCAGTGGTGGGTTGCCCCCGGTTCGCACCAGTTCTATAGAACTGGTAGTAAAACCGGCAGGAGGATCCAGCCACTGATCCTGATGTCATCAAAAAGCTTCTGCGCATGTGCATAAGCTCCTGCGCTTGCGCAGAAGAGCAAGCAAAGCGAGCATGCACACGCGGCCCCATTGGGAACCGGTAGTAAAGGTAAGTAGAACCCACCCCTGTTTATGACCATAACAAATATTCTTTGATGTGGTTATACTGAAGCTGCAGGAGTTGCAGTTGAGTATTTTCTCAACTCTTGTTCAGTTGAGACAAATTCCTAACCTTATTTCTCCAGATTTGTCACTTTCCATTATGCCATGCAGTTTTTCTGTAAATATGTTGATGACTTGGATAAGAGATTTTTAGATTTATCTTTATATCTTTATCTTTATTTATTTATATTTATATTTTGGAGTTGTTCTTTTCACTTTATAAACTGTATTCTCTCCCAGTCATTCTATTTTCCCTACAATTCTTGCAGTAAATTCATGTTTCACTTTGATTACTACCCTGTCTTAAGGGTACTACCCATTCTAGTACATTTAACATTCCTAATCAATATCATCCATTCCTTAAATATTGCAACCATATTTGTTTGTTTCAAGCTTGCTTTCCTGCATTCATCAGATGGCATATATACTCATTGATTATTTTGTGAGTGTACTATCTTCACTTTATTAAGTTCCATGTTCCTTATCTCACTTGTCTCTGCTGTTCCTGGAGAAGGAACTCCCACTCTTCAATTCTTTTGGATTAACGTGGTTTATATTTTCAATGCAAATGCATCTCATTTAAAAGCTGCCCTTTCTGCCTTGCCTTTTCAATATCATAATCTCGTCTAAAATACAGTGAAGTTTCAATTTATAGACTGTCTTTCCTAAGAAACACTTCTAAGTTATATTTAAAAAATAAAAGTGAAGGATACAGAAACTGCTAATGTTTGCAAACAGAAAAATGTTTGATTTAACCTAAAATAGATTAAACTAAACATTTTTTTCTGTTTGCAAACATTAGCAGGTTTCTGCATCCTTTATAAATGTGTATGTGTCTTACAATAATAAGAAGAACAGTAAGAACAAATACAATACAAAATAAAAAGGAAGCAAGAGAAAGGGAAGAATAAAAGAAAAAGCTAAAAGTGCAAAAAAGAAAAAGTAGAAGGAAAGTAGAAAAGGAAATTGTAAACAAGTTATAAAGAAGGGCTTCTAATCTTCACAGCATTTATAAATACAGTTATACTTTAACTTCTCTCTGTCTCCCTTCGGTTGTATCATGTCTCTCTTCTTTCTACCCTTCTGTCTAATCACAAAAAATATAAATCACAAATTCATTTTTAATGCAGAAGAAAATGGTCAGCAATAATAGATATTGTCTTTAATCAAAGAAGTCAAACTTCAGTTACTTCAGCAAATTATGTCATTCCTTCATTGTAGATATTTCCATTTTTGGGTAAATAATAATTCCATTGCCACAATTATACATAAATGCAGGGTTCTGTGGATCTTTTCTTTGGACAGTTTATACCTCAGTTCCAGGAGGGGAAAAGGAGTCTAAAATAAATATGTTTCTTCCTTTTTATTCTACTGCTGTGTTCTTTAACCCAATGAAAAAAATACACCTGTTAATAGTTTACTTTTCTTCTGTTTAATTTTAATTCTGAAATGCAAAATAAATATTTTGATTTTTTTTTTAAAGTGATGTGATTTCTTGAATAGAGAAATATGGAACTTTGGAATATCTTCTATTATTAAAAGGGTGCAGAAAATCTCTTAAAGAAGATGTTGATAGATAGTAGATCTTCATGGTAGAAATCTTCATAATTTATACTTTCCTGTGCAAATCCCTTATTTTATAATGGAAAATCATACAACACTTTAAGGAAGCTTGATACAGCTTGCTGGACTGTTTTGCCATTTTACAATACTGTAAAATGAGAATTAATGGAACTCTCTTCTAGAAGCAAAGGGTAGTCATACCATTATGTACCAATCTGTAGCACTGTACACAGAATTTACACGACTGTACACAATGTACACAGAATGTTCATACAAGGTCTGCCATAAATCGTGCAGCCAACATGACCTCTTTATGATCCAAGGGAAAAGCAGAGATTTTTCTTATCGAAACTCAAATTTTCTATATCAAATTGGGGGAGGACAATTTTTCTGAAGAATTTTTATCTTTGCTATCAGCAGATATTCTTCTATATTACAGAATAGGAAGTAGATGCATCTGGGATTTTTTCTTGTTTGAAGGAGCAAACATTACATATAAAATAGAGAGGTGGGGAGGGAGAGGGAGGGAGGGAGAGAGAGAGAGAGAGAAATAGAGAATGTTTTTAAATACTGAAAAAGTAATGTTGCATTATAGGTAGGCCTTGACTTACAACCATTTATTTATTGATCATTTTTAGGACCAATTTTCACTCTTAACAACCGTTGCAACATTCTCATGATCACATGATTAAAATTTAGCCACTGGGTAATTAGCACATATTTATGACAGTTGCATTGTTCTGGGGTCATGTGATCCCCATTTCTATCCTTCCCAGCAGACATCTGACAAGCAAAGTCAATGGGGGAAGCCAGATTTGCTTAACAATCACGTTATTAACGTAACAACTGCATTGACTCAATTATGAATCAATATACAACTATGCTAAAAAACCATTGTAAAATGGGGTATTTAACTCACTTAAAAAAAATGCCTTGCTTAGCAATGGAAATTTGGGGCTTGATTGTGGCCATAAATTGAGGACTATCTTTGTTATGAATATATAAAAACATTACAAATATATACAAAAAGACCCAAATACAAAGAATCAATATTTATGTATTTTAAAGATTTCAGTAGCGTTACAAACCATCTGTCAAACTTAGCATTATGAAATCAAGTATCTATATTGAAGTATTAGCAAATTAAACATAATCAAATATTTAGAGAATATTCCTTTAATTTTTAAAATAACCCTCTTGAACATATGTTAATAAAAAACTAGGAGAAGACAATAATGACCAACTACACGTTATATTGAAATATGTATAATAGACTGATGTCCTTAAAAAAGAGAAGAAGTAGATGTTTTGGGTTGCCCGTAACAGTTGCAGAAGTAATTTGGCAATTGCTCAAAAGACACATTTAGAGGTAATCTCAATTTTGAAAAAAAACAAAACAAAAAAACAAGTAAATTAAGGAGGAAACCTAAGAATCTGGATGAATTCAGATGAACCGCTATTTGAGGAATAGAAATAAGATCTCTCATGATGGTGAAATGTCTATTTGATGATATCTATATCAAACAAAAATGCCCATGCTTGATATATATTCACTTCATCTTTAAGCGTGACATTAAAAATATATATCCAAACTTGTATGCAGTACTTCACATTTTTCTCATTCTTCTAGTAACAATTGCATCTAGTAAGAGATCTGTTATGTATTGATACTTTTAAGCGGGAGATTCAAACCTGCATACGTTTCTGATTGGCTGACAGTCCCTCCTGGATTGTATATAAGGAGGACTGCAGCCCCTGAGTTTTTGCTGAAGTCTCACTGTATATTAAAGAGCTGTTGTCACTTGCTTGCTTGTACCTCTCGTTATTCCCGAACCACTTCATTGGCGACGAAGGTGGGATGAGGCTACAAGAAGCCAACCAGTGAGACCACGAGCTTCAGCTAGGCGACGAGGCGAACCACAGGAGTCATACCAAACATGTCTGCCTACGTTCCGCCCAAGCCTTTCGATCCGACCCGCGAAAAATGGGTCTCGTACCTAACGAGGTTTGAATGCTCGCTAGAAGCCAGCGACATGCAGGGCCTCTCGGCTAATCGAAAGAGAGCCCTATTCCTAAGCCACTGCGGACCGGACGTGTTCAAGATGGCCGAGTCACTGTGTGAGCCAACGCCGGTTCAAACAGTCTCCTGGGACACCCTGATGGCAACTCTCCGGGCTCACTATGCTCCCGTCCCCTCCAAGTTCGTGCAGCGATACCAACTGAGGCAGCGCGTTCAACGAGAGGGAGAGCCGGTCAGCGCGTACATGGCCAGCCTGAGAAAAGCTGCAACCCATTGCGACTACAGAGACTTGGACGATGCGTTGCTTGAGCAACTGATCTGTGGTGTTCGGGACATTAGGCTGCAACGGTGTCTGCTCGCCAAGCCTGATTTGACGCTTGCCGGAGCCCTAGACGAGGCCAGGGCTCACGAAGCCTCCACAAAGGCCGCTGAAACACTGCAGCATCCGCTGACCAGCAAAGACAGCCCCAAGTCTGCCCCGGTGCACAGAGAAGACGCCGGATCCAGCTCGGAGTCCGAGTCGGATGAGGACGTCTTCCGAACGGAGCACCAGAGAAAAGACACTGGCAGCCCCCGGCGAAGCTGTCCCAGCTGTGGCGGGCACCATGATAGACTGTCCTGCAAATACAGAGAGGCTATTTGCAGGCGCTGCGAGAAGAAAGGGCACTTGGCGCGAGTCTGCAGAGCCATTCTGCCCAGAAGACACAAACCACGTGAGCGCCGCAGCCAACCGGAATCAGCGCGCCAGAAGCAGCCAACGAGAGAAGGCGGCGCGAAAAAACGGCGCGAATTTGAACCGCGAGATGGCCGCAGCATACACATCGACCAGGCCAGCACGGCAATCGAAGACAAGGTCAGCACGGTGGTCGAGATCAACGGAAAGCCGTGCTCAATGGAGATCGACACCGGATCAGCTCTCTCCATAATGTCGTGGACGACCCTAAAGACCCTCCTGCCGTCGTTCCGGAAGGATCAACTCTCCAAGCAGAGACTATGCATCCTAGACTACCAGGGGAACCGAGTCCCCCTCGAAGGCGTGGGCACGTTCCGGGTCACCTACGGAGACTACGAAAGAGACCTGCCGCTGACCATCGTCACGAAGCAGCTTCCTAGTCTCCTGGGCATGGGGTGGTTCCGAGCCCTTGGCATGGGCTTCACCGGCGTCCACCTGATGTCCAGATCAACCCTGAAAGACAGCCTCCTGTCCGAGTTCCAAGACGTCTTCGGGGACACGTTGGGCAAGTATGTGGGGACCCCTATTTCACTAAACTTAGACCCCAACGTAGCCCAAGTAAGACTGAAGGCCAGACGAGTACCGTTCGCATTGAAACCGAAGATCGATGCGGAACTAGACAAGTTGATTAAGTAAGGGGTGTTGGTTCCCGTTGACCATGCTAAGTGGGAGACCCCCATAGTGACCCCAGTTAAATCCGACGGCTCAATAAGAATTTGCGCCGACTACAAGTGCACGATCAACAAGGCTTTGCAGCCGAGCGCCTATCCGGTGCCGATCGTGCACCATCTACTACACTCCCTGGGGCCCGGAAAAATTTTTGCCAAATTAGACCTGGCCCAAGCCTACCAACAGTTACCAGTCGACGACGCCACGGCAGAGGCACAAACGATCGTAACTCATAGAGGTGCATTTAAATGCACCAGGCTCCAGTTTGGGGTGAGCGTCGCACCCGGTTTATTTCAAAGCACCATGGAGCGCCTATTGCAAGGACTCCCGGGAGTGGTGCCCTATTTCGATGACGTCTTAGTCAGCGCTCAGGACGAAAACCAGCTGGGGGACAGGGTACGGAACGTCCTGTCTAGGTTCAGAGAAGCGGGACTAAGACTCAAAAGGAACAAGTGTAGGATAGCTGTTCCCTCTGTGGAATTCTTGGGGTACAGGGTGGACGGCACAGGCATCCACCCTACCGAGAGCAAGGTGAGAGCTATTAAGAGCGCACCAGCCCCCAAATCCAAAGCAGAGCTCCAAACCTTCCTTGGACTGCTCAATTTTTACTCCATGTTCCTAAAAGATAAAGCCACAGTTGCAGATCCCCTTCACAAGCTTTTGGGAAAGAACGTGCCATGGGTCTGGGGGAAACCGCAAGCAGCCGCTTTTGAGGCAGTGAAAAGACTCCTATCCGAGGACAGCTTCCTGATACAATACAATGCAGAGCTGCCGCTCGTCTTAGTCTGTGACGCCTCCCCCGTAGGAGTTGGTGCCGTCCTAGGCCATAGACTGCCGAACGGCCTAGAGGCGCCCATTGCTTTCTATTTCCGAACTCTGTCCAGCACAGAACGAAACTATAGCCAACTGGACAGAGAGGCTCTGGCTGCGATTGCGGGGGTTAAGAAGTTCCATGAATACCTCTATGGCCGAAAATTCGAACTTGTGACTGACCATAGACCGTTGCTAGGACTGCTAGCAGGCGACAGGCCAACCCCCGCTGCCCTCTCCCCCCGTTTGACTAGATGGGCGATTTTTTTGTCGGCCTACTCGTACCAGCTCGTCCATCGACCTGGGCGGACCCTGGGTCATGCGGATGCCCTTAGCCATTGCCCCCTTCCCGACCTGCTGGACAACCCAACGCCGGAAGCCTCCGTCCTTTTGTTGGACACGTTAACTTTGGGGCCCATCTCCTCCGGCGAGGTGACGAAAGCATCAAATAGAGACCCAGTTATCCGGACTGTTATGGGTTGGGTTTTGAAAGGGTGGCCGGACAAGGTGGTCGGGGAGGAGTACCAAGGGTTTGCCAACAAACGAAATGAACTGTTTATGCAAGGGGGGTGCTTACTGTGGGGTGACAGAGTGGTAATTCCTACGAAACTACGGGATAGGGTTTTGGAGTTACTGCACGAAGGGCATCCGGGCATCGTTAGGATGAAGTGTTTAGCCCGCAGCTATGTCTGGTGGCCCAACATGGACCAGGTCATTTCCGAGTGGGTGGGGAAGTGCAGACCCTGCCAGGAGTCTCACCCCGATCCCCCAGTAGCGCCCATCCGAGAGTGGGAGAAACCAAAAGGCCCATGGGGGAGGATCCACATTGATTTTGCCGGCCCGTTCCATGGCCAAACGTTTTTAATAGTTGTGGATGCCTACTCAAAATGGCTAGAAATTATATTGATGCCATCTACAATGGCCGAAGCCGTTATCAAGGTCCTAAGGAAGTTGTTTGCTACCCACGGCCTGCCGGATACCTTGGTATCGGACAACGGGCCTCAATTTACAGCAACCCTTTTTGAAAGTTACTTGGCCGGCCTGGGAATCCGCCATGCCCTATCAGCTCCATTTCACCCGGCTTCCAACGGATTGGCTGAACATTTTGTCAGGACAGCTAAGGAAGCACTGTCCAGATTAGACAATGGGGACTGGCAGGCCAGGATAGATCAATTCCTAGCGGTTCAGCATGCATCACCATGCACAACAACAGGGAGAAGCCCAGCAGAGCTCCTCATGGGAAGGAAGCTCCGGTGCGTGTTAGACAGGCTTCACCCTAACTACTCGCACGAAAACTTTAAGGGAGAGACCTGTGGTCTAAGGCAGTTTCAGGTCGGGTCCCCGGTGTTCGCGCGCAATTATGCCAGCGGTCCTCTATGGGTTGCAGGAACCATAGTGGGAATAAGTGGCCCAAAATCGTACATGGTGGATGTTGGGGTAGATAGACTCTGGAAGCGCCACATAGACCAGCTTAGGAAAAGGGTGGTAGGCGAGGCGAATATTAACTTAGACATCTCCGAGCCTAACTCTGACCACTTCTCCAAAACAGCTAACTCAAGCCCGGGGTCGCGAGAATACTTAGCTGACAAGCCCTGGTTCCAGTGCCGCCCCAGCGAGTCGCCACTCCCAGCCGGGGATAACCACGCCCCGGACAAAATCCAGGAGGTTCCATTGGCGGAGCCGGGAGAGACAAAGAGTCCCTCCGACCAGCTCGACGCCCCACCAGACTCTGAACTGCGCAGGTCAACTAGGGCGAGAACTCGTCCTAAGCACCTGCGAGATTTTGTCTGTACATATGTTAATTTTTGAGTATTAGTGCCTTCTGGGAAGGGAGGGGTGTTATGTATTGATACTTTTAAGCGGGAGATTCAAACCTGCATACGTTTCTGATTGGCTGACAGTCCCTCCTGGATTGTATATAAGGAGGACTGCAGCCCCTGAGTTTTTGCTGAAGTCTCACTGTATATTAAAGAGCTGTTGTCACTTGCTTGCTTGTACCTCTCGTTATTCCCGAACCACTTCAAGATCATTTGAAAATTACACTCTTCTGTGTCATGGGAAGGTGTAGTGAACTATGATTCAACTGAAAATAAAATTGTGCAAGGATTATCTAATGAAGCTTTCTTATCTAAAAAGGTCCACAGTAGTTTTATAACAGAAAACTACAGCCATGTCATTAAATTATTGATTTGCGTTCTCTCAGAAGATCTTCAGGTGAAGGTATATAAAGGTAGAATCAAGGCTTCATCGTATGATGAACAGAATTGAACTTTTTCTTATTTGCTTTTATTTCTGAATTATGATCATTGTACCTTCAAAATTTAATCATGGATCATGGGTTAACAAATTTTAAACTAAATATGTCTAATACTGATAAATCGCTCAATTGATAACCTTCATTAATCTTTTGGGGATGCCAAATAATTCTCTTCCCTATTGTTCCCCTAACTCTAAGGTTATCCAAACTCTAAAACACTGTAAGGTTTTGTTTAAATGATTTTGAACAATATAGAACATGATTCTTGTCCTGCTATATCTCTATATAAAGTTTAAAAATGAGTGTTTTATCTATTTTTAATGGCCTTTCTGAAGTCAATTTATGGTTGGGATTTGACACAGAGTCAAGAGGGCATAGGCTACACAATATTTTGCCATTTCTTCACAATTTCTTTTTTTACAGTTCAGTATTATGACCTGGTGGTATTATTATTTAGTTAGCTTCTCAAATGTTGTAGAAATGCTAGTAAAACCATAATGTGAAGTGAGATCTAGAGACATGACCATTTTTTTTATGGCAAAGTAAATTTCTCTTCTGCTATTGTATAAATATATGCTATTTATAAAAATAGCAAATGAGGAATCCCAATCAAAGTGATATTAGTACAATTTTCTCTCTACTTCAAAACCTTAACCTTTAGTGCTTATCCATTCACCACCCATTTTTTAGTCTTTAAGACTACCTTGATTGCTTGTGACTACCGTGTTTTCCTGAAAATAAGACCCATTCTTGTTTTCTTTTGGGCACCAAGAAAAGCACCAGGACTTATTTTTCAGGAGATGTCTTACCCTAGGACCACCACAGCCAGGCTTCCCATGCCCTGATATCTGTTGCACCACTGCCCAGCTCATCACACCAGTGCTGCCACTCGCAGCAGGAGGCTGCGTGGCATGTTGGGCCATTGTGTGCATGAGCGGTGGCACCAGTGCAATGGGCCATGTGCATCCTGCCATGAGTGGCCACACTGGTACAACGTGCCACATGGCCTCCTGCCATGAGCAGCAACACATCACGACGTGCCATGTGATGTCCTGTCACCAGTGGTGGCAGTGGCGTGATGAGTCATGGGGAGTCCTGTCGAGAGTAGCAATACCGGCACAACAAGCCACATGGCATCCTGGCGTGATGCACCAAATGCCATTGTGAGCAGCCGCAGGTGGCTGCAGAAGAAATCAGACAGTGGCATGATAGGTGTCAGGGTGTGGGAAGCCTGGCTGCAGCAATCTTAGGAGTGGCTAAGTGGGTGCAGGATGCGGGGAAGTTCCACCACCCCACCCCTGCCCTAGCTTGATTTTTACACCTCACCCCACCTCATAAAACCAGACAGTGGGTGGAGCTTAGCTATGGCTTATTTCTGGGGTAGGGCTTATATTAGGTGCAGGCATGAAAATTGGGCAAGGGCTTGTTTTTGGGGTAGGTTGCATTTTCAGGGAAACATGGTATATAGACAAATCTTTTAGGCAGCAATTTTTTTAGTTTGCCTTCTTCCAAGGGCTGGGAGAGAATGGCTGATTCAAGGTTGCCAAGTTGGTTATTGTACCTAAAGCAGAATTTGAAGTCAAGTTTTCTGCACCTATTCTAGCACCTTAACCACTACACCATGTTTGCTCTCTTTGCAAACTATAGATGTCATCAACTTATTTTTATATATTTTTTTCCTTCCTCCTCTTGGCCACAAACCATTACCCAGCATTTTGTCCACCGTAGAAAATAAAATTAAATGTTTGTTGTCTGTTTGCTTCTGAATGTTTATTCCAATGAAATTCCCATGGTAGCAGTTTCTATGGTTAGTTTCTTTTTGGACAAACAGACTCACAGGACAGGGCTTTGTTTATTTGTTTGTTTTTTGTTTTAAATTAAATGACTTGTGGAAAGAATGATATTTTTTGCTGCCTGCAGATCAAGACAGGTTCAGCTGTGCTTATGAGAAGATAGCTTTTCAGTAAGACACAGCTTGGAGTGTTAATAAATACATGCCAGGCAGGCTGATTGCAAATGAAGCCAGTGTCTCATTTTCTGTTCTTGTTTTTAACCTAACACCCTTTTGTTGCCAAAGTCTCTTCTTCCCATCCAACTCACTCTTCTGTTCTATTGATTCCAAATTTTGTCTAATTCTGTAGCCTGAGTCTAACTTGTGCCTCTCCTATTCCCCCGTTGAGTTTGGTCTGACTCTTTCCTGTCAGGCTTGGCTTGTTCCTTTCCTCTTCAATAGGATCATCCATCTCCATTGGAAGTTTTTCCGACAAGGTTGGCTGGCTGGCTTTCTTCTCCTTTCCTCCAAGCAACGCTGACCTACTTCTTGTCTATTGTATAAAAGCATCCTGATCTGTTCTGCCAGGATTGGTGTGCTATACACTCATCTCCTATTGCCTTCTCACACACTCCTTTTCCAGCCCATTCCAATCATCCCTTCCACAAATCAACTTGCACTACTCCTATATTCATAGTCATAGAGGCAATCAGGAACTTAACCTGGATTTTGGCAATGAATCTAAAAAGGGATTCAGAGAGACAATGAATTGCAGGTCCCGAAGCAACTTGATCACGGGAATTGTGAACTCTAATCTCTTCCCCCTCTTTCCTTTTTTTGCCTCCCTGCCTTTTAGCTACACAAACGGAATTCCTTTATTGGAAAGAAAATCATTTGCAAAGGTGCTGTCTACAGTATTTATTCCATCTGATTCTTTAAATTATCCATTACCATATTTTAAAATATGAAATATTGCTTTGTTGTTGTTGTTGTTGTTTTATTTGTCAAACCATTGCTTTGGTAGATGCATCATACATTTTAACCAAAAGTGTTTCCAAGAGTTACAGTGGGGTTAGGGGGAAAAAAAATCATAAATCTTTTATTTCTGAGTGACTGATGAAAAAGAAAAGGTCTGCAAAGCAATGAATACCTCTTCGGGTAAAAGATGAAAGTCCCATCAAAAAATAATTGATACTCTTGTGATCAGTGAGAGCAAATTAAAAGCCTGCCTCTTATATGAAATCACTCTCTTGTGAGAGCTATGCAAAGGTTCAAAGTTGTAAAATATTTGTTTTGCAGGAGGTGATTCTCAAATCATATAACTGGCTGGCATGTAGCTTGCTCTTATTTTAGTTATTTATTTCTTCATGGACCTCCATTAAAATGGAAATTATCAGTTGCAACTTTTATATCTTTTCCCACTATTAATTACTTATGCCAGATATTAAATCCTGGATGTTCTGTCGGTATGTTGTGTATGCATGTGCCTATATATACATATACATGTGTGAGAGACAGACTTAAGAAAGATGGTGTGTGTGTGTGTGTGTGTGTGTGTGTGTGTGTGTGGCTGTTGATGCTTTTGTGAAAACCATAAAGACCATGTTGAGGGCCCACAGGAATAATAAAATATTAATTTGATGGCAAAAAATTAAGTGCTTAAAGAAAGAAGCTGTTGTCTATCCCATGAGTAGCTTTTAAGACACTGATGTCAAGCTTCGAATGTGCCTATTTTTAGCTGAGCTAACCACATGTAATGGGATCTAAGTAACTGTCTGACTTCAATCAAAGATTTCACTGGTGAAAACCAATAATTTCTCCTTTCTGTCACAGTGTAGGTATTGAAACACTTTTAACAATAATATCTGGATGCGAATAAATGTACTGCGTTTCTGCTAACAATGCTGAAAACTGTCTTGCTGCAAAAATGCATGATTTGTATCCACCCTATGCATATGCATCAAGGTGATTTCTTATTAACAGCAGGAGACAGCTGTGTCACAACATCACAGTCTGTCCTGTCTTGCTCAGAAAATGAACAAGCCGGTATATTGACGATGATCATTCCCTTTTAGAAAATGAGGCTAGACCTTCAAAACATTTCCTCGGTGGTTCAGTAAGCCACAACACAGCAGATCCCCTAGATATAAAGATCCAATAATCACTGCATCGGGAACATACATACATACATACATACATACATACATCTTAAGCTCATTGCTCTGCAATCCAACTATTAACGGATGTGCAGGAAGATTTTCTATTGATGTTAATGTATGTGTATCTAGTGTTACATGTTTTTCTTGGAAGAGGTTGAAAGGGAATTAAAAAGCTGCACTGGGCACCATAAGGATCTCCTCCCATGCACAAAGTTTTCTGATCTGTTTGCCCAAGAGAGGTCTGTGTCCTTGAGCCTTTTGGAGGAAACTTTTTTTTTTTAAGTGCAGATTTATTTACAGCAGCTGAGTATTTGGCTCCCAAGGAATGTCATTTGTTTAAATACATGCCCCACTAAAATTAACAGGTAGCACATTGCTTAAAATTTATAACAGAATAGGAATACATATTTGTTTGCTAGAAGCTAGGTCAAAAGCAATTTTTAAAGCTGATTTGGAATCTTGGATTGCCTACTGATAACTAATTGTTAAAACTTCTCTCTCTATACAGACATGCAAATATGCACACACACACACACACACACACACACACATATATATATATACATATTAGAATAGAATAACAGAGTTGGAAGGGACCTTGGAAGTCTTCTTAATATTCATACATATTAATTGTATGTGTGTACTTATGTGTGTATACATATTATATATTATGTGTGTGCATGTATGTGTATATATGTATGCATATGTGTATGTGTATATCTATAAACACACACACACACACATATGGTTGACTTAGACTTAGAATAACTTTATTGTCACTTTGAATGTAAACTAATTGGCATACATTAAAATAAAATTACGTTGCATATAGCTCTCAAAGGGTCATCACCTCTAATACAAACATAAACATAAACATGACAAGATAAATAAATAAGTACAAAATTTATGCATGTACCCACATATATTATATGATACGGAGAAACAACACAGTCTATGTAAGTGTGTGTGCGTATGCATGTGTATACACATACATACATACAATACACACATACAGTACATACATACATACACACACACGTGTGTATGTATGTATATATATGTTATGTCTCTAAAATAATTCCTTTAGTTTTTATTTTAATTAATAAGTTCAAATTAAAATTGTCCTGCCATGGGTCACCGACATTTAAGACTTCATGCTGTGTTTTAAATTGTAGTTCAAATTAAGAGAGCTAGAGCAAATCCAATGAATACTGTCAAGACTTAGGTTTATTAACAAGATAATTGGCAACTATTTATATTTTTGAGGGGAGGGCTTTCATTATAATTACATTAAGGTAAGGGCTTCTTTCTGAACAAGCATACAATATCAATGCACACATTTGAGAAAATCTGGGTGATGCACAACTCTGACATTAAGGAGTATGTTATAAAGAAATCAAAATATTAACTTTCTTTCAGCATTAGAAATGGTGATCCTATATTCATAACTATTTTGAGATAGTTTCCTAATATGTTTGAACTGAAGGATCGTATTCAAAAAACAGTTGGTCTCAGTTGTTAAATTAAGCACAAATAAGGAGTAATGAAAATCCCTGAGTGATAAATTAATGAATGAATTAATGTCAGTTATTGGTCATGGTACATCACAACAATAATCAGAATAAAAACAATATCATGTGTCACCCACAATTAATCTATAGGTACAAATTGAAATTATCTGATGCATATCTCCTTCGTTGGTTACTACTGACAGCATAATGTGACCCTAGAACTTGCCCTGGCCCTCATTCCAGTTTGTTCTTACAACTTACAACTTTTCCCAGACAAAACCTACAGATCTGCTATTTCTTGGTAATGCTTCCTTCAAGTGCTAACCAGCCTCATCCCTGCTTAAATTTTTCAAGATCAGCTGAAGTCCACCACCTGCTATGATACACAAGATGCAAAAGAAAACAAGAAGCAGTGCAGTACTGAACATGGACCAATGCAAGATTCAACTCTGGTTGCTTATTTCATGCTTTCTGAGCTCATGAGTCAACTACCATGTAGTTCCTCTACTTGCCTAAATTGAAGTAATTAATTGGAAACTGCCAAATTGGACCGGATACCAGAGAATATCGACCACTTATTATGGAAGGGAAAAGTAATCCTTTCATTTGGGGTTGTTGTTGTTGTTTTTAACCTGCAGCTGGGAAGACTGGTTGAAACAACTTTTTTCCCCAAGATAAACAAAGTTTATTCCAAGTTGAACTCTGTTATGGATGAGATTATGGACACATCTGTATTCAGTCCTCAACATATAGCCACAATTGAGCCCAACATTTCTGTTGCTAAATGACACAGTTGTTAAATGAGTTTCGCCCCATTTTATGACCTTTCTTGACACAATTGTTAAGGGACTCACTGCAGTTAGGAACACAGTTGTGAAGTGAATCTGGTTTTCCCATTGACTTTGCTGATCAGAAGGTTACAAAAGGTGATCACACAATCCCGGGACACTGGAACCATCATAAATATGAGTCAGTTGCCAAGTGTGTGAATTTGGATCACCTGACCATGGAAGGATGCTGCAACGGTTCTTCTGATTGAAAAATGGTCATCAATCACTTTTTTTCAGTACTGTTGTAATTTCAGACAGTTCACTAAATGAACTGTTGTAAATTAAGGAATACCTGTACTTCCCATGATAAAAGTATGGAACTGACTTGCTGTTGAGGGGTTTGTGGTGCCCTCCGAGCTTGGTTGTCTTCTTGCAGACTTTTCATCACCCAAATCTTATGTCCTCCTCCTTCCAAGAAAAGAAAAGTTTCAGAAGAAAACAGAACATTTAATTCAACTACATATGCTAGTTTTGTGGCCGCTCAAGAAATAGTCAGGCACGGGAAAAATTTTGTGGCTCCCTGTGTTTTCTTTTCTGTGGGAAATAGGTCCAAATGGCTCTTCAAATGTTTAAGATTGCAGACCCCTGGTATCTCTAGGAGGAGTTTCATCCAAATATTAGCCAGACCCAATATTGCTTAGTTCACAAAACTAATCAGAGGCTATTACATGGCATAAATCAGAAAGCTGAGGCTGGAAGGGACCTTGGAGGTCTTCTAGTCCAACCTCTGCCCAAGACAGGAGACTTTATATCATTCGGGTTGTCTGGTCTACTTTTGAAAACCTCCCGTGATGGAGCATCCACAACTTCTGGAGGAAAGTCATTTTACTGATTAACTGTTCTCACTGATATGAAATTTCTCCTGAGTTTTAGGTGTTGAGATGCTATCAATATTCCCACTCAAACGGCCTACAAATTTATAACTGAAAAATGTCGATAATATTGTTTATCCTTATGCTTATTAAAAAAAAACCAATACAATGATACACATGCTGCCTCTGCACTGCCCACATGGCTTTAAATTTATCTTCTTAAATTTGTGTTCCTCATTTATCCTCCACAGCTGATGTCAAATCATCAGAAAGGAGTGAAACAATTAATTGCTGAGGAAGCCAACCATATTGTAGAATCTGCGTGGAAGTTCCAACACTTAGATTATTATCTACATTTATAGCAATGTTTCATAATGTTGGCAGGTTGAAGATGTGTGGACTTCAAGTCTCAGGATTGTCCAGCCATCATGGTACTTCCCGATTGACTGGGGAATTCTGGGAGTTGAAATCCACATGCCTTTAAGTTGCCAATGTTGAGAAGCACCAGTGTGTCTACCATTCCTGTCCTAATGTTCCTTTAATTGTATTCATTTTATATATTCATTTCATGCTTATACTTATATACTGTGTATATATATATATATATATATATATATATATATATATATATATATATATATATTATCTAATACGTACTCAACAAATAAATAAATAAAATAAAGTGTAATCTATAGCTTTCGGGCTGTACAGGAAACTCCTGAACTCCTTTGTTGTGAGTCATGAAAAGCTTTCAGTCTTACCGTTTAATTTGGTGAAATCAGTATTAAAAAACAGTGGGACAATTTTCCTCAATTTAAATGAAAAATGCAGTCCTGCAAATCGTTTGAACAGTTTGAATATATTTAAACAGAACCTAAGCTGGAAAACAATCTCAAAACCCCATATTGAAGAAAGCCCCCAATCCTAACCATGTGATAGAAATTCTCTCATTCTTTGACCATTCACATGATCGAACACCACCATCTTTCAATACAGAGCAACCCTTGTTCTCACCAGCAAAATTAAAGGCTACCAAATGTTGTTAAAATATCTGTCTCTATAAAAAACATTACATTTCAGTCATAAACGTCCTGTTCACCATTCCTAGACAGAATATTTAGTAGTACATTTTTATTTATATTGACATATTCTCATCATGCTACGCTTAGTCCTTGACTTACAACCACAATTGAATCCAGAATTTATGTTGCTAAGTGACGAATTTGTTAAGCGAGTTTTGCCCCATTTTACAAATTTTCTTGCCACATTTATTAGGTGAATCAGTGCAGTTGTTACATTAGTAATCTGGCTTGCCCATTGACTTTGCTTGTCAGAAGGTCACAAAAGATGATCACCTGACCCCAGGACACTGCAACCGTCATAACTACCATGTTTTCCCCACAAAAAGACTTATCCTGAAAATAAGCCCTAAATTGATTTTTTACACATGCACCCAATATAAGTCCTACCCCCCAAAGTAAGCCCCAATTAAGACCCTGCCCACTCCAAGATGCACAGGGGACGGGGGGGCGAGGTGCATGGGTAAAAATTAAACTAGGGTGGGGATGGAGGGGTGGAGCTGCCCTACTACTTACCTTCAGACAGTTGCTGCCAGGCCTCACACACCCCAACACCTGCCTTGCCAACCCACTTCTTCTGCAGCTGGCAAGGCCGGTAAGGCTTTTCTGAAGATCTCTGACAGTGAAAAGGAGGTCAGGGGCAATGCGGGCAAGTAAGGTGAGTCAGAGGAAGACAGCCACCTCAAAAAATCAGACCTGGTGCCTTTTTTGGTGGCAAAAAAATAAAAATAAGACCGGGTCTTATTTTCAGGAAAATACAATATGAACCATTGAATGTAAAATCATGTGACAATAGGGATGCTGTAATGGTTGTAAGTGTGAAAAATTATCGTAAATTACTTTTTTCAGTGTTGTAACTTTGAATGGTCACCAAGCAAACTGTTGTAAATTAAGAATTACCTATATTTTAGGATGAAACTGGAAAGTAAATTGTCATCATTTTTTTTTCCAATTTTTTTTTTATTTTTTTAGCATAAAACATAAAATACATCTTTTTAGAGCATGGGTTTGGTCCGGCTTAAAATAAGTACAATTATTCACATTTCGTCAATCAATTTTGTTCCAAATTTTAAAATCTTTAAGAAGAAAAGATAATAAAAAAAGACAAAATTCTTATTCTAAACATTTATCATTCTACTATAACACCCAAAATTCTAAACAATAAACACCGTTCTAAATCTTTATCATTTTAACAATTAATATTTCATATATATTCCTCAATCCTAAAACCCATTGCCTCAAAACTATATTTTATCTCTCTTAAATGACAACAGATATCCAATTCTTGACAAAAATATTTGCCTCCTGTCTTAAAATCATTTTGAAATACATCAACATTTCTTTCTATATTTTATTACTTCCAAAATATTTTACCTTAATACTTCAAATTTATTCTCAAATTGTATTAGACCAGCTGTTTAGCTGACTCATGGTTTAAATATCTATTTCCCAGTTATAATTTCCAATATTCCTCTCCCCATTTATTTAACTGGTTCACAGTTCAATTACTATTCTCCAATAATGTCTCTTCCACTTCCTCCTAGGTTTATTTTTAAGCTGGTTTGCATCTTAATCAGCTGCTTTCCAGCAATACTTCCTCCATTCCTTACCTTAATTATTTTGGCTGGTTCACAGTATAATTTTAACTGCATACCAACCTTCTATAACTTGTCATCATTTTTGTTATCCTGTAAGAAAAGGATGACAAAGAAAAGGAGCTTTAGTTTTAAACTGGCTGCACGTGAGATTAAAATTATGTCCAAATAAATCTGTGCTTCCATGATCTGGCGGTAGAAGTTCTATTTTTCTTTTTTGTAGATTTTAATTCAGATAGACAACCAGTACCATCTCAACTTTTTTTTTTTTTTTAAAAAAATCACTGTTTCCAGGGCTTGACAAAACTCTGCTTCTAACCATAACAAGCCGCTCCTTGGTAGTACATCTGATGCTATTTGCATGAACCCAGTGGTTTGATTCCCCACAGGGCAGTTCTTTGTGATGTAAACAATCCCTGAAGGGCAATGGAACTTTCCAACTATATACTGGTTTACACTCTTCATGCTGAGAATTTCATCTGGTTGATAAAACACAGACCACAGGGAACAGGCATAAACTCCCATAGTGATATATGACAATTGGCTTTGTACAATGTCTACGGTAATTTCGCTGTCAATTCCTCCTGTACAACCTATTATCATGTCATCTTATTTGTTCTAATTGTTGTCCTGTTAAAAAGCAGATTTCATACTTTGCAACCATGGGCAGTATCTATTTAGATACTAGGAGGTATATTTTCTGTGGATTTCTATCTTTATCATTCTCAACCTTTCTAGTTTCCACAAAGAGCATTAGCATTCTTCTTACGATTAACCTCAGTAACTTTAAGATCTGTGGGTTTCAACTCCCAGAATTCCCCCAGCTAGCATGCTGGGATCAGGGTGGGTTCTACTTACCTTTACTACCAGTTCACAATGGGAGCAAGCGCTTCTGCGCAGATCATCCATTATGATGTCCGGGCAGGTGGGCAGAGTGTCCCACTGCTTTTATTACTGGTTTGCAAGAACCAGACAGAACCAGGAACAACCCACCACTGGCTGGGATTGAAAAACACTAATGATCTCCTGCTAAAGCAGGGGGCTGGACTACAAGACCTCCAAGATCCCTTCCAGCTCTATTCTAAGTCAGAAAAATAGTTTATTTCAGAGTAGTGAGCTAGCTTGTATATAGCATGTATAACCTTACACACAAGCCACAATTACACAGCAATGTGGGCCAAAAACTGGAAACCCATCACTAAAAATGAAGAAGCCTTTCTTGCATAAGCAATTCAGTTTGTCACGGAAGCAAAATGGACAGTCTCCTTGTGCTTTCTAATTGTTTTAAATGAAGAGAAAAAAAATGCATTTCCCCTCTTTATTTTCTTCAGAAGAGATGACAAGTTTTATTTTAATCTTTCCAAAGCATTTTAAGGTCCCATTAGCATTCCCGCGAGATTTCAAGATGAGGTAGAGGCAGGCTAGGCTCACGTATTGAGTTACCACATCTGGAATTTCATCCACCCACAGGTAGCAGCAACTGCCAACAGCAGAACTGGGAGAACAGCCTGGAATCCAATCTCAATTAAAGCTACACATCATCCGCAATTGGCGACTCCTGGGAGGCCTCTCTCTTCTGTATCTGTTCTGCAAAACCACCAAATGCCTCCAGCTGACAGCTTTTCAAAATAGTTACTTTTGGCATCACTTCTATGGGTACAATATGTCCTGGATAATTTATTTCATCTTACATGTTAGGCTCTTTTCTAATTAAATCTTTTGCTTCACAAAAGGGTAGCTTTCCCTGCTGATGTGCCGGCGATAGACCAGCTTCAGTGAGGTGGGAGGAAGGGGGCTCCATTTTGAAGATTTGATTTGGAATGGAGTTGAGAGAATGACCCCTTTGAACGGAGTCTTCAAATCAAAGCTGTCGATATTGAATGGCTTCAAATTGATTTGGCAAGGCGGGGAAAGGTAATGTGCACATAATTTATTTTTATTTTTTTTAGTGAAATTCAAAACTGAATCACCTCACACCTTTGATAATTCAAACCAGATATTGGGTGATTTGCACATCTGAATGTTGGAACAACACAAACAGTGGTGGGATTCAAGTAATTTAACAACCGGTTCTCTGCCTAATGATTTCTTCCAACAACCAATTTGCCAAACTGGTCAGAAAGTTAACAACCAGTTCTCCAGAAGTGGTGTGAACTGGCTGAATCCCACCACTGAACACAAAGGATACCTGTGGAACTTGACTGAAATTTGCATAGTAGACCAATTTCAGGTTCTATTTATTTATTTATAAATTTATACCAGTTATTTACCAAATCATAGCTGTTTACATTCGAAGAACTTTGGCAATGTATTTGCTGATGTGATTCACTTTCCATCGGTAGGTCCTGCAAAGCTTATGTAGCAGGGAGAACAATGCTCACATTAGAATCATGTATCCAATGTTCCAGCTGAAGCTGATTTATAAGTGCATCCTTGAAGATTAAAGACTGCCAGTTCTTTATACATATACATATGGTATTCATGTATGTGTATATATATAATAGTATATCTACACCATGGTGTTTTTTTTTTTTTGAAAGATTATATTCTATTGTGTTCTAGTAGATGTTCCAACACATTCAGGCATTACAATTTCAAGCAGAGGGAGGGAAGGAGGAATCCTGTAGCATAATAAAATGCAGAGGAATGAAAGAAAAATATGGATCTAAAGTCTGTCCTGGGAAGGCAAAAATATAAAAAGTTTCAGAAAATTAAAAAAAAGAGGGAGATTGAGGAAACAGGGAATCACCTACAAGTATATTATTGAGTGCCTTGATAGCAACATTGGAGGTAAATGAATATTGACCTTGACACAGTATATTGTGGGAACTACCCTGAAGTAGAAGAGTTTTGACCACCTTGCCAAGATGCTTGGATTTTGGCAGCTGCTCAAGGAAATTGGATGCATCCAGATGGCTTGAGAATAACTTAAATTATTGTCCATAATGACTCTGCTTGTTCTGTGAGATCATCAAATGAGATCCTGCTTAAGATCCCATGAACAGTTGAGGTAAGGGACACATAGGTCAGAAGACAGGTTCAGCTATGGCTCTTATCTTCTAGAATACTCTCCCCCTAGAGATTTGCTTGGCATTGCCCTTCTGGCCTTCCAGAAACATACATTTCTAACTGGACTTTTGATAATTTTAATACCTAGTGGAGATGTGGGTTGCCATCTGTTTTTCATTTTGGGTTGTATTATTAGATGGAATTTCATGTTGTGAGATGGCATTTTGAGTCTTGAACACCCTTCTGAGTCTCTTGATTGTGTTACAATTGACATAAATGAATAATGGCAGACGTGTTGTCACGTGCTCTGGGGCCATCTGAAAAATCAGCTGTGCACGGGCAGCGCAGTGAAACAGCGGCATACCTTGTTTTTCAATTTCTACCCATGGTTTACAGCATCTCTATCTGCTATTTTGTGTTATTTTGGGATGGGCCTGTGACAGGTCAAAAAGCCAGGGCCTGGCTACATCAGAAAAGAATTGCTTCACTCTGATAATTTTTATACCTGTCTGTACTGGTCAGGGGGACCAGTTTGAGTGCCTGTTTTATGAACAAGTCAACACGAATGAAGTATTGAGGAAGAAATGTTCACTATGCTTCTTGTCATCAGAAAGTGCTCCACAGGAGAGTTGCTGAGGCTCATTGGAATACAAATAATGGATTTTAAAGCAATCAGCCCATGAGAATGCAATGATGTACTTGTGTGGGTAAATCTGTTTTCAAATTGTATGAATTTGTGTCTATTATAGCTATTATAGCCACAGGGTTTCCCCCCCCCCCCTTATTTGGGGGAAGAACAAGAGACTAAAAAATTAAAATGTTTTCTCTTTTGGTTAAAATTGCATAAAGGCCTCCTCTTTCTCCTCCTTCTTAGTTTTTAACCGTAATTTTCTAAACTCAGTTTAAACAGTCTCAAGGACAGTTCCTGATAAAGATATTTTAGGAATTTTAGGTATTCCTGAGACAGCTACTCGCTATATATCATACAACACATTTCAGGATTTTTGCACCCTAATAAATAAAAAAAAAAACCCTCACTGATCTGAGAAAGGCCCTGTTTATTACAACAGGCTTTGTGTGAGGCTCTAAAAACTTCATTGAGAATTTCAGGGAACTTTGCCAGAAGTATAAAGACTTATGGAAATTGATTAGCTCTGAAGGAGAGGAAATTGAAGACATGATTGACATTGATTTGCTAGGCTTTGCTTCCTGCCTTAATGGTCAACGTTTGCCGGAATCATCAAGAGTTAAAAAGCCAAGAAAGGTTTTGTAAAGCTTATTATAAATTGCGTTTTTAGGTACACTTGTGAAAAGAGTTAGATAACAGCTGCTGCACGTTTGCTATATAATCTATTAAATTGTGTATAGTAGTCAAAAATAGCATATGGGTTCAAAGACACCCCCATTCTCAGTTATCTTTCTTTCCTTCATAATGTTTAGCAAAATAAAATGGAAATTATAGTGAAGTCTGACTGAAAGTTTGAAGTCTATAGAACTCCATATCTATTGGAGAATCTCAATCATCCAGGTCATGGTTGTCCCAAAGATGCTTTTTCAAAAGGCAAATGGATTTTCTTGGTTTTTTTTCCTTTGAATATTTCACTTCTCATCCAAGAAGCTTCTTTAGTTCAAGCGAAATATTTTCAAAGAAAAAACCAAGAAAATCCAGTTGCCTTTTGGAAAAAGCACCTTTGGATATAGAGGTCCATGTTTTACAAACGATATAGTAATGATACTTATCTCCACTGGTCTGCACTAAGGAATCAGTCTGTGATGATGCTAATGGATAATTAAATTTCTCTCAATGTTATGCACACTGAAAAAAAATTATTTTAAGTCTATTAAAAGATAAACTCATAAGAGTATATTGCATTAAAATCATCTATGAAGGCCAAAGAGTCAACCTTTGTTTAGAGTCAACACAATTTCTCTCTCCACACTTTTACTTTGACAATAGTTATAAAGTGTTTTGACATTGCCTTCTTCCAATATCTTTTTAGGAACTGAAGTCTAGCAGAAAACCCTGTGATTCCCTGTCCTATCTAACTGCTAACCAGGTTTAATCTACTTAGCTTTTTTGATCAGCAAAGTCCAGCCACTTGCTTTCTGCTTTGGAAAGCCTATCATGCAAAAACAGCCACACCTGTTATAACATGTGAAAAACTTATTTCTGAAATGTAGCTTCATCCTTGGCCAAGAGGACCACAGCGTATCTGTATGTAATACTCAGAAGCACTCTTATCAAAGATTTAATATGAAACAATAAAACGGTCTTTTTCAATTTATTTATTAGTTAGATCTGTATCACACTTTTTCTTTAACACAAAGCTTTAGCACAGATTTATGTTGATTTGTGTCAGACTAACACTGTGAAATAGACTTGTCAAATCTGGGTGTTTTCATATTATTTGTTTCTTGAGACAGATAACTTTTTACTAACTTTTAATAGAACAACTACATTCAAGTACTGTTTTTCTTTGCTGCATAATTTTGGGGGGCTCATCAAATACTTCATTTTTATATTAGAATAGTAGGATGCAACCTATATATCCCAGACCATGTTAATGCAACTACCTTTGTCTTCTTTCAAGGAGCACAATACGGATGCGTACAGCAGTTTTGTGTGGTTGAGCCATGCTGACTTGATTAGGATTTTCCACTTGGTATTTAAACATTAAAAAAAAAAAAAAAATCAGTCCTTTAATTTATGGCACAAAACATTTGCACTGATTTTTTTAAAAATAAAACTCATTTTAATATTTACCAAGTAGCTTTTTAGTAAGGCGTTTCAAGCTAAATTATTATTATTATTTTTTAAAGGAAAACCACAATAGATGACATGAAGATGTATGGTGATTTCCCATCTTACTTGGGCTAATTTTCTAAGGATGGATGGATCATGCACACACATTACAGAGCATTACAGAGCCAGGAGTATGGCAAGTCAACAGAGATTTCACATAGAGCTAACAGTAGTAAAGCAAACAATGGATCAGTTTTCCAGCCCCAAGTTTGAATAAACCACAGGACTGGAAACATGCAGGTTCTTCCCCAAATTTGCTACATGTGATTCACTTAGAGGAAGCTGAACTTTGGAATTTCTGGAACACAAAAGCTGGGAACTAAGGGTCAAAGCCATTGTTTTGTAAACAAAGCATGTGCTGCTCCATATTCCATCTTGCTTTAATTAATCGCAGGCAGGCTAGGAGAGGTGTTCGAGGAAGGAAATCCTGCTAGGCAGCATTACATCTTGCAAGGGAAGCTTGTGTTCTGATTTTCTACCCATCTAGCTCAGTGAAGGTATAAAACACGGCACATACATGCACACAATAGTTTGAATATGTTTTTGAGCATTCCAGCATGTTTTTGAGAAGTGTGGGTGTCACTTCTACATAACTTCCATGCATTGTATATCTGATTAAAATTGATTTTATTTTATTTTTTTACAGGAAATCTCCTTTGGAAATAGGACACTTTTGTTTCCAATATTTTCCAGAAGAAACCACCTAATGAACTGGGGATCAAGAGAAATGCTGCAGGTAAAGCTTTATTAAAATTTAAAAATGAATATGGAAGATGAATATGTTACAGATGTTATGACTGAAAGGGCAGAAAACATTGTGTTTGACATAATGCTGGAGGAGACCTTGAAATTTACACTGATTTGCAATCGAAAAATTTTTTAAAAGATAATGAAAAGTTGGTATTTAACACCTGATATATTGTTAAAGATGAATAAGGGTGTGACAAGTATATGTTGGCAATGTAAGCAATGTGAAGATACTTTTTATCATCTTTGGACATGTAAGGAAGCTAAGAAATATTGGGACCACATTTGTATTTTAATTTTTAGAATTCTTAAAATAAATGTACAATTAAAACCAGTGGTTCCTAGGTTTAATGGACAGACTGAAAAAAACAACGCATGGGACTTTATTTTTATATATGATAACAGCAGCAAGATTTTTATGTACATAGAGATAGAAGGACTCACAAATTCCCACAACAGAAGAATGGATGGTGAAGTTAAAGGGGTTGGCCGATTCAGCAAAATTCACTTGCTTTGATTCAAGAAAAGGCTTTGTCTACTTTTGCTGGAAACTGAAAGAAATGAAATTTTAACATTGGGTTTTAACAATTAGAATTGTTTATGATTATATAATTACTGTGTGTTATGGTTAATTTTAGAACAAAAGGTTATTGTATTTTATATTTGTATCTGTACTAAATAAAGTCAGAACTTATTCAGTTCTACATTTTTCTTTTTTTGTCTGTAGTACCCATTTTTTTCCACTGCCACCAATCTTTTCCTGTTTCTCTGTATTTTATCTTTTTTGGAAACTTAATAAAGTTTTGTAAAAAACAAGAGAGAGAGAGAGAGGAAGGGAGGGAGGGAGGGAGGGAGGGAGAGATGATAGAAAGAAAGAAAGAAAGAAAGAAAGAAAGAAAGAAAGAAAGAAAGAAAGAAAGAAAGAAAGAAAGAAAGAAAAATGGATGGATGTTGCAAGAAGGAGTGAGGTAAGAAGTTATTTTCCTCCAACCTCCATTGGGAAACTACATGCATTATCTAAAAAGAGTCCCTGGAAGAGACAACACCAAATGATTAGAAGTAAAGGAGAAAGACATATTTAAAAAAAAAAATAGGAACAATTTCTATGAAGGCTTCCCATCCCCAAAATTAATTAATTATTTAAAATTAATCATGAACATATTTAGGAATGTGAGAAGCTATAAATAAATAAAATAAATCATTCAAGCAGTTACTTCCTTGGTCACCAACCTAACCACATGTCCCGAATATGTTTCTGAAAGACACCAAAATGCCCCTGATGTGTTCTTTGGGGTCTACAGGACTTCTAATTCACAACAGACAATTTAAGAAAAAGTGTCAATAGTTATAACCTAGTACATTCTTTGAAAGTCTGTCCATAAGCTTGCAATTCTCACCACTGATTAGTTATTGGACAAGAAACTTTACTTTTCATTTTCCCAGTTTGCCTTCTAGTCAACGGATGTTTTCCAAATAGCCTACCCATCGTGACATCCATTCTGCGAGAGTGCCACAGGTCAAACCTGCTTCTCAGCCTCCCAATGTGTCCAACTTTATGCTCCTGCATATTGTTTCAAATGAAAATCAAATGGATAATTTGAAGGAGAAAGAACGAAACTTTCAATAAAGTTTAGCTAATACTTGCAGTGGCTAAATAACAAGGAGCTGCTAACTCTCTCTGTATGTCTGTGCATATATAAATGTCTAACAGATTAGCTCACTCGCAGAATGCAAATCAAACCCCAAAGAAAAAGCAAACGGGATAAAAAAGGGATCAGTGTGCAGCAATGCAAAGCGGAAAGTTAGACTTTACGTCCTAAACATAAGCCGGTTCATTGTTCCTGCAAGGAAGAAAACGTCTAGTTCAGCATCTCTAAACTCGCTTCCCCAGAATGTTTTGTTTTTTTCTTCTCCTTTTGGGCTACTCTGTCTCACAGCGGCATTAGGTTAAAATGCATGATTGCAAAGTAATGAAAGCAAACAGGAGACCTGCTGAGCAACTGAAATAGATAGCAAAACTGTTCTGGAGAGTGCAGAGTTTGCAAATATCATGAGTCCCTCGCTGTGGAAGAACACCTTGACATTAAACCTAACTTTCTGTTCGGATATCCCTAATCAGTATGTTTAGGCTCTGAGCAACAGAGTTAAAAAAAAGAAGACGTGTCCCAGAGGATAACAAAAGTATGTGTGAGGAAGTGAATAAAAGAAAGTGGGAGAGAATAACACGGGGCAACCTCTTTCAGTAACAGATAGAACTTGGCATGTTTCCCCTTTAGCTAGCTCATAATATAATCTGGTTTTACAGCCAGCTGTTTTCTTCCCAATAGGATTGAAGCTTAAAACTTTACCACACCAGTTGTAGAAGGGACATATACATGCTATCCCTCCTGATATCTGAGTCCCTTCCCCTTCCCCTTCCCCTTTCCCTGTTCACTGCCATTAATTGATTCCAATAATTTAGAAACTCATTGGATTTGCATCCTTGTATGAGATGCTGAGAAGAGAAAAAGGAGACATTTTAGAAACTTGCAAAATGTTTAAGTTCTCTATCCAAATTTAGACAGTATCAAGTTCAGTAAATAATAAGTGTTTCCAGATTGTAAACGAGGAAGTGGATAACAATAGTAAAAGGGCTGCGATGAGCACACACTGAATCCCTTTCCTCTTTTATAGACCGATCAAAATTGTCATCTTGATATTTTTGATGCACACACACACCAAACACAACTCTGGAGTTGCTTGTGATTCAGACAGGGGGACATAAAGAGTTAGAAAAATATATTGTAAATACTGGTCTAAACTATTTGAAAACCTCATTCAAATCTTAATACAAATTGACAGGCCATTGCTGTAGATAAAGTGTAGAATTCAATGCTGGGTAAATAATACCTGAAAATCTATAACTCTTGATGACTTGACAATCCTAGGCAATAGGGTATAGCCCTTAGAAATATGCACAGCTTTAACACTTTATAATCAACGTAGATTCATATTATCTAGAACAATTAGATTCTGTAATAGCTTTATACCATATATATCAACTTTGTTAACTCTCAAGACAGAGTTTTTTCTGCTATGTATTCAATATGGACTGTGATATATGCATACACACACACACACACACATATGCGTCTGTTTGTCTGTCTGTCTATCTATCTATCTATCATTTTTAATGTGTGCCTGGTGTGTTCACAGAAGAAAGTGTCAATTTATCTTATCTTATCTTATCTTATCTTATCTTATCTTATCTTATCTTATCTTATCTTATCTCTCACCTCTTATCCTATCCTATCCTGTCCTGTCCTGTCCTGTCCTCTATATGATATATGATATGATATATATGAATACTATACTATACTATACTATACTATACTATACTACACTACACTACACTACACTACACTACACTACACTACACTACACTACACTACACTACAGTATCAACTTAAAAATAATTTGATCATAGGTGGTCCCAACTTAAATCTAAGTGTGAGTGACATCCTTTTCATCCTTCCGTGCAATCATAGAGCCTCAAATGTTGCCTATGTATGCATTAAGCTCCCAAGATGATAGTGTATAATGCCACTCTTCCCCTGAAAATGAAAATGAAAAATATAAATGCTGGCTTCCAGTTGTACAACATTTGTGTGAGTCTGAATGCTAAATCCAAATGTGGCGAGAGTTTTTTGCAGAGTTGTCCTAGATTCTATTGTGGACACAAATATTCTTTATTTTCTGTCAAGCAAGCAAATGCCTCTGAGAACAGTTGCTGTTAAAAGCAACTGATTATAGAAGAAGGCATTTTCACTTTGCCAGGACTTAATTCGATCTCTGCATTTCTAGGAATACTTTATTTTTTTCAGTAAATCCCACCATATGCTGCTAGGATTCCTGGATATGCATGCAGGCTTGGACGAGATTGATACTAAAACAGTTTATAACATAATGGGGAAACGTGCACAGCTCTAAAATCTGCATAAAGCTTTGCATATGTATTGGTCTTGAAGTAATCCGATTTCAGCCACATACTGTTACCTTGATTTAATTAAAATATATAGAAGCAGGATACTGATATAATGAGGTATAATTTAAGCTGCCTGGACTGTGCTTTTGTATCGGAGGCATTTTAACTCAAAAAGATTGAGGGAATATTGAAAATACACTGTTGGGGGCAACGGCAAACACATTCTCCACCAGTCAGTCCATTTGAAAAGCCCTAATTTAATCATCCCTGTCCTTTGCATCTCATGGTTTTACATAATTCAAATGACAAGTTGAGCCAACCTTGCTAGCTCTTCCATGTAGATTATTCAAAGTCTCTTTTCAGTGGGCTGAACTCTTGGCAAACCAAATGAGAAAAAGGGATGGAAGATTCTATGAGAGAGAAAGAGAAAGAGAACGAGAGAGAGAGAGAGAACAAGAGAGAGAGACATGAAAATAAAATGTCTTGAAATGTTTCACAGGTACCAGATGTTGAAGGAAGTGTTTATTTTCCTTTACAGTGGAGATGAAAATGAATATTCCATTATTTCCGTGGCAAGGAAAATATCCACGTTACCAACAAGAACCTAATGAGGAGGAACGGATGATACAGTTGGCCAAAGGCTATTCTGACCTCAAGGTCTCTGGCTGGTGGAATATTTTATGGACAAATAATTGTATCTCAGAAACAAAATTTTTGATTATTTTCTTTTTCCATTATTTTCCTTTTGGTTCCCATTGTCACTCATCCAGCAAACGAGCTGCATGAAACATTGTGAGATGTTTTTTGAAAATGAAGGCGAAATACTGGATTAATGACAAAATCAAAATCTTTATTTGTGTGTGTGTGTGGGAGGGGGAAACGTACGCTGTTGGCTACAATTGAGGACAAGAAGGAAGTTAAATTCTAATTCATAAACATGTATTGTCTTTTTAAGCATAACGTACCTCACTAGATGGCTGTAATTGGAGCGAATAATTTCAGACATAAATTCCTAGAGAAAATGGAAGTTGAATAATAATAACAATAATGATGAGATAAGGAATAAGATCTTTTAAATTTTAGCTGATAATATTTGTTCATGTATTACATGTTCAAACTGTTCACTAGTCACTTACAAACATTTACAAACATTTTCCCAGTCAATTTTGTTCATAGGAAGTGAAACATTGATTACCATTATTTATTTATTTTTCTTTTATAAGTAATATCTGAATGGTGACCTGGATTTATCTTCTCTTATGACCTAGATGGAAAATATCACAGCACCTTTCTAGCTAGATGTTTGTTATTAATTGTTTGGATTGGGGTCATTGATATTAAATTTGAAAGGGCAAGTTACTCAATTATCTTTGAATATCTGATTTGTTTTCCTGTGTTGTTCAGATTTCAAAGACAAAAAAAAATCATACTTTCTACAAGGATACACACTACTTATAATAGAGAATTATGTCTGCAAGGCAGGTGTGGAAGTCAAAGGAATAGAAAATGCAATCAATATTGGAAGTTTTCAATTTGCCTAAGTAGAAAGGACTTAAGAAAGGAACAGACTTGAAAAAAAATTAAAAAAATTAAAATGTCTTATTATGAGATGAATAGACAATTCTTCTTTGCTATTACTACATCTTCTTCTCTAAGTTATAAAGCTGATGTTCTGCTCAAATACTAAATATTACTTTTGTATGCTCAGCTAGCCTAAGGATACAGTTTCTGTGAGCCTTATATCCTGGTAGAGTTAGTGATGAGCCTTTCCTGTCTTGCATCCAGAATCACATGATATTTTCCTACAATATCTTTGAGAACAGTCAAAATTGGTTCTTAGCATGTGCATCACTACCAAGAGTGTGTTTGAGGCTCCACCATTTAAAAGGAAGCAGATATGTCCTTACTGAGCTACCAATTACCTTTGTGTACAAGATTGGTTACAGGATCCTTGAAATATGGAACACAGGAGTCTGAGGTTTGATGCATGTACAGAGACTTTAGTGATGATGGTGGTTGTGGTAGGATGTTGACAGGAGGAAGATCACATACTTCTATAGACTCATATCATGTGATAGGAAAATAATTGGACTTGCCATATACAACTCTGTTAATGCACCAGTTGCACACTCATTACATGCTAAACATTTATACGAAGGCTGAGATCAAAGATATCTGCAAACATTTGTCTGAAAGTACGACCATTTGAAGGTAGTAGATGATTGAGTTCATAAATTGTTCCTAATCCATAACTATGTCAGATGTCTATTCTGTATATGTCACATACTAATATTCAGTTGAGGTCTGAATACAGCTCATCATATGATCTGGGATTCTCCTTTATTGGGGTTCAAATGAAGACTTGTGCTTGTATTTAAGCAAATCTAAGTAGAACTCCTCTTCAAACTTCATGTCTGAGCACATGGGGATCAGAAAGAAGAAACAGACCAGTCTTCTATCTGCATCTATTCTGGGAAATATTTCAAAATGGAAAGCATGCCCAGTTATTTACCAGGATCCATTCAGGTAAGCATTTAAACAAGGTCCCTGCTAATCAATGTGCAGTATGTGATTTGGCCACCTTCACATTCAGATAGAAGATCCTTACATGCATATTTCCATAAAGTCTTTCAGTATTCATGACTGTACCAGAGTGGTAGAGGTACAGTGTATGGCTAATGGGTTAGATTCAGAGATGCAGATTTAATTCTTCCTCAAGTGTGGATCTTAAGTGTCTCACTTTATCTAGAAATGTATTTCTTAACCTTACCAATTTTAAGTTTTTGGACTTCAACTCCCAGAATTCTGATAGTTGAAGTTCACACTTCTTAAAGTCACAAAGGCTGAGAAACACTGTTCTACAGGAACAGTATATATAAATGTATTAAGATAAGAAAGTAAATTCATAAATGAACAAATAAATAATCCATAACTTTATAATCTATTACAGAAATGTTAATCTAATTATCCAGTAGAGCAGAGAACAGGGTTCGTTTTTTTTTTTTTTTGGGGGGGGGTTGAGAACTGATAACTTCTTGAAGTAGATAAATATTTATTTTATATCCTGCTATCTTTTAGTATTCTTATTATTATCTCCAATTTCTCTATATGTTATCTTAACTAAGCCTTTAACCTTTTACACTGGTGGTCCTTCGTAAAATAATCGTTCATAAAAGAAGAAGTTTCTTGGCTGGGAATAAACAGTCCACCAGAAATGAGTGAAACGTGGAAGTCACTCAGTTTGAAAATGTTGCCTGAAGAAAATATAGATTTCCATTCATAATGAGCCATTCCTCACGATGGACCTGCAGCAAATTCTTGCCACCAATTGCCATCAAACTAAAAAGCAAGCTCAGGTACTGTATTGCTTTCTTCATTGCTTCAACAGAAAACATCCAAGATCCATGGGTCAGAGTGAGAAAAGCAGACAAGAATGCTTAGCTTTTAATGAATGGATAAACTATAATGAAAAGAGAATCAGTTTAGTTCTAGCTGCCCTGTGGGCTACATGGTTTTGAAATAGCTTTTTGTCAGGAACTTTTCTTCAAGTGTTTATATTATTTCAGCAATTACCTCTGGAAATATGATTGTTATAAATGCATCCTACAATAAACAACCTAAAACTGGAGCTGTGAATTGTGCTTGCAAAATGTTTGTATTGCACTCACAAAGGCCAAAATATATGCCTGAGATCAGTTTCTTGCAAAAAATATTAAACCCTTTAAGAAACTGGTTCAGAACAGTTCCCCTAACACATCCTATCCATCTGGCTTTTGGATAAAGGCTACAATTACTGCAGATGGAATTTTATGTACTGAGGGATTTATATGGTATTTTTTAAAAGTTATCAGTGACTTCTATTAAGAATTTCATCTTGTAAGAAATTTCTGATCCCTGGATTTATGCAAACAGCATGCAAACCATTAATTTTTCCTTCTCATTCTTTCTATAATTAGCATCAAACAAAAGAAAGAAAATGAAGAAATTTACTAGGGAAAGAAAGAATAACAATATTTTAGGTTATTAGTTAAAATGTCATCTATTTCATAATTTTATTTGTTATAATATTTTAAATATAATAACAGCACTCCAAAACAGTCTAATCCCTGTTGTAAAAAACAAAACAAAAACCTTATCTCACTAAATACATTTTTAAAATCCTGTACATAAATACTTCTAAGAAAGCATAATATTACAGAAAAATTATTATGACTGCAGGTGGTCCTTGTTTAGCGACCACAATAGAGATCAGCAACTCGGTTGTTAAACAAAACAGTTGCTAAGTAAAACTGTGAATATATGTATAATGTATATATGTATATGTATGTATCTTACATAATCTTTCCTTTGCTTTAAAGATCTGTGACTGTTGTAAATATAAGGATTGTTCATAAAGTTACTTTTTTAATCACATTATAATTACAGTCACTAAATGAAGTGGACATTGAACAAGGACTACTTGTATCAAAAAAAAAAGATATGGCTTATTTGTATGTTGTAAAAAGACCAAAAATTGCTGCAATGTCTGAACAGGACAGATTTTGGGCTACTGAAAAAAAAGAGACACAACAAGAACTGCTTTGATATCAATGTGAAATCAATAGTTGGAAAGTCCTTAATATTAGTAAGTATTTTCCTTATTTTGATGGCCAATTAGAAAAGCAAGGATGTGAACTCACATGTTCTGGGTCTAATTTTCTCTATTTTTTAAAAAAAATTCAGTGGGATGAAAAATATAAATTAAATGCTGACATCTACCAAATAGATTTAGTCATAAATCAAAATTATTTGTTTGGTAAAGGAATCTTCAGGCCTTCAGAAATAGCCAGTCTAATGCCTACATCGATAAAACACTAAACTGCTTTAAATTCAACAGATCTGGGTTTTTTTTT
This sequence comes from Arizona elegans, assembly GCA_022577455.1. Classification (NCBI taxonomy): domain Eukaryota; kingdom Metazoa; phylum Chordata; class Lepidosauria; order Squamata; family Colubridae; genus Arizona; species Arizona elegans. The sequence continues at coordinate 130,347,694 of JAKOOJ010000002.1, forward strand.
CCTAAACCAATAAACTTTATAAGGGATTGGCTAGATAATGTGCTGTTTAGCAAGGCTGAAATGAAGCTGATTTATGAGAAGATCTAGTAAGTTGACTTAGAAATGATAGTGACATACTTTCACTTTTATTTTATTTTTTAAAAACCCTTCAAATCAAACTCAGTATTTTTAAGAAATAATATTGGATCAGCAAGCTATCAGATTAATTTATAATGGTTTAGGTAAGCACATTTGGCTCTCCTGGATTTTCAAACTTGACACTATTTTAAGAGGAATAACTTTTATGGTAATAACTTGAAAGTAACTTGCTAATTGAAAGAGAGGATTGAAGGAAGGCAGTTCGCATTCTTCTGGGATTGGGACTCTGGTGGTAATTTTCAAGGTTACTTTCTCCTGATTAAAAACTCTGCAAAATCGTAATGAAGCAAAAACGGTCCCTCATTAAGGGAAGAATAAGATCACTCCTGGCTGGTAGCAGAATTGTGCTGTAACATATTCCCGGCTTTTTTTTTTTTTTTCCTAAAACCCCCCCCCCCCCCCCAAACATTCACTGTAAGCACAGAGGAGCCATAATTACACCATATTTGATCCTTATCAAAGTAACTGATCCATGTATCGATTTACATAACGGAAAGCACATAAAACATGATTGCTTCTCACCTTTACTCTTCCCTGCTCGGAGGGAAGTTTCCCTTTGCAGACTTCATTTGAATATAGAAATCTCCAGTTGAAATTTGTGATGTTAAACAAACCATACCACTCATTCAACTTTTTAATTAAGGATTCAGTGTTCTGTCCCTTTTCAGGCATTAAAATTCAGGTGCAGTCATTAATCTTTCTAAACGAATTCACCTGTGGTTAATACTGATGTATTTTCTATGAGGCTTGTCATGGACTGCATAATGCATGCATAACCACTCCACAGTTAATTACACAAGAGATTATCATTAATGTCACAAAGATAAAACTGTTCTAGAAGCATTACCAAGGGGTTCCCCCCCCTTCTTAAAAAGCAATGCCTTATTTTATCTTTGTAACAACAACACGAGTGTTTAAGAAATAACAACAACAACAACAACAACAACAACAACAAAAGAATGAGTTCACAGCACATGGAATGGTTCAGGGATCATCAAATCCTTCTTGAGATGGTTAGGGACTACCACCACAGAGCTATTTATAGGGCAAATGAATTCACTCTGAAAATTGCAATGATATAAATAGTCACTCAACAAAATATCACAGGGCAGAATACTCTTTTTTCCACCAGTTATGCTCTTTTCCAGAATACTGTGTCCCATCTTTGAACCCCTTTTCCACAGCATTCCTATCTGACTGATTGTGCCAAGAGGTATATTTTTTTCTATTTCCAAGGTTGTTTGTTCTTTCTTTCTTTCTTTCTTTCTTTCTTTCTTTCTTTCTTTCTTTCTCTTATTTTCTTTCTTTCTTTTTCTTTCCTTCTTTCCTTCCTTCTCTTTCTTTCTTTCTTTCTTTCTTTCTTTCTTTCTTTTTTCTTTCTTTCTTTCCTTCCTTCCTTTCCTTTTCTTTCCTTCCTTCCTTTCCTTTTCTTCCCTTCCCACCTTTATTTCTTCATAAACAACCTAAGCCTTCCTCCTCCTATTCTTCTCACAAAAATAACCGAGTGATGCGGGCTGAGTTGAAAGACAGTTACTGGCTCAAAGACATCCAGCAGGCTTTCATTCCTAATGGAGCTAGAACTCACCATTTCCTGATTTCTGGGCCAACATCTCTCTCTCTCTTTTTTTTCCCCCAAGATTTTTCTAATTTCCTTAAATTTTGAGTTTTCTGTCAACCTCCTATTGCCCCCCTCTTATGCATCAATGTTAATATTTCATATGGAAAGTAATCTCACATTGGGAAGTATAATTTATATGGTAGTGTCTACTACATACTTCAAGTAACAGCTTTTTATTTATCTATCAAGTTTATGTGGACACCTACTTCACAAAAAAAAAGGTGACTCTGGGCAGTGTAGAACATTTCATTATAATGCAAAGACACATAAAACATTCATGTTTTTTTTTAAAGAAACTATGAAAAGCATAACAGCAAGATAGGATGATGTTAGCTGAAGTAAGAGACCCACTGCAAGGTATCTCTTATCTCTTGGGATTCTCAAATCTAAAGGGGAAGCTGATTTGAGGGACCTGAAGAATGTTAAGAGGCATGGAACTAACTTCATTGTTATGTGATTTTTAAAAAATTAACATCTCTCATTGACATTTCCGTTTGCATTTTCTTCCATTCTTTTTAAAATTTTCCCGTGCATCCCCAAATCTCTTCCTTTCTGCACAGAGTTCAGTCTGCATCTCTGCTGTTTCAAAGTAAAAATCACCCCTTACAACTTATCCCATCTAAATGGAATCATTTTCTGTCTGGTTTTATTGGTCAGGGAAAAAAACCCCCACTTCTTTCCTCTTGCACAGTATTCTGATTGGAATTTCATTAAGTACCATTACATCTGTGTTTTTCCTCCTCACTCTAGGACTGATAATAAAGATATAATATCTTAAAATGGTGCTGCAAAATTTGATCTCTAGTCTTCTTCCTGACAAAGTGCACATGGATATCCCTTGGAGCATTTCTTAATTTTACAAATCATATATTAAGCTCATAAACTTTATCAATCTCTGCCCCTGTGTCATTCTCATGTGATCAAACCCAAAAGTTAACAGGAACTTAACAATCTTTTCTTTGATATTTTCCCCATTGTCCTCTCAAATTGGTCTAAATCTTAAACAAAGTTATAAAAATCTTTTTTTCCATATCTCTGTTTATAACATTTGATTTGCTTTCAAAACTTCCACTTTGTCATCAATTTGGTTTACATCTCCAACCAATTGTCCTGTAGATTCTTTACTCTTCTTAACCTGTTCTTTCATATCCTTTTTTTTATGCCTGCAAATCCCTTTTCCATTTGTTTTTAAAAACTTCCATACTATTGGCAATTGTTTTAGTCATCCTCTTGCCTAACACCTCAAATATTTTCTGCAATAAATCTGGTCCTTATCTGTGCATTGTTCTACTGAACCTCTCCTTCCTTCTCCTATTTTTGTCTTTTTATTGTGGTTGCCATTGAAATATTTATGGTCCCAAAGCGAAAATAAATCAGTTACTAGAATGAAAGTAAAGGCAATCTTCTCAATTTTTTTCCCTGTTTTGCTTGCCTCCATCTTTAATGTTTAGCCCTAATTAACTCTCCAAAGCTATAGTCACACAATCTATCTAATATTATTCTTATCTTCTTATTCGTGATGGTATGAATGTGCAGCTGCAGAAGCAGTGGAGAAATGTGTTGGCAACACAGAATTTTTCTAGAGAAAAGTCTGGATTATGAGACTGCACAGTCCCAAGCTAAACAGGCGAAGGGAGAAGAGATACAAGGTAAGTACACCCCTAGAATCTCTCAGGCTATATCTTGTAGGTTAGAAAGTTATACATTGGCAAGTTTTTATCTAATAGGTGTAAGTTAAAAAAAAAAAAGAATCGGACTCAATTGGATTTCACTGTATTTTCTTTGGGCTTATGCCCAATCCCTTGACTCCCAAACTGTTCAATGCACAATAAACCACAAGAAATTCAATTCCTGTGGTGTCCTTATGAGGATCAGCTATTCAGAACACAACTGGATAGGATCTCTCCTTCTCTGGTCAGAATTTCATTAGCCAGAACATATTGCATGGCCACCAGAGGTGGGTTTCAGTAGGTTCTGATCAGTTCTGGAGAACCGGTAATGGAAATTTTGAGTAGTTCGGAGAACTGGTAGTAAAAATTCTGACTGGCCCCACCCCCATCTCTTCTCTGCCTCCCAAGTCCCAGCTGATCCAGAGGAAATGGGGATTTTGCAGTAACCTTCCTCTGGATTAGGGAGGGAATGGAGATTTTACAGTACCTTTCCCCTGCTACACCCACCAAGCCACACCCACCAAGCCACACCCACAGAACCGGTAGTAAAAATTTTTGAAAGTCATCACTGATCAACCAATCTACAATGCTTACAGGGATGTCTTCCTCACTATGAGTCCTCACCCAGAAGTTCCATGGATAATAATTTATATTGGTAGTTTCATCATTTTTTCAAATAATTTTTGAAAATAGGGAAAATAAAGTATCTTTACAATAGCAATAATACTTAGACATATATACTGCTTCATAGTACTTTACAGCCCCCTCTAAGCCGTTTACAGAGTCAGCATATTTTCCCCAACAATCTGGGTCCTCAGAAGAATGGAAGGCTGAGTCAACCTTGAGCCATTCAGAATCAAAATCCTGGACTGATCAGTGAATTAGCCTGAAGTACTGTACCACCACGGTTCTTCTATTAAAGTAATACATATTTATTTAACTAAAAATATTTATTTTGGGGGTGTTACATCCAAAGATATTATATAAGCTTTTATATCATTTCTGGTTTGCTGATACAAAAACACTGGAGAATTGCTATGGCAGCCAATCTGATGTGAAATAGTCTGTAGAGATTCTCAGCCATCCAGGTCATGGTTGTCCCAAAGATGCTTTTTCGGCAGGCAACTGGACTTTCTTGTTTTTTCTCTTTTGAAGACATTTCACTTCTCATCCAAAAAGCTTCTTCAGCTCTGAAAGAACAATGGGGAATGGAAGGATTTATATTCTTTGCAGGCAGCTGGCAATCTGAATCCTTTTAGAGCAGGATACTAAAAGTTTGATACTTTTAGAGTATCAAACTCATGTTGTCACGGCGTCATCACATGATGTATTGGGACTTTTTCCCCCTTCACTAAACCAGGCATGGGCGTGGCCAGTATGTGATGCATTGGGCCTGTGGGCAGGGAGTTTAACAGCTCTGTTTTAGAAGGTCGTTGAAGCACTTGGAGGTTTATCTGTGTTTTCAAGTACTGTGTCTGAGTAATCAGGAGCACTACTCAGGTGACCCTAAGGACACAGATAAACCTCCAAGTGCTTCAACAACCTGCTAAAAGGATGCAGATTATCAACTGTCTGCAAGGAATATAAATCCTTCCTTTCCCATGGTTCTGTCAGAGTTGAAGAAGCTTCTTGGATGAGAAGTGAAACGTCTTCAAAACAAAAAAACAAGAAAATCCAGTTGCCTCCTGAAAAAGCACCTTTGGGACTGATGTGAAATATATACTATAAGAAAAATTCTGAAGAAGTGCAATCCATATCTTTTATGAGTTTTTTTTTTTTTTTAAAAAAAGAGAAGAATAGGGTTTTTGACAATCTGTAGTATTTTGCAGACGTTTTAAATACACTGTACTTTCTAAATTCTAGCCTATCCTAAATTTCTGAATGTTATCCAGATGATCTCAGGAATAAGACTCTGCATGTATACAGAGTATGTGTTTTAAGTGAAGAGAGTATGTTCTTCAAATGCAAATCTGCAAATGAAGGCAAAGACAGTTTTGAAAAGCAGAAATACAGCAAAGGGAAGATAGTTTGGTGGGCAAAGAACTGAAAGAACAGATTTGGATACTTTCAGATGGAATGGAGTACTGAGGCATCAAAAAATAAACAGAAAAACAAGACATAGAAAAGAAGATGTAATAATAGCAAAGAAGGATTGTCTATTCATCTCATAATGGGATATTTAAAAATTAAATTAAATTAATTAAATTAATTAAACATTAAATAAAATTTATTTTATGTAAAAATAAATAAAAATATTTAAAAATTAATAAATTTTCAAGTGTGTTCCTTTCTTAAGTCCATTCTACTTAGGCAAATTGAAAACTTCCAATATTTATTGCATTTTCTATTCCTTTGACATCCACACCTGCCTTGCAGACATAATTCTCTATTATAAGTAGTGCATATCCTTATAGAAATCATGAAACGTTTTTTGCCTTTGAAATCTGAACAACGCAGGAAAACAAATCAGATATTCAAAGATAATTGAGTAACTTGCCCTTTCAAATTTAATATCAATAGTGACCACAATCCAAACAATTAATAACAAACATCTACTTTTCTGCCGCCATCCTGCTGTTTTAATCTAAAAATATGCAAATTGCAGGAGAAATGAAACAAAGTTTGTGAATGTTAATGTCCAATTATGCTTTGCTTTCTTTCCTTAACGTTCTCCTTTTTTTCCCCAGGTGTCAAGTGCCTTCCATGTTCAAACAAACTACTGCTAAAAACGAAAATGCTGCTGAAAAGCTAATCCAGCATTACATTGCACTACGGTGTTGTTTCTAAATGGGAAGATTTTATATATAAAGCAATTTATTACCAAAGCATATTATTAGTCCTTCTAAGTGGGCACAATCACTTCTGTAGATTAGATGCTGATGATCAACCTGCATCTCTTTTGCATGATACATATTCAGAACTATCCCCATCATGAAACAGATTGGGGGTCCTGTCTTAGATGGCTAACCAGTGGTGGGTTGCCCCCGGTTCGCACCAGTTCTATAGAACCGATACTACAACTGGCACGACGCTCCGCCCACCGACCCCAATGTCATCAAAACGCTTCTGCGCATGTGCAGAAGAGTGTGTGGCCCCACTGCGAACTGGTAGTAAAGGTAAGTAGAACCCACCCTTGTGGCTAACACCAAGGGTGTTGGGCTTATCCCACAATGTTAGCTTGATGATGAACTTGCAGGACACCAAAGCATTGATTCTCAAAGCAACTATATAGGCTGGATAAGTGCAACATGTTAAGGCAAAAAAAAAAGAAAAAAGAAAAAAGAAAGAAATGAAACCGAGTAAGCCTTTAAAGACATTAAAAATAGCCATGCAAATGCAGCTACTAGGTCTTTAACTCTTCTGATTAAATGATGTAAAATTCCAGCCTGCTTTATTTCCCTGAACTACTTTGTAATGTTCTTGTGTGCAGAGAATGAAGACATCCCATTTGTCAGTGTTAAAATAAATGCAGTCTGCTAATCCAGTTGACCAAGCAGTACTGTGATGGCAGATTTGGAATATCAAGTTTTAGGAGTAGGCTTCATGCCAGGAGGGTGATTTTTAGTTAGCTACTATTTCATCCTGAGGGAACGTGGTGGCTCAGTGGCTAAGATGCTGAGTTTGTCTATCAAAAGCAGTTCAGCGGTTTGAATCCCTAGTGCCGCGTAATGGGGTGAGCTCCTGTTACTTGTCCCAGCTTCTGCCAACCTAGCAGTTTGAAAGCACGTAAAAAATGCAAATAGACAAATAGGGACCATCTTTGGTGGGAAGGTAACAGTGTTCCGTGTGCCTTTGGCATTTAGTCATACCAGCCACATGACCAGGAGACGTCTTCGGACAGCACTGGCTCTTTGGCTTTGAAACGGAGATGAGCACCGCCCCTAGAGTCAGGAATGACTAGCACATATGTGCAAGGGGAACCTTTACCTACTTCACCCTGAAAATATTTTTTTTCAAATGTCCAATAGTATAGATGGGTACAGAAGAAACCCATAACTATTTTTTACTCTTGCTGATAATCCTCCATAACACAAATGTTAATATCTTTACGCTAATTGTTTCCACTACAAGAGAATGTTTCGAAAAGATGGCCTTGAATTGACTCCTGGTGACTATAGGGGCATAAATTTGCATTTTTCTTGGTTGTAATATGGAAGTGGTCCACCCTTGCCTTCTGCAATATTTCTCCACTTCCCAGTATAGAGCACAGTCTTAATATTCACTACAATCTCCCATTCAAAAACTAACCACTTTTAATCCTTTAACCCAGAATGGGCTAACCACATGCTACAAGTACAAGACATGCAGTTATCCCTGTCTGCCATATTATTTGTCTAAGCAAACCACAAGTCATAATCTGGAGTCAGCTCTTATGCTTTAGAGATTGGTTATAATTTGCTTTTCAAAATCAATTGTCTCTCCCTTATTATTTTTGCCCATCCTGTAAGATTCAGTATAATAGAAACCATTCAGCTGCCATCTATGAAATGACATCATACTGATTGGACTTTGGAAATGTGCCCATTTTGCTTCAATACCTACCCTCTGAGAGGTGCAGTGGCTCAGTGACTTAAATGATGCCAGAGAAGGTCAGTGCTCCATCAGTTTGAATCTTATCCCCACATGACAGGATAAGCTTCTGTTACTTGTCCCAGATCCTGTAAAGCTACAGTTTGAAAGCATGCATATGCAAGTAGATAAATAAGTACCATTTCAGTGGGAAGGTAACAGTGTTCTGTGTTTTGCCATATACTCTGCGTTGCAGCATGATATCATGCTGAGTATGTTTTAGAAATTCTGTTAATATAAAGACATAATAATGGAAGACATTATTACTTTAGCATGTACCCTATAAGCTTTTAGATGATCCTTAAAAAACGTGTCACTATCCTTCCCCTTGACTCCAATTCTGGGTAAATAAGTGGTGTGCCTATTTTATGTGCATTATTTGTTCTGATTGTGATAGGTGTTTTCCCCATTATATGATATTCATTTTGTTCCTTTTGTTGTGTGTATATAAATAACATTGGATTTAATTTTACACTGTCCAGTATAAAATTAAATCTATACTCCAGTGAGTATGTTTGGAATTATAAATCAGAATTAGCAATAAGTATAAATAAATAAGATCAGAACAATGACAGAATGGGTAAGGATGTTTCTTAAAAACTAACTCAAGGCTTTGCAAGTGTATAACTCTTACTTTCAAAAGTGTGAAAAGGATCAGCAGAAGGAAAACCTGGTCAGACTGTGCCAAAAGCCTAAACTTTGCCTTTTCTTTCATTCTGGACTTATATATTTTGCAATAATTCTTTTGCAAGAATCTAATCAAGGAAAATCACTTCTTTCTTAAAAAAAAAAAAAAAGAGCTTAATAAGGTATATTCACCAATACAGTTTTTTTTTAAAAAATTTCTCATTGCCTTAGTTCATTTAATTAGGTATTCAGCTTCAGGATTCTATAATGCAGTATGAGAATTTTATATTGTTAAGGCCTGAAACTGGAAGATTTAATGCTATGTTTGAGTGCATACTTCTTTTTGTAAGAAAACTGAATAAAACATGTAACAAAAAGCAGTGAACAGAAATGACAGCCCACCTTTTGTCAGAAAACACTGGCTGCCCTATTTTAGTTTATCTGCTAATAAAAATATTTGTGTTTGTCTCCAGAGCCTTCCAAATAAAAAGGAAATAAAGTCACAAAGTAAAGACCAAATGGCAACAATTGAGAAAAGGCAATCTGAATGCCTATTGTGGATCAATTTTTAACAACAACAACAACAAAAAAAAAAAAAATACCAAAAGTTATGAAGGGGGTATGAAGTGACAGGGCTGAAATTTGAGACTGCCAGAATCATTGTCACATAGTGTCTGCTTACTTAAAATGAGTTTTAAATCTTCAGAAAGATATATCTTAAGATACTGAAGAAAGTAGGTGAAAAACTGTTTTAAGAATTGCCATTAAGGAGCCCTGGAAAACTGATCAAGTCTTCAGAAAGTGATCTTTAAAGAAATTGATCTGTAAATACCTTGAAAACAATGTGATAGTTATCAGAAGTCAGCATGCATTTTTCAAGAAAAAAAATCTTGCCACAGTAAACATATTTTTTAAAAAATAGGAAACTTCCTTAATAGATTCTGGGAATTCTATAGGCATAGTATCCCTTAACATGGGCAAAGGATTTGACAAATTACCCCATGATATGCTGACTAGCAAGCGAATTAAATTTGAGTTGGATGCCATGACAAGTGGATACATAGCTGGCTTGAAAATTGCCCTCGAAGGATGTTCAGAAAATTGGTGAGACATATCAAGTGAATGCCATAAAGATAATTTCTGGATCTTCTACTTTTCAATATTTTTTTATTAAACATCTGGATAATGGATGGAAGGAATCTCTATCAAATTTGTAAATGATGAAACGTTGGATAAGATAAGTCATACCCCAAAGGAAAGAAATAAAATGATCTTGATAGATTGGAGAAATTCAGTGAAAGTAATAGCATGGAATTTATCTGAGAGAGTACAAAGTTGTTCTAAGGAAACAAAAGTCAAAGGAAGAGCTATAAGAGGTAGGATATTTGGCTTAGTAATAATGTTTGTGAAAAAGTTTAGGCACAATAGTTGACTGCAAATAGAATCTTAGCCTGCAGTATGATTAAGTTAGATAGAAGATAAATGTATTTCTAGAATGCACCTACAGAAATAACATTTTGAAATCATAGACATAATTCTACTCTTTTGTGTTTTGCTCTAAGCTCATCCTGTGTCAAAGTCTGGGCCCCACACTTTAATAGGAATTAATTAAAATCAGAACAGGTTCAAAAAAGGATAAAAAGATAAAGGAATGGTAACTTGAACCCCACAGAAAGAGAGGTTGAAGTTCCTTGGTTTCACTTTGAAACATGATAACCGAAGAGACATATATTATTTTTTCAAATGCAGATAAGGTCATCACATAAAAGAAAGTCAACATTTTCTCTCATTGTCAAATGCAGGACACGGAATAATGAATTTCATTTATAAGGAGGCAGATTCCATCAACAAATGAGAAAACTTCCTAAAATTTTTGTGTGCTTTGATAGTGGAACTAATTTCCCAAAGATATTGCTAGGTGTTCCTTCTTTAGATACAGTATTTTCAGGTAGACTGGAAACAGCCATCTTCTGGGAATGTTCAAATTTGATTATTGCCTTCAGCAGAGGTTGGATTTCAGTGAATTGAATAGGTCTTCAACGTAATTTTGAAAACAGGCAAAACAACTCTCCAGCTGAATTTATACACATAAAATTTATATAGTTTATTTATTTATCTATCAAATTTATACAGCCACCTCACAAAAAATGATTGGGTGACATAACAATCAAGTGAAACAAACAAAAATATAAAGACAATAATTATAAAAATATAAAACAATTGCTTTGAGTTTCCTTCTCACATTTCCTTCATCTGCAACAGTCTTTCCTTCTCTAATGGCTGTGCGTCTTTCTCCCCTTTCTCAGATGGTGTTCGCTCTTCCATCACAGGGAGTGAGTTCATGCATTTCTAACTACCTATTCATAAAGTGGGAATTGACCATTGCAGCTTTATGTCTTCATTCCAGAGCTCTAGGAACATTTCTGTGTGCAACCTAAAATATCAAAGCACCAGACAGAACCAAATTAGAACATCCATTTGTGTCCTCAATTGGTTTCATCTCTGACCATGCAGAGATTTGCAGATTCAATTTATTCTTTTCCCATTTGTTTTTCTTTCTCGCTTCCCTGCCTCCCTTACTTTTTGTCATAGCTTGCTGGAGGAAAAGACGACAAGAACATACATCTTCTTTAGGATATGTAAGTTGGCCTGTTAAAAATGCTGGCCTGTCTTGGATAATATCTAGATCTATCCAGCTTTTGTTTTGGGCTCCCATTAAGCAACTTCCTGATTCTAGTTAACAGCAAAATATCTACTGTACAATGAGCACATCAATGCATTCGAAAGCTTTCTCAGACAAGCGTTTAATGCATTTGCACAAGTTGTACTCCAGAGCTTCAAGGAGGGAATCACACAGACTTCAAATCAACTGACAACACTCTGTGAAAGCCTACTTTGCATTTTTGGACATATGTTCAATTTCAGCTCATGAGCTACCAACTTACTGGCCTGATGCACTAGCTGCAAAAGGCTTCATTTTTCTTATTTATTGGTTCAGCAACATGTCTCGTGGAGTATATTGCAAGATGTCATTCTAACAAGCATGTAAATAGGCTGTAGAATCAGAAGCAGATTTCACACAAGACAAGTTCCTCTCTTCTTTCCTTTTTATCAGTGGGTTTTAGTGCTAAACGCCCAGCGGGATCCATCTAGTTTACAAAGGCGTTGCCTTCTTACCCACAGTGTGTGCTCAAATATACCATCCCACACAGAGAGATTTTTTTCGCCCTCTTTGCTGATTGCTTTTCTGGCTGCTCAGCTCATATTTGTCACAAGTTTGCAAAACCCCGTGTCTAAAGAAAGCAGAAGCACCATGTTCATCGCTAATCTCATTACAGTAACAGCAAGAGAACTAACACCCCAAAGTATAGCTGGCAAGCCAGCGACTGTATAGACACACACTTCCATGCCATGCACAGCGTGATTCCCTTCAGAACATGCATAGCCATTGCCTCACTTCAACAATGGACAACGCCAAGTGTGCGTTTGTAATTCCTTGCTACTGAGCCCCTTTGGCCTTCTTTTAAATGGAACACAGCCACAAGGGGAACGAAGTCACTGCCTCATTCCAATGGCCAGAACAACATTGCCAAGACACAAAATACTTTCCTTGCTTCATTTTCTCTCTGAACCTGAAAAGATTTGACTCTGTCAAAAGCTGACTTTTTCTTCTTTTTCCCCTTTTGCAAAATGGGGAAAATAGTCTTTTAAAAAAACCACACCTTATTCTCTGGGTGCTTTACTATCTCTTTCTTTCTAATTTTTTTTTAAGCTTTCTATTGTCATGAGATGGTGGAGGCTACTCTTATTGTTTTATTCTGTTGGTTCAAGGAGCCTGGCCTTCAGAGGTTGCTATTATGCACTGAAAAGAAAGGGAATATCCTTTCACTTTAATACTTTAGATCAAAGGTAAAGAACAACTTTACTTAAGTGCTTGCTTTTAAGGGCAGACAAATGTTTGCACTGATTTTTTTTCACAGGGAGCAATTTTGGAAAACTTCAAAAATAGAGCCAGGGTAAATGTTGTTTTGTCACATTTAGAGGGGAAGAACAGTAATTATGAATTCAGGGGGGAAAGAATTGTAAAAAGGCTTTTGGGGACCTTGGTGAATTAAAAAAAACCCACTCCTAACTTCCTTAAATATTTTAGAAATAAAATTTCTCTCTCTGCCCTCTTTGTACTTTTCTAAAGAAAACTGAATATTAGCGGAACATTATTTCTAATGACTGGTATCTCATCACACTATGAATCTATTAGCAGAAAAAATATTCAATTTTTTTTCCTCAACAGACTCTATGGAAGATTTTTGTTTCTTTAAAATCTAGACCTAAACTAGTGGGAAAAATGTGTATCAACATGGGACTTTCCTCTTGCTAGGTTATTGTGAGAAGAGAATTAAAATTGGATTGACCCTGTTCCAATGGGTATTTTCAGAAGGTTGCAAGTATCAGGTAAACTTCCTCAAGTGAACTAGCAAGCAACCAGCCACAGAAGATTTAAATCAATATTCCTGAGTAATAAAAGTTCCATTCTAGATCATCTCATGTTCTGTACTAAATGTCAAGATTAAAATAGTATAACAGAGCCATTGTGGAACAGGGGTTAGTTACAGTGCTGGACTAGATCTCAAAAAGCTATGTATTCTTATCCTTCTTTAACCATAAAGCTAAGGTGATTTTAGGTCAGTCACTCTCTTTCAGTCCAACCCATCTCACAGAGGCAGGGAAAATAGGAGATGAGAATATTATGTATAATACCTTGACTTATACAAATTCCAGGCAGCATGCCTATGAAGACTCTTAGTGATCCAAGTCATGGCTGTCCCAAAGGTGCTTTTTCAAAAGGCAACTGGGTTTGTCTATGGAAATTCTCAGTCATCCAGGTCATGGTTGTCCCAAAGGGGCTTTTTTTTCAAGAGGCAACTGGACTTCCTTGTTTTCCTTTCAAGATGTTTTGCTTCTCATCCAAGAAGCTTCTTCAACTCTGACAGCTGGATGAGAAGTGAAATGTTTTCAAAGAAAAACAAGAACGTCCAGTTGCTTCTTGGAAGAAAAAGCTCTTTTGAAGCAATTGGACTTTGTTTTTCCTTGAAGACATTTTGCTTCACATCTAAGAGGTTTCTCCAGTTCTGAAGAACTGAAGAAGCTTCTTGGATGAGAAATGAAATGTTTTCAAGGAAAAACAAAATCCAGTTGCCTTTTGAAAAAGTACCTTTGGTACATTTAGGCAGAATATAAATCTAATAAATAATATACCACAAATAATATATTCAGGAGTGTAGCTAAAAATTATGTTGAAGCAATTATTCTTATTTATCTTGCTGAACAAGAGCTGTCAGCTTCTGTTTGAAAAAAGTCTACCCTTACATTTTAACACTGAAAAGTGTTTTGTGCAAGGTAGTACCTCACTTTTAATTTATGACCGGTTACTTTTGGATTGGAACAGCTAGGAAGCACTTGCTACACAGCTTACATCTCTAATTTATACAGCGAAGACAAGAGTGTGATGTACAACCTGCCACTATTTCTGCAATGTGCATTCTATTTATAATAATTGGGAATTATTTGACACATTTCTGTATTTAAACTTGACTTTGACAGGAATCAAAGTCAGATTTCTAGTAAATGTGGGACATGCTGTACAACTTTTTCAGAATAAACAAGTGGAATGTGTTTATAGTGGGAATTGGATTAGTTGACTGGAATGGTTGGCATGCTTCATTTATCTTATTGTGGTGAAGTACATCAAAACAACCTTTTTAAAAATACTTTAATTTCTGAGATTTTTTTTCCCCCAGCATCCAACATGGAGAAAGAGGTTTTGCTTTGTTTGTTTTAAAGGTTGCAGCCTTGGGACTTATTATGAGACTGTATATCCCATTTAGTACTATTTATTGAAATAAATGTGCATAGAAATGTACTGCATGGTTCCCTAGAAATGTTGCTATACCATCACAGGCCATTTGTGTTACTCTATGGGCTGTTCGGTAAACGGCCATATGCCTGGCATGAGCAACTATGAACAGATGTAGCCCTAATAAGAAGTATGAAGGCCATCCCAGGTGTTGAGGACCAGTAAGGACAATGCTAAAATCCTTAGGGGCTGTCCGAAAAGGATAACTCAATGCCTGAGATATCTCATCTCTTGCTGGTACCAGACAAATAAAGCCATTCTCTTGAGGACATCTTTGCATTCACTACAAATATCTGTGACAGGAAAAATGTACTGCACTCAGTTGTGTGTACTCCAGTTTCTGTGGTAAAACAAAGTTTGTGCATGGTTTCTTGGCTGTGTGGAAATCATTGCTTTTACAATCACACAGGTGAGGATTTTTCCTTTTACAAATGATCACGCTGTCAACTCTCCTGAGGAGCTGTATCATTTTAGTGACATTATTGGAGTTTATCAGGAGTGTTCCTGCCTTCTTTTTGAAAGTGCAAATAGCTATAAATGTAAGTGTATAGTGGTGCTCTCTATGGAAGGGTGGACTCACATCCTTAATGAGACCAATGAGAAAATAATGTTCTTAAAAAAAAAACCTAAACTTTTTTTTGTCTTTTGAGCTATTCTAGTGAAATTGTACAATTTAAGACTTGGATTGTTTTTAGGATAGAAGTGTTTTTTTAAAAAATCATCTCTATTTTATAGTATAGCCTTTATTGTCATTGTACAGTATATCATGCATACAACAAAATTGGTTGGTTAAAGACAATGGGAAGAGTATGCACAGAGCCACTTGTGACATGTACACACACATGCACACATGCACACATGCTTATGCATGGATGCATGCACACACACATGTGTGCACACACAGAGAGACACTGATTATTGCTACATATGCATAACTGAATAACAGTTAATTATAAAGGGTTTCACCTGAATAGAGCAATGAAGAATATTTATAATATGTATGGATTGGAGGCTTTAGGAAGATTGTGTGATATATGTCCTCAAATGCTTTTGCATCCTACTTCCATCAATCCTATAAATTATAGAAGATTCAATCCAGCAACATCTGGAAAGTCAGACCTTGCCCATTACTATACTAGGTCAAGTTCTGTTCTATGATATTACAAATGTAGTTAAATAAAAAACTACTGTAAAAGCCTGCTCAGTTCAATTTTCAAATAAATATCTTCAGCCTCACATCAAACAGCTTGTGAGGAAAGGGAAAAAACAAAGAGCTTACAAGTGGGTAATTCTTGGTATATATGTTCTAATCTAAGCAATGTATCATCTCTTCTCCCTCCCTTCCTCCCTCCCTCTTCATTTATCTTTCCCTCTCCCTCTAAATCTCTCTTTCCCTCCATCTCTCTCTGTCTGTCTCTTTCTCTCATTGTCTCTCTCTTTCACTTTCGGTCTCTCCCTCTATACCTTCTTCATCTCTCTTTCTTTCTCTCACCATCTCTCCCTCTGTTTCTCTCTTCCTCTCCATCTCCTTCTTTCTCCCTCTATCTGTTGTGTTCCATCTACCTCTCCTTCCATGTCACCTTCCATCTCCATCTCTGTCTTTCTCCCTCTCCCACTATCTCTTTCTCTGTGTCTTTCTCTCTGTGTCTTTCTCTCTATCTCTTATTTATCTTTCTCCCCCATCTCTCTTCCTTTGTCTCTTCCTCTGTCTGTCTGTCCTCTGTTTCTTTCTCTCTCTCTCTCTCTCTCTCTCTCTCTCCCCCTCCCTCCTTTCCTCCCTCTCCATCTGTCTCTGAACTCTGCTAACTGTAAACCCTGCAGTCTGTGTTCCACTCAAAACCAAAGTTAAATTTTGGCACTGAGTTTGAAGAGAGAGGACCAAATTAGTTTTGGAGTATTAGGTTTACTGCTACAATAAATTTATCCATTACCATTCTGTGGGTGGTGGTGGAATCACATTCAAGATTGTCAAAATGAAACAAACAAACAAACAAAAAAAGATTGTACCAAACACCTATTAACAAAGTAACATGAATACATAGAATTTGTGCTTGTGAATCACTATTAGGCAATTCTTTCAGGTGTAGGAATTCCAAAGCATTTACAGAGATTCTATCAAGTTGCCCATTCATTTCATAGGTTCCCATATTGAAACAAAGCTGAAAAACCAAACACTATTACTGAGGTTGAGAAATACCAAGTTAGCAAGAAGGTACAGGTACAATTGTTCTTACAACAGTCCGTTAAGTGACCGTTTGAAGTTACAACAGCACTGAAAAAGTGACTTGTGATTCTTTTTCACATTTACAATTGTTGCAACTTTCCCATGGTCGCATGATCAAAACCCAGACACTTGGCAACTCACTCAAATAGTTTCAGTGTCCTGGAGTCATGTGATCACTTTTGGCGAACTTGACCAGGAAAAACAATGGCAAGCCACATTCCCTTAACAACCATATTACTAACTTAACAACTGCAGTGATTCAATTAACGACTGTGGCAAGAAATGTCATACAATGGGGCAAAATTCAGCTAACAACTGTCTTACTTGGCAATAGAAATGTTTAACTCGATTGTAGTCATAACCATTGTATAGGACTACCTGGAAACTCTTTTGTACAGTTACAGAATGCTAACAATTACATGCAAATATTTAGAAAAATTGTAAGACTAAGTTTCTAAAACTTTTCTGAACCTGATTCTTTTATTGTTAAACTAAAAACTCCTTTCTAAGGTAGGTAAATTGAGGACCCAGTTTGTGGGGGCAATAAGCTGACTTTGTATAAAATATACAAAAGTATGAAGGCTATTGCTTAACGCACTGTAAGCCGCCCTGAATCTCTGGAGAAGGGCGGCATATAAATCAAAATTAAAAAAAAAAACACTGGGTTTGCATTGGTATATCAGATATTGATGTTTGTTTGTTTTTTTTTTGTTTTACATTCATGGGTATTTTATATTCATCTTTGATATGAACAGATAACTTAAAAGACATAATGTTTTTGTTTGTTTTTTTTAATTAAGGATCTAAATAGCTCTCTGGGAATTTTAAAAATGTGATAAATTCTTCAAAGAAGTGATAGCTATGAGATGCTCCTGAAAGATTTCTTCCACTGGGTGCTACAATTTTTTGTCCATTACCACTGTAATATGTTGGTTGTCTAAACTGATGATATTTAAGTTGCCCAAACAAAAAGAGTTACACAAATATTTACAGCAGGGGTCTCTAACCTTGGCAACTTTAAGACTTGTGGACTCCAACTCCCAGAATTACTCAGCCAGCTTTGCTTTTCTGGCTGAGGAATTCTGGGAGTTGAAGTCCACAGGTCTTAAAGTTGCCAGGTTGGAGACCCCTGATTTACAGTATGCCACAGGCATAGTATTCACTTACCTTAGCTACTGGTTCGCAAATGTGACCGCACGCATGCGCAGAGCATCAAATATGGGACATGACGACATCAGGGCAGGTGGGTGGAGCCTCCCTCAGCTACCACTACCATTTTATCCAAACTGGATAGAACCAGCTGAATAACACCACTGGTATGCCATGGTCTCTTACTAAAGCATTATCCACTCATTGGTTCACAATCTTTCTGATACTGGACAATAGGACATAAACAAAACCTATATATTTAAATGGGAATTACATACATAGAAAGATATATTCATACACAAAGTAACAATATGCAAAGAATGTAGCGTAAATAAATGTTTACATGTAAGTGCACATAGATATGCCAGCATACAGTGCTATGACTCTTGATAAGAAAAGAGAGATATATAAAAAAATAAAGTTTAGAAGCCAGGATTTAACTGTACAATAACTATGAAATTACAGTATCATGTTTCTTTCATGCATTCAAATGGAATCTCGCTCTCTCTGTCATCTGAAGTGTCTACCCTGCTGGGAAGCATCAATTTGTTTGCCAATCTTACTGAGAAACATTCAGTCACACCATTTATGGCTACTGGAGCCTGTAAAACTATTACAAAGATTTAAATGAATGACTCTAGAAATATTTTTCCCCAAAGCTTTTGAAAGTTCATTGTATCCAGCCACATATTCTTATTTAATAAGAATTTTGCTCTGAGGGACCATTGCTGCTTACTGCTACTTACTGCTGTTTATCATTTTTTTTTTAAAAAAAAAAAAAAGCAGAAACAAGATTCCCAGAAGTGCATACCATGTTTATGTCTTTTTATCCCTCCAGCAACTAACAAAGTAAACTATAACTAGTTTTAAGGCTATCGTGTTATAACTGAATTGCTGTTCTTTTTCACACTGCAGTAAATTTTATTAGACTGTGTGGAGATTTCTATTCTGAAATTAATTAATACATACACAATTGCTTTTAAGTAAGATACTATGTGTATGTATGTGTGTGTCTGTTTGCGTTCAGCTATGAAACAGAGTTGAATCTACTACATTGCTGGTTACCTGAAGGCAAAGGTTCCCACGAAAACCAAGGCAAACCAAAATGACGTTTTATAACTTTCGCATCTTGCCATACATAAAGCATTCCATTTAAACTAGAAGTACGTCCAAGTTCATAAAAATTAATCAGTCATGTGCAAATTAAACAGAAGCCGTTACAAAATAATTTTCTCTCTCTTTCTCCCTCGTAGAGATGGAGACATAAATTAATTTGGTAATAATTTCTATTGTCTGATTTCTCAAAGACATGGCAAAATAATTCAAAAATCTGTTGCTCCAGAGAAGTGAGAGAATGTTTATCTCTTTGTTTTTTTTTAAAAAAAGAATGAATATAATTGACTGGTTTAACAATAAATGGATAAGCTAATATCCAGCAGTGTAAAGCACAAAACATTTATTTACTTATGAGTTATAAACCACCATGTTACAGACACATGCACGTGTTCAAGAAGCCTAGGCCAAATCACTTCCCATATGCTTTACCAGGTAAATCAGGTAGGAAATATGACCAAATAAGCTAATTCTATTTTATTGTAAGAGAGATGTGGTGGCTCAGTGGCTAAGATGCTGAGCTTGTTGATCGAAAGGCCGGCAGTTCAGCGGTTCGAATCCCTAAAGCTGAATAACGGGGTGAGCTCCCATTACTTGTCCCAGCTTCTGCCAACCTAGCAGTTCGAAAGCATGTAAAAACTGCTAGTAAAAAAATAGGAACCACTTTGGTGGTAAGGTAAAAGTGCTCTGTGCGCCTTTGGCATTTAGTCACGCCAGCCACATGACCACGGAGATGTCTTTGGACAGCGCTGGCTCTTCAGCTTTGAAACAGAGATGAGCAACCCCCCCTAGAGTCGGTAACGACTAACACATATGTGCGAGGGGAACCTTTACCTTTACCTTTTACTTTATTGTAAAGCTACATTAACAAAATCTTGCAAATCTGAAAGCAAAAGTATAAAATATTTATGATTTCATTTTAATGCTGAAAGGTGCCTAGAGCCACCTGGCTGGAAGATGGGCGGCAAACAAATTTAATAAATAAAATAAATAAAATTCTCCCTCCATCCCTTTTACAGCCAGATAATTTAGGGAGGGCCCATCCTGAGAGTCTTGCTCTGCCCACTATGCAGCTGTGGCCTAAGCCCACTTATATCTGACTACAGGTAGTCCTCAACTTACAATGGTTCATTTAGTGACCATTCAAAGCTAGAACAGGATTGAAAAAAGTGACCATTTTTTCACACTTATGACCATTGCAGTATCTCCATAGTCAAATGATCAAAATTCAGAATCTTGGGAACTGACTGATATTTATGGATGTTGCAGTGTCCTGGGGTCATGTGATCACCTTCTGACAAGCAAAGTCAGTGGGGAAGCCAGATTCACTTAACAAGCGTTACTAATTTAACAACTTCCATGTTTCACTTAACAACTGTGGCAATTATAATTATAAATATACAAAAGGCAATTATAAATATACAAAAGGATGAAGGCTATTGCTGAGCACATTGTAAGCCGCCCTGAGTCTCCGGAGAAGGGCGGCATATAAATCAAATTAAAAAAAAAAAAAAATTAAAGTCGTAAAATAGGGCAAAACTCACTTAACAAACGTTTCTCGTAACGACAGAAATGTTAGGCTCAATTGTAGACATAAGTCAAGGACTACTTATATTTCCTAGGCAGCATCTCTGCAACTCATCTTCCAAGGTTTTTCCGATATACAATTACAGTTCCATATCACTGCTAAGAAGATATAACATGGCCATCTCTGTGTAATCTATAGGAATTGAGTTTGGGTCAAGGGAATTATGACTTGAGTACCACCTTATCAAGCCCACTCAATCAATTATGAAAAACTGGGAAAGAGACAAAATTCATGGGATCTTTGAAAAAATATTGCCAGTTTAAACTTTCGAATTTTAAAAATCCAAAAACAATAGCAATGTATGTCGCCTTTTCCTTTATACCTATATTGGTCTCCAGATTTCGAGAAAAAATAAATGCTGGGATTCATTTTTGCTTTGTTTTGTTTTGAGAGTCTCTTTACTATTGTCAATCTATCCAACACATTTTGGCAATGTGTTGGATACTACCCAAATATTTTTTTTATACCCTTTTATTCTATTCAAAGTAATTTGATGCTCTTTGCTCACTGTATATAGAATATTTGGCTTTGGAAAATACAGCCTTTCTGGGGAAAGAAAGAACTGATTAAACTTGTTTTCTCTGTGGGTTAGGAAGAGTATTAAATGATTTAATAGCAAAATCATACAATGAGAAATACTTCACACCTTTTCAAGAGGACGCAATGCTTTAGCATTCATTGTAAGTGCTGTCATCACATACTCAAATGTGGGTCCTCAATCATCTTCTTTTAAAACTATATTTTGATTGGGATTTAATTTCATGGGCCTCTCAAAGAATTTGTGCTTTCAAAAGAAAGCCATTTAATTTACAACATGATAAGAGTTGCACGTTTATTTAATTGAAAGGTCTGACATACTGATGGGACAAGCCTTTTAATACCAATTACCCAAACAAAGAACCTTCTCAATTTCTCTCTCCCTCCTGCCTCTTTCCTTCCTGCACCTATTTGACCAACGCCAATGTGAAATCACATGGTACAGCAAGCCTTTTCAAGGTGTTCAGAACAAATGATAAAATGGCCAAGTCTATTTGTTTTAGACCAAGCCTCTTCTTATAACTGCTTTCAAGTTTATATCGGATAATCTACAAATATCAAGAGTATGAGCACAAATAACCATAGTTGCAGTGGGTGGGTTGGGGAATGGAAATATTCTATCATCTATCTGTCTATCTATCTATCTATCTATCTATCTATCTATCTATCTATCATCCATCCATCCATCCATCTATCTATCCCACCCTTCTTCCCTATAAGGCATCTCTTGTGGCTTACAGTTTATAAAAAGACAAATTATTAAAATATTAAAACCACACCAATCAAATTGTTAGAACTATATATATAAAAAAAACAGAACTAAGAGACAGATGACATGGAGATGATCTTCAAAGTGCCATAACATCATTTATATTAGCAATGCAAAGCAGTGTTTATGAATATTTTTTTTTAATTTGATTTATATGCCGCCCTTCTCCGGAGATTCAGGGTGGCTTACAGTGCATTAAGCAATAGCCTTCATACTTTTGTATATTTATACAAATTCAGTTTATTGCCCCCACAAACTGGGTCCTCAATTTACCTACCTTAGAAAGGATGGAAGGCTGAGTCAACCTTGAGCCTGGCAAGATTTGAACTTACTTTAATTGCAGACAGCTGGTGTTAAATTACAGTGCCTTGTTTGCAGAGCTATCCGGGCTCTTGAGGGAATGAGGGAACATTTCTTTATGTTCCCTCATTCAGTCCATATCTGGCTGCTGATTAATACTGAGCAAATCTATATACTTCTAAAACTCTTGTTGTCATGACTTTTAACTGGATAAACAATACATCATAGGCAGTGATGGGTTGCCCCCGGTTCGCACCGGTTCTATAGAACCGGTAGTAAAACCAGTGGGAGGCTCTGCCTACCGACCCCGACATCATCAGAACGCTTCTGTTCATGCCCCATTGTGAACCCATTGCAAACCAGTAGTAAAGGTAAGTAGAACCCACCCGATCATAGGACATCCATTTTTGAACCAAGACACTTCAAATGGACTAATTTACTTACTTGTATTCAAAATCTAAGACTCTTATCTCCTGAGGGAATGAAGTTGTGGCTGCTTCAGTGCTAATAGTTGCTACTTGGCTGCTGGGTTGCTGCTGCAATCATGTGATCTTCATTTTCAACATGCTTTGACAGTCTTGCAAACCTTCACTCTATCCCCCACCCAGAAACAGTGCTTACATGCCTGCTGGACAGGGAAGGGAACAGGAAGAGAAGAAGATTTCTGCCAGATTCCCAACAAGAAAATCGATGGGGAAACTGGCTGGAAGTCAGAAGTCACTCATACTCCCACTAGTTTTTGCCTGCCCTTGATTATTTTGTTTCTCTGTTTAGATAAGGAAATATATCTGGGGGGGGGGTGGGGACAGGAAAAAAAACAGCTGAGGCATGGCAATCCTCTCAGCCGCGCCTTACAACTGACAAAAAAACCAAAGGAAATAAAGGTAGGTATAGTGCGGGGGCGGTGGGGTGGGCCAAACTGACATTCATAGCAAACCAGTTCTCTCTGCTATGAATATTTCCACTACCGGCTCTCCTGAACTGGGGAGAATCAATAGCAACCCACCACTGGATATGGCTAGAGAGATGCAATGATGAGGATCTGGAAGCGTTTTGTTACACAGATTCTGTTCCAATCTGCAGTTGTGACACCAGAAATTTTCTGTTTGACCCATAATACTTGAATTGTTCAATTCACTAAATTCTATTCTTTTATCTCTGCACTTCAGTATCTGAAGGAGATCTACCATCATATCTCTTTGTGATACCGCATTGTGTTTTCATTTCCCCCCTGGATCAGGAAATATTAGACAGCTACCTCTAAGCTCTCTAGAGAAAGTGATGAAGCAGATGAAAATCAGCAAACTGAAGATGAATCATAATAAGATGGAGATATTGTAGACAAGAGATTCTCAAGCTCAGGAATCATGAAAGTGGTAACCACTGGATGAAATATCACTCCCTAGGAACTAGGGAAACACAGGTGCCTTTTGTGGCCAGGAATGATCAATGCTCTAACAACCTCTTAGTTGGATTATGGCAATGCACTCTGCGTGGATAAAGGCAATCAGAAAGCAACAACAGGAGCAGAATATACTTGTCTGATTGTTAAAAACTGGGTGGTTCTATGGCATCATATAACATTGAAACTGAAAGTGCTACTTTGATTGCCTGTCAACTATTATGCTCAATTTAAGGTTTGAAATCTCCTCCACTACCCTCAAGCTTGTGCATTAAAACCAACTGGAGAGGCCAGACTTGTGGCCTCACTGATGGATTCTGTTCACAGCACATTGGCAAGGAGTAGGGCTTGCCAGACCAATTTTCATCTAAGAGGTATTTGACCGGATTCCACATTGGCTTCTTTCAGAAAATAACTGAAGGCAAATGTGTTCACCCATACATTTGTAAGGTGACGCTATTCAACAGCCAGCCCTTCTTTTGTATCCCTCATCATTTTCCTTTCTTTTTCCTTTTCCTTTTCCTTTTTTTTTTTTTTTTTTTGCTTTTTAGCATGAATTTAATTTTTATATTGATTGTTTTAAGCATTGTTGGCTTATTATGGTTTCATTTGAGATTGTTTTTATTAATCTTTTGTCAATTGTTCGGGGCCCTGTGGAAGGAGAAGGATAGAAATGTAATATGCTAAATAAGATTTTAAAAAAATCAAGTGTATCCCATAATTTGATTTCATACAATTCATGACAAAGGCTCCATGCCTAGCAAACTATTTCTTACTCTGACCAGGAAAAAAGCTTGCTCGATGCTTCTAAGTAAAGGCTACAATATAAAATCGTTTTTTAGTCCATGTATATTGTCAATAGCTTCTGTCAGTGTTCCAGATTTGTAATTTGGTAGGGCTTTCCTTCTTTTTTAACCATCTGACACTGTAGGTGTTAACAAGCTAAAGCACACCATTGAGCAATCTGAACAATACACCTATAGACTCAGCAAGTTAGTGAGGTCTCTGAGGTTGAACCATGTAAAAGTCAAGTAATTAAACACCAAGTACTTACTGTAAAGAAGAAGAAATAAAAAAAAAAAAAACGCTGGGAAAGTTTTGATTCCAAAGCTCTAATTTCACACACAGAAGATTTCAGTGGAAATAAAACCTTTATATTCCACTTGACTTGATCTGAAAGAACTGGATAAGAAAAAGAAAAGAAAAGAAAAGATTAGGAACTCAATTCAATGGTCCCTTTCTACAGTTGAGCTTTGGGAGGTGACAAACAGTTACGGGCAATTCACTCAGTAATCGTTCCTAAAATGGCATTTAGAAGCTTCCCCCCAATTTGGCGGAACATCTATGGTGTCGTTATTTTCGCAACATACAAAGCCACATCCTTTCGCGCTCTTGGCTAAAGAGTCAATGTTTTGAGTTCTAAGAAATACCTAATTGAATACAGAGTTTGCAAATACTACGACAATTTCATCTCATGCTGCTACATTCTTCTTTAGAAGGTCAATAAAGGATCTTTTTTTCTTTTTTTTAAAAAAGGTGTTTTTACTTGTTTTCTTTCCTTGTGTTTTTTCAAAGTATTACTAAAGATAAGCATTTAAAATCCCTGCAGTCTACTCAGCCAAGTTTTTGGAGGGGAGGGGAGAAAGAAACAATGAATTTGTCAGAGAGTCCATTATTTGATTGTCATATTTTTTCAAGCCTAAGAAAGCTGCCATGCCTTTTCTTTTCATAACATGGAATATTATCTTCCAGACCCAGTTCAAGGTGTTATTATTTCTAAAGCCTCACGGGTAGTCCTCAATTTATGAACACAATTGGGACAGGAACTTCCCTTGCTAAGTGATGCAGTAATTAAGTGAGCCAGGCCTAATTTTGCAGCAGTTGTTAAGCAAATTATCGTGGTCATTAAGCAAATCACATAGTCATTAAGGAAATCCAGCTTGTCCTATAGACTTTGCTTTTTGGAAGCCCCCTGTGAAGGTCATAAATAACAATCACGTGAGCCTATTATAAATACACATTGGTTGCTATGTTCCCAAATTATGATCACAAAACTGCAGGAATGTTACAATAGTTGTAAGTAAAAGACTAGTAATAAGTCATTTTTGTTTTCATTCAGTGTTGTAGTAACTTCAAATGGTTGCTAAACAAACTGATAGTCATCCATTAAACTTTATCCTTAAATATAGCACTTAGCAATAGCACAGACTTCTATACTGCTTCACAGTACTTTACAGCCCTCTCTAAACAGTTTACAGTCACCATATTCACTCCAAAAATCTGCGTCCTCATTTTACCAACCTCAGAAGGATGGAAGGCTGAGTCAACCTTGAGCTGGTCAGAATCGAACTGCTGAACTGCTGGCAGCCAGCAGTCAGCGGAAGTAGCCTGCAGTACTGCGTTCTAACCACTGCGCCGCCACAGTGCTTTAAAGTATTATGCTGTCCACAAATCAAGCAGTGCTTGATTATCTGAATTGCAGTGCTACACACGCTTAAGGTTCAGATTTCTGTTACAGCTAAATCTGAACATTCCAGTTTGAATCGCTAATTTGAAATTTGAGTTATGTGTTGTGTTGTCCTAATCGATTAATATACATTTTCCAGTTCTCATGCAGCAGGACATTTAGATGTTTCTAGATGTTTTTTATATGGCATATAGCCCACATTTTTCTTTAGGACAGGAAGGTTCGTATAGATCTAAGAAGGCAATAGAAGACAGTATGCCTAGCAGGGTGAAAACAGACACTTGAGGCTCAAGATTTTACTGCCTTTCACACAGAGTAATACCTGTTCAGCATTCTGTCTTTGCTTGAGGTATGACTGAATAAAACCATAGAACCAATAACATTAAAAAATGTTGTGCTAAACATTTGTTTTGCACAACATGCTAAACATTTGTTGTGCTAATGTTGTGTTAAAGTATTGGACCAGAACAAGAGGACCTGGGATCTAGGTTATCTTCTGCTATGGAAGCTCACTGGTTGACTTTGACTCAGTCCTTCTCTCTCTCAGACCATCCTTCCCTACAGCATTCTTATTGTAGAGAAAATTAGAAAGGGGAAGAACAATTGACATCCACTGAAACTTCTGTGCAAAAGACAGGATACAAATCCAACAAGTAATTTAAACACCAGTTCTCAAGCCACCTGTAGCTGGCTCACTTCTGTGTAGCTGTCACTGCCTTGTTATTTATTTATCTATTTATTATATTATATTATATTATATTATATTATATTATATTATATTATATTATATTATATTATATTTCTATACCACCCTTCTCCTGCGGGACTCAGGGCAGTGTACAGCCAGGATAAAACATAGCGTATAAAATTTAAAAACATTTTTAAAAAACAATTAAATAATTTTGGCCCGAATTTAAAACAACCCAATTAAAACTGAATTCGATTAAAAAACTGAGAGGATGGGATCAAGCCAGCCCAGCTAGATGGAACAAGTGTGTCTTCAGGGCCCGACGAAAAGTCCGGAGGTCTGATATCGTGCGTATCTCAGGGGGCAGGTCATTCCAGAGGGCAGGTGCTGCCACAGAGAAGGCTCTCCCCTTGGGGGTCACCAGTCAGCACTGCCTGGCCGACGGCACCCTGAGGAGGCCCTCTCTGTGTGAGCGACCTGGTCGGTGGGAGGCTATCAGCGGCAGAAGGCGGTCTCGCAAATACCCCGGCCCTAAGCCATGGAGCACTTTAAAGGTGGTCACCAACACCTTGAAGTGCACCCAGAAGACCACAGGAAGCCAGTGCAGCTCATGCAGGAGAGGTGTTATATGTGAGCGCCCCATCGCTCCCATAATCCCCCACATGGCCACGTTCTGGACCAACTGCAACCTTGGGTGCACCCCAAGGGGAGCCCCATGTAGAGAGCATTGCAGCAGTCCAGGCGGGAAGTGACGAGTGCTTGAGTGACCGTGCGTAGGAAGTCCTGATCCAGAAAGGACGCAACTGGCGTATCAGGCGAACCTGATAAAAAGCCCCCCTTATGTCTGGCGTTAGCTTCTCTACCATCCTTATGCTTTACTTCAGGGTTGTCAAACTCATGGCCCATCGGCCGGATGTGTCACGCACTGGCCACGCCCATCCCCACCCCCAGTTTAGCTAAGGGGGAAAAATACATCAAGTGATGACGTGACGATGTGAATTTGACACCCCTACTTGAATGAAAGTCACCTGTTTCTTATAAAATGTCAAGCATGCTACACAGCTGCCTTAGATGGACACCATCATTTAAATACAGCAGCCAAATTGATCAAATTTGGAGTAGGCCTTTAGGTATCAAGATGTCTGTAGCTTCTTGGCAGTTGGCTGTTTGATTCAATTTATATTATTTTCAAGGATAAGTGCATATATGGATTATGGTAAAGCAAAACTCTACACCTCAGCATTGTTTCATGTGAAAGAATGTCTCAGGAATGTTGACAAATCCCACAAGAAGTCTAAGAAAGAAAAAAACAGTGTGGTTGCTTTACTTTAGAAATATGCTGCTCTATTAAGGGAGGAGGGAAAGTGATTAAAATTGGGTTGGTAGGGTGTTTACAGCATCGTACTGGTTTTTTTATCATTCTGATGAAACCAGGGTCACACTGCAAGCTTATTACATTGTGATGTGATAAAAATCTGACTTATGTATTGTTTTATCATAGTTGATTAAAATACATTTTCCAGTTCTCACGTAGCAGGACATTTAGATGTTTTTATATGGGTTATATATAGCCCACATTATTCTTTAGGACAGGATGGTTCATGTAGATCTAAGAAGACAATAGGAGACTGCAGGGGGGAAAGTGATAAAAATTGGGTTCGTAGGGAGTTTACAGCATCATACTGTTTTTTGTCATTCTGATGAAACCAGGTTCACCCTGCAAGCTTGTTACGTTGTGATGTGATGAAAATGATAGGGCACACTGCTTGCATCCCTTTGTTACTGCTTTTCTTCCTTTCCATGGAGCCAGTGGGTGAGGAGCTCAAGGGACATCAACAAGCAAGTGGAAAGTTGCCCTCCTTAGTGATTAATCTGAAATGGGACTTGATGCTTAATCAAAACATTTCTCAAGATGTTTGGAGCTCTCTGAACCATGATCATTGTAATGATCATCTGTAGCAAGAAACCTTCATCACCAGATAACACTTTCTTTAGGGAAAGGCCCTACTGTAATGGTATGTGAGAATGACCTTAGGAGATAGAGAAGAGGAAGAAATGCTACCTAGGAAATCATCTAATAAAAGAGAGTATAGCCAATAGTTGCATAATGGCAGAGAAAGAGACTGAGAAATCAAACCCTCCCTAACATCTCAGACTAGAAAAGAGATAGTGGTAGATGTCAGAGTGTGTGGCAAAATCAAATCCAGAAAGGGCACATAGGCAGACTGATATCAACAGCAGGATTCATTAACTTTTTTATATACATAATAATACATGAAGATAAATGTACAATACCAATATAGATTCTTCTTCAACGTAATAGCAGTTACAGCAAAACACACAGCAGGAAAGAACAGTTAGTTTCATTTCAGCAGAGTAGACAGACAAGCCCAGGCTTGTTTCATTTTAGAGCTGAGCACAGAGCTTAATACAAAGAGAGCCTCCTCTATAAAAGGCAGTTAAGCTTCTGCACACACTCAGTTGCCTAAGCCACGCCCAGACTTCAGACTTAAGTTTCTGTTTCCAAATAAGCCTGTTACCATGTTATTCATTGGCTGACCTTGTTACCATGTCTCCATTCAGTCCCCATTGGTTGATCTATTCCAGAACATGAATATTCATACTCTGACAGCATATTTGTACTATCAAACTTGCAAGATTCTGTTCATGTAGTCTTACTATAAAATAGAATTAGATCATCTAGTTTTTACTATCCGGTCTACTGGAAAGACTGACATCCACCAAGCTATGTTATCCACATATATTTGCATTATAGTAAAGCAATCTGTGAAGCTTGATGGACCAACATACAAATATACTCATGTTGTATTCAGTGAGGAACAGCAAGCCACTCACTGGTGTTCAGTAAAAGGTCTGCCTGTTAGATAGCAGTTGACTGTTAACTATTAGTTATATTATTATGCTTCTTAAAGTTATTGTAGTCTTATATCTACATTATTTTGAACTCACTTTACACTGCTTATGGTAGTTTAAAACTGAAGTGGTTTAAAAGTTTTATAAATAGAGTAGGGAGAGAAAAGAAAAGAATAGATATGGAAGGAGTAGAACATCTGGGTCTCAGATAGAGAAAGTATCTTGAGTTAGTCTGTCCCTAACATGTACTAACTATGTAACATTACTGGATCATGACTATAGATAAATGATTTATTATATATTCCAATGATTGCATGATATGCATGCTCCAAAATTTCTGGGCAATGAGCAAATTTGTTAGAATTAATTTGTTTGAATTTAGTTATACTTACCAAACTCTAAATGCGCTCATGTTTATATTACAAATTTCAAGAAAAACATGAGAATTATTAGAGAAATTTTAAATATAGCTACAGTTGCCTGAGTTAAATAAATAGATCTTTTATTCTTAGATTTCCTCATGTATGTTCTAATCTCTGATGGTTACATTCTTGAGAGGAAATATAATATTTAACAAATTCTTTCTTTCTTTCTTTCTTTTTTCTTTCTTTCTTTCTTTCTTTCTTTCTTTCTTTCTTTCTTTCTTTCTTGTTTTCCTACACACTTCAATATTGATGTAATTATAAGGTATTCAGAAAGTGAGTAGTGGCTTGGGAATAGAAGAGATTAGTTATTAGTACTGTATGTTATGTTTTGATAGTTGAATTTAAGCTATTATATATATAAAATAAGCTGATTCATTATATAAAATGGATTAGAAAAAGGTTAACTTTGCCAAAAGGAAATTAAAAAGAAAAAGGGGATGTAGAAAGCATTATGAAAATTGAAGGTGAGTCTAAATCAAATAGGAGGAAAAAGAAAGTGCAGCTACATCATTGATCTCAAGGGCTTCCAGCTGAGTTTGATGGTGAATTGTACAAATCCTTTATGACCTTAGTTAGCTAACTTACAGCTTGGCCTGGCAACACCCATTTGTATCTTTGTAATCTCAAAATCTGACTATTATTAAGGCCCAGCCTCAGAAGACTGTTCAATGTATCTGTATAAAAGTTGCAGAATGTTCCTGGAGTGGGGGAAAGAAAATAAAACATATGAAGTTTGTCATATCTAAGTTTTGGAAATCAGTAAATTGGATACCATGGAGCACATACAACTTTATAAACAATAGATCCACATTAAAATATTACACTCAGTAATTTACTACACAATCCAGTGCAGATGTTTTGAATAAGGCATCCTTATAAACACCAAATGATATGTCAATAATACGGGATACTGGAAGTTTTATTTTGTATTTAGAATACTAAATGGTCTACATGTTTCTTTTGGTTTGCTTTTGTATTAACATTACTGAATATAATACATTAAACATTAATTCTAATGTAACATTAATTAAAAAAAATAAAAATATGGTTAAATTCACAATATAAAAATGTTCAAGTTAAGTCATGAAAAAAATCAAGAATCTTAAAGAAAATGAACTGTGGCTATTTAACTCAAATATATACTTACAAAGTTTGCTTTCATTCTAATTTTGAGAACAGCATATTACTATTTTCCCTATTCTACAACTTGATTTTCTTTTTTTTAAAAAAAAAAAAAAACTGGAGTTAAAAGTCCATTCCCAGGACCTTGAGCTTGTCAAAAGCTTTCATGGATGAACGAAGTTTTTGTTCATGTAATCATAATCAAGTGAGGGCAAATGGTATAAAAATAAACTTCTGCTTTAGTATTGTTGTAAATGCATTATAATTTTAAAGATGATGCAAATGTTTAAATATATATAAAGTGAACTAACAAAGGCAACAAAAGTAATCATTAAATATCACCAAGAGTAAAATAATTCATTTTATAAAGTTTATCTTAGTCTTACAAAGATAAATATTACCTGTCCAGTGTTTATAGTGGCCCCATTAATAACATCCTTTTTGTAAATGATGATTTCCAGTATGAGATACCAAGCTTGTAATAGTTATTGTGTGCCCGTTTGCCTTTTGTTGTGGGTTTACTTTCTGACTTAAAACATATCCTTCCTACTTGCTTGTGGTAGTAGATTACAATCTAGAGAGACAAAGCAAAACACCAAACCAAAGGAAAATAAAGAATGAATGAATTAAAAAAAAACACAGTTATAATCAAATGATACTGACAGAGAAGCATGTAAAGGTATCAGGCTGAGAAAATAAAGTCTAGCACTGAAAAGCAGACACCTCCAAGGCTAATTTCTACATGGAAGAACATCTGCAAATCAGGTACTATAACAGGAAAACCTTTCCTAGGTCCTCACAATAGGCATCATTTTGAGTCATGTTCCATCGAGATCTTAATATTTGGGTAATACATCCTCTAAGTGCTTGTCTTTTTTGAAGTACTAGACTCCTAAACAATTAAAAGTCTTAAATATCTGAAGTTTGAAAGGTGACATAGGCAAGCAGTACAATACTGTCAGACCAATCTCATAGAATCCTTGAAGGACTCTTTTGAAAGATGACTCAGTTACAGCAATGGCCTCATTACTGCATTCTGCAGCAGTTGCAATTTTCAAGTCTTCATGAACTATCCCAGGAGTGTGTTGAATACTCGACTATTGTGTTATTAACCAACCATATGGGTGGTTATTAAAGCATGGATTTACTTAGTCAGGCCATTCTTCTCTAAACTGTAAATGCATTCTGGGCCATCCTTATAACATGGTGGCACACTCGTTAGAATGCAGTACTGCCGGCTACTTCTGGCTGCCAGCAGTTTGACAGTTTGAGTCTCACTAGCTCAAAGTTGACCCAATCTTTTATCCTTCCAAGGTCAGTAAAATGAGGACCCAGATTGTTGAGGGCAATATGCTGACACTGTAAACCATTTAGAGAGGGCTGTAAAGCATTGTGAAGCAGTATATAAGTCAAAGTGGTATTGCTATTGGGCCAGTGGTGGGATTCAGCCGGTTCTGTCCAGATCGCGTGAACCGGTAGCAGCAACTGTGAGAGGTTCTGCCCACCCGCCCGGAAGTATTGTGCAGCGCAGAAGGCTGTGCTCAGAGGCTCAGAGATGGCACGTGCACTCACATTTGCAAACCGGTAGGGAAAGTAAGTGAATCCCACCTCTGTATTGGGCCTCAAGTGAAAGAGACATATCCAAGATTATGCTTGCTTTGCAGGGGAGTGCATCTTAATCTAGAAATTATCTTGGTTCCTAGACTTGCTAGCAATCATTCCAGAGAAGTCTGTATCTTATGGGGATTTAATTTCTGTCTTTTTCAAGCCTTGGATGGATGCAAAGAGAAGGTAAGAAAATGACAAGCCTAAAATTCATTATTAGCATCTGTCTCTTAGGTTTTGAGACAAAACTAACAATCATTGTGAGGAGAATTCAAAGAAAGGATGCTTACCTTGAAATTATACCAGCAGTGAAAACTTCTAGCATGAAGAATTTGGAGGCCTGAATGCCAGGAAGAGAATGAGATAGACCATATGTCAAATATAAACAATGCCTTGGAAGATAGTACAAAACCCAAGCTGAAGATCTTTTTAGAAGGAAAAGGAACGTGTAGCAAGAGTATTATGAGAAGAGAGGTTGGAAGAAATAAAGTTGAATCCAACCAGTGAAGACATCTGAAGTATGTTCTTATGTAGGCAGGGTTTGGACTATGCTTAATAGGCCTTTGTAATGGTATTACAAAGGCCATACTCACCTTTCCTGCTCAATCTTTTTAGCTGATAGTGGGATATAGGCTTGGCTTTCACCCATGTATAGGCCCTCTGTCTTTACAATTGGTGCATCTACATCGGGAATCAATTATATGGAATAAGAGCCATGCTGTAGATGGCTAACATGTCAGCCTATTGCAGTGATGGCTAACCTTTTTGTCATCACGTGCCAAAAGCAGGATGTCACCACCACACATCCACGCAAAAAGCAAGCCCACACCGATGAGGCACGACCACAAACCAGAAGCCAGACCACAGCTGCATCATTAGCCACTTTAAACCCCTCCAATCCATACATGAAGCAAACTGACACCCACCATGAAGATGTGGCACAGCCAAACAACGAAGCCAAACAACAGCAACGCAGCTCACCAGCTCAAATCCCCCTGCTACTCAGACTAACCCGAGCACAACCAAGCCCCCACCTAAACAGAACACACACCCATCCAATCAGAACATAGCCAAACCCCCAACCAATCAGAACACACCTCCACCCAATCAGAACACAGCCAAGCTCCCACCCAATCAGTTCACACCCCCACTGGCAGTTAAAAGGAAGAAACAGCTGCGATCACACACGAAGCCGAAAACACCATATGAAACATATCTGATAACTTGATAGTAGGGTATATGCTGAGGTGTTCCTTATAGAATACTGTACCGGTAGTCCTTGACTTACGACCACAATTGAGTCCAAAATATCTGTTGCTAAGACATTTGTTAAGTGAGTTTTGCCCCACTTTATCACTTTTCTTGCCATAGTTGTTAGGTGAATCATTGCAGTTGATTAATAAGTAACCTGTTGTTAGTGAATCTAGCTTCCCCATTGATTTTGCTTGTCAGAAGGTCACAAAAGAGGATCACATGACCCCTGGACACTACAACTGTCATAAGTATGAATCTTTTGGCAAGCATCTGTATTTTGATCATGTGACCACAGGGATGCTGCAATGGTCTTAAGTGTGAAAAATGGTCATAAGTCACATTTTTTCAGTGCTGTTGTAGCTTTGAACAGTCACTAAATGAACTGTTGTAAGTCGAGGACTACTTGTATTCAACTCACAGATCTGGAAGAAGTTTTGCCTACAACTTTCAAGTTTGCCTTCCTGTAGGTTGGTATAATTGAATGAGCTTATTAGGAAGTCTGTTATATGTTCATGTCTCACATCCAGATTTGCTATTCACAAAGTCAGGGTTTGCTCCATTCTTTTCAGCATCTGGAATCTGTGCAAGAATGCAGTCTCTCTATTGTTGAATTCAGGAAACTGATCCGATTGACTGCTACAAGCTAAAACCCCTGGCATTTGGAGTCTTGGTTAAGAGGTTACATATGCCCCATGTTTGCTGTAACAGCCGCTAGATATTAAGAGTGTTGGATTACATATGTTGAACATGGGTAAGGAAAAGATATTTATACATTCTATAGCTGGCAGCCTTTTTTCCCTTGCATTTTGAGAAGTTAGGAGTCTTGCTGAGAGATATATTCTTTTATTAGATATTCATATGTTATCTAACTTAAATTGATTTCACTCTTCTTTTTATCCAGTTGCTCATTATGTGGGATATTCTTGTATGAAGTGATTTGTGTATGTTTATGTGCTTCAAGTATTTTCTCTGTCTTGTGTGGTTGGCCTACCAGCATTGTTAAGGAAAAGCATTTTAAAGAGATTCAAAAGTAACGATGAATCACCTCAGAAAAAATCCTCTGAGGAATTCACAAAAACCTCAGTGGTTGTTTTTTTTAAACAATGTACTTGCCTAATATTTAAACGGGGATAACTTCACTGAGTAAATCTGAGGTGTAGGCAATAACCTATTTCAAATGATGGAAAGAAAAACAGGACATTGAAAGGCAGAACTTGAAATTCCAAAGTAATTGTGGAGTTATTGTTCTTTGTAGCAATTCAGAACTTAAAATCTATCCTTCAACAAGATTCAAACCTCAAAGAATAAGAAGAGTTTCTTAAAAATGATCACTCTGCAAATATCTATAAATGAAAATTATTTCAATATTTTTAAAGAATTTTATATCCAGTCTATCAGAATATATGGCAGACTGAAGTTTGAAATCCACCTTGATTAATCTGAAATAGAATAAACTATCAGATTGTTTGCAGAAAGAAGTTAAAAGATCTTTCAAGTACATTTGGAAAACATATCTAGTAAACATGTAATATTAATTATCTTATTATCCACACCTGTTTTCATAAATCATCTTACATACTGTACATATACTTGCTCTTTTTCCTTTCCCCTTTCTTTTTTAAAAATCTCTTGAGAACTCAACACCTACACTACATTCAGACAAACAAAGATGGGAGTGTAAATGTATTGGATCATTTAGCTTTTCTAGGTTCTTGTAGATATTGTTTTTTATATTCCATCCATTGCTGAAACTGTTGATTAGTCCAAAAAGAAAAACATCTGATTAAAGCATTAAGGTAGTGGAATCCTTTCCTCACTTTGGAACTATTTGACTTCACATCTAATTGATTCAAACTTTCCTTCTCTGCCAAGAATTTGTCTCGTCTACTTGATGACTCCAGCAGCAGAACCTCTTTTAAATTTAGTTAATCTGTTTTATTCTCTTGTTTTATTTCCTGTATGGGATTAATTTTATTTGAATTGTTTTAAGCTGCCTTCTAGGATGGAAGTAGATTGGAAGGTGGTGCTCTCTTTAAAAATGTTTTTTTTAAAAAAAAAAAAAAAAGTAAATGAAATTAATTACTGAAAGCAAGTCTCCTGTCTCTGGTGGACAATGGAGCACTCTGGTGACTGAAAGAAATACATTTTTGTTGTTGTTGAAAATGATTTCTAGAGCTATCAAAGTTCTCTCTATAGTGTTCATAACATGAAGGGTCAATTGCAAATGGAAATCAATTGATGCTATGAATAGTTCCATGATGGTGAATCTATGGCACGCATGCAGAGCTCTCTCTTTGGGCATGCATTGCCAGCTGCTCTTCTGGGTTCCATTGCACGCATGTGTGCCGGCCACCTGCTCTCTTCTTGGTTCCATTATGCACATGCGCACCAGACAGCTGCTGTTTTCCGGGTTCCAGAGTGTGCATGCGCACTGGCTAGCTTGTCTTCATGCAAACACCAGCTGGTCGGCATTCATGCACGTGCTGGAACCCAGAAGAGAGCAGCTGTCCAGAGTGCATGCACGTGACTGAACCCGGTAGAGCAATTTGTGCACTGGCCAGCTACTCTCTTTCGGGTTCTGGTGCTCTGGTGTGTGTGTGCCCTCATGTTCGCACAAGTGTGCATGCGCTCCAGTTTTGGCACTTGGTGCCAAAAAGGTTAACGATCACTGGGATAGATGATAACATGAGTAGGTGAGAAAAAAAGATGCATGCATGTATCAGCTCATATGTGTGATCATTTTCAGAAGGTTGCTGTTATGATCAAAGAAATGAGTCACTCTAAACAACTTCTGGTACTGAAGATGATAATGGCATAAGGTTTCATGGCTGAGATTTTACAATCACGTGCTCCATTATTATCTAACAATAACATTTTAACAAGAGTCCTAGTGTCCTTGGTATGGTCTGTTTTCAACTATGAGAGGTCCTTGGTGTTCTCTGAGCTTGGCTGTTTTCTTGCAGATGTTTCATTACCCAAACTAGGTAACATCATCAGGGGTAGTAAGGAGTAGGCTTTGCTTTGAGTTAATATTCTAGTGGCTTGCCCTGTCAGTATTGGTGGAGGTGGGTCATAAACAGGAGTGGGTTCTAAATTTTTTTACTACCGGTTCTGTGGGCATGGCTTATTTTGTGGGTGTGGCTTGGAGGTCATGTGACTAGGTGGGCATGGCTAGCTGGTCAGAGTCATTTCTGGAAGGTCCTCGCACTTACGACCCGACTCATTTGTTTGCTTTTAACACTGATCAGCTGTAGGGCGGCCCTTTGAAGCCCTGCGGCAAGAGTTTAAACAGTTTTTTTCCCTCTAGTCATCAGCTGGGACTCAGGAGGCAGCAATAGATTGTGGGTGGGACCAAATAAAAGGTAAGAATAATGTGGGTTAGGGCGGGGGGGGAGAACCGGTTCGGTGACGTCATATCGTCACCGCTACCGGCTTGGCCGAACCGGACCAAACCCGGAGGAACCCACCACTGGTCATAAAGATTCTTTGGTAGGGTTGTTTACTGTTGGCTTGTTCGGAAGTTCCTTGATTGGAGTATTGTTTACATGATTGTTAGTTAACAATTAATTACAAGATTAACATCAGAACAGATAAGTGGCGCAATGGCCTAGAGGTGAAGTTGCTCGCCTTCCACTTGAAAGGTTCAGTGTTCAGTCTTATGCAGTGGCAGACCTTTCTCTATTAGAGCACAAAGAAAAAAATATATCTGTGAATTCCATATAGGCATCAGGAAGGGTATCCTGTCAGTAAACGCTCAGCTCTACTCATTCGCCCCGACTCCACCCCGAAACAAGGAATTAAAAAGAAAAAATAATAATAATTCAGTGAGATGATGCCTTTCATTCCAAACATTTGTGATCACATCAGTGCCTGAACAAAACTGATAAATCTTTTCACAATTTCAGCTTTTTCCTATACATATTTTTCATCCAGCAAGCAAACTTAGGGAGGTTTTTAAGCAGCAGTTTGATTATTGCAGCTAAATAATGGAGTACGAAATACATTTGCTGATCAAACTAGTAAACCTATTTTTCTGCTTGTATGCTTGTTTTAGGGCACCTGGTGCAACACAATGATTATAATGATCTGACTTCAGAACTAGAGGTAAAAGTTTGCACTTCAAAAGTATTATAGAAAAGATAAAATCAGGGCTCTGAGAGCTTTAAATTCCTCTGCAGTATTATCTCTCAGAACTTGGAAAAGGGAGGAAAAAAACCTTGCAGGAGTAAAAAAAAAAAAAAAACCCAAGAAGAAGAAGAAAGGGAGGGGTGATCCTTTGCTTTTTAAATAAGTTCAGCTGCAGACAATGTCATAGCCTACAGCTTCCAGTTAGGAAAATAACCTAACAGTGAAGCATATCTACATTATCATAGAATACTGCTCTTATCCTCGTCTGCAGTATTATTCTTTGATCTTCTGCTATTTTTGTTAGCCCTTCACTTGGTTAAAACATATCCACTTTTTTTTTAAAGTTTTTATTGCTTAAGAGGATTTAGGGTAACCAGGCAGAAATATTCAGAATGACCCCCCAGCTTCAATTCATGTGGCTATGGAAACTTAGTACAATAAAATTAGCATTTAATTGAAGATAAACCAGGTACAGAAATATTTTTCTAAAGGGGAAAAAATAAAGTGAGCAGAGTTCATTGGAACTGACCGGTGGTACAAAGTTTCTGAATTAAAATGCACTTTTCTAAATGTTTAGAGACATAAATGAATGGCTTTGAATAAAGAAGCCATGCTGATCCTTGGAAACTACTGGGAGCTTTGCCATTGACTTGAATAGGGCCAAGCGTCCTCAAATGATAGCTTTATTCACATGTCACTGGAGATATCCTCAACTTACAAAATGGGGCTAATTTGATGGAATCCGTACTCTGTGTTGGCTGTACCAGAAAATCAAAGCAGTGGGGAACATAATGTCTAATAGTGATGGTGATGAACTTACCTTTCTTGACAGTCGGTGTGCAAATTAGGGCAAGGCAACATGAGGCATTCCAGATGCTGCACCTTTCACAGCCTGGTCCAGGATGATGGAAATTGCTCTAAAACAATTGGCAGGAATCTATATTATAAAGACATTTCTCTTTTTATCATACCGTAGCTAGCTATTTCCAGCTGGACATGTGATAGTTTCACATGTGAAAATGACTCCAAACTGATTCCAATTCCGGAACGTTTATCTGGAAACATCTTATGAACTGATATTCTTAATGAAACTGTATGGAAATTAGTCCATGAATCTGAAAGCATTAACCATATATAGTAACAAATCAACTATTGTTTCTCTCTCCCTCTCATCTGCCTAACTTCCTACTTGCTTACCTATCTACCTGTTAATAATTTCCATTAATAAACATCAAGGACTGTCAGCATGCTAAACATTTGCCAAATGGAAGAGTTATTAAAGCAGGTTTTACAAATCTTTGATAAATTTATGGTAAAGAGAATGTTATATCTGACAAAAAAATCAATCCTGTTCTTGAGGTTAAGATATCTCGCCATGGATATGGATGCTTCTGAAGTAAAATAATAATAAAACTTATTTTTCATATATTTCTAATTATCTTATTAGTAGCAATGACTTCCAAGATTCTTTAATATCCCAGTTACAACTTTTCTAATATTTAATATGATCGGGCTTTTTAGTTATTTCTTCTTCACTGGTAGGCAATTTAAATGAGCTTTTCCTAAGAGACAGACTCAAAGGATTATATTTATCCATGCAGTGGTTGAAAGAAAATATATGAGTTTCTTTAATTATAATTCATTATATTTGTATGGAAGTAACTGGGAGAGAGACAGGAAATATAGTCTAACAGTGCACTTATATATAGTAAATATACATTGAGAAGTAATTTTGCCAACTCCCAGAATAATAACCCAGAACTGCACTATTAGGGGATCTAACTTTAAGAACTTTAGGAGCTGACAAATTCACAAGTAGAAATAAGATACAGTGAAAAATCCTTTCCTGCCCCTATATTGATGAAGGAAATTATTCCAGCATTATGAAGCTTCCTATTTCTAGCTGTTTCCATCATTTATATTGGATCAATTTACGAGAGTAATTTTACAATTACGAAGTACTGAGAGAAGAAGAGCCATGTCATATAACTCCTGAATTTCAAAGCAAACAAGTCAGCAATAAGATTTTGTTCCTAAATCTGACCTATGATCCAAAGTCCAGGAATTAGTCTCATTTAGAGTGGTTTATAAGCCTTAAAAAGCAAACAATTTTCATTTGATTAGCGGTTTTAGACATTCACTTTTTTATTTATTTATGATTTAATTTCAATTTTTATCTTACAACCATATGTGCTAGCAACATCATTCAAGTCCCAAAATGTGGCTTGATGCAGAAAGAAAATAACCTATATCCTTTCAAGAATAAAAAGGGAAGAAAATGGATTCCTATTTCAAGAGTTGAAGCACCTGAAAAGTTGACTAAACTTAACATTTGGAAAAATGTACTATAGTTACAGTTATAGTTAATGTAGGCACTATATTTATTTGTGTGAAAGAGTAGTAACCAGCGAGGGGCTCAGTGGCTAAGACACTAAGCTTGTAGATCAGAAAGGTCAGAAGTTTGGTGATTCGAATCCCTACTACAGGTCTCCTGCGTGAGAAGGGGGTTGGACTAGATGACCTTGAAGGTCCTTCCAACTCTGTTACTGTTAAATTTTACCCCTATGTAATTTAGCTATAAAATGAGAAGGATGGATCAGACTCATGGGTAAGATAAGAAGGCATTTTTCTTTAATTCAGTTTTTCATTTTGGTGAAAGATTGCTCTAAATTAGCATCATTTTCCTTTCAAAGATACATAATATACAGTATATTGTATATTTTTGTGACCATAATGCTCTACTTCAGGTGTATAATTTAATAAGAGATTTGATTTCTCAAAACGAATGGAATAATTTTATCAAGTCCACTCTTCTCCCCTGGCCCAGCTTATTAGTGATTA
Source organism: Arizona elegans (assembly GCA_022577455.1). NCBI lineage: Eukaryota > Metazoa > Chordata > Lepidosauria > Squamata > Colubridae > Arizona > Arizona elegans. The sequence continues at coordinate 130,388,716 of JAKOOJ010000002.1, forward strand.
AACCATGCCCAGTGTGATTAGATTATGGTTTCAGGCTGATCATTGAATAATTAAATAGAAATTACTTTACTTCACCAATTACAAATACTCTATAAAAAATAAGATTTGATTTGATTTGTCATTCAACAATCTAGTTTTGGCTTGCATTTCTTTTTTCTGGATATCCCATCACATAGCATCTTCCATTGTTCCCTCTCAGGTCAAATCAGAATGTAATTGTCCCTTTCAAACCTATGCATGTAGTCTTCAATTTACGACCATTTATTCAGTGGCTGTTCAAAGTTACCACAGTGCTGAACAAAGGGACTTGTGTCCCATGCCCAAAGTTAGGGTTGTTGCAGGGCCCCCCACAGTCACATAATCAAAATTTAGATGCTTGGCTGCCTGATCACATTTATGACCACAGGGGCACAATTCCTTCCATCTGACAATCTTATTGTTATTCATTTGTTTAATTTGTATCCTGCCTTTATTATTTTAACAAATAACTCAAGTTTGTCAACATAATCCAACATACCTTCCTCCTCCTTTTTCCCCCACAACAGGGGTGGATTGGGCTGAGAGAGAGTAACTGGCCCAAGAAGACTCAGCTGGCTTTTATGCCTAAAATGGAACTCATGGCCTCTTGCTTTCTAGCTTGGTGTCTTAACCACTAGACCAAACTCTCTGCCACTCCACGCTCTGCCACCCCAGCTAACCTTCACATTCTTTTTTCTCCTCCTGCTGCTGAAAAGCTGCTCCAGAGCTCCACCAAGGCAAAAAGCCCCTTTATGCCGTGCTCCTGACCAGGCTGAGGCTGGGCTTTGCATTGCAAAAAAAAATACCGCCAGAGCAAAAACGGGTTTTTTTGGCATGCCATGAATGTGGGACAGTATTTCTTTCTCCTTGGACTGCAAAGGTGACTAATAAGCAAGTACTGGAGCGTGTAATACCAGAATGTGACTGGAAGGCAAAACCATAAAACGGTGTCTCACTTACTTTGATCATGTCACGCGGGGGAATTCATTGGACAAAGTAATTATGCTTGGAAGAATTAGCAGTAAAAGGAAACCAGGCAGCCAAAGAACCCAGTGGTTGGATACCATCAAACCTGACACAAACAAGAGCATAGAATAACTCAAAGATTGCAAGATTGGAAGAAGTGGAGAAACCTGCCCCATAGAATCGCCAAGAGTCGTACATGACTGAATGAATAACCTACCTACTTTTCTTCCTTTCTTCCTTCATTCCTTCCTCTCTCTCTCTATCCCACTTCCTCCCTCCCTCCGTCTCTCTCTCTCTCTCTTTTTCTCATGTAACTAGCCCCAACCCAGCCCAGCAGCCAGACACAATTTGCCAGATGGAATGGACCAACTTGACATGGCCAATTCACCACAGCCAACTCGCCATGGAGAACTTGCCCTGGCCAACTTGCCAAGGGACAACTCAACATGGGACAACTTGCTGTGGGAGAATTCAACAGTTCAATTTAATTATTTAAAATAATTTTTGTCACATTTTATTTTATCCCTCCTTTTCAATCCTTTTTTAATGATTCTATTCCATCATTGCTTTGATATTAATGTAACACTTCACCTGTAGCGAATTGTCCTGTGGCGAGCTGCCCATGGCAAGTTGGCCTGTGGGAGTTGGCCATGGTGAATTGTCACAGACCCCTTGGCAAGGGTCTCTATAATGCAGAGTGGCAAGGTAACTGTGGTTGGAATTGGGCTGGAGTACTATAACTTCCAGGGATGTAGCATGCAGCTGCAGTGCCATATGGCAGGGTGTAGGGTGAGCAAAAGGGCAGAGATGAGAGGGAGAGTTGGGAGGGCATTGGAAGCAGTCTCTTATTTATTTTTTTATTTTTTCGAATTTATATGCCGCCCTTCTCCCGTAGGACTCAGGGCGGCTCACAAAATAAAAACAGCATAACGATAAAAAATATTAAAACAAGCCAATTTAAAATCCCCCAATGATTAAAACTTTGTGACAGATCAGAGAATTTGCTGAAAAAGCCATATCTTCAGGCCGGCGCAGAAAGTGCGGAGGTCAGGGGCCGTCCGGAGCCCGGTGGGTAACCCATTCCAGAGGGCCGGTGCGGCCACAGAGAATGCCCTCATCCTGGGGACCACCAGCCGACATTGTTTGGCCGATGGCACCCAGCGGAGGGCAGTCCTATGTGAGCGCACTGGGTGGTGAGAGGCCGGTAGGAGGTGGTCTTGCAAGTATGAGGTTTGGAACTGAGAGGGACCAAGCCTGGAACAGTTTGGATTGGGATAGCTACTTATTAATAACACATAAGTATCAGTTGACGATGGCAATAGGGATAGGCAATACCCATGTTCCCACGCTAAGCAATGCAGTCAGATAACATCTTACTTGTGACCACATCACTCAGCTATGGAAATTCTGGTCCCAATCGGGATTGCAAATTGAGGACTGCCTGATTTCCTGCCTGCCTGGAATATTTCACATTCAGATCTATGCACTCACTTTGATGATTGTTAAATTGCCCTCCCTTTAATCGATTGCAACTAGAGAACTTGAAGGTTGAGTACTGTTTTGTTTTTGTTCCTAAACCCACAGAAGTGGAAATTTTAGCCTTTCTCTCCCCTCTCCTTACTTGCCAGTCAACCTTAATTGCCATTTTTGTAATACCATTTTTTTTTAATTAAAAGAATGTGAGAACTCTGGTGTCTTGCCTCAAAGGCTCTCACTTTCTTCTTATTATTTCACATAAGAGCAGGAGGAAAAGAAGAGGAAAATCATTTTTCTCCCTCACAGAACAGTGTCCTACATTTTAAAAATATCAAGCCCAGCTTCTAAGGATTACCAGTACTCCAATTTTTATGAGCTTTTGCATTATTGTTTTTCCAGTCATTGTTTTCCTCATGTGCGAGCAAGCAGCATTGTTTCTGGCAGCAACAAAGCTCCCATCTTGCTAGCAATATTCCTTAGATATGTTCGTAGGCATTAAATTTGATTTTAAAACCAGTCTGTCCGCACGCACGCGCGCACACACACACACACACACACACACACACACACACACACACACAGAGTTACCATGTCTGGGCTATCAAAATCCAGGTGACCAAGAGATTCCTGCAAAGCACTATATGTAGTTTTCAATATTTCTCTTCGGGTGTCTAGCTTTCATTGGGATTTTTGCAATATTGTAATCCTAAACACACATTCCCTGTTTGTGGCCAAAGGCAACACATTAAAAAGAAAGATGTTGCCTAATAGCTCTCCGTTCCTGCTATTGTGAGAATTAATTATGGTTTTCAAAGGGTTGTTGAGAGCTAGAGTTAAGACAGAGAGAAAACAGAAATGCCAAAATACTGCTATTATGGGTTTCTAATTTATTAGAAAGCTATCAATGGACTGAATTTGCTTCCAGTAGAATTTCATAGAACTAGCATAGGTCCTCTTGCTGTTCCAGTTAATCTTCTGTAGGTCTTTCATTAATCCTCCAAGGAAAGATTGAAGGCAAACGAGGTCCAGGCAGAAGAAGAACATCATGGCTTCAAAATCTAAGGGACTGGTTTGGACAAAACTCAACAGCACTTTTTCCTGCGGCTGTTGATAAAAATAGGATTGCCAACATGATCGCTGACATGTGATGATGGATATGGCACAAGAAGAAGAAGATGATCTTTAATTCAGAAATGATATGTTTTTAAATATATATATTATTATGTCTTCTTCAGTGTCAACCTTGCCACTGAGGTATACAAGAATGGGACAGTACCTAGTGCCATGATTAATTGAGAAATTTTATTGTATGATATTTTCTTGGCAAAACACAAACAGGCTATTGTCTCAAAAGTGAGCTTTCTATGGATCAAATTAAATGGAGCAGTCATATAAGTGAAGCCACTTATATGACTATATACTATATACATATCAAAGATATATAAGCAGCCTTATCAGCAATTCAAGGAGAAAAAGAATATGAATAAGGCTACATTTAATTTAAAAATATTAAAACCAAATAAATAAATTAAAAGAACTTTAATTAAAATATTTATTTTAAAAAACAAGCCAAGTCAAAAACTCTGGAGAGATTTCAAAAATGCCAACATACGAAAGCAATATTAATAATTAGAAGTTATGTCACACTCCGGCATTTTTATTTACTGAAGAGGTCTTTTAGGCCCCTTTATAGGGGAAAGTGATCTCAGGACAGCATTCAGACATAATCCAATAATCACAAATAATAAAATATAATTAAAGTACGTCATGAATTGGAAACCATCTCACACAAGGCAGAACAAAAAAAAAAAAAGGAAACCAGTTTCTTAACTATAGGTTTAAAGTACTCATCAGCTTAGCATACAATTATTACTTTTTTAAAAGGAAGGCAAATTAGGGTCCCAAATTAAAGCTCTGAAAATAATACTCTAAAAACAATGATCTAAATGCCATCAGCATTCTGACAAAGAAGAAATAATAATCTACACCCTAAAGCCCTCTTAAAGGCATATTATTTGATTGGGATTTCTGCCAAACTTGTCTCACTGCTTAGTGGTGATAGATCAGGTTCCCTGATGCCATTGGTGCATTACTACTAATGTTTAAAATGGCTTTTGATTAGATTTTTATGGGTTTTTTTTAAACTAGGAAACAGTTCACACATATATTGATGGTCTATCTTAGGTTTCTCAACCTTAGCAACTTTAACTCCCAGAATTCCCCATTCTGGGAGCTGAAATCCACACATATTAATGCTTAATGGGAAATGTTGATATATCCGATATAGTGATCCATCTCAAAACCATTTAAGATTTCAGGATATTCATGAAACAAAAATGGCAGCATTGGCAGTGGTGAGCAATGACAAATTCATAGCCACACACCCCATTGGATACTCAAAACATACTAATATTTATTACTAGAGCTGTGATAGCGCACTAGTTAGAATGCAGTACTGCAGGCCACTTCTGCTGGCTGCCAATTGCCAGCACTTTGGGCAGTTTAATTGTCACCAGCTCAAGGTTGACTCAGCCTTCCATCCTTCTGAGGTCGATAAAATGAGGACCCAGACTGTTGGGTTGGTAAAATGAGGATCCAGATTGTTGGGGGCAATATGCTGTAAACCTGTAAACCATTTAGAGAGGGCTATAAAGCACTATATAAGTCTTAGTGCTATTGCTATTATTATTACTTTAGTACAGGTAATCCTCCACTTACAACTATTTGTTTAGTGACTGTTCTAAATTACAACGTCACTGGAAACTGGATTTATGACCAGTGTTCACATTTACGACTATTGCAGTGTTGCCATGGTCATGTGATGAAAATTCAGGCACTTGGCAACTGGCATGTATTTATGACACATTTATGGCACTGTCCTGGGGACATGAGATCACCAAGTGTAACTTTCCCAGCCAGCTTCCAACAAGCGAAGTCTGCGAGAAGCCAGAGCCACATAACAACCGCATTTTTCATTTAACAATTGCATTGATTTACTTAACAACTGGGGCAAAACAGGTCATAAAATGGGCCACAACTCAACAGTGTTGCTTAACAACAGAAATTTTGGGCTCAATTGTGGATGTAAATTGAGGGATACTTGTATATCGGCATCAACTAAGTACTACATGTCCCATATCTGGGATTGCTTCAATGGTACTTCCTAAATGAACAATCAAAAGTCTCACTTATTTTGAAAGGCATTAAATGGAGGCAAACTGAAATAGTATTAAGCATGGCGGCAGCTGCAGCTTGAAAGGATCTGTTCAGATATCAGCATGCTTTTCCTGCTTTTCATCAGAATAAGCATTTTGGGTCGTGGCTAAGGGGTGGTCCGCCAGCAGCCTGCAAAACTGGCAGCAGATTTGGACAGTGAGGAGGCTGGGGAGGAACATGGACCAGTCTGGAGTCTGAGGAAGGCCAGGATAAAGGCTCTGTGTCAGAGGCATAGATGGGGCCAGGGCCATCTGGGAATTATGTGCTGACTCCGGAGCCTCCAGAGTTTGACATCAGCAAGGCAGAGGAACAGGGGGAGCCTGTTCCCAGTGTGCACATGTGCAGAGCTGCCAGAAGGCAAGAACAGTTAAGACAAAACGGGCAACTCGGGAGTAAGGCCCGTCCCATAAGACATAAAGGAGGAGCAAAGGGACATGAGCCTTTACAGGAAGTAACTTTGTTCATGTTGGTCGGTTTAAATTCTGAAGCTCCGTTTTGACTCTGTGCTCCGTGTGGCCTTGCAAAGCTAATTGCCAATTAGGTCTTTGGCAGCGTGTCAAGGGAGAAAAAAGTGGGTGCTTATCAGCCTTATTCTGAAGGACTGTGGCAGACTTCTGTCGGACTTCTGTCAGACACAAACCATTTGTGACAGGCTGTGATTGAACAGAATTCACAGCTGTTGAAATAAAAAGAGGGTTTGGGGGACTAATTGCATGCTTTTTATTGTGTCAGGAAGCCTAGGTGAGAACAGGCTATAGATGTAACCAGTGGTGGGATTCTATTTTTTAAACAACCGGTTCTGTGGGCATGGCTTAGTTGGGGGTGTGGCTTGGTGGTCATGTGACTGGGTGGGCATGGCTAGCTGATCATGTGACTGGGTGGGCATGCCTATGTGCATAGGGATTACTCAGAGGGCTGAAAAAAGTCATTTCTGACTGATCCTCACACTTTTGACCGGTCCTCGCACTTATGACTATCCTCACATTTATGCCCATTGCGGCATTCTTAACAACCATGTCAGTCATTTCACCACTACTTCTCTTAACCACAGTGACAAGATAGGGCGCAAAACGTAAAATGTGAGGACAGTCATAAATTCAAGGACTGGTCAAAAGTGAAAAATAACTTTTTCAGCCCTCTGAGTAGTCCATATGCACATAGGGACTACCCAGAGGGCTGAAAAAAGTGATTTCTGACAGGTCCTTGCACTTTTGACCGGTCATCATTTATGCCATCATTTATCTTCTAGTCCAGTGATCTCCAACCTTGGCAACTTTAAACCTGGCAGACTTCAACTCCCAGAATTCCCCAGCCAGCTATGCTGGCTAGAGAATTCTGGGAATTGAAGTCCACAAGTCTTAAAGCTGCCAAGTTTGAGTAGGGCTTTGGGGCCAGCCTTTTGGGGAGGGAGTCCCATTCAGAGAGACCCCCTGCCTCTCAGGAAGCATCAGGCCCAGGCAGAGAAAGTTGCCAAGGTTGGAGATCTCTGGACTAGAAGACCTCCAAAGGTCCCTTCCAACTCTGTAATTCTGGTATTGGCAAGCAAGCACAGTTAAGGTACTTAAATCCTCCAGAGCAGGGGTCCCCAACCTTTTGGACCTCAGGGACCACCAAGTTCATAATTTTAAATTTCACGGACCACTAATATGAATCCAGCGCACTGCTTGCTGAAGCACCTGGACTCCCAGTCTTTCTCTCTCTCCCCCTCTCTCATTCTTTCTCTCCCCCCTCTTTCTCTCTCTCTCTCCCCCTCTCTCTTCTCCCTCTCATTCTCTTTCTCTCCCCCCTCTTTCTCTCCCCCTCTCATTCTCTTTCTCTCCCCCCTCTTTCTCTCTCCCCCACTCTTTCTCTCTCTTTCTCTCTCCCACTCTTTCTCTCTCTCTCCCACTCTTTCTCTCATTCTCTCTTTCTCTCCCCCTCTTTCTCTCTCTCTCCCCTCTCTCCCACTCTTTCCCTCTCATTCTCTCTCTCCCCCCTCTTTCTCTCCCTCTCTCCCCCACACTCTCTCTCATTCTCTTTCTCTCCCCTTCTCTCTCTCCCCCATTCTTTCTCCCCCTTTCTCTCTCCCCCTCTTTCTTTCTCTCCCCCTTTCTCTCATTCTTTCTCTCCCTAACCCTAACCCTAACTCTAACCCTAACCCTAAACCTAACCCTAATCCTAACCCTAACCCTAACCCTCTCTCATTCTCTTTCTCTCCCCCTTCTCTCTCTCCCCCACTCTCTCTCTCTCATTCTCTCTTTCTCTCCCCCTTCTCTCTCTCCCCCACTCTTTCTCCAACTTTCTGTCTCTCCCTTCTTTCTCTCTCTCCCTCCCCCTCTTTCTCTCATTCTCTTTCTCTCTCCCCCCCTCTTTCTCTTTCTCTCTCTCTCCCCCACTCTCTCCCACTTTCTCTCTCTCATTCTCTTGCAGGGGGCCAATCTGGTGTCTGCAATGGAGAGCAAAATGCAGCTTCTTCTCTCTGCTGTAAGTGCAGCATCAAGATTCCCACCTTGGTATATTTGCGGCGCAAGGCAGCCCTCATTTCCTGCTGACTCAGAACGGTAAACAGCATCTGGTTCGGGGAGCAGCTGGATTTTGCTCTCCGTTGCTCTCACGGCCCCCTGCAAGCTCTCATCTCTTGAGAAGCCCAACCAAAGTTTCCCGCACCACTACAGGGAGCGCTCCTGAAGTGAACCAGCAATTTAACAAACGGTTCGGTGTGCTGCGAGGCCAATACATTGCAAAAAAACACTGAACCGTTTGTTAAATTACTGGCTCACCCGCCCCTCGCCCCGCCCCACCTCCACTATTTATTGGCAAGGGGCAGGGCGAACCAGCAATTTAACAAACGGTTCGGCCAAACTGCCTAGAACTGGCAGAATCCCACCACTGGATGTAACACATCTATATGTTTTGTGTTTTGGGTCATGGATATAGATGGAACACATGCAAAAATGCATGGATCGTGTGTCATAATATCATAAGACTATCTGCATCAGTCTGACACTTCTTATCTTTCCCTATAGAGTATTGCACTGATTGGCTGTGGGTCAGTAGTGAGTTAAAAAAAAACATTCAATAAAGCAGAAGGATGTATGGAAGATAGAAAAGTTATATTGAATTCTTTTTTTAAAGAAGATTGCTTTCAACAATCTAAGAAGGTAACAATTAACTGATATCTTCCAAGGAGCCAACAATTCTTCAGATGTAATTTTGAATGAAGATATTTGAAGAAAGTGATCAGGGATGATAAGTACTTAGCAGTGAGAAGAGAATGCAGTATTGCGTAAACATATCAGATTCCCAAAGAACTCTGCCCTGTTTTTAATTTTAATTTACTCTTTCAATTTGAGGCATACCCTCAAGATATATAAAGAAAACAATTCCAGGCTACAGAATAAGCCAAATATCAAAATCATTGAAAGCTGACCGTGAAAGCCTCTTTAAGGCTGAACATTTGGAGGTTATCAGGTTTTTTTTATATAGATAGATAGATAGATAGATAGATAGATAGATAGATAGATAGATAAAAAACCCACTGTAATATTTATCAGAAACTTAGCCCACCATGCTTTAGCCTTCCTTAAACTCCATGTGCATTTGAATAATTCAAGAGAGCTAAGGCAGTGGACTATGGTTTTGCAGCATTTGTTATCTGGCTGTGCTAGCATAATGACTATTAAACATTTTATTTCTCCTGGCTGCCTTTCTACCTCTCTGACAAAATGGTTTAGTGAGCCATTGAAAATATATTGTGAGATGATAGTGCCAAAAATGGTCTTGGTATTCCAGCTTGGCCCAGCCCTAGGGATCAATATACTTCTGGTCTGTGCTATTCTGGTGTTGGTGCCTCTTTCTGACATTCTAAGTGATTGGTGGATACCTCAGAAGAAATTGCAGCACATCGAAATCTTCCTCTAATTGATAGGCACAATGCTCTGTTTACGCCACCCATTACATTTTTCTTTTCTATTCTATTGTACTCCCAGCAAATTGGCTTTTAAAAATAATTTATTGATACAATAAATTTATTAGTTCACTGTTTGACATATTGGCCACTAGGACTAAAATTACTCCCAAAAGTCAGATCTAGCAAAATTTGTATTATATTTTAATTTCTTTTTTCTGAGCGCTTAAGTCCAATGTTTTAGTAACTTTGAAAAAGTTCAGTGATTGCATTGTCTTGAATGCATATTTCAGGCTACACATGATACTTCTTTTCCTTTAAATCGGGGTGAAATGCTCCCGGTTTGGACCTGATCACCCAATCTGGTAGCGATGGTGGCGGGTGGTTCGGAGAACTGGTAGTGCCCGCCCCCATGGCCAGCTGAGCCATGAGATCATCAGAGGCTTTTTTTTTTTAACTTTTAAAAGCATTTTTTCTACAACCTCTTCGGCTGAAAAAATTCTTTTAAAAGTTAAAAAAAAAGCCTCTGATGGTTGCGTGACTCAGCTGGGATCGTCAGAGGCTTTTAAAAGCATTTTTTTCTGCAACCTGTTCGGCCGAAGAGTTTGTAGGGAAAAAAATGCTTTAAAAAGCCTCTAACAATCCCAGCTGAGTTGCCTGATCATCAGAGGCTTTTAAAAGCATTTTTTCCTGCAACCTCTTCAGCCCACCCAGTCACATTACCCACCACCACCAAGCCACGCCCACAGAACCAGTGGTAACAAATTTTACATTTCACCACTGCTTTAAATCTCTTTATATATAATCTCTTTATATAATATATGCACCTACAGCAATGGCTATTTACAATTTTCAAGATTTAAAATTAAGAAGTGACTTTTTTTAATTACTTACTTTTTAAAATGAAGTTTTATTTTTCTTCAATTTTTGTGATATTATTCTGTTTCCTAGGAGGGGAAAAGAGTGGCTGATATCTTTAGTTACATGCCATGATGCTATATGACTATGACTATGTGGCAGTGCTTAGATAGTATTTCTACATAACATAGCTTTTTATCCACCAGAAAGACAGCAGGGGATGATCCTATCTTTCTCACACAATGGAGGTTGGGAGTAGTGAGTTTCCCCTTGCAAATTAAGTGATGGTGACAGAAACTACAAAGTCATCACTCCAGGGCACGAGAAGGGTAGGGTATGAAGTTTCAGAGGTTTCTAAGTGAGGAAATTTGTGATGCAACCAGCTCAGCCCAGCTCACTACAGGTATTTATCCTATGTAAACCAAGTCACTGAGATAGGCAGATGTGTTTGGAAGTAGGTAATATGATTTTGAATCACAGAAAAGATTTACATTTCTTTAGGTTTTGATTCCCTTCAGCTATTGGATTGTATATTATTTTGATTTTCTGGATGCTACAGGAGAGCTCAGTAAAACAGCAGGAAGTCTACCCTCCAAAGAAGAGGAAATAAAGAGAGGCATAAATATGGAAAACCATGCAACCAGAGAGAGAGAGAGAAAAATCCAATCTATTTTGGACACCAGCATTTATTCAAGGGTTGAAATACTATTCCACCTTTTTATCTATCTCAGAAAGAGATTTAGGGACACATTTTATGAGATGGTAAAAGCAACAAGTACATCTTAAAAGCAACTTGCAGTAGGAAAGAGGCGAGACAAGCGAAGGGAGTAGATTAATAGCGTTTTGCCCCTTGCTATCTGTTTTCCACCATCCCTTCCGTAATAGGTTTCGACGAAGCTTAAGGCCCTTCGGTGCCAGGAGTAAAGGATTCCATATGAAATGGGGGAAGATGAAAAGCGAGCAGTTCAGCAAAACTGCCATCTGCTCAGCTTTGCAAAGCCGATCCCGACATTAGCGCTGCCATTTCATGAAGTTTCTAGCAACAACAACAACAAAATCAGTTCATAAAATGCATAGCTGTAGGTTAGTCGTCTAATGTCCTGCTAGGGAGGAGGGCAGGGGAAGGTTCTTGCTTCTATTGGAAGAGTTGAAAAAGAAAGTGGAAAGTGGTTGAAAACAGAAGATAAGTTAATATAGATCATTTGGAAGGAAGCACAATATTGTAGATAAAATACCGATCTTTGCCTTCAGTTCTTTTAATTTAGGTCTAGGGATTGGTCTGTAGGTCAGTTCAGGCATCTCCCAGTTTCTTATTTTTGCAAAACTGCCTACTTTGTGTCATCAAATTTAAGATTTATTTTAAAAATTGGTAGTGATATTTCTGTACATCTTAATGCACATTTTTCTCGCTCTCCCTAGGCACACCGATACACACACACACACACACACACACACACACACACACAGAGAGAGAGAGAGAGAGAGAGAGAGAGAGAGAGAGAGAGAGAGAGGGAGAGAGAGCTGTTTTGATCTATCCAGATTTTCCAATTTCCCCAGATATAATGCATTTTTGTATTTTCCCCCTTAGATGTACACATATTTCTGCAGAGCAGACTTCCTTCCTAATATTCTTTTTTTAAAAAAAAATAATAATAATGAAGAACATTGCAGTAATGGAATAAAAGTACTTTTCAATGATAATTAAGTATTAGTTTATGCATTCGGTTTGTAATAAAAATCACTTAGGGGTTTGGGGTTTTTTGGTCAAAAATAAACAAAAAGAAAATCATCTTTATCCCTATCTCCATCAGCTATATTTAACAGCCAAACTGTTAATTTACATTAGCACATGCCAAACTTCTTTCACCATCATATTAATGAAATAATAAAAAGGAAGTGCCAACCACAAATGGATTGTTCTTCTACTATACTGCAATCATATATCAAAGTTTAGCAGTGATGTTTTTGATCATACAACACTTTCCTATCAAGTGCCTTTTTCCTCTGGTCACCTTGTGCAATAAATACAAGTTGACATTATGTTATAGTCAACATGAGAGAACTTTAAGATTGATTATTTACAGCCAGAAAGCAAAGGTAGTAAGAGCAACTACGGCAGTAGGTCTAAACAATAACCAAAACAATCCAGTTTGCAAATCGTAGCATCGCATTAGGATGTTAAATTTGCCAGTCTGCACTGACGCCTCCTTTTTTTTTATCGCATGCTAATAACTGTAGTGCTTTCCAAACATAATATTTATTAACAGATGGAGCATTTCAGCTTCATGTTTAGTATTTCATTATAAAAAAACACAGAAAGAAAAGTGCATTGTATTTATTACTCTATAACGTAGTCCTCCTTTCTTCCATTTTAAATGGAAGTGAGTGCAGCTATGAATTTATAAAAGAAAGATTGGAGGAAAGCAACTTTTGGATGGTTCAGGAACTATAGAATGCCAGATTGGCCAGCTGGATCATAATACAATGCAATTATAATTATCTTTAAACCCCTTGCAAACCACGAGCTTAAGGATTTATAAATCGGTGGCCTTGATCTGTGGAAAAAATCTCTCCTAAATGTATTATTAAATAATGCAATTGCAAAGAGAGGCTTGTTTAATAAGCCCTTGGTGGTCTTGAACAATGCTGTATTGTTATAGTCCAACTTAGAGAATGTGGGTTTAATTGAAGGAATGCTGGCTCACAAAGTATTGTTCAAACACACACATTTAATGACTAAGTCAGGTCCCTTCTTCTCTGGTTGACTTACAACTGATTACTTTAGGCTCAGGGAGATGGAATAAATAAGATAACCTTTGAGAAATCTGTTTAGGTAATGCACAAAACCTGGCCCTACAGTTTTTCTAGATTGTGATCACATTGTTCAATAAGCACAATGTTTCACATATTCAAGTGAATTTGGCATATGTCGCCAGTTACTGGACAATTTTAAAAAATGCAAAAGAACATGACAATTATTTGGGGGGGGGGGATAGAGTTGAACTGAGTTGAACTGAGCAACTTAGTCTTGAATTCATTCTCAAATCCTTAGTTCCATTAGATGTGTAGTAGGCAATAATGTCCACTAATAATGTCTTTTTTTTTGTTTGCTTCATCTAGTGTCTTTTCTGATTAATTTGAATGAATGAATGAATGAATGAATGAATGAATGAATGAATGAATATATTGTCCACCCATCTTTCAGCAGGATGACCCTAGGTGGCTAACAGTATTAAAAAGATATAACTATACAGTACAAATAAAATACTGTAAAAAATGCAAATATTGAACCCTAACTAAAAGATGGTGAAGGCGGGAATAAGATGGCCAGGAAGGGAGGTGGGATATGTTATCAATTTATCAGGCACCCTCAATATAAACCTCTCTCCCATTAGAGCTCCCAGCTAATTGGCAGAGCCAGGCCATTAAGTTCTTGCAGAAGGTCAAGAAGGTTGGAGCTGACCTTAGTCCATAGGGCAAGAAGTTCCTAAAGGCAATGCAATGGCAGAGAAGGCTCTTCTCCTGGACCCCAGGATATCCTGGCCAATGGGTCCTGCAGCATGCCTAAGTGGGGTGGACCAATCCAAGTGGGATGAGATGGTCCCTCAAATAACCTGGACCTATACCATGAATGGCTTTAAAGGTGACTACCAACATCTTGAATTGCACCCAGAAAAACCAGCAGGCAGTCTAGGTCATGGAGCAGTGGGCCACCCTTGGGTTCCCAAAAACTGCCTGCGCTGCTGTACTCTGAAACAGCTTCTGAATACTCTTCAAAAGTAACCCCATCTAGAGCAATGACACAAAGGACATTAGAATTGGTTGTACATCATATCACTGATTTTTAAATGTAAACTTCTAGAACTAATGCCAATGAATTTGGAAAAAAAACACCCTATGATGCATCTTTTTCTTCTTCTTGTGCCATATCTGTCATCAGACATTGGCAATCATGTTGGCGATCCTATTTTGGATGTGATGCATACAGCAGAATAATATTTGATCACAGGTAACTTTAATCAAGAATAACAATAAGTCTTATACTGCTTTGGGTGTGCATACCTTTAGTTGGACTTTACTTCTGATGACTCTCTGGAGTACGGTTCATATTTATGACTGTCGCGGTGTCCTGAGGTCATGTGATCCCCTTTTGCGACCTTCTGACAAGGAAAGTCAATGAAGAAGCCAGATTCACTTAACAACCCTGTGACTAACTTAACAACTTCAATGATTCACTTAATAAATGTGGAAAGAAAAGTCATAAAATGGGGCAAAACTCACTTAACAAATGTCTTGCTTAGCAACATAAAATAATGGGCTTAATTGTGCTCGTACGTTGAGGACTATCTGTACACTATTGCTTTCATGTTTTTGGACAGCTTTGGAGGAGTGTACTTCAAGCCATTTTCTTTTGCTATTCTCCTCTTTGTCACTGCAAACCAAATATTATGCTTATGCACAGCTTATGCATGCTTTCTTTTTTACTTTAAAAAATTAATCCAAAACTATAGTGTGGTTTAGTCACAGCTTTTTACCATATCAAAACATATGTAAACATTCTGTCAGCTAAACAGATAAATCTGTAAAAAAATATTACTTTTCTTGGCAGTTTCTATTCATTGATACTGCAAATATCTTTAATTTTCATCTGGCATCTTTTTTTTTTTTTTTTTTTGGTATGCTGATGTTGTCGTAGTAAACCTTAGAATATTGCCATGCTCATTTGAATTAAAGCTATTTTAGTGACATATGTCATGGTGGGTTTTTTTAAGGTTTTATAAACAGGTAGTTTTAATGCAACATAGACAGCTCATTGAGTGAGATTTTGTGTGCAAATTTTAGGAAAGTAGGACTTTGAAGAAGGGAGACTATTTGGTCTTTCAATAATGGAGAGGCAGTTATCAGTCAACTTCTACTCTTTTCCTACCATGCCCAAAAGTTTCTTTTTTCTTTTTTATTCAATCCTGGATTTTGCTATTAGCGTATACATGGAGCTTTGAAAATGTCTATTCTCCTGTATAGGTTGTTGAGAGCATGGTGGCATGCAGCTCCCATTGGCCCTGGAGGATACAGACTACCTGGATACATACCAATTGGATTTCAGGCCGGGGTACAGCCCGGAGATGGCATTGGTCGCGCTGGTGGATGATCTTTGGAGGGTTCGGGACAGGGGATACTCCTCTGTTCTGGTCCTCTTGGATCTTTCGGCGGCTTTTGATACCATCAACCATGGTATCTTGCTGCGAAGGCTCGAGTGGTTGGGAGTGGGAGGCACTGTTTTACAGTGGTTCTCCTCCTGTCTCTTGGGCCATATGCAAGCAGTGTTGGCAGGGAGGCAGAGGTTGGCTATGAGGACCCTCATTTCTGAGGTGCCCCGGGGTCGGTCCTCTCACCTCTCCTGTTCAACATCTATATGAAGCCGCTTGGGAAGATCATTCATGGTTTTGGGGTGCGGTATCATCAGTACGCTGATGATACCCAGCTTTTTATATCCACCCCAAACCAGCCCAGTGATTCCCTCGACGTGATGTCCCATTGCCTGGAAGCAGTATGGACCTGGATGGGGAGGAACAGGCTTCGACTCAACCCCACCAAGACCGAGTGGCTGTGGGTACCGGCATCTTGGTCCGATCGAGATATTCCATCGTTGACCATCGAGGGTGAGGTGTTACCCCCGGTGGATAGGGCTTGCAACTTGGGTGTCCTCCTGGATTCACGGTTGTCTCTGGAAGACCATGTAACGACCGTGACCAGGGGGGCATTTGCCCAGGTTCACCTTGTGCGCCAGCTGCACCCTTACTTGGACCAAGATGCCCTACACACCATTACTAATGTGCTGGTCACCTCCCATCTTGACTACTGCAATGCTCTCTACCTAGGGCTGCCTTTGAAAACCACTCAAAGGCTTCAGCTGGTGCAGAATGTGGCTGCACGGATTGTGATGGGAGCATCCCAACACTCCCATGTTACATCCCTCCTGCGCGACTTGCATTGGTTACCCGTTGCCCTTCGGGTGAGGTTCAAGGTGCTGGTTATCACCTACAAAGCCCTTCATGGCCTAGGCCCAGGATATTTGTCGGAACTCCTGCAGCCAGCGACAATCCCCAATCACCTGGTGCGTTCCCACAGACAGGGCCTCCTCAGGGTGCCGTCAGCCAAACAGTGTCGGCTGGCGACCCCCAGGGGGAGAGATTTCTCTGTGGGTGCTCCCACCCTCTGGAACCAACTTCCTTTGGAGCTCCAAATGGCCCCTGACCTTTGCTCATTCCGCTGCGATTTGAAGACCTGGTTGTTCTGCAGCCTGGACTGATGGGGGGGGGGTGTTAATGAATTTTAAATTGTTTTAAATTGGAACTTTAATTTTGTATCACTTTTAATGAGGAACTGTGCATTTTTACTGTCGTGAGCAGCCCTATAGGGCAGCATATAAATTGCATAAAATAAATAATTATATATATATATATATATATATATATATATATATATATATATATATATATATATATATATACATACATACATACATACATACATACATACATACATACATATATAAAACACAATTTTTGCCTCCATTATTAGCATTAGAATAAGTTAGATCATGTTGAGGCCATACTTAGGGTAGACTCACTAAGTTCCTCATTAAGAGTTTTCTGGAAGTTGATGAGGACAGTAGGAGAATTTTCAGTACAATATTTATGGAATATTGTACTGAAACAGCATTCCATGAGCCTTTGGCGTAGTCATGCTGGCTACATGACCATGGAAAATGTCTTTGGACAATGCTTGCTCCCTCATGGAAGAAATGGAAATGAACAGTGGGCTCTAGACTTAGACACGATTAGACAGGGATACCTTTACCTTTTTATTTGTTCAATGCTTTTATTAAATTGCAATTTTCATAAATTGATCTGGAGGTTATGATATGACCAGACCAAAACCACAAGGTAGTTCAGTCATGGATAGTCCAATACTGAATGAAGAGTACTTCATTTTACAAGAGATCTAAAATGGGATCACAAAATGTGAAAAACAAAAATCAAAGGAAACTTGAAATTGTGAAAGTGAAAATACATATTAAATTGAACGCTTAAGGTATAAGTGAAGTGAAGTGGATCAGAACTGGCCACTTTGAAACATACAATTATAAAGTGTGTGATCCTGTGACAGAAGGGAAGGGTGATATTATTCAAAAATGGTATGTGCAAACTACAAGAGGTATTAAATTAAAAATCTAGAGAATGTATACTATTACTAATGGAGGGTTGGAATGGAAATGGAGAAATGGAGGAATTAGGAAATGTAATAAAACTTGGACCGGATAAATGTAATGCAGGAGATAAATTAACAGAGTTTAGTTCATGGTCAAATCTGCTTCAAGCAACATAAACACAAACTCTACACTAAACAAAGAATAATGGAACCAGTCTGATTATGAAAAAAACAAAACAAAATGATCCACTTGATATACAAGCTATATTTTACACAGACTATAAGACAAATAGTAAACAATAGATTAAATACACCAAAGAGAATCTGGGAGAGTATGAGGAAACTGAAAAGATATTGTGAAAACTGAAGTGGAAAAAGGTTCTCAAAAAAGAAAAAAATTCAAGGGAGTTTTAGAACAAAACATTGTGATAATCACAGCCAGGGCAAGGGTGAAAACCTTAGATAATCATTGAGACATGATGACTGAATTCAAATTTTCAATGTCAAAGAAGAAAGGAGAAGGAAAGGTATAATCAAGAGTGTCCAGGATTAGAGGAAAATAACAAAAAAGAAAAGAAAAGAAAGAAAATTAAGAGGAAAATTAAAAACTTATAGGAAAATACATGATTAAAGTACAGTTGCTTAAGGGTTATCATGGAAGATAAACACAGGCAAAAGAAGTTTAAGGAATATGTAAAGATCATTTTGAAATGCTTTGCAAACAGATGACAGAAACACTTGTAGAGAGTGAACATCTTCAGGAACCAACACTACTAGGAACTGAGTTTAATTGGCAATAGATTTGTGACCTGCCCAGAATTTAGTTTAAGGGCAGCCATATAAATTTATAATAAACAAACTGCCCACTCATGCGCAGTGCATGCTGGATGCACACTGGGCACAAATGTGCAATGCACACCAGATGCATCTTTTGGATTTCCTCCTCTCTCTCTCTCTTTTTTTTTTTTTTTTACTTTTTAAAGCATTTTTAACTACCAGTTCCAGAGAGCAGGTAATAAAAAAAAAATGCTTAAAAAGTAAAAAAAAAAAAAAAAAGTTCTCAAGATCAGCTGAACGACGTGCGATCATCAGAACTTTTTCATCACTGGTTGATAGGCTAGCGAACATCCTATAAGATCTAGGTAAAACTCAAAATTATATAGACAAACGCACTGGAAAGAATTAAAGAATGAAATTTAGCAGGGACACTTGCAAAGTTCTTCACATTCTAAAGAGAAGTGTTAAGAACCCTGATGACCAGAATGGAATATAGGTTACATAGTTTGTTAACAGTTGCCATGAAAAAAATATTGGAATAATAATTGATTGTAAACTGGATACTACTGAGCAACGCAGGGTGGATGTGAAAAAGGCAAAATATGACTCTAGGCTGCACCAATAGAAGTATAGTTTCCAAATGTAAGGGACCACCTCACCCAATAATATTCTTTTCGGTTTTTAAATATATTAGTGTCAGCCTGGTGAGGCAGTCCTGGCACACCCAGATGAAGTAAATCTATTTTAAGGTTATATTAATACAATCTTACAAATGTCCCCTGTTGCCTTTACAGCGCAAGTAACTAGGGAGGGTCCCTTCTGAGATATTTTCCACACCCACATTCCTTCTGTGGGCTAATCTACCTCTTATCCGACTACTGCCGTGGCTGCAGCTCTTCCCTCGGTATCTCAAGATCATTTCCACATGACTTTACAACTAGAGTGGGTCTGATAAAAGGTCTATGTTGACAGGAAATTGGCCTTCTCCAGTGGCTGCCCCACATTATAGAACTTACTACCCCATAGGTACGCCTGTCTTCTTCATTTATGGCATTTCAGGAGATATCCTTTATTAATTGTATTGTGGGCTTTTAATTGAATTACTTGTTAGATGCTTCTTTTAGATTACTTGAAGTTGAAGATCTTGAGCTTCTGGAACATTTTTAAAATCTGATTCAGTCCCCAGACTATAATTGGACTATCATAATATTGCAATAAATAATTAATAAAAATAATGGAAAGCCACTGTTTTATGTTACACTGTATTAGGCAGATGCACCTTCTGCATTTCTGGACTCTACAGTTTAAGAGAAATTGGAACATGTTCAGAAAAGGGAATGATCAGGAGACTGTAGACCAGGGGTGAAATACTTCCGGCTCGGACCGGATCGCCTGATCTGGTAGCGATGGAGGCGGGTGGTTCGGAGAACCGGTAGCAAAAATCCCTGCCCCCTCCCCATACCCAGCTGAGCCATGTGATCATCAGAGGCTTTTTTCTTTTAAATGCCTCTGACGATCCAAGCTCTGATGATCCCAGCTGAGTTGCCTGATCATCAGAAGGTTTTTAAAAAGCTCTCTGCCAATCAGGCAACTCAGCTGGGATTGTCAGAGCCATTTAAAAGCATTTTTTCATAACCTCTTCGGTGAAGAGGTTGTAGAAAAAATGGTTTTAAAAGTAAAAAAAAAATGGCCATGCCCACCCAGTCACATTACTCCCCCCACCAAGCCACGCCCACAGAAATGGTAGTAACAAATTTTAGATTTCACCACTGCTGTAGACTAAGTCTCACGAGAATACAGTACAGGTAGTCCTCGACATATGACCACAATTGAGACCAAAATTTCCATTGCTAAGCAAGACAATTGTTAAGTTTTGCTTCTTTTATAACCTTTATTCCCACCATTGTTAAGTGAATCACTGCAGTTGCTTAGTTAGTCACATGGTTATTAAGTGAATCGAACTTCCTCTTTGACTTCACTTGTCAGAAGGCCACAAAAGATGATCACATATATCATAAATATAAACCAATTGCCAATCATCAAAGTTTTGATTACATGACTGTGGGAATGCTGCAATGGTTATATGAAGAACGATCGTAAATCACTTTTCTCAGTGCTGTTGTAACTTCAAACGGTCACTAAACAAACTGTTGTAAATCGAGGACTACCTATAAAGGAACTTGGAAAGCTTAGCCTTAAGAATAAAAGATGAGAATGGCTGTATGGATAAGTCACTAAGTATGTATGTATATTCATGATATGAATCTGCTCTTTGCATCTGAAAGGGAGTTACCCAGTATCCAAACTCTGTTTTATATTAATAATAATTTTTGTTTTAATTTGTGTAATTTTAATCAGTTTTTGTCTTTATAATGCGTTTCCATTATCTTGATGCAGAGTTGCCTTAAACTGTTGAGATGGGCAGCAAATAAATTTGATAAATAAATAAATAAATAATAAGTTTAGGGAATGGAATATGGTATTTGATTTACAGGAAAATGAATTGTATTTGAAGGGTAAAGGGAAAAACAAACCTTCCTAAGCGTAAGCAGACAGAGAGACAGAATCACAGAGAGATGTTTGATTTGATGTTTGTTGGAAATAGAAGCTAAATAGCCATCTATCTTGGATATTTATTTGGAATTGTGATTGAGCAGAGGGTTAGATTTGGTGGCTGAAATAATCCCTTTCCATTATATTCTTCTATCATTTTAGGATTCATTGCTATCCAGACATGATTCTAAACTCCTTATGTTACTGGCAATTGTGCTGTCCTCTCTCTCAAAATTATGGATTCAGAAAAAAAGGATTTTTTTTTTTTTTTTGATAATTGCTAGTTTGTACCCATGCCACTGAAGCTACAAACATTTATATCTGTATAGTGGTGAAATCTGAACTGGTTTGCTGCCGGTTCACTGGCCCTGCATATATGCCACATGCCAAGTGCGTGCTGTGCACTCACATGCACAGTTTGCACCAAATGTGCACTGCATACACATGTGCACTACACACCAAAAGGAGGCTTGGGAAGGTAAGTAGAACAGTGTGGTGGGGGGGATTAGCTGTGGTGTGTGATCTTGGGAACCTTTTTAAAAACTTTTTTAAAGGATTTTTTTACTACCAGTTTGGGGGAATAGGTATTAAAAAAAGCTTTTAAAAAGTAAAAAAAAAGAGGTTCCAATGATCACAGCTGTGCCATGCGATTGTCAGAACCTTTTATTTTTCTTTTTTAAAGCATTTTTTAAGTACCTATTCACCCGAACCAGTAGTAAAAAAATCTTTTAAAAAGTTAAAAAAAAAAGAGGTTCCGATGATTGCGTGGCACAGCTGTGATTTTGGGAACCTTTTTAAAAACCTTTTTAAAGCTTTTTTAACTACCTATTTGCCTGAACTGGTAGTAAAAAAATGCTTTAAAAGTTTTTTAAAAAAAGTTCCAACGATCAGCTGAGTGACACGCGATCATCGGAACTTTTTTTTTTTTTTTTTTTTTTTTTTACTTTTAAAGCATTCTTTTTACTACTGGTTCGGCGAATCAGTAGCATTTTTTGCTACAGGTTCAGGCAAACCGGCCCATACCGGTAGCATTTCACCCTTGTATCTGTATCATTTATGTCTATATAAATCTAATCTATCTTTGATGTTGATGTTGAATGTTTAGAGATCTGGTGCATCAATTTATTTAAAAATAAAAAATAAACAAAGGACAGAAGACCTAATAACTTATTATTCATATTTTTTTGAAGAGAGAACTGGGAAATGAAGCTTTATTTAGGCTTCTCTTTGAGGCAGTGATGGGATGCATTGTGTTCAAATTCATATTT
The DNA here is from genome assembly GCA_022577455.1 of Arizona elegans. Classification (NCBI taxonomy): domain Eukaryota; kingdom Metazoa; phylum Chordata; class Lepidosauria; order Squamata; family Colubridae; genus Arizona; species Arizona elegans. The sequence goes on from JAKOOJ010000002.1 coordinate 130,410,946, forward strand.
TCTAGAGATTAATTATGCCAAATCTTTCTTTTAGCATTCTACATCACAGGACATCAGAGTCCCCAGATCTCTCCTGAAGTTAAATCCATGCAATCCTTCATTTTAGAACAACATCTAAATAATTTTAGAATAAAATATATTGGGAGGGAGAAATCAAAGTTATTATTGGAGGATATTATTACTGGAGTAATTACTGGAGGAGATGAATTAAAAATATTCTGGTGCCATATGACAGCCTACTAGATCCCACAACAACTTGCAATCTTTTAATAATTTTAGTAATTAACAGCTAAGAATCATCGTTAGGTTGATGCTATTCAAATAGTTGCTTCTAGATATACCTACTACATGGGTATTTTTAGTTTAACTGCTGAGGCACCTAATGTATTCAATTATTTTAAAAGATTGATATGACCGTCCATCTTGAAACAACTCTGGGCAATTCACAAAAGCAATGAAACTACAAAAACCTTTATAAGCCTATAAAAAAATAAAAAATCCAATGCCTCAAAAGCCCAGAATGCATAAAGAACCACCCACAGGTTACATCTCTAACTGACTCTACTTTATGGAACACCTTCCTCCAGCAATCCAGCCTTGACCTTCTGGAACATTCTTAAAATCTGGCTCTTTACCCAGGCATTGTTCTCTGGTTTAGTCAGGAGGGAGGTTTTGATAACCTTGAGCCCAATGTAGGACATGGGAGGAGGTAGAAAATTAGGGGCTTATTTCTAAGTAGAAAAGTCGGGCTGTATTGCAATCGATTTAGCAACCACAAAGCAGACCCAGAACTATGTATCATTCTAGCTTTTTATAACTGTCCCATTAGGATGTTCATAATTGAACTTACTAATCTGATCTGCATTTGCAGAGCCGAAAGGAATATTATAAAATATCCTGATCTTGAAATGATTACAGGACTATTGAAGGGGGGGGGGATGAATTTTCAGCAGTAGAAGAAGGGGAAAAAGTAACCAGGGCAAAAATATTTTGGGACTGTTCTCTTATTATACCTGCATAAAAGTGATGAAAACACTGCCCATAACACTGCCAGGAAAAAACAGACAACTGGAAAATGTGGATGATATAACCCAGGAGTATCAAAGTCAAGGTGCTTAAATCTGGCCTCTAGGGCTGGCCTGGAAATAGTAAAGAACTGCTGCAGTGCCTCTGGCAGCCAAAACGGGGCATGGAGAGGTGCACGTGGCCCCCATGTGGCCCATTTTTGGTCTGGACAGCCTCCTGAAGCACTTTTCTGGCCAAAACGGGGGGCCCGTGCTCCGTTTTGGCCTGCAAAGTGCTGAAGGAGCCTGTCCAGGCTGAAAACAGGCCACTAAAATGTCCCCTGTCCCCTGCTGGCCCACAGAGGAGAACTACAACGCTGATCTGGCCCTCGAAGAAATCCAGTTTGACACCCCTGATATAACCCAACAACAGTCTTTTATTCTCTCTCTCTCCAGCACTTCTCTGGACTTCTTTAAAAATTTCAGTTGTGAAAATGTACACCATCAAAACTATGAGTAAACCTACACGGTGTATCAATTAAGGACTCCAATGAGTGAAACTAAGATAAATCTATGTCAATACCAAAACAAAGAATTTTTCAATGGACAATATTTTGCTCCTTCCTCATATGTTCTATTAACAGCAATAGAGAAGGAAAACATATTCCTGAAAACATGTGATGAACCTGATTTCTGTTAAGGTGTTTATTATATACTTTCCATCTGAGCTCCTCTTTTCTATACACAAAGGTGGCTTACAAGCATCCAGAAATTGCATGTGAACTTCTCAGTTGTCTTTATGCATAGAGGCACACATATCACCACAAAGCTCCTAGGCAATTCATCAGAAGAAGTTTTGTTTTATTTATGTGTTTCTTATGATTACCAGAAAATGGGGTGCAAGAATCCAGGGAACACTAAATGGTAGCAAATGGACATGATTTTCTGACACTTATTGGTTATCTGGAGTTATGCAGCTCACCTGAGTATCATGTGAAAGAGAAAAAGGGACAGGTATTTTCCAGTCAGACAGACAGATTGACAGACAGACAGTGGAAGATCAAGAGCAATTTTCAGCCTTTTGAGATCAAGAAACAGACACCACCAGGACTACTGGAACTGTACAGCTATAGGGTATAATAACAGAAACCCTAAAGCCCGACAGACTTTCTCTCTGCTCCCTTTTGTACAAAAAGAAATACTGATTTTGTTGCTCAGCCTGTTTTCCTTCCCAGGGCTAAGTAGATGTTTATCTAACTGTTCTTGCATTCCATTTTCAAGGTTAGCTCCACAGTCCTCTACAATTTTCTGTACGAGGTCTTGCAAATTATATCCTTTTCTGGCAGGATGAATTGCCTTCATGGTCTCAAGGTTAAAGGGCTTTTGCTTTGTTTTTCTACATGCCAGAACCATGCTTGGTATCATGTGGACCCTGAGAAGGTCCATATCTAATGAAAACACCTGTAGTTAGGCATGTTTTCCTTAGAGCTGAAAATATACAAAAAGGAAAATATGCCAAGCAATGCTGGAAGAGGTGCTGGAGTTGTTTTGTATGGTAAGGGCTGGAGATACTGTTTGTATCAAGAAAAATATGGAGAAGGAATATGCACACTTGAAGAATTATCAGGAGCAAGCAAGTTCAAGAGAGAGATCTCCTCCTGGATGATGGAGAGGACTGCAACTTTTGGAGAACATTAGCAAAGTTAGTTTGACAAAGTTACTAAAATCTTGCAATCCCATGAAATATTTGCATTTCCACCTCCCTGCCAATGTTATAAACATCAAGGAGAGAGAAAAAAATAAAATAGATAAGTAATTTTTTAAAAAGCTCCACTTGGAATTTTCTGTATAGAAATCTATTTGTTAAGGCAACATTACTTTATCTATTAGAAACACATACACATTATACACTGGAATTGTTCCTCCTGGGGATAATGAAAAAGACTTATGATAAGAAGACAAGACACATCATTCTACATATAACAACTGCAGCAAGATTGGCCTTTGCACAATGTTGGAAAAACGCAAAGATGCCCTCCGATGACTTAATAATTTAAAAAAAGTTTTTGACTGCACTGAAATGGATAAACTGACATTGGAATTGAAAGGAATGACAGACTTGGAGTATTATGTATCATGGGAAAAATGGTACAAATGGATTGAAAACAGAAAAATGTATAGAGTATAAGAATTTTGTAGTGATATGTTGTGTAAATGGTCACAATCTCGCAAAAAAAATTCTTTTTTGTAATTTTGCATTTATGTTTTTTTTTAATGTTTGAAAATCAATAAAATATTTTTTAAAAAAGAAGAAACACACACACACACACACACACACACACACACACACCAGTGGTGGTATTCAGCCTGTTCTGACCGATTTGGGCAAACAGGTAGTGGCGACCTGTGGTGTGGGCGCCCACCCTCCCACCCACCACAGAGCTATGCCATCCTATTTAGCCACATTTTCTAAGATGCACACATGCGTGCAAGCCACGTGTGCTCACATTTTTGGTGCACGGTGAACCGGTGGTAAAATTATGTGAAACCCACCTCTGACACACACCAACGCACATTATCTACCTAAAAGTACCAAATCTATAAATATATAACTTAAGAGAAGAATAATGTCTGTCTGGAAAGTACCTGCCCCCTTTTCCTCTTTCTTCTGATACTCAGCTGATACAAGGAAAGTGATGAGCTGCAAAACTCCAGATAACCAATAGGTGGCAGAAAATCATGACTCTTTACTACCATCTAGTGTTACCTGGATTCTTGCACCTCATTTTATAGTAACCATAAGAAACACGGGAAAGGATTAAATAAAACAAAACTCCTCCGCTGGCATCCTTTTATGCAAATCTTGCTGCTACTCCTCCCACTGCCAGCATTAATAAGGCAAGTAAAAGAAATGCAAATATAGCACTGATCATGTGGATTTGTGGGAAACTGTTGGGATGGTATCTAGTATGTCCCCTGATTCATTTGGGAGTGGGGGGGTGGGGGTGGAGGGGGAACAATTTTTAAAAAGGATGATATCCAGTTTGATGAAAAGACAGCAAAATGTATAGCTCCCTTAACACGCATTGTGAGCCAGAAAACGAAATTCTTTTCCCCAAGCTAAGGTATCATTTAAAGAACAGTGCATCTTAAAAACTGCGAAGCTCAGGTTCCATCTGCCTCCTTTATTTAGTTTTGATTCTGATGGTTTCCAAAATCCTGCTGTGTTGAGAATGGGGTGTTTTCCCATTTGAAGCACACAAAATAAACTGTGATTCTTTTTTCAAAGCTCCTTAATCTCTGGCACATGGCACATTTTAAATTCTTCCTCCAGGAAGGCCTTTCTCTTTGAGATGAAGGAAAAAAAAAACGGTAAAGCATCTCTGAACAGAAGGACCAGATGGCTCTTCCTGGTAACAGATCCCTCTTTATTTTTAACAGAATCAATAGTTATTTGCAAGGAACTGAGCCCGTAATATGAGAGCGAAAACATCAAAACTCCTGACTTTGAGCAGCTGCAAAAGCCAGAGTCTGGTGTTATTTCCCCCTTCTAACTGAAGTACCAGCAACTTTTGTGAGGTCAATGAAAGTGACCCTTTTCCCTGTTGGCAAACCACACTCCACAATTTAAATTCATCAATACGATACTCTCCTTTTGCCTCACCTCCACAAACCCTCCCCAGCAACTGATGGAAGCTAATCACACAAGAACCAGTTCATGCAGCCATTTAATAATAATAATAATAATAATAATAATAATAATAATAATAAATTAAAATGTGAATTTTATAATTGGTCTACAGTCAAATACATTCCTTTGTTCAGATCAAAAGAGAATAAAGCATCTTCTCTTGCCTGCTCTCTCTGAGTAAATAATAAAGTATCTCCAGCAGTCACTTGCTAGTGGAGTTTGAAGGGGCTACACATAAAATGGATGAGTTTAAGATTCCCCCCCCCTTTTTTTATGCTGTTCTTTTATAAGAGACATCACTGACTCCCATGCAAAAGGCTAATTAGTTACAAAGGAATGTTACTGCCTAAATGTAATTTACAATCTATTTGGTCTAGTTAACCCACATGACAACAGCGTATTTAGCACCGGTGGCCACACCTTACAAAGCATCCAAACCCTTTTTTTGGGAAAAGCTGCCACATTATTCATTCCTGCCTGTGTTACATCTTCCCTTAAGAGGGGTTTTCATGTGCATGACCCTAATTAAAATACTGCTTCTGCAAAAGAACTGCCAGAAGACATGCAGGATTCAATTATCGCATAGATGTAATGCCCACTTTTATAACACAGAGGAAACAAAAAGAATGCAAGCTGATCCTTGTTAATGGATGAGCATCTCTACCTCCACCCACCCGGCCCACTCTTCCAGCCGGCTTCAAGCCTTGAGGGTTAAAATTCTCTGGGATTCATTATGTTTGCTGGAATTGCTGATAGAGAGAATAATGATTTCTATCTAATGGGGGGGTGGGGGTGGAAGACTATTGGGTAAGTCTTAGATGAAACAATGAAATCCAGTCCCGTAGAGAGTTGTTGGCTTTAGAGCCAGGAAAAATATATCAGCAATTTTTCGTTTAATTTTTGTTAGCTAGATCTTACAGCCTTTCTCCAGGATTTCAAAACGATATTGATAGTGATCAATTCATCAACCTTTTGTCAAGAGAGGATGTGCATATTTTTATTTGGCTCAAAATGAGTTTCGAAGCAGTTTGAAACTTCTCTTCCTCTCTTTCCTCAAATCCTAGAAAAGGGGTCTGCAACCTTAAACACTCAAAGAGCCATTTGGACCCATTTCTCACAGAGAGAAAAACGACTGGGAAACATAAAACCTGGGTGGGCATTGCCAATTCCATGTCACTCACTCCCACCCAGTCACATGACCCCCCTCCCTAGCCACACCTACCTAGCAGGTCATTAGGGCAGAAAACTGCTTGTTAAAAAATGAAAAAATACCACACTGGGTACCACAAAACCCTTCTCTCTCTCCCCCTCCCCTCTCTCTGTATCTTCCCCTCTCTCTCCCCCTCTCTCTGTATCTGTCCCCCTCTCTCTATCTCTTTCCCTCTCCCCCTCCCTCTCTACCTCTCCCTCCTCCTCTATCTTCTACCCTCTCTCCCCTCTCTTCCCCTCTCTGTATCTCTCTCTGTGTGTCTCTCTCTATGTCTCTCTCTTTCCTTTCCCCTCTGTCTCTCTCTATCTCCGTCTCTCTTCCTCTCTTTATATCTGTCTCTCCCCCTCTCCCTCTCTATCTTTCCCCTTTCTATCTTCTCCCCTCTCTTTCTCCCTCTCTGTATGTCTCTGTCTGCCCCCTCTCCCTTTCTCTTTCCCCCCTCTCCCCCTCTCCCCCATTCTCCATATTTTTCTCTCTGTGTATCTCTCTCCCCCTCTTTCCTGCTTTCTCTGTATCTCTCTCTGTGTGTCTCTCTCTCTCTGTCCCCCTCTCTACTCTCTCTCCTTCTAATCTGATCTGAGGGCAACAGATTAGAAGTCATACAGTATATCATGAGTTAGATGAATGAATGAATGAATGAATGAATGAATGAATGAATCAATCAATCAATCAATCAATCAATCTGTGATCCCATGACCAGCTTAATTATAGAGCCAACTTGGTGTTATGCAGTGGTGGTATTTAGGTGGTTTGGGCCAGTTCGGGTGGACTGGTAGTTAAATAGCTGGGTGGCCCCACCCCTCCCTGTCCCTTCCAAGAGCCCCCATGTGTCCTATTTTGGCTCCTAGGTAAGTGCAGGTAGGCCTACTAGGCCCAAAATGGGGCATGGTGGGGCAGTACCTCCCCCACAGCCTGTTTTTGCTCCCAGGAAACGGAAGGGAGGTCTACTAGGCCCAAAATAGGGCATGGGGGTGGTGCGATCCCCCTCCCGCAGCTCTTTTTTTGCTCCCAGGGCAGTGTAGGAGGCCAAGTGCTGCCTGTCACGCCCCCTGGCCACACCCACCATTGCCATGCCCACACAGCCAGTCATTAGGGCAGAGAACCAGTTGTTAAATTATTTGAATCCCACCACTGGTGTTATGCATATTATTATACTTCATTTGGATATATGTGTTCCATCTTTGGATGAGAGATAAGTAACCTATCCCTTCATTCAAATGAATTTTGCCTATCATACAAATAAGATACATAAACTCAAACCTGTTTTTTCAATAGCATTTGAGCTTCACTGAGCTGTAGCCCAATGACAGTACGTTTATGTTGCTCCTCAGACTAATAAAAGGAATTGGGTTGCAACTAGAGCCATCAAATATATTTCTATTCCTTCCTGAGAACTGAAAGCAAATTGGAATGAATCCAAATGAACATTAAGATCAATTGCGATTATGCTTTGGTTCCTCCTATGGTTAAAGTATAGTAATTTCAGGAATGGGGGAGTACCACTCTTCCCTAGGGGAAACATATCTGGGCCCAAGTTGCTTAGCATTTACAGAGTAAAACTATCCAATGATTAAACTACCACTGAATCATTTGCACATTAATTCTTTTTCATTCTGAAAATGGTTTAATATAACAGAATCCTCCAATTTGTATTGTTTCCCCTGTTGTTGTTTTTAATGTTGTTATTTGAATGGTTTGCTTTTATTATAACTTCTTTTCATAGTTCACCATTCTGAAATCTCCTTTGGAAGAAAGGATAGTATACAAATAACAGTAATTTAGTATATAATTCTTGAATAGTTGGGCTAAGGTTAGACAAGAAGAGTTACACCTGTGACATACATGACTGCTAGGTTTCCATAGGAATGTGAGCAAAAATCCTAACTTTGCTCTTTCACCTCCAGGGGGCAGTCAGTTAGAATCCTAGTCCACCTCAGATAAAAAGAATAACTTGAAGAACTCCTTTGTGGCATCCCCATTCGCTCTTGAATCTAGCCCAGATGCTCTGCTGTCAAGAGCATCTGCTGAGTGCTACTTCACAAAAAGTATTTCCTTCGTTGGGATACAAGCCATGTGCTTCAGGGTATACTGCATCATGTAAGACAAGCTCATCAATGTCAAAACACAAGAGGAATCTTTGGAGTTTCACAAAGCTGTAGAATACACATCTTTTTTTTTTTTCCTCAGAAGAAAGGATATCTATTCTATTTTTATGTCTACCTCTTTCTCCCTCATACACATGAGGTGCACAATCATAATATTTAAGAAAAAAACAAATAGCAGCCAAGGTTAGTAATCATCACTGTTAATAAGAATGAGGTGAGAAGTTTCACCTGATAATTTGGCTTCAGGCGGTTCAGCTAATATCATCCATCTCATGGAACATCAAGGTGGGATAGTTCACCTCACCTGGTGGCTTCACTTCAAAGACTGTGGTTTCTGGAAATGTGCCGGATATGCTCAGAAACTTTTTCACTTGGCTGAAGTGAAGCAGCACAGAAGTTCTTGCTCTTTAGAAGAAACAACAAAACCTTGCTTTTGTTTTGTTTTGGGTGCTTCCTTTGAAGTGGGCTCAGTAACGAATAAGAGGTCCATTCAGAACTGAGGCGGAATTCTGTATTAAGTGAAGTTTGCGAAATGCTTCCAAAGATAGGCTCCTCAATAGGACTTTTACAGAAATCTAGTGTGGAAGTTGTGATGATCTGTTATTACAGTACAGCCAGATTCACTGCAGACTTCCCAATATAAAAGAAATGAGGCAGAACAAAATAGTAGAAGGTGCTCCAAGCCACTGAGGATACTTGAGCTCCACTTCCAAGTCTTGCACATTTAAATTGAAATTGAAATGTCTTCCAGCAAGATGTTCCATGCCTCATATCCTAAATACTTTCCAGCAAAAGCCCTGAGAAAACACAGAAGCCTTGGAGGGAGCCAACAAATTTTTCTTGGTAGGGAATTCTTCAGAGTAAGGCCTGGATGAATCAAGATCTCTGTTTCCCACCCTTAATTGTCCTGAGTCAAGAAACAGGGCCTCCAAAGTTTATATTAAAGAATGGGCAGATTCTTAGAGATGAAAATAATCTTTAAAATAATTTGAGAAATGTTCGAGAAATATTATGTCTCATGGCTTGGTTCCTGTTTCTGAATGAAATAAGAATGCAACCTTTTGAAATAAAATGTGTCAACAGAAGTTGATCTTTACATTTGACTTAAATATTCAGCTTTAGCTGTTCTGCTTTCAATTCATAGGTATCCATAGGTATCCATCTAATAAAATCCATAGTTTTATTAGACTTTTGAAATGTGAATTGCATTTTGCATAAATTTCTTCAACATTACAATTGCATACCTTGCTTGGCTTGGCTTCCTTGCCACTCCTAAAGACAGATGGTGAATCATCCAAACTGTGGTCTCCAAAAAAGCAACATTTCTCCTTTTGCATGATTTTTATTCCTTTGTTGCTATTGTTTCACTGCCGGTTTAATTCTGATACGTGACAGCTTCAGTTGTCTCACCTTATTTCTTGGCTAAAACGTTAGCACTGCATGAGGTCGGGTATAGAACTCTAATAGTGGTAAGTGGTTGCAAACTATATGATGTACACATCCAGCATCAGGAAATAACATTTTCTCAGAACACTGTCTGATACTTCTGAAATAAGGACTGTGAGAGCTAAGCTCTTCCCAGAGCTATATCCTTTTGATAACAGGCAAAAGACAGGTGAGATTGTTCACTAAGGTAAAATCAGGGGTGAAATGCTCCCTGTTAGGACCAGATCGCCCAACCAGTAGCAAAAATCCCTGCCCAGCTGAGCCATGCAATCATCAGAGGTTTTTTTTATTATTATTATTTCTAAAAGCATTTTTTCTACAACCTCTTTGGCTGAAAAAAAGCTTTTAAAAGTTAAAACAAAAAAAGCCTCTGATGATCACGCAGCTTAGTTGGGATCATCAGAGGCTTTTAAAAGCATTTTTTCTACAACCTCTTCAGCCAAAAAGATTATAGAAAAAATGTTTTTAAAAGGAAAAAAAGCCTCTGCCAATCAGGCAAGTCAGCTGGGATCGTCAGAGGCTTTAAAAGCATTTTTTTTTACAACTTCTTCAGCCGAAGAGCTTGTAGAAAAAAATGGTTTTAAAAGTTAAAAAAAAAAAGTTGGCAATGCCCACTCAGTCATATTACCCCCCCACACCAAGCCACGCCCACAGAACCGGTAGTAACAAATTTTACATTTCACCACTGTGTAAAACCAGCAGATGTGAGTCAGAAACATGACTCCCTCCCACAATGTTAATATTCCAGAATGACGTCTCTATTGCAAAATGTCTACTGCTAAGTATCTCACAGAGCAGATTAGATTTTAAAGCTAAGAAAGATACACTGAAGGTTGCCTTTGTGTAAGAAACTTTTGTTTTTCTACCTTATTTTCAGGGAGATTTAGAATTTATTTTCACTTTATTTGAGTCAGCTGAAATGGCAGAGCTGCTTCCTGCCTGCCTTCTTTAATGTTTTACACACTACTCATCATAATTTGTGGTGTTCTTAGATTTCTGTGTTGACTAATTAGAGAACAGAACAGAACACTTTATCGGCCAAGTGTGATTGGACATACAAGGAATTTATCTCAGGTGCATAAGATCTCAGTGTACACACAAACAACAAAGTATTGCAATCATAATAATGATACCAATAAGAGAAGGTAGTAAAAAAAAAAAGATGAGAAGGGTAATAGTATTTGGCCTTGGTAATCTCAGTGATTATCAGTACAATGGGTGCTATATCAAAAATATTTGATCAGTATTTAGAAAATCTGCACATTGACAATTTTTCCATCGAGCAATTGAAAAAGGATGCAATGCTTGAATCCACAGATATATTATGCCAATGTACTGGTCATCCTTGACTTACCACAATGGAGCTCCAAACTTCTGTTGCTAAGTGAGACAATTGCTAAGTGAGTTTTGCCCCATTTTACAATCTTTCTTGACACAATTATTATGCAAACCACAGCAGTTGTTAAGTAAATAATACAGTTGTTAAGTGAATTTGGTTTCCCCGTTGACTTTGCTTGTCAGAGGGTCACAAAAAGATGATCATATGACCCTGGGACACTGCAATCATCATAAATATAAATCAGTTGCCAAGCATTTAAATTTTGATCAGATGGCCACGAGGATACTACAACAGTCATGTAAAAATTGATTATAAGTCATTTTTTTCACTGCCGTTGTAACTGTCAAGCTTAGCCTCAGCTCGACACAACAGGGTGTAGGGAAGCTGCATACCCAAGGGTCCAGATGGCACACAATAAACCTTTAGGGGGTTGTTGGCTGATAGGTGGTGGGTACACATGACATGAGGGTGCTGGTGATGGGTTAGGCAGTCGGGCATGCGATGGAGTGAGCCATTGCCTTAAACGGACTTTGCTGCTGTGCCGAGGAAGCGGAGCATGACATCACGTCAGGTGCCTGAGCAGCTGAGAAGTGAGGATCCAGGAAGCGATGCCTGATTGGAAGGCGGGCTGGCGGGCCCTATTTAAAAGGTGCTTCGCATTGTCTACGTTTGACCTGAAGCATGAATAAACCATCTTTCTCACCCTGTGAAGCTCGGCTAAAGGTTTTGTTTGAATACGCCCAGGTTTGTTGAGCCAGCCGAGAGTAACTTTGAACAACCATCAAAAAAAATGGTTGACAATATTCTATGGTCTTGAGAAGAACTCAGTGTGCATGAAGGCCAACATCAGCTAATGAATTAGCAGCTGCGACTTCACATTTTGTGAATTATTACTATCATCATCATCATCATTGTATAAAACATTTCGTACAGTACTGATACAATTAAAAAGACTGTTATAATTCTATATCAATCACCTGGATTATATTTTGAATACACGTCTACACCATTACCCTATTAAAAATTTTACATGTTTCAGGGTATTAAAGAAATACACTGTCTAACTTCCTGCTGCGTGTCTATAGGCGTTGTGAAAGGAAGACGCTGAGCGTTAATTGCTGCAACGGGTTTATTTCAATTCCAAACGATCGTCAGCACCGTCAGCGATGAAGCAAACATACAAGGCAAAGGCGTACAAAGTCGGTGTTGGGAGCAGCCGCCTCCCAACGCTGTTTTAAACATACGCGCCATCGCACCCGCCCTTCCGGACAGTGCAGCCCAGCCCCTGCGTGAGTCAGCGATTTCTCCGAGGTAAACGAAGGGCTGCCGAACGATACTCTGACTCCGGCCGTGGCGTGACCGACCGCCTACCAATTATGCTAACACCTACCACCACCTGTGTACGACATATCCCCACCCACCGCCCCTTTTGTTGATTCAGGAGTTGTAGAACGCCGGGAGCCAACTGCGTATTCGTAGCGCCAGTATCCCCGGTGCCACCATTGCGTGAGTGTCGAGGGGATCTCGACCGGCGGCTCCCCCTACCAGGTATCCTCCTGGAATACACAAACACATCAATATTAGCATTGTATCATGCTTTTATATCTGCACCCCAGGGCCCGGGTTTATGGGGATACTTTCTATGAAATCGGTTACACAGTCGGTTAGCCCTCAAGTCCCTAGCTGACACCCATGAAGACTCTTCAAATGGGTACCCCTTCCATTTGACTAGATACTTCAGTACTCCCCTACTGAGTTTTGAGTCTAATACGTCTTCAATCTCATAGTGATCCCCTGCCACTGGGCCTGGTCTTACTGTTTGTTCTCGGATGGTGTCCAGTGGTTTTAGGAGGCTACTATGGAACATGGGATGGACCCGGCCCAATAAAGGTGGTAGTTTTAATTCCACTGTAACGGGGTTGATCACTTTCACAATAGGGAAGGGCCCTAGGTATTTGGGGCTCAGTTTTCGGCTTGGAGTTTGTAAATTTAAATATTTCGTGGAGAGCTAAACTAGATCTCCAACTACAAATGGTTTGTGGTCTGCTCTTTTTTTATCGGCTTGGTGTTTATATGTTTCTGTTGCCTTGTCTAGCGCTTCTTTTATCTGGGGCCATAGACGTCTAATACGAGCAGCCCAACTAACAGGTGACACACTATCTTGGTCTTGAAGGACCAGCTCGGGGGATTGCAGGGAGGTCTTTACCTGAAACAACCTGGAATGGTGTGACCCCCGTGCTTCCGTGAACAGTGTTATTATATGCTAGTTCCGCAAAAGGGAGTAACTCAGAGCAATCTGATTGTTGGTACAATACGTAACAGTGTAAATACCTCTCTATCATGGCGTTTGTTCTCTCCGCCGCTCCGTTAGTGCTAGGATGGAACCCTGAACTGAGAACCTGTGACAAGCCTATCTTTTTTATAAAATAGCACCAAAAATGTGAGGTGAACTGCACACCCATGTCGGAAATAATGCGTCGAGGTGCACCATGTAATCGATATATGTGCCATACAAAGAGTTTCGCCAATTTTCAAGCTGACGGTAAGCCATGGCACGGGATTAAATGAGCCTGCTTGGGAAAGAGGTCGACCACCGTCTATATCACTGTGTTGCCCTTACTTTTGGGGAGGTCCACAATAAAGTCCATTCCTATCTCCTCCCAGGGACTACTTGGTTCTGCCACAGATTGTAAAAGACCGAGAGGTTTCCCCGGACGGGGTTTGGTCATTGTGCATACTTTACATCCTTTAACATATTGTTTGTCTTCTTTCCTCATGCGTGGCCACCAAAATTGGTGTCTTACTAAGTGTAATGTTTTCAGGAATCCAAAATGTCCTGTCGTTTTTGCATCGTGACATCTATGTAGCACTGATTGCCTCAACGCCTTAGGGATATATAATTTGGTTCCTACCCAAGCAAAACTGTTTCAGCGGGCTACTGTCATTTTATGTTCATTCAACCAGGTATCCGTGGTCACTTCTCGATGTAGAGCAACCTCCCACGAGGGCGGAAACCTGGTATGAGCCGTTCGAGCCCCTTGTTGATGGCTAGGGATCAGTGCTTGTACGATCTCTTCCTTTTTTCTATCGAACTGTGGGAGTCGTGATAGAGCATCTGCTAGAAAGTTCTTCCCTCCTGGCACATATTTCAAGTCAAAGTTGAACCTCTGGAAGTACTGTGCCCAACGCACTTGTTTAGACGATAGGCATCTGGGGGTTTGGAGGGCTTCCAAGTTCTTATGGTCCGTCCACACCTCGAATTTGGTGCTACTGCCCTCCAATAAATGCCTCCAGGTAAGCAACGCCCATCGTACGGCAAAGGCCTCCTTTTTCCAGATAGCCCACTGTCGTTCCGTGAGTGTTAGTTTGCGGGACGTATAGGCGCATGGATGCAGCACCCCATCACTAGTTTTTTGCTACAGCACAGCGCCCATGGCAACGTCGCTTGCATCTGCTTGTACAACAAATGGTATGGCCGGATCGGGATGTCGCAAGATTGGCAACTGGGAAAACAGGGTTTTCAAACTGACAAAAGCTTTTTGACAGGCCGGGGTCCATTCTAGTAACTGTCCTGGTCTTGCTTTTAGACCTAGTTCTTTTGTACGAAGTAGGTCAGTTAAAAGGAGAGCTATCTGAGCAAATGCAGGGATGAATTGTCTATAAAAATTGGCAAAGCCAAGGAAGCTTTGCAGTTGTTTCAGTGTTGTAGGTGCTTGCCATTCCAGGACTGTACTTACTTTCTTAGGATCCATTCCCAACCCGTTCCCCTTAGTACTAATAAAACAAATTAAAAATAAAACTGAACAACTGATCCAGGTGGTCTGGATTTTCATTTGATGTTTTTTGTTTTTGTTTTTTTAAAGAGAGAAGTAAAATTTGATACAAGCTAAATAAGATAAAGGGATAAATGGAAAAGGAAGAATGAGAAGCAAAATATTATTTGCAGTTTTATATCTTGGCCAACAACAAACTTAATTGGATTTTTTTTTTCTCCATACGGGCTTTCTATTTAACAACCACTAAAATGAAAACAAGACTGCAATTTATTGAGTGTTTTATATTTTCCAAATCATACTCTTCAGTTACAAAAAAGATTTCTGTAGTTATAGTAATCAGCACTATAGATAAAAGTACTATGATCCATTCCAGGCTACTGGAGCCTGGAGTGGATCATAGGAATCCTAAATTTTTATTTCTGATGACAATTTTTAATGATCATCTTGGAATGAAGAGAGGAAAGGAGAGAGGAGAGGAGAGGAGAGGAGAGGAGAGGAGAGGAAAGGAAAGGAAAGGAAAGGAAAGGAAAGGAAAGGAAAGGAAAGGAAAGGAAAGGAAAGGAAGATATTAAAGCTATGAATTAAAATAGGAGGGAGGAAGAGAATATTCTAATAGCATTCAATGAAATTTTATACTTTGACAGAAGGATAGCCAATTTAATTTAGATGAAGCATTTTAATCAATAGTGAAGTTTCTTCATTTTGATCTTGTTTGTGTGTGTGTGTGTGTGTGTGTGTGTGTATCAAACAGCAAGTCCTGCTGAATTTAGTAAGCTTATGCCATAGTAAAGAATAGGAAGAATAAAGAATATAAAGAATCTGAAAAGAATATAAAGGAACACTGAACGTGCTAATGAAAAGCAAAGGAGATGCATTTGAGAATGGACATTTTTTAAAAAAAGATAGCAGACCAAAGAATGTTAGTTAGTCTGAGCTATTTCCTGATGGCCTTAGTGGCAGCCTTGTGAGTCAAAGGTTCTCCTAATGAAGACTTCTAAATGTGTCTGCCAGCTTGACTTCTAATAGGAAGATAGAAAGAATCTCTGCTCTATCCTTTCCTCTCCCCAGTCCCTCAAAAGCAGGTGGAAAATGATCCATGATGATTTCATCTCCTGGCTGATCTTGAAAATCAGACAAGTAAAAATCATGTTCTGGCTTGAACTGCTCTGGGTTATACAACAGCAAATCTTTCCCCTTCTCACTATACATACAACAGAGCTAACCTAAATTGCCTTCCTCCTTTTCTTCTCTGTGTTCTAAATCCATGTTGTTGCATTTGTTTGATCATAGGCAATCAGATCCAATTCTCATGGTTCCTATTTAGATCAGCTAAGATGACAACACATTATCTCTTCCTTTAAAAGACCAAAGAGTGACAAGACAAATCCCATGGAGATGCTGTGTTACAAAAATGAGTAATTTTACTGCAAATGTAAACGCATTGCAAGTGAGATGTGAAAGTAGCAACTCAGCTATCACACTGCCAGTTTTGTGGGAACACAGAAAACCAGGAGCCTCTCTTACCTGGCATAAAGTCTGGATGTAGAAGTGGAATGGGGATGGACTTGTGGTAGTCTATATCGCACCGGTTCTATAGAACCGGTAGTAAAATTGGCGGGAAGCTCCGCCCACTGACCCCGACGTCATCAGAATGCTTCTGTGCATACTCATAAGAGCGCGAGTGAAGCAAGCACGTGTAAGTGGCCCTGTTGTGAACCGGTAGTAAAGGTAAGTAGAACCCACCCCTGGTTTATATGATTCTGTTCCCCTGGCCAGGTGTCTTTTCAACAATAAACAAGAACAACAAGAACAGATGACAAATCTATATTTCAGTCATAGATCAGTACATTGTAACATTCTAGTTTTGTACATATGGATCTAAAGAGGGAATTCTTTGGACTAAAAGAAGGAGTTTGGGAGAGACATTCCTTGAAAATTCAGATTATGTCATTATAACCTGTAACAATAAAATGTAGTTCCATTTGTTTTTAGAGTGCCTTTTCCTGGCATGGCCTATGTTTCAGGATCAATCTTGAAAGTCTGATTGAGATTTTATTTCCCATATCTTATACCAAAGAGAATCAAGAAGAGTCAATCTTGAGATTCTTCCTCATATCCTCCTTTCTTCCATGATTAATAGCAATAACACTTAGACTTATATACCACTTCATAATGCTTTACCACTTACCATATAAGTGGTATACATATATACCACTTCATAGTGCTTTACAGTGATTTACAGACTCAGAATATTGCCCCCAATAATCATTTTACCAACCTTGGAAGGATGGAAGACTAAATCAACCTTGAGCCGGCAAGAATCTAAGCTGGTGCTTACCTAATAGTTAATCTATCTAGGTATAATAGTTCGCCCAGGTGTGGGCACCTAGGCAGTGGTGGGATTCAGCCAGTTTGCACCATTTCAGGAGAACCAGTTGTTAACTTTCTGAGCAGTTTGGTGAACTGGTTGTTGGAAGAAATCATTAGGGCAGAGAACCGGTTGTTAAATTATTTGAATCCCATCACTGCTCCTAGAGGTTCAGCAGGATTTGGGTGATCCTCTAGCCAAGGATTGCCAGGGTTTGGTGAATCCCCAAATGCTACCCGTCTGGCCATGGCCACCCCACCCTGCCCCTCCCAGGAATCTCCACACTGCCCATGCATCATTCCAGGTAAGTGCAGGGGCCATACGGAGGGTCCGGGAGGGCAAAAACGGGCCTACCGGAGGTTCCGGAAGTCCAGAAACAGGCTTGTTTCCGGCTTCCAAGAGCCTCCAGACCCTGGGGGAAGCAGTTTTTGCCCTCCCAGAGGCTCAAGGAAAGACTCCGGAGTCTGGGGAGGGTGAAAAAGCCCCCCCCCTGTTGTGGTGCAGGTGGCCGACTAGGCCATGCCCAGCAATGGGGCAGCGAACCCATTGCTAAAGGATCTGAAGCCTACCCCTGAGTTCAGCTATCTTCTTCAAGACCATTGTACTTTTCTATAAATGTGGATGAAATTGAAAAAAAAAACCTTAGTTTTGAATAGAATAAACATTTAGAACTCCCTGAATGTTCTGTATAAAATAAAAGCTGAAACATTTCACATCTTCTGTAACAAAAACAATGGCAATTCAAAGCAAGCCCTTGATCTTCTTGCTGTTTTACTCTAAGACCTTCAAAGTAGCAGGGCTGAGTATGTGGACTGCTACTACCTAACCTGAGGGTCATGTCTTTCTACAATTTTATTTATTTATTTATTCATTTTTATTATTAAATTTCTATACCGCCCTTCTCCCGAAGGACTCAGGGAGGTGAACAGCCACAAGATAAAACACATAAATACAAAAATTTAAAATAAAATAAAAACGAATTAGATAATTTGGCTGAACAAATTTAAAATACCCCATAATTTAAAAACAAATTAAAATTTACATTTAAAAACAATTACATTTACAATTAAAAATTTATAATAAAACAAGCAACAACAAGAAAATAAATCAGCAAAGATTCGTTATAATACAGTGTATGAAGCAAAAAGAGTAAAGATATGGCTATTGACATGAGTTTCTTTTCTTAATGTTCTACCATAGTGCACAGATTTGCATTTAGCAACCTGCCAGCAACATTCAAAAGATAAAGAAAATTGATCTAATGTTTGAATATTGTATTTCTTAGATTCTAAAACATCATCAGCATTATCAGAAATATTTATATAATATAGAGTGGGCATATCTTGTAGCAGTCTATACCAGGGGTCTTCAACCCCAGGCCATGGCCCGCTACTGGGCCATGGCCTGTTGGGAACTGGTCCATATGAGTATTGGGCTGGCACGCATGCACACACACATCTTGACTTGCATGAGGAATAGGCCAGCATGTGTGTACACAAGTGCACATGTATGCGGCCCCACCACTCGCACAGCCTGGTTTCCCTCTCCCCCCACCCCCCCAATTGGGCCACCAAGCCACAAAGGTTTGGGATTACTGGTCTATAAAATGTCTATCTTCCACGGCACCACAATCCACCATGATTTCTCTCAGTGTAAACATGTAGCTATAAACCTAATGCTCTTTTCTACTTCATCCCTTATGTTCCAGTGAACAGTGGCCAGAATGGAAATGGTGTCTTCTGCTTTATTGGCCAATTCTGGAGAGATTTCATTTTTAAGCCAAACCAATGATCATTTGGAAAACAAGCCCATCACAGCGCTCAGAAAATTTGCAGCATTTACAACACAACTGAAAAGTTCTTGTTCTAAGATGGGGAATACTTCTAACTCCATCCTACATATGTTTACTAGATTATGTAGACAGACCCAATGCACAAATAAGGTGTATAATAAGATGGATAATAAGTTCCCAATTTATAACCATTCTTTTACTGACCATTCAAAGTTTCAACAGCACTGAAAAAAGTGACTTAGTTTTGACTGTTTTTCACACTTACAATCTTACAGCATCCCCATGGTCACGTGATCAAAATTCAGTCTATACCAGGGGTCTAGACTAACAACTGACTCAGATTAACAGATTTAACAGATTAACAGATTTGGAAGGGACCTTATCGGTCATTTAGTCCAACCCCCCCACCCCACTCAAGCAGGAGACCCTATACCATTTCTGACAAATGGCAGTCCAATCATTTCTTGAAAGTCTCAAGTGATGAAGCTTCCAAAGGCAAGCTGTTCCATTGGTTGATTGTTCTCCCTGTCAGAAAGTTCCTCCTCATTTCTAGGCTGAATCTCTCCTTGGTCAGTTTTATTCATTATTCCTTGTCTGACCTTCAGGTGCATTGGAAAACAACTTGAGCCCCTCCTCTCTGTGGCAGCCCCTCAAGTATTGGAAGATGGCTATCATGTCTCCCCTAGTCCTTCTCTTTAGACAAGCCACGCCCAGTTCATGTAACCATTCTTCATATGTTTTAGTCTCCAGTCCCCTAATCATCCTGGTTGCTCTCCTCTGCACTTTTTCTATATTTATGATAGGTACATGTGATCAACTTTTGCGATCTTCTTGCAAGGAAGCAAACAAACAAAAAAAAAGTGACTGGGGAAGCCAGATTCACTTAACAACCTTGTTACTAACTTAACAACTGCAGTGATTCACTTAACAACTGTGGCAACAAAGGTTATAAAATGGGGCAAAACTCACCTAACAACTGTCTCACTGAGAAATAGAAATGTTGGGCTCAACTGAAGTCATACGTTGAGGGCTACATGTATAACAATTTGCCATTCAATTTGCCTATTGATATAAATTCCAAAAAATGTCATAAGTACATTCTTTTATCTTCACAAACTCCAGATCAAACCATAACCTGAATCATTGAGAAGAGCCGAAGCTATATTTAGACACTGAGTAAGTGTATGTTTCATATATATTGTGAAAAGATGAGGGACTTTAAGAACCATTCAATGGAACAAATGACACTATTATGTTCTGCATTTCTCCTTAAATAATATTTACAATCCATATTTTAGAAGGCTGAATAAGATCTAAATCGTTTCTTTCATATCATGTCTGTGGACAGCATCAATACACTACTTCTCTGAGAACTATTAGCAACAGCTTACAAAAGCTCTATTGATTTAGGGGTTTCTTTTTTTAGTCAGATGTTAGGTTAGAGACCACTCATGCAAAACACATGAATAGAAGTCAGAAATCATATTTGCATATAAAAACTTGGTAAAGGATGCCAGAACCACTTAGATCAAGTGTTTTGCATTTTTAAGATTGATTATTTTGTATTTTTAATTGTGACAGTTTTTATATATTTGTTGTTTTATATTGTACACTGCCCAGAGTTATTCTCTATGACATGGGGAGTTATATAAATCTGATAAATAAATAAGCCAGCTAAAATGTAGAAAAGACTCCTTTTAGCCAAACCTTGAGTTTTAGTGACTTCATGGTAATTAACATTGTTTGTTTGTTTGTTTGTTTGTTTGTGAAAACTAAAGTAGTTTTTTGCTGCCGTATTCTTCCCAATTTGTCTAATGGCTTGGCATCTCCTGGTGGTCTTCCATCCAAATAGCAACCAGGTTCAACCCTTCTTAGATTTCTTGATCAGCCAAACACAGCTATGTCAGGCCACCTAGCAATAGCAATAGCAGTAGTATTTATATGTACAACTTCATAGCACTTTACACCCCTCTCTAAGCAGTTTACAGAGTCAGTATATTGCCCCCAACAATCTGGGTCCTTATTTTACAGACCTAGGAAGGATCGAAAGTTGAGTTAACCTTGAGCTGGTCAGAATCGAACTGCTGGCAGGCAGCAGAATTAGCCTGCAATACTGCATTCAAACCACTGTGCTGCCTTGGTTACACGAGTACTCTTTTCAAACTTAATTAAAGAAAGGTTCCACATAACTCCTGTCATACACTTCAGTTCCTGCTTACCCAGCAGTTCAAAAGCAGGCCGACTGCGAGTTGATAAATGGGTATCACTTTGGTGGGCAATTTCATAGGGACATGAAAGGAACTCCTAACTGGGTGTCTGGACAATGGGGATGTCACCAGCAAATCCTTTCATCCCAGAAGCACTTCAGTGCTTCCAACATAGAAGTAGTAGTAGCACTGCATGAATGGAATAAATCATCTGTAATTTAAAACAATAATGCAAACAGCAAATGAACCCATTGCTCTTTCAAGATCCCATCACTCTGATTTTATTATTATGTTTTTTTTTTGTTTTTGTTTTTTTACAAAAAAGGCGATTTTATGGCAATATGAGCTAGTTCACGCCTTTCAAATGACACTGAGGTCGGGTGCCTGATATTGGATTGTCTGTAATTGTGTCTTCAGTGCAGTGAGCTGGGATAAACTGGGATGTAGATGTGTAGAGACTGGAATGGAATCCAATGCACATTTATATTGCCATTAATGGTGATCTGTAAGTTGTAAGTGTGAATACAAGTGGGAAATACAAGCCCTGTTCCTTTTTACGTGCATATGAAATGCAGAAGATACATTAAGAAGGGTCAGGTATTTGATCTGCCATCTTGATCTCAATAGACCTCACTACTACCACATGCATGCACAGACATAGAGGTCCCTGCCTTACCTCCAGTTAACACATCTCTGGTTAACACAACATACTCCTGTAACAATGATTAAGTCTTTCCAAGGCAAGATAAACATTTCCAACCATCTCTACCACTCCTACTGGTACGTTGTCTAATTCTGTGATAGAGGCAGAAAAACACCTAAACCCACTAGGACAAGTCAATGGTCATGAGCCATAGGGGTGCAATGGTTAGAAAACAGTACTACAGGCTACTTCTGCTGGCTGCTGGCTGCCAGCAATTTGGCAGTTCGACTCTCACTGACTCAAGGTTGACTCAGCCTTCCATCCTTCCGAGGTCAGTAAAATGAGGACCCGGATTGTTGGGGGCAATAAGATGACTCTGTAAACCACATAGAGAGGGCTGTAAAGCACTGTAAAGTGGTATATAAATCTAAGTGCTATTGCTATTCTTCCATGAACATTTTTTTAAAAAATCCCATCTTTATAGGTAATTCAAGGTGGCCAATATACCTAATACTCATCCTTCTCCCATTTCTCCTCCATTAACAATCCTGTGAAGTGGATTGGGCTGAGATAGAATAACTGACACAAAGTCATCCACTGACTTTCATGCCTGAAGTTGGACTAGAACTCATGGACTCCTGATTTCTAGTCCAGCATCTTCACCACTACTCTAAAGTGACTCTCAGGTTAATTCTTCAAGTGAAGTATATCAGACAAGAGCATACTTTTTGAGCAGTTTTGAAAATTTAAATTCTCAAGGGTACTAGCATCTGGCATAGCTTATTTACAATTTTGTGCTGGATAGTATGAAATTTCCTAGTCTGGAGTTTCTTCCCTTCTGCTATCTTTGCTTTAAAATAGATGCAGGGGAAAATATTTTTAAAAATGTATGGCATGAAAATTTTGAAAGTACACTATGAAGTTGAAACTTGGCAAGCTTAATATCTTTCAAAGTGTCACAGTCCCTGCTATTTTCATCCAAGGAAGGAAGGAAGGAAGGAAGGAAGGAAGGAAGGAAGGAAGGAAGGAAGGAAGGAAGGAAGGAAGGAAGGAAGGAAGGAAGGAAGGAAGGAAAGGAGGGAGGGAGGGAGGGAGGAAGGAAGCCTTTTCAAATCTTGATTTCCAATTCAAATTAACCAGGATTGATTCAGACAAACAGACTCTCTTCCTCTCTATACTTGATAGCTATAAATGAAACAGATGCTATGTGCTAGTTTATACTATGCATCCAACATGCAGCTGTTTGCTTATAAATCAGTGGCTTAAGTGCTATGGATAATGAGGAAATCTGAGGAAATTTAGGAGTTAATGTGGCGACTGGTATCTTGTAAGACTTCCTGAAGAACTTTAAAGTCTGATGTGGTGATCAATTGGCAAGCTAATCATAAATCCACGTGATCAAAAAGATAGTTTACGGAAGGGAATCCAAACATTTCAAGACTCATCTGATATGATACTTCACAATTTACTAGAACTCTTGTCTTTTGTTGGCAGCATTTTTCTCAATATAATTCAGCAGGCTGTTTATTTTTATTAAAATACTGACTGGACTAGATACCATTCCTGCAAGTTTGTCCTTGCTGGGCAGATTCTTTATCTATCACGACATAGTTTGTGCTGTGTAAAAGTTCCTGCTTTGTCTGGCCCCTTCACTTTTAAGATACCTCTAAAGAGAGAATTAAGAAAATGTGTTGAGAGTCAATATAGCTTTTTAAAAAAAGTTTCCATTATTGATCTGCACCATCTCTTTTACTGAGGGTATCATTGCTTTTAAAAAATTTATATTGTTTGAAAAGCTGCCTGCACCACCTGAATAAAACTGCCCAGGCATTAAAGAAGAGTATCAGACATTGTTTAAGAAAGCTATCACTGTCATTTAGTTTTAAATGGTTAAAGAGACAAACCTTTTTGGGGAAAATGGTGCTATTTTTATTGAATTATGTTCCACAATTTGCACTCTGAAGGAAAATCTACACAGAGTTTAAAGAATTTATATATTTTGGTTCACATTAATCTGGTAATCTTTGACTTCCAACCATTTTTTAGCAACTCTTTGAAGTTACCCCCTCCCCCCAAAAAAGTGACTTACAATCAGTCCTCGCACTTACAACCATTTAATCAATCAGATAATTAAAAATTGGACGCTTGGTAACCGGCATGTATTTACAATGGTTGCAGCATCCTGGATCACACAATCACCATTTCTGACCTTCCTTGTTTCCGATAAGCAAACTCAATGGGATAACTTGGAGTTGCTTAATGACTTCACGATTCACTTAACAACTGAAGTAATCCACTTAACAACTTCAAAAAAGGTTGTAAAATAAATTACAACTTACTTAACAACTGGGTTGCTTAGCAATGGAAATTCTCGTCCCAACTGAGGACGTAGGTTGAGGACTTATATACACGCATATTGGCTAAGATTGAAAATAAACACGTTTTAATTGTTTCAAAGCTTTTGCTTCCTTGGGATTGCTTTTGTGCTGAAAAGCAATTATATAAATAAAATTGGAGCTTGTAGCTATCCTGCCATGCTGGCTCAAAATTCTGATTTTTTATTTATTTATTTATCTGTGTGTGTTACTTATTTATCTTGCTTTTATGTATTGCAATCCTCTGGTTATATATATTTGAATAAAAAATTTTTTAAAAAAATATTAAGGAACTGGACAAAAGAGATAAATTTTTAAATTCTTTGTTTTATTTCTCTACCCCTTCTTTAAATTCTCTAGCATTCTCTTCCTCTAAAATTTCAATGTAACTGGTTGTTATTCCCTGTTGATTGATCGGGGAGAAGAATCTCCATCTGGAACCCATGTGGCTGTTTAGCCAAATGGCCTTCTTCTCTGCATGTTATCGATGGATGGATGTATTTAGTTGATTGAGGAAAGACTGGTGTCTTCTCTTAAGAAACTAAATATTTAATGATGTACCTTGACTCCTTCCCAATGCCTTTCTGTCTTTAAGCTTTCCCTATGCTCCTTTGCAAAGTTCAGCAGTGCATAAATAGAGATTAAATTTAAAAAGAATATATTCTACATCATATATATATATATATATATATATATATATATATATATATATATATATATGCATATTCTTTCTAGCCAGGTTTTACCTACGTAAGCTAGGTTGTTCTGCAGCTCTGACTGTGTGAAATCTCATTCACCATCCTCAGAGCTCCTCCTCTGCTGACAAACTGCAACTCTGCGTTGCTCTCTGGGAGACTCAGATAGCTATTTCTGCCTTATAAGGCTTCGTCAGTGAGCCACACCCACTTCTCAGATATTCCCCCTGTAAAGGTACAATGTGTCTTTTTCTGTTTTTCGTAGGCTTTTATGTGCATATTCTTTCTAGCCAGGTTTTACCTACGTAAGCTAGGTTGTTCTGCAGCTCTGACTGTGTGAAATCTCATTCACCATCCTCAGAGCTCCTCCTCTGCTGACAAACTGCAACTCTGCGTTGCTCTCTGGGAGACTCAGATAGCTATTTCTGCCTTATAAGGCTTCGTCAGTGAGCCACACCCACTTCTCAGATATTCCCCCTGTAAAGGTACAATGTGTCTTTTTCTGTTTTTCGTAGGCTTTTATGTGCATATTTCTTTCTAGCCTTTCTAGCTTACGTAGGTAAAACCTGGCTAGAAAGAATATGCACATAAAAGCCTACGAAAAACAGAAAAAGACACATTGTACCTTTACAGGGGGAATATCTGAGAAGTGGGTGTGGCTCACTGACGAAGCCTTATAAGGCAGAAATAGCTATCTGAGTCTCCCAGAGAGCAACGCAGAGTTGCAGTTTGTCAGCAGAGGAGGAGCTCTGAGGATGGTGAATGAGATTTCACACAGTCAGAGCTGCAGAACAACCTAGCTTACGTAGGTAAAACCTGGCTAGAAAGAATATGCACATAAAAGCCTACGAAAAACAGAAAAAGACACATTGTACCTTTACAGGGGGAATATCTGAGAAGTGGGTGTGGCTCACTGACGAAGCCTTATAAGGCAGAAATAGCTATCTGAGTCTCCCAGAGAGCAACGCAGAGTTGCAGTTTGTCAGCAGAGGAGGAGCTCTGAGGATGGTGAATGAGATTTCACACAGTCAGAGCTGCAGAACAACCTAGCTTACGTAGGTAAAACCTGGCTAGAAAGAATATGCACATAAAAGCCTACGAAAAACAGAAAAAGACACATTGTACCTTTACAGGGGGAATATCTGAGAAGTGGGTGTGGCTCACTGACGAAGCCTTATAAGGCAGAAATAGCTATCTGAGTCTCCCAGAGAGCAACGCAGAGTTGCAGTTTGTCAGCAGAGGAGGAGCTCTGAGGATGGTGAATGAGATTTCACACAGTCAGAGCTGCAGAACAACCTAGCTTACGTAGGTAAAACCTGGCTAGAAAGAATATGCACATAAAAGCCTACGAAAAACAGAAAAAGACACATTGTACCTTTACAGGGGGAATATCTGAGAAGTGGGTGTGGCTCACTGACGAAGCCTTATAAGGCAGAAATAGCTATCTGAGTCTCCCAGAGAGCAACGCAGAGTTGCAGTTTGTCAGCAGAGGAGGAGCTCTGAGGATGGTGAATGAGATTTCACACAGTCAGAGCTGCAGAACAACCTAGCTTACGTAGGTAAAACCTGGCTAGAAAGAATATGCACATAAAAGCCTACGAAAAACAGAAAAAGACACATTGTACCTTTACAGGGGGAATATCTGAGAAGTGGGTGTGGCTCACTGACGAAGCCTTATAAGGCAGAAATAGCTATCTGAGTCTCCCAGAGAGCAACGCAGAGTTGCAGTTTGTCAGCAGAGGAGGAGCTCTGAGGATGGTGAATGAGATTTCACACAGTCAGAGCTGCAGAACAACCTAGCTTACGTAGGTAAAACCTGGCTAGAAAGAATATGCACATAAAAGCCTACGAAAAACAGAAAAAGACACATTGTACCTTTACAGGGGGAATATCTGAGAAGTGGGTGTGGCTCACTGACGAAGCCTTATAAGGCAGAAATAGCTATCTGAGTCTCCCAGAGAGCAACGCAGAGTTGCAGTTTGTCAGCAGAGGAGGAGCTCTGAGGATGGTGAATGAGATTTCACACAGTCAGAGCTGCAGAACAACCTAGCTTACGTAGGTAAAACCTGGCTAGAAAGAATATGCACATAAAAGCCTACGAAAAACAGAAAAAGACACATTGTACCTTTACAGGGGGAATATCTGAGAAGTGGGTGTGGCTCACTGACGAAGCCTTATAAGGCAGAAATAGCTATCTGAGTCTCCCAGAGAGCAACGCAGAGTTGCAGTTTGTCAGCAGAGGAGGAGCTCTGAGGATGGTGAATGAGATTTCACACAGTCAGAGCTGCAGAACAACCTAGCTTACGTAGGTAAAACCTGGCTAGAAAGAATATGCACATAAAAGCCTACGAAAAACAGAAAAAGACACATTGTACCTTTACAGGGGGAATATCTGAGAAGTGGGTGTGGCTCACTGACGAAGCCTTATAAGGCAGAAATAGCTATCTGAGTCTCCCAGAGAGCAACGCAGAGTTGCAGTTTGTCAGCAGAGGAGGAGCTCTGAGGATGGTGAATGAGATTTCACACAGTCAGAGCTGCAGAACAACCTAGCTTACGTAGGTAAAACCTGGCTAGAAAGAATATGCACATAAAAGCCTACGAAAAACAGAAAAAGACACATTGTACCTTTACAGGGGGAATATCTGAGAAGTGGGTGTGGCTCACTGACGAAGCCTTATAAGGCAGAAATAGCTATCTGAGTCTCCCAGAGAGCAACGCAGAGTTGCAGTTTGTCAGCAGAGGAGGAGCTCTGAGGATGGTGAATGAGATTTCACACAGTCAGAGCTGCAGAACAACCTAGCTTACGTAGGTAAAACCTGGCTAGAAAGAATATGCACATAAAAGCCTACGAAAAACAGAAAAAGACACATTGTACCTTTACAGGGGGAATATCTGAGAAGTGGGTGTGGCTCACTGACGAAGCCTTATAAGGCAGAAATAGCTATCTGAGTCTCCCAGAGAGCAACGCAGAGTTGCAGTTTGTCAGCAGAGGAGGAGCTCTGAGGATGGTGAATGAGATTTCACACAGTCAGAGCTGCAGAACAACCTAGCTTACGTAGGTAAAACCTGGCTAGAAAGAATATGCACATAAAAGCCTACGAAAAACAGAAAAAGACACATTGTACCTTTACAGGGGGAATATCTGAGAAGTGGGTGTGGCTCACTGACGAAGCCTTATAAGGCAGAAATAGCTATCTGAGTCTCCCAGAGAGCAACGCAGAGTTGCAGTTTGTCAGCAGAGGAGGAGCTCTGAGGATGGTGAATGAGATTTCACACAGTCAGAGCTGCAGAACAACCTAGCTTACGTAGGTAAAACCTGGCTAGAAAGAATATGCACATAAAAGCCTACGAAAAACAGAAAAAGACACATTGTACCTTTACAGGGGGAATATCTGAGAAGTGGGTGTGGCTCACTGACGAAGCCTTATAAGGCAGAAATAGCTATCTGAGTCTCCCAGAGAGCAACGCAGAGTTGCAGTTTGTCAGCAGAGGAGGAGCTCTGAGGATGGTGAATGAGATTTCACACAGTCAGAGCTGCAGAACAACCTAGCTTACGTAGGTAAAACCTGGCTAGAAAGAATATGCACATAAAAGCCTACGAAAAACAGAAAAAGACACATTGTACCTTTACAGGGGGAATATCTGAGAAGTGGGTGTGGCTCACTGACGAAGCCTTATAAGGCAGAAATAGCTATCTGAGTCTCCCAGAGAGCAACGCAGAGTTGCAGTTTGTCAGCAGAGGAGGAGCTCTGAGGATGGTGAATGAGATTTCACACAGTCAGAGCTGCAGAACAACCTAGCTTACGTAGGTAAAACCTGGCTAGAAAGAATATGCACATAAAAGCCTACGAAAAACAGAAAAAGACATATATATATATATATATATATATATATATATATATATATATATATATATATATATATTCAAGGAAGGAAGAAAACGAGGGAGACAAATGTTGCTTGTGTGTATAAGTGTCTATGGAGATTCTCAGTCATTCAAGTCATGGTTGTCCCAATGGTGCTTTTTCAAGAGGCAACTGGACTTTATTGTTTTTCTTTGAAGATGTTTCGCTTCTCATCTAAGAAGCTTCTTCAACTTTGACTGGATGGTGGGGAATGGGAGGATTTATATTCTTGTGCCCTTGTGTAAAATTTTGGACAAAGATCTCCTGCTTTTGGATCGTTCTACCTTACAACCAGATTGATCACTAAATATAGACTATATACAAACTTAAAACATGTTTTTTTAAAATGTGTTGTGCATTGTGCAATGGCACCTTTGTAGTGCCATTGAGTCAGCCCCCTCCCCTTTTTTTTCCAGGCTTTTGGAGAAAAAAGAAGATGCAGGGATCTTATTAATTTTCATAAGTAGACCCCTTAAAGCAGCTGCATCAGTTGATACAGTTCTACAGAGGAATTATTGAGTCCATCATCTGCACCTCTGTAACTGTCTGGTTTGGTTCTGCAACCCAAGAAGACAGACCCAGACTTCAGAGGATAATTAGAACTGCAGAAAAAACAATTATTACCAACCTGCCTTCCATTGAGGACCTGTATACTGCACGAGTCAAAAAGAGGGCTGTGAAAATATTTACAGACCCCTCGCATCCTGGACATAAACTGTTTCAACTCCTACCCTAAAAACAATGCTATAGAGCACTGCACACCAGAACAACTAGACACAAGAACAGCTTTTTCCCGAACGCCATCACTCTGCTAAACAAATAATTCCCTCAACACTGTCAAACTAGTTATTAAGTCTGCATTACTATTAATCTTCTCATCATTCCTATCACCCATCTCCTCCCACTTATGACTGTATGACTGTAACCTTGTTGTTGGTATCCTTAAGATTTATATTGCCTGTTTCCCTCTGACTATCATTAAGTGTTGTACCTTATGATTCTTGACAAATGTATCTTTTCTTTTATGTACACCGAGAGCATATGCACCAAGACAAATTCCTGGTGTGTCCAATCACACTTGGGCAATAAAGAATTCTATTCTATTCTATCATGTATCAGGCTCATAGGAAAGGGGAGGGAGGAAGTTCCTGATTTTTCAAAAAGCATGAAAGTATTGTGTGGGTGTTTGTGCAAAGTCTGGAGCACTTCTGAATCTTTTGTGAAACATGCACGGTGTTAATAGACGGATCTTCTTTAAGAATGTGATGCATGAAATTCAGATAATTTCATTATACCAGAGATATTTCTTTCCTGAGTGAAAATTTTATTTTCCATGACACATGTGCCAAACTAGGCAACATCTGGGCTACATATGTAATGAAAAGGGGAAGTATTTATGAAGTGTAGAATTGCCCACATTTAAATCTGAAGGAAAAGAGATGATAATTACCCATTAACAAAAGTACCTCGGGAGTGTTTCTTTCCCTCATGTCACACCTTTGAAAAACCCTTGTTAGAAATTAAAAGAGCAGCAACTTGAAAATGATAATGAAACTGGTCCAGAAATAGCACGCTAATGTTATTTCACTGAAATGATCATATTAACAGAAATAATCTTATCACTAATAACACAAATCTTAAGATGTGATGGCGATTTAGAAGACGTTGCTGAACATAATAGCGGCTTTGCCAATTCTCTTCAAAAGCTTCGGTTGTGAGATTTGGAGCATTTCTGTGTACAAATTGTATCACTGCAGCTGCCTGGAATGAAAGGAACACTGGGCTTGTAGAGATCCTGCTAAATAGAGGCGCTCCCAGTAGGGTTTGCCACTTAGGTGGACTAACCCGGGAGTGCTATTCATCAGGTTCTGACAGGTTCTGGAGAACCAGTAGCAGAAATTTTGAGTAGTTTGGAGAACCAGCAAATACCACCTCTGGCTGGCCCCAGAGTGGGGTGGTAATGAAGATTCTGCAATATCCTTCCCCTGGAGTGTGGTGGGAATGGAGATTTTGCAGTATCCTTCTCCTGCCACAGCCACCAAGCCATGGCCACCAAGCCACACCACGCCCACCAAGCCACGCCCACAGAACCGGTAGTAAAAAAAAATTGAATTCCACCACTGGACTAACCTGTTTGCCCCAACAAATAAACAACGAAATGGAAATTGGTCTCTGGACTAATGGAGCAAGAGATGGAGGAATGGCTTGCCTTGGAGCAAAGGTTATGGTAGTAACTAGTACGAATCTGGTCAGATGCTCTAAGTTACCCATTGGATGGAAAGGAAGTAGCCTAATGGTTGCCCAAACTTGCAATTTTTGATTATCAGTCATGAAGATTTATGGGTAGTCTTCCAGTTGTAACAGCAGGTAGAACCATAATTTCTATCACTAAGTGGTACAGTTATAAAGCACAATATTATATGACTGCATTGTTTAAGGATGGCATCCCTGAAGTCCCAGGTATTGTTGTTAATCAAATCTTCCTTTAATAACAGAAGATCCATATTGATCCAAGTTACTTCTGGCTTGGTCCCTTCCAACCCCAAGCCTTGGTAAGATAAGGGGCTGCCTTCTCTTCAGCTCCCCACACATGCTAGTCAATCTTTGCCTTCTGCCCTTACCTTGCTCATCCTGTCACCCTCACCACCCATGCTGCCCCCAGCTGACCTTCGCCATCTTCTTCCTGTTTCTGCTAATGAGGCAAGCCCAACCTGACCTTTTGCAAGGCAACTGCTGGAAGGGCAAGGACATTTCCCCCATGACTGTGCCTGCCTATGTTCCAGTCATATGTGACCTTGTTAGGACTTTCCATTCCTGGAAGTTCAGCATGCACAAGACAACAAGGCAGCCAGGAGACAACAAGAAGAGGTCATCCAAAAGGTGGAGATAAGCAGGTGGAGAGATTTAAAACATCCCCATAGTTTTAAGTGCTGTCAAGTGGCCAAGTGTAGAATAACAGAGTTGGAAGGAACCTTGGAGGTCTTCTAGTACAACTCCCTGCTCAGTCAGGAATCCCTAATACGATTTCAGAAAATGGTCACATGTCATCAACAATGGAGGAAGACAGTATGGTCAGCTGGGGGTGGCAAGGTTGGCACGGCTGGAAGGACCAGCAAGAGCAAGCCTGCCAAGGATGGCAGGGCTAATAAGTGACAGACAACAAGCTTGCCAGGGGCATCAGTGCCAGCAAATGCAGGATTGCCAAAAGGGCAGAAATGGAGAGGATATAGGCTAGCCGGGGAGGTGGATTTAGACACCCCTGTGATTGTAGGTTTTGGGGGGCCTGTCAACCCAAATTTTGATCACATGACTACAGGAGCACGTCTATAGCTATAACTTCAGGAACTAGGTGTATCAAATACTCATTTAGCATCAGGAGCCGCGGGTGCGCAGTGTTCAGATTGCAGTACTCGGGCTACTTCTGCTGATTGTCTGCATTTTGGCAGTTCGAATCCCACCAGGCTCAAGATTGATTCAGCCTTCCATCTTTCCAAGGTCAGTAAAATGAAGACCCAGATTGTTGGGAGGGCCAATATGCTGACTCTGTAAACCACTTAGAGAGGGCTGTAAAGTACTGTGAAACAGTATATCAGTCTAAATGCTATTTCTATTGCCATCACCATAACTTCAAACAATCATTGAACGAGTGGTTCTTGGACTATCTGCATTTACATTTTAAGCCTAAATGTATTAGGATTTCTCTCTCCTGAGGTCCAAAGTTCAATAGTTTCAAGTAACATAAAAGTTTCTAAGACTGGAAATCTTTAGTACATTATAAAGCTTACTTATTTTATTATTAATTAATTTATTTATTAAACAAATTTAATATCCGCCCAACTCTGGGTGGCCTACAATATTCCTTGCCCGTAGGACTTGACAATATATTTCCTGAGATAGGACTATTTCAATTATTATACTGAATTATTTCAGATGCTACAGCTTGCTGTCGTGCTTCTTTGAGAAGCTTTGTTCCTGGAATCCCCAGTGATGTGAAAGCTGGAGCCATCTGATTTATAATTTGGACCAAACCATCAGCTTGCTATTATTTCTTTCTTTGATGATAAAGAGATGGAACAGCAGATTAAGAAACTGGAAATGCTATTGACACTTAGAAAATGTATCCAGCTGGCAATATCCAGCTTAGACTGTTAATGCTCTTTGTCAGACTTTTATGTAAATAACACTCATAATCATATTGTCCAGGGATATGATATCATTGAGCAAGGGATTCATTTTCCATCTCACTTGGTACTGTTAATATGTATATTGGAGAAGATGGTGCCTCAATGACTGAGCTCAAACAAAGAAAAAAAAAAACAAAACAACAACCCACCAACTCAGAAAATAGGTCCATTATTAATTAGAACTAGCAATATGCCTACTGCAAAATGTGTTTTGAATTTATATAAAGTATTTCCCAGA
This sequence comes from Arizona elegans, assembly GCA_022577455.1. Lineage (NCBI taxonomy): Eukaryota > Metazoa > Chordata > Lepidosauria > Squamata > Colubridae > Arizona > Arizona elegans. Next base: position 130,443,924 of record JAKOOJ010000002.1, read on the forward strand.
AATTTCATTTTGATTTGGCAGGATCAAATTTTCAAGGTGCCATTTGGAAATACAGATGGTCCTTGACTTATGACAACAATTGAGCCCCAGATTTCTGTTGCTAAGTGAGAGTGTCCGTTAAGTGAATTCTACTCCATTTTACAACCTTTATTTCCACAAATGTTAAGCGAATCACTGCAGTTGTTAAGGTAGTAATATGGTTGTTAAGTGAATCTGGTTTCTCCATTGACTTTGCTTGTCAGAAGGTCACAAAAGGTGATGAATTGACTCATAAATATGAGTCAATTGCCAAGCATCTGAATTTTAATCACATGACCATGGGGATGTCGCAATGGTCATAACTGTGAAAAACAGTCATAAGTCAATTTTTTCAGTGTTGTTGTAACTTTGAATGGTCACTAAATGAATTGTTGCAAGTTGAGGACTACCTGTATAGACAAATCAAGTGCCCAGGTATATGATCAATATTTTTTTTTCTGTAACTCGTCAACAGATTGAAAGAGAACTAATGTAGTAAGTCAACTGAGAATGGAGATGAACTCATTTTTCTTTCCCTGTCACTTTATGCTTCCTATCCAATTTGAAATATTATTAGCCAATGTCTTATAGGTTAATAGTGATCTTTAATATTCTCCCACTTCTTTTGAAGCCATTTTTATTGCATTTCATGTTTGAAAAGATGCTTCCACATGTGGTCTTTCTTCAAGGAGAGAAGCAGCTCTGGACCTGGCAGAGTGAAGGAGCTAGATTGATTTATTTCTGGCTCTATTTTAGCTTATTTGAAGTTGGAACAAATCTATTTTTTCCTCTTTGACATTTTACGCAGAGTTAAGGGGATCCTGTTTTGTATTAGCAAGACTTCTCATCTCGTCATGTTCTTTGGATCCAAATTGTGTAACAACAATTACGTTTGTTTTCCATAGTCTTTCAACATAGACTGAGATATCTATTTATATGCACTATTTAAAATGTATCTTCACCTGTCTCTGACCTCAGCCAATAATTCAACATGCAACCATAGACATAGCTATTTCCAAAGGCATCTGGTTGCAGAAATTAGATACCCTTGTTTTTCAGTAGCTTCCAAATGCAATAGAGAAATTGTAGTTTTGTAGCCAGGGAATGAGCTCCATAATAACTCCTAAACCAGACAAATATTAGAATATATTTTTTAAAAAAAATTGTGATATGTTTTAATTTTGGTGTAGAACAGATGGGCAGTCATTTTTGTTCCTTCAGCCATAGCTCAGGGCAGGACACTAAATGATATCCTTTATATTCTTTCTGCTGCACTTCCCTGTAAGTCAGCACAGTGAACAAAACCAATTGGCTCTGGTTTTTCCAGGTTGACAAGTTGTAATCACCTGTGTAGGGTTGGGAAATGGAACTGCAATTATAAAACCTTGTATAGAACTGCCTGAGAAAAACCTTGGAGTTTTTCAAGAAGACGTTGGATGCTGAAGGAGAAAAGAAGAATAATTCCATTTTGCCTCTAAAATTTTCACATTCATATTTTGAAAGCAAAGGAAGAGACTTTGAAAAGACAAAAAAAGGCTTTCTGTATTAAGTATCATTGCATTCCTCTTCCAAGGTTTACTACTTTTATTTTATTTTTTATTTTTTTGGTGCCAAATATCACACTTGTTCTTTGAGGTACATACCAGGGACTTTTCTCAAAAGGTGTGCAAGACCAAGAAATAAACAAGTCCAAGGCAAAACCCAATTTGGTTCAGATTTAATTCAAGGGGGAATGCCAATAAGATTAAATTAAATCATTTAATTTACTAATTTACTGTTTTGGATAATAAGGTAGTGGCTTATTAAATTAATTAATTAAAGGAAGAAATAAAGAAACATTTAGGGAAGTCCCCATTTGTTACATTGTGTCCTGGAATCCAGTACCAACTTCTGGAGGTATTCGTTGGGTGCAGGCTACCTTGGCCCTTATTTGTAATGGCCATACACATACCATAATTTATAGCAAAACATGTCATAACATTATTTTATACTGTAATGTGTAAAACCCATCACTTTCCAAACCCTCAGTTATTCTCCTATATACCCATGGACCTGATGCATGGATGACACAAACTGACTGACAGATTGATTGACTGACTGACTGACTGAATCTTTCTCCCCTTCCACTGCTGTGTATAACTGCTGGCATTTGGAAGGTGACACAAAATGGCATTTAGCTGGGTACTTGAAGAATCTGGAGTGTTTGATTAATATAGCCCACTTGTGTTTTAACATCTAATGCTGAAGTATAACCACTTCACTCCAATGTTTTGGGTGTCAGAGTGCATGAAGCATCACTGCTTGGCTGTGAAAGAGTGCCATCTGGGAATGAGTGAATTATTAGCATTGGGCATAGATCCAGTGCTTGACATTTCGCTCATTAGAAAGTCTATTGTAATTAATGTAATTGAGATCTATTGGGTGTGCCATTGATGGATATGCTTGTCTCTAGAGTACTTTGTTGTCTTCCAGGAAATTCATTGGTGAGAAAATGATGTATGCTGTGTATTAGCTGCATAGAAGCAGATCCTCTAGAGACAAAGATTTCTTGTTATAGTGGGCTTTGTCTCAGCAGAGGGACAGATGATAGCCTTGGAATGCTTCTTATCTGCACTTACTATAGAAGTGGCTTTTTAAAAAAAACCTAGAAAATACATGTTAACTTATTTAAATGAATGGCACATTTGAGCACAGTTCCCTGCACCTCCCTGAAAAATATCCAGAAGAAATGCTGTTTTAAAGAGATATGCATCATGTTTCAGATATATGTGACATTTGTGCTCAATGGCCCATGTTCCCTTTTTTTTTTTTTGCTTTTAATTCTAACCTACTTGACACAGAAGTGCAACACTGCTTCAGACACCCTGTAGATATTGATGGATGGCAACCCCAAAAATCCAGCCTAGCACAAATGAGATTGCAGTGATGGGAAACTCAGTCAGATGTTCGATTACAAGAACACTCTGGAGCAAGAGCATTATGTTTTATGTAATGTGTAGTTGCCATGCAGTTCTAATGCTGGGGCTATTACACAGTTTCATATGAAATAATTGCACATACAAACATATATCCAACAATATTTTAATTGATAGAATTACAGAGTTGAAAGAGGCTATTTAAGCCATGAAATCTAACCTACAGCTCAGTGGTGGAAGAGCAACCTTCTCAGTGAAAATGAAATTTTGCCCTATATAAATGAAATGCTTTTATTTAAAGGTAGAGGTAGATTAAAAAAATATCTATGAGGAATAAAATATTATGAGCAAGCCACAAAAAATGACTTAAATAGAACTGTAGTGGATTGCGATAATATTTGCACATAATATATTTTTGTTATAAAACCTTGGCAACATTGTTGTCCTGTGATTAGGGAATGATTTTTTTTAATCAAGTTTTATTGGTTTTTTCCCCCACATTCACCCACATCTTTTTTGAACAGAGCATTGGCCATATCTTATCTTATACAATTTATCAAATTCAAATACATTTTACTCAATTACAATTTTTGCCACAATTTTCTTTTTTCCCTTTTTTTAATCATATCTCAATATTTCTTTGCTTACTTATATAAACAGCATCTTCATTCATCCCTTAAATTCTAATTTTACTGTTTATTCATATTTATTCCCTTTTATTCTTTAACAATTCATTCTTTATCTTAGTATATTTGTGTTTGTTCGGGGTTGCCTTTCTTCCATTTCATCTTTTTTATTGTACAGCAATCTTTCTCCTCCAACCTACCATCTCCCTCTTTTCTTTCTTTCCTACTTTCTCTTCCCCTCCTCTTCTTCTCTGATCTACTTCCCCTCCTCTTCTCTTTCTCCTCCTCTCTTCCCCCCTCTCTTCCCCTCTCTCCTACTCTAATTTCCCTTCCCTTCCTTCCTCGCTACTCTTCTTTCCCTCTCTCTCCTTCCTCTTCCCTTCCACCTCTCTTCTCCTCATCTCTCTCTATTGCTGTATTCATCTTCAATTTAATATTTTCCACTATGGAGCCCAGGCAACCCTGATCTTTCATTTATCAAATATATTTCACAAAATTCTTCTTATCTTTTTAATTATAAACAGTATATTTCATCTTATTCCATTTTTCTCTTTAAATTTTTTACCGAATCTTCCAATCCTTTATCTTCTTTACTTTTAATAATATGTTTTTTTCTTCTTGACTTCTTGCAAGTATATTAGGGAGTGATATTAAACACACAAACAAAGCATACACAAATTGTTGTGCCATAAAATTGTAAAAGAATCAATAGTATTAGATTATATTAGAAAAGGCCATAAGAGTGGCATAGATTAATAACATGGCAAGCCCTGCATGGGACTGCCCTTGAAAAGTATCCTGAAGCTTCAACTGGTACAAAATGTAGTAGTGCAAGCAATCTTGGACATCCAAAGAATGGCACATGAAATACCTCTGTTGTGCAACCTGCATTGGGTGCTGATTTGCCTCCAGATTCAATTCAAGGTATTGGTTATGACCTTTGAAATCCTACACGGCATAGGTCTTCATCCCACCTGTCCCACCTGGTCAGGTAGGGAAGGCATGTTTGTGGACCACATCAGCCAAAGCATTCCAACTGGTGGGATCCAAGAAAGAGCCTTCTCTGCTATTGCCTGTGTCCGTGGAACATGCTCCTACAAAAGTGAGATGGGCTCCCTCTCTCATGGCCTTCCAAAAAATGTAAAAACATAGGTCTGCACCTTTGCTTGGGTTGCACAGATGAGCACGCAACTGTGGAGTTGGTTGGTGCCCTGAAAGCCCCCCCCTGCCTTTTAATGAATTCTTAACATCCATTCTCAACATCCCTTGCCTCTTTTAAATTTAAAAAGTTTTACATATATTTTCACATTTTTAATAATTTATTGTACATTGCCCAGACTTTCTCTTTGAGGGAGATGGGTGGTTCTTAAATATAATTGATAAATAAATAAATAATAAATAAGTAAATAAGTAAATAAAATATTTTAATGTGTGGGGATAGCTAAATGATAGCAGTAATTTGGAATTATATCATATCGTGGACACCTTTTTTGGCAGGGTTAAAACGTTTTGATTCAGTTGAGGATTTAAAACATGGCAGTATTCATGGCTGGGGCTCAACCTTTTTTTTAAAAAAAGTTTTTTATTTTTATTTCTCATAAACATACTTAAATGTACAATCTCTTATCCATTGTTAATCTTACATATTATCTTTTGACTTTTATCTTAGTTCATTCTTCATCCTAAAAAATTAGAGTATATTCCAAGTTGCTCTTCTACCCTTTCCTCTCCTTTATTTTACAACAATGTTTCCTCTCCTTCTTCCCTTCCCTTCCTTCTTCTATCCCTTTCTACTTTCTTCTTTCCTCCTCTCCTTCCCCTTCTCTACTTCCCGTTCCCTGGCTAGAGCTAAACCTTATTTAGAAGGCCTGGATAAAACAGCTCTCCTATTGAGACTTCTTTGACTTGTTATATTAAGCTACTCTACCTTGACGTGTTCTGTTGAAGATCCAATTGAGTCAGCTTGCCCAGGTGGGGAGATGTTCTGATCCACCAAAAGGGCCCCTGCATTAGCGCAGAAGCCCTTTTTTTAAAATCTAAAACTAAATAAAATGGTTACTCCCCTTGTACCTCAGAAACAAATGCTGATTCAGCATTTTTTCTTAAAGAAAAGCATTGACTTGAAGTGTCCTTTTAAGCCAGTCAGGGCCAAACTATATGGTGTGTGTTGACTTAATTGGTCTTTTAAAGACAGGATGCAGAGAATTAGAAAATATGGGGCCTTCTGGTTACAAGCCTCTCACCCCTAAAAAATGTCCTGCTATCCCCATTAATTTCAAGGAGTGGTCAATTTCTTACTTTTTTAAAAAAAACCTTTTGGGACATGTGTGTATTTTTATATTGTTTAGCCTATGCACCAAACAAAATGCTACCTTGTGATTCTTGGGTGTCTATTATTAAATTCTTAACAAACATATATCATCATATTCTGTGAAACTGGCTCTCAAACTCTGATTCTTCACTATTTTGACATGAGTTGCAAATATGAATAGCAGGGTTTTTTTTAAAAAAATAACAACTATAATTTTTGTAGGCGAGGATGTGTGCCTTCACCTCAAGGTTGATTCATAGCCAATACCTGGACTAGTTGTTGCAGTTTTCTTGACAAGATTTCTTGAGACATCAGGCTATTTATAGGATCTCCTCTCCCTGAGGGTACCTGCCTATCTCACTAGATCAGATAGGATAGGGGTGGTCCTCATTTCTTACTTGAAATAGTGCCCTCTAGTGACACCTAGAAAGATTACTTTTTCCATGGCTATTCCTATATTTGGAATATCCTCCAAGTGCATTTTTTAAAAAAATGGCTCACATGGAGGCCATTCAGCTCAATTTTCTTTTCTTCTAAAAGGAATACCATGAGCTACAAAACAGCCTTCTTTTCATTATTCCCACTCATTCAGAGGGTCACTTTGGCTTTTTTCTAAGAATGGCTGGGTCATAAAAAGGAAGGTAAAAAAGGGAGGTAGCAAAATGAAAAGTACGGAACTGTTTTGCTTTAAGAAAGGGTTGTTGTTTGAATGGTCAAGGTTTTATTATTTGCCACAAAATAATAAAAAGCTGAACAAAAAATTATTTCTTAAACGGGAAAGTAATAATTCATCTCAAAAGGCAACAGTAGAGGAAAGATGCCATTTTTAAAGAATATAATTGTTAAGGATATTACCTAATAACCAGCCTTTTAGCTATCTGCAAGTAAGGAAAATCCCTTTTAACCCCTAGAGAAACTTCAGTAAACAGAAAGTTTACTAAAGAAAGTTCATACTTGGTCTTTAAGCAGAAGCAGACATGGGGAATCTCCGGTCTGTAAAGTGGGATCTCCTTGGTGTTTTCCTAGCTTGTTTTCGTTCAGATGTTTCATTATCAAACTAAGTAACATCATCCCTGTCCTGAGGATGTTACTTAGTCTGGTAATGAAATGTCTGCAAGAAAATCTCCAATGCTCAGAGAGCATCCAGGATCCCTCCATTTAACCCTGAGTTACAAATATTCTCTTTTATCAGTCTTAGTAAAGTCCCTCCATTCATTCCCTCATCTTCCCACTAATGTCTTTTTTTTCCTCTAATTTTGCCAGGGCTGAATGGACTTTGATTTACACTGTAGTAGAAGAAGTTAACAGTAACAGTGTTGGAAGGGACCTTGGAGGTCATCTAGTCCAACCCCCTGCTCACGCAGGAGACCTATACTAGGGATTCGAACTGCCGAACTGCTGACCTTTCTGACTGACAAGCTCAGTGTCTTAGCCACTGAGCCACCTAGTCAGGCAAGATGTAAATGAAGGAGTTAATTTATCCTTTAACAAGAACACAGCAGCTGCCTCTGTTGCTAACTCGTAAAATATACATTCTGAAAAAATATATATTCTGAATGTATGTGTATCTATTTATTCATACATACAAAAACTGTATTGGTGAAGATGCCTTATTACTTCAGAAATCATATCCTCGAGTGGTGAGACTTCTTTGATTGTTTGCTACTTTCTTTATATTAAATGCAATTGTGCACTATTTGCTACACATTTTCTTCTTTACATTGTTGGTTTCTGGCTGAAGATTATTTATTGGTACTATTTTTATCCAAGTGTTATATTTACGTGTGTTCAAGGAGAGACCAATGAATTTCACTCTGCAGTAGTTACATGATGACACTGTAAGAGAAAGTAATATAGGATTGACTCTTTGATATTTCTTGAAGGAAAACAAAACTTTCTGGACTGTTTTGTGATTGTTATTGCCTGAAATTCCCTTGATTTCCTCTTTGTTATGGATCTTCTTAATAGAATAAGGATTCTCGCCACCATTACCAGAATAATGCCATATTGCTATGCTTAGCAAAGCTGCGGAATAATTTAGCTTCATAAATAAGACTGTTCTTTAAGAATTATGTTGAGCTTTCAAATTCATATCCACACTGATAGATTGCCAATGAAAACTTGGCATTCAAATATGTAACGGAGTATTAATTTGTTATTTTAGTTTTTTGTCCCACTTAATAATGAGGAAAATAATATTGATTTTGGATACAGTCATGAAAGAGTGATGATTAAAAAATTATAGAAATGTTTGTTCCCAGAAAGGCCTTTATAATACTTATGAATTTTGAACCTGTGAGTTTTTATTACTTACAAATAATTACTGTATACTGTGAGACAGCAGTAAATTAGGAAATTGGCCTCATGCCCAGTGGCACACCAAGATCAAACCTCCATTTGCTTGTAAAATAGAACTCAGGGTTTTACACAATTTATGATAGCAGGAGACTTGCAATTATTTTTTTCTTTTGCCCTTCGCTTGCCCTTCATTGGTTTTAAGACTAGTTTGATTGGGAAGCTATTTATAATGTTAACAGTTAATGCACTAACATGACCAGTAGGGCCCAGTCAAAGAGTGACCTGAAATGGGTAGGGTATGAATGTAGCACTTCTCTGAGTACTTATGCATCAGATATGTTTTTTTGAAGTTCTGAGAATATATTGCTGCAGTACTTTGAATATAAAAGTTAGTCCTTTTTTTTAGTTGATGGTTTAGCTGCATTGTTCAGTTGCCCCATCACTGGATCTGGCCAGCAACCATTTTTGGAGAGCACAAAGAGATAATGTTTCCCTTTGTTGTTCCTCCACTCACCTTAAAAGTGATCTCTAGATGCAATTTTCTGCTTCATTTCCAAAGCGGATTTTTCCATGTTATGGGCCTTCAAATGCTCTTGTACATGTCAAGTTCCATACTTCAGTTGTTGCAGGACTGGCTGCCTTGTAGAGACTTCAGCATCCTCTGAATTGAATAGTGCTATTGGGAAAGCTATAATAGCACAATGATTTTAGACTTGTGTTATAAATAGATTTCTGGATCAAAGCCAGTTAGGACCTTATTTTGACTACTGTTTTTCTTTCTCTCGGCCACCTATTGTTCCCTGTGTATGCGGGATTCTTTTTTTTTTTTAAATAAATCCACTGTGTCATTGTTTTTCTCTGTGTTTTTGTTTTTGAAGTAGAAGTGTCTCATCCCCAGCTCCCAAATTGTCCATAGGTTATTTGCAAACTGAAAAAGGTGAAAAATTTCTTTCTCAGATCTTGTAAAAGAAAGAAGACTTGGCTTCTTAATATTGAGTTGAATGGTTTTTATACTTTTATATTACATGTGGCACATGGATTTCTGTTTTAAAAATTGCATTTTGGGGGGGAAGGGGAACCTGTCATACTATGAGATACAGTGTGAAGAACTTCCTTAAGTGAATATTGGAAGAAAGTTAGTTTACAGGTTTGAAGTCTGATTGAGAAAATTGCTCACTGGAAAACTAAAACTAAAACTAAAACTAATGAAGTACCCCATGTAGAGGCCCTTAGATAATAATTTACAGTTGTTTAACACAGGAATACCATTAATTTCTGAACTGAGTGGGTATGTCAGAAATTATCATGTTCATCACTATAAGACTGCAATGCTTGATTTGGCCAGTTGATGAATCACCTGGCCAAAACACTACATAGTCCTCAATTTACAAACACAATTGAGCCCAAAATTTCTGTTCTAAGTTAGATGAATTTTACAACTTTTCTTGCCATAGTTGTTAAGTGAATCATTACACTTGTTAAATTAGTGACATGGTTGTTAAAAAAATCTGGCTTCCCCATTGACTTTGCTCGTCAGAAAGTAGCAAAAGCTGGCCATATGATCAGGACAGTACAACCGTCATAAATATGAACCAGCTGCCAAGCATCCAAATTTTGTTCATGTGGCCATGGAGATGCTGCAATGGTCATAAGTGTGAAAAATGGTCATAAGTCACTTTTTTCAGTGCCATTGTAACTTTGAACAGTCACTAAATGAACTGTTGTAAGTCGAAGGCTATCTATATTTTATTTTATTTATTTATTACATTTATGAACTGCCGATCTCCCTCATTTTCAGGGAGAGACTGAAAGGAATTGAATGATTTGGAGGCAGCTACAGTATTTGCAAAATGTCATCTAAGCAAATGAGATTCTCTGAAGAAGCAAGGGTATTAAAAAGGACTATATTATAGTCTAAGACACAAAAAAGATGAAGACGCATATATTCCAAAGATAAATTTCAAATCCATTTGCCAGAAAAATTTATGGCTCACAAATACATCTCCGGATGCTATGGACATTAAGAAGATTTAAAACTATTCTTTGGGGAAGATGACATAAGATTATTTGGAAGACGTCTGGAAAGAAGTGACCCTTCCTAATTCAGTTTTCCTAAGCAGCAAGATTAAATATATACTGCCAATTATATTACCAGGTAACCCAACAGCCACTGAAAGTGCATAAGGAATATCAAGTAGAGATCAAACTAAGCAGCCATTCTAAACAGTCTACCTATTATCACAGATGTGTATCCACAGTTGCAAGATCCATTAAAAAAGTATACAATCTCTAGTGATGACAAAGTTTTGAAATCAACTAAACCTCAAACATTGAGTTCTCAGTGTCTGAGTGTAATAACAGACATTTGGACTTAAACATAGATTAAAAAACTTTGTGACGAATTCTGAAAAATCTGTTTCTTGTGGGGTGGTAGTAGATTAATGTAATGTAATTATATAGATACCTGTTCCTGTTCAAATTCAGTGCCATGACCAATGTGCACAAAGTAATCAACAATCAATTAGACACTATAAGAATGGTCTGTACAAGATGTGATTTTATTGTGCAGGCTTGGCTCTTAAATATATGCCACATTTAAAAAATAATAAAGGTAGTATATTTTTCAAGTAATATTGTCAGCATGAAGCACTATTTCCTTTTTTCCTAGTATTAGATTCTATAGGAGTATCTCTGAAATTAAATTTAGACCCCAAGAGCTTGAACGTCTGCAGTTATACACCAGATTAGCAGCTAGAATTTGCAGGAAGTCAGGCATTTTGAAACCAATTTAATTACATCAGGGAGCTAAACAGGATTGCCACCTTTCTCTTGGTCTTATTGCTATGGCTACTGAACATTACACAGAAGATTCAAGTAGAAGGTACTGTTTCGTGTGCAGGGAAAAACAACTTGAGTTATTGAAAGCATTGATTAAAATCTAGGCTGATGATATTCTATTATACATTTGTAGGCACAGTACAATCCTTGGGAAGAAAGTACTGAAGAAAGCTCAAGTATTTATATTTTTGGGATGGAGAAGTTGTACCTAAACTTCTAAGCTTATTAAAATAGAGCCAGTTTGGTGTATGGTATCAGGCTAAAAACCAGGAGACTGTGAGTTCTAGTCTCATCTTGGGCCAAGTGGGTGACCTTGGGTTAGTCATTGTCTATCATCCTAGAAAGGAGACAATGGCAAACTTCTTCTGAAAAACCTTGCCAAGAAAATGACAGGGACTTGTCCAGACAATCTCCAAGAATAAGGTACAATTGAGGGAACCCTCCTCCCTTATAAAATACAATTTTCAGAATTCCTCATTATCACCATGCTATATCCAGATCTGATAAGAACAATTTTATTGCTCACTTATTGTGATTCACCAGGTTTTTTATTATTATTATTACTTTATTATTGGTTTGATTTATATGCCGCCCTTCTCCAGAGTCTCAGGGCGGCTTACAATGCGTTAAGCAACAGCCTTCATACTTTTGTATATACCTGTTTAGTAGGGCTTTTGGGCCCCCCTAAGCGGTGTTCTTTTTATACAAAGTCAGCTTATTGCCCCCACAATCCGGGTCCTCATTTTACCTACCTCAGAAGGATGGAAGGCTGAGTCAACCTTGAGCCTGGTGAGATTTGAACTTGCAGTAATTGCAGGCAGCTGGCAGCTAAGTGCTACTTAACAGCACTTTAGTCCGCTGTGCCACCAAGGCTCCTTTTTTATGGTCAAAGAATACCGTTCTTTTTTTCCAGTTTTGTTTGTCTGAGGTCATAGAGGATGACAATGGTACAAAATTATACCAACTGAAGAAATGACAATGAGATTTTCCCTTCCTTCCTTCCTTCCTTCCTTCCTTCCTTCCTTCCTTCCTTCCTTCCTTCCTTCCTTCCTTCTTCCTCCCTCCCTCCCTCCCTCCCTCCCTCCCTCCCGAAACTTTGTGTTTCCACTTTGTGTTTCATCTTGAATTAGGTTAAATTCTGATGTCTGTTCAGACTAAGGTGATACCTTGACACGGAAGAAAGGCATTTTTACAGAGTCCTAATATTTTTCATAGTTATGCTGGAACAAGGAGACAGAGGAGGTGGAGGTGGAAAAGAGATGTTATATCCTGAAAAGCATACATGCCTGTAGGTTACATGCCTACGTAGTGTTTTCATGGTGAATACATTTAGAATTGCAGTTCTGGATCTGGATCACCAATGATCGAAAAAAGCATGGTTGGGAAAAAACAGAGAGAGGTAAAACAGAAAGGCAGCAGAGGCAATAGCTTAATGCAGGGGTCCCAACCCTTGGTCCGTGGTCCGGCATTGGGCTGCAGCATGCCAGAAATCGGACAAGTGAAGCCCATCTCACCCATGGGATGCAGGCAGCATGTGAAACCATGCACTCTCCAGTTTGTGGAAATACCTCTCTCCACAGAACTGGTTCCTGGTGCCTGAAAAATTGGTGGCTGGCTTAATGATTCTGTCACTTGAATTATGCAATTCTGTATTATGATAGATAAATATTCATATTCATATTATGATAGGTAAATATTAATTTCAAATAAGAGTTTCAATGTCCATAACTTAAGCTGGTTCCAAACCGTTTCTCTTTTTAGAGAATTCTTCATGATTTCCATCATCACACCATGATCCTGCCCAAAATAACTTATAACCATGGCTGTCAGAAAATTCCCACAACTGGCCCACATTTGCAAATGAGTTCATTAGAGGACTGTTAACTTTAGGTTAAATCTGCACTTCTCTAACTTTCTTTAAATAATTACTTAAAAGTGACAAGGAAACACACATGTACTCTAAGATATCATTATGTCTCTCTCTGTGTGTGTATACAATACATATAAAGAGATGTACCATATTTTTTGAAGTATAAGACACACCTTTTTCCCCCAAAAAAGAGGGTGAAAATCTGGGTACGTCTTTATACTCTGAATGTAGTCCCACCCAGGTTTTCAAATGGAGGTTTCAGAGGCTGATTTTTCTGAAAATCAGAAAAGAAGCTTCAGAAAAGAAGCCCCCAAACAGAGCTTCAGAAAAGAAGCCGCCAAACAGAGTTTCAGAGGCTTTTTTTCTGAAGCTCTGTTTCGGAGACTTTCAGAGGCAGGAAAAAAAGTGAAAAAAAGCAAGGCACAGAGCTCACAACCAAGGAACCTGTTGCTTAAACTCACCTCTGGGAATAACTGAATGGGGGTATTCCAGGAGGCTGATCCACCTGCCAATTAGCTTTTTTCTTATTTTCCTCCCCAAAAACTAAGGTGAGTCTTATTCTCCAGTGCGTCTTATACTCTGAAAAATACGGTACATCCTAGGCAAATTGTACACAATAGACTTTTGTACACTAGTTGTACACTAGTAACTTTTTGACTTTGGTGGATGTGTATTCTGACCTTAAAAAGCAGGAAGCAGGAATTGGTCCTGGCAAAACCTCTTTTATTTACATGACTGTGAATTACTTTCATTCACAGTCCACAAGGTTTGTCCAAACAGTTTTTCAAAGGAATATTTCTCAACACACCTTATCTCACTTGGCAAACTACCATATAACTTGTTTCCAAATGCAGAGTAAGGCAAAACTTGGCACAGTGTCTCTTAGAGTCACGAACAGAACTTTCCACTCTTGAAACTACTGAACGAACGAATTGTTTCCTGCAAAAGCCCCCTCCCCATTCACTCCTCTTTTGTTTCCTATGGGAGGGGCCAATCATTTCCAAGGTATGGCTTTACTCCCAAGTCGACCCTGCTTTCTGAGTTGTTCTTGTTTTCTGGCAGCTCTGTGCATGCACACACTGGGAACGGACTCCTGCTGTTCCTCTGCCTCACTGCTGTCTAGCTCCCCCTCTGCCTCCAAGATTTCCCCAGCCCCTAGGACCCTCGTCCGAGCTTTCCCCAGCCCCCAGGACTGGCCCATGTTCCTCCCCAACCTCCTCACTGTCTGACTCCACTGCCAGCTCTGCTGGCTGCCAGCAGGCCACAACACTGTGGATACCCTGCGAACATCACTTACTACTGCAAACCAATGGGTAGAACATCGTTCTGTACAGATACTTTCAGACTCTGCTGAAATCATTTGTTGAAAATAACACCAGGAAAGGGCATTTTCTTATCCTGCCAAATAGATTCACAAAGTGCATCCTTTTGGCTGAGCTGCACTAAAGAGCAGGTTGGCCATTTTTTTCCCTAGACATTCATTTTTACTAACCAGCAAGATACATCAAAATCTCTGCATCCATAAGTGGAATATTTCTATCTAAAAAGGTATGCTCTTTTTTTTTTGGCATCACATTTATTCTCTCCACTTAATTATAAAAACCTGCAATTTACATTCTTATAGAAAGGTGAGGACAATTTCAAATGTTCTTTAAGATCACTGCTGCCATTAATTTATCTTGGGATGCTGTGAGGCTCTGCATGTTTTGTGCCGTCGTGTTCCAATTATAATGTACGTAATACCTTAGAAATTGACAGGAAAGGAGGCCATAATGTTATCAGGCAAAGATTCACCCTTCAGCAAGTAAGCTTATATATATGAAAAACATTATGCAAATTAATTTTCCATGCAGAGCTGCAGTCCAAAAGGTCTCCTTAGTGGAAAATGAGGATCAATATTTCTGAGAAAAAGCAAATTGAATCACAGCACTGCTTCAATTTTTAATGGTCCTAATGTTGAAGATAAATAGCAAAATTGTTTCAGATTGTTTATTGTGGGATGTTCTAATTTCTATGCCTCTTCTTCTTTATTTTTTGGAACCATTTATTGCTGACATCAGTGCCACACAGCAATTTAGGCTGAATGAGAGAATGTCGTACATGCAAAGAAAAAGTAGCACATGCAGCAAATCTTTTAACCATCCATTTATCTAAATTTCCAGAATGATAGATGCCCCATTAAACTAATTATAACTGAATTTATACTGATACTAATGTCTTCCATTGTTATGCAGAGCTCTGCCATGACATTCACATTATAATAATGTGCCAATTTACATACAAAGTGATTATTGGAACAATTTGCAATTACTAGCATTACAGGATTGATTATTCTATCAGAAATCTCTTTCTAGAAAACCTTTTCCTCGAGTATGCTCCATCGGCAAAAGATCACACTTGAGGAAGGTGCTAGCAATGAAGTTGGCAAACTGCAATTACGTCCAGTATTGTTACCCTGAAAGAAAGGTCAATTCTTTCACACCCGTATCCTGATCTACAGATATTGTTGATGCCAGTCAAATTGGAAAGATGAGGTCAGAACAGCTGTCTCCACATATGGACCACGGTAGGGTTGCAACTCCAAATAATCACAGTTGCACCTCCCAAAACTGAATCAGATCAGGTTGGATACGAGGTGGAGATTTTTTTCTTTGGGGGGGGGTCATTTTTTTAAAAAATATGAATAAATAATTTATACTAGGAAAAAAAAGGGTACTAGAACAGAAATCCAAATATATGCTTTTCTGGTCAAGCAATAGCAATAGCAATAACACTTAGACTTTTGTATACCACTTCATACTGTTTTACAGCAGCGGTGAAATCCAAATTTTTTTTACTACTGGTTCTGTGGGCGTGGCTTGGTGGGAGTGGTGTGGCTTGGTGGGCATGGCAGGGGAAGGATACTGCAAAATCTCCATTCCCACCCCACTCCAGGGGAAGGATACTGCAAAATCCCCATTCCCTCCCCACTCCTGGGGGAAGGATTTTGAAAAATCTCCATTCCCATCCCACTCTGGGACAGCCAGAGGTGGTATTTGCTGGTTCTTTGAACTACTCAAAATTTCCTCTACCGGTTCTGCAGAACCTGTCAGAACCTGCTGGATTTCACCCCTGCCACTCTCTAAGTGGCTTACAGAGTCAGCATATTGCCCCAACAATCTGGGTCCTCATTTTACCCACCTCAGAAGGATGGAAGACTGAGTCAATCTTGAAGCAAGATAATGGCAGAACAATCTTACCTAAATTCTTCACTTGAATAAGATTCTTGTTCATTTACTATCTAAATTTACTGTTTTCTGGACTTCAGGAAGCATTCCAAATTATTGCCACAGCTGGAAAACCAAATGCTTATATTGAGGGAAAAGGGCATATGGCACCCTTTTCTATATTGATCCATTGTTTCAAAAACAGTATTGTAAACAATGTATTTCCCCTGCTTCAAGAATTGTCATCTCTCCTCGTTGATGGCAAGAGTTAATTTCCTGAAAATGTATCTGGCTTAGTGATAAGTAAATAGGCAGCTATTTATTTCAGATATCTGGAATGTTAACTTGCATGCCAACGTTGCCATGGCATTATATGATTTGTGATGTGGCAAGGAACAAACTCCTTATTGCCCCCCACCCTCACATAGCCATTATGCTCCGCTACTGATTAAAAATGGAATAAATCATTTCTGTCTATTTTTTTTTATACCTGGAACATTTTAAGACAAATGCCAACTTTTAACCTTATCTACCACTGAGTATTGTTCTGATGAGACTGGAAGAGATGGGTGGTTTCTTTCATTTGGAAGCATAGTTATAAATCACTAATTCCTCCACTAATAAGTAAAATGTCTCAAAACCATTAAAGATAGATAGATAGATAGATAGATAGGAGGCAAATCCTGCTTTCCATCCATTCTTTCCAAACCGTCTTCTAAATATTTCTACATGTTTGCTTAATAGCATGTTTGTTTGGGAAAATTAATTCAGTCAAACGCGCATCGAGTGTCTCATGGTTCATTCACCAACAGGAGATGGTGCCAAGGAACAGCTCCGATGCTCTTTTGAAACAGTTGCTCACTTGGGCATAAATTTCTATGTCTTATTAGTGCAGACTTCTGCAGCATCTTGCATATTCTGCTCACCAGCTGACAATTGCCTGTTCATAAACTAGAATATTCCAGAAAACAGTTCCATCTTTGCTCTGTAGTCTGGAATGTATGGCTAAGACAGAAGTTCAACTCATTCCAAGTTTCACAGACTGTACAGATGGATGGTTTTGATCATTTTCCCCCCACCCAGAAAGAGTAACGAAGAATATTCCTTTGTATCAGTTCTGCATCAATAGGAATAGAGTAGACAGCATACTTATTCATTTTTCATGTTCATCCCCACAGTTGAATCAAATATCAGAGAGGAATTTCAAAAAGAAGTATCAAGTTTTATGCTTTGTCTTCATGCCTGTCTAGGTGTTTTAGCACAGAAGTAGTGATTTTATGGGCGTTCTTTATCCTCTAGTCCTATAATTAAACAGAATCAGTGGCGGGATTCAAATAATTTAACAAACGGTTCTCTGCCCCAACAACCAATTCTCCAAACTGCCGAGAAAGTTAACAACCGGTTCTCCCGAAGTGGTGCGAACTGGCTGAATCCCACCACTGGATGGAATGGGATGATGTTATTCATTTGATTTCAGAAAACCAAACCATCTACCATCTTTCTATCATAAGAACAAAAAAAAAAAAATCATTAGAGGTGTGTGTGTGTGTGCGTGCGTGTGTGTGTGTGTGTGGTGTGTGTATGTATACATATAGCAATAGCAATAGCACTTAGACTTATATGCCACTTTACAGTGCTTTACAGCCCTCTCTAAGCGGTTTTACAGAGTCAACCTATTGCCCCCAACAATTTGGGTTTTCATTTTACCCACCTTGGAAGGATGGAAGGCTGAGTCAACCTTGAGCCTGGTGAGATTTGAACTGCCAAATTGCAATCAGCAGAAGTAGCTTGTAGTATTGCACTGTAACCACTGCACCACCATGGCCCGTATCTGTATGATATACCCTGTTTCCCTGAAAATAAGACATTCCCTGATAATAAGCTCAATCGGGCTTTTGAGTGCATGCACTAAAATAAGCCCCCCCACCCCGAAAATAGGCCCTCCCCAAAAATATTTAAACGCATGCGCAGCCGGTCCCCGCCATTTCCTCTGGTTTCCTGCATGTGCCCCAAAATAATAAGACTCCCCAAAAATAAGGCTATGCGCTTATTTCAGGGTTCAAAAAAATATAAGACAGGGTCTTATTTTTGATAAATCTTTTTATGATGTTGTAATCCAGTGGTGAAATCTATTTTTTTTTTACTACCAGTTCTGTGGGCGTGGCTTGGTGGGCATGGCAGGGGAAGCATACTGCAAAATCTCCATTCCCACTCCACTCCAGGGGAAGAGCCTGTAGTACAGTGGACTAAGCACTGTTATTAACATCTGCTGCTTGTAATTACTGCAAGTTCAAATCTCACCAGGCTCAAGGTTGACTCAGCCTTCCATCCTTTCAAAGGTAGGTGAAATGAGGACCCAGATTGTGGGGGCAATAAGCTGACTTCGTATAAAAAGAACACCGCTTAGGGGGGCCCGAAACCATATGAGGTTATTTGCTGCTTTTGACAAACATACAAATTCAGCTTCAATAGTAGTTGTACCAACTAGATTTTGTTTTCCTGTATACCAATGGATGGGACAACCATTGAGAAAGAGAATATAACCTGAAGTGCTTTTTCTAGTTTTTACATCACCTGCCCAATCAGCATTGGCATAACATGAGAGTGTGGGTATTGAAGAGTTACTTGGTTCTAACCTTAGAGATGCCCCTGAACTATGTTTCAAGTACTTAATGATTTTTTTAACTGCTTCCCAATGATAAATAGTAGGATTGCTTACATATCTGGATAGTAAATTGACAGGTAATGCTATATCAGGTCTGGTCCAATTAGCTATATACAGTAAAGAACCTATTGTTGACCTATATAATTTGTTGTTAGTGAAAGGATCGTTTTCATTATGCATGTTCTTTACAAAATCAGGGTGCATAGGGGTTTCGCAGTACTTAGCTTCATTCATATTACATTTTTTTACTAATTCTAATATTTTTTCTTCTTGGCATAAATGGAATCCCTTTTGTGTTTGTGTGATGTGAACTCCTAAGTACTTGTTTATTTTTCCTAGGGATTTTAGAGAGAAATGTTTGTTCAATTCCTGAGCGAAGATCTCACATTTTTGTTTCTGATTTCCTATATATAAAATATCGTCAACATATATGAGAACATATTCTGTAGAATCCTTGTTTTCCTTATAAAAGAAACACATATCAGCATGAGTGGGGGAGAATCCTATTGATTTTAGTATGGTGGACAAACAATCGTACCATTGTTTTCCAGATTGTTTCAGTCCGTATAGGCTTTTATTTAATAGCCATGTGTTACCTTCCAGTGGGTGTATTCCAGGAGGAGTTTAACATATATTTTCTTGTCCAGTTTGGTATGCAGATAGTCAGTTTGAACATCAAATTGATATACATCTAATTTCAAGATTGACGCAATCACTAAGGCACATTTTACGCTTTCTATTCTTACTGTAGGGGAGTAGGTTTCCGTATAATCTTCAAGATATTTTTGGGCAAACCCGTGGGCAACTAATCTAGCTTTATATATGGTTTCATTGTTATCTAGGGTCTTTATTTTATATATCCATTTTGTTCCAATTGGAGATTTGCCATTAGGTACTGGTGAAGGGGTGTATACATCTAGTTCTTTTAGACTATTTAGTTCCTTTTTCATAGCTATTTCCCATTTATTTCTCTCCTCATGAGGTAGTTTTGTTACTTCTTCATATGAAGTAGGGGTATATTCTTCAGTATGTATTGACATGACAAAATCATTGTATTTACTAGGTTTTTTGTTTCTGCTCTCTGATAGGTCTGTTCTCAGGTGTTATAGACTGATGTAGGTATCTTGCTTCTTTATCAGAGAGAGTGTCTAATTTCAATAATGGGTGATTTTCTTTCCATTCTTTAGTATCAATTTCTTTGTGTTTGTGTTTGATTATTGGTTGTGTGTTATGATTTGTACTATCTGAATCTAATTGATTGTTTGTGTTGTGTGCAGTGTGAATTATCTCGTTTAGGTGAATCTTGGACCAATTAGTGTGTTCATGAAATGTGGCTGACCTGGAGATTATGAAGTTGTTTTGGTTGTCAATAAATCTATATCCTTTGGTGCCAGATTCGTACCCCATGAATCTGAGTCTTTTGGATACTCTGTCCACTTTTCTCCTAATTTGTTTGGGGATGAGGACGTCAGCTGTGACTCCAAAAATATGTAAATGAGATATGCTGGGTTTTCTTTTATACATTAACTCATAAGGGGTTGAATTTATTGTGCTGGACCATAATCTGTTGATTGTATAGTTAGAATATAGGACGGCTTCTGGCCAGAATGCCTTTCCTAGTCCAGCATCTTCTAGTATGCACCTCATCATTACTTGTAGTGTTCCATTCTTTTTTTCTACAATACCATTCTGAAAGGCCGAAAATGGACTAGATGTGTAATGAAGTATTCCCTGTTCCCTAAGCCATTTAGAAAAATCCTTGGATAAAAATTCTGACCCTCTGTCGGTCATAATTTGTTTTATTTTTGTATTATGTTGGACTTCAACCCGTTTGTAGAATTCTTTAAATTTGTGAAAGACTTCACTTTTGTGTTTAATTGTGTATACAAATCCATAGCGACTGTAGTCATCAACTATGGTTAGAAAAAATCTTTTTTTATATTTTATGGAAGGTTTGAATGGTCCTACTAGGTCCATATGTATCAATTGGAAGACTGAATCAGTGGTACGTACTGATTTTTTAGGTCTGGGTTTTGTTTTTAGTTTGGCAGACTTACAAATTGAGCACTCGAGATAATTGTCACAATTCTTTATTTTTAAACCATTAGTATATTCTTTCATTTTTTGTACTGTGGGGAAACTTATATGACCTAATTTCCTATGTAGATGTGCACAATCATCATGTAATAGTTTCCCTATAGAGGGCTTATCATTTTGAGTTTTTGGTTGATTGTCATTGTTTGCATTGTTATCAGTTGTTTGATTTGGTGCTGTGAGAGTATTGGTGAGATGTTGATTGGTATTTGTTGTGTTGAGATATGGCAAACCATCAATAATGGTGGTTCTTCCTATATGCATCCCGTTTCTGTTCATGTAAGCTTGGCCTGCCTTAATTTTAATTTCTATATTTAAATCTTGGCTGAGTCGTATGGCAGCCAGTATATTGTATGGAATGTCGGGTGTTACCAGGACCCCCTCTATTTTGCCAATTTCTGGTAAGATTATATCTCCTTTTCCAATTACTTTGACATTAGTTTGATTGGCCACTTTGATTGTGAAATCTTCATTGACAAATGAAGATAATAGACTAACATCATATGTGGTGTGGTTGGTTGTGCCCGAATCGATTAACCAGAGGTTTTCCTTTTTAATGTGTTTGTTATTGTATCCCCGTTTTGTGAGCCCATATAGTGATCCTGAATATCTCTCTTTGGAGGTGTCTCTACGTTCTTTCCTGTTGTTGGGGTTTGGAGAGTCTCTTCGTCTAAATCTGTGTTCTGGAGAATGTCTATATCTATGTTCTACTCTGTCTCTATGATAATTATGATCTTTACTTCGAGTGGCTTTGGGACAATCCCTTCTATAATGACTTTTAGATCCATATAAGTAACATTCAGGGTGATGATTGTATCTGTCTACAGAGAGTGGCCTTTTATCTGTTTTGTATTCTTGCAGTGGTCTACTCACCCTGTTATTAACACAGCTGCCTGCAATTTCTGCTGGTTCGAATCTCTCCAAGGCTCAAGGTTGACTCAGCTTTCCATCCTTTCTAAGGTAGGTGAAATGAGGACCCAGTTTGTGGGGGCAATAAGCTGACTTTGTATAAAATATACAAAAGTATGAAGGCTATTGCTTAACGCATTGTAAGCCACCCTGAGTCTCCGGAGAAGGGCGGCATATAAATCAAATTAAAAAAAAAATATGCAGAAAAAGGCACAAGAGTCTGTGAGGGTTCGATATATATATATATATATATATATATATATATATATATATATATATATATATATATATATATATGAAAATTGATATATATATATATATATATATATATATATATATATATATATATATATACACAAAGGAGGAGTGGTCAAAGGTAAGTAGGAGTGGTTTTGGGGATGATGTACACAAAAGTGGGAGGTAACTATAATTATGTACAGAAGCAAATATATTAGGCATTTACATATGTCACAATTTCTGCTATCAGTTTTCCAGAACTTGTCAGAACCTGCTGGATTTCACCCCTGTTGTAATCCCTTGCTTCAGGATGGAGTTGGGGCAGTTGAATGGAGCCAAGTATTTACTGGTTGGATGCTCTTCCTGATGCGAATGTGGCGTTTGCAGCAGATATTTTATCTTTGTGCCTTGATAGAGAAACATCTGTTGCTGCCTAGGATTGAACTTTCACCTTCTGACTGGGAAAATGCTTAACAAGTTAAGAAAAGAATGAGGGAGGAAATAAATGTGTACAATTTGTATACAATGGTATGCAGATTTTCCCTGAAACCTGATTTAAATTAGAGTTTTTGGACTCTAGTCTTTTGACTTTGAGATTGTAAATTCAGATAGAAAGTGCCAATGACACTTTCAGTTCCCAGAAAGGAAACATTGTTCACACATTCTTGTGCAAGAAATATCTTAAAGACAAATATTATGGCATTTTATGTACTACCAGTTAATTTCATCAGACACATGAAATATTATTCTGAGAGAGAATGTGTGCAATGTTGAGGTTGGAGAGAGAGAGAGAGATGTGGGTAATTGAATTCTTTGGTCTGTTTAGAAATTAAACTAGGATAGATTTTATTGTCACCCTTGCTAATTGCAACTGCTTCTGTTTTGACTTACAGCTGAAGGATGGTGGCCTCATTTCTCATGCAAGAGAGCCTTCATCCACGCACACTTTCAGTGTCACCAACCAGTGCAAATCCATCAGTTATGGTACTTCTGTGATGATTGGTTGTTTTGACAGATGGAAGGACCAGACTCATGGATTCAACCATCTCTCATCACACACCTCTCACCTGCTTCCCCACCCAACTGGAAAAAGGGAGAAGTGAAAGGGAAGAGAAGCCTCATTATCAATCCCTAGTTGAGATCTGGATCAGTCTGAGCAGTATGTGACGGATATGTGTGTATGTAAAACTGTCACAAAGGTGCTTTTTCCAAGAGGCAACAGGACTTTCTGGTTTTTCTTTGAAGTCTTTTCGCTTCTCATCCAAGAAGTTTCTTCAGCGCTGAAAGTTTAAAGCGCTCCATGGCTTAGGGCCAGGGTATTTACGAGACCGTCTTCTGCTACCAATAACCTCCCACCAGCCAAAACGCTCTCACAGAGAGGGCCTCCTCAGGGTGCCGTCAGTAAAGCAATGTTGGCTGGCGGCCCCCAGGGGGAGAGCCTTCTCTGTGGGAGCACCCGCCCTCTGGAACGAGCTACCTCCCGGAATACGACTGATCCTGGATCTCCGCACTTTCTGTAAGGCCCTGAAGACGTTTTTATTTCAGCAAGCTGGCCTGGCCTGAATAGGTTTTATGGGTTATTTTTTAATTGTATAGCTTGGGGTTTTAAATTGGGGGGTAATAATAATAATAATAATAATAATAATAATAATAATAATAACAACAACAACAACAACAACAACAACAACTATGACTTGGATGACTGAGAATCTGCATAGTATGTAAGATTGTTTTCATTCTTCTGCTTGACTATGCAACCTCCCCCCCCCCTTCCTATTAGATGTTGTTCAGGGAAAACATTACATCCCTGTTTAAAAATACCAACAAACAAACACTACCTGAAGGGCTTGGGTTGTGTAGTGGCACAGAAAGACATCTTTCTCTCTCCCTTCACCACATCATGTCCATTACTACCACTGGTTAGCTGCTCTTCAGTCTTCAAACTGGAGAGAGGTTCAGAGATTTGCAAATATAAGGGGAGAGCTGGGTTCCAAAGAACTGGAATCTCTTGCTCTCCCAAACTGATGGACTTTGAAAGGCAGTATCTAGGGACTGGAGAAAAGCAAATAGATCTAACTACCCTAGAATGCCTAGTAGGTTCAGAACTATTGCCACCCACTAGGCATCTGATTCTACCGCCAATAAGTCTAAGAATGAGCTTACGGAGCAGAAAATAAAAGCACCATATCAACTAAACACAACTTCAAGCTGCCATAGATATCAGCAGGGGCCAAGATGAAAGCAGTATCATGGCAACAGGGAAGGGGAAAAAAACATTTCAGGTGTGAAAGGCCAGTATCATATTTAATTTTCTCAGATGGACAGGCAGACTAAATAAGGAAGCCACAAATATAGCTACTCCAATAGCCTGTAAGTGTTTTGAATTAGGTCTACTGCAATCCCCGACAGTTGCTCACAAGATTATGCCTAATGGGCGATGTAGTCCAAAAATTTTAGGAGGCCTCGTTTTGCTTATTGTTGTGGTAAGATATGGTTCTATAAAATGCAAGCAAAAATTACATATAAACCAGACGTACTGTTGGCTAAATATGGACAAGTATTGCTGCCTAACTCCTTTTTGAGCTGGCTAGTTCTCTTTCCTTTATTTTCTGTTCCTCCTGCTGTGAGGTACATGTGTGTTTCAGATTTTATCTATGCAACAAGACAATGCTAATAATGCAAGGTGGTGTCTTCTGATTATGGTTACGCTAACTTAGTTTTGATCAATGAGCTAAATTCAGTGATTTCTAAAGATAAATCATTACCAATTGCATGGAGTGAAACAGGAATCTGTATTTTTGGGGAAAGGACTGATAGGTTACTGTACTAGAATGGCCTTGCCTGGATGGCCCCTGCCGGCCCTGTTTATTAAAAGTTTATTTTACTTATATTGCTGTGTATTGCATCTGTATAGCTGCCCCTCTACTTACTTTAATGGGTCCTTGGTGTTCTCTGGGCTTAGTGGTTTTCTTGCAGTTGTTTCATTATCCAAACTAGGTACATCATCAGTGCTAGTAAGGAATGGGATCTTCTGTTAGTTTGTATTTTAGGGGCTTGCCCTATCAGTGTTAGTGGGAGTGGTCTCGGAGGTTCTTTGGTTGGGCTGTTTACTGTTATTTTGTTTAGCAGATCCTAGTTTGAGGTATTGGGTAATGTTTGGGTAATGAAACTTCTGCAAGAAAAACAACCAAGCTCAAAGAGCGCTAAAGATCCCACAGTTCAACCCTGAACGCAAATATTTTCTTTTACTTGTATTTAATTTAAAACCAATAAATATGTATAAAATGAGCACAATTAAAAATAATTATAAAAATGGGCATGCAAAGCAAGAGCGGATGATAACTCAGAAAGGGAGCCACTGTAAAATTTCTCTGGTCTCGAGATAAGAGAGCCAGGTCTTGAGGGACCCTTCAGAATATTGAGCTGGATGGAGTTAATCTCAATTCTGGGGGGGGGGAGGGGGGAACAGTGGTGGGTTGTTCCTGGTTCGGTCCGGTTCTATAGAACTGGTAGTAAAACCAGCTGGAGGCTCCGCCCACCTGCCATGACATCATCATGGGTGATCTGCGCATTTGCAGAAGAGCATGTGTGCGTATGAGCAAAGCAAGCATACGTGCACGATCTCATTGCAAACCAGTAGTAAAGGTAAGTGGAACCCACTCTTGGGGGGGAGGGGAAGATTCCTCAATGCAGGGACTGTGATAGAGAAAGACCTCATCCTGGGACCCACCAAATATAATTCCCTGGAAGAAAGGACCCATAGCATTCATTCTCTACCAGACCTGATGGGTCCAAAAAATTAGATCTCTTCTATATGGTTCAGGCATTTTCTGCATTTCAAGAAAGCATACCAGAAACAAAGCAACAAAGATGATTAGGGGACTGGAGGCTAAAACATATGAAGAACGGTTGCAAGAACTGGGTATGTCTAGTTTAAAGAAAAGAAGGACTAGGGGAAACATGATAGCAGTGTTCCAAAATCTCAGGGGTTGCCACAAAGAAGAGGGAGTCAAGCTATTCTCCAAAGCACCTGAGAGTAGAACAAGAAGCAATGGGTGGAAACTAATCATGGAGAGAAGCAACTTAGAACAAAGGAGAAATGTCCTGACAGTTAGAACAATTAACAAGTGGAACAACTTGCCTACAGAAGTATTTTATTTTATTTTATTTTATTTTATTTTACTTTACTTTACTTTACTTTACTTTACTTTACTTTACTTTACTTTACTTTACTTTACTTTACTTTACTTTACTTTACTTTACTTTACTTTACTTTACTTTACTTTACTTTACTTTACTTTACTTTACTTTACTTTACTTTACTTTACTTTACTTTACTTTACTTTACTTTACTTTATTTATTGGTTCAATTTATATGCCGCCCTTCTCCGGAGACTCAGGGCAGCTTACAATGTGTTAAGCAATAGCCTTCATACTTTTGTATATACCTTCTTAGTAGGGCTTTCGCCCCCCCAAGCGATGTTCTTTTTTATACAAAGTCAGTTTATTGCCCCACAATCCGGGTCCTCATTTTACCTACCTCGAAAGGATGGAAGGCTGAGTCAACCCTGAGCCTGGTGAGATTTGAATTTGCAATAATTGCAGGCAGCTGGTGCTACTTAACAGTACTTTAGTCTGCTGCACCACCAAGGGTCTATGAATGCTCCAAACCTGGAAATTTTTAAGAAAATGTTGGATAACCATTTGTCTGAAGTGGTGTAGGGTTTCCTGCCTGGGCAGGGGGTTGGACTAGAAGACCTCCAAGGTCCCTTCCAACTCTATTATTCTATTCTATTGTAAACACATTAAAACCTCCTCTTGCCTAAAAGAATAATTGATCCCCTAAAATGCCCAGTCAAAAGCTTGTTGGAGTTTTCAGTGCATTTCTCATTTCTAGTGATTCTAATACAGCTCATTTAAAAAATAGACCTGAAGCGAGGTTCAATGGCCTGGTGTTAAATCACCTCCTGATGCCAAGACATTGGGTAGACAATTCACCACATATATTACACCTTGCAGTCCAGTGACTCAGGAAGAGATAAAGTGAGAAACACTTCCTTGCTTACATTGCTAGGATAATGTCAATTTAGACCCTTAGTTACTTGCTGGGTGGCCTCTCTGCTATTATGTATGTGTGTGTGGATATATCGTCTACAGTTCTGCAGGGTAATTTGTCATCTTTGTCTCAGTGTAGTCAAGAATAACAACTGGCTATTTAACATGCCCAGCTCTTTCTTGAACCAGAATGTAATATCTGTTTTGCAAAGACTGGCGACAACATCTTTATTAAAAGCAAAGACTCATTCAATGCAAAGGGTCAGGGACCGTGGCTATAAGTCAAGTCTCTACCCCATTCTTTTTATTATCAACTATCAACACTGAACAAGGAAGACCACTCATGGGAAATTTCAACTTATGATACTTCTGGCATATTCCAAAATAAAATGCTTGCTATTCATAATCCACAGTTCAAAGAACAGTTATGCCCATGTTCTCTTTTTAAAAGAAAAAATAGTCACTATTGCTTTGAAAATAAGAAATGGGAGCTTGCTGTTTGGGTAATTATATGGCAGACAGGGCCATGTCAGAAAATCTCCTTGCTAGGCTGCTGGGAAGGATCTATTTGTCTATCAGAATCTGCATCAGGAATACTTTGCATTAATTAAATATTGCCATCAGATTTTCTTCTTGGAATGTAGCAAGAGCAGCAGTTCAAAGGTATGTGATGGTGATTTAGCATATAACTACAGGAACTACAATCCCAAATAAATCATAGGACATAAAAGGAGCTTTCATTCATCAGACCAAAGTCCTAGAGGTGCTAGGAAATCCAACAGAAAACTTATAAGCAGCTCATAACAATGGTGAAATCCAAATTTTTTTACTATTGTTCTGTGGGTGGGCTGGCTTGGTGGGCGTGGCAGGGGAAGGATCAGGAGTGAAATGCTCCCAGTTCAGACTGGATCACCCGATCCGGTAGCGATGGCGGTGGGTGGTTCAGAGAACCGATAGCAAAAATTCCTGTGCCCCACCCCCATGCCCACTGAGCCACACAATCATCAAAGGCTGTTTTTAAAAAAAAAACAAAAAACATTTTTTCTACAACCTCTTCAGCTGAAAAAATGCTTTTAAAACTTAAAAAAAAAGCCTCTGACAATCGCACGGCTCAGCTGGAATCATCAGAGGCTTTTAAAAGCATTTTTTCTACAACCTCTTCAGTCAAAGAGGTTGTAGGGAAAAAAGATGCCCAGCTGAGTTGCCCGATCGTCAGAGGCTCCTAAAAGCATTTTTTTCTGCAACCTCTTCAGCCGAAGAGGCTGTGGAAAAAATGCTTTTAAAAGTAAAAAAAAAAAAAAAATGTTGGCCACCCCCACCCTGTCACATTACTCCCCCACCAAACCACATCCACAGAACCGGTAATAACAAATTTTAGATTTCACCCCTGGGAAGGATACTGCAAAATCTCCATTCCCATCCCACTCCAGGGGAAGGATACTGTAAAATCCCCATTCCCTCCTCACTCCTATGGGAAGGATATTGAAAAATCTCCATTCCCACCCCACTCTGGGGCCAGAGGTAGTATTTGCTGGTTCTCTGAACTACTCAAAATTTCCGCTACTGGTTCTCCAGAACCTGTCAGAACCTGCTGGATTTCACCCCTGGCTCATAACATAGTAGAATTACTATAGAATTACTATATCATACTATATCACTACTACTAGTAGTAGTACTAGTACTACTACTACAGGTACTACTACTATCTGTCAGTAGTAGTAGTAGCCTTTACTGACAGATATTTTACTGCTTCCAGTATTGGAAGTCTATTTCCTGCAAAACCTCTATCATTCCAAACAAACAGGACATTCTAAATGCATATAATTCAGTAGAACTAGGATTATAGCCAGAAATATGTGAGATCTGATTGTTTCATGATAAATTCATCCATAAACAAGTCTTCCAAAAGAACTGGGGAATCAATGAAGTTTTGGCAGGAAATAGAAGCCCCAGCTCACACTCTTCAACAGACTAAAGCCTGCTTCCATAACACCTATTCTAATGTAATTGCTAAAACTGTATACTACGTTTCAACCAGCAGGCTGCCAATAAAATCCTGCACTTCCCTGCTTCTTCTCTCAAAACTAGTTGTGGGAAAAGTAGGGTGATGACTCAAATGTTGCTTAATTTTGGAAGGCAAAGGGGCAGGGGAATAATCCATCAAGCAAAGGGATTTTATTGGAAATAAACTTATTCATTACATGTATTAACATTATATGCCTTGATAGTACAGTGGTTTAGTGCACCCTGTTATTAACACAGCTGCCTGCAATTTCTGCTGGTTCGAATCTGTCCAAGGCTCAAGGTTGACTCAGCCTTCCATCCTTTCTAAGGTAGGTGAAATGAGGACCCAGTTTGTGGGGGCAATAAGCTGACTTTGTATAAAATATACAAAAAATGAAGGCTATTGCTTAACGCATTGTAAGCCGCCCTGAGTCTCCGGAGAAGGGCGGCATATAAATCAAAATTTAAAAAAAAATTGTCACATCCCGCTTGGACTACTATAATGCTCTCTACATGGGGCTCCCCTTGAGGAGCACCCGGAGGCTCCAACTGGTCCAGAATGTGTCCGCGCAGGTGGTGATGGGGGTGACTCGGCGTCCCCATGTAACACCTCTCCTGCACAAGCTGCACTGGCTCCCAGTGGTCTTCTGGGTGCGCTTCAAGGTATTGGTTACCACCTTTAGAGCGCTCCATGGCTTAGGACCCGGGTATTTATGAGACCGCCTTCTGCCGCCAGTAGCCTCCCACCGACCAGTACGCTCCCACAGAGAGGGGATCCTCAGGGTGCCGTCAGCCAAACAATGTCGGCTGGCGGCCCCCAGGGGGAGAGCCTTCTCTCTGGGGGCACCTACCCTCTGGAACGAGTTGCCCTCAGAGATATGGCGGATCCCGGATCTGTGCACTTTCCTCCGTGCCTTAAAGACGTTTTTGTTTCATCAAGCTGGGCTGACCTGACCTAACTTTTTTTAATTGTTTTAATTTTAAATTGTTAAATTATGGGTTTTAATATAGGGATGTTTTAACTGTGGGCCAAATTAATTCAATCAGATTTTAATATTGTTTTAATTTTTATATTTTCTGTATTTTATCTGCTGGCTGTTCTCCGCCCCGAGTTCTTCTGGAGAAGGGCTGTATACAAATATAATAAACATAAACATAAACATCTTTCCTAAGATTCCAGCAATTCATGCATTGTTTTTTGTGCTGACAGAGAATTCTGAAAGATTATTCCCACTGCATCTATACAACAAGAAGACTGACTAGCTACCATTAGCATGACAGTCATTGTAACAAGCTGCCCAAGTCACTCTTTTGGTTAGATTTGGGTGATGGTATTTTACGTGAAGCAGTTGGCCTCATTCCAGATGAGTTACTGTAAAACTTAAAAGAATTTAATTATCCCTGATAGTTAATATTTAATGATGAAGAGGTGAAATTGTCTTGCGGGATTTCATTTCACTGTCCAGATCCTCCCCCCCCCCATCAAAATAAAACCCTTTGATATAAAGGACAACATGTATTTATTGTAAAAAATGGGGGGGGGAGAGAGAAACAGGCAGAGAGGCAGGCAGACAGAGGAAGAGACAAAGGAAGAGAGATGGGAGAGAAGTTAAATAAGAGACAGAGAGAAAGAGACAGAGGGAGAGGGACAGGGAGAGTGACAGAGATGGAGATGGAAGGTGACATGGAAGGAGGAGAGGTAGACAGAGAGGAACAGATAGAGGGAGAAAGAAGGTGATGGAGAGGAAGAGGAAGAGAGAAACACAGGGAGAGATAGTGAGGTAAGGAAAGAGAGATGAAGGGCGATATAGAGGGAGGGACTGAAAGTGAAAGAGAGAGACAGTGCGAAACAGAGACAGACAGAGAGAGATGGAGGGAAAGAGAGTGTTAGAGGGAGAGTGAAAGGGAAAGATAAATGGAGAGAGAGGAGAGAGGAGAGAGAGAGAGGGGGGGATACATTGCTTAGAACATATATACAAAGTATTGCCCACTTGTAAGCTCTTTGTTTTTTCCCTTTCCTCACAAGCTGTTTGATGTGAGGCTGAAGCAGTGGTGGGTTTCAACCGGTGTTACCACCGGTTCAGTTTGTGCATGTGCTTTGTGCATGCTTCGCGCAAGTGCGTTGAATTTCAGAACAGCGAGGCACGGCAATCCGCTCTGCCGCGCCTATCAGCTGGACTAAAAACAAATGAATATAGGTAGGTATAGCACAGGGGCGGGCGGGAGGGCCCAACTGACAGCTGGAGCGAACTGGTTCGCTCTCACGTCACCATCTGCGCTACCGGCTCGCCCAAACCGGGGAGAACCGGTAGCAACCCACCACTGGACCGAAGATATTTATTTGTAAATTCTCATAAGGGTGAGAAGGGATTGTTGCGTCTATGTATATTTACAGATCTATGCAAAACTCTAAGAAAGTAGTTGCACTTCATAAAGAATCCTTCCCAACTGCTTTGTGAAGTAATACAGCTAGTCCTCAACTTACAACAGTTCATTTAGTGACATTCAAAGTTAGAACAGCACTGAAAAAAGTGACTTTTGACTATTTTTCACACTTACAACCGTTGCAGCATCTCCATGGTCAGATGATCAAAGTTCGGATGCTTGGCTACTGATTCATGTTTATGATGGTTGCAGTCTCCTGGGGTCATGTGATTTCCTTTTGGGACCTTCTGATAAGCAGGAAGTCAGATTCACTTAACAACCCTGATACTAACTTAACAACTGCAGTGATTCACTGAACAACTGTGTCAAGAAAGGTCATAAAATAGGGCAAAATTCACTTAACAGATGCTTCACTTAACAACAGATATACTGGGCTCAGTTGTGGTTGTAAGTTGAGGACCTTCTTTATGGCCTTTTTTTTTTGGTTCTAAGGGGGCAGAAGAGGAACTTTTTTTCCTACACCACTTGTCAAAATGTATCCTGGTTAGGTGTCCTAAAGGTGCTTTTTCATTAGGCAACTGGACTTTCTCGTTTTTTTTCTTTTGAAGATGTTTTGCTTCTCATCCAAGGAGCTTCTTCAGCCCTGACAGGATAGTGGGGAATGGAAGGGACAACTATGACCTGGATGACTGAGAATCTCTACAGACTCCTGTTTTCTGAAGGTGGCTTCAGAAAAGAGTACACAATAATCTGAAGTGTGCAGTGAAATTGTTCTGTCTGGGGTCCCATCAATATACATTGAAGGTTTTCCATATTCATTGATTACATAGACTAACAATGTTAATGGACATACAAAGAATCATGAGATCCTCCTACATACTTACAAAGAATCCCCCTTTGGTTTTTCTTCAAGAGACCGAAGTAGTAAATTAATGTAAGATTCTGGCATAATCTATTCTGCAGAAAAAAACTACTCTGCAGAGTCTTGTAAAGGAAAAAAAAGCAATAATCATAGCAGCAATGATGTACGTTTCCATTATTTATTATTTATTTATTAGATTTATATTGACGCCTATTCACCCATGGAGAGTCCAGGTGGCTTACAGAATATAAAAACCACATTTAAAAAACTAAAAATCATAAAAAATCAAATAAATTAATGTAATAAAATCACCCCTGACTCCCACCTCCCACCCCAGCAACAGTCGATCACACGAGCCATTTAATGGGCACTATCCCACTCTGGGTTCCCCAGGCCCGCTGACAGAACCAGGTCTTCAGCGCCTTCCGGAAGAGAATTAGAGTGGGGGCTGTTTTAATCTCTGGGGGAATGTTCCTATGTTTCCTATCTGGGCTACCTTGAAAGAATACAGAATAGAATATAGGATAGAATATTTCATATTTGAATGTATACAATATAACTTGTTTCTTTTTTTTTAAAAAAAAATCACAGTTGAATAACTATTTCATCAGAAGTGCAAGATATACAGTAAGCATCTTTTCTATTTTAAAATACAGTTTTGGGGTTTCTGCTCTTGGAGCAATAAAATTAAGGTAATCATTTCATGCTGATTTGGAAGGATGTTTAAGCGCATGCATCTTGAATATGTATATGTCTACACAAAACACAGTTATGTTCAAAGCTAAGAATTAAACTGGCTTCATCTCTCATAGCTTACTAGAAATAAAAAGAGGAGAAACCTACACTGTATGCATTCCATTTAAATGGACTTTTATTTCTATCCCCAACTGGGTGAATGCAATTATATGGCACACATTTAAGCTAAAGAAAACACATTTTAAAATTTGAGTAAGCTTAGAATAAATGTTCAGTTGCATGTTTTTTGGCAATGTTTTAAAAGAAGATGATGATAGTATGGAAGAAATGTTTGATATTAAACCCTGGATAGAATTATCATCTTTGCAAATGACTTAAACTATTGAACTGGAAATAATTCAGAAATATTATTAGCAACCAAATAACTTTAAAATACACATGATTCTTTCCTCTTTGTTTAATTTAAACCTAATATCTGCTTATTTCTGACATAAGCAGAAAATCCTGATAAATAATTCCAATACATGCCTAAACATCTCCCTTCACAGCTAGCTCCTAATTTGATCTCTGGAGACCTTTCTTAGTAGCCGAATATTTTCATTTATTTCAAGAGTACCTACATCACCAGATATTTCTAATCTCACGTTGCTTAGTAATGCTGCTAGATGAAGTTCTCAGCAGATCATTAGGCTTGTTCAGTAATAATGTTACAAATCACAAGAGATTCATCACTGTGAATAAACAAAAGAAGGGTTATTTTTACCAGGGGAAAATGGAATAGGTTAATTTCACTTTCCAGGTTATTTCCTGAGATTATTTAACTAGAATATATTTTTGTGTGTGTGTGTACACCATTTGGTATAAAATGGTTTGTCATGAATGTGACTGCTTGAGGGCTCCTGGATTGGAATTGAAAGGTGAAAGGGATGCAGTATGCTTCCTCCCACATGCTGGGATAGACCAGGTGTCTCGACAGAAAAACGTGCGCGCGCGCGCGCGCGCGCGCGCACACACACACACACGGTTATACTAGCATTTCAATAGATAGCTTCATAAGCACCATTTCTGATACATTTAGACAGAATGCTTTTGAATTACAATGAAGCAGTCATTCCTTATCCATACTATACATATGGATATAGGAATGGTGTGGATATATCTGCCAGTAAAATGAAAATAATAGGATGATGGGGATAATAATTTATGCATCATTGTTGTCATCATCATCACATTCCTATTGTTTTATTAAAAATATTGTTGGGCTTGATAGAGGAATCTTTGTCACAAAGGCTATTAAATTCGTGTTGGTGTCTGTACGGAAGAAAATATTGGACAGAGACTTATATATACAGTATATTATGTAAGATACAAGGGAAGAATTAACACAAGAACACTGACACTAAAGGATGAAGAGGGTATGTATATCTCTGTCTCTATCTGTATCCTATAAATATTTACCACTTCATTCTAGCTCGGTAGAGACAGACAGATACAGTTGTTAAGATAAGTAATAGAGCAAAGAGTTATGGACCCAGGAAACTAAAGCCCGTTAAATAAAGAGCATCCAAGATTTCAGGATAAGGGCAGTATTGGATAGTTAAACTTTCCTTTTGCATGTTCCAGACACCTCCAGAGTTAATCAAGGTAAAAATGTGTAACCAATTATTGGGTGTGTGTTTGTGTGTGTCAAGAAAATTGTGTTGCTTAACATTTGCAGACCATGCAGGAGCTCATTTCACCATTGAAAGCCCTCTAAAAAACTTTCGTCCAGGGGCTCTGAGCTTTTAGAATATAGGTCTAGTCATGCCACTAAAATCTGTGGGTGTGGCATGGTCTCCAACCTTTTCTATCTTTCATAACCCTAATGTAAAGTAGTAAAAGAGAAAAAGGGATATTACTTTTTAGACGGAACATTTTTTCTTTATCTGCCTGTTCACTGTGATTCAAAAGTTGATAGAGGAGAATTGCTGTCTTGTCTTTAATAGGCTTCTGGTTCCAGTGGAGTATGTCATCAACTACCACATGATCGACAGGTTATAGTAGGGGACTGTAAGAGTATGTGGGAGTGACCTTGGGAAACAGGATGAAGAGATATAGCCAAGGGAATGGCCAGATAAGAGGCAGCTTAGCATACAGCAGGAATGTGGGCAGGGCAAACAACTCAAAAGAGACCTTCCCTAGTTTCTCCAGCTGTAAAGGGGGTTGGGGAGGGGGAGAAATATACTTTTAGATTTCCAACATTCCGTTAATGTAACCTTACGATAAAGTGGGATTATCTCATGTGGCCATATTTCCTGACTCATTTACCGGGCAAGGTGACAAGGTCCAAAGAAAGAACTTTTTAAAGAAACCCTGCAAGGTGCAGAATGTGGTGCAAAATTCTGGAGATTCTGACAAATCCAAAAAGAATAAAAACAGAAAAGTTACAAGGAAGAAGAATCAAGAGTGCTAGATGTTGGTCATGCTAAACCTAAGATTTTGCTAATCTATAGAACCTACCTCTTTTATCAGAATACTCAATTGTTGAGCTTAGAGTTAATAGTTAAGGGGTCAATTAGCTTCAAACTAATAGACTAAGTAGACCAATAAACCAAATTATAAGGGATGTGGTGGCTCAGTGGCTAAGAGGCTGAGCTTGTTGATCAAAAGGCTGGCAGGTCAGTGGTTCGAATCCCTAGTGCCACATAATGGGGTGACCTCCTGTTACTTGTCCCAGCTTCTGCCAACCTAGCAGTTTGAAAGCACGTAAAAAATGGAAGTAGAAAATAGGAACCACCTTTGGTGGGAAAGTAACAGCGTTCCATGCACCTTTGGTGTTTAGTCATGCTGGCCACATGACCAAGAAGATATCTTCAGATGGCGCTGGCTCTTCAGCTTTGAAATGGAGATGAGCACCGCCCCCTAGAGTCAGAAATGACTAGCACATACGTGCAAGGGGAACCTTTACCTTTAATAGACTAAGATATTACTGGGTATGTTTAGTTTAGTGAAAAGAAGGATTAGGGGTGATGTAATAGCACTGTTCCAATATCTCAGGGATTGCCACAAAAAAGAGGGACTCGGCGATTCTCCAAAGCATCTAAGGGCAGGACAAAAAGCAATGGATAGAAATTAATCAAGAAGGGAAGCAACCTAGAACTAAGAAGAAAGTTCCTGAGAGTTAGACAATTAATCAGTGCAACAGTTGGCCTCCAGAAGTTGTGAGTGCTCCAACATTGGAAGTTTTTAAAAGGAGATTGGATAACCATTTGTCTGAAACGATATAGAGTTTTATTCCTGAGCAGAGGGTTGGACTAGAAGACCTCCAAGGTCCCTTTCCACACTGTTATTCTAAGTTATTATTATCATCATCGGATATTTTCATGTGCTCTATCAATGCAGTTTCTCTTATTCCTTCTCTTCTTTAATATTCACAATGCTGGAAATATGGTAAATTGAAATAGAGAGAAAAGGGAGAAAGCAGAAGAGTTATTAAGAACAACCATTGCTATTTATTAATTAAATTTGTATTTGAGTATATTATATAATGAAATCTACTGTTACATGGATCAACATCAGAGCAAAGTAGAAAATATATATATGTATGTATGTATGTATGTATGTATGTATGTATGTATGTATGTTTTCTGAGGTTTTCGTGGGTGTTTGTATGTAGGTCTTTGGTTATTCGGGTTTTCTCCCATGTAAAATTGGAATTGTCTTGGCAATGTTTCGACGAAGTCTCATTCGTCATCTTCAGGCAGGTGTTTTCGGCTTCGTGCTTCTAGGAGCAATGTGTGATCACAGCTGTTTCTTTTAACTGCTAGTGGGGGTGTGAACTGATTGGGTGGGAGCTTGGCTG